>ONZH01017356.1:0-1305386 GCA_900303285.1 Rhinella marina | reverse complement strand
CCCCGATGTAGAATAATAATACTAAACCTGCTGCGCCTTGCCCCGATGTAGAATATACTAAAACCTGCTCGCCTGCCCCCGATGTAGAATAATACTAAACCTGCTGCGCCTGCCCCCGATGTAGAAATAATAATAGTAAACCTGCGGGCGCCTGCCCCGATGTAGAATAATACTAAACCTGCTGCGCCTGCCCCCGATGTACAATAATAATAGTTAAACCTGCTGCGCCTGCCCCGCGATGTAGAATAATACTAAACCTGCTGCAACCTGCCCTGATGTACAATAATAATACTAAACCTGCTGCGAATACCAATGATGTAGAATAATACTAAACCCGCTACGCCTGCCCCGATGTACAATAATAATACTAAACTTGCTGCTCCTGCCCCCTGATGTAGAATAATAATACTAAACCTTCTGCACCTGCCCCGGATGTAGAATAATAATACTAAACCTGCTGCGCCTGCCCCTGATGTACAATAATAATACTAAACCTGCTGCGCCTGCCCTGATGTACAATAATAATACTAAACCTGCTGCGCCTGCCCCCCCACAATGTAGAATAATACTAAACCTTCTGCACCTGCCCCCCATGTATAATAATACTAAGGCCTCATGCACACGACCGTATGTATTTTGCGGTCCGCAAAAAACTGATCCGCAAAAAATACGGATGACATCCGTATGCATTCCGTATTTTGAGGAACGGAACAGCTGACCCCTAATAGAACAGTATTATCCTTGTCCGTGATGGGGACAATAATAGGACATGTTCTATTTTTTTGCGGAACGGAAATACGGATATACGGAGACGGAATGCACACGGAGTACCTTCCGTTTTTTTTGCAGACCCATTGAAATGAATGGTTCCATATACGGTCCGCAAAAAAAAAAAAAAAAACAGAACGGACACGGAAAGAAAATATGTTCGTGTGCATGAGCCCTAAACCTGCTGCGCCTGCCCCGATGTACAATAATACTAAACCTACAGCACCTGCCCCCCCCATGTAGAATAATACTAAACCTGCTGCGTCTGCCCCCCCACAATGTAGAATAATACTAAACCTACAGCACCTGCCCCCCCCCATGTAGAATAATACTAAACCTGCTGCGCCTGCCCCCCCACAATGTAGAATACTAAACCTGCTGCACCTGCCCCCGATGTACAATAATAATACTAAACCTGCTGCGCCTGCCCCCGATGTACAATAATAATACTAAACCTGCTGCACCTGCCCCCGATGTACAATAATAATACTAAACCTGCTGCGCCTGCCCCCCCACGATGTAGAATAATACTAAACCTGCTGCACCTGCACCCCCCACGATGTAGAATACTAAACCTACAGCTCCTGCCCCCCCCACAATGTAGAATAATACTAAACCTGCTTCGCCTGCCTCCGATGTAGAATAATACTAAACCTTCTGCACCTGACCCGATGTAGACTAATACTAAACCTTCTGCGTCTGCCCCTGATGTACAATAATAATACTAAACCTGCTGCGCCTGCCCCTGATGTAGACTAATACTAAACCTTCTGCGCCTGCCCCGATGTAGAATAATACTAAACCTGCTGCGCCTGCCTCCGATGTAGAATAATACTACTAAACCGGCTGCGCCTGCCCTGATGTACAATAATAATACTAAACCTGCTGCGCCTGCCCCCGATGTACAATAATAATACTAAACCTGCTGCGCCTGCCTCCGATGTAGAATACTAAACCTGCTGCGCCTGCCCCCCCACAATGTAGAATAATACTAAACCTTCTGCACCTGCCCCCGATGTATAATAATACTAAGGCCTCATGCACACGACCGTATGTATTTTGCGGTCCGCAAAAAACTGATCCGCAAAAAATACGGATGACATCCGTATGCATTCCGTATTTTGCGGAAAGGAACAGCTGACCCCTAATAGAACAGTATTATCCTTGTCCGTGATGGGGACAATAATAGGACATGTTCTATTTTTTTGCGGAACGGAAATACGGATATACGGAGACGGAATGCACACGGAGTACCTTCTGTTTTTTTTGCAGACCCATTGAAATGAATGGTTCCATATACGGTCCGCAAAAAAAAAAAAACGGAACGGACACGGAAAGAAAATATGTTCGTGTGCATGAGCCCTAAACCTGCTGCGCCTGCCCCGATGTACAATAATAATACTAAACCTACAGCACCTGCCCCCCCCACAATGTAGACTAATACTAAACGTGCTGCGCCTGCCCCTGATGTACAATAATACTAAACCTTCTGCGTCTGCCCCGATGTAGAATAATAATACTAAACCTGCTGCGCCTGCCCCCGATGTAGAATAATAATACTAAACCTCCTGCGCCTGCCCCGATGTAGAATAATACTAAACCTGCTGCGCCTGCCCCGATGTAGAATAATACTAAACCTGCTGCGCCTGCCCCCGATGTAGAATAATAATAGTAAACCTGCGGCGCCTGCCCCGATGTAGAATAATACTAAACCTGCTGCGCCTGCCCCCGATGTACTATAATAATACTAAACCTGCTGCGAATACCAATGATGTAGAATAATACTAAACCCGCTACGCCTGCCCCGATGTACAATAATAATACTAAACTTGCTGCTCCTGCCCCCTGATGTAGAATAATAATACTAAACCTTCTGCACCTGCCCCCGATGTAGAATAATACTAAACCTTCTGCACCTGCCCCTGATGTACAATAATAATACTAAACCTGCTGCGCCTGCCCCTGATGTAGACTAATACTAAACCTGCTGCGCCTGCCTCCGATGTAGAATACTAAACCTGCTGCGCCTGCCCCCCCCCACAATGTAGAATAATACTAAACCTTCTGCACCTGCCCCCCCACAATGTAGAATAATACTAAACCTGCTGCACCTGCCCCCCCCCCACAATGTAGAATAATACTAAACCTGCTGCGCCTGCCCCCCACAATGTAGAATAATACTAAACCTGCTGCGCCTGCCCCCCCACGATGTAGAATACTAAACCTACAGCTCCTGCCCCCCCACAATGTAGAATAATACTAAACCTGCTGCGCCTGCCCCCCCACAATGTAGAATAATAATACTAAACCTGCTGCGCCTGCCCCCCCACGATGTAGAATAATACTAAACCTACAGCTCCTGCCCCCCCACAATGTAGACTAATACTAAACCTGCTGCGCCTGCCCCCCCACAATGTAGAATAATACTAAACCTGCTGCGCCTGCCCCCCCACAATGTAGAATAATACTAAACCTGCTGCGCCTGCCCCCCCACAATGTAGAATAATACTAAACCTGCTGCACCTGCCCCCGATGTACAATAATAATACTAAACCTGCTGCGCCTGCCCCCGATGTACAATAATAATACTAAACCTGCTGCACCTGCCCCCGATGTACAATAATAATACTAAACCTGCTGCGCCTGCCCCCCCACGATGTAGAATAATACTAAACCTGCTGCACCTGCACCCCCCACGATGTAGAATACTAAACCTACAGCTCCTGCCCCCCCCCACAATGTAGAATAATACTAAACCTGCTTCGCCTGCCTCCGATGTAGAATAATAATACTAAACCTTCTGCGTCTGCCCCTGATGTACAATAATAATACTAAACCTGCTGCGCCTGCCCCTGATGTAGACTAATACTAAACCTTCTGCGTCTGCCCCGATGTAGAATAATACTAAACCTGCTGCGCCTGCCCCTGATGTAGACTAATACTAAACCTTCTGCGCCTGCCCCGATGTAGAATAATACTAAACCTGCTGCGCCTGCCTCCGATGTAGAATACTACTACTAAACCGGCTGCGCCTGCCCCTGATGTACAATAATAATACTAAACCTGCTGCGCCTGCCCCCCGATGTACAATAATAATACTAAACCTGCTGCGCCTGCCTCCGATGTAGAATACTAAACCTGCTGCGCCTGCCCCCGATGTACAATAATAATACTAAACCTGCTGCGCCTGCCCCCCCACAATGTAGAATACTAAACCTTCTGCACATGCCCCCGATGTATAATAATACTAAGGCCTCATGCACACGACCGTATGTATTTTGCGGTCCGCAAAAAACTGATCCGCAAAAAATACGGATGACATCCGTATGCATTCCGTATTTTGCGGAACGGAACAGCTGACCCCTAATAGAACAGTATTATCCTTGTCCGTGATGGGGACAATAATAGGACATGTTCTATTTTTTTGCGGAACGGAAATACGGATATACGGAGACGGAATGCACACGGAGTACCTTCCGGTTTTTTTGCAGACCCATTGAAATGAATGGTTCCATATACGGTCCGCAAAAAAAAAAAAACGGAACGGACACGGAAAGAAAATATGTTCGTGTGCATGAGCCCTAAACCTGCTGCGCCTGCCCCGATGTACAATAATAATACTAAACCTACAGCACCTGCCCCCCCCCACAATGTAGACTAATACTAAACGTGCTGCGCCTGCCCCTGATGTACAATAATAATACTAAACCTTCTGCGTCTGCCCCGATGTAGAATAATAATACTAAACCTGCTGCGTCTGCCCCGATGTAGAATAATAATACTAAACCTGCTGCGCCTGCCCCCGATGTAGAATAATAATACTAAACCTGCTGCGCCTGCCCCCGATGTAGAATAATAATACTAAACCTGCTGCGCCTGCCCCGATGTAGAATAATAATACTAAACCTGCTGCGCCTGCCCCGATGTAGAATAATACTAAACCTGCTGCGCCTGCCCCCGATGTAGAATAATAATAGTAAACCTGCGGCGCCTGCCCCGATGTAGAATAATACTAAACCTGCTGCGCCTGCCCCCGATGTACAATAATAATAGTAAACCTGCGGCGCCTGCCCCGATGTAGAATAATACTAAACCTGCTGCGCCTGCCCCTGATGTACAATAATAATACTAAACCTGCTGCGAATACCAATGATGTAGAATAATACTAAACCCGCTACGCCTGCCCCGACGTACAATAATAATACTAAACTTGCTGCTCCTGCCCCCTGATGTAGAATAATAATACTAAACCTCCTGCGCCTGCCCCGATGTAGAATAATACTAAACCTGCTGCGCCTGCCCCGATGTAGAATAATACTAAACCTGCTGCGCCTGCCCCCGATGCAGAATAATAATAGTAAACCTGCGGCGCCTGCCCCGATGTAGAATAATACTAAACCTGCTGCGCCTGCCCCCGATGTACAATAATAATAGTAAACCTGCTGCGCCTGCCCCGATGTAGAATAATACTAAACCTGCTGCGCCTGCCCCGATGTAGAATAATACTAAACCTGCTGCGCCTGCCCCCGATGTAGAATAATACTAAACCTGCTGCGCCTGCCCCTGATGTACTATAATAATACTAAACCTGCTGCGAATACCAATGATGTAGAATAATACTAAACCCGCTACGCCTGCCCCGATGTACAATAATACTAAACTTGCTGCTCCTGCCCCCGATGTAGAATAATAATACTAAACCTTCTGCACCTGCCCCCGATGTAGAATAATACTAAACCTTCTGCACCTGCCCCCGATGTAGAATAATAATACTAAACCTGCTGCGCCTGCCCCTGATGTACAATAATAATACTAAACCTGCTGCGCCTGCCCCTGATGTAGACTAATACTAAACCTGCTGCGCCTGCCTCCGATGTAGAATACTAAACCTGCTGCACCTGCCCCCCCCCCCACAATGTAGAATAATACTAAACCTGCTGCGCCTGCCCCCCCACGATGTAGAATACTAAACCTGCTGCGCCTGCCCCCCCACAATGTAGAATAATACTAAACCTGCTGCGCCTGCCCCCCCACAATGTAGAATAATACTAAACCTGCTGCGCCTGCCCCCCCACAATGTAGAATAATACTAAACCTGCTGCACCTGCCCCCCCCACAATGTAGAATAATACTAAACCTTCTGCACCTGCCCCCCCACAATGTAGAATAATACTAAACCTTCTGCACCTGCCCCCCCACAATGTAGAATAATACTAAACCTCCTGCGCCTGCCCCCCCACAATGTAGAATAATACTAAACCTGCTGCGCCTGCCCCCCCACGATGTAGAATACTAAGCCTCCTGCGCCTGCCCCCCCACAATGTAGAATAATACTAAACCTGCTGCGCCTGCCCCCCCACGATGTAGACTAATACTAAACCTGCTGCGCCTGCCCCCCCCACGATGTAGAATAATACTAAACCTCCTGCGCCTGCCCCCCCACGATGTAGACTAATACTAAACCTGCTGCACCTGCCCCCCCACGATGTAGAATACTAAACCTGCTGCACCTGCCCCCCCACGATGTAGAATAATACTAAACCTCCTGCGCCTGCCCCCCCACGATGTAGAATAATAATACTAAACCTGCTGCTCCTGCCCCTGATGTACAATAATAATACTAAATCTGCTGTGCCTTCCCCCAATGTACAATAATAATACTAAACCTGCTGCCCCACATTGTAGACCATGCCCCCCAATTTGACATCACTATACTAAAGCAGCACCCCACCACCCCAATTGTCAGCTCTAGATGGTGACAAGCACGCTGTCATTACACTGTCGCACATAATCCGCTACATTAGCAATAGCACTACAAGTCCCAGCATGCCTTAGCAACTGCAGGGATTTGTAGGTCCACTCTAACGCACGGTGCGTGAGCATTTACAACCTGGAAATGACTCGTGTGACTAAAACACCCGGCTGCGTGCTCACCCCAAAATCTAGCATCCATTGCCTCAGCGTCTTCACACAGCTTCCGAAAGTGAACACCGCGCATGCGCACATCCCCAGACCATATTCCGCTCTGTTCGGAGAGTTCCGCCACCACGTAAAGCTCGAACGTTATTGGTTGGGTCCCGGATGTGACGTCACGGGAGGCGCTGAAGCTCGAGTTGACTTCTTTAGTGTGGGAAGGTTTTCTTTTGTGTGAATGCGTACCTACGTGAGGCAGTGTCATGGTAGCGACCACTGGACTCAGTCTCATTCCAGATATACATTATGGGGGGGGGAATGGCTGCTGCTGATATTGGGAGCCATAAGGGGTTAATAATACCACCATCATATTATTATCATGCCTTCAGACATTACTGTCATATAGGGCTTGTCCAGTCTAGGAGCCTGTCTCTGTGGCTCTGACTAGTGGCACAAAAATAACCCATCTGTCTGCGGTCCTGCAGGTCCAGTACCGTTTCCCCATAGCGGCAAAGTCCCAGAGGGCGCACGGCCAGCCTCCATTGATTCCTATGGGAGCGTTGAAAATAGCCAAGTCAGCCCCATAGAAGTGAATGGAGTAGTGGCTCAGTTTGCGCTGTGTGCATCCCGTTCATTTCAATGGGACTTCCAAAAATAGCCGATCGTGATGTTTGGCTGTTTTTTAACACTCCCATAAGAATGAATGGAAGGTGGCCGCTCATGCACACTGCGCCCTCCGGGACTTTGCCGTCTCCGTTCTAAGTGTAGGTGCAGGTCCCTGAGGTGGGATACGCACCTATCAGATATTGGGGGAATATCCTAGCAACATGCCCTGTTGGGGCAAACCCCCTTCTCTATGATTGCCGGGGTCCTAATTCAATGAAGATGAGCGCTCAGAGAATTGACACATGCACCTTGGATGAATCAGATTCTCTCCTTCATTCCGGTTTATTTTACATACGTATACATCTTATAACACTACAGATAATCATAGACAAATCTGGCCCACCACCAAGGGGGTGGAAATCAGAACTAATGATTTGATTGGTTATTCATAAAAGGTAATATTTCCGCACTATACTAACAAGGTTCTACTAATTAGAAAGTTTCTTATCTCAGAGCTGACATTCTTCAGCTGTAAATCCTGAAGCTACCAGAATAAGAGAAAACCAAAGTTAACCCTCCTGAGCCTCAAACTCTGATAAGAAGCATGTGAAAATGAGGGGGAGCGAGACAGCGAGCGAGCTGCTTACTTCGGCCTTGTAACTATCTTATACACAGAAAACTCCCCACATATGCACAAGATGGAGGACATTTTGTATACAAAATGGATTCTTATCCCTCACAATTCCCCCATTTTGAGATATCTTGGAACTGACATCCTAACCCAGAGGTACTTCAGTTGGGATAGGCCCAACCGCCAGCTAGAGGCCAGATTCCCTCCCAGGTATCGATGCAGTTCCCAAGACTTCTCAATAATCCTGGTAGTTTCTCGTTTTGGTACAGAACCTGTTGGCACACATAAACATCAGCTTAATCACAGCGTATACTACTATTATAATCAACACTACTTGTATTATTGTTTGTAAAATTCCCACCAACCACCCACCGACAGATCTGAACCAGTTAGTGAGATTTAGAAATGAGAAAGTGTCTCCTCATCATGAATAAGTTCTTTAAAAGTCAGAGGGATTGCCAGATAAGGCACAGTTCTTGAACCCACAGGACTGTGAGTACAGATCCAACAGTCCTAAATTTTTTTTGTCAGTGTCATTGACTCCTCTAAACAGCACCTGGTGATGTCAGTGCATTGTCCCAATCATCCTTCAGTTGTTGGTACAGGGCCTTTGTTCCCAGGATTAGGGCGGCCATCAGCAGGAGGAGCCTCATCCTTGGGCGTCGGACTTTCTTGCAGTGAGAAGCGTGTATCCAGCCCTCAGCCTTTAGTGCTGTATGAGTAGTCAGCAGGACTTGGAAAGGACCATCAAATCTAGGATCCAGGCCTTTCCTCACATGTCTTTTTTATCACCACCAGTCTCCTGGTTGCAGACTGTGTGTTCCTTCTACTGAATCTGGAAGGGAAGCAAACACTTGTTTATGGGAGTTTTCAAGCCTCTTTGTGAGGGCCACACATAGCTTGTTAGGCTATCATTGTTCATTTACAACCAGTTGTGGAAAATACAATCCTAATCTGGGGAACCCCTGTCTGATTCAATAACTTCAGGGACACCATACCTGCACACCAGTTCACTGACCAGCTTCTCTGCTGTGTTCTTTGCATTTGCCTTTGTTACTGGGAAGGCTTCCGGCCACCCTGAAAAGAGATCAACACACACAAGGACAAGCTCATATACTCCTACCTCAGGCAGTTGTATATAGTCTATCTGCAGTCTCTGGAACGGGTAAAGTGGCCTCGGGGTTGTGCTTGCTTGGAGTCTTCACCACTTGACCAGGATTGTTCAGTGCATAGACCGTACATCCTTGTACAAACCGAGCGGCTACTGTAGAAAATCCTGGAGCAATCCACCCTGTATTAACCACACTTACCATGACTTACCATGGCACCTGTTGATAAATGAGTGGGCCCATGGGCCTCCTGAGCCATAGCTGGGTACAGAGGGCGTGGGCGACAAATGTTGCCCTCGTTTCTCCAAATTTCATGTTTGGCCCCTTGTTCTTTTTCCTCAGGAGGGGCTTGTTCAAGCATTCTCTGAAATGTACTTACTGAAATGTCCTCAGGTCTCAAGGCTCTCACCGGGGTGGCGTCAGCATTTAATGGCTGGAGTGCAGCTTGTTTGGCTGCCTTGTCTGCTCGATCATTGCCTTTTGCTTCCACCGTGGTACATCTTGTATGAGCCTTTACCTTAATAATAGCAACCTCCTCTGGTAGCAACAGAGAGTCCATAAGTTCAAGTACAGAGTCTTTATTTGTAATTGGCTGGCCTGCTGATGTTAGAAAGTCTCTAGCCCACCATATGGGTCCATGGTCATGTGCAATACCAAAAGCATACCTGGAGTCTGTGTAGATGTTCACCTTCTTCCCCTTGGCCATTTTACACGCCTCAGTGAGTGCCTTCAGTTCCACCTCTTGTGCCGACATCTGAGGTGGCAGTGGTTCAGCTGTCCCTACCTCATGCTGTGTGACCACTGCACATCCAGTGTGGAACCGGCTTCCATCTACAACATACTCAAAATCAGGGTCAAGGGGGTTTTCATGTACATGATTAAATCCTGACGTTTCTTGTTGCATCAGTTGTACACTGTCATGGGGATCATGTTCCATAATGTCATTTAGGAGGCTGCCTGTACCTTCTCTGCCCCCTTCCCCCATTTCTAAATCTGTGATTGGTAACAGAGTAGCAGGATTCAGAGTAGCACACCTTTTGAAAGAAATGTTATCGGCATGGGAAGTGCACACTGGAGTATAAGGTGCCTGGCCTAGAAATATGCTTAGGTTGGACTTCAGGATGCTGTGAATGTCATGAGGTGTTTGTACAGTCACCGGGTAGTCTAACACAATGTCAGAGGCTTTTTCTATCATTGCCTGCACTGCCGCTACCGCCCTGACACAGGAGGGGGCGCCTCTGGCAACAGGATCTAATCTGGCTGAAAAGTACGCCACTGGGCGTTGGCGGTCACCATGTTTCTGAGTCAGCACAGCCGTGCTGTGACCCTGCATTTCTGTGCAAAACAACTGAAATTCCTCGTCATATTTTGGAATATCCTGGGCCGGGGCTGAGGTTATGCTCAGCTTCAATGTATGAAAATTATTCACTGACTCTTCTGTCAGGTGAAATGGGTCAGATGACAGATAATGATAAAGAGGCTGCATTAACATGGAGGCATGCCTAATCCAGGGGCGACAGTGTGACACCAGCCCCAAAAACACCCGAAGGTTTTGTGCTCCTTTGGGCACTTGTATTTTCTCCACTGCCTCCTTCCTCTCTGGGGTTAAGTGACGGGCTCCGTGGGAGAGACAGTGTCCTAAAAATACAACCAAGTTTTTACAGAACTGCAGCTTCTGCTTTGAGGCCTTTTCACCAGTTCTGATGGAGGAAAGTTAAAGGGTTTCTGTCACTAGAATGAACCCCACTAAACTGTCTGACACCACCTTGGAGAAAAGCATCAATTTGACTGACCACTGCTATCTCCTGGGCATGACTGAGGGGGCACTGCTTCACTTGAGGGGGCTGACATCCTGGCTTAAGATGCACTATAGCCGGAGACACAGGGAGTCTTCCAATGTCTGTGTTAGATTTTGCCCACAAATCCTCCGGTACCATCTCAAGAACAGCCTGGTCTACAAGGGTTAATTCTGACAGCTCAGTCTCAGGCATGGCCAGTGTCGCTATTAGGGGACACAATACTTCTTCTGGGGCCCCAAAATCTACATGGGTCGTGCCATCGGGATCAAAGTGTATGTGGGCTCCCAGTGCTTGTAAAACATCAGTCTCTAAAAGAGGTTCTGGCAGGTTTTCTTTAACTAACAATTGCGTGACAACCATACTGTCTTTTATCTTTAGTTTTACTGGCTCAGATTCACGGACAAAAACTGTTTCCCCTGTAAATCCCACAGCTGGTACATGCCAAGGGGTTAACTGGCTGCAAGAAACTCTGGTCTACTACTGTTTTGGCTGCCCCCGTGTCAACCAGGAATGGTACTGCCTTTCTGTTGCCTATGGATACGGGTACATGAAGTTGAGGGCCATTTTCTTCAGTTTGTTTTTTTTTTCCAAGTAGTACCGGCACGGGGTTGCCTATTTCCTAGCAGGGGATGGAAATGGCAGTGGAGGTCTGTTGATCTCCGTTATCAGTGACTTTGGGCACATCCCGTTACCGGCGTGGAGCGCGGCAATCTCGTTTTATATGGCCAGGTTTCCCATAGTTATAACATCTGAGATCTCTATGGGATGTTTGTTGCTGTCCTTGGCCCAGATTGACATATTTGACTGAAGCCCCTGAATTCTTTTTTATGACCAGTTCTATACCTTTTGCAGCAGCAATCAGTTGTGGCAGTGGAGTGACTCGCCACTCAGGCTTACAAGCTTTTAGCTTGGCTCATAGAGCAGGTCTCAAGCCTTCCATAAATGCTGATGTCAACAATTTTTTTTTTTTTCACCCATTGGTCCAGTCTAATCCCAACCCATGTCAGTCCAAATGGTCCACAGTCCAGCTGCATACGTCTCTACTGTCTCTTGAGGTCCCTGAACTATGTCTTTTAAACTTTTGGAACTCTCATCTTCTTTTCCCTTTGCCCATTCCTTGAAAACTCGGACAAACTCTGTTCCTGATGGTAAAGTCTTCTCCCAGTCCTCTAGAGACAAATTGTCAAAAGCCCTCCTCCTATGTTCAGTCAGAAAAGGGTCCACAACTTGATACTGTGATTCCCCTAGTTGCATCAAGTCCTTCAGGTCAGCCCAAATGGCTCTGTATGTCGCCTGAATCTGCTGTAACATCCTGGCAGTGGGCATTGGTCTTATCAGGGGTCTGGGAGTCTAGTCATCAGTCCTAATTGGTCTTTAGGACTCTAAGGGTGATATTCTGTCACAGCAACGTAACCACACTGTCCTAACGGTCCTGGGGCTTCGGGAGCTGTAGGGGCGGACGGGTCCATGGTGTCTGGTTTGGGTGTCTGAGTAGGTAGGGTTCTAGTCTTAGTCAATACAGGATAAATGCCTGCTGGTTTCTGGGGTCGACGTGCCCCACAAACCTTACATGTGTCAGTCCAGTCTGGTTCTGGTTTCCACAGACATTACACGTCCATCCCTCTGGTCCACTCCTGGACTGTCTGGTGACTGCATTGGCCAGGGGGTATGGAGGTGGTGTTTCTCCAGACTTCTCACATTGCTGTTTCTGAATGTACAACAATCTGCCTTTCACAACTTCTCCTCTCCACCCCTCAGTTTCTACCTCACGAGCTACCTTTAACCATGTATCAACCACATCTTCACATGCATTATCCTTTATCCATGTATCAACCACAATGAGTCTTTGTGAATCTTTCCCAGACTAGCTTCCTCGGAGCTTCCTCCATAAATCATGGTGCCACCGTACTAGTACTCCTAGGGTCCTAGATTCCCGTACTTCATCCCTGCCTTCTCCAACACTCTGTCCACATTCTTCAGACCCTCTTTACCTCCTCTTTCCTTCACCAATGTTTTGGCTGTCTTATAACCTTCTGGTATACTGAAATTATTCCCCATTGCTCTTCAACTGTACCAGAACAACTATAGAAAGTAACAAAATTCAGACGTCTTTCTCCTCAGTTCAAACAGCTTCCCCCACTTCAAGTGTGCATGTTTCTGAGATTTATTATCCTCAGTCCGAACAAAGCTTCCCCGATATAATCGTATAGCGTACTTTGCTCCTGAGATTTCCCTTTCTATAATGTTCTGCAATTTTCCAAACCCAGTAAAGAACAGACAAGACGTATACCGGGACTCCTAAAACCAGCCCAAAAACATCCCAATCAAAGGTACTCCTGATCAGAAACTAAACCCAACAATCATAGGTATTTTCAACTTTCAAGGTTCTTTATCAATATGGATTCGACTGTAAAAAGACTTTATATGTACGTTCCTTCAACAATCCCTCGAGCCAGACAACCGGTCAGGGAGGCACAGATATATTGTAAGATAAAGTCTCTTACCTTGCAGCGCTGTCTTTTATATCTGTCCGTCCCGGTCCAGATTATCCAAGTTGTCGGGAGATCAATGAAGTGTCCTTTAGTCGAGCCCCACGTTGGGCGCCAAGTTTTGTTGGGGCAAACCCCCTTCTCTATGATTGCCAGGGTCCTTATTCAATGAAGATGAGCGCTCAGAGAATTGACACATGCACCTTGGATGAATCAGATTCTCTCCTTCATTCCGGTTTATTTTACATACGTATACATCTTATAACACTACAGATAATCATAGACAAATCTGGCCCACCACCAAGGGGGTGGAAATCAGAACTAATGATTTGATTGGTTATTCATAAAAGGTAATATTTCCACACTATACTAACAAGGTTCTACTAATTAGAAAGTTTCTTATCTCAGAGCTGACATTCTTTAGCTGTAAATCCTGAAGCTACCAGAATAAGAGAAAATCAAAGTTAACCCTCCTGAGCCTCAAACTCTGATAAGAAGCATGTGAAAATGAGGGGGAGCGAGACAACGAGTGAGCTGCTTACTTCGGCCTTGTAACTATATTTTACACAGAAAACTCCCCACATTCTCACAGCTGCTCAGTAATTTTCCACATATGCACAAGATGGAGGACATTTTGTATACAAAATGGATTCTTATCCCTCACACCCCCAGTGTCTGAGATGAGAAAAACGTTTTAAAGGGGTTCTCTGAGTGATGTAAAAATTGAAAGCCAGATATCATATAGTACATGGCAATCTCTTTCTAATAAAGCTAGAACCAGCCCTGTACCTCACATGGATCCAGAGATCTCCACATTCATTGCTCAGCTAGATTATCTTCAGCCTGGCAGATCAGGGGGATATGTCCTTTCTGTTTCAGCTCTCTCCCTGTAACTACCACAGCATCTAACAGAACATATGGCCGGTGGCAGTCAAAGACTTAAACCAGGGATAGCCAACCTTTGGCTCTCCAGCTGTTGTAAAACTACAACTCCTACCATTCCCTGCAGTAGGCTGGGCATGCTGGGAGTTGTAGTTTTGCAACAGCTGGAGAGCCTCAGGTTGGCCATCCCTGACTTAAAGGGGTATTCCCATCTTAGTTAATGGGGGCATATTGCTAGGATATGCCCCCATTGTCTGATAGGTGCAGGTCCCATTGGTGGGACTATATTGAGAACGGAGTGGGGAGCGCTGTGCCTGGAGGACCCCGGGGTCCGGCCACCACCAGCTCAGCTCCCCGCTGCTCCCATAGAAATGAATGGGAGTGCACCACGCATGCGCAGCCACTGCTCCCATTCATCTCTAAGTAGCCAACGGAAATGGCTGAGCCAGAGCTCGGCTATTTTCGGCGGCTCCATAGAAATGAATGGAGGGTGGCTGCGCATGTGCAGTGCGCTTTTCTTCACTTTGGGGGCTCCATTCTCGATATAGGTGTGGGTCCCAGTGTCCCACACCTATAAGACAATGGGGGCATATCCTAGTGATATGCCCCCATTGTCTAAGATGGGAATAACCCTTTAAAGGGTTTCTGTCACCAGATTTGGGCATATCAAACAGGATGACATTTGCAATGTGCAAATGTCACCTGATGCCCAATCTGGTATTCTTTTTTCTTTTGGTGCCCCCGTTTTTGTAAAAAATGCACTTTTATTTTATGCTAATTAGGCTTACTAGATGCAAGGGGCAGTTACCTTGCACCTAGTAAGCGCCGTTTGCCCACCTCTTGTCACGCCTCCGTTCTCTTGATTGACAGGGCCAGGCAGCTCGCTCAATCTGCTGCCGGCCCTGTCCGCGCTTCAAATCCTGCGCCTGCGCTGTGCGGAATAAAATCGGCGCAGGCGCAGTTAGTGCCGCTGGCCGCCGGCTACCGGCTACCTCACTGCGCCTGCGCCAATGACATCAGAGTACACCCGGCTAATGTCGGCTGCCGTCTCTTCCGGGTGTACTCTGACGTCATTGGCGCAGGCGCAGTGTGCCAGCGGCACTCATTTTATTCCGCACAGCGCAGGCGTGGGATTTGAAGCGCGGACAGGGCCGGCAGCAGATTGAGCGAGCTGCCTGGCCCTGTCAATCAAGAGAACGGAGGCGTGACAAGAGGTGGGCAAACGGCGCTTACTAGGTGCAGGGTAACCACCCCTTGCACCTAGTAAGCCTAATTAGCATAAAATAAAAGTGCATTTTTTACCAAAACGGGGGCACCAAAAGAAAAAAGAATACCAGATTGGGCATCAGGTGACATTTGCACATTGCAAATGTCATCCTGTTTGATATGCCCAAATCTGGTGACAGAAACCCTTTAAACTGAGCACATTCCACCAGCTCAGTGAGACGGACAAAAATAAGGAAAGGAACAAACAGCAGGTGGCGCTATACAGATAGAGTTCAGTGAATAACTCAGTGGCTATAGTAAATTTTTAATCACATGCAATTACAGAAGTATTCAGATCCAGTGGCTGGTTTGAAAACTGTAGACACAAGGCCTTCTCCGGGTGAGATCGGCTGGGGTGTGACTCCCAAAACCACCGCTGATTAGCTATTTTGCAGTAGGAACAGGCACCAGAACTACACGGATCCATCTGTTGTGTAATGTCTGGGGCTGGTTATTTGGACTGAGCTGTTCAGTGCAGCCGGGTTAGACCTCCTCCAATTGGACATTGATGACCTTTCCCAATATAAAAGTACCAGAGAGAACTTCAAAAGAACTTCTTTTGGAAACCTTCATGTTCGGGAGGGAAGTTCTTTTTAATAAGACCAATGAAGCTGAATCTGAAATGTGGAGGAAGATCAGACTCAGTGTCGTAGAGTAGTAGATACCGGGAACAAGTGGAGTAAGTTTAGTTACACATTGCCTGGGATACACATGTATCTATGGCAGTAATATCAGGACACATACTAGGGTTGGAAATCAGACTTGTATCTTACAAAGAAGACCGTATCATTAGTAATAGCTCTTGTTATGTGTGATCGTTCTGCCCTGTTGTGGTGGTAATACTACCTGGCTGAACTTCAATGTGACTGTTGCTAGAGCCCACCAGCATTGCTAAAGTGTTGAGTTATGCATGCTATAGCACGCTGCTCTGAAGCCGATGAGCAGAGCCTCTGCCCGTACCCTGCCAACTGAAACAGCGGCTCAGGCAGGAAATGTCCGGCCCCGTCAGCCTGCCAATCTTGCAGCAGGTGGGCCCTTTTTACCTTCAGGGGTGTGATGAAGTCCTGCTGATGAGACAAATCGATTCGCTCACAGTTTACGTACCTGAACTGTGACATAGATGATGACTTGGGTGGCCCCCTGGGCATTGGACCACCGGGAAATGTTCCTTTTAAGGTCTATGGCCAATCCCCCCCTGACTATAGGTCACAGCTCAGCCCCATTGAAGTCCGTCACCAGGGACCCCTGCCGATCAAATGCTGATGAGCTATCCAAAGGATAGAACATCAGTATGAAAAAAGGATGATACCCCCTTTAATATTCTTAGCCCTTCTATATGATATTAGAGGGGCCTGATGGAATACTTGGATATCTATTTCTCAAAGATGGCCAATGTTTTAATAAAATTTGTGTGACCTCTAGACTTAGTTCATTATAAGTGGACACAAAAGGTACCTGTCTTCATCATCCCTCTTGTCTTGTCTGACTGTTGTAATGTATTTTTATTCAGGACACTGACACCTTCTATGGACCACATCCCTCAGATAACCAATATCAAAAATAACCATTTCATTTTATTTAAAGCTATTATCCTCCTGATCCAGAATCCTGCAGACTCTCAACATGTGGCTGGAAGGCAACGCTCCCACTGTCTTCCTTGGATAGCAGCTCCTGTAATGTAAAATGGTTTTATCTGTGCTTTTGACATGTAGATATGTATGTAGGTGTCCATCAGTAACATATACCGTACTCATGTATCCAAAATTGTATAGTGGGACAATGTAAAGTTAACATCAATAGTTTTGAGGTATGTAAGAAAAAAAAAAAAAGCTAACAAAATAGTTCTGTGTCTGGAAGATGTCGTCTATGTATCTCCAGCACCTCAACACATGTTGAAGGTCGGGAGACTCATAAACAAAACCCCTCTCTAGCATTGTCATAGAAATACAATGATCCCTCAGCATACAATGGCTTCAGGATAGAATATTTTCAACATACAATAGTCTTTCCTGGGCACATACAATGCCTCAGACTCGGATCCAACCAATCAACATGGCCATCTCTCTGGGAAAACACGTTTATTGGTTGTCTAGTAGCTCCTCTGTGGTACTAAATGTCCTCTACTGCCCTCTGTCTGTGCCAGGATGAGCTGCTCCTTTGCTTGAAAAAGGCCTCTTGGGCCGAAATGTAGCATATGAAATAAAGCTTCACTTGAGGACGTGCTGTCTCCACCAGATTTTTTTCGTGCTCCTGATCTTTTGATCCTTGTGGGGAAACTCACCACCTCCCCCGGAGACGAGCACCCACTACCACCTAGACCTGTCAGGCTGTCCTGCCTCCAGGGGCGTAGCTAAAGGCTCATGGGCCCTGGTGCAAGAGTTCAGCTTGGGCCCCCCTTCCCTCAGTGTTTTGTGTTCTTCTTATGCGGCACAAGGTTCTTTGGGCCCCCTAAGGCTCCTGGGCCCGGTAGCGACTGCTACCTCTGCACCCCCTATAGCTACGCCTTTGCCTGCTTCTTTTTCTTCAAGCTGCTCCTTTGAACACCAGATGAGCAGTGGCATCATTTTATTTTTCTGTTATATGTCAGTACTACACAAGAACCTGAAGAAGCTCATGTCCTCATCATAGAATTTTCAGCTTCCGGCATCTATTCCTCATTGTCAGAAATAAGGTCTTGCTTTATTTTTTTAATTTATCAGCATATTTTTCTTTATACTTAATTTTTTCTCATTTAGGGGCTTTGGAACCAATTACTGCTTTTCCATAGAGTTATGAACTCAAGTTACAATAGTTTCAACTTAGGCCTCTTTCACACCAGCGCCAGCACGGATCCGGCGGGTGAAGGGTGCCGCCGGATCCGTGCTGCCGCATGAACACATGTGGGGCCGGAGCAGCGCATACACACACACACACATAAACATACACAGACACTTACCTGTTCCAGCAGCTCCGGACCTGACCAGCGACGAGGAGGACGGCGCGTACAAGAGTAAGTTTACCCACAGCGCCACCTGCTGGAGGGAGGGTAAATTGCAGGGAGACGGATCCGTCATGAACTCCATTGAAAGTCAATGGAGGACGGATCCGTTCACCATTGTGTCACACCAAACGGATCCGTCCCCATTGACTTGCATTGGGGGTCATGACGGATCCGTCTTGGTGCGGATGCCCAGACCGGAATGCTTTCAGGAGCCTCCGTTGTCTTCAGTTCAGTTTTGTCCCCATTGACAATGAATGGGGACAAAACTGAAGCGTTTTATTCCGGTATTGAGCCCCTATGACGGATCTCAATACCGGAATATTAAAACGCAAGTGTGAAAGTAGCCTTAGACTGTTCGTCCTGGAACCAAATAATATTGTAGCTTGAGAGACCACGGTATTTGCATAAGTAGGCATGACATTGGATCCCATAGCTGTACCCCGTTTTTGCAAATAAAATACACTATTAAAGAGAAAGTAATTATTTCTCAATTTCATTTCCAAAAGAACCAGTATAAATTCCCAAGTAAGAAGTCACATATCCCTTATTTCTTCCACCATCCCACATCCTAGAGTAGGAAGCCAAAAAAATCTGTTCTCTAAGGTCTCTTTCACACGAGCATGACGGATTAGGTCCGAGTGCTTTCATGATGCGTTCAGGAAAACTCCCACCATTTTTCAAGCAAGTTCAGTCAGTTTTGTCTGCGATTGCGTTCGGTTGTTCAGTTTTTTCCGCACGGATGCAATGCATTTTGATGCGTTTTTCACGGGTGTGATAAAAAACTGAAGGTTTACAAACAACATCTCTTAGCAACCATCAGTGAAAAACACATTGTATCCGCACTTGCTTCAGGATGCAATGCATTTTTCACTGAAGCCCCAATCACTTCTATGGGGCCAGGGATGCGTGAAAAACGCAGAATATAGAACATGCTGCGTTTTTCACGCAACACAGAACTGATGTGTGAAAAAAACGCTCATGTACACAGACCCATTGAAATGAATGGGTCAGGATTCAGTGCAGGTGCCATGCGTTCATGTCACGCATTGCACCCGTGCGGAAAACTCGCTCGTGTGAAAGGGGCCTAAGTGTTTGACAACACCCTTCAAGCAGACCAGTTGGACCATATGGTCTACAGTCTGTGTGCCCACCCCTGGACTAGCTGTATTGACCCAGTACACAGTGTAATGGACTTTGGTTTTGTTCAACCACTTGATTACCACTATACCCGCCCATCTATGAAGCAACGTCTTTGCGCTGTACCAGTGGCTGGAGCTCTTTGACCATTACAGAGACCATGCGTGAAATGATTGATCTCATGGGTGACAGAAGAATATCTTTATGAGCTTTTTTTTGGACAGCATGAAAACCAGGTGCAACCAGTTGTGGAACAACAAAGACCTAACACTTCCCCTTCCTGTAGAATATCTCTACGGGAACTTCTAAGAGACTTTTTGGGATCCTGGTCAGATCACATTGTTACATTCTCCTGTTCATATAAATCGCTATCTAACACTGCAAGACCCTCCTTATCATAAGGTCTGAATTGTAATATAGTGGGTGAGTGAGAGAGGTGTGCGTCTGCACATTTCTCTCTCCCTGCCCCATACCGATCTACATGATAATACTGGCAGGAGAGGCAACTGAACAATCCTTCAGTACATGGAGAAGACTCTGATAGATACAGTCCTCTCCATCTTGAAGGTCTCCAAGCTGCAGGAAATTAGATGAAAAATTTGAGTAACTGAAGTTTGACAACCTTTGATGATCTCATCAGTAGGCAGATCCTGGCCAGGAAGAGGTGAAATGTGAGTTTTTATTAAAGTATGTGTTCAGCAGAGCTGTGTGTGCATAACGTGCATGCCGCAGTGCTGTGTGTCTGTATTTGTATAATGTCATGCTCGCTTAAAATATAAACTAGCAGAACAAGCATGTTTATAAAGAGCAAGGACAGGAGACGCATTTTCTTGGATATATTAAATAAGGTGACCACATGCACCATTGCCGCAGTAGATGATACACTGAGGTTAACAGCAGCTGACCAAAACTATTAACTCCTGTATGCTAGACCCCAAAGTTACTGACCTTAAAGGGGTTCTCCAGGAATTAAGAAAATTAAAATACTTAAAGGAAATCTGTCACATCATAAAATACTTAAAGGAAATCTGTCACATTTGCATACTTGGCCTCCGCCCCCCTCAGCATCGGCACGGCAGCTCTAGAAACTACACCTTCAGCTGCCTGCCGCTCTCCTCCTCTGACAGCAGGCAGCGGACAGTACTGCGCCTGCGCTAGATTTCGGAGCAGAGTGGCAGGCAGCTGGAGGTGTGGTTTCTAGAGCTGCCGTGCCAATGATGAGGGGGGCGGAGGCCAAGTATGCAAATGTGGCCGTTACTCAAGCCCTGAAGAGGAGTGAATTATACAAGTAAGAAGGCGGGCTGGGCACAGGAGGGCGGCGTTACTGGGCTCCGTTTATCGGTAGTAACGCCCCTCTGGGCTCCTTCACTTGAAATTTACATATTAGAAAAATGGAAATTATATAAAAACCCAAAGTCAGAAAAAAGAATAAAGACTACAGCAGTAAACAAGGTACCTTATTGAACACAGCCATACTTTTAGCTTAATACATTCATATGATGTGACAGATTTCCTTTAAATATTACTTTGTACTAAATACATTTCCAAATACCTTTTATTAGTTAGAATGGCTTGTTTTGTTTGCCTGGGGAATAATCATTAGTGAAAATAAAATGGCCTCCGTCCTGTTAGTACACACAAAACCTGTCCTAATCACACAGCAGGACAAGTTACTTCACAACACTGAGCTAAAGAGCTGCCTCAGCCTCCTCTCTGCTTGTCAGGGGTTATGATCCTGAATATAGCTGATAAGATTTTTAGCTAAATATCTGTAGGAATAGAGTTCATGAGGAGACATGAAGTACAGAGAGGACGGACAGGACAGACTGTGGTAATGGAGACTGTATACAAGAGCTGCTGCTTATTACCCCACCCTTTTCTCTGTACTTCATGTCTCCTCATGAACTCCATTCCTACAGAGATTCATTTTATCAGCTGTATTCGTGATCATAATCCCTGACAAGCAGAGCAGAGAGGAGGATGAGGCAGCTATATAGCTCAGTGTTATGAAGTAACTTGTTCTCATGTATGAATAGGACAGGTTTTGTGTGGACTAATAGGACGGCAGCCATTTTATTTCTCCTAATGATTGCTCCCCAGACCAAACAAGCAACTATAGCTTATGAAAGGTATTTGGAAACATATTTATAATAAAGTAATAAGTATTTATATATAATTATATATCATTTTGTTAATTCCCAGAGAACCCCTTAAACCCCTTGATTTCAGTAAATCAACAAGGAAGGTTGTGTCTAAAAAAAAAAAAAAAAAAAAGATATAGATTGCCTTAAATTTAAGACATATGTTATATGTTACTACACATATGTGAGTTATACACACTGTATTGCATTAATCTCTGCATATACTTTGAAAATGCTGAAAAGAATATATGCAGTTGTTTTTCAATAAAAACACAATTATAAAAAGAAAATAAGTAGAAAAATACTGTGTGTGTCTTGATGTGTCACCATATGACTAGTATATAAAATGTTTGTCTTGTTCCATTACTTGATGGTAACCTATTGATTGGAAAATAACATCATCAGTCTTCTTCTATTTTAATTTCATGCTCAGTTTGAGACTGTACAAGTGGCATGCAAAAGGGCACCCCTGGTCAAAATTACGGTTACTGTGAACAGTTAAGCAAGTTAGAGATGAAATGATCTCCAAAAGGCATACAGTTAAAGATGACACACTCCCTTTTTATTTTAACAATTTCTTTTTATTTTCATCTTTTACATTTTTAACTTTAGATTTTTATTGATCAATGAGAGCATAAAAAAACCAACAAACAAGTAAATATGCATAGACTTTTAGATATAAGGAGTCATGCAGGAATCCAAAGGTATACAAAAGCATACAAATTTGATTCGTCATGCATGTAAGATGACATTAAAATAAAGAAACAATAACAAAAATAAGTAACAAAGAAGGCTCATGCGTGGTTATTAGAGATGAGCGAACATGCTCGTCCGAGCTTGGTGCTCGTTCGCGCATTAGGGTATTCGCATATGCTCGCTACTTGGATGAGCATATCGCGATCCTCGAGGAAATGGCAACTTTCTCTTCCTGCATGTTAGCCGCCTTTTTTCAGCCAATCAACATGCAGGAGAGTCTTTGGTACCTCCTAGCATCACGTAGGGCCCCTACAAGTCGATAGCAGGGATTGGCTGGCCAGATCAGATGACCTGGGAATATAAGAATCTGGTCCCGCGCTGCTCGCGTCATACGCCGTCTGCATGAGATTAGGGATAGAGCTGCTGTCTGTCAGGGAGAGTGTTAGGGCCTGAATTTAGATGTTGGTTAGGCAGGAATCACCCACAAAGAACCCAACAGCCCTTCTAAGGGCTACAAGCACCTTTTTTTTTTTGTCTTCTCCAGGCTGCTGGCTGGGACTTGTAGTGCAGCTACCGCCATCTTGGCTGCACACTGTACACAGTGAATGGTGGCAGAAGGGACAGCACATGGGCCACACAGACCCAAAATAAATTGCCCAAAGTACTCATTTTTGCTGCTGCTGTACCTTGGCTTGCTGAGATCTGTAGTCGGAGTGTAGAAAATAGAAAATATAAGTTTTTCCTCTCAGTTATTTATTATACAGTGCAGTGAAAAATTCTGTCGTGTGCTGCACACTAGCCGGAGTGTAGAAAATATAAGTTTTTCCTCTCAGTTATATATCATACATTGCAGTGAAAAATTGAGTGGTTTGCGGTACAATAGCCGCCGTCTAAAGACTATGTTTTTTCTCTCAGTTATATATCATACAGTGCAGTGAACATACAAAATGTTGAACCCAAGGGCTAAGGGTCGAGGATGAGGGCGTGGACATGGGCGTTCAAGTAGTGTAGGGGGCAGAGGCCATGGTCCTGGGCAGGTTGACACAGTACATGTTGATGAGGGAGCAGTGGAATGCCGCAGAATTTCACTCCCTAGCTTCATCTCGCAATTACTGGTTCACGTGGTACACCACTATTGAAACCACAACAGTGCAAACAGGTGATGACGTGGATAGCGGACAATGCGTCCAGTAATTTATCCACCACCCAATCTTCCACGCAGTCCACCCACGCTAGCCAAGGGAGTAGACCTCTGGCTCCTCCAGCTCAACCTCCTTTCCCCCAGCCTGCCCCCCCCACGGAAAGTATGGATTCAGATCAGTCATACTCACAGGAACTCTTTTCAGGACCCTACCCAGAGACACAAACCACTGCTCAACAGCAACCTGAGCAGTTGCTCTGTCCCGATGCCCAAAATTTAGAACTTTCACAGTCTGTGGGTGATGAGAGTGTGGACTTAGTGCAAGTAGTGCGTGAAGAGGTGTCGGATGATGATGATGCTGATGATGAGACACGGTTGTCAGACAGTGACGTTGTTGTCAGGGCAGTAAGTCCGAGGGGGGAGCAGAGTGAGGAATCGGAGGAAGAGCTGGTGGATGATGAGGTGACTGAAACAAGCTGGGTTGGTAATCCAACTCAAGACAGTGCTTCTGAGGGGGAGGCAAGTGCAGCACCAGAACAGGTTGGAAGAGGCAGTGGGGTGGCCAGAGGGAGAAGCAGGGCCAGAGCAGTTAGATCAGCAACTGTTTCACGGAGTCAAGCTCCTGTGCCGAGGCCTAGATGTTCGCAAGTCTGGAGATTTTTTAAAGAAAGTGAGGATGACCGACGGACTGTGGTGTGCAACCTGTGCCACACCAGGATCAGCAGGGGAGCCACCACTACCAGCCTAACCACTACCAGCATGCGTAGGCATATGAGTGCTAAACACCCGACTCAGTGGAACCAAGGCCATTCACCTCCTGCGGGTCACACCACTGCCTCTTCCCCTGTGTCACATGCTGGCTCGGCGAGTCAACCCCCTGCCCAGGACCCCGGCACGAGCGCCTCCCGCCCTACAACCACCCCTTCACCTCCACGATCCTCCACAACCTCCACCAATGTGTCCCAGCGCAGCGTTCAGCTGTCTTTGCAGCAGATATTTGAGGGCAAGCGCAAATACAATTCCAGCCACCCACATGCACAAGCCCTAAACGTCCACATCTCCAAATTGTTGAGCCTGGAGATGCTGCCCTATAGACTGGTAGAGACCGAGGCTTTCCGCAACCTGATGGCGGTGGCTGTCCCTCGGTACTTGGTCCCCAGTCGCCACTATTTTTCCCGATGTGCCGTCCCAGCCCTACACCAGCACGTGTCAGAGAACATCATCCGTGCCCTGACCAACGCGGTTAGTGATAAGGTCCACCTAACCACGGACACGTGGACAAGTGCTGCCGGGCAGGGACACTATATCTCACTGACGGCACACTGGGTTAACTTGGTGGAGGCTGGGACCGAGTCTGACCCTGGGGCCGCTCATGTACTGCCCACACACGAGGATTGCGGGGCCTACCTCGGTCACGGTTTCTCAGATGTACTATGCCTCTTCCTCCAACCCCTCCTCCTCCTCCGAATTACCATCCATGGGCACGGCACCTTCAGTCAGTAGCTCTAGGCGCAGCAGCAGTGCCGTGGGTAAGCGCCAGCAGCTGGTGCTCAAACTGCTGAGCTTAGGTGACAAAAGGCACACCGCCCAAGAGCTGTTACAGAGCATCACGGCGCAGACTGATCTGTGGCTGGCACTGCTGAACCTCAAGCCAGGCATGGTTGTGTGTGACAACGGGCGTAACCTGGTGGCGGTTCTGCAACTCGGCAGACTGACACATGTGCCATGCCTGGCCCACGTGTTCAATCTCATAGTTCAGCGGTTCCTCAAGACATACCCCAATTTGTCAGATTTGCTCACCAAGGTGCGCCGCATCTGTGCGCATTTCCGCAAGTCAACCACAGATGCTGCCACTCTCAGGGCAGCACAGCGCCGCCTACAACTGCCAGCTCACCGACTGTTGTGCGACTTGCCCACGAGATGGAACTCGACATTAAACATGTTATCCAGAGTTTACCAGCAGCGCAGAACGATTGTAGACTGCCAGATGTCAACTTCCACCAGAACTGGTAGTCAGGTCAGTCAGCTTCCTCAAGTCTACAATGAGGAGTGGACGTGGATGTCTGATATCTGTCAGGTGTTGAGCAACTTTGAGAAGTCAACACAGATGGTCAGCGGCGATGCCGCCATTATCAGCCTCACCATCCCGCTGCTTTGCCTGTTGAAAAACTCACTGCTCAGCATGAAGTCAGAAGCTTTGCGCTTGTCACAGGAGATGGGGGAAGAAGACACGTCGCTTGATAGCCAGAGTACCCTCAGGTCTGTTTCTCAGCGCGTATCGGAGGAGGAAGAGGAGGAGAATGTTGGCGAGACAGAAGAGGGTACCAATGCTCAGTCCTTCTTAACTCTTGAGCGTGTATGGGCTGAAGAGGAGGAGGAGGAGGAAATGGAGAGTTAGGCCAGTGAGGAGAGGGAATTCTTGCGTGTTGGGACTCTGGCGCACATGGCAGACTTCATGTTAGGCTGCCTATCCCGTGACCCTCGCGTTAGAAGCATTTTTTCAAACACCGATTACTGGGTGTTCACTCTCCTGGACCCACGGTACAAGCAGAACCTTTCCACTCTCATCCCTGTAGAGGAAAGGAGTATGAGAGTGAATCAATATCAACAGGCCCTGATGCACAAGCTGAAACAATCCTTCCCATCTGACACCGCTAGCGGCAGAGGGCATGGTTCTGTGGGCCAAGTAGCGGGGGAGAGGAGGCGAGCAGGCAGCTTGTCCAGCACTGGCAGGGGAACGCTCTCCAAGGCCTTTGCCAGTTTTATGTCACCCTAGCAAGACACTGTCACCTGTCCCCAGTCTAGGCAGAGTAGGGGGGAGCTGTACAGAAAGGTGAGGGAGTACTTAGCTGACCATGACAATGTCCTGCGTGATCACTCTGCTCCATACAACTACTGGGTTTCAAAGCTGGACACGTGGCCTGAACTGGCGCTGTACGCCTTGGAGGTGCTGGCCTGCCCTGCCGCTAGCGTTCTGTCAGAGCGGGTATTCAGTGCAGCTGGTGGCGTCATCACCGATAAGCGTACACGCCTGTCAACTGACAGCGCTGACCGGCTGACGCTTATTAAAATGAACAAAGCCTGGATTTCACCGGAATTCAAATCTCCTCCGGGGGAAAGCAGCTAAAGAATAAGATTCCTTATGTATCCGATTCCTCTCCTCTACTCCTCCTCCTCCTCTTCATTGCCAAACGCTGACCCAAAAGGGAATCTTTTAGAGGGCCAACTGGCACTCTTTTAAGACAATGTTTTCGGAGGGCCACCTACAGGCCCTCTCTCCAAACAATTTTTCCGGAGCGTCAACTACAGACACTCTAAAACCATTTTTCAGTATCGTCAACCACAGACACAAAAAAATTTTTTTTTCGGAGGGTTGACTTCAGACACTCCAAAAAAAAATTTTTGGGAGGCTCACCTACAGCCATTTGACTGCAATCTCAGTCGGATAAAGGCATTGGTGGTGTCACCGCCATGCTGTGTCAGGCTAAATTTTTGGGTGGTTCACCTGCTACCTCAGTCTAACTCGATCACTCTGTTGTCACCGCCACCATACAGGGTCACGCTAAATTTTTATGTGCTTCGCCTGCTCCTGCAGTGTAACTCGGTCACTCTGTAGTCACAGCCACACAGGGCCACGATAAATTTTTATGTGCTTTGCCTGCTCCTGCACTGTAACTCGGTCACTCTGTAGTCACAGCCATACAGGGCCACGATAAATTTTTATGTGCTTCGCCTGCTCCCGCAGTGTAACTCGGTCACTCTGTAGTCACAGCCATACAGGGCCACGATAAATTTTTATGTGCTTCGCCTGCTCCTACAGTGTAACTCGGTCACTCTGTAGTCACAGCCATACAGGGCCTCGATAAATTTTTATGTGCTTCGCCTGCTCCTGCACTGTAACTCGGTCACTCTGTAGTCACAGCCATACAGGGCCACGATAAATTTTTATGTGCTTCGCCTGCTCCCGCACTGTAACTCGGTCACTCTGTAGTCACAGCCATACAGGGCCACGATAAATTTTTATGTGCTTCGCCTGCTCCTGCAGTGTAACTCGGTCACTCTGTAGTCACAGCCATACAGGGCCACGATAAATTTTTATGGTCTGGGTGAGCACAATTGCCTTGAGGGTCACCACCAGGCTGTTGCCCGAGAATTTGGGGTAATGGTGGGATTAGGCATCCTCAGAGGCATCCATGCATGCGGCCCCTGCTGTTTCCTGTCCATTTCCGTGGTGTTTCCATCATTTTCTGAGGTTTCCAGGTTTTCACCCAGCCTTCCCTAGGCAGAGCCTTGGTCCCCTGCAAAAAATGCTCGAGTCTCCCATTGACTTCAATGGGGTTCGTTATTCTAAACAAGCACCGAGCATCGGGAAAAATTCAACTCGAATAACGAGCACCCGAGCATTTTAGTGCTCGCTCATCTCTAGTGATTATTAACCGGCATCCTCTCAAAAAGCTAATATAAGTGGATAAAAAAGAATAAACATGAGAGAGCTACATCCAATAGACCCATGTGGTAAGTATCACATCTTGTAAATGCTTTTTGTAGGCAGCCAAAAGTCTTAATTCTTGTTTGAGGGATTTCCATCTATTGTTCCTTGGAAAAGTCTTCTAGTTCTGTGAGATTCCTGGTCCGTCTTGCATGCACTGCTCTTTTGGGGTCTGTCCATAGATTTTCAATTATGGTCAGATCAGGGGACTGTGAGGCCCATGGTAAAACCTTCATTTGGATCATTGTCCATTTGTAGAAGCCATCCTCTTCTCAACTTTCAGCTTTTTTACAGTTGGTGTTATTTTTACTTCCAGAATTTGCTGAAATTTCATTGAATCGATTCTTTCCTCCACTTGTGAAATGCTCCCCAAGCCATTGCCTGCAACTGAAGCCCAAAGCATGATTGATCCACCCCCATACTTAATGGTTGGAGAGGTTTTTCCATGAAATTCTGAACCCTTTTTTCTCCAAACATACCTTTGCTCATTGTGACCAAAGAGTTCTATTTTAACCTCATTGCTCGACAGGACTTGTTTCCAAAATGCATCAGCTTGTTTAGATGTTCTTTTGCAAACTTCTGATGCTGAATTTTGTGGTGAGGACACCAGAGAGGTTTTCTTATGATAACTCTTCTGTGAAGGCAATATTTCAGCAGGTGTAGCTGAATAGCAAAACAATGTAGCACAACTCTAGAGTCTGCTAAATGTTCCTGAAGGTCTTTTGCAGTCAAGAAGGGGTTCTGATTTGCCTTTCTAGCAATCCTACGAGCAGCTGTCTTCCAGACCTTCTTTTGACCTCCACTATTTTCTTAACTGCCATTTCTTAATTATATTTGGATTATAGAGGTGTGCCAAGGTGAGGGAAAAGATAAACGTCTTTTCACCCTCAGTAACCGCCAATTAATCTTAAACACTTAGAAGAGAGAGGGGCAGTACTAATTAATAAGACATAAACTTTTATTAGTATCTATAATAAAAAGGAAAATATTATTTTCCATAAGGAACACCTCAAAAACAAACCAATAAACACAATCTATATTATATACAGTCAGAAAGCTTTCTGTTAAGCTGAAAAATCATTCTTACCAGATTCTAGCCGCTTATTTGAACGATGTGTGTCTGCTGTGACAAGGCCGAATCCAGTGTCAGCTGCAAGAATTATCATTCATTAAGCACTGGCTGTAGGTAACTTATGATGAGAAGCGTTAGGAATAAGGGACTAAGCTGACCCTAGGTTTAAGGGCTAACACTTACTCAGCCCGGAGATACGACCTTGTGGTAGCCGCACTCCGTCCTCGTTCCTAAAACTAATCTTCCCTAATCAGAGACCCTACTGAATCTCAATCCCAATAGTACCAACGCGTTTCATCAAATAATACATACAATTGCAAATACATCTGATGATTCTTGGGCAATTGTATGTATTATTTGAGTGCGGCTACCACAAGGTCGTATCTCCGGGCTGAGTAAATGTTAGCCCTTAAACCTAGGGTCAGCTTAGCCCCTTATTCCTAACGCTTCCCATCATATGTTACCTAATGAATGAATTCTTGCAGCTGATACTGGATTCGGCCTTGTCACGGCAGACACACATCGTTCAAATAAGCGGCTAGAATCTGGTCAGCTTAAAGGGGTTATCCCATGAATAATGTAAAAAATGAAAATCAGACACTATATAGTACATGGCAATACCTTTCTAACAAGGCTAGAACCAGCCCTGTACTTCACATGGATCCAGAGATCTCCCCATTCATTGCTCTGCTAGATTTATATCAGACTGACAGCCTGAGGGAGTGTCTTTTCCACTGCAGCTCAGGGGGCGTGTCTCAGCTCTCCCTATCACAGCTCAGGAGGCAGTTGAAAGATGAAACTGAGAATGTGCGGCCTTCTCAGGGAGCAGGTCAAAGAAATAAGAAATTAAGTGTCACTATGCAGATACATTTTACTGTCTGACTGAGTAGTTATACAAAATTTTAATTGCATTCAATTACAAAAGCGTTCATATCCCAGTGCTGATTTGAAAACTGTAGAATATTTTTTGTGGGACAACCCCTTTAACAGAAAGCTTTCTAACTCTGTATATAATATATATTGTGTTTTTTGGTTTGTTTTTGAGGTGTTCCTTGTGGAAAATAATATTTTCCTTTTTATTATAGTTACTAATAAAAGTTATATGTCTTATTAATTAATACTGCCCCTCCCTCTTCTAAGTGTTTAATTATATTTGGAACTGAGAAAATGGCAATCTGAAAACGCTTTGCTATACTCTTACAGCATTCTCCTGCTTTGTGGGCTTCAACCATTTTCAACATGTTGGCAGCTGCTGTTTTTTGGAACAAGGTTAGAGGCATTTAGGTATTTATAAAGTTTTGAAATTTGCATCACCTGGCCTTTCCTATAGACGATTGTGAACAAGCCTTAAAGGGGTTGTCTCATCTGAGACAATGGGGGCATATCGCTAGGGACCTGCACCCATTTCCTAAACAGATCCACGAAAGCGGTGGTGGGCACACTGTGCATGAGCAGCCACCCTCTATTCATTTCCATGAGGCCGCCAAAAACAGCAGAGCGTTGGCTCAGCTATTTCCTTCGGGCCCTTAGAAGTGAATAGGAGCAGTGGCCAGGCGCAGTGTGCTCCAATTCACTTCTATGGGGAGAGTGCTTGGTGGTGGCCGGACCGAAGTCCTTCAGCTACCACTTTGGCCCGCTCCATTCTCTATCTACAGTATAGGTAGGCCTGAACCTGGGTGTTGAGGCAAGAGCTGATAGCTTGTTGACTGGTCTCAGCCTGGCGCGGCACATGGAAAAACTACTCCATCATGTTGAGGAGATTGAAATGACTTCTTCTGTGGCTTGTGGCGGTGGAAGGGGGATGACTCTGCAACAGGCGTCTGCCCACCAAAAGCTGTGTACAAAGTGTTTCCTGGTAATAACGTAATTTGGCCTCCCTTTCTGAGGGAGGAAAACATTCCGCCATTTTGCTTTGATAGTGAAGGTCTAAAAGCATGGCTATCCAGTAACCATCAGACTGCTTGATGTCAATGATACGCCTGTCACTGCGTAAGCAAGCGAGCATACAGCTCTTCATTCTGGCCAGCATGCCCGAGGAGCCAGTTCTTTCCAGCCCACTGAGACGACTGGGTGTCCTGGCTGGTGCCATCATCATCACTGTACCCTTTCTCTTACACCTCCTCCATGGCAGATTCTCTTTGTGGGTCCGCAGCAGCTAAGGCGGACAGCAAGACGCGTTAACTTTTCTTCTTCCACCGTCATCCCCTGCTGCTTGAGTGTCAGTGTCTGTGCTATGATAAATATGAGGGGGACATTGTTTATGCCTCAGTTGTCCCTGCTGACAAACTTTGTGACCTCTTCGAAAGGCTTCAGCAACCAAAAGGCTTCTCAGATGAGTGGCCATTGCCTGACCTCAAAGCGACGCATGTTCCCTGCTGCTGGTGCATGAGAAATTGTCCACAGCTTTCTGCTGCTTGTACAGACATTTCAGCATGTGCAATATTTAATTCTAGCAAGTTGGCACATCACAGATTACGTGGCGTAGTGGCAGGCCATTCTGTTGCTCCAGGTCCAGGAGAGCGTTTCTCGCTACATAAGAATGGCTGAAATGCTTGGACATTGCCAGTACCTTGCACAAGACAGTCTACTTATTTAGAAAGCTTTGAACAATTAGGCTGATGATGTGCGCCATTCAGGGGGCATGTGTTATTTCTCCCAGGTTTAAGACAGCCGAGATGTTGCGTCCATTGTCGCTGACCACCCTACCCAGTTGGAGTTGGTGGGGTGACAACAGGATGTTTGCTGCTTGATGTACTTTACCAACTGCTCGCCAGTGTTGCTACTCTCTCCCAGGCTGATCAGATCCAACATGGCAACAACGCTTGAGGAGGGGTAGTGCGAGCCCTTCTGCTGTGGACAGGTGACTGTCCAAGGAAGGGGAGTTGGATAAGTACCTAGTGTGGGAGCCAGGTCAAAAGTCATGCTGCCTTGCGGCTGCTGCAAAAAATATTGACCTAATGGGCCTTTAAAGCCATTTACTGTCCCTGCCCGTAAGAGCTGCTCCAGCTGTCCACCATGGCGTGAACCTTGCCACACAGCGAGAACCGCAGAGAGTGGCCCCACCAGTCAAAGTTATCTCCTATTCACAGGATAGGGGATAACTTGTACCAACCAGAATAGTCCTTTAATAAGTTCACCATGAGTAACCACTATCCTCTACTCCCCATCTCAGAATTATTTGATGCTCAAAAAAAGCTGTCATTTTCTCTAAAACTGACCATAAGGGAGCCTATAATCTTGTGAGAGGGAAGATGAATGGAAAACCATCTAACGCTCATATAGGACAATATAAATATCTAGCAATATTTTTTGGGCTCTGCAATACCCTGGTTGTTGTCCAGGATTTTAGGAATGACATGAGTAATCTTGAGTTATTGGCAAGAACATGGGCTTTTGAAGAATCCATGCACTGGTTGGAGGGGGCCAAATTGTGGGGTATTAAATCTGCTAAGAAGCAGAGTAGATGGGCTTTGTGTTTCTCTAAAGCTGATGTTACCATTACTTTTTGTCCAAGTTCCAAAAAACTTAAAAGCTGATGCCCTTTCTCATAGTTTTCTACAACAACTTGAGAAGACTCCTAAATCTTCCTGGAACCCACTCAGCTGCCTTAGGACAGCTATTTTTTCAGAGAGTCACCATAGCAAATTTGAGTGGGGGAGTTATGCAGGTATCACTAAGGTGTGAAAGACCTTTGCCGATCTGTTTGGTGGCCAACTATGAGAAAAGATGTGGCAAGATTTTTTGGGCAACGTGACATCTGGGCCCACAACAAGACACCCATGGCCTTACTCTTTGGTCAGTTAAAGCAGTGGCCCCCAACCTTTTTTGCACCAAGGCCCGGTTTCCCGCTAGACAATTTCCCCAGGGCCCGGGGGGGGGGGGGTCGTTGGATGGGGGGGGGGGGGGCGCTGCGGCTGTTGGGGGCGGAGCATAGTGCCCCCACTCAGTAGTTATTCCCCATTAGTGCCCCCAAACAGTAGTTATACCAGCATAGTGCCCCCACACAGTAGTTATAGTAGCATAGTGCCCCCCACACAGTAGTTATAGTAGCATAGTGCCCCCACACAGTAGTTATAGTGCCCATAGTGCCCCCACACAGTAGTTATAGTGCCCATAGTGCCCCCCACACAGTAGTTATAGTGCCCATAGTGCCCCCCACACAGTAGTTATAGTGCCCCCACACAGTAGTTATAGTGACCCCACACAGTAGTCATAGTGCCCCCCACACAGTAGTTATAGTGCCCATAGTGCCCCCACACAGTAGTGCCCATAGTGCTCCTCTCCTTCAGTTTTGTACAATAAAAAAAAAACAAACACTTATACTTACCTCCATCAGCCTGGCAGCGCTGCGATGCAGGCCTCCTCCGGCCTGTGTCCCGCTCTGCACGGCTCAGGCGGCACGATGACGTCATCGCACCGCCTGAGCTGGCCTCTGATAGGCTGCAGGCCTAGTGCCTGTAGCCTATCAGAGGAACGGGCAGGGGAGACGCCTCTCCCTCCCCTGCCCCACCGCAGCACAGGCATCTGTATCGCCGTCCTGAGGACGGCGATACAGATGACTATGGAGATGAGCGCTTCCACAATGGAAGCGCTTATCTCCTTGTCCCCTGCCACCGCCGCGGCCCGGCAGACATCGATTCAGGGCCCGGTCCTGGGCCGCGGCCCGGTGGTTGGGGACCGCTGAGTTAAAGGACATCTGTCAGCATATTTGTACCCATGACACTGGCTGACCTGTTACATGTGCACTTGGCAGCTGAAGGTATTTGTGTTGGGCCCATGTTCATATGTGCACACATTGCTGAGAAAATGATGTTTTAATGCAAATGAGCCTCTAGGAGCAACGTGGGTGTTGCCGCTGCTCCTAGAGGCTCATTTGTATATATTAAAACATCACTTTACTCAGCAATTTGGACACATATGAACATAGGACCAACATAGCTGCCAAGCACATGTGCAACAGGTCTTAGCATTTAGAAAGCATAAACCCCTTTGTGACCTCTGCCGTACATGTACGGCAGAAGTTGGCACTTCAAAGATGGCGCCCACTCGCATGTGCAGCGGGCACCATAGCCACTTGTGATCAGCCATAAGGCCAACCGCATACATTTAACTCCTCAGATGCCATGGTCAAATGTGACCATGGCATCTGAGCAGTGCAGACATGGGAGCTGCTCCCATGCCCGTAACACCGTTCCCCGGCTGAGACCGGGAAAGCTGTACTATCCCAGTAATGGCTCAGAGCCTCAAGCAGGCTCTGATACCCATCACTGGTATATATCAATACAGGCCTGCAGATGGCAGCATTGTGTTGGTATATAGTGAACGGCAGGTTCTGTGATCACAGAGCACAATTAGTAATCTAATGATTGCCAGTTATAGTCACCTAGGGTGACTTAAAAAAAACTTTAAAAATATTATTATATATTTATATAATATTATATATATATATATATATATATATATATATATATATATATATATTCAAATCCTCCCCCCTGGATCTCACCAATAGTTGTTACACCCAGGGCTGTGGAGTCGGTAAGCCAAAGCCCGACTCCAACTCCTCAATTTCCCCTAACTCTGACTCCCTTTATATTGAAAGCAGATTTTTGTAACTAGTGAGAAAACCTCTTTAATCCTGTTTTCTCTAGCAGATCTGAGATGGGTGCAGCCATTCCTTCCCAGTGCCTTTTTCCTCTGATCTGTAGCGCAGGAGCTTCACTTCTGAGCATCTACATAAAGGGCAGCACACAGTCATCTCAACTAAAAGCCTTAGATCAGGAATAGAACAGACATTTATAGGACATTTCATCATTTTCCCAAATTTAGCACATACTGCATTGAACTAAATATACCAATTTATTATATATTGTTGGAGTCCGTCCATTTTATACCGACTCCAACTCCGACTCCACCAAAATGGACACTGACTCCGACTCCACAGCCCTGGGTACACCCACCTAATTAGATGTGTGGATATGAGACATGCCAATCAGACTGTCCACAGATCTCTAAAATATAACCTTTAATAAATATGTAATAAAAGAGTACACTCTCATCAAATTAGTCAAATTCACCTCTGTAATTAGTGAAACCAAACACCCAAATGATAAGATACTCTTTTTGGGGTGGTGACTGGGTATATATCTTTCCTAATAGAAGGTGGGCTGGGCTAAATACGGGTAATTATGTATACTGGGTTGCCTCACTAAAGAAGAAACTAACCCTAGTAACCCCTGCCACTATTTAAGGCCCTACCTAATAAACGGAACTGCCGCCCCGATAGGGGCGATCCCGTGTCAGGAACCTCCTGTAATCCCTATGGTGTCCCTGACAAAGGACAGAATCCCATCACCAAGCATACAATTATTGTCCGTCAGTCTGTGTTTAGTCCAATAATTACAAGACTAATATACATATCAATAATGCTTGGACAATAACAAATGTCCCCACAATGCACCTAATCCAGGCAATATTATAATTAGCAACACGTCGTTCCAAAAGTTCCAATTAGTGATTGTTCGCTGTGGAACAAATCACTTGTTGTAAAGTTCTCATATAACCTCCCGAGATCGAAGGGGGGCTTAATCAGATGTCCCTTTGTCCCGACGCGTTTCGCTACCACATCAGTGTAGCTCTTCAGGGGACATAATATAACTAGGGGATTGTTTCCCAAACAGCTAGATATCAAACCATGGAACTAAAATCAAATCAAATAAATGGTACTAAAGAACGGCATACATACCTAACCAGCTCATAGAAAGGAAGAAATGTACCATAATAACCAGTGTGATACAGCCAGGCGCAAACCGTAATAGACAGTGGTAACCCTACTACCAGATAGTATATTTTGATGTGAGCGCCTAGAAACAAGTAATGGCCATTGATGTTAGGGCATATTACTCTAGACGTCCAGGGTTTTAACTCAAACAAATAACCAGAGTCAAAAACACATAATACAACAATCATAGATTTCAGAGAGCGGACAAACATCCCTCTGTAAGGTACTGGCGTATTGGTCCATCCATCAATGTGGTCACAATGGAGGCAGATGTATGCCGTTCAATAGATTCCCCAGTAATGGCGTCAACACGGTCGGAAGAGCAGTCGCACTTACCTGGCCCTTTGCTTTTTAAAGGCCGCGCGCCAGATTCTCTCATTAGAGCGGGGAATCGCCGCGCTGTCTGATGACATAATACGTATCAGCGCTGCGTTCCACACACATACCGGGGGTAACAGCTAATGACGTCAACACGCACCAGCGCTGCGTTTCACAGCAGCCGTGGTGCGTGTCAAGGCCAGCTCGGAGAGTGCATCAAAGTCAAAGAACGCCACTTAGGTAATACAGGGAATCATATTACAGAATCCCAAAGTGTGTCAGTTTATAAACAGATATAACATCAATGATCAGAATATTTCTCATGATCAGTGCTAGGACTCTGAAGGAGATGGTACATTGTTCAAATATATTATCCCTAACCAGTGGAGTTTCCACAAAGGGGATACGGGTATATGGTACAATTGTGCACAAAACCCCCAACTCCAATCATTGATTCTCAAAGTAGTCCTAAATAAAACAAGTGTAATCCGTGCTTTCATTGAGTCCATTTGGGGACAATGTATTCAGACAGTGTATCCACTGTAATTCTTTCTGTTTGAGGAGCTGATCTACGTCACCTCCTCTGATGGATACACGAACAGTCTCTATAACTATGAATGATACCCCTTGCGTCCTACCTTCATGTCTAGTGATAACATCTCTGGCTATTGGTTTGTCCCTACTATTCCTGATGTCTCCCAGATGTTCTAAAATTCTGACTTTAAATTCCCTACAGGTCTTCCCTATATAGAGGGAACCACAGCCACAGATCATCATGTAAATCACATTATTAGTATTGCAGTTAGCAAAACCTCTCATCTCATATGTTCTAGAGCCACTACTATTCTCAAAAGTGTGGCCCACTCTGACATGTTTACATGCTTTGCAATGGCCACAACGAAAAGTACCATTTTGTCGATTGTCCAGCCAGGTGTGTTTTCTGGGTGGTTCAAAGTGACTGGTCACCAACGAATCACCAATATTCCAGTCACGTCTAAAGGTAATAGCCGGAATATCCGGAAGAGAATCCTTCAAATCCGGATCAGCCTTTAGGAGGGACCAATAGCGGGTAAGTATGTTTCGGACATCAAAATGTGCACAAAAGTACCCACTATTCGGAGTTGATTTTCACCCTCACACTTCGGTTTCGTTTGGAGCAGTGTAGTCCGGTCCCTGGAGCAGGCGTGATGCCATGCCTCCCTCAGATGCTGTACGGGATTTTAGAGTTTTTTTCTGTGATTATTTTGATTTCATATCCTCTTGTACACTACTATACTTGTCTGACCGTGCATTTGTCAGTACTACTGTGATTTTTTTTTTGTCCACAGATCTAAATGGTACTAAAATAATTTCTAAAATTGTTCTGAAATCTGGTTATAAAATTGAGTTACATCCAGACTTGTTATATAACTTTGACTCATATTAGTCTTTGAGGATTCAAGAAGCCGAACAAAGTTAAAATCCAAAACTACTGACCCGTTTCAAGCACACGCTCTTCGACATAGCAGGGATTTTAACTTCTGTGTTTTAATATGAAAGAAAGCAATACGATTTTAGTGTGTTACCTCTTTTTGAAGGTTTTCAGGACTACCAGCAGTCCTCAATATTAGTGATGACATCTTAATTTTCAGCACCACTCAAGCGGAATATGACAAATCTATGAACATATATATCTCTACACCCATCAAAATGTGTTTAAACAAAATGATTTGCTATTTTTTTCTTAAAACAGTATCAGCAGGCCCTCTGAACTGAGCTGGTCACATACTGTGGCCGTTTCACACCAGATCTGGCCACCGCTTCTGGGGCCCTGCAACAACTAATGAAAGATACTCCTTGGTAATGGACTATTGAACATCAAATTGCATTTGACACAGCCATGGTCTACTTTGACCTATGTCTACAGAAGTAGGCCATGGTGCAATTTTAACGAAGGTGTCCAAAACTGTCGACATGTCTAATATCTTCTATGCAATCATCTTGAACTTTCTTGCTGTCAATTCACAATGGTAAGAGACCACAAACGGCTAATTGCAATCATCAATGAACATTTGTCAAAGCCTGCCCCTATCCCGGCTACATGTTTTACTTAAAATATGAAATAAGCATTGGGAAGGTTGCAGATTATTTTTTGAAACCTCTATCACCTAAATCTATCACCTAAATGACCTACCAGTAACCATATTAGCTGAGGAGCATTCCAATTTTGTTGTTACAGATAATGTGGCAAGAACACCGACCACTGAATGAATAAATTAAGCCGTGGATTCTGATACTTGAAGTCCAGGTAGATATTGAAATTGTTCACTCTAAGAACCGGAGTCCTTTCTAGTTTGAGGCTTACGTTCAACCACGTGGACCATACAGCATATGTTCAGGCTTTCTTTAATGAAAAACATTCACTCTCAGTCTCCGACTCATGTTTAATAGTGTGAGACAATCGCCTGGGAAAACTTCAGAAGAGAATGCTCAATCTGGCTCATCAAGGTATGGTTACTATAAAGCAAAGAGTCACTGTACTTTCACACAATTTGATTTAGTTTACTAGAGAATGGTTTAACTAGCAAATTTCTAAATCACTTTATTAAAAAAAAAAAAAAGAAAAATGCCTGTATCCACCTGAAAAAAAGCTTGAAAGCCATGCCAGGTGGGCTTTCATTTACAGTCAGCTGCCTGTTGTCAGGAAAGATCCATCCCTAGTACCAGAGAACCAGAACACGGATCACAGGAAATGGGTGGCGTGTCAGAGCTGAGATCCTGAAAAAAAAACTGCTTCTGAAGATCACATAAAGTGTTCTGCCTTTCTGTAAGTCTGATCTCCCCCTCCTTATCTGTTTTATGAGCTGAAAACAAACAGTGGAAAGTAAGGTCACAGCAGTACAGTGCTGGCAGATTCCATATAAGGGAGACACCCACTGCTTGTGAAAGAAATGCATCTAGCTGTGCAGCTGAAACAAGGAATAATACAGTTGAAAAAGACATTAGGGAAGCCCAAAGATCTATTCCTTCACAGTTATTTTTTTCAAAGTATGGCTTCATGAGTAAAGACATGCATTGACGTGTGCAAGTAAACAAATTGCCTGGAAAGTCCGTGAACTTTTGTCAGTGTTGATTTCTGCTCTTTGCCAGATCACTCTTATCTATTGGTTGTCATAAATGATATTTCAAGGTTTGAACCTACTGATTCACACAGGTAAATAACTTTCTGTCCTCAGGCCAACAGTAAAGTGGAATGGTTCATGCAAACTATCATCTTTTTGATGTATGAAAATAGTCTAAAAGAAAATTCTCTTTGTTGCTCGTAGCACCGAATTACACCACAGCTTTCATTTGAAAGCTCTCCTATGAATGGACAACAGACTTCATTCAGTAGTGAGATTGCTAAATGCTATACGAAGCCAACAAGTTGAAAGCCACCAAATCGCCTCATTGATTTCCAATTAATGTGAAATATTCTTTAATAATCTTATTCCTTTTCACTCAGAAATAAAGACTATACAATTATAGAGAAAATTAGTAGATATCTTGCTTCCTGGAAAAAGAAACTGACTAAATTAGTCACCTACCCGATAACATATCTTTGTCTCCAATCAAGAGTCCCAAGAAGGGATAAATTTGCTTATGCAATTGTAGCAAGATAATAATACTTCTGTATTTACTATCTGTATGTACTTTTATCGTTCTGGGTTGGAACAGGCTGAGGTCGGATACAAGCGTAGTCAGTCAGTGTTCAGTACAAAGGTATCAGTAATGGAGGCATTAGACCATGTGGTCAGTAGTCATCCAGTAAGACAGAAGCATAATGAACACTTAGCCAATGTTAGCTACACATGTAATAAATAGCAGCAAGTGCTACAGAGCAGAAACATACAAGGTTAAAGCACAAAGCTGGAGCTAATCAGAAAAACAAGGCCTGGAAACTCAAGGGGCAGGGACCTAGACAATGGATTCAGCTAAGGTCCTGTCCTTCAAAGCCATTAGCACAGTGAGAAAAGCTACTACTTGTGACACAGAAAGTTTGAATCCTGACACAACTGGATATTTTCTGGAGAGTCTGCATGAATACAGGCATGGGGGTAGACACTGATCCATCACCTACTGTTACGATCATGTACCAAAGATGTGGCTTCTATAAAGCATAATATATTTAGCCTTCATTAGACTGGGTGTGGAGACTAAAGTATACGTTGGTCTTCTTCACCTTTAACCCCACCATGTAGCCACAAGTCTTCACAGAACCAGAGGTGTAACTTGATCCTCCTGGACCTTAATGCAAAATCTACAGGAGATATGGATTTTGATACTAGTAGTATGGTCAAAAATGTAGCCAAGTGTCATTACCAGGAGCAGTCAGGATATGATAGGACAGAGAACGTCTCAGGGATGGAGCCAAGGGTCAGAGCCAGGAGTTCAACATGTAGAAAACAAACTATCAAAGGGAGAAGTGATAGTGGGCAGAAGGGATATCCAGTAACAAGGAAGAGGTCAAGATGAGGAACAATAAGGAGTCAGAATCAGGCACATGAGGCAGGACAGGTAAAGAACCGGGGTACATTTTTGGGCACATGAATAGAACATGCCTAGTACAGACCGTGATGCACTGTGTTTTAAAGACTGCATCAACTTATTAAAACTTGTTTAGAACAAGCAACCTTATAGAGCTGTGTCTGAAAATCAAAAACGCTCAAAAAAAAGCTTGGACAAACTTCTGTATTTCCGTATTTTATTAAGCCACAAATCTTCACAGCATAAAGGGTATAACTTGAACCTTAAAGAGGTTTTTTTTAACGGATGACTCATCCTCTGGATAGCTCATCAGTATCTAATCAGCGAGGGTCACACCGAACCCCCACCGATCAGCTGATTCAGAAGGCATTGGTGCGTGCAGTAGTGCTGCGGCCTTCTCTCAGCTCACCAAGCATGGGGGGCTGTTACAGATTTTGCATTAAAGGGGTTTTCTGAGATATTTTTACTGATTACCTATCCTCTAGGTAGGTCATCAGAACTGATTTTGGGGTCTGAGACCCAGGACCCCTGCCAATCAGCTGTTTGAGAAGGCACCAGCGCTCGCAGTAGCGCCACTGCCATTGGTAACAATCTTCGGTCACATGGCCTAGGCAAAGCTGCGATAAGGTCATGGCGCTACAGTGAGTGATGGTGCCTTCTCAAACAGCTGATCGGGAGGGGTCCCGGGAGTTTGGACCCCCCTCCAATCAGATCTGTAAAAATCCATACCAGTAAAAATATCTCAGAAAACACCTTTAATGCAAAATCTTTACCAGAGAAATTGCTTGTTGCACTGAGGCACGGAAAGCAGAGCGTGAAGACAGATTGACCTAGCGAGAGGAGCAGACAATGAGCTAATCCTGCAACCGTTGATTCACAATGGAGGTCGAGGAGGCTGTATTCTGCCTAGTGCACAACACGAGGATTCAAACAGCACCAATGACAATCCCTCTGTCACGCGTCACCCTCTCGGACCCTGCAAAAGCAGCTAAGAGGTTGTGTTCACATCACGTTTTTATCCCACGTCATGTATTCATTGAACAGATGCTGTTCTGTGGCATTTATCACCATAAGGTACCACTATATATTAAAAAAAAAAATCTATAATCTATAATGAATTAACAAAAAAAGCATGTGCACAGCCCCCTATGGTATTGCAGGGTTTAAAATAAATTTTAAAAATCTTCTCTATACAACCACTTGTAATTACGACTCAGATGTTAAAAAATAAATAAAAGTAAAAAGAAACAGAATGAAGCGACCAACATTTCATCCAATCAAACAAGACATCTAAAAATGAATAAGAATCTGTAGAAGTTCCAAACTTATGTTCCATATTGAGAGGAAGTAAGTGACATCATGGAGCCTCAGCCGCCTCCTCCGTTTCATCATCTTTAACTTTCCCATCAGTCATGGGATCAGGTTCAAACACCATATTAACAGAGTCTTTCTTCTCATCAACAGGAACTTCATTATGGTTTACAGGAAACTCTTGACCATTGGGTTCAGCATCATCATCTTCCTCAGGGACCAGGATATCAAGTGCCTTCGATGAACTGGCAGCTGTGGCCTTGGAGGGAGTCTTAAAACAAAAATGATAGAGTTTTTTTTCTTTTTTTTTCCCCCCAGAAATAGCCCAGCCCTGCTTTCTCCCCATGAGCAGGACCTTCACTATGGACCTCCTGTGAGCTGCTTACCTGAGATGAAAAGGCGACTGTGTCCTTAGAGGAATGCTGTCCCTAGGAACACAACACAAGTGAAGTAAGTTTCCACAGCTACTCATTGATACCTGCAGCTGGTTTAGAGTCACTATTGGGGTATATGGAGAAGACTAGTGTGTAGGTCCACCTACCCTTCTTCTACAATTTTCTCAGTAGGCCCTATCTTGTCTGTAGATCATAGGCGGCCCATTATGTTATGTGCAATGCCTTATTTTGTGGAACTACAACTCTGATCAACATGATGATGTTTTCAATGGCAGACGCCTAATGAAGGCCTCCAGGTGTGCCATCTTTTTACTCCTATTACATAGTCACCAACATTTCAACATTTTTTTTTCTGGGCACACTGGGGGAGATTTATCTAGATCAGCATTTGCTATGACGGTCTTGACGGCCCCTGTGTCACCACAGCATGTGCAGCTCTCATCATAAATGAAGCCCATATTCCTGGAGTCAGAGTGCTTAAAATGAAATCTATACCAGCTTTCAGCCGGCATAGATTTCAGTCATTATATATGCTAGAAAACTGGTGTAAATAATAATGATTGTTCCAGAGCTGATGGCCCCGCCAACATCATGCCGTGCCCCTGCATCGCAAAGTGGTGAGGGGGTCGTAGAAGCTCCACCTGCATCTAGATTTAGATGCAATGGTACTTAAAAGTTGCAAAACACTGCATTATAAAAGCCATGTTCCTTAGTGAGAGTAAAAATATAAAAAAATTAATAAAGTTAATTATGGAAACAAAATCTATTTTTTCCCCATAAAAAGTGTTTTTATTTTAGAAAAGTGGTAAAAAAAAAAAGACAAAAAAAAAAAGACCCATCCCCCCCCCCGTATACATTTGTGGTATCGCGCTGTGTTCACCACAACCTATATAAGAAAGATAAAATGAAATTAAAGTGGAACTGTCCTGTGAACTTAAAGTGTAACTGTCAGATTTTTTTTATTTTTGTGATGTATATAATGTACTAGCAGAAGGACCCAGCTTCGACTTCGTTGCAGAGAGAAAGTCAATGCAGCTGACAGAAGTTGATTTTTACCTTCATTTTTTCAATCTCCACTGGCTGCGGAGTGGGAGGGGGCATGGCCTGACAGAGTTAGGGGCGTGGCTTAGCGAGACCTGGGGCGGGGGTTTTAAGTCCTTCTTTAGGGGGTGGCCTGAATTACAGGTCGATGTCATGGTAATTTATGAGGACACGCAATGGGTAGCAGTGGAAGAAAACATCTTTTATTACTACTGAATGGTCTTAGTCTAAAATTAGTCTAAAACATAAGTCATATTTCTGGTAACCAGAATACCGCTTTAACAGTGTCATCCACAGCGATCTGCCCCTTTAAAGCAGTGAAGAGAAATGGCTGGGTTATTTACCTGAGCTCCTCAGCTGGCTGCTAATTACCTGGCTGGATTGTTATGGAAACCGGTGTGTATGTGGAGAAAATGGCAGTTGGGATTTGAAGTGAAATGCTCCCAGGCTAATATTGGCTAATGGAGATCATATTTTGGGAATATCTCGGGAACGGTATGTCCTTGAGAGCTTAGACCTGGTCTAAAACCTTTCCGGACACCTGATGTACCTGTGTGCCGCATTTGGTGAAAATCGGTCCAGTAGTTTGGTCACGCATAGAGAACAGACAGACAAAACTCATTTTTATAATATAAGGAGAAGGAGATAGGAGCAGTGATACTGACCATTTTTGTAATATATTTTAATTACTCAAATTGCACATTTCTACTAGAAAAATAGCTGTAAAGTGGCCCATTTTGAGCCTTAGCAACGCTCCTCTGTCTTCTGGTCACATAACACAGTCAGTGTTGAACAAGTCTCCACAGTTATGTAAACAGAAGACAGAAGGATGTTGCTAAGGCTCAAAATGGGCCATTTTAGAGCAATTTTTCTAATAGAAATGTACAATTTGAGTAATTAAAGTATATTACAAAAATGGTCAGTATCGCTGCCCCTATACACTATACGTAATAAAAGGTGACAATTGTCCCTCCAGAAAAAAAAAAAAAAAAAGAAAAAATATATTACTCTTCCCACATCAGTGGAAAAATGAGTAAGTTTTGACTCTTGGAATGGGACGACATAAAAAACACCTCCCAAATTTAAAGGGGTTTTTATTGATGACGTATCCTGAGGATAGGTCATCAATATCAGATCGCAGGGGTTCAACACCCAGTACCTCTGCCGATCAGCTGTATGAAGAGAAGAGCACACCGTGCACATATAACCCGTCTCTTTTTCTGCTTGCCATAGACGTAGCAGCAAACAGGAAGAGAGACAGGAGATGGCATGCATGCACAGCACGTACCTTCTCTTCATTCAGCTGATTGGCGGGGGTGCCGGGTGTCGGACCCCGCCAATCTGATATTAATGACCTGTCCTGAGGATAGGTCATCAATATTAAAAAGCCTGAATAACCTCTTTAAAGTGCAAAAACAATAGTGGAACATCTTTGTTTTTTTTTCTCCACTCACTAAAAACTTTAATTCAACAGAAAAATAAGGATATCTCCAGAAACAAATGAAACGAAAAAAACAAAATCGAGATAAATCTATAAGCGTCCTTTTTTTGCAAAAAAAAAAAACAGACCAGCCCTACTTTCCTCATTATGGTTAACAGGAAGATCACATCATCACCATCCTCAAGATCTAGGACCTCCTATGAGCTGCTTACCTGTGCTGAAGAGGCCGCTTTGTCCTTAGAGGAATGCTGTCCCTAGGAAGACAACACAAGTAAGTTTCCAGATATGACATTGCTGGAGCTGGTTCATTGTCACTATTGATGCTTTACTTTGTGGAACTACGACTTTGATCAGAGACTAGAGGACTTCCTATTCTGTCCCTAGGAAGACCACACCAGTAAGTTTCCAGCTAGGGAAGTTTATTCCCCCCCCTCTTAAAGGGTTTCTGTCACCAGTTTTGGGCATATAAAACAGGATGACATTTGCAATGTGCAAATGTCACCTGATGCCCAATCTGTAATAAACTTTTCTTATATGCAAATTAACCTTACTAGGTGCAAGGGGCGGTAACCCTGCACCTAGTAGCGCCGTTTCCCCACCTTTAGTTACGCCTCCTTTCTTTTGATGGACAGGGCCAGGCAGCTTGCTCTATCTGCTGCCGGCCCTGTCCGTGCTGCAAATCCCGCGCTTGCGCAGTGCGGCCTTCATTCAGCGCATGCGCAGTGAGTGCCGCAAGCCGCTGGGCTCCCGGCTTCCTCGCTGCGCCGATGACGAAACAGAACACCCGGAAGAGACAGCGCGGGAGCGCTTCCCCCAAATATGTCATTAAAAAAATGTTACAAATAAAAATAAATAAATAAATAAATAAAATAGACATATTTGGTATCACCGCGTCCGAAACGACCGGCTCTATAAAAATATCACATGATCTACCCCATCAAGTGAACTGCGTAAAAAAAATCTAATAAAAATTATGCCAAAACAGCTTTTTTTTCAAACAATCAAAAAGTAGTATGCATCCCAAAATGATATCAATAAAAACGTCACCTCCTCCCGCAGAAAATGAGCCCCCACACAAGATCATAGCCAGGAAAATGAAAAAAAAATAAAATAAAAAATGGCTCTTAAAAAATTGCAACACAAAAACATGATTTTTTTTTTCTAAAAATGCTCTTATTGTGTAAAATGCAAAAAAAATAAATAAAAAAATAGCCATATTTGGTATTGTTGAATCCGTACCAACTGGCTCTACAAAAATATCAGATGATGTACCCCATCAAGAGAACGGTGTAAAAAAAAAAACTGCTTTTTTTTTTTAGTTAACCTCCCAAAAATTTGATTAAAAAGTGATCAGAAAGCCAGATGTACCCCAAAATGGTGCCAATAAAAAGCGCAGCTTGTCCCACAAAAAATAAGACCTCACGCAGCTCAGTCCACAAAAAAAATTAAAAAGTTATCGCTCCTAAAAACCATGACAAAAAATTCCATGTTAGAAAATGCAGATGCTGCTCCTCCCCTTCTGAGCCCTGGCGTATCCCCAAATAACAGTTTATGACCACATGTGGGGTGTTTCTGCAAACTGCAGAATCGGGGTAATAAATATTGAGTTTTGTTTTGTTGTTAACCCTTGATGTGTTACAGGAAAAAATAATTAAAATGGAAAATCTGCAAAAAAAGTGACATTTTGAAATTTCACATCTATTTTGCGTTAATTCCTGTGGAATACTTAAAGGGTTAACATTTCTAAAGCCAGTTTTGAATAGTTTGAGGGGTGTAGTTTCTAAAATGGGATCATTTATGGGTAGTTTTTATTATGTAAGCCTCACAAACTGACTTCAGAACTGAACTGGTCCTTAAAAAAGTTGATTTTGCAAATTTGCAAAAATTGCGTCTAAAATTCTAAACCTTCTACTGTCCTAAAAAAATAAAATGACACTACCAAAATGATGCCAACGTAAAGTAGACATATGGGAAATGTAAATTAAAAAGGATTTTATGGGGTATCACCATCTGTCTTAAAAGCAGAGAGATTCAAATTTAGAAAACAGTGAATTTTTTCAAATTTTCGTTAACTTTTGGATTTTTTTATAAATAAAATTAAAACTTATCGACTCAAATTTACCATTAACTTGAAGTACAATGTGTCACGAGAAAACAAACTCAGAATCGCTTGGATAAGTAAAAGCGTTCAAAAGTTATTACCACATGAAGTCACACATGTCAGATTTGCAAAATTAGGCCTGGTTAGGAAGGGGGTAAATGGCCCGGATGGGAAGTGGTTAAAGAAGAAGTTACAGGTCTGTGAGAGCCAGAAATCTTGCTCGTTTGTAGGTGACCAAATACTTATTTTCCACCATAATTTGCAAATAAATTCTTTAAAAATCAGACAATGTGATTTCCTGGATTTGTTTTCTCTTTTTGTCTCTCATAGTTGAGGTCTACCTATGATGTCAATTACAGGCCTCTCTCATCTTTTTAAGTGGGAGAACTTGCACAATTGGTGGCTGACTAAATACTTTTTTCCCCACTGTACATAGTTACCATCTTTCTAGACACACTGGGGGAGATTTATCAAGACCAATCTTGATGTCCTTAGTGCTGCCAGACTATGCGCTTAAAAGGGGCATTCTGGTAGGTACAAGTTATGCCCTATCCACAGAGATAACTACGACATCGGTTGGGTTCTACCACCGATCACCAGAACGCGGCCCGGTAGCCTCTGCAGGCCCCTTGCTGCGCCCCTAAAATGACTGGAGTGGCCGGTCGCACATGTGCGCAGCCACTCCATTCATTCGTATGGAAGTTCTGGAGATAGCTGAGTGCTGTACTCGCCTACCTCTGAAAACTCCCATAGAAATAAATGGAGCAGCTGCGTACATGTGCAACCGGCCGCTCCAGTCATTTTAGGGGAGCAGCATGGGGCCTGCAGGGCCCCGTTCTCGTGATAGGTGGGGGTTCCAGCAGTAGAACCCCCATGATAATAGTTTACACGAGAAAGCTGGTGTACATGATGATGAACGTTCAAGGGCCTATAGCCCCGCCCACATCCCACCCCATTTCAGAAAGTGGCAAGGGCAACATAGAAACTTCACTTGGGCCTAGATTTAGATGCAATGATGTTTAAAAAGTTGCGAACCACTGCATTATAAAAGACAAAAAATTTAAAGGTTAATAAAGTTTATTGATTTAAAAAAAATCTATTTTTTCCATAAAGTGTTTTTATTTCATAAAATTAGTAAAAAAAAAAAAAAAACAACCCCCCCCCCCCCACACACAGATCTAAGGTATCGTGCTGTGTTCACCAGAACCCAAATCAGAAAGATAAAATATTATTTAAACCGTGAATGTAAAAAAAAATGCAAAAAAGATAGCGGAACTGTTCCAATCCCCCCCACCAAAAAACAATCTATTAATCAGCAAGTCCCACGTAGTCCAAAATGGTGCCAATAAAACCTCATGTCGGCTCACAAAAAACAAACCCATATCTGGTCACGTGGATAGAATGAATACGTTCTGAAACTTAGAATGCAACATTAAAAAAAAACAACTTTTTTTTGCATGGCATTTGCTATTATAGTGCAAAACTAGTTAAAAAAAAAGCACATAAAAGTATACGTATATACGGCATTGCCATCACTGACCTACAGTGTAAAAGTGTAAGGCTATGTACACATTTGGAGTAAATTTTTTTTATTTTTTTTTATGACTGCATTTAACTTATTTTTGGCTAAAAATCATATTTTCAATTGGTCTTTATTAAAAATATTGAGCTGTTCAGTCACAAAGGGTTAAAGTGGTATTCTCATCTTATACAAATGGGGGTATAGCGCTAGGATATGCCCCCATTGTCTTACAGTTGCGGGGTCCCACACCTATATCAAAATCGGAGGGGGGAGCGCTGCGCCAGGAGGACCCCAGGTTTCCAGAGGTCCGGCCACCACCAGGTGCAGCCCCCCGCTGCTCCCATAGAAATGAATGGGAGCGTTCCGCACATGCGCAGCTACCGCTCCCATTCATTTCTATGTAGCCGACGGAAGTAGTTGAGCGCTGGCTCGGTTATTTTTGCTGGGCCCATAGAAATGAATGGAGGACGGCTGCACATGCGCAGTGCGCCCTCATTCACTTTGGGGGCTCCGTTCTCTATATAGGTGTGGGTCCCAGCGGTGGGACCCGCACCTATAAGACAATGGGGGCATATCCTAGCGATATGCCCCCATTGTATAAGATGAGAATATCCCTTTAACTGTTTTTCGAACTGTGTGACTGGCACTTTCACTTTGTGCCGGTCATCTAATTACCCTTATCTGTAAATTACTGAGAGGTCAAACACTTATTTAAGCCACATTTTTATCAGTAAGATAAGAATTAAGCTTCAATAAGTGTTTATAAGGTCAGAGAGAAGAGATAAGGAGTCCTTCTGCTCCTCAGATGATTTGACAAAAAATCCACAGGCAGCTAGTACAGCTTCTCAGCTCTGTACACAAAAAAGGATTCCATATTGTTTATAAAGACCAATTGAAAAAATGATTTTTAGCTCAAAATAAGTATAAAGCAATAATAATAAAAAAAATTGCCCCCCAAAAGGTGTACATAGCCTTTAACCACTTCCCGTCCGCCCATAGACTATAAACGTCCGGGAAGTGGTTACTAATCTCTGAATGGACGTTTCTGAATGTCCATTCAGAGACGGCAGCTGCACAGTGGGGTACCTGCTGTCAGTGACAGCAGGGTACCCCAAAGAGAATGCAGGGACCGTTCCCAGGGGATCCTGCCTTGTAGATCGCTGTATCGTTGAGCGCTGTGTATACACATCAGGAAGCGCTATGTGCTCTTCCTGTCCAGGCGGTCACGTGATAGCCCGGGCCGGGAGCGTGCAGGAGCTGCCGAGTCTTTCATAGACCCGATCAGCCCTGCACTGAGGCTGTACAGCATAGTATTATGCCGTACAGCCTCTCTGATGGTGTATTTCCCCTGTAACTGGGGCTACTATGTCAGCCCCAGTTACAGGAGAAATCAAGTGTAAAAAAAAAATAATAATAATAATGTTAAATGTCCCCTTGAGGTCTTGTATGACCTTATGGGGGTCACAAAGTGTAAAAAAAAACAACAATTTTTTGCATGGCATTTGTTATTATAGTGCAAAAGTAGTTAAAAAAAAGCACATAAAACTATGTATATACGGCATTGCAACCATGATACTGACCTACAGTATAAAAGTGTAAATTTAAAGTGCAAAAAACAATATTTACTGCAGAACAAAATTAAAGTTAATTATTAAGTCATCTGTACTCCAAAAATGAAGAAAAATGAAGTTATCCACAGAAAAAAAAAACTGAATAAAAAAATAAAATTAAGGGAAAAAAATAAAAAGAAAAAAATAAAATCGATAATCATCCTTAAAGGGATTCTGTCAGCAGGATATTGGGTATACAGATAATTACATCTCTATACCGGCCTTACTGCTGTGATTGTAAATATGTAAGTGTAATTGTTATTAGGGCAGTAGTTTACATAAAAAAGCGTTTTTATTAACATGTGAAATACCTGGATAAGGAGCCCAAGGGGCGGTCCTGCGAGCCGTTGGAGAGCTGTCTTCTCCTCCGGCTGCGGCACAGACTCTTGTATGCACGGCGCATGCGCGAGATGCGCCGCAGCCGGGGGAGAAGACAGCGCTGAAGGGGCATGCATAATTAGCTGGAGGGCGGTGCTGGGCTCCAACGGCTCGCAGGACCTCCCCTTGGGCTCCTTATCCAAGTATTTCACATGTTAATAAAAACGCTTTTTTATGTAAACTACTGCCCTAATAACAATTACACTTACATATTTACAATCACAGCAGTAAGGCCGGTATAGAGATGTAATTATCTCTATACCCAATATCCTGCTGACAGAATCCCTTTAAAACAAAAATGAAATAGCCCAGCCCTGCTTTCTTCCCATGAGCAGGACCTTCACTATGGACCTCCTATGAGCTGCTTACCTGTGATGAAGATGCTGCTGTGCCCTTAGAGAAATGCTGTCCCTAGGAAGACAACACAAAGGTAAGTTTCCAGCTATGATATTGCTACTCGTTGAAACCTGGAGCTGGTTTAGGTTTAGTGTCACTATTGGGGGATATGGAGGTAATTGGTCTGTGGATCCACCCAATCTGCCCCCTGCTCTTTAAGGGACTGTCTCACTTCAGTAAGTGGCATTTATTATGTAGAGAAAGTTAATACAAGCCACTTACTAATGTATTGTGATTGTCCATATTGCTTCCTTTACTGGCTGGATTCATTTTTCCATCACATTATACACTGCTCGTTTCCATGGTTACAACCACCCTGCAATCCATCAGTGGTGGCCGTGCTTGTACTCTATAAGGAAACCACTGTAGAGCTTGGGGACGAGTGATGGCATAGTGATCGATCCTCCCAAATGCTGCGGGAGGAAACCTCAGCAAGCAGGTGATTGCAGGGAGGGAACGCTTCCCTCCAGACAATCGTCTGTGTGATCGGGGTGTCTAATACACCCTTTAGAGATAACCTCCAAAAAACAAACAAACAAAAAAAAACACCAGTCCCCACACAAAATGAAAAAAGCAATAATCTTTATGTCACATGATTAAAAAAGTTGAGAGATTAAAGGAAGATGCAACATCATTGTAAAGGGGGACACTACAGCTCTTCTATACTGCAGTGTATTATGCTGTCAGTGTCGTATTATGTCCCCAAATGATTTCAAGTCCCCTAGAGGGGCCAAAAAATGTTTACACTCTGACAAACTATGCAACTATGTATACTGAAGAAATAAAACTGATTTATTATCTTAAAATAAAAATAGACCCTCATATTTGGCATCACCGAGACCATAATGACCTATGCTATAATAGTAACACTTTACAGGAAATTTATCATGAGGGGAATATTTGAAGTCAGTTTGCACTGGCAAATTTATGAAATGTCGCATGTTGAATCTGGTGCACACACTTGTCTAGAAAAGCTACTCCAGTTTTCTACTCCACTTCCTACTAGAGTGAGTGAAATTTTTAACAAAGTAGCAGTGACAAATCTGGAGTGAAGCTCGTTTATGTGGCTAACCACTCCAATTTCTCCACTCGCTTTTCCAATCTGTAGCAGAGTGAGAACACAAAGAGCTGCATCATTTTTGCAAACAGTTTTCTTGTGACTGAACCCAGAGGTTTGGAGTGCAGGGCCTGATAAATTGGCACTACTTGGCACAAATTCGACATATCTAGTCTTGGAGAAATCCACTGAACCTAGCTCGTTGAAGGGCGTGGCTTAGCAGAAATTTAGCAGAAAAAATCCTGAGCCTGATAGAAGAACTGCTTCTACACTGCTTCTCAACATCAAAGGAGCCTCCTGCTTTTCTGTAAGTGTGACTTATCCCTCCTTATCCATTCTGTGAGCTCCAGAGCTGAAAACAAAGAAGTACAGCCATTATGCAAACTTTTTTTGATATTAGGCGTATTTCTGGTGCAGATTGTGGCGCAAAGGTCCTTTGCGACACAATTTCAGGCTTTTCCCCGTTCACAGCAGGTCTAAAAAAGTGGGCGTGGTGTGGTCAGGAAAAAAGACTGGCCGGCAGGCCCATCTCATTTACCATTTTTTACTGTTTTAGGCGCAGAAAATGGTCTACACGTAAGAAAGCTGTCTTACATTTAGAAGCAGTCGACATAACCGCCAGTGCAGGGCTTTACGGCAGTCTTAATAAATGTGTCCCTAAGTCTACATAAAAATGAAAACGTTATGGCTGTCGGAAGGCAGTGATGCAAGATTAAAAAAAAAAAAAAAAAAACGTTTCTTCTCACGGCTCAAATATCTTTACAATAACCATTCTGCGCTCCAGTCCATACAGTATACAACCACAGCATTAGAGGCAGTCATTACAGAGCTGAACATGTCCGTCACTCACCATTTTGGATTGTTTTTGCCTATCAAAGTCCTGAAGAAGCTCCTTTGCTGTCTTAATGCTGTTTTTCTTTATGTTCTCAAATTTAACCTGGCAAAAAGCAAACAAAGGTAAAGGCAAAAAATTTAGGACATGGGCAAGGAAGTCCTGTGGAAATGATCAGGTATAGCATTCACAGTTAGTTCTGTCATAAGCCAGGAGGTCATGAATATCTGACGCCGAAGCTGATGCAGTAGACTGAACAGACCCCAGCGAAATGATTGCTCAATTGAAGATAACGACCAAGCGTTTCAATCAGGTCTCTGTCACCAGTTTATGCTATCCTCAGATAGAAGTTTAATTTGGAGTTTAAGGGGGTTGACCCATTAAGGCCTTTTCACACTATCATGCTGACATCCATGACAAGTTGGTCAGGGGTTCGTCTATGAAGAGGTCTGTGAAGGAAACGTATTTGGTCTATGTGTCAATATTTTCTGCCCATGTCTCTGTATTCAACGGACACCGCTAGGATGAAAATTAATTTCCAGAGCATCTACTATCAATGGTCCATGAAAGCAACGGACCAAACAGGCATGGCACCCGTGTGGTATCAGAATACAATGTGCGTGAGGGATCCGTAGTCATGGACAAAAATTGGGCGTGCTTCTGTGGTGTAACCATGGACCCAGGGTCTGTGTGAGTGGTCCAAGTGGACAGCACACATCTGACGTATGAAAGAGGTCTAAGGCAACTTATCCCCTACGCACAGCATGGGGCTGCTGGACAGCTGATCGCTTGTACTGAGCAGGTAGGTCCCCTAGTCCGGCAATCCACAGGAGTCGAAGAGATTGAACGCTCACCAAACAGACACTTATCCAGTATCTTGTGGATAAGTGGTCTTAAAGGGACAAACCTTTTAATGTTCCTGACCTAAAATAAGTATTCATATTTACAGTAAACAATGAGATGAAGAAGTCTGCAGAAGTTATTTTATGTGGTTTCTTTTATATACAAAAGTTTTAACTTAAAAATATGCATGTGCCATTTTTTTTTTTTTATACTTTTTTTTTTATTTTTCTCTTACAATCTATTTCCCATCATTAATAGAATAAGCTTTGTCAATCATTTCCCCAAGCCCAGTGATCAATGAAGTAGTTAATGGTAGGGCACATTTCCTGTCCTCTCTCATCTCGATGACAATTAGGTTAGGATGTATCGGGAGAAAAAAAATTGGCAAATCTGAGAGTTGCTTTTGATCTTTTCATTGTGTTCTAAAAACCAATTTTTTAAAAAAATTTTAATTGGCACAAAGTGGAGCAGGCACAAAAAGAGGGAGCATAATTCTTATTGCAGGGACAGTATTATATTGTGGGGACACTAGAGGGAACATTATTACATTTTGGGGACACTAAAGAGGATATTATATTGTGGGAGGACTAAAGGGAACTCAACCCCAAAACATGGTGGGAATTTTTTTTTTAGTTTTTCAATACATATTATATGTTACATTAACACTTTAGGACCAGGCCAATTTTAGAAATGACATTTTCAATTTTCCACCTATGTTGACAGAGGAATAAAAGAGCTTGTTCTTTTGTTGGAAAATGCCCGTACTATTAAAATATTTTTTCAATATGGCGAATGGCGTAACGGAAAAAAGGGTCAAAATGGCCAATTTGTCTTTTTTTTCCATTGCTTCTCTTACGTAATAAAATGTGATCAAAAAGTCACACACACTCCAAAATGATATCAATAAAAACTACAGAATACCCTGCAAAAATTAGCCCCCACACAAAATTTAAAAAACCTATACATATGTGGTATCGTTGTAATCGTACTGATCCAGAGAATGAAGGGCATGGGTCAGTTTTGCCGCAAATGGAAAACCGTGGGAACACATTGTGGAGGAATTGCGGGGTTTTTTTCCAATTCCACCCCATTTGGAATTTTTTTACTGCTTCCCACTATTCTGCATTCTATAATAAATGGTGGCATTAGAAAGAACAACTTGTCCAACAAAAGCTATGTGAATGGAAATATAAAAAAAGCTATGGCTCAAGGAAGATGGGGAAGAAAAATGAAAATGCAAAATGGGTTAATATCCCTTAATGCACATTGCAAAACTGTCAAAAAAAATAAAAAAGCTTTGTAAGGGGAAAAAAGAAAAAAAAAATGTTGTTTCTTGGGTATGTGTTAGAAAGGATATGATAACTTAAAGGCACATTCACACAAATGTAAACCGCCTGTGCTTTGGACAGCAAATTGCGGCTGGCAATGCACAAGCACCGGCCGCGTGACTCCCGTACTGCGCTGTGGACCCATTCACTTGAATTGGTCAGAGATCCGCAACATATGGCAAAAGATAGGAAATGACACCTTTACTCTGTGGGTCAGTACGATAACGGAGATAACACGTTTATATCGTTTTTATTGTGTTTTACCACTTTTAAAAAACTTAAAACCTGATCAAAAAGAAAATTGCTATAGATCGCCATATTCTGACGCCTGTAACATGCCCTATTCGCATGATAGGGGTTAACTGATGGGGCTCACTGTCCTGACCCCGTACAGCGTCAGGACATTGTGCGCGCAGAAGACAGAGGAGCACCGGAACCGGAGCGGAGCCGCGGCGCAGGAGAGGTAAGAGGGTTTTTTTTTAATTTTAGTTTTATGGGGCTGGGTGGGCTGATCTGAGGTCTGATGGGGGCTGATCTGAGGTCTGATGGGGGCTGATCTGAGGTCTGATGGGGGCTGATCTGAGGTCTGATGGGGGCTGAAAGGGCTGATCTGAGGTCTTTTGGGTGTCTGACATGGAGGGCTGATATGGGGGTCTTATGTGATGTCTTGATATTTATGGGGGATCTGATATGAGGTCTGATGAAAAATATTTTTTTCTTATTTTCCTTCCTAAATCTGGGGTGTGTCTTATCATTGGGTGCGTCTTATAGAGCGAAAAATACGGTATTTCTTTTATATATTCTGAATACATATCTTTAGGGTATAGTCACACGTGGCAAATCTATTGCAGACATTTCTGGAACTGCCCTATTCACCTCAATGGAGGCTGCAGAAATCCACATGCATGCTGCAGACCAAGACCCTCAATAAGCTCATTCTAATTATCAGTCCCACAAAGATTTCTGCAACGAATCCTAGTAGACATTTATATTCCAGCTGGTGTATACCTGGAGATTCTGCCTGTGGACGGGCGATTGTATGTGCCTTTGTAGGTGATTGGGGACATCTGGAATGAGAATATCGCATGCCTCACAATGCGTGGCTTCAATACGATGCAGGTAATGTGTTGGACTTATTTCTGAAAGAGAGATGGCAATACAATAAATGCACATGACACAAAGCACTGAGGAAACAACGGAGCGTCTCACAGATATAAGTGCATACAAATGGTCACCAAGAGCACCACGACATGACAAATGAGAATTCTGCTTTCAAGCAACCCTCTAAGAAAAAGATGAAAATGCAGCATTTTTTAGGACAGAAGGCATCCACAACCTTTTCTCCGTAAGGGTCTTAAAGTAGCACTCCCACAACAATATTCATTCTCCGAGAAAGTACATGATGTAATCTGTAATGAAGGAAATCTTCTTACCAGTGACTGTAGTTGTGAGCTATAACCTCCATTCTGATCCTCAGAGGAGTCATGTGACCAGCCCTTTGCTTTCCAATGGATACAGGACAGGAAGTCAGTTACTTCTCTATTCATTTCTATGAGACTGACAATGAGGCTCCCATAGGAATACATAGAGAAACTGGCCTCCTGTCCACATATAAGATGCTGTGTTATTTGGAAAGTCACAGAGCTGGTCACATGACACAGTAGAGGATCAGAAGGGAGGTTATAACTCACAAATACAGTCACTGGTAAGAAGATTACCTTCCTTACTGTTTACATCATGTACCTTTCTAACAGGTAAGAGAATAAAGATGAGTGCTTCTTTAACAAGTGGACATGTAGTTCAGTTCTCGAGCAGCGGTAAGGCAAGTATAACTTGGCGGCCGGGGGATGGCATTAGTGGGGCTTCCCTCTAGAAAATAAAAAAACTACTCACCTGTAAATCCCTTTCTTACGCCATTTCTTGGGTTATACAGAACATGGGGCATCCTAAGGGTCCATTCACACGTCCGTATAATGGGTCCGCATCCGTTCAGCAATTTTTTGGGTGCAGACCCATTCATTTTCAATGGGGCCGCAAAAGATGCAGACAACACAAAGTGTGTTGTCCACATCCGCACTTCCATTCCGCGGCCCCGCAAAAAAATAGAACATGTCCTATTTTTGTCCACAGCCACAGACAAGAAAAGCCATTTCTATTATAGTGCCGGCCATGTGTGGTCCGCAAAACACACATGGCCGGTGACCGTTGCGGACGTGTGAATGGACCCTTAAAAGGTAACCAAATTGGGGAGAGGGGAAAAAAAAAATTCATAAGCCAACAAGTCAACAAGCTTACTGCTGCCTGTTGAATGATGGGAGAAGAATCCAAGTGAGAAAAAGTCTGGAGGCAAGAGGCCCCCAAAGCTCTAGTAAAACAAGCTGCAAATCGGAAAGACAGTCTAGTAGAACACCTCCCAAATGGTCATCCTGATCCATCAAATTACTGTAGCTGTGGATACTGTCTGGGATGATGAAAAGAGCATCACAGATCTGAAGAGCTGTAACCACATACATTGTGTAGAGAAGGGCCACCTACGGCCAGAAGGAGACAACTGGTTGGAGAATCACCCCGTTTTAGTAAAGCACAGAAAGGGAGAAAGTCAGGTAAAAAAAAAAAAAAACCTGCCAACTAAGCATCAGAAACAAACAGTTAACAGGCAGAGGTTGAGTAGACAGTCTGAGGAACCTAATGTTCAGGCACCCTCCCACTAGGAAAGGTGCCTTATATACCCAGGGACAGCTAGCCATATACTGGGGAAGAACTTAACCAAGAGGCCAAGAGTGAGTGTGCAAGCGTTCCAGGAGACAGGCTAGGCAAGAGAGCACAGGCCGTGGCCTGCAAAACAGGGTTGGGGCACCAGTGGGCACGTGGAACGCTGGCTAGACCCACTGAAGACAGCAAAGGAGAGCACAAGGGACTGGACCACTGGTAAGGCAGGATAACGCAGGGCAAGAGATGCTGTGCCCATGCCAGCTCCGGGGAGCAAGGAAACGGGGGTCTCAGGCCGCCATCGCAACAATTCACACAACATTGAGAAATAACTTCGGAACATTCCTTCCTGCAAATGTGTTTATCAATATTTTTTGGGATCCCTTGCCCTTCTTCATGGCACAACATGCGTTAAAGTTAGGCAATTCCAAAACGCATATCTTCTTTTTCAACCGTTCTTTAGTTGATTTAATTTCATGCTTTAGGTCATTGTCTTGTTGCATCACCAAACAGCTCAGGAGGCTCGTTCCCGTCGCAGCCTGCTATTGGCTGTCCACCCCCCCAATCACTGGATGTTTTGATCCACGCAGTGCGGAGATGTAGCGGTGGCCGTGCGGGCATCAGAAGTGAAGTGGGTGCTGGGAAGTGAGTACTGTGTGAGGGGCCCAAGCATTTTGGGGGTTGGATAACCCCTTTAACGACTGCAAAGTGTCCAGGCCCTGAGGCAATAGAGTAGCCCAGCCCCGGATGCTACCCCCACCATCCTTTACAGTTGGCAGAAGGTTTTGGTGTGCGGCGTCCTTTTTACTCCAGAGTTGTGAATTTGTGATTAAAAACTTGCACTTTTGTCTCATCTATTCAGATAAGAAATGTGGAACATCCAGTTATTTTTTTGGAGTGCAGTGTCTTCCTTTGTGGTGTCTTTCCATGAATAGTGGCCACATGAACACCACTCTTACTCAGTTCTTCTAATAGTGGCCACATGAACAGATGTTTTTGCAGTTTGAAGTCTTCTGTAGGTATTTTGCTGTTAAAAGGGTATTCCAGGATTTGTTTTAATGATGAACTATCTTCTTAAAAGGTCATCAGTATCTGATCAGTGATCAGCTGTATAAGAAGACAGTGGTGCATAGCACCGTATATTGCATAGTGGTTATACTTGGTATTGCAGCTCAGCCCTATTTACTTGAATGGGACTGAGCTGCTCCAAGGCCACGTGATCGATGAACCGGTCATCACTGGCATAGGAAAAGCAGAGAGAAGGCTGCAGCACTCACCGGAGCGCCAGTGCCGTCTCAAATAGCTGATCAGCGGGGGCCAGGGTGTCGGACCCACACCGATCAGATACTGATGACCTATCCACAGGATAGGTCACCAGTATAAGACCCCTGGAAAGCCCCATAAACATGATGTCCACTCCTATAAAGAGTAGCAAGTCCTATATTTTCTATTATTTGCCAAATAGTGGGTGCTTCTACACCCAGGTCTTTTGCAATGCTTTAGTGTCTATTTTTTTTTACCAAAATTTTTATTAGTTTTATTAAGTATTACAAAAAAAAGAACAAAAATAAATGCCATTTCGTTTTTATAAGTACAGGTACATTGTAAATGCGACTGTTTAAGGCAATAAAGAAAATGAAGCAACAAATAAAGTTATATATATATAAAAAAAAAACCACGACATAACAGTGGACGACTTGTGATTCATTTCTTATATAAGTAATACAACTAGTAGAACCACTAGGGATTGTGTAAGGTGACTACGTCTTATCATAGTCTAGCATAAAGTTCCCACATCCTTATTGTACGGGGAAGAAATCCAAATATCCCAATTATTCAGAAATTTATGGATGCTATGATGGTTATAGGCGGTAATCCTTTCATACATACAGTTGACATTAACATAGTTGACTATTTCAGCTATAGATGGAAGGGAAGAATCTCTCCAAAAATTAGCTATTTTAAGCCTCGTAGCTATCAATATATGTGTGATAACAAAACGATGAGTTGCAGGGAATATATCTAGGTCTAAGGACAGTAAGGCCTGATGCACAGATAGGTTAACAGGAAAGTGAGATATTCTTGAAATTAGAGCTTCAACTGCTTTCCATAGTGACTTAACTTGGGGGCATTCCCACCAGACATGAAGCATATCCGCATTTTCCTTTTTGCGTCGCCAACCAACATCTGGGTGGTCATTATATATTAATGAAAGTCTATGAGGCGTTAAATACCATGGTTAATGCATTTCGAAACTCTAGGAATGATCGTATACAATTCCATCCATCTATCTTGAGAAATATCAGGACCAATTTGAGAATTCCATTTAGACAGATGAGCAAAATTGGAAAAATTAGAGACCTCAATTAGGATATTTACATGCGGAAGAAAGAGCCTTTATATGAGGGTTTTTATTATTGATAAGAGTATATTTTAGATTCTTCTGAAGCTCTCGGGAGGTTCATTTTCTGGAGAAGTGATTTGAGTTGCAGGTACTGAAGCGGATTGTTGGAGGGAATTCCAAATTTCCGCTGTAAGTCGCAGAAGGAAAGAATTCCATCTTCCAACATCAAATCTCCCAGACTAGATATACCACACAATCCATTCAGACATGTTCAGATTACAAATACCCATTTCCAGTATTTTAGGAGAAATATGTTGTATAGTAGGAATACTGATTATTTTCTTAAAGAAGAACTCCCGCAAAAATTTTTATTCTCTGACCTGTTAGAAAGGTACATGATATAATCTGTAGTGAATGTCATTTTCTTATCAGTGACTGTTTCTGTGAGTAAAAACCTCTCTTCTTATTGTAGCTGGGTCATGTGACCAACTCCCTGACCTCCAACTGACCCAGGACAGAAAGCCAGTAACTGCTCTATTCATTCCTATGGGAGCCTCACTTTCAGTCTCATAGGAATACATAGAGAATTAGACTTCCTGTCCACACATAAGTCTCTGTGTGAGTTGGTGGGTCTAATTGCTGGTCACATGACACAGATAAGAACCTTCAGGATGATATAAGTAAAAAATTCAGACACTGGTAAGAAAATGACATTCACTACAGATTATATCATGTACATTTCTAGCAGGACATGGAATAAAATTTTTGTCGGGAGTTCTTCTTTAATAGCGAAGGTTTTCCAAACTTCTACACATGCTTTAATGGTTTCAGGCAAAGTAGAATATTGGCAACCAAACAGTTGTAAACCATAGAGAAATTATGGGAAGTGTTTAGTTGGAATTAAGTTGTATTCTAGATCTACCCATAATTTATTAGGGTCATTAAACCAAAGTGAACGTAGTTGGTCCACAATACAAGCTCTATAGTACTGAACCACAGATGGACAACCCATTCCTCCTTCCTTATAGAGTGAAACATCACATCTGCCTGAATTCTCGCCGCCTTATTATTCCAAATAAACCTCCACAGTAATCTGTGTAATTCTTTGAGATTCTTCATAGGTATGCAAACAGGACGGTTTCGGAACATATAAAGAATCACTGGCATCACCATCATTTTAACTATGGCTATCCGTCCCATCCAGGAGATCTCTGCCTTATCAAATCTGCGGATATCATCTTTTATTCTTTTGATTAGATCAGCATAGTTAACTGATAGGATACGTGAGGGGAATGTTATTTTGATGCCTAAATAGGGAATGGATTGTGAATTCCACTGAAATTGATATATGGATTTCAGAGAATCAATAATAGAGTCCTTTAGGCCCATATTAAGAACCTGACACTTAGTAACGTTGAGTTTGTAGTAAGAAACATTACCGAACTGCTGCAAAATTCTCATGGCTGCCGGAAGGGATGTCTGAGGGTTTGACAGAATCAAAATAGTGTCATCCGCAAACAGGCCAATTTTATGTTGTCTGCTTCCTACTTTTAGTCCAGAGATCTCCTGGGAAAAACGGACGCACTCCGCCAAGGGCTCTATGGATAGTATAAAAATTAAAGGGGATAAGGGACAGCCCTGTCTAGTCCCGTTGGATATACTAAAATCCCTAGATAGGAAACCTGAAGTAAAAACTTGTTCAGTAGGTTCTGTATATAAGGAAGTAATAGCATTAAAAAAAAAATTGCTGTCGAATCCGAATTTACGTAGTACCGTATGTAAGTATACCCAATGTACCCGGTCGAACGCCTTCTCCGCATCCAACGAAAGAAGGATAGAAGGCGTTCGCCGGGCCTCAGCCACATGCACAAGGTCTAGGATCCTCCTAGTACTATCCAAGGTTTGTCTAGTCTTGACAAACCTGTCTGATCACCTTGGACGAGTAATGGAATTATATTAGAAAGCCTATTTGCAATAAGTTTAGCATAAACTTTCAAATCTGTGTTGAGTAATGAAATAGGCCGGAAATTAGCAGGGGAATCAGTAGATTTACCCGGTTTAGGTAGAGTTACAATAATAGCTTTTAACATTTCCTTTGGAATATATTTCTTAGTGATAATCTCATTATACATATTACAGAGATAGGGGGCAAGAATTCTAGAGTACGTTCTATAATATTCATTAGTAAAGCCATCTGGCCCTGGGGATTTAGCTAATTTTAATGATGTTAAGGATTTCGCTTTCGGTTACCAAAGCATTTAATATACTTAGATGGTCTAGACTTATTTTGGGGAGATGTAATTTAGATAAAAAGGAATCAATTTCTTCATCAAAGGGTTGTATCGTGTCTTTATCATATTTTAGGTTGTAAAGGGAAGCGTAATATTGTGCGAAAGTATCAGCTATGCTTTTAGGGTTAATAATCTTTTCCTTCATGGAATTATAGATATAGGGGATTTTATGTTTTATTATTCTGTTTTCAAACTTATTGGCTAAGGTCTTTGTCGCCCTATTCCCTTGGCTATAATAAGTAGCACGGTTTCTCCTCATATAAAATTCAAGTTTACGGCTGTGTAGTTGGTATAACTCGTATCTGAGGTCTCTAAGCTCCTTGGTAGTATTATAAGAATAAGAATTTTTATTTTTTTTCTTCCAGTGCATTTGTTTTAGTAACTAGAGTCTTAGTGTGTTCCGACCTTCTTTTTTTATCATAGGATGCAAATTTCATAAAGTTTCCTTTCATCACAGCTTTATGGGCACCCCATAAAGTAGTCCTAGAAATTTCAGGGGAATCATTTAAAGCAAAGAATTCAGAGAGAGCGTTCTCCGCATCTTTAGCGTATTGTGGATTAGCAAGAATGTAATTATTCAGTCTCCATACAGAACTGGGAGAAGGAATATCTGGTTGATTGACCGTAATGGAGACTGGAGCGTGGTCCGACCAAGTAATTACTCCTATCTTAGATGAGGATATTTTTTGTAACAATCATTTATCTATCAAAATTAAGTCTATACGGGAATAGCACTTGTGTGGATTAGAGAAAAAAGTATAATCTTTCTCAGATGCATGTAGCACGCGCCATGCGTCGAACAAATCTTCGGCTAACAGAAGTTTTGAGAAATTAGAACCATTTGGACATGAGGAGGGGGTTGATGATTTATCCATATCAGCAGATGGAACCATATTGAAATCTCCGCAAATCAGTAATAAACCCTGTCTAATATTATTAATTTCCACCATTAATTCCTTAAAGGGGTTGTCTGAGTTATTTTTTTGTTTCTTATATGTTTCTAACTTGTCAGGTATAACAACTTTCCCATATACTTTGTGTTTCTAAAGCTGCTGGTTTCTCAGAGTTGAGGGTCACATGACCTATGATGTCAGCTTATCTCCCTGGTCTGTGATGTTTCGTTCACAAGCCTCAGAGATCAGATAACAGTCTATACACGAGATGTCACTGGCCACGCCCCCTTTCTTTGCCGGGCTCCTGCTATCTGCTCTCTCCCTGGATTCCTTCAGATAAAACATTAACCCCTTCAGCCAGAACACACTGAGGGCTCAAGGCTTTACAACAAATAGTAGCTGCAGCAGTAAGAGGAGACAAATGCTGGGCACAAGAGCTGTAGAGGAATTGTATTGTACAAGAACAGGTAGGGAGAATTTCCTGTGTGTATCAGCAGTGTCATTGTACAGCTGGGACTTGTAGTCCTACACATACAACATGCTGCTGAGTATTACAGCAGGCAGACATGTACTCACAGCACTTATATTCACTGCCTTTGCAGAGAAGGGGGGAGGGGCAGAGATTGTTATTACTGTATGTAAACAAAGGCCAGAAGAGAACCAGGGAAATGAGGAAATATAGATTTTTTTTGCCTAAAACCTGCTGAACTTAGTTATATATTGCTGCCCATCAGATTTACAGTGCTATATTTTTTTTTTCATAACTTGGACAACCCCTTTAAGAAAGGCATATTGCTGAGAATTTGGTGCATATAAGGAAACTAGCGTGAACAGCCTATTATTAATGTTACAGATAAGGATGACATATCTGCCCTCAACATCAGCCACCATTCGTATCAATTGGTACGCCACTGTATCGCGAATAGCGATAGAGACACCTTTTTTTTCTTAGAGCTAGCAGGTGCTGAAAAAATATAGGGAAATTTCTTATGTTGTAAAAGATGAGTATCTCTATCAATCAAATGTGTCTCCTGAGCGCAGATGATATCGCTGTTAGAGGATAATGCCTCTTTCCAGAAAAGGGATCTTTTAATCGGACTGTTAAGTCCTTTAGTATTAAGTGTAGTTACTGTAAAATCCATATTGGCGGCTGATGGCTAATGCTGGGGTGTTGCAGCACAAGAAACTATTTCTAGCTAGGTAGATATAGAAATCACGTCGTCCTAAAATAAAACAAGCATAACCATATTAACCACATAACAGGTAAAGGTGGAGTAAACACATAGTGCTGGATTCCAGCTAACAAGGGAATGTGATCGCAAAGTTCGGTTCTAAGTGAACCACCAGGTACCAAATTAACCTGGTTTTAGGGAGGGGGTAGAAACCAATTAAAGTGTGAGCTTCAGCTGCTCACTTCTTGTGCAAAAAGTCATCACCGAATGGCAAGAGCTGCAAAAAAAATAAAGAGATTAAAGAAAAGGAAATGTAAAAGTCAGCCCTCAGAAGATTTGGAGGTTGAGTCGCTCCATTCTCTCGGTACAGAGGAAGGTTTTTTCTTGACAGGCGGGGTAAAATCCTCATCTTCGGAAAGGAGATCCCATTTGTGTAGAAGAGCCATCGCTTCTTTAGGAGTGTTCAGGGACCAGGTGGTTCCATTCCTCGTGATCAGCAGCTTGACAGGATACGCAATTCCATGTTCTCTCAGGACTTTGGTAGCTGATAAGAATTCTCTTCTTCTCTTTAGTGTAGTTGCAATAAGGTCAGAAAAGACCAGCACCTTCTGGAAGCGCTCAGGTAGATCTTTGGTTGAGTTCGCCGCTTTAGCTACCTCTTCTTTCAAGTGATAGAAATGAAGCCTGGCAATAACGTCCCTTGGTGCAGATGCAGGAACACTCTTGGGCTTGGGGACACGATGAGCTCTATCGATTAAAAGGTCTCTTTCATCTGTTTCTGGGAGTAGCCCCACAAAATAATCCGTGAGGAAATCTTTAAGGTTGTCGGTTTCAATTGACTCTGGAATGACTCTAAAACTAAGGTTATTCCTTCTGGACCTATCCTCAAGGTCTGCAAGCTTCAACTTTATTGCCATAATATCATCCTCGGATTCATTATATGCATCAACTAGTGTATTATGAGCATCTGCAAATTGCTCCATTTTGTTTTCCCAAATGGGATGTTCTTTCTCCAATGCTGGTTATTTCATTATGAAGTACTGACAGAGCGTTATTTATATCTTTTTGTAGAGATTGTCTGAGATCTGTTAACATTGACCTCATGGCCTGTTCAGATACAGGTGCTGCTGAATTAGCATTTGGGTCTGCAGGGGTTAAATATGCCCTTGTACATGGTGTGGCTGGAGAAAGCTCTGGTGGCAAATGTTAGGACTGGCTATTCCTGCAGGAGTCGTCTGGGCAATACTTTTGTCATTGAGGCCAGTGCCCGCGCTCCTTTTCCTCCCCCCAGACCCTGAAGCGCCATGCAGTGGTGAGTCAGCGCCATCTTGGATTCGCTCATTGAAGAGCGCAGTGAGCTTCACTGGGACTGTGCCCCGTTTCTTTGGCTTACCCATGCCTACACTTGCGTCGGAGGGTTCCGCTGTGTTCCGGTGCCTTGCTGCTGTTTTTATATCTCGTTATGCGGTCGGTGATAAATCCTTTGTGCCGCTTCTGTCTGGTAAGCTGCAGAGTGCACGAGACTCACGTCTGCTTAGCGCCACATCCGGCCACGCCCCCTGCAATGCTTTAGTGTCTTTATAATACTTCTATTAAAGTCTTGTTATTTGCATCAAGGCATGGCTGACACACATCTTTCCGCAAGGGTATATTAAATTTTTTTTTTAAGATCACGGTCCTGATCATACATACCTCCACCACTGGGTTCTGGCTCCACTGCTAGCTCTGCAGCTCCCATCTCTTTCGACATCAACACATTGTTGACAGGGTGGTCCTGCAATTGGCTGCAGCGGTGACCAGTCGCCCATGCGGAATGTCACTAGGTCAAGTGCAGCATGGGTGGCCATGATCACATGACCCCCCATCAACTGGATATTGATGCCAAGAGAGATGGGAGTTGCAGAGCCGGAGATTGAGCAATGAAGCCGGAACCCACCGGCGGGGACCAGGTAAGTATGATCACCACTGTGGGTCCGGCCACTCTCTCAGGTCTAAAAATGTCAGTTACTTGGGCTTTGAGTGCCTTTATTTAATAGGCAAATCACCTGTTAATACAGAAATCCACACAAGTCTAAATGGTCCTTTTACTTTTTCTTGAAGCTGTAAGGAGCCATCAGCTTTGTAGATAAGCTTCAGGTTATGGTTTGTCTTTTAGGATCATATTATACCTATTATCTCCATAAAACAACCAAAAAAACCATACACTCACCAAAGGCTGACCACAAGGAAACGATTTGAAGCCGATTGTCCTGGGAGTCACAGTTACGTTATTACTGGCTCCATCCCTGCATCCCTTTTGCATTACTAAAGGAGTCAGGCAATGCCAGAAGCGTGGTGCTTGAGGTCATGTCCTATGCACTATGCATGTGCAGAGCACTACACAGGTCCTGGCCTCACAGCCTGAGCTGTGCTGAACTCCGAATCTGGAAAGACAATTACAAGTGCGTCTGGCAAAGGGGCACCCAATGGGTGCAGAGAAGCCCCATAGCACCCCAGGGACGGTTGGACTGTCCAGGGAGCCAACTCCCAGCTAAAGGAATTACGAAGCTGGAAAGCCCAAGAGTGGTATATCCTCAGGCCACGAGTCTCCAGACTTTCAATAGGTACATGGAAAACACTTTTGCAGAGATCCTCAGAACCATGTCTCCCTCTTAGGGTCCATTCACGCAATATTGCGGAACGGGTGCGGACCCATTCATTTCAAGTTCCGTTCTGCGGTCCCGCAAAAAAGATAGAGCGTGTCCTATTCTTGTTCACAGCCAAGAATAGCCATTTCTATCATAGTGCCGGCCATGTGCGGTCACATGGCCGGTGTCCGTGTTTTGCCGATTGGCAATTTGCGGACCGCAAAACACTTGCAGACGTGTGAATGGACCCTTACTGACAGAAATCCACTTGGGAGAGAAGAAAAGCTGTTTTTTCTGTATTTTGCTCGAGGGTTACTTTAAAGGCCATTTGTCATCAGATTTTTACATATGAAAATGGCATGTGCGCCTGGCAGCTGAAGGCATCTGTGTTGGTCTTATGTTCATATGTGCCCGCATTGCTCAGAAAAAATTGCAATATATACAACTGAGCCTCTAAGGAGCAACGGGGGCGTGGTCATTTCACCTAGAGGCTCCGCCTTCTCTGCAACTGCGGCGCCCTCTGCACTTTGACAGGGACAGGCATGATGAGGTTTTCACTGTCCGACCCTGTGAATCAAAATGGATGGGGCCTGGCAGTTGCAGAGAGCAGAGTCTCTCGGTGTAATGGTAACGCCCCTATTGCTCCTAGAGGCTCATTTGCATATAGTAAAACATCATTTTTCTCAGCAGTGCAGGCACATATGAACATGGGACCAACACAGATGTCTTCAGCTGCCGAGCGCACATGTAACAGGTCATAGGGACATAACTGCTGACAGATGCCCTTTAAGAGGAAAAATAAAAATGCACAGGAACATCAAAAGTGGAGGAGCTGCACAGGCTACGTCTGCAAACTAAATGGAGGAATCGGACTGGTTTCTTTAGGAAACTCCTCCACTTTTGCCTCGCACTAGTTCTAATACATGAAGACAATATGGGGGCCAGCTGAGAAAAATCTTATCGTACTTGTAAATGCGTTTCTGACGTTATTGGCGTCGTTATTGTTCTTTTGTCCCAAGGATGTTTTCATCTTCGATATAAGTTGTCCCTAGAAATACAGAAACCATGGTTAACCATCTCCACGCCAGGACTGAGAACCTTTGCAGGACATATCCAAAAGGCTAGTCTCTTACATTAAGGAAGTTCACTCTGTTTTTGGGGAGGTAGTTCCGCAGATACTTCAGCACCATTTTGTGCTTATAGGTTAAGAAGTGTATCTGGATTAGATTCTCGTTCAGGGTATGATACTGACACAAGCCACACGAGTACATTGCGCTGGTATCACCTCGCAATCCATACTTGTTCACAATTTCAATCCTGATTAAAAAAAAAAAGTTGCAATATTAATATAACTGGGCGGGAAGCGAAGTTGGCCAGATAGTCAATGTGTCTCAATATGGGTTGTTTTTTACTGAGGTCTTCTTGTCCACTTATGATCTAGTGCCCTGATGCTCAACCTGCGGCCCTCCAGCTGTTGCAAAACTACAACTCCCAGCATGCCCTAATAGCTGTAGGCTGTCCAGGCATGCTGGGAATTGTAGTTTTGCAACAGCTGGAGAGCCGCAGGTTGGACATCCCCAATCTAGTGCAACTGATATTACAATATACAGTAAATGATTTGGAAATGTTTCCTAATGTACTTTAAAGGGGTTGTCCCACGAAAAATATTCCACAATTTTCAAAACAGCTCCTGAGTCTGAACACTTTTGTAATTGCATGTAATTAAAAATTTTGTATAGCCACTGAGCTATTCAATAAACTATATCTGTATAGCTCCACCTGCTGTTTGTTCTTTTTCTTATTTCTTTGACATGCTCACTGAGAAGGCCGCACATGCTCAGTTTCATCAGCTGTGATAGGAAGAGCTGAGACACGCCTCCTGACCTGAGATAGGGAGAGCTGAGACACACCCTCTGAGCTGTGATAGGAAGAGCTGAGACACACCCCCTGAGCTGTGATAGGAAGAGCTGAGACACGCCTCCTGAGCTTTGATAGGAAGCGCTGAGACACACCCCCTTAGCTGCAGCAGAAAAGACACTCCCCTTGAGCTGTCAGCTTGATATAAATCTAGCAGAGCAATGAATGAGGAGATCTCTGGATCCATGTGAGGTACAGGGCTGGTTCTAGCTTTGTTAGAAAGAGATTGTCTTGTACTGTATGAGGTCTGATTATCATTTTTTACATTAATCATGGGATAACCCCCTTTAAGGAATCTCTCACTGGTTTTTTTATGGTTTTATGAGGTCCTATCTGAGGGCAGCATGTAATAGTGAAAGACACCCTGGAGTCACTTTCTTGAATTGACCAGGTCATTTTGCTAAAATCTGTTTCAAGTGTCTCAAGCTCAAGCCAAGAGCTGGAGTCTGCTCAATACAGTGCACACCCAAGACTCCTAATATTCATGAGCTCTCCTTGAGCTCTCCAGCAGCTAAGGGTCAGGGAGAGTCAGGAGCGAACGAATATGGGGACTGCCTGGCAAATGCTCTGTACTAAGCGGAGTCCAGTGCTTGGTTCTAAACAGGGCTGTGAAGCTGGAGTCAGAGTCTGAGCTAATTCTGGATGGAGTCCAAGTTGGTAGACATATACCGACCCCAGCTAACAAAAAAAAATATATCTTATTAATATGGTATAATAAATGTATCAACTTTCATAGGGATATAGAAACATTGGCAATGTTAATGATGCATATATTTTATACTCCATCAATCTAAGGCCCCATTTATCAAATACAGTGATAAGCAGGATGTTCTAGTGGTGATAGATAATCAGTTCTCACCTGTCCTCATAATATAATCAGTGATAATCAGGATGTTCTAGTGATGATAGATAATCAGTTCTCACCTCTCCTGTGTTCTCTCCTGTTCTTATACTATACACAGTGATATGCAGAGTTTTCTAGTGGTGATAGATCAGTCCTCACCTCTCCTGTGTTCTCTCCTGTCCCTTATACTAGTGATAAGCAGAGTGTTCTAGTGGTGCTAGATGATCAGTCCTCACCTCTCCTGTCCCTTATACTAGTGATAAGCAGCGTGTTCTAGTGGTGCTAGATGATCAGTCCTCACCTCTCCTGTCCCTTATACTAGTGATAAGCAGAGTGTTCTAGTGGTGCTAGATGATCAGTCCTCACCTCTCCTGTCCCTTATACTAGTGATAAGCAGAGTGTTCTAGTGGTGCTAGATGATCAGTCATCACCTCTCCTGTGTTCTCACCTGTCCATTATACTATAAACAGTGATAAGATGTTCTAGTGGTGATAATCAGTTCTTACCTCACCTGTGTTCTCTCCTGTCCTTATACTAGTGATAAGCAGAGTGTTCTAGTGGTGATAGATAATCAGTTCTTACCTCGTCTGTGTTCTCTCCTGTCCTTATACTATACACAGTGATAAGCAGAGTGTGCTAGTGATAATAGATGATCAGTCCTCACCTCTCCTGTGTTCTCTCCTGTCCCTTATACTAGTGATAAGCAGAGTGTTCTAGTGGTGATAGATGATCAGTCATCAGTTCTCCTGTGTTCTCTCCTGTCCTCATACTTACAGTGTTCATTTTAGGACATGGTCAGATAGCAGAGTCAAGTATCAAAATAATGCCAGTGTGATACCTGACCCTGATACCTGACTCTGGACTTCAGGTGTCAGGGTCCCAATGACTTTTAGCTTCATTGTACTTTACATACGCTGAATCACATAGATGAAGAAAATCTTTCAGGTTACTGTCTAAACCTATAGGTCAGTGGGTAGACACTTGCCTCCCATGTAGACTTCTGGGGTTCAAAACCCCTTTTGGTCTTTAAAAAAAAATGTACATTTTATTCAGCCCTAGAAAAGAGGCAAATTCAAGTAATGTGTGACCCTTGATGACCGATGCCTGACGAGCAGAGTGGTCTAGTGGTGATGTATAATCAGTTCTCACCTCTCCTCTCCCTTATTCTAGTGAAAAGCCTGATGTCAGCATTTTACTACAGTCGATGTTACTACTAATTATTCGCCATTTATGAAGAAGTCAGAGTGTGATAAAATAGAGGGGTTGAGTCAGATCTTTGGCTCACGACTCCACAGCCCTGGCTATAAATTCAATATCACAATGGTGGTTATGACACTGTCAAGGAGACATGGCTGCCGTCTCTAGTTCTTACTGCTCTGCATGAGGACCGGTCTCTTCTGTCTTCAACTTCTTGTGTGGTTGACTTGGCAAATCAGCATCTAGGAAACAACACGAGTTTCATGTCATTAAATGATTACCATTCAATACAGCAATAAATGGGGTATGAAGGTTACCTCTGGTCTCCTCCTCGGCGTCACGTTTCTTGTTGTCTCCATTCTGAGCGTTCGCCTTTTTCTGCTGCAGGATAAATGGATTAAGATATAAACCCTTATTGATACTTATACAGAAGTTAGATCTCAACACCCCTGCCCCTAATCAGGACACCCGTCAAGCTCATGACTCCATTCACTGAGATTTTTAGTAATTTTGTGATATGTGCACGTGCAGCATGGTGGCTCAGTGGTTAGCACTGGTGCCTTGCAGCGCTGGGGTCCTGGGATAGAATGCGACCAAAGACAACATCTGCATGGAGTTTGTATGTTCTCCTCATGTTTGCGTGGGTTTCCTCCGGGTTCTCCAGTTTCCTCCCACACTCCAAAGACATACTGATAGGGAACTTAGATTGTGAGCCCCATTGGGGACAGAGAGTGATGATAATGTATGTAAAGCGCTGCAGAATATGTCTGTGCTGTATAAATGTGTAAAAAAAATAAATGTAGAATTAGGTACAATTGGCATGTATGCTTGTTTTGGGCTTTTTAAGAGGTGTTGTAGGTGTTTTAACAAAACTTCACACTGATGGCGCATTCATGCAATTGTGCATCAAAGTGTAAAGAACTGGGTAGAACTTTTAAAATATGACATATCTCTACTTTCACAAAATATTCTCCACACCCGCTGGGTCTCTCAGTTACCATCTCTAGCCCATGAGCTGCGTCTAAGGCTACTTTCACACAAGTGTTTACATTTTCCAGTATTGAGATCCATCATAGGGTCTCAATACCGGAAAAAAAAAAAAAAGTTTCCGTTTTGTCCCCATTCATTGTCAATGGGGACAAAACGTAACTGAACAGAATGGAGGGCTCCAAAATGTATTCCGTTCCGTTCTCATACCAGAGAGCAGGATGCGTAGCAAGTCAATGGGGACGATTCCGTTTTCTCTGACACAATAGAAAACTGATCCGCCCCCATTGACTTTCAATGGAGTTCATGACGGACGCGTCCTGGCAATGTTAAAGATAATACAGGGTGGGCCATTTATATGGATACACCTAAATAAAATGGGAACGGTTGTTGATATTAACTTCCTGTTTGTGGCACATTAGTATATGGGAGGGGGAAACTTTTCAAGATGGGTGGTGACCATGGCGGCCATTTTAAAGTCGGCCATTTTGGATCCAACTTTAGTTTTTTCAATGGGAAGAGGGTCATGTGACACATCAAACCTATTGAGAATTTCACAAGAAAAACAATGGTGTGCTTGGTTTTAACGTAACTTTATTCTTTCAGGAGTTATTTACAAGTTTCTCACCACTTATAAAATGTGTTCAAAGTGCTGCCCATTGTGTTGGATTGTCAATGCAACCCTCTTCTCCCACTCTTCACACACTGATAGCAACACCGCAGAAGAAATGCTAGCACAGGCTTCCAGTATCCGTAGTTTCAGGTGCTGCACATCTCATATCTTCACAGCATAGACAATTGCCTTCAGATGACCCCAAAGATAAAAGTCTAAGGGGGTCAGATCGGGAGATCTTGGGGGCCTTTCAACTGGCTCACAACGACCAATCTAGGAATGCTAGAGCAAGATGGTGCACCACCACATTATGGGTGTCAGGTCCCACTGGAAAGTGGATTGGTTATCGTGGGCCAGTTGAATGGCCCCAAGGTCTCCCCATCAGTATGTGAAGAGTGGGAGAAGAGGGTTGCATTGACAATCCAACACAATGGGCAGCACTTTGAACACATTTTATAAGTGGTCAGAAACTTGTAAATAACTCATGAAAGAATAAAGTTACGTTAAATCCAAGCACACCATTGTTTTTCTTGTGAAATTCTCAATAAGTTTGATGGGTCACATGACCCTCTTCCCATTGAAAAAACTAAAGTTGGATCCAAAATGGCCGACTTCAGAATGGCCGCCATGGCCATGATGGTTGTATTATTAGTAATGGAAGCGTTTTTACTGAACCCTGCTGGATCCAGCAAAACCGCTGGACAACTCATTCAGCGAACCAGTAAAGTGCTTCATATTGACGACAGGAAAGAGCGGTCTACAGAGGGGACATTCTTTTGGAGGAGTCTCTGGTTTTGCCGACAAAATCTAATTTGCATACATTTTTTTCCCCATGGAGCATTGCCATGAATATTAGGGCCCATTCACACGACCGTGTGAATGGGTCAGCATTAGAGATGAGCGAGCATGCTCGAGTGTCATTTTTGCGTATTTGCATACGCATTTTCAAATTCGTACGCTATTCATACGCATATTTTAATCTATACGCAAATGCGTACGAATAGCGTACAAATTGAATTTGTACGCTATTCGTACACATTTGCGTATAGATTAAAATATGCGTATGAATAGCGTACAAATTTTAAAATGCGTACGCAAATACGCAAAAATGGCACTCGAGCATGCTCGCTCATCACTAGTCAGCATCTATTCCGCAATATTGCGGAATAGATGCGGCCCCATTCACTTCTATGAGAGCGGGCATAAAAAAATAAAACATGTCCTATACTTGTCCACAACAGCGGACAAGTATAGGCATTTTCAATGGGGCGCACGGCTGTGTGTTCCGAGAGTTGCGGAACACACGCCAAGTGGCACCCGCAATAATACGGTCGTATGTATGGGCCCTAAAACTTTAAACACCAGAGTCTCTTTCAGGGTTGCCAACCAATCAGAATTTTCTGGACAGTCCGTAAAAACTTTTTTTCCTGTGTCCATGGTAAAAAAAAAAAAAAAAAAAAAAAAAAACGTGTCCGTGATTTTTTTTTTTTTTTTTAAAGGCTGGTGGTACTTGACTAGAATATTTCGGTGGTAATTAGCACCATTATACAGCTCCCAGTAATTGCTGGTAATGAGGTTTTATCAGCATATTGAGCTACAGACATGGATTACTTCTATTTTTTTTTATCAGTCATTATGGTTTTCCAATATGGCTGTAAAAATTGTTAGCTGTCCATGATTTTGGGAGAAGTTGTCCAGAAAAAAAAAAAATTCTGGTTGGCAAACCCCGGTCTCTTCAGTGAGAGCTGATAACCTCCCCACGCTCCTTTGTGCGTCAAACGACCTTCGTACTCACTTGCTTATCATCTGCATTTTCTGGCTGGCTGACACATGGTGGGTTTGGCTGCAGTGAATTTGTAGCTGTATAGATAAAGAATGTTTAAAAAAAAAAAAAAGATATTTACATGCAATCTAAGCAGAGGTTGTCACTGCCCCACCCCTACCATTCACATCAATTAAAGGGGTTTTCCGGGATTTTACTACTGATTACTTATCCTTAGGATAGGTCATCAGTATCTGATTGGTGGGGGTCCGACACTTGGGACCCCCTCCTATCAGCTGTTTGAGAAGGCACTGGTGCTCCTGTGAGCGCCGCTACCTTCTCCCCGCTCACCAAGCACAGCGCCGTACATTGTATAGTGGTTGTGCTTGGTATCGCGCTCAGCCCCATTCACTTGAATGGGGCTGAGCCGCTCCTAAGCCACATGACCGATGAACGTGACGTCACTGGGCTTAGAAAAGCTGAGAGAAGGCCGCGGCGCTGATGGGAGCGATGGTACCTTCTCAAACAGCTGATCGGCGGGGGTCCCGGGTGTCAGACCCCCACCAATCAGATACTGATGGCCTATCCTGAGGAAAATCCCAGAAAACCCCTTTAAGAAAAACTGTGCTTTCAACACCTGTTCGTTAAGTGGAGGAGACCGCTGCCATTACATGAAGTGATCTCCTGGCCATAGACAAAAGAGAATGGTCACTCAAAATACAAAGGTGATGGGACCACAATTCAGCCATTCTGATTCCTAGAAACATCAAGCCCTGGCTGGAAAGATATAGCAGCGGGATCTGCCGACCACCACCTTAGATTGGCAATTCACATAAGATGGTGCCCCCGGATGCTGGTTTGTCTGAACGCTCTGTCATACACATACATGCAGGAAGAAGCTGCCGGGCACCTCTAATGGTGTCTTATCTTCCCAAGACAAAAGGCTGTATTAGAAAAGTGATTGTCAGGAAGGAAACATTCCTCCCTGCCAAACGCCTGCTCGTTAAGTGGAGGAGACAGCTGCCATTACATGCAGCGATCTCCTCCACAGCATGGGGAGGAGCGATCGCTAACACCATCACTTGTACCCATGCTGTCCAGTGGTTTGCCAACAGAAGATCGTGATTACACAGCACAATCTGTTGCCAGCAAACAATGATTTTTAAGCATGCTTAAAAATCTGGATTGCCCAAAGAACGGGTTATTGGTGACCGTATTACACTGCCAGATCATCGGTAACAAGCGTTACTATGTGTATGATATAATACAGACTTAAAGAGGACCTGTCACCTCTCCTGACATGCCTGTTTTAATAGCTTCATGCATTCCCCATGTAATAACAATCCTGGAACATCTATTCTCATGGCTCTATGTTGGGCCATTCCTTTATCATTTCTACTAGAAGTTATTAATGAGTTGCTAGCAGTCTGCAGTAAGGGTACAGAGGGGAGGTAACCAGCTGGGGGGGTGTACCTGCACAGTCTGAAAATGGCAGCACTGATTGGATAGAGTGAGTCTGTGCAGGTACACACCCTCAACATGTTACCTCCCCTCTGTACCCTTACTGCAGACTGCTAGCAACTCATTCATAACTTCTAGTAGAAATAATAAAGGAACGGCACAACATAGAGTCATAAGAATAGATGTTCCAGAATTGTTATTACATGGGGGATGCATGAAGCTATTAAAACAGGCGTCAGGAGTGGGGACAGGTCCTTTTTAAGGGAATCGGACAGTTATAATCCAACTTCCCGTTCTTTATCTTCCCTGGTTAGTGCACCCACTGGGGTAGAGTAAGAAGGCCCACATAATCTGGTATAGCTGGTTCAGCCAACATTTATCTAACCTGCATGGGCAGCTTAAAGGTGATGACAGGTTCCCTTTAAAGGGCCTCTCTGAGACATAACTACTGATGACCTATGAGATCATTGGGGGTCTAAATACCGCTACCCCCAGAAATACACAGCTCCATCCACTGAGTAGTGCCTGGTTTCTGTAGGACTGCCCTCATTGGCAGCTCTCTCCCTCTGTTTAAGGCTGTCCATGCACAAAAGATGGCTATATCTCCGACTCCCCTCATACTCGGCTGAGCATGCATATGTCCTGAACACGGGGAGGGGCGAAAGCTTCCTTCCCCAAGAACAAAACCATCAGGCTGTTGGATCAGCTGCCGGTGCACCTCACCTTCAGGTTTTGCGCTGACATCTTTCGGCATCGGTTGCTGTAGTTTCCCCGCTGCATCTGCTAATGAGAGAGATTACAGGGCGACTATAATGTATATATAACTGTAAATGTTACATTCTCCACTGAACTGCTTTACAGTTTTACAGCCTTACCTCTGATAATTCTATGCTTGACCGAAACAGCGCCACTCCTGGCAACAGGCAGTGTCTGGTACTGCACATATTCACATATGTATGGGGCTGAGCTGCAATACCAGACACAACCCATAGACAAGAGGGGCGCCATTTGTGGGATTAAAGGCATTCTTTTCTTTCAATCCTATACAGCTCCTTGTAAGTGAATTACTCCATTTTTGAGCATGTAGTAGTACAGCACAGTGAGGGTGCGGGCACACAATCTGCGCTAGCACTTAGAGGTGAGGCCACAAGCACAGAAGCTGTGCCACCACTTACAGGTGGCAGACGGGTTATATAGCTGGCACCCTGCTTAGCACCAACTCCCAACCTGGCATTTGGTCTCCTAAGATGCATCGGTCAATGGCTACTGACTGAGGCAGCTAAGCAGTTAACAGAAGGAAGGGGCTCCATCTGTATATCATCAGGCCCAGTGAGTCACTATTGTAAGTGTTGATTCTTCTTCTAGCAGCTGATTGGCTGGGGTGTCAGGAGTTGTACCCCTGATGGAGGTCCGATGTTGGATGGCCTATCCTGAGGACAGGTCAGGAACTTAGGGACTTAGTGAAGAAGTTATTTCATAAGCTTATAACTTCTAATGTGTCATACTCTTGGTAGAGGACAGAACTTTTCAGTAATTAAAGGGGTTATCCCATGACTAATGTAAGAAACGATAATCAGACATCATATACTCCATAACAATACCTTTCTGACAAAGCTAGAACCAGCCCTGTACTTCACATGGATCCAGAGATCTCCACATTCATTTCTCTGCTAGATTTATATCAATCTGGCAGCTCAAGGGGAGTGTCTTTTCTGCTGCAGCTAAGGGGGCGTTTCAGCTCTCCCTATCACAGCTCAGGAGGCGTGTCTCATCTCTCCCTATCACAACTCAAGGGAAGTGTCTATTCTGCTGCAGCTCAGGGGGCGTGTCCATGCTCTCCCTATCACAGCTCAGGAGGCAGTTGAAGGATGAAACTGAGCATGTGCGGCCTTCTCAGTGAGCAGGACAAAGAAACAAGTAAAAAACAAACTGCAGGTGGCGCTATTCAAATACATTTTATTGAATAACTCAGTGGCTATGCTAAAAGTATTCAGATCCAGGTGCTGGTTTGAAAACTGTAGAATATTTTTCATGGGACAACCCCTTTAATTATAGCAAATATCTTATAAAAGAAATGGCCAAGTTTTAATACTGACTTTTTAAGACATTCTTTAGACTGATAATGGCGTCAGGGTGATAGATTATTGTCTTTAAAGGGTTTTTACCAAGATAGTTTAACTGAGGACCTATCCTCTGGATAAGTCATCAGTATCTGATCGGTGGGGGTACGTCACCCAGGACCCCCACCCCGATCAGCTGTTTGAGAAGGCACCGACGCTCGCAGTAGTGCCGTGGTCTTCTCTCAGCTTTCCAAACACAGTGCCGTACAATTTACAGAGTCGGTGCTTGATATGACAGCTCAGCCCCCTTCACTTCTATGGGGCTGAGCTGCACCTACGCTACGTGACTAATGAATGTAACGTTACACGGCCTAGGCAAAGCTGAGAGAAGGTCACGGCGCTACTTTGAGCACCCGTGCCTCCTCAAACAGTAGGGTTCTCAGGTGACAGACCCCGACCGATCAGCTACTGATGACCCATCCAGAAGATAGATCATCAGTTAAAGACTGTATATTAAGTAGTCACATGGTGAACATGACAGAAAACCTTTGGCGAATCTAGAATTACAAAGTATACTAGGAGGTGTAACTTTCTTTAGGCCTCTTTCACACAAGCGAGTTTTCCGCTTGTGTGCGATGCGTGAAGTGAACACATAGCACCCGCACTGAATCCTGATTCATTCATTTCAATGCGTCTGTGTATATGAGCGTTTTTTTTCACGCATCAGTTCTGCGTTGCCTGAAAAACGCGGCATGTTCTATATTCTGCATTTTTCACGCAGCCTTGGTCCCACAGAAGTAAAGGGGCTTCAGTAAATAAATGCATTGCGTCCGGATACAATGCGTTTTTCACTGATGGTCGCTAAGAGATGTTGTTTGTAAACCTTCAGTTTTTTATCATGCACGTGAAATACGCATCAAAACGCATTGCACCCGCGCAGAAAAACTGAACGAAATCGCAGACAAAACTGACTGAACTTGCTTACAAAATGGTGCGAGTTTCACTGAATGCATCTGGAGCCAGTCCGTCAGGCTCGTGTGAAAGTGGCCTTATGCATATTAATGCTTTGTTGTCATCATGTGAATAAATAATAATGTATGGACGAGGTTATGTATGAAAGCTATTGATGTCTACGTACTGTAGTAGACTACGACATTTTAAGATATGTTAAAGGGGTAATCTGAGCCTGGAAATGCCCCCCATATGCCCGGGTCCCTCACACCGATTCTACTTTCCTGGATCCCCACGTAGCTTCTACACGGCCGCCGCTGCTTCTCCCAGTGCGTGGATGAAAACATTGGGGGTGACTTCTTGAGGGAGAGTCGGGAGGCCACCACAAGCATTGAATGATGGCCAACATTTATCCAAGATGTATAGCCAGCTTGAGAGGGGCACAAAAGCTGGGGGGAATGAAGGAGCATTGCTGTCTTGTCCGGTGGAGGCAGCAGTGGGAGAACAACTGATTGGACCACATTATAATGTTTAAGTGGGGAGTGGAGTTTTCAGTTGTATCCGGAGCATTGTAGAGTGGCTGATGGCATGAAGGAAACAACAGGGCAGACACCAGAAAAGTCCTATATATGAGAACATGGGACTAACACGGTATCTGTCAATACACACCTTTAGAACTGTGTGGCTGACTCCCTGCGGCTGGTGTTGACTGCTGTGCGCTTTTGGACACTCCTGTAATTCAGAAAAAAAAAAAAAACTAAAATATACCACAAAAACATACCATAGTACAAGAGTCTGTATACAAAGTTACTATAGAAGAGAGGATCAAAGAGAAAAAAATCCCCCAACTGCTCCGATACTGTGGGCACATCCCTAGTGGGAACTACCCTCTATCAGACAGGCAGCGGGCTGCTTTTGCTCTGAAGCACTTGGCATGATCATGGAAGCCATGTCACACTACATTTCTCCTATGATAGCATTGAATGCTGGATGGCTCCATCGGTCTGATCCACAGCAATGACAGACGACACCAGGAAAGATTTAGTAATACTAAGTAGACAGGCTGGCTGTACATTGTATCCGTTTAACACATACGTTGGACTGATGCCTCAGACTGACGCCATATCGTGGCATCTATACATCATAGAGTTCCATTGTAACAAAAAAAAAACAAAAACAAAAACTGTATACTTATTTTTTGCAGGATCCAAAAGCGTGGTGTTCTGCTTATTTTTTCCAACATATATGGCAAACAGATGGGAAAAACAGAATTCTAACCCACCTTTAGACTTTACCAGATTCATCACAGGGCCTGATGCTAGATGATAGATTGTGAAGGTAGATCAGTTGAAATACTGAATTTTCCCCTCACAGTATGATGCCATTTGTATACACATGTATCTATTGCTATTTTCCCTTACAAAATAACATCAGTTCTTGGAATACCTATGCAGCTGTATAACTGTTGAAGGGTGGTGTCCACTTCCTGATACAGATTCGACCATCCCCCAAGACCCTGTGCTGGACTGACCACGATGTGTGTCTAGAAGAACCAAGACTATATGTGTTCAACTCTTACTGGCTTGTTGGGGAATGTCCCGCCTTTTTTCCTGTGTATATACGTTTGGTAATAAACTGAGTCAGCCCAAACTACTTGAGAGCCCCTAACGTGAAGGATGATTCCAAACTGACATTTGTGTCCCTCTCGAGTTATTGCGTGTGCACACACGTTTTTTAATTTGGACAGCTGATCTGATCTCCTGTGAACCCATTGAGTTTCCCCCTCAACAGCTTGGTGCTCTAGGTGAGGCCCTCAAAAAGGAGCACCCATACCCTGATATCCGAAGGTGGTCGACATCTCCGAAATTCCCGTCTCCCGAAATTGAGGCTTGATCAACCTCCACGATCACGGTAAGTTTCATATACATTGTATGTGATAATTTGCCTGTGATTCGAGGGACGTGGAAGAGAGGAGACTAGACTTACGGGTGTTGTGGGTGAGTCCAAAGTGACCGGACTGACGGGTGGTCTCCGCTGAGGGTCCGAACTTAGATAAAGTATATAGAAGGTCACTAAGAGGACTCGTTGCATAGGGACCCAGACTGACAGCTCTGTGGTAACCTCAATAGGGAGTAGCCCGAGAGTTACCTTGAATAAGTAAGTGGTAGGGACAGTGTAGTGAGTGACGGAGTAGTCACGGAAGGACGCACTGAGCGGTGCTTATCACGCCCATTGAGCGAATCTCCTCCACGATCGAAGACGGTGAGGTTGCAAATTGCGATTGCAATCGGGAACCTAAGATTTATAGCTTCCCTCCTTTTGTGGTAGTCGAACATAAGGGGTTCAGATCAATAAGTGGCCATATTGATAAGGCGTCATGTTTTTGTTTAAAAAGGAGCTCAACCTTCATGTTGGAGCTTCTAGTGCTGTCAGTTTGGTAGAACAAAGAGAAGGAAAAAGATATGTGAAAAATGCGAAGAAGTTGTTTCAAGAGATAGAGAGCCCAAGTGTCTACCATCAGAAAGGCACTTGTGTTTAGAAATAACCTAATGCTATGTGTGTGTGTTCAAATAGGAAAGATCTGTGACCATAGCATTAGAGGTTAGAACAGTAATGAAATAATAAGCATTGTAAACTAGTGTGGGCCAATATGGCTAGCACTAAGAAGATATGTTGGCCATAAAGTATTGTCTGGTTGATGTGAAAAGTTTAACTTGTTTGAAGTAGGTTGAACCTTGAACAATACCCATAGCCTCTTTCACACTAGCGGCAGCACGGATCCGGCACCTAAAGGGTGCCAAGACACAGAGAACATACATACACACACATACACACAAACACATACATACTTACATACTCCAGCCAGGGACGCCGGCAGCCCGTCTTCACGCGCCTCCTGCGCGCAGTGATGACGATTCCCCACAGCGCCCTCTGCTGGGCGCAGTGGGGAAACGTCATAGCTGCGTGCAGGAGGTGCGTGAAGACATGCTGCTGGCGTCCCTGCCTGGAGTATGTGAGTATGTATGTGTTTGTGTGTATGTGTGAGTATGTATGTATGTATGTATGTATGTATCTCTGTATATGTATATACGGATCCGGAATGACCCCCCCATTGCAAGTCAATGGAGGACAGATCCGGATTACTGGTGTGTCACACCAAACGGATCCGTCTTCATTGACTTGCATTGGGGGTCATTCCGGATACGTCTTGGTGCAGATGCCTGGACCGGAGAGAAAACCGCAGCATGCTGCGGTTTGTTCTCCGGTCTGAAGACGGAACGGAATGCTTTCAGGAGCATTCCGTTGTCTTCAGTTCAGTTTTGTCCCCATTGACAATGAATGGGGACAAAACTGAAGCGTTTTATTCCGGTATTGAGCCCCTATGACGGAACTCAATACCGGAATTTAAAAACGCTAGTGTGAAAGTAGCCTTAGCCCAATCTGCTCAACAAACATTCCTTAGATAACAGCAAGCGTGACTATGGAAAAGGGAGGGGGGTGAGGTGGAGGCAAGAATTTGTAAGTGACTTAAGGTATAGAAATGTTCCTGATTGGTTATATATCTGACACAGAAGAGTAAAGATCAATTAATAACTTTTCTTTTTTCTCTTCCTAGCAGCTTATAAACGTGCAAGAGCCAAGAGAATAGTTTACGTGCCCAGTGTGGTGTGCTTGTGTGTCTTTCCAATAACCATGTGTTTTAGTAGTGAACAAACGAAGACAATGGTATTACTTGCCAGCAATTGATTCACTTAATGTATGTTTCTTTGTTACCCCCCAACAAGATGGTTTTCTGTGAGTGTATCTGTATTCAGGAAAGCTGTGTGGATGGGAGTCGACTCATTCAGTGGAATGTGAATGCATGTAGCTTGAAGTTGTAGTTGTGTAGAATGTGTTTGAAGGTGTGAAGACTGATGGATGCTCAGCAGAGCTGTGTGTGAGTTGTGTGTGGATATGCAGCAGGAAATGAATAAATGAAAATGTGAATGTGTATGGAGTATAATGCACATTGGGGATTTTTATATTTTATTTTATTTTCTTTCTTGGGATATTTTTTGGTACCAAATGTTTTGATTGAGCTCTACATTTTTTCTTATTGAATTCAATGAAACATTTCCAATGGGCCCTTTATGTGTTCATGTCTGTATTGTCTGATCTGTTTGTTTCAATGTTTGTGGTTACTTGTTATATGTTAACTGTACTCAAAACATGAGAGATCTGTCCTCATGGACAGTTGAGACAAGACTAATAGAAAGAGGGAGGATCACACCGTCCGACCGGAAGGGGTGGACTTAGCTGACTTAGAGGGGAGGACAGGGTGGATGTCCCAGACACAGACATCCTTTGTGCCCATCCCCTAGTTAGAAGACACCCCCATGAAAGACAAGTCCTGTGTGGATTCAAGGAAAAAAAAAAAAACAGTCCATTCATTTCCACATCCAGGAAAGCTGGATACTTCTACAAAATGTGCAGAATACACAAAATAACACATTAAGTTAACACCAAACAGCATTGGGTATCTCAAGAAGGGTCATGAATAAACGGATATTGATGGGGTTGTGTTTTATTTGGTTTAAAAGGTTTTACACTGCAAAAACTAATATCCATGCATTGCTATTGTTTAATGTGCAGTACTGTGTGTACGTTAAATAAGATCAAGTTTACAGTTTCATAAAAGTTTATTTTCTTTGGCAGAGGACCACTGTGCTATCATTGGTAAGAGTTATTTACATACAGTGTTGGACTGACAAAGGTTCTAAGGACATTTGTTTTATTTGATCAATGATGCGAGGATGGAGAGGAAACCACCTCATCAACGGCTTTTTCTAATATGAACTGAGTTTTTGAATTGACATTTTCTTGATTGTGTGGAACTGTTCCAGTACATCTTTCCTGTGTGCAGATAAAAAGAGCCAGGACTGGCAACCTCAGAAAAGTCCAGGGGCTGCTAAGTCAACAAGGTGTGGTAAGAGACGGTTTTCAGTGACCTGACTGTCACCCAACAAGGAAAGGCTTCAACCACTGGTCTGCTATGCTAATGCAATGATCTGCAGACCAGTGAGGGGGGAGGTCCTTGTGTCAAAGCTCCTCCCACAGACAAGGTAATGGACTGTATCACCCACTGATAAGAGGCTCTAAGATCTGCACTGACATCTACACCTGCAAAACCCCTTCACATACATAAGGAGGGGTCATAGACTGAACTTTATAATAACAAATATCAAGAAATGGACAATTGACTTTATACCAGAGACTTTGTTATCCAAGAAGATCAGAAGTGAAGAAGACCTCAGTGAGATACTTCTTGTTAGTCCAACACACAGTTTTTTTATTTTTGTTCTTTTTTAGAAATCCAATGGTCCTGTAGTTTTCTGTCAAATGATTAGGATATCCATATAGAATGGGTTCTGATATTGGATGGTAAAAATGAGTTAATGTGGAAGAACCAGGGGTGGAGTGTATCGTAAAGGTATGAAGTGGGTTAGAGAGAGACCCATCCTCCAATTGTGCTGATAAGACCATATTCCTGAGTGATCTCAGAGGCATGAGTGATGCACACTGCAGGAGGGGCTAACAGGTTACAACTCTGCTATCCACCGTGTCCAACAGACTCCACCAGGCCTCCATCTAGGTAAGATAATTCCCTGTGATTCTCCTGTGCCTACCAGCCATAGGAGACAAGAAACCAAAGCTCCAGGAGGGAGTTTTGACTCCCAGGATTATATTGATGCTATAGGAGTGCCAAGGGGGGGTTCCAAATGAGTTTAAGGCCAGAGATCAGGTATCTGCAGGTTGGGAATCCCTGATCCCGATGGTTACCATAAATAAGAATGTTGGATCAATTACCTATATTATAACAACAGAGGTTCGTCAGATATACTAGGGATGCATTTCAGGACTAACAGAACAATTAGGCCCCACTGCAAAAATGACCTTACAAAACCGTCTGGCACTAGACATGTTATTGGCAGAAAAAGGAGGGGTTTGTGAAATGTTTGGGGAAGAGTGCTGCACTTATATCCCTGATAACTCTGGAGTAGATGGTAAGGTAACTGTTGCCATAAACAAGATCACCAGCCTGTCTGAAGAGCTCAAAAAGAACTCAGGGGTCAAGGATCCCTGGGAAGACTACTTTAGCTGGACCAAACGATGGAAGACATGGCTGGTCCAGATAGGTGTGGCTGTGGGAGCTGTGTTAATACTGCTCCTGGTTATGTCAATTTGTGTCATCCCTCGTATCAGGAAAGCTTTGGGGAAAACTGTAGATTCTGCTGCTGCTGGTCTTTACCCTTTGATAACCGAAGAAGATCCCTCCTATGAGCATCCTGAGGGAAAGGTTGTGCCCATCAAGCCTCACATTCCACTGCTAAACTACAAGACTACTCAGCTTCAGTAGGGAAAGATAGGTCAGTGAGATGTCTAGGATAAGTCCAAGTACAAAGGGGGGTGGACTTACAGAAGTCCAGTGACAAGCTGTCACAATACCTGATTGGATTCCCATCTCAACCTTGGTGAAGACTCCCTCTCCCCGTGTCCGCCTAGACGCTCCTGACAATTAGGACATCAGAGGTTACGGAAAAATTCAGTCTTTAGGGGGGAATGTGAAGGTAGATCAGTTGAAATACTGAATTTTCCCCTCACAGTATGATGCCATTTGTATACAAATGTATCTATTGCTATTTTCCCTTACAAAATAACATCAGTTCTGGGAATACCTATGCAGCTGTATAACTGTTCAAGGGTGGTGTCCACTTCCTGATACAGATTCTACCATCCCCGAAGACCCTGTGCTGGACTCACCATGATGTGTGTCTAGAAGAACCAAGACTATATGTGTTCAACTCTTACTGGATTGTTGGGGAATGTCTTTCTTCCTGTGTATATAAGTTTGGTAATAAACTGAGTCAGCCCAGACTACCTGAGAGCCCCCAATGTGAAGGATGACTCCAAACTGACATTTGTGTCCGTCTCGCGTTATTGCGTGTGCACACACGTTTTTTTTAATTTGGACAGCCGATCTGATCTCCTGTGAACCCATTGAGTTTCCCCTCAACAAGATCAGAGAGCATCTATAAACTGTCTAGTCAAGATGAGCAAATCAATTAGTTTAAGATCAGTCTTCTGGCGCAACAAACAGACATCTCACCTAGCCCTGTCACTCTAGTACCCGCCACGTTGTTCAGAGTATCGGAGGAAATGCAGAGGAGCTGCTGCGGCTATCTAGGCAGTGCAGATACTGACTGTGCATGCGCTGCTGATGTCTGGTAAGTGGAGGTGGCGATCTCCGATGTAGGAGTGTCATCGCCACTTCCGGACGCGTGTGCAACTGGTATCTGCTCAGGTAGCAGAAGTGGATCCTCTGCACTTACGCCAATACTTAGAGCAACGTTGCTGACAGGACACTGACAGGACACTGACAGGACACTGACAGGACACTGACAGGACACTGACAGGACACTGACAGGACACTGACAGGACACTGACAGGACACTGGGGGAAGGAGGGCTTTATGTCTGCCCTGCGAGTTGTTTAAAGGGGTTGTCTCACTTCAGTAATTGGCATTTATTATGTAGAGAAAGTTAATAAGAGGCACTTACTAATGTATTGTGATTATAAATATTGCCTCCTTTGCTGGCTGGATTAATTTTTCCATCACATTATACACTGTCCGTTTCCATGGTTTTGTCCACCCTGCAATCCATCAGTAGTAGTCGTGCTTGCATACTATAAAAAAAACACCAGCCTATGTGAGCTGCCACGGACCCGACCACCAGAGAGGCTGATGCTTTTTCCTATAGTGTGCAAGCACGACCACCACTGATAGATTGCAGGGTGGTCTGTAACCATGGAAACAAGCAGTGCATAATGTGATGGAAAAATAAATCCAGCTAGCAAAGGAGACAATATGGACAATTACAGTACATTAGTAAGTGCCTTGTATTAACTTTCTTTACATGATAAATGCCACTTATTGAAGTGACAAAACCCTTTTAAGCAGCGGGGCGTGCCCCTCAGTGCTCCAGGAGGCTCATTTTGAATGAACTTGATTTAGCAGAATCTATTCATCTCTCCTGTCTAGTATAAGCTTACAGGACCTAATTGTTGGTTTAGTTTTACTGAAAATGTGCCAAAATGGCAGGCGGCGTATGGCAGTGCACTTAAAACAACCCTCTTTCCTACAAAGCTACACCCCCTGCTGGACACGGAGCCATAAAACAGTAAGAAAATAGTCTAAAACATGCACCCCCGATTTTTGGTGCATTTTCAATAGCAGATCTGCCCCAACGTGTACAAACTATCGCTCAATCCAACCATTTTATACTGAAAAGTTTTGCTATAATCTGTGCATCCATTCTTCACCATTTCCTCTGCTTGCCATCAGTGACAGCCTGCGCTAGCGGTGCACAGCTCATTACAGGGCTCATTCAGACGACCATATTAAGACACGGATACCGACGCGCATTTTGCTGAAAGGAACGGCCAGCCCTTTAACAGAAATGCCTATTCTCGTCTGCAATTGCGGCCAAGAATAGAACACGCTCTATCTTTTTTGTGGGGCCACAGAACGGAAGTACGGATGTGGACAGCACACGGTGTGCTGTCCGCATCTTTTGTGGCCCTACTGAAATAAATGGGTCTGGATCCGTTCCGTAAAATTGTGTGAATGGGCCCTAAGGACCGGAATCTTGGTGAGGAAAGGGGGATGCAGGAGATGCTTGGAAATAAGAAATCTGATTGACTCATTCATACAAATGTTCATTCCTGAATATTGCCTCATGTAGACATCTGCCGACAAAGCTCATTTGTTGTATGCAGACATTACAATTACTGGTTGTCGGCAGCATCTCTCCACCAGACAGGGAACGTGCTGGTGACAATGTGCAGACTGTATGTGGACAATGGCTCATACTAACAATCGTTTGCCCGTTTACAATAGGGCGACTGCTACATTTGAGCGCTGATCAACATCCTATATTGTGGACTGGCACGTGTCAGTTATCTGCCCATGTAAAACGGCCCTTCCGTTATAGGCTGCCAGTTCACTGTATGGGTTCTCACCTGAATTCTGTGGTTGACTGGTGGCTTGATGGTTCTGTCGATTATTAGCCGCAGCTGTCAATGAAAAAAAAAAAAAACAGAAAACTTAAAACGAAAACTAATGAAGCCTAGAAAAGAGCAGGAGATGCGCACAGCAACCCGAGAAACTCCAGCCATGGGATTCATAAATGTAATGAAAAACATAAAGGGGTTTTCAGACAATTTTCTGATCGGTTGGGGTCTGACACTCGGGGCCCCTGCTGATCAGCTGTTTGAGAAGGCACAGGTACTAGTAGTAGGCTGCGGCCTTCTCTCTGCTTTCCCTAGGTCATGTGACGTTACGTTCATTGGTCACATAACCTAGGAGCAGCTCAGCCCCATTGAGGTGAATGGGGCTGAGCATGATACCAATCACAGCCGCTATACAATGTACAGCACTGTGCTTGGTCACCTGAGAGAAGGCCGCAGCGCTCAGAGGTCCAGGGTGTCAGACCCCCACCCATCAGTTACTGATGACCTATCCAAAGGGGCATAATGGGGGTCATGTACATCTACATCAGTGTTAAACCTCATTCACACGTCCGTTGCCCGACCGTGCCAGTATTGTGGCTTGCAAACAGTGGGTCTGCAATATACGGGTACCAGCCGTGTGCACCCCGCATCATGGATGCGGACCCATTCACTTGAATGGGTCCACAACCCAGAAGGTTGGTGCGGAACGGAGGCGCTACGGAGTGCCTCCGCACCACAAAAAAAAATATATAACTTGTTCTATTTTTTTGCAGTGCGGACGGATCATGGACCCATTCAAGTTAAATGGGTCTGGATCCATCTGCGGAATCCGCACGGATGTGCCGTATGCATGAACCTTTATTGTGTAGAAAAGTCACACATTTTGTCACAAGTGCTGTTTTACAACAAAATTCTTACTTTTCAGCTTTTTCCAAATTAACACAAATTGACACTTTTCCAAAAAGTGAGCAGGAGGAGACAGGAGGTGTGCGCCTCTTAATAAATTGGACAGATCTGCCGCCAGCAGGGTTTTCACTAAGACTGGTGTGTGAAGCGCCGGTGATTAATAAATGACCCCCATTGTGTCTATTCACAGTGTAGATTCTCACCTTTTGATTTTTTCCCTCTTTTACGGAAGGAGTTCATCTTCCTCGGCTTTGGCTTTTTAGCTGCAACTGGTGCTAAGAGAGGAAAAAAAAAGGAACGATGATGTACTACGCCTGCCGTCAGGAGAATAATAAAAAAAAAATATTCTGGTGCATCGTATCGCAGGTTTTCTTTTTTTTTTTAAGAAACCTTACAAATTTCCCCCTAAAGTGCTTAAAGGGTTTCTGTCACCAGTTTTTTCAGTATGAATCAGGCTGACATTAGAGATGTGCTAATGTCACCTGATTCCAAATATATATCTGTTTTATTTACTAGTGCCCCCATTTTTATATAAAATGAATTTATTTTATGCTAATAAGGCCTCTAGGTGCAAGGGGCGATACCCCTGCTCTTAGAGGCTCTGTTGATTGACAGGCCCAGGGAGAGAAGAAACACTCCATTCACCATAGATTGCAAGGACCTTCAATGATGTCATGACCATGTGATCAGTCACATGGTTAGGATCACACAAACAGCCTGTCTCCTCCTAAACCATGTGACTGATCACATGGTCATGACATCATTGAAGGTCCTTGCAAGCTATGGTGAATGGAGTGTTTCTTCTCTGCCTGGTCCTGTCAATCAACAGAGCCTCTAGGAGCAGGGGTAACGCCCCTTGCACCTAGAGGCCTTATTAGCATAAAATAAAAGTTCATTTTATATAAAAATGGGGGCACCAGTAAATAAAACAGATATATATTTGGAATCAGGTGACATTAGCACATCTCTAACGTCAGCCTGATTCATACGGAAAAAAACGGTGACAGAAACCCTTCAAACTATTGCTGCGTTTTCCAGAATACCAAGGTATTCAACCAGTACATAATGAAAAGTTGTTCTATACTTTGTCATTTCTTCTCCATGTTCAAGATCTCTGTTAGCTGTCAGTGAATGAAATAATCTAATTGTTTACATTCAGAGGCAGAAAACCTGTCCAATCCATGTCTAAGGCTAGAGCTACACTGGTCACGCGACACCTGTTACCGCCAGGATCGCTGAGTAGCAGGGATCCCATAGAAATTAATGGGATCGCCGCGGCAGTCGCAAGAAATCCAACATGGCTGAACTTCTTGCGACTGCCGCTGTGATCCTATTCATTTCTATTGGATCCCCACTACTCAGAGTTCCTGGCCGCGACCATTGTTGTAGCCCCCTAGCCTAAGTCCTGGGCTACATTGTGACTTTTGTAGCGCTACTGATTTTTTTTTTTACCTTGTAAGTGACAGCTGCAGGCCGTAAGATTGCATACAACCCAATGTAACCCTTTGGACTGCAGCAGTGGCTCAATAGTTAAAATCAATGTCATGTATAATAATAAGTTATAAATCAAGTGACTGCTCTTTTTTTAGATGCATGGATTAGCGGACTGTGTTATCTCATGGGTGGTCCTGGAGAATAGCTGGGGATGGGACTCAGCAGTGCCACCAGCAGTATGCTTAGAGGAGCCCAAACCAAAGCGGTGATAGTGACCTCTTACCTCTCCCGCTATGGACTCTGGAGCCAAAAGAAAACGGGCCATATAGAGAGGCCGTTATAAATTGCAGGCCAGCGTCAGATGAACCCTGGCCTCCACACCACTTCTAGATTAGTGACTGTCTTGCTGGGAATTCAGCACACCCCCAAGCAACGTGGAGAGCGGGGCCTGGAGCAGCGACTCCAACTGCACCAATGTTTATCCTGCTCTCATGTGTGAGTGGATGCAGGTAAGATTTTCTCAGAAACGAGGAACTTGATTGACAGCATTCCCAGAGGCCTAACATTATGGCTGCCAGTTCACTAGATGGATCCTCACCTCCTGAATTCTGTGGTTGACTGATGGCTTGCTGGTTCTGGGGATTATTAGTCACATCTGTCAATGAAAAAACAGAAGCCTGAAAATACCTCAGTTATTAAAATGAGTGCAACCTATAGAAGAGGAGGAAATGTCCTCAAGAACCCAAGAAACGCCAACTATGGTATCCAAAACGCACTGACAACCAAGAACCGACTGTTGTCTACGAGCAGCTCCTCTACTAATCTGAAGTCGGTGCATTTATCCCCTGGAGAGTCAGTCTCGTGGCCCTCCAGCAGTTGCAAAACTACAACTTCCAATAGAGTCGGGAAGGAATTTTTCCCCTAAAGTGGGGAAAATTGACTTCTACCTCACAGGTATCTTTACCATCCTCTGGATCAACTTGCAGGAAAACAGGCCGAACTGGATGGACAGATGTCTTTCCTTATAAAGACTTTCCAGATGCCTTACAAACTATGTTACTATGCCCAGACAGCCTACAGAGTTGGAGGGCCCAGAGTTTTACATCCCTGGTGTAGTGTCTCACCTTTTGGGTTTTCCGTTGTCTTCTTCTCTTCTGGAGGTGCAACTGGCTCTAAGGGAAAGAAAGGGTCCGTGATGTGAGATCTAGATCGACTCCTACAGGCAATTTCTCCACTTTTCCCCCCAATAACTGTACCTTTTTCCACCACTTTAGGTAACTGCTTGGGTACAAAAGGCTTGTTTTTGTTCTTCTTCTGTTTTGCATGATGAAATACTTTCCCCTAAAAGATGACAATAAGGCAAATACAGAAATATGATGATCAGCAGACATATTAATCCTTTTTATGCCTCGCTGGAGCAGGAACACATGTAAGTCATGTTTTCACTGGCCTTGCAATTTAAAGGGGTTTTCAGGGATTTTACTACTGATGACCTATCCTCAGGATAGGTCATCAGTATCCGACACCCAGGACCCCCGTCGATCAGCTGTTTGAGAAGGCAGCGGTGCTCCTGTGAGCGCTGCGACCTTCTCTCTGCTTTTCCTGGGCCAGTCATGTTAAAGGGGCTTTCCAAGGGATTTATACTAATACTACTTATACATTAGTATCCGATTGGTGGGGGTCTGACACCGGGGACCCCGTTGATCAGCTAATTGAGCCGTGAGCGCCACGGTCTTCTCTCTGCCTTTCCTAGGCCAGTGACTAACCGCGATACCAAGCACAGCCACTATACAATGTACGGCGCTGTGCTTGGTGAGCTGCGAGAAGGCCTCTATGCTCACGGGAGCGCCGGTACCTTCTCAAACAGCTGATCAGCAGGGGTCCTGGGTGTCAGACCTCCACCGATCAGATACTGATGACCTATCCTGAGGACAGGTCATCAGTAGTAAAATCCTGGAAAAACCCTTTAACTAAGGATATTGGCAACACCAAGAGCCTTCTCCATCTGAAGAGAGCCGTTTCGGGGTTTTTGCCATTTGTCAGTACAGAGCAGGGGGCTTGGTCGGCTGAATGAAGTCTTTATCATACGTCTTGGAGGGTACTATTTCTATCTGGTGTTGAAAGTCTTAGACGACATGAGCTAATCTGTCTCATTTTAGGCGTTTTCATTGTGGGGTTGTCTCAAGAAACATCTGCTGAAAAGTGGTAGACTGGTTATCCTTCTCCTTTCCTTTGACCCTAGTTTATCTCATACTACAATTAAAACTAAGAAATACATGAAGAAATCTTCTCTGTGTGTCCAATGAGATCCTCCTCAATGTCCTGAGACTGGCTGTAAGACAACTGGCTGCAGCAGAAGCCTCCCCCCTCTCGTCCGCAGCAGGAGACACAGATTGCTAAAGGATTGTCCATGGGGCAAAATGTGACAAAAAGAAAACCCTCTCTGGATGCATCAGCAGATGGACGTATGAGGTATACGGCCCCATAGACATTTTAGAGATGCTCCTTTATGACAATATGTAATGCATGGTTACTTCACACACTATAGGCTGGAGCATGAGAATATAACATTTCCTACCAACCTGCAGGATGGTCATCGGATGGCTCCATCTTGTAAGTGGTTATTCTCATAGTAACACAATATAGGAGGAGGAATATAGAAAGCGGTATTCAGCTATCTGTCCCAGAAAGCTGAATGGAGCTTCAGAGCGGGCCCAACCAGCTCTCCATTCAAACAGGGGACATGGGACCTCATTCTCTTGAGCAGAGGGGGGTCCTGTGGATAGGTGACAAGTGTTTTTTTGTAGGGAAACCCGCTTAATGCAGGGATAGTGCTGTCTGGACATGTTCTGCGACTACTGCCTGTACCTTGTGTACTGCCTTGGAGCAGGGAGTACTGAGAGGAGGACGCTGAGCCACAGACCATGGGTCACTAGCCCTGTGACCAAGGAGCCTCCTGGACTACTCAGTTACAGACCGTGGGCCCTTGACCAGGATGGAAGCCTTCTGAGAGCGAGAGGAACATGTAGCTCAAGCCTTTCATCAGCATCAAACCCTTCTTCTGCCAGGGAGGAGACTGGAGAAGCCAGCCCTATGCCTCGCCTGTATTGTTAGGCACCTGAATTCCTCCAGTAAAGAAGCACCCTGGTTTACTGCAGACCCAGACACTCTGGACTTATTCCCCAATGAGGTGCACCACACCTTCCCTTTCGGAGAGCAGCAACACATGGTGACACCTTGACGGTGTCCGGGGGACCCAGCGTAGCATTGGGGCCTACCCAAACCCAGCCACTGCACTTGTGACTGTCTCAGACCTATTCCATGCACCATATAGTATAAGTCTAATAGTATCTATATATCAGACAAATGATAATAGTTGCCCTAGGGTTTTCCAGGAATAAAATATTGATGACTTATCCTCAGGATAAGCCCTCAATATCTCATCACTAGTGTCCGGTACCGGTCACCCTCCGCCCTGCTGGTTGAAGGTGCTCTGGTGAGCACCAAGGTCTCTTCCTATGCACTTACCGTAGTATGCTTTGAAACTACCGGTCCTACCCAAAAGTTATTTCCATGCAAATCTGGATTCTCTGCAAACTCAAAGTCTTGATGCACACGAGATCTGGAGAAGAAAGGAATGAAGACACATCATGCATATACTGAGGTCGGGGGTTAGTGGTGATGCTCTTTATCCCCCAAAACTTCCTCCCTCATCGCAGACAGTTTAAAGAAAAACTCCTGCAAAAATTTTTATTCTCTGACCTGTTAGAAAGGTGCATGATATAATCTGTAGTGAATGCAATCTTCTTATCAGGGACTCTAACAGAGTTATCCACTCTCTTCTTATTGTAGCTGGGTCATGTGACCAACTCCCTGACCTCCAACTGACCCAGGACAGGAAGCCAGTCACTGCTCTATTCATTCCTATGAGACTGAAAGTGAGGCTCCCATAGGAATACATAGAGAATTAGACTTCCTGTCCACACATAAGGTGCTGTGTGAGTTGGTGGGTCTAATTCCTAATCACATGACACAGATAAGAAACTTCAGGATGATAGAAGTCAAAAATACAGACACTGGTAAGAAAAAGACATTCACCACAGATTACATCATGTACATTTCTAGCAGGACATGGAATAAAATTTTTGAGGGAGTCCTTCTTTGACTTTACTAAAAGACTGGATGAAACAACGAGCTGGTGGGTCGATGAAGAGAAACATCACAAGAGAGACAGACAGGCTGTGGTGGACTACCTGTTATAAGTCGGAAAATATGGAGCTCCCATCCTAGGTCCTGGAAACATTCTGGGGCCTGCCATATTTCTGTAGTTTCTAGGGAAGTTCATTGTGGACAAGGAAATTAAAACCTCGGAGACCTTTACATAAAAAGAGAAAGAGATAAGAACGAGAAGATAAAGACAATACTGTAATTAATACAGTGAGCAAAAACAGCGACATGCAAAAGTTTGGGCACCCCTGGTCAAAATGACTGTTACTGTGAACAGTTAAGCAAGTTGAACATGAAATAATCTACAAAAGGCATGAAATTAAAGATGAAACACACTTTTTAACATTTTAAGCAATATCACCAAATTGTTTTGACTTTTACAATCTTGCAAAAGTACGGGAACCCAAGGAGATTTGAGCGCTCAGATGACTTTGACCGAGGTCTCAGACCTTAAATAGCCAGTTAGGGTTAAAGGGGTTTTCCTCAGGATCTAACTACTGGTGACCTATCCTCAGGATCAGTCATCAGTATTTGATCGGTGGGGGTCTGACACCCTGGACCCCGGACGATCAGCTTTTTGAAATGTAATTAAGAAAAGGCAGTTAACAAAAAACAGTGGAGGTCAAGAGAAGGTCTGGAAGACAAAGAAATATTTCAGAGACGGCTGCTCATAGGTTTGGTAGAAAGGAAAATCAGAACCCCTGCTTGACTGCAAAAGACCTTCAGGAAGATTTAGGCTACTTTCACATAGGGATTAGCAGGGTCCTGCAGGGGAACAGCCTGCCGGATTTGTACTAATGCTAGCCCACGTGTGCCGCTGGAAGTCCGCTCCGGCCCCATTCACTATAAAGTATGCCCTTGCTGAACACTGCCTGCGCTCTTCCAGTTCAACTGAGGGCATTAGCATCGCGGGTGGCGCTAGGGAGGCTCGTCCATCTTGAGGCCTGCTATTGACTGCCCCCCCCCACACCCTCCTCCCAATCACCGTATGTTTTGATCCACGCCACAGGGGGATGCAGCGGCGGGGAGCAGGAGTGACGCGGGTGATGGGGAATAGGGTAAAGATGTGACAGGTCTCCGTACAGCATTACAACAAAGTTGGGGAACAAATTGACTTTGGATCTTGCATCTAAAGCTCAATTCGCCCACCCTCTATTCATGGGGTCTGATCTAAGGAAGGGGGAAGGGGGGGGAATACTGATGGAGGTTGGGAACTTTGATCTGTGGCTAATGGAGCTTGAGGGTCTGGTCTGAGGAAAATATTCTTTGTTCTTATTTTCTTCCTCCAAATCCTAGATGCGTCTTACAGTCCCAAAAAAACACTACGATAATTTTAAAAAAAAAAAAATTCACAGCAACCAAGGAAAGGGGACATACAACATTTTTTTATGGGCCCTATGGGATCTGTAAACTGCCCTGGAGGAGCTTCCACAAGGAGAAATAACCAGGGCAGCAGGATCAGTGAGGGGAAGCTATCTACCTGTATTCTGTCAGGTGGGTGCTTTTACAGCGTGACAGCAGCATGGAGAAAAATACCCACCGCAGACCTGCATGGGCAATAAATTCCACCGTATGCAAACACACTTGACCGCCTTCTCCGCTTTCCTAAGGGTGTATTCACACTGTATGGTTGGTGCATTTAAAGCCAAATCAGGAAAAAACATTCTCTCTGATCTCCTGACCTCATAAACACTTATTTAAGCCATAGTGGTAAGAGTTTTATGACAATTTAGCTCTAATGTCACGTTTCTGAAGTCAGGAGATCAGAGATAAGAGCTACAAATGAGCTGTCAGATGATGGGATTCAAAGAAAACAGCTGCAAACTGACTGATTTTTTTGTAACTCTTGTAGCTCAGAAATGGCTGAACATTTGAAAAACATATTTGTAGCCTATGTTGTATATCTGTCAGTGGCTCACCAATCCAAAGAAACTGAACATGAGGTGCTACTCACCCTCGATCCAACCATAAATCGCAATGTAATATGAGAAATGTATAAATATGGGTGGAGCACACTCGATTTTGGTATCTCGTGGATAAATATGAATACTAAGTAGTAGTTGAATTAAAAATATCAAATATTTATTAATAAGATTAAAAATAGCATACGCTTCTGTGTTCAAAAAGTATTTATGTTAAAATGTCGACATTTCTCACAAAAAGATAAAAAAGAAAAAATAAATAAAAATAAAAAGGAAATACAAAAAGATAAAAATAGTACTTGCAATATAAAGCTTGTAGTAATGCTTATAATAGCGGTCTAAGGCATATAAAATAAAGCATGTAAGTATTTGGGATAAAATAAGTTTATCTTTCAGCTGAAAATGATATGGTAAAAAATATGATTCCTCTTTTTCTTATTGTATTATTTGAATAAAATAGTTCTCCTATTGTAACGTAATGATGTTAGATTGTGTCCTGGTTAGACACTATACCCCTCTGTTTTATGCATAGACCGCTGTATAATAGTCACATTAGGGGTGGTATATTGGCGTGTCTATGTAGTCACAGGTACTTTACCCGTTTCTAGCAGCTTTTCTTGCAGCTCTGCTGTTGGAAGCCTAATTGAGTAAAATGCAATCATAAAAAAAAAATTGCCCTGAAGGTGAACAGGTGCCTGTAAGTGAACAGTTTTCACCAACTGCAGTAATGCCCCTTTCACACGAGCGGGAGACTCGCATGTCTCCCGCAACGCATCTACAGGGCTGGACTCGGCACTGACAGGGATCGCATAGCATTATATGTGATCCCTGTCAGTGCCGAGTCCAGCCCTGTAGATGCGTTGCGGGAGACATGCGAGTCTTCCGCTCGTGTGAAAGGGGCATAAAGGTTGCGTCAAAAATTCATGTGGTGTGAACCGCACCATCTATACAAACACTAAGCCCCCGTCGGCAGGGTCCTTCCTGCTCTCCATACCAGTCTGTCACTCATTTTATTCATATTTAGTGGACATTTTCCTTGTCTCACATTTAAAGGGATATTCTCATCTTAGACAGTGGGGCATATCGCTAGGATATGCCCCCATTGTCTTATAGGTGCGGGTCCCACCGCTGGGACCCGCACCTATATCCAGAACGGAGCAGGGAGCGCTGCGCCTGGAGGACCCCAGGTTTCCAGGGGTCCGGCCACCACCAGGCGCAGCTCCCCGCGCCGCTCATAGAAATTAATGGGAGCCGGGCCGTGCATGCTCGGTGCGCTCCCATTCATTTCTATGGAGCCGACGGAAGTAGCCGAGCTCGGCTAGTTTCGGCGGCCCCACAGAAATGAATGGAGGGCGGCCGCGCATGCGCAGTGCACCCTCATTCACTTCGGGGGCTCCGTTCTGGAAATAGGTGCGGGTCCCAGCGGTGGGACCCGCACCTATAAGACAATGGGGGCATATCCTAGCGATATGCCCCCATTGTCTAAAATGAGAATAACCCTTTAAAGGGTTTCTGTCATCAGATTTGAGCATTGCAAACCGAGTGTCATTTGCAATGCGCAAATGACACCTGATGACAGATCTGTTAATGTTATAGTTTTCTGTAGCGTAGTTTTTGAGAAAATAGCGTTTTTAAAATATGTAAATGAGCTTCCCTAGGTGCAGGGGGCGTTAACCCTGCACCTAGTAGTGGCGTAATTCTGCCTCTTATCCCTCCTCCGTTGCGGTGATTGACAGGGCCAGGCAGCTAGCTCTTTCGGCTGCCGGCCCTGTCCGAGGGCGAAATCCTACGCCTGCGCATTGCGATCCACAATCCGCGCATGCACGTTGAGAGCCGCCGGCCGCCCAGATCCCAGCTTCCTCAATGCGCTCGCATTGGTGATCGCAATGCGCAGGCGCGGGATTTCGGACTCGGACAGGGCCGGCAGCTAAAAGAGCTAGCTGCCTGGCCCTGTCAATCACCGGAACGGAGGAGGGGTAAGAGGAGGAATTACGCTGCTACTAGGTGCAGGGTTAACGCCCCCTGCACCTAGGGAAGCTCATTTACATATTTTAAAAATGCTATTTTCTCAAAAACTACGCTACAGAAAACTATAACATTAACAGATCTGTCATCAGGTGTCATTTGCGCATTGCAAATGACACTCGGTTTGCAATGCTCAAATCTGATGACAGAAACCCTTTAAAGGGGTTGTCCGACAAAATTGTAAATCTGAAAATAGGCAGGAAAGGTGTCCACAAAAAAACCATACTCATCATCAGACCAAAAGTGGTGAGGTCCAGTGACTGCTGCAGCTGATCACGATCGACGGTCACCCCTCTCTGCGGGAGCCTCGACAGTCACCCCTAGTGACAGACTGCTCCTGGGTGTCCAGTCAAAACCAATACTGACAACAATGGAGACCGGCTCTGGACCCACTGACAGCCATTTGTATTGCACTAGAAACCCCAAAGGAAACGTAGCACCACCATACTAAAGCTGCAGCCCCAACCCCAGATGATAATAATAATCCCACTATCTGTACATCAGCAGGATTACTACAAATCCCAGCATGCCCTGTCAGCATCTTGCCGGCTGCAGGACCTTTAAGACCCAACTGGGTTCTGTAGCTACACCCCCTGCACGGTCCGTATGAATTATAACATATAAAAGACTGCTGCGACTACGACACCCATCAGGATTCTCATACCGGTTCCTATACCGTAGCTTGATGAATCTGACCCGCTCTGCTTCATCAACTGGACACCACGCATGCGTAGATCGCCGCATAAAAGTCCGTTCTGATTGGACGGACAGGCCCTCTGGGTCTGTGATGAATGGTATTGGTTGGTTCCCGGATGTGACGTAATAGGAGGAGGTGACACGAGATCTTCGCGACATCTTTAGTGTGGGAAGTTTCCCTCTTGTGTTTTGGTTGTGTGGCTCAGTTATATATATATATATATATATATATATATATATATATATATATATATATATATATAAATATATAACGAAACTAATTTTTTCCTGTCATTTTTGAAACGCAGCCACAATGATGCAAAGTCTTCAAGTGTGAACAGGTGTAATTTAACACAAACCCAAGAAAAATCCATCCCTTCCACTTATTCTAGTGCTGTCCCTAAACCATGATGCCCTATGCAGGAGCCCACTTTACCCTGTTTTGTCCTTTTGGGTTTGTCTTGCAAAATGAAGGGCTCATGAACGTTATCGGCCTGAAAAACGCGGTCCGTGTTTCTGCCAGATCTCCCCAGCTGTTCCCAGCTCTATTGAAATTACTATATCTCAGTTCCTATCTGATTGCAGATCTCTTGCTCTGAGCTCACAGTTCAGTACAGGAGATCTGCGATCAGCTATGAGCTGACTGCAGTTTGGGGACGCAGCGTTCGGCCCGGGAGATCTGGCAGACACATTGATCATGTTTCCCGGGATGATCACGGTCATGTGCATGAGCCCCTATTTAAAAACAATGACTTATGACGGGGGTCATTTATTAAGATCGTCATTTTTGGAGCTCTTTTTTTACATTGTACACCAACGTTACTGTCGGAAGATGCGTCTAATTTATGACGGTGCATGCTTCTTATCATAAATTAGGCACGTCTTTAGTAGTTAATGCGTCTGCCAGAAAATTTTTTGGCAGCCTTTACTGGCATAAAATCAGTAAATTTGCCATCCCCGCTCTGCCCCATTGCTCCCTCAACAATTCTTTGTCTTAAACGTGGCATAAAAAACGCCCATGCAATAAATGTTCACTCTTTTAAAAGTTGAAAAAAGGGGTTGCACAACATTTTTTTTTGTGCCAAAAATAGGCATAAAACTGTTGGTGGTCTGTTCTGATGGAGACCTCTGTCTGTCAGAATTTGATGTAACAGCCGGCATGGACGCTCTTCTGCCGGTGGATCTCCTGGTCACTGGCATCCTTCTTAGTTGCCTGCATGCCTAGGTCTCCTGGCCTGCTCTTTATGGTGCACATGCTCTCTGTCTCTTAAAGGGCAGTTCCCCAGTAATACTAATGCCTCCATGAATGCCCCCACTAATATTAAGGGCTCCATTAGTGCCCACACTAATATTAAAGAAGAACTCCCGCAAAAATTTTTTATTCTCTGACCTGTTAGAAAGGTGCGTGATATAATCTGTAGTGATTGTCATTTTCTTATCAGTGACTGTTTCTGTGAGTAAAAACCTCTCTTCTTATTGTAGCTGGGTCATGTGACCAACTCCCTGACCTCCAACTGACCCAGGACAGAAAGCCAGTAACTACTCTATTCATTCCTATGGGAGCCTCACTTTCAGTCTCATAGGAATGCATAGAGAATTAGACTTCCTGTCCACACATAAGTCTCTGTGTGAGTTGGTGGGTCTAATTCCTAGTCACATGACACAGATAAGAAACTTCAGGATGATAGAAGTCAAAAATTCAGACACTGGTAAGAAAATTACATTAACTACAGATTATATCATGTACATTTCTAGCAGGACATGGAATAAAATTTTTGTCGGGAGTTCTTCTTTAAGGGCTCCATTAGTGCCCCCCAGTAATATTAAGCCCTCCATTAGTGCCCCCCATTAGTGCCCCAATGCCGCCTTCTCTGCTTGTGCAAACATCCTGTGCCACATCTTTATCCATCAGCACCTGAAGCGATTTTTCAAAGTGACATAGAAGGGGATAGTAAGGCTCAGGATGGCGTCATCGGCACTGACCATGTTGGTGGAACAATCCAAGCAGCGTGAAATGGCACACACGTCCCGCATGGAGGCCAACTTGCTGGTGGTGAAATGTTGCTGTTCCACAGAGCGACTCACCCATGCAGCTGAAATTCCACTATCGCCTGCTGCTGCTCGCACAGTCTCTCCAGCATGTGCAAGGTGGAGTTCCACCTTGTGGGTACGCTGCATTCTGAGACGAGCAGCAGCAGGGTGAGAATGCCGAAAGCGTGTACAGATGGCCCGCACTTTCTGCAGCAGCTCTGACCTATTGGGGTAATTCTTCAGGAACCTCTGCACCACAAAGTTCAGCACATGTGCCAGGCAAGAGATGTGCGTCAAACCGGCTAGGCCCAGCGCTGCTACAGGATTTCACTCAATATCGCATACCACCAGGCCGGGCTTGAGGCTCAGCAGCGCCAACAACTTATCGGTCTGTTCTTCCATTTCCGCCCACAGCTCCTGCACGGTGTGGGGTCTTTCGCCCAAACATATGAGTTTTAGAACAGCCTGCTGTCGTTTTCCCCTGGCTGTGCTGAAGTTGGTGGTGCAGGTGTTACACTAATGTGATGAGGAGCCAGTAGAGGAGGAAGCAGAGTAGGAGGAGGAGGCAACAAGAAACGTCCAGCAATCCTTGGTGGCGGTAGGATATGCTCAAAACCGCCTCAGGCTCAGCTGTCACTACATTTACCCAGTGTGCAGTTAGGGTCCTTACTGGTCCACGTATCGGTAGTTATGTGGACCTTGCCACTGATGGTGTTGCGCAGTGCAGACCTGATTTTTTCTGCCACTTGTTCGTGCAGGACAGAGATAGCCCGCCCAGAAAAGCAGTGGTGGCTGGGAACCACATAATGTGGGACAGCTGTCGTCATTACATTTTTAAAACTGCCAGTCTCTACCAAATGGAATGGCAGCATTTCAAAGGCCAGCAGTTTTAAAATGCTGGCATTCAGGGCCAGGGTCTCACAGGTAAGTAGGGATGGACAACTGAATGCTTCCATGGGACATTGTGGACATGCTGGGTGATGGTCGTGGTTGCATGGCTGCCACATCGTCTGTTTGCTGGGTGGCAGATGCCCCTGTCGCTCAAAAGCGGGGGGGCGAGACTGCAGCAGAAGAGGGAGCAGGAGGAGCCTCTGATGTTTCATGGTTCTTGAAGTGTCTACTCCACTGCAGCTCGTGGTTTGCAGTTAGATGCCGGATAATGCAGGTGGTGCTCAGGTTGAGAACATTTAGGCCAATGAGTTTTAGAACAGCCTGCTGTCGTTGACGCCGTGCGCTCCCGTCCTCTGGGGCAGCACAGGCCGGGCTTTCACGGCCTGTATAGGGCCATGAAACACGGTCGTCTGAATGGGGCCTTATGTATGGCTTCAGGCTCTGACTGCACAGCGTGAAAACCAACCGTCTCCTGTCGTCAGAACACTGCTTGAAGAACTGACATGCCAGGGAACTCCTTGGAGCTGGCCTTGTGTGCTATGTCTCTTGGCGTGTTGGGCAGTAGCAGACGTACTGGCTTGGGGACGGCCGCTCTGCTTTTGCCCCCTTCTTTTGCTATGCAGCTGGCGCTGTATGACCACCACCTCTTCCTCCGAACTGCACACGTCACTGGCATGACCTGGATGCTATGTAAGGTCTAGGCCCTTATCATCCTCCACATCATCTTCCACCCTCTATTCACCCTTGCCCTTCTTGCCGGTCTGCACACGGCAGAAAGCCGCAGCAGTTGACACCTATGTTTCATCTTCATCATCAGAGACGTGCTGCGGCAGTCCTCCCACATCCTCATCCTCAAACATAAGTGGTTGGGCATCAGTGCACTCAATCTCTTTCACTTCTGGGGCAGGGCTAGGTGAATGGTCCACGGAACCCCTGCCTGCAGAGTCATCAAAAAGCATAAGAGACTGCTGCATGACTTGGGGTTGCAAGGGGGTGAGGTGGAGGATGGATGTCCAAGGGCTGCAGGTCTCAACTCTACGCTTTCAGCAGGGGACCGGGTGGGAGACAATGTGAAGGAACTGGAGGCACTCTCAGCCATCCAATCTACTACTGCCTCTACTTTTCCTGGCCTCACCATTGGTAGAGCCGTATTCAGGCCTACAAAATGATGCAGAACCTTAAAAGCTTGCGCTGCAGCCTTTCAACAAGCTTTATTTAAAATCCGAACAACGTGTTCGGGTTCAGGTATGGTCCGGATTCGCTCATCAAAGTCAATGGAGTTTAAAAAGTTGGAATGTGGACCCATTGATTAAACCTCCATTGCCCGTTGCGGCATATCTGATTCTATAATAGAAAATGTGGCAATCAGCAAAGAGCCAAAAACTGTACGTTTTTGAAGATTCACTCATCTCTAATAGCAGTTATCAGCTAAAGTGGCCCAGAAAACCTTCACAACACAGGCAGATCATCCAAGTGGATAGACTGTTAGAAAAATGCCCCTATAGATTTCATATTTTATATATTTTCTATTTATTTTGAACAACTGAAAATTAAACATTTTAACAAGAAATTATCTTTTTAAACACAGTGCTAGCAATACCCAAAAAAATAAAATGTATAACTAATAAAGAAAAAACTGCAATTTTATTTTTTTTCTTAAGAAGCCGTTATAGAAAAACTTCTAACCATGAAAAACGAATCCCTAGTGAGTCCTTCAGACGTTATCATGAGGCCTCGTCCACAATTCCGTGTCAGTGACACATCCGTGGAACAAAAAGCATGTGTTTCATCTGTGTAGATGTCTGAAGGATCCGTGGTTGGTCCATGTGTCCGTTTTGAACATCCGTGTGTCATCTGTAATTCAGCTGTTCAGCTGAAAATTAATTTTCAAAGAATCTCCCATTAGCCTTCAGTGAAAAACGGATGCACCACGGATGATTTTCAAGGACCCATAGACTTCTTAGGGCGTGCCTGGTCCACATCACGGATCAAAGTAGTGCGTGTCCCTGTAATTTTTTTTTTACTGACCCATGGTCAGTAAAAAAAATACTGAAATGTGAACAGACACATTTAAATCAATGGGTACGTGTGCTGTCCGCGGAAAATGCAGACAGCACACATCAGTGAAAAACGGAAGTGTGAACGAGGCCTAGTGGTCTGGTGCTTCATGACCTTAGCATAGTGTTATTAGCCAGAGCCAACTCTTGGGTCAATCACTGATTGGTTCAGTACAAGAGAGAGGGCAAGATGGCTGTAACTACCCAGAACAGATCAAGGAGAACTTACTAAAGGGTATGAACACTTTTGCAATCATTTTTTTAAGGAGTCTTCCTGGAGTAAAGTATTAAAGACTTATCCTCAGGATAGGTCATCAATATCTGATCAGTGGGGGTCTGACTCCTGGCATAGTCACTGATCAGCTATTTGAAGAGGCCACATCAATCTGGTGATTGCAGTGGTCTCTTCCTAAGCCAGTAACATCATGTCCATCAGTCACATGGCCTAGGTGCAGATCAGTCTTGTTCAAGTGAATAGACCTGGACTGCAATACCAAGCATGGCCACTATACAATGTACGGCGCTGTGCTTGGTAAGCTGTGAGGAGGCCATAGAGTAGCTGATCGTCAGGGGTGCTGGGAGTCGGACCAAGACGAATCTGATATTGATGACCTATCCTGAGGATACGTGAGTAGGGTGATTGTATGAACAAAATGTGCTCAGGACCTGAGGTCCACAGTCAGAGACTTCTGTATCAGGGGGTATGAATGAATCCTGCCTTACTTTCATTTATTATTGATTATATATATCTATGATCAGGTGTGGCACTTTTTCCTAGGAGAGACCAGCCAATTTTGGTTGAACCGTATCTGCATTAATGAATGAACCAGAAAAGTTGACCATCTTAAATATCTGGGAACATCTTCTTAGTCTTCAATGCTTACGTCCATTCGTGAAGTCTGTGAAAAAGAGAGAGGAAGATTTTAGATTTATGACCAAAGCAGCTTTATTGTATTATTGATATTTTATACTTTTAGGGCAGTGTTTCTCATCCTGCGGCTCGCCACCAGAACTACAAATCCCAGCATGCCCTGGGATCTGCCTGCTTTTTTTTTGTAACATCTTGAGGGCTATGGGTTGAGGAACATTGCTTTAGGCTTCATGCACACAATCATATGCATTTTGTAGTCTGCAAACCGCGCATCCACAAAATACAGATAGGGCCACGCTTGTATAAGGGACTCCCGATGAAAGACCTATACTATACGTCTGAGAGCGCTCCTGGGCTCTGCACACACACGCAGATGATGCGGTTTGCCTCTCCATAGGGACATTGATCGGGAACTCATTAATTTCACGCTGCTCAGCTGATCCGAATAGCTTAGCCACCAGGCTGAAGAACCTATGGCAGATATATACAGTGCCTTGCGAAAATATTCGGCCCCCTGGACTGTTTCAACCTTTTGCCACATTTCAGGCTTCAAACAAAAAGATATAACATTTTACATTTTTGGTGAAGAATCAACAACAAGTGGGTCACAATTGTGAAGTGGAACGAAATTTATTGGATCATTTAAACTTTTTTTGTAATAATAAAACTGAAAAGTTGGGCGTGAAAAATTATTCGGCCCCCTTGCATTAATACTTTGTTGCGCCACCTTTTGCTGCGATTACAGCTGCGGTCTCTTGGGGGATGTCTCTATCAGTTTTGCACATCTAGAGACTGAAATTCTTGCCCATTCTTCCTTGCAAAACAGCTGGAGCTCTTTGAGGTTGGATGGAGAGCGTTTGTGAACAGCAGTTTTCAGCTCTTTCCACATATTCTCAATTGGATTCAGGTCTGGACTTTGACTTGGCCATTCTAAGACCTGGAGACCTTTATTTTTGAACCATTCCATTGTAGATTTTGCTTTATGTTTGGGATCATTGTCTTGTTGGAAGATAAATCTCCGTCCTAGTCTCAGGTCTTTTGCAGACTCCAACAGGTTTTCATCCAGAATGGTCCTGTATTTGGCTCCATCCATCTTTCCATCAATTTTAACCATCTTCCCTGTCCCTGCTGATGAAAAGCAGCCCCAAACCATGATGCTGCCACCACCATGTCTGACAGTGGGGATGGTGTGTTCAGGGTGATGAGCTGTGTTGCTTTTACACCAAACATATCGTTTTGCATTGTTTCCAAAAAGTTGGATTTTGGTTTCATCTGACCAGAGCACCTTCTTCCACATGTTTGGTGTCTCCCAGGTGGCTTGTGGCAAACTGTAAACAAGACTTTTTATGGATATCTTTGAGAAATGGCTTTCTTCTTGCCACTCTTCCATAAAGGCCAGATTTGTGAAGTGTTGGACTGATTGTTGTCCTATGGACAGACTCTCCCACCTCAGCTGTAGATCTCTGCAGTTCATCCAGAGTGATCATGGGCCTCTTGGCTGCATCTCTGATCAGTCTTCTCCTTGTCTGAGATGACAGTTTAGAGGGACGGCCGGGTCTTGGTAGATTTGCAGTGATCTGATACTCCTTCCATTTCAATATGATTGCTTGCACAGTGCTCCTTGGGATGTTTAACCCTTAGACGCGGCACGTGCGGCAGGCGTCATGACCGGCAAGTCTCTGCTGTTTCTAACAGCAGAGACTTGCGGGCACTTACCACCGTCGGCGGCGTCTTCATATGCCTTTAGATGCCGTGATCACACGTAATCACGGCATCTAGTTGCGTCTAAACCTTCCGGGTGGTGTACAGACTCCCCGTGTGGCCAATCGGGTGTCTGTACACGATCTAAAAGCTGTAAACCTCACTGATGAGGTTTGTAGCTTTCAAAGTGCAATTCTTATTCTGGCCACTAGATGGCAGTCCAGGATAAGAAATGAGCAAATATTAATTCAAAATTAAAAAGCCCTGATTGCTCATAAAGAAAAAATAAAAAACACAATCTATTTGCTCATATTTGAGCTTTAAAATAAATGTTAAAAATATATAAAAAAAATAAAAAAATATAAAAGTTTAAATCACCCCCCTTTCCGTAATTAAAAAATAAATACCTAAATAACAATAAATATAGACATCATGGGTATCACCGTGACCGAAAACGCCCGTACTTTTAAAATATAAAAAAAATTCCAATATGGCGATTTGTGTGGCAGAAAAAAGCGTCAAAATGGCGATTCGCTGTTTTTTGTTGCTTTTTTTTCTAAAAAAATTAAATAAAAAGTGATCAAAAAGTCATACACATCCCAGAATTGTATCAATAAAAACTTCAGATCACCCCGCAAAAAATGAGCCCTCATACAGCTCCATACACATAAATACCAAAAAGTTATAGGGGTCAAGATATGACAACAACAAAAATAAAAGTCTAACTTTATAATTATTTTATCACTATCAAAACGCAGGAAAAACTATACATATTAGGTATCGCCGGATTCATACTGACCAGTAGAATGAAAGTAACTGGTCAGTTTTAATGAACATCGAACGCTGTAAATAAAAAACCCGTAGAGCTGTAGCGGAATAGCGTTTTTTTTGCAATTACATCCGATTTGGAATTTTTTTCCTGCTTCCCACTACACCATATGCAATATTAAATGGTGTCGTTCGAAAGTACAACTTGTCCCACAAAAAACAAGCCCTCATACAGCTATGTGAACAGAAAAATAAAACAGCTATGGCTGTTTGAAGGCAGGGAGCGTAAAACGAAAACTCAAAGCTGAAAAAACCTCCAGTACCGAAAGGGTTAAAGCTTGGGAAATCTTTTGGCATCCAAATCTGGCTTTAAACTTCTCCACAACAGTATCATGGACCTGCCTGGTGTGTTCCTTGGTCTTCATGATGCAGAACCCTGAGACTATCACAGAGCAGGTGCATTTATACGGAGACTTGATTACACACAGGTGGATTCTATTTCTCTTCATCAGTCATTTAGGACAACATTGGATCATTCAGAGATCCTCAATCAACTTCTGGAGTCAGTTTTCAGAACTGAAAGTAAATGGGCCGAATAATTTTGCACGCCCAACTTTTCAGTTTTATTATTACAAAAAAAGTTTAAATGATCCAATAAATTTCGTTCCACTTCACAATTGTGACCACTTGTTGTTGATTCTTCACCAAAAATGTAAAATGTTATATCTTTTTGTTTGAAGCCTGAAATGTGGCAAAAGGTTGAAAAGTTCCAGGGGGCCGAATACTTTCGCAAGGCACTGTATATACAATGGTCCCTCCAGTTAGGCTACTTTGACATCTGCACTTTCCCTTTCCGCTATAGAGATCCATCATAGGGTCTCAATACCGGAGGAAAACGCTTCTGTTATGTCCCCATTCATTGTCAATGGGGACAAAACTGAACTGAAGGGAACAGAGTGCACCGGAATGCTTTCCGTTCTGTTTGGTTGCGCTTCCATCGCGGACATGTCCTATCTTTTGCTGTATCTTGTGGACCGCAGGGCCATTCAAGTCAATGGGTCCGAACGGTGATGCAGAGTGCGATCTGTGGTCCACAACACGGGCACAGCGTCAGCTCGGTCGTGTGAGCATAGCCAGAGTGATGGTTAACCTCCGGCACTCCAGTTGTGGTGAAACTACGACTCCCAGCATGCTCCATTCCTTTCTGTGGAGTTCTGTGAACATCCAAGCAAGTGTGCATCTTGGGAGTTGTAGTTTTACCACAGCTGGAGTGCTGGAGGTTGGCCGTCACAGGCCTAAGACATGCCCTATCTTCTGCAGAGCTGAGGCACGGACACAGAAGCCCACAGAAGGTCTTTTGGAATGAGAGGAGATAAAAATGAAATTGCAAAGATGAAAATGGGCCCAAACTTTAAAGGGTTAAACATTTAATAAATAGGGACTGTGAACCACAGCTGTTTTTCATAACCATGATGGCCTACGTCCCATTTTTATTCATGATCAGGGACGGACTGGCCATATACCCTACAGGGAAATTTCCTGGTGGGAGGATGCCCAGGGGGCCACCCAAGGTCTCTGCACTGCCGCTGGTCGGGTACATAGCATTCTGATGCTCTCAGCATTAATTAATGGTAGGAGTATCTGATTGTTATGGACCTGACCGGGAGAAAAAAAGTGTCCTCCGGACAGTGATAGAGTTGAATGCTGCGGCAGTGCTTTGTGCTGTACTGTGTATTTGGTTCTGCTGGGATGGTATTTTGTACTGCACTGGCCCCATCTACTTATGTTGGCCTTGTCTTCTGTCAATTTGGACCCACCAACATAGGGCCACTTTTAGTTTTTTTTCCAGGGCCTCTTTAAAGAGGACATTTCCCCGGTTTTTACTTTAAAAAAGCAATACCTCACACTGTAGCCAGGGGTGCACCTAGCCTTTCTTCTACCTGAGGCGAAGACTGAAATGGCGCCCAACCCCTCGAGCCCTACTGTTTAAAGCATACTGTGATACAATTGAATATGGAGAGAAATTCCCACAGCCCCCACTTGTCTCTAGGTCTTGTTGCCTGAGGCAATCGCCTCACCTGGCCTCATTGGTGGTGCACCCCTGACTGTAGCCCATGTTCAGTAGATGTCATATTGCTAATCCCTTTCGTGATATGGTCCTCTGTTGTGCCACTGTGCCCCCCGTTCAGTTTTGGCGCCTGGTATGCTATTTAATAGCATCGGTAGAGGGAGGAGAAGACCTCAGCTCTTCTCCTTGGGTGTCTCCTTCTCCCTGGCTGTAGCGTGGTCCAATTGCAGCATTCCCTGGCTCTACATCAGTTATACTACTTTTGACTTGACTTTGCTCTCAAACGGTAGTAAAATGACTATTTCCAAACTTCTACCTCACCTTATGGACCTCCCCTTACTACAATGATGTAATTACTTACAGAACCATTCTCCATTCTTTCTCTCACTTCATAAGGCAAGGTGTCAAAGATCTCATTCTCCACCAACAACTGGTTCCTTTTTAAGCAGGTGCATTTCTCCAGTTCTATGGGTAGTTTCTCCAGTTGGTTCTCCAGCAGATCCAGGTAGGTTAACTGTGTTAACTCGCCAATAAGTGATGAAATGATGGAAATATTGTTATGGGAAAGCTTCAGGGTGTGAAGCTTTGTGCAGGAGAAAAGTTGATTGGGCAGGGAGGTCAGCTTGTTATGAGAAATTGAGAGACATTCCAGGTCAACAAGTATCCCAATTTCTTCAGGCAAGAGGTGGATCTCATTATTTGACAGGTCTAAACAACACAACCTGGTCAATTTGAAGACTGCTGCAGAGACCGATGTCAGATGATTATTGTTTATATATAGTTTTTCAAGACTGGATACTCTAGCAATATGCGGAGGGATAGAGGAGATGTTATTGTGGGAAAGATACAAGGAGACTAGATTCTTCAGCTGCTGTAGACTGGTCAGTTCTTCCAGGAAGTTCAGGTTGTTATTGCTGAAATCCACCTCCTGGAGTTTCACTAAACTGAATATAGAACTGGGTATGTGATCCAGTTGGCAATGGTTGAGTCTCAGCTGTTTCAGATTTGTAAACTTTTTCAAGATTGAGACAGAAGACAGTTTAAAATCATCATTATGGATGGTGAGGCTTTCAAGAGTTTGGGCCAAACGTATGATAGTTGAAGGAACAGAAGATGTGTGAAGTTTGAGTGAAAGAGACTTGAGCTTTGCAAGTTCCTTAAAGGACTGTAAGGAAACACTGGTCTTAATTTCCAAATGAAAATCATCATTGATGTAGAGCTCCTGAAGAGATGATAGGTTGTACATCCACGAGGGAATCTCACCTGGATTGCTGAAATTGACTCTTAAGATGTGTAGGTTCTTCTTCAAAAAGTCTAGAGCTCGTGTTTCTACCTTTATGTTACAGTTCGCGATCCAAAGTTCTTTTAGTAACCTCAGGTTGGATACATCTCTTAAAAAAGTTGCACTTTTTATCTTCTCAAGTTTTAGAACCTCAACTTCTGCTAATTGAAAGAGGTCCTCTGGGATGCCAGGGAGAGTTGGCAACCGAAGCTCGGTCTTGCCTTCCGAGTTGATGCTTAAGCGTTGCCTAAGTTTCTCTTGGGTCCAGTAGTTATTCATGTTTATTAGATCCAGCTTGGTTTCGCTGACGTCCGACAGGAAGATGGCAAACTTCCATGCGTAAAGCTGATCGTATTGATCGATCAGATGAAGAAGAAAAGCAAAATCATTGATCACATCAGGGATGTCTTCTATTCTTGACTCTTTCCGGATTATCTCAAAAGAGTATTCTTGTAACTTGTAACAGAAGATCCAGTATAGAGTATAGAGGAATATAAAGGTGTAGATGAAAAGTACTAACACATAGATGATGGACAACATGGTGAACATTCTGAAAGGCACAAAAACACAGGAGAACTCGGTGTACCCTGAAATGTTTTGTGGCTCCACACAGTGGAACTGAAATTTCATATCTGGTGTATGATAAGTAACATATGACAAAAAAGCTATTGATTGCAACAGTCTGAAAACAGCTTGCATCTTATATGTATAATAAAGCAGGCTTTTCTTCTCTGTGTGAAGACGGAAATTTTTAACCCTTTCAAAAAGAGCCTTTGCCTGCTCTCCTTCTTTCTTGTCAAGAATTGACTCTGTGGTTCCTTTGCCTGCCACCACTTTCGTAAACTTCTTGGACCTCCTATATGTCGCATGAGGTCTCCGAATCTCTTCCAAGTGGAAATTGACTTGTTTTTGTGGAGGCTTTGGTGGATCTTCTGGTTGTTCTGTGGTTAAGGACTGTTCTAGATTTCCTATCTGAGGGACAGATGGCCTAATGGGGGATGGAGATTCAGCTATGGTTTCCAATGCCTTATCTTCAGTGTTACTTTCTAAACTCTTTGTCTGTAATGGAGGTGCATGAATCCTTGACTCCTCATGCACTGCCCTAGAAAGGGCTTTAATGGTCCAAGGAGATGCTAGACACATCCCAAGAACAGTAACAAACTGCTCAATCTTTGAACGTGTCACAGGAAATTTAAACCAAAAATTGCTGGCAATCAAAAGAACAGTTGAGTTAATTAAGATGAGGTAAGGAAAGACCTTTGAATAATGTGGCACAACATGTTCATAGCACCATTGGTTGATCACGAAATAGTACTGTAAATCCATTCTTGTGTCGTGTCCCGATGGGAAAAAGTAACTCTCAAATCTGTGGATTGAGGTAAGATTAATTGCAGTTTCCGCTAGAGGCTTTGGGGGTATAGGCACACAGAGCACTTTCTCATTGGAGGCCTGTTAATATATAAAAAAAAATAACACTTAAAGGGGTTCTCCGGGAATTAAGAAAATAAAAATACCTAAATATTACTTTATTATTAATATATTCCCAAATATCTTTCATTAGTTATAATGGCTCATATTGTCTGGGGAGCATTCATTAGGAGAAATAAAATGGCCGCCACATCCTGACCTCCTCTCTGTACTTCATGTCTCCTCATGAACTCAGTTCCTACAGAGATTCAGCTAAATATCATATTAAACTGTATTCAGGATCATAATCCCTGACAAGCAGAGCAGAGAGGAGGATGAGGCAGCTCTTTACCTCAGTGTTGTTAAGTAACTTGTCCTCCTGTGTGATTAGGACAGGTTTTGTGTGTACTAATAGGACGGCGGCCATTTTATTTCCCCTGATGATTACTCCCTAGACAAAATGGGCCATTATAATATACATATATACTATACAGTAATATATAGTATAATATACTTTATTTATAATAAAGTAATATTTACATATTTCCATTTTCTTAATTCCTAGAGAACCCTTTTAACAAGAACTTTGGTTAAGTGAAATTATCACTTATTCACATTTTTACAAAATATGGTGAGGAAGTCTGGTTCACAAAAGGTCACATACAGGCGCAGGTAGGTCTTAATGGGACACTACCATCCAAATGTTGTAATCACATTAACAGCCTGTATGTGAGTATGCTACTGTATAAAAATGAGCGGATTGATTTCTGGATATCATTTTTTGAAGTTACTTTTAGCACAGCAAACAGCCTCGCTTGACTTTCACTGTCAGACCATCACTGCGTCCAGAGAGGAAAGGGGTTGAGGGACTCAATTAGAGCATTACACACTAAGTGCAGTGCTCCTCTGTGGCCATCCTTATCTAGATCTATCAAGAGCACAACAGAGCTATCATACTGTTATACTAATTCTATAGATCTACTATTTTACTAACAGATAAAATCTTCCCCTTACAGCAGCGGTAAACTAAGCAGTGGTTTACCCATCTATATAGGAGTTTTATCTCTGTGTGCTGCCTGCTACAGAAGGGCAAGATTTTCAATTTCATTTTCAATACATAGTACAGCCAAAAATTGTTTTCTATGAATGGTGAGTATAAAAATTAACACTTTCGAACGGGTGTCCCTTTAATCTGATTTTATATAGGTATTCCTGCAGTTTTTTGCCTATATGATGCGGCATAGGTTATTATTAAAGGGGTTTTCCAGGTTACAAATTTTGATTTCACATGTATGGCATAGCTCTCCGGCAGACTGTTCCAGCAGAGAACGCCAGGAATCGGCTAGACAAAAACCTCAAAATCTCCACCAGATCCCGTTATAGTCAATGGGGTCCGGCTGGCAGACCGGATCCTGATAACTGTGGCAGGCTGTTCCCTGCCGGAACAGCCTGTCGGAGAGCTGTATCACAGATGTGAAACGAGCCTAAGGGTGGGAAGACGTTTGTTGAGGAACATACACTCAAAAATGACAACAGGAAGATGGTAAAATTGTTCTTGTTTGGTCCTGTACAGATAATAACATCTCCTAAAGAGGTTGTATCAAGTTTTTAACTTCTTCTCTTTTCACAGGACAGGGCATAAGACCCTGATTGTTCATTTATACTGTGAAGGTAGATCAGTTGAAATACTGAATTTTCCCCTCACAGTATGATGCCATTTGTATACACATTGTGGGGAATCGCTCTGGTAGGCAGGGTAAGCGGACGCAGAACAGAGGCACAAAAACAGTTCTTAATCCAACTGCAGTGTTTTATTCACACACGCAGGTATCACAGTACATCAAAAACAACTTCACCTTAGTTGAAAGTCCTGGTGCTAATTCACACCATGCTGCAGGTTCTGCATAAAGAGTCCATTTATAGGAACAAAATCCCCCTGTCCTCCCAGACAGGTATTCAGCCTTCATCCAGGCCCCAGCCTTCCCCCTACTGCAGTTTGGCTGGCTTTTTTAAAGTAGTTTGGTGTCAGCAAAACCTGGACCGGCACTTACAATCCAGTCCGATGCTTGACTTCACCTGGCTGTTAATCAGCCCAGCAGCACATGCTGGGAGGAAAATACCTTCCCTCAAGCAACAGACCTTTCACTGTGTCACATACCCCCCCCTTTGTTCAACCTTGAGGGGGTGAACACTTGTCAAACAGTGCACTCGGGACAGGGCATCCGCGTTTCCCTGTAACCGGCCCGCTCTGTGCTCGACTGTGAATTTAAAGTTCTGTAATGAAAGAAACCATCTGGTGACCCGAGCATTCCTCTCTTTGGCCTGGCTCATCCATTTGAGAGGGGAGTGGTCGGTCACCAGGCGGAACTTCCTCCCTAACAGATAGTAGCGGAGAGACTCGAGTGCCCATTTGATGGCCAGGCACACCCGCTCCACTATACTGTACCTCGTTTCAGCTGGGGTGAGTTTGTGGCTCAGGAAAACAACAGGATGCTCCTCCCCGTTGACTTCCTGAGACAGTACAGCTCCGAGGCCTACTTCAGAAGCATCAGTCTGTACGACAAACTCCCTCCTGAAGTCAGGCGTCACCAGCACGGGTGACCCACACAAGGCCAACTTCAATGCGGAAAAAGCCTCTTCCGCCTGGTCATTCCAGTGAACCATCACCGATTTCCGTCCCTTCAAGAGCCCTGTCAATGGTGCCGCTAACGTAGCAAAGTGGGGAACAAACCTCATGTAATACCCCACCATCCCCAGGAACGACTTTATTTGCCTGGTGGTGACAGGTCGTGGCCAATTCCGGATTGCCTCAATCTTGCTCATCTGGGGTTTGATGACACCGCGCCCAATGACATACCCTAGGTATTTTGTCTCCTGCAATCCTACAGCACATTTTTTTGGGTTAGCGGTTAACCCCGCCCTTCGGAGGGAATTCACTACGGCCTGTACTTTTGCCAGGTGACTTTCCCAGTCGGCACTATAAATGACAATGTCATCGAGGTAAGCTGAGGCGTACCGACGATGCGGACGAAGCACAATGTCCATTAACCGCTGGAATGTGGCGGGAGCACCATGCAGGCCAAAAGGTAACACCTTATACTGATATAACCCCTCAGGTGTGATAAAGGCTGTTTTCTCCTTGGCAGCCTCCGTTAAGGGCACTTGCCAGTACCCTTTTGTGAGGTCCAAGACAGAAAAATACCGCGCCTGCCCTAACCGCTCGATTAACTCATCCACCCGGGGCATGGGATACGCATCAAACTTAGAGACCTCATTTAATTTACGGAAATCATTACAGAACCGTAATGTCCCATCCGGCTTGGGTATCAGAACTATTGGGCTGGCCCACTCACTCTTAGATTCTTCAATAACATCCAGCTGCAGCATCCGCTGCACTTCCTCTGAGATGGCTTGTCGCCGAGCCTCGGGCACCCGGTAAGGCTTTAACCGGACCTTCGCCTGGGGCTCTGTGACAATGTCATGGTGGATTACGGAAGTACGTCCTGGGAGGTCCAAGAATACATCTGTGTTCCGACTAACAAACTCCCTGGCCTCCTGAGCCTGCTTAGAGGAAAGGCTGTCAGCAATATGTACTGTGGCAGCCGCTTCACCAGCATCAGGCAGAGGGGCCGGAAACAATGGAAAATCTCTTCCTAGTATTAACTCATAGTGCAAGTTCGTGGCCATGGCCACCTCATGGATCCGCCTGCCGGCAACCGTGTTTAGCGTTACCAGAGCAGTGGGGTAATCCTTTAAGTCTCCATGTATACATATCACGCCGATTTTCCAGCCAGTAAACTCAGTGGGTCGAACAAGGGCAGCCCTCACAAGGGTCACCAGACTCCCCGAGTCCAGCAGCGCCACCGCCGGAGTGACACCCACTTCCACTTGACACAAATGTTTGTAATCGAGAGTCTCTGGGGTGCCTGTCGCACACACCTTTCTGGCATACAGCGACTGTCGGAAACCAAAGTTTGTGTCCATGGGCTCAGCTAAATGGGGGCAGTCTGCCCTTACATGGCCAGTCTCATGACACCGCCAGCAGATTATTGGGGCCCAATCTGCAGTGGGCATATCCCGAGCAGTCCTTTTTGGCTCCAGCCGCCGGGACTGGGGTGGGGATTTTCTGGATTTTATAGACCCCCTCCCCAAAGTGTCCCCCTTTAAGCTCTTGGTAGCTTCATACCGTTCTACCAGGTCCACCATCTGAAGGGCATTAGCTGGAGACACCTGGCCGACCCAGTGCTGGAGGGGGTGTGGCAAAGCCCTCCAGAACTTGTCAGCCACAATACGGTCCAGCATAGCAGTAGGACTCAGTACCTCAGGCTGCAGCCATTTTTGCAGTAGGTGCACCAAGTCATAATACTGGAACCTCACTGGCTTGGCCGGGTTAAATTCCCACTGATGCACCCGCTGAGCCCAAACCAAAACATTCACCCCCAGTCGCGCCAGAATCTCACCCTTGACTTGGTTGTAGTCCGCCGCTTGCTCAGACGACAAATCAAAGTACACCTGTTGGGGTCCAGATGTTAGGAATGGAGCAATAACCTTAGCCCACTGGTCTCGGGGAAGACCCTCCCGCTCGGCCACTTTCTCGAAAACCGCCAGGTAGGTCTCGATGTCATCTGTTGGAGCCATTTTAGGGATCGCCGTGCGGACTGCTTTCCGGACATCATGGACCCCCTGAGATCCTCCTGTCTTCTGTAACGCCATCACATGTTGCAGTAGCCGCTGGTTCGTTTCTTGCTGTCGCTGATTAGCCTCTAGCAGTTGCCGGTTAGTCTCCTGCTGTTGCTGGTTAGCCTCCACGAGGGCTTTCACTACAGCCTCCATCTTGTCCTGTGACACTGGTTGCAACTTAGCTGGCTTTATCCAGGACATACAACAGCCCAGAAAAATGAAAAACAAAAAAAATTCTGGTTTTGCGTAGGCCTTGCTGCGTTTGCCCGCTCCAAGCCACCAATTGTGGGGAATCGCTCTGGTAGGCAGGGTAAGCGGACGCAGAACAGAGGCACAAAAACAGTTCTTAATCCAACTGCAGTGTTTTATTCACACACGCAGGTATCACAGTACATCAAAAACAACTTCACCTTAGTTGAAAGTCCTGGTGCTAATTCACACCATGCTGCAGGTTCTGCATAAAGAGTCCATTTATAGGAACAAAATCCCCCTGTCCTCCCAGACAGGTATTCAGCCTTCATCCAGGCCCCAGCCTTCCCCCTACTGCAGTTTGGCTGGCTTTTTAAAGTAGTTTGGTGTCAGCAAAACCTGGACCGGCACTTACAATCCAGTCCGATGCTTGACTTCACCTGGCTGTTAATCAGCCCAGCAGCACATGCTGGGAGGAAAATACCTTCCCTCAAGCAACAGACCTTTCACTGTGTCACAACATGTATCTATTGCTATTTTCCCTTAAATAACATCAGTTCTGTGAATACCTATGCAGCTGTACAACTGGTCAAGGGTGGTGTCCACTTCCTGATACAGACCATCCCCCAAGACCCTGTGCTGGACTGACCACGATGTGTGTCAAGAAGAACAAAGACTATATGTGTTTAACTCTTACTGGCTTGTTGGGGAATGTCCCGCCTTTCTTTCTGTGTATATAAGTTTGGTAAGAAACTGAGTCAGACCCCAGACCACCTGAGAGCCCCTGACGTGAGGATGACTCCAAACTGACATTTGCGTCCGTCTCGAGTTATTGCGTGCGCACACACGTCTGTTAATTTGGATAGCTGATCTGATCTCCTGCGAACCCATTGAGTTCCCCCTCAACAGCTTGGTGCTCCAGGTGAGGCCCTCAAAAAGGAGCACCCATACCCTGATATCCGAAGGTAGTCGACATCTCCGAAATTCCTGTCTCCCGAAATTGAGGCTTGATCAACCTCCACGATCAGGGTAAGTTTCATATACATTGTATGTGATAATTTGCCTGTGATTCGAGGGACGTGGGACAGAGGAGACTAGACTTACGGGTACTGTGGGTGAGTCCAAAGTGACCGGACTGAAGGGTGGTCTCCGCTGAGGGTCCGAACTTAGATAAAGTATATAGAAGGTCACTAAGAGGACTCAGATCGGTTGCATAGGGACCCAGACTGACAGCTCTGTGGTAACCTCAATAGGGAATAGCCTGAGAGTTACCTTGAATAAGTAAGTGGTAGGGACAGTGTACTGAGTGACGGTATAGTCACGGAAGGACGCGCTAAGCGGTGCTTATCACGCCCATTGAGCGAATCTCCTCCACGAGGGAAGACGGCAAGGTTGCAAATGCGATTGCAATCGGGAACCTATGATTTATAGCTTCCCTCCTTTCTTGGTAGGTTTGAAGATGAGGGGCTCAGATCAATAGGTGGCCATATTGATAAGGCGTCATGTTTTTGTTTAAAAAGAAGCCCAACCTTCGTGTTGGAGCTTCTAGTGCTGTCAGTCTGGTAGAACAAAGAGAAGGAAAAAGATGTGAAAAATGCAAAGAAGTTGCTTCAAGAGATAAAAGAGCCCAAGTGTCTACCATCAGAAAGGCACTTGTGTTTAGAAATAAACTGTTTAAGTTTTGTTGAACCTAATGCTATGTGTGTGTTCAAATAGGAAAGACCTGTGACCATAGCATTAGAAGTTAGAACAGAAAAGAAATAATAAGCATTGTAACCTAGTGTGGGCCAATATGGCTAGCACTAAGAAGATATGTTGGCCATAAAGTATTGTCTGGTTGATATGGAAAGTTGAAACTGTTTGAAGAAGGTTTGAAGTAGGTTGAACCTTGAACAATACCCATAGCCAAATAGATGGTGGTATTGTATAAGCCTTATCCCCCAACTAATCTGCTGTTTGTTGAAGTTTCAGGAAAGCTGGATGAATCCTTGAGAGATAAGAGTCAGGAAAGGGGGGCTGATGGCTGTGGTGGGCTGATTCCATCTCCCCAGCCTTAGCCCAGTCTGCTCAACAAACATTCCTTAGATAAGAGCAAGAGTGACTATGGAAAAGGGAGGGGGTGTGAGGAGGAGGCAAGAATTTGTAAGTGACTTAAGGTATAGAAATGTTCGTTTTTTGCTGCAGATTGGTTATATATCTGACACAGAAGAGTAAAGATCAATTAATAACTTTTCTTTTTTCTCTTCCTAGCAGCTTGTAAATGTGCAAGAGCCAAGACAATAGTTTATGTGCCCAGTGTGGTGTGGTTTTCTGTGAGTGTATCTGTATTCAGGAAATCTGTGTGGATGGGAGTCGACTCATTCAGTGGAATGTGAATGCATGTAGCTTGAAGTTGTAGTTGTGTTGAATGTGTTTGAAGGTGTGAAGACTGATGGATGCTCAGCAGAGCTGTGTGTGAGCTGTGTGTGGATATGTAGGAAATGAATAAATGAAAATGTGAATGTGTATGGTGGATAATGTGCATTGGGGATTTTTATTTTATTTTATTATTTTTATTTTCTTTCTTGGGATATTTTTTGGTACCAAATGTTTTTGATTGAGCGCTACATTTTTTCTTATTGAATTCAATGGAACATTTCCAATGGGCCCTTTATGTGTTCATGTCTGTATTGTCAGATTTGTTTGTTTCAATGTTTGTGGTTACTTGTTATATGTTAACTATACTCATAACATCAGAGATCTGTCCTCATGGACAGTTGAGACCAGACTAATAGAAAGAGGGAGGATCACACCGTCCGACCGGAAGGGGTAGACTTACATGATTTAGGGGGGAGAACAGGGTGGACGTCCCAGACACAAAGACATCCTTTGTGCCCATCCCCTAGTTAGAAGACACCCCCATGAAAGACAAGTCCTGTGTTGATTCAAGGAAAAAAAAAACAGTCCATTCATTTCCACATCCAGGAAAGCTGGGTACCTCTACAAAATGTGACTACACAATATAACACATTAAGTTAACACCAAACAGCATTGGGTATCTCAAGAAGGGTCATGAATAAACTAATATTAATGGTGGTGTGTTTTATTTGGTTTAAAAGGTTTTACACTGCAAAAACTAATACCCATGCCAATTATTGCTATTGTTTAATGTGCAGTACTGTGTGTACTTAAGATCAAGTTTACAGTTTTAGAAAAGTTTATTTTCTTTGGCAGAGGACCACTGTGCTATCATTGGTAAGAGTTATTTATATACAGTGTTGGACTGACAAAAGTTCTAAGGACATTTGTTTTATTTGATCCATTTGATGCAGAGGTGGAGAGGAAATCACCTCATCAACGGCTTTTTCTAATATGAACTGAGTTTTTGAATTGACATTTTCTTGATTGTGTGGAACTGTTCCAGTACATCTTTCCTGTGTGCAGATAAAAAGAGCCAGGACTGGCAACCTCAGAACAGTCCAGGGGCTGCTACGTCAAGTCAACAAGGTGTGGTAAGAGAAGGTTTTCAGTGACCTGACTGTCACCCAGCAAAAGAATGCTTCAACCACTGGTCTGCTATGCTGATGCAATGATCTGCAGACCAGTGAGGGGGGGAGGTCCTTGTGTCAAAGCTCCTCCCACAGACAAGGTAATGGACTGTATCACCCACTGATAAGAGGCTCTAAGATCTGCACTGAAATCTACACCTGCAAAACCCCTTCACATACATAAGGAGGGGTCATAGACTGAACTTTATAATAACAAATATCAAGAAATGGACAATTGACTTTATACCAGAGACTTTGTTATCTAAGAAGATCAGAAGTGAAGAAGACCTCGAGATACTTCTTATTAGTCCAACACACATTTTTTATTTTTGTTCTTTTTTAGAAATCCAATGGTCCTGTAGTTTTCTGTCAAATGATTAGGCTTTACATATAGAATGGGTTCTGTTATTGGATGGTAAAAATGAATGAATGTGGAAGAACCAGGGGTGGAGTGTATTGTAAGGGTATGAAGTGGGTTAGAGAGAGACCCATCCTCCAATTGTGCTGATAAGACCATATTCCTGAGTGATCTCAGAGGCATGAGTGATGCACACTGGAGGAGGGGCTACTATATACCGTGTCTCAACAGACTCCACCAGGCCTCCATCTAGGTAAGATAATTCCCTGTGATTCTCCTGTGTATGCCAGTCGTAGGAGACAAGAAACCAAAGATCCAGGAGGGAGTTTTGACTCCCAGGTTTATATTGATGCCATAGGTGTGCCAAGGGGGGATCCAAATGAATTCAAAGCCAGAGACTAAGTAGCTGCAGGATGGGAATCTCTAATACCCATGGTTACCATGAATAAAAACGTCAACTGGGTTACTCAGAACATTACCAAGTTACAAACCAAATTACCTAGAGTAAGGGAAAGATAGGTCAGTGAGATGTCTAGGATAAGTCCAAGTACAAAGGGGGGTGGACTTACAGAAGTCCAGTGACAAGCTGTCACAATACCTGATTGGATTCCCATCTCAACCTTGGTGAAGACTCCCTCTCCCCGTGTCCGCCTAGACGCTCCTGACAATTAGGACATCAGAGGTTACGGAAAAATTCAGTCTTTAGGGGGGAATGTGAAGGTAGATCAGTTGAAATACTGAATTTTCCCCTCATAGTATGATGCCATTTATATACACATGTATCTATTGCTATTTTCCCTTAAATAACATCAGTTCTGTGAATACCTATGCAGCTGTACAACTGGTCAAGGGTGGTGTCCACTTTCTGATACAGACCATCCCCCAAGACCCTGTGCTGGACTGACCACGATGTGTGTCAAGAAGAACAAAGACTATATGTGTTCAACTCTTACTGGCTTGTTGGGAAATGTCCCGCCTTTCTTTCTGTGTATATAAGTTTGGTAATAACCAGACCACCTAAGAGCCCCTGACGTGAGGATGACTCCAAACTGACATTTGCGTCCGTCTCGAGTTATTGCGTGCGCACACACGTCTGTTAATTTGGACAGCCGATCTGATCTCCTGCGAACCCATTGAGTTCCCCCTCAACAATACAAGGAGACAGAGAACCATTGTGGTCGGTGGGGGTCCTGTGGATAGGGCACAAACCCTTTAAGTTTTAAATATCTTCTGATGTTGCTAAAGATGGTATGGTATAGCTTGCTATGTCTCCAACAGATCAATTGGGGAAAGGTTCTTCTGCAGCAAACTTCTTCCAACCTCCAAACCATTCCCCAAATTTCCATATTTCAGTTTCACTTCTGTACTCACCTGCAAAGTGGCAGAGAACACAGACAGTACTTGCAGAAAGAGGTTGAAGTAATCAGACATGGCGTCCCACCATGGCTTTAAGATCCGTAGAGAAGGGTCCTGTGCCGTGAAATGCTTGAGTTCACCCATGAGGATCACCATCATCAAGTAATGGTCTAGAAATATAAGTAGTCAAGAAGGAAATTCTCAGCAGTAATACAAGTAACTGCTAGGCTAAACATTTCATGCCTTAATGGGGTTTTCCAGAATTTTTATATTGATGGATTATCCTCAGGGAAAGCCATCAATATCGGATTGCGTGATATGCCCAGTTACGTGCCCCCAGTAATATGGCCAGCTGTGCCCCCAGTAATTTGCCCACATTGTGCCCCCAGTAATATGGCCAGCTGTGCCCCCAGTAATATGCCCGCATTGTGCCCCCAGTAATATGCCCACATTGTGCCCCCAGTAATATTTTGTGCCCCCAGTAATATGCCCACATTGTGCCCCTCAGTAATATGATGTGCCCCCAGTAATATGCCCACATTGTGCCCCTCAGTAATATGATGTGCCCCCAGTAATATGCCCACATTGTGCCACTCACAGAAAGTAAAAAAAAAATAAACACCACATACTCACCTTCTTCCTAGCAGCATCAACAGCAGCAGCAGGACATCTAGTCTGTGGAGGGGCGGAGCCAAGGCTGACTGCCGGTGGACCCCACCCCCTGCACAGATCAGAGGTGCAGAGAGCTGGCAGGGAGAGAGCCAGCAGGGAGCAGATGCCGGCTCTCTGCTGAATCATAATACAGGCAATTGTCTCTGCTTCCTATGGATGCAGGGACAGCTGCCAGAAACCGGGACATACCTCCTCCGTACCAGGACAGCCACTGCAATCCGGGACTGTCTCGCTGGATCCGGGACGGTTGTGAGGTATGCATATGTACTGTGAGGGGGCACAATGTGGGCATAATTACTGTGAAGGGGGCACAAGGTGAGCATATCTTTTTTGAAGGGGACACAGTGTGGGCATATCTATTGTGAAGGGGGTACACTGTGGGCATAACTACTGTGAGGGTGCAGAATGTGGGCATAACTACTGTAAAGGTGGCACAATGTGGGCATAATTACTGTGAAGGGGCACAGTGTGGGCATAACTTTTGGTTATATCACTGCTGACATACATGTACACCATTTTGTGGGAAGAAAAATAACCCTTATAACATCTTACAATCCCAATAAATGGCTCTGGGTATATCTGTCACTGGGATATGAGTTCACCTTCACGTATATATACGGTATATATAATGTCTGAGGCTGTATATGATGATTCTCAGTCTTGGTCCAGCAGCTCCTTGCTCTCTCTCTCTCTCTCTGTTATTCAACTGCTTCTCTGCTTTAAAATGGCTGCCAGTCTGTCCTATTACCATGGTTACACCTAAGAGGGAAATGAATGCCCAAATTTAAAGAAGCGTCTACCTTTATTGAAGGCATCTTATGTATTTATATCACTGACTTATCAGGATATTAATAGATCTGAAGGTTGCGCCAACATCGTATATATACACCAATCTGCATAACATTAAAACCCCTCTGCCTAAAATTGTGTAGGTTTCCCTTATGTTGTCTAATGGGCTCTGACCCATGGAGATGTGGACTATACAAGACGCCTGACGTCCTGTAAGTGGTGAGTTGGGTTACCAGCTTTCCTAACAAAAATTACTGTCCAAGTTTACGTGGCTAAAAAGGGGGGGGGGTTTGGAGGCATGCTGTAACACGGGGTTTGATTTGATGCCAATGTTTTCTCAATACTTTGAGTTTTGCTGCATTTTTTCAGTATGATGCCCCCTTATGTGCCTCTGTAAATGGATATAGTTGGGGTCTGCACTCTCGAATTTATGTTGGTGCAAGCGAAAAGTGACAGGAAAGTCAAAATGTCCAGAAAACAGAAAAATCGCTGCACTCAGATATTGCGAAATGCGGTATAGTTTATTTCACATTGACATCAACAATTCTGATCCATAAATTGGATAATGGTAATCCCTTTAAATGATTCACTGAACGTTTTGGTCCAGATGGACCTTCTTCAGCGGTGTAATCTGTTATGGGTAATGGAGTGCCTGGAAAGACTGGATCACCTTATGTGCCTCCACATAGTATAATGCCTCGTTTTGTGCCCCCCACGCAGTATAGTGCCCCATTATGTACCCCCAAAGTAACTACTTACCTAGCCCACGTTCCCCACCTAGCCCAAAACCTAACTATACACCTAATCCCACCCAGTCCCCCACATTATAACTATTCCCCCTTCATGCCACAGCATAGTATTTATGCCCACATTGTGTGTTCACAGAATTATGCCCAACTGTGCCCCCTAGTAATATGCCCACATTGTGCCCCCAGTAATATGCCTACATTGTGCCACTCACAGAAAGTAAAAAAAAATAAACACCACATACTCACCCTCTTCCTAGCGGCAGCAGCAGGACATCGGCTGCTCTAGTCTGTGAAGGGGGCAGGGCCTAGGCTGACTGCCAGAGGTGTGGAGAGCCGGCAGGGTGGAGGGATGATGAAGCAGAGAGCCGATGCCGGCGACGGCTCTCTGCTTTATAATGGCAACTGTCTCCGCTTCCTACGGATGCAGGGACAGCTGCTGGAAGCAGGACATATCTCCCCCGTACCGGGACAGCCACTGAATTTCGGGACTGTCGCACCGGATCCAGGACGGTTGAGAGGTATGACTTACTAATGAGGGCACTCTGCGAGAGAATTATTACTATTGTTTGGAACGGTTATATTACTACGGGGGAAATATTTGTATGGCAGTTATTTCGTTAGTATAGTATTTTGGAGCACTGGGGAACACAGTGGACAGCAGCAAGATAACACTATTGGGGCATCAGGAGAATAGAAAAGTGAGGAACCTAAGATGTCTCTGTGTTATCATGGAGGTCTGGGCCAAATGGAGAAAATAATAAAAGAGAATGTTTCTATCAGAGGAGACATCTCTGAATGTAATAGGTATGTAGTGCAGTATTCTGCTGTATGTGTGATGGTGCTGAATGCAATGTCAATCCAAATATGTCTTTAGCACTGTGGCCAGGGGAGTTTGTGAGGCATGAGCAGTGCACCCTCCAGCACTTTTGGGGCTCCATTCTCAATATAGGTGCAGGTTCCATCGATGGGACCAGCACCTATAAGACAATGGGGGCATATCCTAGCGAAATGCCCCCATTGTTTGTGATGAGAACACCCTTTAACCCAAGGTTTCCCAGCAGGACATTGCCAAGTACATCACACAGCCGCCAGATCTTCTTCCCATAGCGTCTTGTGTTGCCCTTAGGGTGTCTATATGTATTATGCACTGTGTGCAGGGACACGTAGTGTGACCATACATGTAGCAGTTGTATGACATGCGGCTCATGTGCCCTGTTTTAATGAAAATTGAAAAATTCTTTGTGATTTTTTGCCAAACCGCTAAAACACATACAAATGATTTTATTCAATTGTTATGGCCACGTGGGAGAAAACTGCGCTGTGAACCACAGCACTCTGTAGTAAGCTAGTGCAGTTCAGTGTGCTATCCACATTTTTTTGCATATAGCACACTGACCCATTCATTTCTATGGTGTTATGCACGCATCTGCATTTTTTGTGGATCCATGCGGCCGTTCAGCAAATGATAGAATATGTCCTATTCTGGTCTGTATTGCAAACAAGAATACGAGAACACGCGGAAGGTGTCCGTATTTAGCAGATTTGTGGTTTGTGGACTCAAATACAAACAGTGCAGCCATTAAACTGAATTGGGTCACCATATCATGATGGAAACTAATTTTTGCAATTTCGGGGTCATGGTAACTTATATCACATGGAGACCCCATTCAGTTCAATGGCTGCACTGCTACACAGTAATGTGTGGTCACGAGATGTGTTGTGGCCAATATCACTGTGTAGTCCCCAGCCTTACAGTCCGATGCAGGGCCTTGAGGTGTCCATACTCCTTTAATAGCTGCAAGCCAAGCAGATATTCCTCCTCACCCTCCTAAACACATGCATGCTTCATATGTTCTGAAGGGATACAGGAGAAAGCCACCTGCCATGGCTTATGTCTCTTCTGAGGATCCATCTCTCCCCAAACATTTGTTGTCAACCGAAAAGTCAGAACACCATCATACACATCGTATGGTTGGCTGGTCCAGTCGCCTTAGCCCCAATATGGATGGGGGCTTTAGTCAATGTGGCCCATACGTCATATAAGGAGTCCAGAACAGTATCATGGCCTCCATATTACTGGAAGCTGACGCCAAAATGAGCAACCTTAGACAGTGATGGCTAACCTCCGGCACTGTAGCTATGAAGAAACTATGACACCCAGCATGCTCCATTCATTTCTATGGAGCCAAGCAAGGGGGCATCTTGGGAGTTGTACTTTTACCACAGCTGGAGTGCCGGAGGTTAGCCATCACAGACCTAGGAAGGGATTTCAGGTTGGGCGATCCCCACTTACCTTTATATACTCAGACAGTCATTCCTGCAGTGGAAGTGATGGAGAATGTGAACTCGTGCCATGTCATAGTGTAGCTTTGTTATGGAGATCGCTGGAATATGGTGCTATATTTCAGTAGTATGTAGGGATTCTGTGCACTGCTGTCTAGGAACCATACAATTTTAAAAGGGTATTTTTAGCGGTCAGATGAAAAACTTGTAAGAAGGCTGTAGGCTCATCACACCGTTGTACAGTCTACGGCTGCAAGAAAAAAAAAAAGCCCCTTGTGGAATTAAAGGTGCTGTCCCATGAAAAATATTCTACAGTTTTCAAACCAGCACCTGGATCTGAATACTTTTGTAATTGCATGTAATAAAAAATTTAGCATAGCCGCTGAGTTATTAACTGAAACCTATCTGTATAGCGCCACCTGCTGTTTGTTCTTTTTCTTATTTCTTTGACCTGCTCACTGAGAGGGCCGCACATGCTCAGTTCCATCCTTCAACTGCCTCCTGAGCTGTGATAGGAAGAGCTGAGACACACCCCCTTAGCTGCAGCAGAAAAGACGCTCCCCCTGAGTGGTCAGCTTGATATAAATCTAGCAGAGCAATGAATGAATGTGAGGTACAGGGCTGGTTCTAGCTTTGTTAGAAAGAGATTGTCATGTTCTACATGATGTTTGATTTTCATCTTTAAATTAGTCATGGGATAACCCCTTTAAACTGATTGCTGCAACAGGTTTGCCGGTAACTAGGCTTTGTGTGCCTTCATTCAATGGCAGAGAACCCGTGAACCCACACTTCAACCTCATCTCCTTTTACCCATTAGGTCTTGGAGGAGTCTTTAAAGAGGTTGTCTGCTTGTTCTACAGGGTGAGCCATTTATATGGATACACCTAAATAAAATGGGAATGGTTGGTGATATTAATTTCCTGTTTGTGGCACATTAGTATATGGGAGAAGGGAAACTTTTCCAGATGGGTGGTGACCATGGCGGCCATTTTGAAGTCGGCATTGTGGATCCAACTTTAGTTTTTTTCAATGGGAAGAGGGTCATGTGACACATCAAACTTATTGAGAATTTCACAAGAAAAACAATGGTGTGCTTGGATTTAAAGTAACTTTATTCTTTCATGAGTTATTTACAAGTTTCGGACCACTTATAAAATGTGTTCAAAGTGCTGCCTATTGTGTTGGATTTTCAATGCAACCCTCTTCTCCCATTCTTCACACACTGATAGCAACACCGCAGAAGAAATGCTAGCACAGGCTTCCAGTATCCGTAGTTTCAGGTGCTGCACATCTTGTATCTTCACAGCATAGACAATTGCCTTCAGATGACCCCAAAGATAAAAGTCTAAGGGGGTCAGATCGGGAGACCTTGGGGGCCATTCAACTGGCCCACGACGAACAATCCACTTTCCAGGAAACTGTTCATCTTGCTGGAAAAACTCAGGGAACGTGCCAGCTTCAGTGCATAAAGAGGGAAACACATCATCATGTAGCAGTTGAATGGCCTGTGCTAGCATTTCTTCTGCGGTGTTTCTATCAGTTACATTAAAACCAAGCACACCATTGTTTTTCTTGTGAAATTCTCAATAAGTTTGATGTGTCACATGACCCTCTTCCCATTGAAAAAACTAAAGATGGATCCAAAATGGCCAACTTCAAAATGGCCGCCATGGTCACCACCCATCTTGAAAAGTTTCCCCCCTTCCCATATACTAATGTGCCACAAACAGGAAGTTAATATCACCAACCATTCCCATTTTACTTAGGTGTATCCATATAAACCAACCGCCCACCCTGTAGATTGATGACCTATCCTCAGGAGCTGTAATTACAACCTGCTTGCCATCGACATTGCAATGAACAGTGAAAAGCGACATGTACTCTTCATACAGCTGATCGGCGTGGGTGCTGGCAGTCAGATCTGATCTTAAAGGATAGGTCATCAATATAAGAAAAGTGGAGAACCCCTTGAAGGATGTCCATATACAGTGCAGTCAAGTCACTGTATCCACATTTGGATTCTACTTGCCGAGCTGCACCTGTACTTGCAATTGCATCAAATAGTAAGTAGAGGGGTGGCCCGGCAATTACCGGTAATCAGCGTGTGGATTCCGCAGCCAGACTGCACCGTGTATGGCCATGCTAACCGCAAGGTGCCATTACTTTTTCTCCCTGCATGAAAGGGATTGTCAAACTTCAGCAAATAGCATTTATTATGTACAGAGCATTCATACAAGACACTAATGTATTGTGATTGTCCATATTGTCTCCTTTGCTGGATGGAGTAATTTTTCCATCACATTATACACTGCTCGTTTCCATGGTTACAGACCACCCTGCAATCCATCAGTGGTGGTCGTGCTTGCACACTATAGGAAAAAGCACCGGGCTATGTGTGCTCCCACCGTCCTGGCCACCGGAGAGGCTGGCACTTTTTCCTATGGTGTGGAAGCACGGCCACCACTGATGGATTGCAGGGTGGTCTGTAACCATGGAAACGAGCAGTGTATAATGTGATGGAAAAATGAATCCAGCCAGCAAAGGATGCAATATGGACAATCACAATACATTAGTAAGAGCCTTGTATTAACTTTCTCTACATAATAAATGCTATTTGCTGAAGTGAGAGACAACCTCTTTAAGGATGTTTGCTCAGTTGGGAAGACTTACTAATCTAAATGCACCAAAATTTTGCACACATACTTAGCACCATATTTGTTTTAGACATATTTGTTTTTGTGAATCGACTGCCAAAGACGTGTGGCCTGGATGAGTGTGTGCCAAAAATGCTTTTACTGGAAGTCAACCAACAGGTGGTGTAAAGTTAGACTAGACCAGGGATCTCAAACTCGTGGCTCTCCAGCTGTTGCAAAACTACAACTCCCAGCATGCCCCAATAGCTGTAGGCTGTCCTGGCATGATGGAAGATGTAGTTTTACAACAGCTGTAGGGCCACGAGTTTGAGATCTCTGGACTAGACCAAGGATGGCCAACCAGCAGCTTGTAAAACTACAATTCCCACTATGCCTTGCTGTAGGCAGTCTTTGCATGCTGGGAGTTGTAGTTTTGCAACAGCTGGAGAGCCGCTGGACTAAGCCGTCTAAAGATGCACTGGATTTATCCTGCATCAGCCAGTGTGAGCAAATGCTCGTTCAATGGCTGATAGTATTTTTTCCACGGTTCTGAAAATGGTTTCCTGGAAGTAGGAATCGGAGGACAAGAGATCCGCAGAACCAACGTACTCGTCGGTGCATTTTTGCCATATTATTTCAAAATAATGCATGTCCTAAACATAGGAACTGAAAAATGGCGTATTTGAAAAAAAAAAAAAAGCCTTTGTGAAAAAAAGACGTGTGAAAGAAGCATCATTCAAGTCTGCAGCATAGTAAGAAAACAAACCAGCAGTTGAGACTGCAATTTATTTTTTTTACAGTTTTCCATGAGTGCGGTCCTGGGAACATCGTCGACAACTCTTTCTTAGACAAAAAAAAAAATGGAAAATTTCTTATAAAAAATAGTTCTTGGTGCTTTGCAACATCTCACCCTCTTGCTGATTGTTTCCAGCAGGTAATTTTTCTTTTTCTATATAACAAAAAAAAAAAAAACCTAAGTGGAAAATTGAGGGTCCTGCATTAAACAAGTATTAGGCCTCTTTCACACGGGCGTCACAGATTCAGTCCGGATGCGTTCCGGAAAATCCGCACGCAATCGCAGTCAGTTTTGACTGTGATTGCGTACGTTCGTTCTTTCTGCGCGGGTGCGAAGCGTTTTTCACACGCGTGATAAAAAACTGAATGTTTACAAACAACATCTCTTAGCAACCAGCAGTGAATCACGCATTGCTTCCACACTTGCGTACGGATGCAATGCGTTATTCACGCAGCCCCATTCACTTCAATGGGGCCAGGGCTCCATGAAAAACGCAGAATATACAGTCATGGCCAAAAGTTTTGAGAATGATACAAATATTAATTTTTACAAAGTTTACTGCTTCAGTTTTTATAATGGCAATTTGCATATACTCCAGAATGTTATAAAGAGTGATCAGCTTAACAGCAATTACTTGCAAAGTCAATATTTGCCTAGAAAATGAACTTTATCCCCCAAAACACATTTCAACATCATTGCAGCCCTGCCTTAAAAGGACCAGCTAACATCGTTTCAGTGATTGCTCCATTAACACAGGTGTGGGTGTTGATGAGGACAGGGCTGGAGATCAATCTGTCATGATTAAGTAAGAATGACACCACTGGACACTTTAAAAGGAGGCTGGTGCTTGGCATCATTAGTAACATAGTAACATAGTTTATAAGGCTGAAAAAAGACATCTGTCCATCCAGTTCGGCCTGTTTTCCTACAAGTTGATCCAGGGGAAGGCAAAAAAACCCCTGTGAGGTAGAAGCCAATTTTCCTCACTTTAGGGGGAAAAATTCCTTCCCGACTCCAGTCAGGCAATCAGAATAACTCCCTGGATCAACGACCCATCTCTAGTAACTATAACCTATAATATTATTACCCTCCAGAAATACATCCAGGCCCCTCTTGAACTCTTTTAGTGAACTTACCATCACCACCTCCTCAGGCAGAGAGTTCCATAGTCTCACTGCTCTTATCGTAAAGAATCCTCTTCTATGTTTGTGTACAAACCTTCTTTCCTCCAGACGCAGAGTATGTCCCCTCGTCATGGTCACTGTCCTTGGGATAAAGAGATCATGGGAGAGATCTCTGTACTGACCTCTGATATATTTATACATAGTTATTAGATCTCCCCTCAGTCGTCTTTTTTCTAAAGTGAATAACCCTAATTTTGATAATCTTTCTGGGTACTGTAGTCCACCCATTCCAGTTATTACTTTAGTTGCCCTCCTCTGAACCCTCTCCAGCTCTGCTATGTCTGCCTTGTTCACAGGAGCCCAGAACTGTACACAGTACTCCATGTGTGGTCTGACTAGTGATTTGTAAAGTGGCAGGACTATGTTCTCATCACGGGCATCTATGCCTCTTTTGATGCAACCCATTATCTTATTGGCCTTGGCAGCAGCTGTCTGACACTGGTTTCTGCAGCTTAGTTTGCTGTTCACTAAAATTCCTAGGTCCTTTTCCATGTCAGAGTTACCCAATGCTTTACCATTTAGTATGTACTGGTGACTTGCATTATTCCTTCCCATATGCATAACCTTACATTTGTCAGTGTTAAACCTCATCTGCCACTTTTCTGCCCAAGCCTCCAGTCTATCCAGATCCTGCTGTAGCAGTGCACTGTCCTCCTCTGTGTTAATTACTTTACACAGTTTAATGTCATCTGCAAAAATTGATATTTTACTGTGCAAGCCTTCTACAAGATCATTAATAAATATATTGAAGAGAATAGTGCCCAATACTGACCCCTGTGGTACCCCACTAGTGACAGTGACCCAATCTGAGTATGTTCCGTTAATAACCACCCTCTGTTTTCTATCACTAAGCCAGTTACTTACCCAGATACAGACATTTTCTCCCAGGCCAAGCATTCTCATTTTGTATACTAACCTTTTATGTGGTACCGTGTCAAACGCTTTGGAGAAGTCCAAATATATGACATCCATTGAGTCGCCGCGGTCAAGTCTAGAACTTACCTCCTCATAGAAACTGATTAAATTGGTTTGACATGACCGATCCCTCATGAAGCCATGCTGATATGGAGTTATTTGCTTATTTTCATTGAGGTACTCCAAGATAGCATCTCTCAGAAAACCTTCAAACAGTTTACCCACAACAGAAGTTAAACTTACCGGCCTATAGTTTCCAGGCTCTGTTTTTGGACCCTTTTTCAATATTGGCACCACATTTGCTATGTGCCAATCCTGTGGAACACTCCCCGTCAGTATAGAGTCCTTAAATATCAGAAATAAGGGTCTGTCGATTACATTAATTAATTCTCTTAGGATACGGGGGTGTATGCCATCCGGTCCTGGTGATTTGTCTATTTTAATATTTTGAAGACGTTGCTGCACCTCTTCCTGGGTCAGAGAGGGCACTTTTAAAGGGGAATTTACTTTTATACTCTGCATTTCATCTGAATACAGTGGAGAAAAAGTTATTTAGTAGCTTCGCTTTCTCCTCATCGCTCTCTGCAACTCCCCCCTCATTACTCTGTAAGGGGCCGACACCTTCAGGTTTATACTTTTTAGTATTTATATAATTGAAGAACATTTTAGGGTTAGTTTTACTCTCTTTGGCGATTAATCTCTCGGTCTCTAGTTTGGCTGTTTTTATGTGTCTTTTACATATTCTATTTTTTTCCTTATAGTTTTTCAATGTTTCCTCACTCCCCTCCTGTTTTAGTGATTTAAATGCTTTCTTTTTGTCATTTATTGCTCTCTTTACAGTTCTATTTATCCACATTGGTTTTTTCTTGTTTCTTATTATTTTATTCCTATATGGTATGTACCTCTCACAATTAGATATTAGGATGCTTTTAAAAATATCCCATTTTGTGGCTGTATTTTTATTTTTGAGGACTTTGTCCCAGTTAGTTAGGCCTATGGCCTCTCTTAGTTGGCTAAATTTTGCTTTTTTGAAGTTTGGTATTTTTGTTCCTCCCTGAAGAAACGCTCTTTTAAATGACAATTGGAAGGTTATTATGTTATGGTCACTGTTTCCCAGGTGTCCCCCAACCTGCACACCTGTTGTTCTGTCAGGTCTATTGGTTAATACTAAGTCCAGTATGGCCGTCCCTCTAGTGGGGTCCTGAACCAGTTGGGAAAGGTAATTGTCTTTGGTTATTTCCAAGAACCTGTTTCCTTTATGAGATGTACAGGTTTCAGTTTCCCAGTCTATATCTGGGTAGTTGAAGTCCCCCATAATAACGACCTCATTATGATTTGCCGCCTCGTCTATTTCATTTAGAAGTAGATTTTCTGTGGTCTCTGATATATTGGGTGGTTTATAATAAACCCCTATTAGTATTTTATTATTGTTTTTGGCTCCATTTATTTCTACCCACAGTGACTCCACATCTTTATGTCCCTCACTTATATCTTCCCGGAGTGTGGGCTTTAGGCATGACTTTACATAAAGGCAGACCCCTCCCCCTCTCCGGTTTTGACGATCCTTTCTAAAAGATTGTAACCCTGTACATTAACTGCCCAGTCATAGCTATCATCCAGCCATGTCTCAGTTACTCCCACTATGTCATAGTCCTCCTCACACATCACTAATTCCAGTTCACCAGTTTTATTAGCTAGGCTTCTGGCATTAGTGTACATACAATTAAGAGGTTGATGTATATTTCTTACCCTACACCTTTCCTTCTGATCTGTTCTAGTTCCTCCTTCCATTCCTCCCCCAGTTCCATTACCTTGCCCCAGGTCTCTATCTGCACTATCTTCCCCTCCTATAATGTAGTTACCCTCCCCCCCAGTCCCTAGTTTAAACACTCCTCCAGCCTTCTAGCCATCTTCTCCCCCAAAACAGCTGCCCCTTCCCCATTGAGGTGCAGCCCATCCCTACGGTAGAGCCTGTAGCCAACAGAGAAGTCAGCCCAGTCCTCCAGGAACCCAAACCCCTCCTTCCTACACCAGTTCTTGAGCCACTTGTTTACCTCCCTAATCTCCCGCTGCCTTTCTTGTGTGGCTCGTGGTACAGGCAGTATTTCGGAAAACACTACCTTGGAGGTCCTTGCCCTAAGCTTATGCCCTAGATCCCTAAAATCATTTTTAAGGACACTCCCCCTACCTCTAACTTTGTCATTGGTACCGATATGGACCATGACTGCTGGATCTTCTCCAGCCCCTCCCAGTAATCTGTCAACCCGATCCACGATGTGCCGAACTCGAGCGCCTGGAAGGCAGCACACCATCCGGCGATCCCGGTCTTTGTGACAGATTGCCCTCTCTGTACCCCTAATAATGGAGTCGCCCACTACCAGCACCTGTCTGGCCTGCCCTGCTCTCCTGGCCCCCTGCTTACTGGAGCTGAGATTCCCCTGACTGGCAGAGGAAGTGTCCGGCTGCAGCAGTGCTCTCCCTGAAGTAACATCCCCCTCATCTGCCAAACTTGCAAACTTGTTGGGGTGTGTCAGATCAGGGCTAGCCTCCCTGGCACTTTTCCCTCTAACCCGCTTTCTGTTACCCAGCTAGCTACCTCACTTTCCTGGGCCTCCTCACTACCACCCTCCCCCACATCTACCCCATAGAGTGCTTTCTCACTGAGCAGCAAACTCTTTTCCAAATTGTCAGTGCTTCTCAGCGTTGAAATTCGCCCGCTTAGATACACGATGTGCGATTCCAAGCGGACAATTTGCTCACATTTTGAACAAATATATGCACCCTTAAACGGCTGTTCCAGGACTGCATACATCAGAAAAGATGTGCACTGGACGGCACTGTCAATGATGGAAGCCATTCTAATGGGGATTACATTGTTTCTCTTCTGTTAACCATGGTTATCTCTAAAGAAACACGTGCAGTCATCATTGCACTGCACAAAAATGGCCTAACAGGGAAGAGTATCGCAGCTAGAAAGATTGCACCTCAGTCAACAATCTATCGCATCATCAAGAACTTCAAGGAGAGAGGTTCCATTGTTGCCAAAAAGGCTCCAGGGCGCCCAAGAAAGACCAGCAAGCGCCAGGACCGTCTCTTAAAAGTGTTTCAGCTGCGGGATCGGGCTACCAGCAGTGCAGAGCTTGCTCAGGAATGGCAGCAGGCAGGTGTGAGTGCATCTGCACGCACTGTGAGGCGGAGACTCTTGGAGCAAGGCCTGGTCTCAAGGAGGGCAGCAAAGAAGCCACTTCTCTCCAGAAAAAACATCAGGGACAGACTGATATTCTGCAAAAGGTACAGGGAGTGGACTGCTGAGGACTGGGGTAAAGTCATTTTCTCTGATGAATCCCCTTTTCGATTGTTTGGGACATCTGGAAAACAGCTTATTCGGAGAAGACGAGGTGAGCGCTACCACCAGTCTTGTCTCATGCCAACTGTAAAGCATTCTGAAACCATTCATGTGTGGGGTTGCTTCTCAGCCAAGGGAATCGGCTCTCTCACAGTCTTGCCTAAAAACACAGCCATGAATAAAGAATGGTACCAGAATGTCCTCCGAGAGCAACTTCTCCCAACCGTCCAAGAGCAGTTTGGCGATCAACAATGCCTTTTCCAGCATGATGGAGCACCTTGCCATAAAGCAAAGGTGATAACTAAATGGCTCAGGGAACAAAACATAGAGATTTTGGGTCCATGGCCTGGAAACTCCCCAGATCTTAATCCCATTGAGAACTTGTGGTCAATCATCAAGAGACGGGTGGACAAACAAAAACCTACAAATTCTGACAAAATGCAAGCATTGATTGTGCAAGAATGGACTGCTATCAGTCAGGATTTGGTCCAGAAGTTGATTGAGAGCATGCCAGGGAGAATTGCAGAGGTCCTGAAGAAGAAGGGTCAACACTGCAAATATTGACTTGCTGCATTAACTCATTCTAACTGTCAATATAAGCTTTTGTTACTCATAATATGATTGCAATTATATTTCTGTATGTGATAAAAACACACATAAAAACCAGAGGGCAGCAGATCATGTGAAAATATAATATTTGTGTCATTCTCAAAACTTTTGGCCATGACTGTAGAACATGCTGCGATTTTCACGCAACGGCGAACTGATGCGTGAAAAACATCGCTCATGTGAAAAGCCCCATTGAAATGAATGGGTCAGGATTCAGTGCGGGTGCAATGCGTTCACATCACGCATTGCGCCCGCGCGGAAACCTCGCCCGTGTGAAAGGGGCCTTAGGCTACTTTCACACTTGCGTTTTTGCTGGATCCGGCAGGGCTCAGTAAAAACGCTTCTGTTACTGATAATACGACTACCTGCATCTGTTATGAATGGATCTGGTTGTATCATCTGTAACATAGCCAAGACGCATCTTGAACTCCATTGAAAGTCAATGTGGGATCAGTTTTCTATTGTGTCAGAGAAAACGTATCCAGCCCATTGACTTGCATTGTAGGTCATGACAGATCCATTTTGCTCGGCATCCCATGACGGAAAGAAAACCACAGCTTGCTGCTCTCCGGTAAGAGAACAGAATGGAATCCATTTTGGAGCACTCCGTTCTGTTCAGTTATGTTTTGTCCCCATTGACAATGAATGGGGATAAAACAGAAGTGTTTTTTTTCCGGTATTGAGCCCCTATGACGGAACTCAATACCGGAAAACGCTAGTGTGAAAGTAGCCTTACAGACGTTAGATTTGCTGACTACATGGTGGGAGATACAGCTTCAGGTCAATATGCAGTGCGCAAAGCCAAGTCCTTGGATAATCCATGTATTTAGCGGAAAATAAGAGACGTCTCCTGGAGGGTAAAAACTGAATGCTTTACTTGAAATTCTACATGTTAACATAGTAAATCAAAAGTGAATCTGGAAATTAAACAGCAGGTAGGAAGAATGTCATACAGTCCAGGGATGGGAGGCCATTAACGGTTTCACATCATCGTCTTCAGCTCAAAGGGGGGGGGGGGGGTGAAGAAACATATACAAAATGTACGAAATGCCCCATTTTATGGGGTGGAAAGGAGAACAAATCCTATGTATAGTAGCTACATCGTAAGGTGGGCACGTTCTACACCCCCCTATGAGACAATATACACAATGGCGGTCAATAAGCGGTCATGTTCCGTAACAGCTTCCAATGATAATTAACATAGGAATAGTGGAAGACACGTGATAAAACGAAGGAGCTAAGGGATATCTACCCCAACATGGAGGAAGCCATCGAGGTCTAATCCAACCAGAAGAATGGCATCTTGAGAGACAGCCCCAATAAATAAGAGCCCTCTGCAAACAAAGGGAGGAGGATTATAATACAGGTGACGGCCCAAAAAAAAAAAACAAAAACGTATAGTTTTGGTTGTGCTGGGGTGGGGAAGTTATATTTGCCCTTGGATATAAAAAGGTCAACGGATTAACTAAAAATCATAGATGTGATGCCCCAAATAAGGAGGGGGAGGGGTAGTGACAAGATATACAACCACAATATTACAACGTATATATTATATACATATAGGCTCCTTTCGACTGTCCCCGTCTTCTATAGGACACCCGTCCCAGTGTCAGCCATTGACAGGTAACGGCATCGAACCATCCCTACTTCAACCGTACAGGCGGCCATCTTTCATCACATCCCAGCTCTGTATTCTGCCCCATGAGACAGGTCTTCAAGGACAACTCCATAAGCGGATACCACCTTTCAAGTTATACTAGGAAAACTATTTCACCGGAATATACCATATTTTAAATGGCGTATATGGTAATATTTCTTTACTCAATGACACATTTAAGATGTACGTTTTAGGTTTACAATTGGTACAGTAGCTGAATGAGACCATTAAACTCCTGCAAGCATGTATCAGGCGAGGGATACACCTACATTTTCTTAAAGGGGTATTCCGGTTTTGTAAAGTTCTCTCTTATGCACAGGATTGGGGATAGCTATTAGATCGGTGGGGGTCTTACCACTCGGAATCTTTACCCCGTGGAGTCCCTCTGACAAGTCGATTCATTTCTACGGGAGATCGAGAGAGAGTTGTGGATAGGGTGACTATACATAACCGGTATACCCCTTTAACACTGAAGCAGTGTTAAAGGGGTTGTACAGATTCAGGACCAAGCCAGAAATTAAGAATGGACCATTACTTACCTAGCAGATCCAGTGCCTCCACTCCCGTTTTCCTGGGCAGGCTCTGGTGACTGAGCTTCAGTGACGATGTTATGTCGACACATGGCCACTGCAGCCAATCGCTGCTTGAGGCCAGTGCTTGGCTGAAGCAGTCTTGTGTTGTCAACATGACATCACCACTGCCGTCGGGTGGACAGAGCCTGCCCGGAACCGAAGCAGTGGCATAGGATGTGATGGGCAGGTAATGGTCTATTCTTAATTCCAGGCATGCCCCAATTTCCTCCTGAAACCAGACAACCCCTTTAATGCCACAGCTTTAGCAAATGACACTGTGTAGCCTGTGCCTAGTTCTTAAAGGGGTTCTCTAGGTCAGTGATTTTCAACCAGTGTGCCTCCAGCTGTTGCAGAACTGCAACTCCCATCATGCCCAGGCAGCCTACAGAAGGGCATGGTGGGAGTTGTAGTTTTGCAACAGCTGGAGGCACACTGGTTGAAAATCACTGCTCTAGGTATTGATAATGATGACCTATCCTCAAGATAGGAAATGGATTATCAGATCGGCTGTTACGGCGAGCCGCCAAGCTCACTGGAGCCGGTTCCCGCAACATTAACTTCAATGGGGCTGAGCTGCAACTTCGCTATGTGACCAATGTACGGTGACATCACATGGCCTAGGAAGAAGCCGCGACGCTCAAGGAACGCTGGCCTCTAACTGCTGATGGGCGGGGTCCCTGGTGTCTGACCCCTGCCAATCTGATACTGATGACTAGAGATGAGCGAAGCGAGCTTCAGATGTTAAATCCGGAGTTGCTTCGTTCATAACTTTGGATTAAGGGCTCATTCACACGACCGTATGAATGAGTCCGCATCCGTACCGCAAATTTTACAAAATGGTTTCAGACCCATTCTTTTCAGTGGGACTGCAAAAGAGGAGGACAGCACGCGGTCTGTGGTTCCATGCCGCAGCCCCGCAAAAAATATCTAGCAGGTCTTATTCTGGTCCACAATTAGGCCTTTCTATAATTGGCCGCCCATTGCATTCCGCAAATTGCGGGCGGCATCCGTGTTTTGTAGATCCACAATTTGTGGACCACAAAACACAGTGCGGTTGTGTGAGTGAGCCCTAATACCGCATGGAGATCTGTCTCTACAGTATTAGAATTTATGGGGTCCGAGGAGCCGAAATTAATTATTCGCAAAGTCTCACGTGACTTTGTTTAAAAATCAATCACCTCGAAATCGAAGCAGAGTTCAGTTTCAAGTTTTAAAGTGGTTTTCCACTTTAAAAATCAACTACCAAAGTTATTCAACAAAGTCACACGCAACTTCGTGAATAAATCACTTCGGCTCATCGGAGCCCATACATTCTAATACTGCACGGAGACGGATCTCCGCATAGTATTATTCCGAAGTGACTTTGGATGTAACATCCGAAGCTCGTTTCGCTTATCGCTACTGATGACTGATAGGCCATCAATATAAATTGCCAGATTGGGGTATTCTCATCTTAAAACAAGGTGGTATATCACGATAGGTCATCACTATGATCAGTGGGGTCAGACCTCAGATAGGAGGGGTCGCAAACTCTGTGTCCCCCTCACAGCACAGCCCCACGAAAATTAGGGCTCATGCACACGAACATATTTTCTTTCAGTGTCCGTTCCGTTTTTTTGTGGTTCGTATGTGGAACTATTTATTTCAATGGGCCGGCAAAAAAAACGGAAGTTACCCTGTGTGTATTCTGTTTCCTTATGTCTGTTCCGCAAAGAAATGTCCTATTATTGTTCGCATTATGGACAAGGATAGGACTGTTCTATTAGGGGCCAGCTGCAATCCGTGTGCAATACAAAATGCACAGACATCATCCATTTTCTGTGGATCGCAAAATGCATATGGTCGCGTGCCTGGGCCCTTAGAGGGAGACACGGCACTGGATTTACTTCTCAGGACTGATGGGGTCCCAGCAAGTCAGACCCTCACCATCTCCCTACAATACGCCATCACTTTACAAGGCGAGTAGAATGCTTTTGAGACGCTCGCTACCTAAATTTTTAAAGGAAAATAAAAAGGAAGAAATGGGTGTGACGTAGTGTAGACTGCTGCCAGCTAGTGCCCCCATCTCGGCCAGTCTGACTACTAGGGCACCCTACAATCAGTCTTCACTGAAGATGGTTGGACGGCAACTTTAAGCCTGTGTTTTCGGGTAAAATACTAAATTCTAGGCGTTACCCCCACTTAAAGAAGAACTCCCGCAAAAAATTTTATTCCATGTCCTGCTAGAAATGTACATGATGTAATCTGTAGTGAATGCCATTTTCTTACTAGTGGCTGTATTTTTGACATATACAATCCTGAAGTTTCTTATCTGTGTCATGTGACCAGCAATTAGACCCACCAACTCACACAGAGACTTATGTGTGGACAGGAAGTCTAATTCTCTATGTATTCCTGTGAGACTGAAAGTGAGGCTCCCATAGGAATGAATAGAGCAGTTACTGGCTTTCTGTCCTGGGTCAGTTGGAGGTCAGGGAGTTGGTCACATGACCCAGCTACAATAAGAAGAGAGGGGATAACTCACAAATACAGTCTCTGATAAGAAAATGACATTCACTACAGATTATATCATGTACCTTTCTAACAGGTCAGAGAATAAAAATTTTTGCGGGAGTTCTTCTTTAAAAGAAACCCCACCGTATCCGAAACTTCTTGCACCACAGTGTAAGATTTTGTAGGTCACTCCTTTGGTTACCAAATGTCAGCTGATCAAAGCATTATAAATGAGGCAGAAGTGGGGAAAATTTTTTTTTACAATTTTGTAATGTCTTGTTTCCTACGGGTGCTGCCACACTACGTCTGTCTTGGCCTTTTTTTTTTTTTATTTTAACTAAAATACATTTTTTTGTTGGGCTGGCGCGTTTTAGAAGACAAGGTTAAGACCTTTTTTTTTGTGTAGAGAAGTCTATATGAAGACATCTTAAAAAAAAAACAAAAAAACAAAATGGGGCAAGAAAAATACAAGGAAATGGTCTTAAAATAGCACTAAGTGGGGGCGATTTATCACAGACTGGTATCTCCTGCGCAGACAGAAGATGCACCAAATTTACGGCAAAGCTCCAGATTTCAGTCTTCATTTGTTCTGGAAAACCGGATTTAGGGTTGCAGCGGTAACCGGTTCCACGATATACCACGGTAATGAAATGCACGGTTATCAAACCATGGGCATTTGCTTATTACCGGTAAAAGGTGACAAGACTTTTTAGTCTTGTCGCCATTTGAGCCTGGACCCGACCGCATTACTGATACTAGGCTGTGCTACTGCGCAGCCTAGTATCAGAGGACATGGAGAAGATAAAATAAAAAAAATCACTTACCCTTCCTGCGCCACGGCCGGGTCGCGCTGTACTGTCCTGACCGCGTACAGAGTCAGGACGCAGTGCGCGCACTCTGACCTGACGCTGCACGCTGTCAGGTGACAGTGCAGCTACGGGAGACTAAGGAGCGTCGGACACCGGAGAGGAGCCGCAGCGCAGGACAGGAACGTGATTTTTTTTATTTTATTCAGATGGTGGCCACAGTGGGCTGAAGGGGCCACAGTGGGCTGAAGGGGCCACAGTGGGCTGAAGGGGCCACAGTGGGCCGATTTGAGGTCTGAAGGGGGCACTGTGGGCCGATCTGAGGTCTGAAGGGGGCACAGTGGGCCGATCTGAGGTCTGAAGGGGGCACAGTGGGCCGATCTGAGGTCTGAAGGGGGCACAGTGGGCCGATCTGAGGTCTGAAGGGGGCACAGTGGGCCGATCTGAGGTCTGAAGGGGGCACTGTGGGCCGATCTGAGGTCTGAAGGGGGCACTGTGGGCCGATCTGAGGTCTGAAGGGGACACTGTGGGCCGATCTGAGGTCTGAAGGGGGCACTGTGGGCCGATCTGAGGTCTGAAGGGGGCACTGTGGGCCGATCTGAGGTCCGAGGATTAGTGTATCTTTTAATAATATATGTAACAAACTGTGATACCATGATAACCGTAATACCGCGGTATTTACTGAGACGGTTATCATACCGTGAAAATTTCATACCGTTGCAACCCTAACCGGATTAAAAGTTGATAAATGTAAAAGTGGTGAGAGCGAAGCAAAAGTTTGTTGCAAACACTGTCACACTTTTTTTTTTGCCAGAAAACTGGCAAATCTGGTAAACCTCCCCCAATGGCTGGTGTGTAAAACGCTGGTCTTGGTAAGTGTCCACCAGTGTTTGTAGGTGCTGTTCAATTTCCTGCTGGACAATATTTCTAGCCATAGCATTGCTTGCTCCACAAAAAAAAAAAAAAAAATCAAAGTTTAAAAGAAAAAAAAATCCCTACAGTAAATGACAGAAGGGGACTATCGTATGGGACTCCATTATTTGGCAGGTAGATGCACAATGCCATATAGCAGATAACCAGCCATAGTCATCAGTTGTAAGGCACAGCACATCACTCAGCAAGGCCTACCTGCTCTTCATGGTGCCATTCACAACTATGCCAACAGTGAACTGGGGGGGTTAAGTAGTGCATTAGAGGATAAGTGCACTTTTATCTATTATTTTTTTTAAATTATTAATTCTAATTCATAAAAATGTCCAATATTGCGTATACAGCTCCCAGGCAGACTTGTCCGTATGGTTACAGGCTACAAGCTGTGCGGTCTGACCCTGCAATAGTATTACTCTCTTCCACTATTTGTAGGTTAAAGAGTTTGTCTGGTTTCAGAACTGAACCCGGACATATCCTCTTCTCCATCCAGAGTGGAGCTGATGCCCTCCCATGCCCTATGCTGAATCACGCAGGGCAAGGGCTTTTTCAGCAAATCCGGTGAAGTACTGTGTCTCACCATGGAAATGCTAGGAGGAGGCGTCCGCCTAGCAGTGAGTGACAGTGGCACTAATGGGCGGGCTTTAGCGCTGTCCTTGCCTGTAAAACAGGCTAGGACAGTGCTAAACCCCTCCCATTAGTTGCGGTGACATCACTGGAACACTGCTAGGCAGAAGCCTCCGCCTAGAAATGTAAAAATATAAAAGGACAAGGGGGAGAATCAGAGCATAAAATGCTCTGATGCTCCACTCAGAGGAGCTACCTGGGTGAAGAAGAGGATATGTCCAGGTTCAGAGCCAAGGAGCTCTCTGGGAGGGATTTAAAATTGCCGGGGTGGACTCACTACACTGCTCTACAATAAATGGTAGCGATGCGATCCTGCCTGCGATATGCCATCATGGCTGAGCAGCCTGACAGGAACGCTCACCAATATGTAATATATGCAAGTGCCAGAGTGTAGCAAGACCCCACCTCCAGCAGCTCTGCACGTGGTGGCAACCAGTGCTGTTCACATTCCAGGACAGGGTGCTGGCAGCCATTTTAAATCATTCCCGGAGAACCTCCTTAAGGCCTCATGCACACGACCGTATGTATTTTGTGGTCCGCAAAAAATACGGATGATGTCCGTGTGCATTCCGTATTTTGCGGAATGGAACAGCTGGCCCCTAATAGAACAGTCCTATCCTTGTCCGTAATGCGACTACTTTTTTGCGGAACGGAAAAACGGACCTACGGAAACGGAATGCACACGGAGTACCTTCGTACCTACGTTTTTTTTGCGGACCCATTGAAGTGAATGGTTCCGCATACGGTCCGCAAAAAAAATGGAACGGATGCTGAAAGAAAATACGTTCGTGTGCATGAGCCCTAACAAGAAGAAAGGGGCCAGAGTGCATGATCAGACTACACTGGGTTTATTTGTAGTCTGTAACCATGAAGACACAAGTCGACATGGCAATTCTATACACAAAACAGTGGTTTTTTTTTTTTTTTAGTCATAACTGCTGCCACAGTTGCCTCATTTCCGAGGCATTGCAGCAATAAGCACATGAGCTGCCAAGTGTACCTACCGGTAATGTGGGTGCACGCTGCTGTCTGCAAAACCAGGAGTGTGAAAGACGATTCGACAAATTAGGGGCATAGTGTGAACTGAATAACTCAACTCTGTCTTGAGGGGTGGGGGGGGTCACATACATAAGATCTAATTGCAGTCAGAAACCCAACCCTCCAAATGAATCATGAACAAGCAGGATAAGAAATAGCCAAGTTACTAGAGGGCCTGTATTCCCAGTCTGCTCTCCGCTCCGTAACCAATCACCACAACATCGAAGTCACCAGATAAAGTGAGCAACGGAGCTAAAAATGGAAGGAGGCGATGTGTCCGTGAACCGCTATTAAAGCCAGCCCGGGGGACAGCGATACGCTCGCCTATCAGAAGTCGTCACCAGATCACAGCTTTATTTTTGCACCGTGTCATCATTACACAACATCCTTCATAGCCTGAGGCCAAGTAGTGGGAGTTTCATGACTTGTCGGGATGTCAGACAAGTTCAGTGAAATACCCTACAACTCCAAAAAAGATAACCTTCCATGACATTCCCCACTGGCAGAGACGCAGCTCCATAAGTATGGTCACGTCTCCACCCCTCCCCCTACATACTGCAACCTGGAAAGGTGGTTCTGTATCTTTACACAAAGCCTAGACCATTACTTTCCACATAACCTTCTTCTAACAGGTCCATTGGGTCCTACTATGATGTAAGCCACCATCAAGAGTTCTATTACAGATTGCATGCCGCCATCGGCCGATGGACGCGTCGTACAGCCCGCTCGTCGGTCCATCTGGGTCTATGCAATGTTGACGCTGGAGGTTACTGAGCTTTGGCAGGCTCAGGCTGCTGGTCCTCTGATGAAAGAGTATGTGGTGGGCTGGAGGATTTAGAGAAGTTCATTTCCAGTATGTGATGTTGGAGGTGACGGACCCATTGCTCTTGGATGGAAAGTGGACCTTGGAACTGGACATCACAGAACCTGGTTGGGTGGAGGCAAAAAAATAAAAAATTAGCACTCAAGGATAAAAACCGACAGACCAGTCCTCCAAGTATTCATCTCAGGCATAAGGGTAAGGCCATGTGTATTGGCCAATGTGTAGAGACTCCCAAATATCACATCAGTAAGGCTAATAGTTACATCTAGTGCTTCTGCACATGCAATTTTTACCGCTATCAGATATCAGCTGAGGGTCTGGTAAACCCTAAAGAAAATAGCCTCAGCTGGAAACTACATAAAAGTTTACAGTTAAGCTTAAAAGGGTTGATTGAATGAATGGAGAAGAGATTATTAAAGAAGAACTCCCGACAAAAATTTTATTCCATGTCCTGCTAGAAATGTACATGATATAATCTGTAGTGAATGTCACTTTCTTACCAGTGTCTCAATTTTTGACTTCTATCATCCTGAAGTTTCTTATCTGTGTCATGTGACCAGCAATTAGACCCACCAACTCACACATAGACTTATGTGTGGACAGGAAGTCTAATTCTCTATGTATTCCTATGAGACTGAAAGTGAGGCTCCCATAGGAATGAATAGAGCAGTTACTGGCTTCCTGTCCTGGGTCAGTTGGAGGTCAGGGAGTTGGTCACATGACCCAGCTACAATAAGAAGAGAGGTTTTTACTCCCAGAAACAGTCACTGATAAGAAAATGACTACAGATTATATCATGCACCTTTCTAACAGGTCAGAGAATAAAATTTTTTGCGGGAGTTCTTCTTTAATGAAAACTTGATGCAGAGAGTTCTGAACCTCAGACTGGGGTGAAGGTTCACCTTCCAAACCCAAGCACATGGCCAAGACAACACAGGAGTGGGTTAGGGACAGCTCTGGGAATGCCCTTGAGTGGCCCAGCCAGAGCCCTGACTTGAACCCAATCGAACATCTCTGAAGGGACCTGAAAATGACTGTCCACTAACATTCTTCATCCAACCTGATGGAGCCTGAGAGGATCTGCAGAGGAGAATGGCAAGAGATTCCAAAATCCAGATGTGCAAACCTTCTGGCCTCACACCCAAGAAGACTGGAGGCCGTAACCACTGCCAACTAAGGCTACTTTCACACAAGCGTTTAAGTTTTCCAGTATTGAGATCCGTCATAGGGGCTCAATACCGTAAAAAAAACGCTTCAGCTTTGTCGCCTTTCATTGTCAATGGGGACAAAACTGAACGGAGTGCTCAAAAAATGCATGTTGTTCCGTTTAGTTGCTTTCTCAGACCGGAGAGCAAAGCGCAGCATGTTGTAGTTTGCCTTCCGTCCTGGGATGCGGAGCAAGATTGATCCGTCATGACCCACAATGCAAGTCAATGGGGACGGATCCGGTTTCTCTGACACAATAGAAAACGGATCCGTCCCCCATGGACTTTTAATGGAGTTCATGACGGATCGGTCTTGGCTATGTTACCGGATCCGTACATAATGGATGCAGATGGTTGTATTATCAGTAATGGAAACGTTTTTACTGAACCCTGCCGGATCCAGGAAAAACGCCAGTGTGAAAGTAGTCCAAGTCCTCAGTAAAGGGTCTGAACACTTACGTCAGTGCAAGATTTTAGTTTTCCTTTTACAAAAGATTTCTAAAATTGTTATCACTTTCTCATTATGGGGGACTATAATTTTTGCACAAGGAGCAACATAACAGAAAGTGAAAGGGTCTGAGGACTTTCCAAATGCGTTGTAAATTGTTAAATGAACAGTGAAACAGGAGCAAATGACAGCAGGAGGGAGACATTGGATTGAGAGCATAGCTTCTACAGGACGGGGCTGCCCCCCTAGCATGCATGGGGAGAAAGCATGTCCATTTACAGAAAGGAGGACGGAAGGAAATCCATCCCTCATCCATTTACAATGCAGACGCCTCACCTGCATTTTAAGGTGTAAATATTCCCAACAAATTTGACCAAGGATGTCTGCGGAGGTCTTGGCACCAAAGAGGGGACAGGCCGCGCTCTGACAGGTGGTCGGGGCTCCTCAGCTTTGGAAAGGTGGTCAGAGACAGTCTCATCCCGTGTAGGTGGGACCTCAGCAGGCTTAGGATGACGTCTCTCGGGTTCTGTTGGAAGTGGGAACACATATTAGAGCTTCATTTACTCGTCTACAAAAATGCAAGACACTTTGGATTTTTTTTTCTTCACTGCATCTAAAATAGAAACTTCACAAATACGGTAAAATGAACCCTTCCATCTTGTGTACACCATTCCTATGCAGACCCCGTATGTCTTCATTGTTACTAAAAAAAAAGCCAATGCAGTCCTCTGATACTTCACACACTATGTATGTTAGCAAGATGGAATGAAATCAGACTGCAGGATCAGACTACACATTGTAGTCTGTAACCATGGAGACATATAGAGCTGTATAGGAGCTGCACCTCTCGCCTGTCCTGGATCTAGCAGGACAGCCCCAATGCTTAAAGGGTTATTCTCATTTTAGCCAATGGGGGCATATCGCTATATCCAGAACAGAGCGGGGAGCGCTGCGCCTGGAGGACCCCAGGTTTCCGGCCACCACCAGGCGCAGGTCCCCGCTCCGCTCATAGAAATGAATGGGAGCCGGGCCGTGCATGCGCGGTGCGCTCCCATTCATTTCTATGGAGCCAACGAAAGTAGCCGAGCCAGCGCTCGGCTATTTTCGGCAGCCCCATAGAAATGAATGGAGGGCGGCTGCGCATGCGCAGTGCGCCCTCATTCAGTTCGGGGGCTCCGTTCTGGATATAGGTGCGGGTCCCAGCGGCGGGTCCCCGCACCTATAAGACAATGGGGGCATATCCTAGCGATATGCCCCCATTGTCTAAGATGAGAATAACCCTTTAACTTTAGTTCAGGGACTGTCGCCATCTGTCCAACTATGTCCCTAAGGGGAAGGAACCTTTTCACAGTCCTTGCCTTTACATCAGGGTTTCACAAGACTTCGTAGTCCTCTGTCATGCTATTAGTAGGCAGAATAAGTACACGATGAAGAAATTCACTGTGAGCTACACTACTGCTAGCAGACTAGCATGAAGGAAGACTCTGTCTGGCATTGCTGCTTGAGGGGCCCCTTAGCAGTAAGAATCTGAATCGGCACCTCACCATTAGGCCTCAAGCACATGAACGTGTGCCGGCCGTGCCTGTGCTGTGGTCCGCAATGCATGGGCACCGACCGTGGGGCTGCCGCATGCAGATCAGCATCTGACTGTCTGCACCGTAAAAAATAAAATAAATAAAGAGCATTTTCAATTTTTCTGTGGTGCAGAGGCACGGACAGAAACCCCCCACTAGAAACTCCCTAGTGCTTCCGATCCGTGCTTCTGTACCGCACCGAATCTCCCGGATTGTGGACCCGTTCAAGTGAATGGGTTCGCATCCATGATGCTGGGTGCACATGGTCAGTGGCCATGTATTGCGGACCCGCTGTATGCGGGCTGCAATACGCCCACGGCCGGGCAACGGACGTGTGCATGTGGCCTTATCCTAGAATTGATGTGAGTGCAGCCATTGAATCCCTCCAGTATGGTCCACTTGGCTCCTTTATGTCTCAGCCGGCTAGGACTGTAGCGTGGTTTCAAAACGGTTTGCAAAGCTAGGTACGGTGCAGGGGATATAAGGCCTTAGCTAGCTCCAGTGATCAGCTTTTGGGGGAGGTGACGGTTGATATTTCACATGTGGTGGATAAATATATACAGCGGACCATACAATCTGCATACAAGCACGTCTCGCACAACTGAAAGGCGGCCAAAAGCCACAGTCCCGACTATATGGCTAATGCAATAAGTGCCATCTCGTTGGTCCTTATTTGATGGCCACCCAGTTAGCCAAATACCATTAACCGTTAAAGGGGTATTCTCATATTGTACAATGGGGATATATCGCTAGGATATGCCCCCATTGTCTTATAGGTGCGGGTCCCACCGTTGGGACCCGCACCTATATTGAGATCGGAGGGGGAAGCACTGCGCCCGGAGGAGCCCATGTTTCCCGGGATCCGGCCACCACTATGTGCTCCCCCGCTGCGCTCATAGAGATAAATGGGAGTGCACTGCACATGCGCGGCCACCGCTCCCATTCATTTCTATGGAGCCAACGGAAATAGCCGAGCCAGCGCTTGGCCATTTTCGGCGGCCCCATAGAAATAAATGGAGGGCAGCTGCACATGCGCTTTCCTGTACTTTGGGGGCTCTGTTCTCGACATAGGTGCAGGTTCCAGCGGTGGGACCCGCACCTATAAGACAATGGGGGCATATCCTAGCGATATACCCCCAATGTCCAAGATGGGAATAACCCTTTTAATAGCAAGTTTGCACTTATTTCATTAACAGGCCACATGGACTAGCAGCTGCTATGTGGTACCACCACCATGTGGGGAGTGGGAAGCCTACAACACTTCTGTGCTGTAGCCTCTATAGCACTAACTATATGGGCTTCCTAACGGTTGAGAAACTACAACTCTCAACATGGCCCGACAGCCAGAGCTTTCAGAGCACTTCTATGGAGACAGTGTAGTTTTGGAATGGAAAGAAAATAAGTTTGTGTGCATGAGCCCTAGCTATGTACTTACTGTGTCCATGTACTTCTGCTGGCTTTTCGGCTGGCGCCCCATGAGTTCCAGCGCTCTGTTCTGCTTCTGCCACCTTGACCGGGGTAACGGATGGACTCTCCCTCTCAGTCACTCCAGGCTTTGGTGACTGCAAAGCACGCTTGAACTTTTTAGTGTAGGGACGCCCTCCTTGAATGTAGCTGAGGTAAGCTCCAGCCTTTTGGGGCCGCTGCTTCATCCACTCGCGTAGTGTTTCTATTGGCGAGCCGTTGACGCACCACTCTGTGACTCCGAACTGGCGAAGGTGAGCCCTGGCATGGCTGGCGAGCGCTTTCCGGTTTTCAAAGAAGAGGCCGCATAGTTCGCAACATGCCTCCACTGCAGAAGGAAAAGCAAGGAAATACAATGGGTGCATGGAGAAAAAGTGGAAATGACACAGATGGGAAAACAAACATTGGAGAACGTCAACCAGGTTCATAAAATGTTCTACTTACACGAGGCCACCGTCTTCTCCGGAGAGGCCTTTACCTTCACCTTGAAAGGAAGCTCCGTCTGGATGTAAGCCTTTGGCTTGCCATCAGGAGAATAAACCTTGGGTTTGCCGTCAGTATGCATGAAGTGTTTGGGTTTTCCGTCTCCGTGAAGATACGGCTTGGGTCTACCTTCACCTTGCATAAAGGGCTTGGGCTTGTGGTCACCATGCATGAATGCCTTAGGTCTGTGGTCTCCTGTCATGAAGCCCTTTGGTCTCCCTTCATGAATGAAAGTCTTTGGCCTCCCATCGGCACTCTGTAAAAACGCTTTGGGTCTTGCGTCGCCCTGAAGAAAGGCCTTGGGCCTTCCGTCCTCTTGAATGTAACTTTTCGGCCTAGGTTCCCCATGCATGTAAGACTTAGGCTGATTGCAAGTCTTTGGCTCTATACTCACATAGCCCCTTGGATCAGGCTGTCTTGGTCCATGGGACAACGGCCTCTTTGCTGGCATTGGAGACAGGAAGTTGTTATGGGGACGCCCGTGAGCGGAAACGGACAGATCTCGAGCCATTCCTTGAGAGCCGGTCCCAAGGGGAGACAGTCTCTGGGATGGACTGGGTGGCTCATCGTCGCTTCGAGGCTCCTTTTTAATGGTAGAAATTTGCTGCTGGGGCCCTGGGCGCCTTTTGCGTATGATTTCCCGCAAAGTGTCGATAGGCGAGCCGTTCACGTGCCATTCCGTAACCCCCATTTGACGTAAATGAGAGCGGGCGTGACTAGACAGTCCCTTGCGGTTCTCAAAGAATTCATTGCAGAACTCACAGCGGATGTCGCGGGTGGGGTCTGCTCGAGAGGCTGGAGAGAGGGAAAACGGGAAACATTTAGGAAGGACAATGCAACGGGGGAAAAAAAAAAAAAAAAGAGGCGTTTGCTCGGAAAAAAACAGTTAAATAATGAAAAAAGCAAAATGAGAAGGATCACACTGAAAAGGGAAAAATACAAACAGCAGAAGCAGAATACGCTCCGGTATCCACACAACGCAGCCAGAGTCACTCCCTAATAAAGCTCAAACAACACACATGCACCCGAAGGTGTCCAACAATAGAAAAAATAAAGTCAGGATCGGAATTACTAAAAATGAAAGATAAAACTCACTTTTGCCTAGAGGGAGTAGGGACAATTACACTGGGTTTAACCGAGCCAAATCTGCCAAGTCTTTCCCTTAACTTTTTGACTAAATAAGCAGAAAGTTTGGTATCTCTGAATATCAAACTTCGGGTGGGTGCCAGCTGCTGCCCCCTTTCCGCTTCCCTTCCCTTGTCTCTATTTCGTTGGGTGGGGAAAATTATCAAATTGGCATTTTAGACCACAAGCACTTTCAACTATAAAAATCTATAGAAAAAAAAAAAAAAGAAGCTATTTCCATTGTAGATGACAACGTCAGAGCCCCCCCCACTAGTTCTAGAAGCATAGTAAAAAGGCAAAACCGCCATAAACCTTACATTTCTACAAAGTTTAAGGGAGTCTTTCACCTGTTTTTCACCAATATAACTAAAAGCACTGCCCCACAGAAGATTGTATACACATCCCAGACATACCTGTGTGCACTGTGTGTATGTATTACATGTCACATCCCAGACATACCTGTGTGCACTGTGTGTATGTATTACATGTCACATCCCAGACATACCTGTGTGCACTGTGTGTCTGTATTACATGTCACATCCCAGACATACCTGTGTGCACTGTGTCTGTATTACATGTCACATCCCAGACATACCTGTGTGCACTGTGTGTATGTATTACATGTCACATCCCAGACATACCTGTGTGCACTGTGTGTCTGTATTACATGTCACATCCCAGACATACCTGTGTGCACTGTGTGTGTGTATTACATGTCACATCCCAGACATACCTGTGTGCACTGTGTGTCTGTATTACATGTCACATCCCAGACATACCTGTGTGCACTGTGTGTCTGTATTACATGTCACATCCCAGACATACCTGTGTGCACTGTGTCTGTATTACATGTCACATCCCAGACATACCTGTGTGCACTGTGTGTGTGTATTACATGTCACATCCCAGACATACCTGTGTGCACTGTGTGTGTGTATTACATGTCACATCCCAGACATACCTGTGTGCACTGTGTGTGTGTATTACATGTCACATCCCAGACATACCTGTGTGCGCTGTGTGTGTGTATTACATGTCACATCCCAGACATACCTGTGTGCGCTGTGTGTCTGTATTACATGTCACATCCCAGACATACCTGTGTGCGCTGTGTGTCTGTATTACATGTCACATCCCAGACATACCTGTGTGCACTGTGTGTCTGTATTACATGTCACATCCCAGACATACCTGTGTGCACTGTGTGTCTGTATTACATGTCACATCCCAGACATACCTGTGTGCACTGTGTGTGTATTATATGTCACATCCCAGACATACCTGTGTGCACTGTGTGTATTACATGTCACATCCCAGACATACCTGTGTGCACTGTGTGTATTACATGTCACATCCCAGACATACCTGTGTGCACTGTGTGTCTGTATTACATGTCACATCCCAGATATACCTGTGTGCACTGTGTGTCTGTATTACATGTCACATCCCAGACATACCTGTGTGCACTGTGTGTGTGTATTACATGTCACATCCCAGACATACCTGTGTGCACTGTGTGTCTGTATTACATGTCACATCCCAGACATACCTGTGTGCATTGTGTGTCTGTATTACATGTCACATCCCAGACATACCTGTGTGCACTGTGTGTCTGTATTACATGTCACATCCCAGACATACCTGTGTGCACTGTGTGTGTGTATTACATGTCACATCCCAGACATACCTGTGTGCACTGTGTGTGTATTACATGTCACATCCCAGACATACCTGTGTGCACTGTGTGTGTATTACATGTCACATCCCAGACATACCTGTGTGCACTGTGTGTGTATTACATGTCACATCCCAGACATACCTGTGTGCACTGTGTGTCTGTATTACATGTCACATCCCAGACATACCTGTGTGCACTGTGTGTCTGTATTACATGTCACATCCCAGACATACCTGTGTGCACTGTGTGTCTGTATTACATGTCACATCCCAGACATACCTGTGTGCACTGTGTGTCTGTATTACATGTCACATCCCAGACATACCTGTGTGCACTGTGTGTCTGTATTACATGTCCAGGAAAAGCACTTTTATTCTGCTGGAAAACAGCTCCCAAGTGACCAAAGCAAACCATACTGAAGAGGGGAGGGCTGCTTTAGCTGCTCATATCTTCGAATTGGTAGCAGATAGAAAAATGACCTTCTTTGAAAGCTTTCATTCCAAGCTTTCAAATGATACCAAAATCACAGCATTATATCCAGTATATCAGAAGATATAGCTGTTAGAAATCAAGTTCGGAGAGAAAGCTGTTTTTACTTTCACTTTCAGTTGGGCACTTGGGAGCTGTTTTCCTGCTGAATAAAAGTGCTTTTCCTGCACATGTAATACAGACACACAGTGCACACAGGTATGTCTGGGATGTGACATGTAATACAGACACACAGTGCACACAGGTATGTCTGGGATGTGACATGTAATACAGACACACAGTGCACACAGGTATGTCTGGGATGTGACATGTAATACACACACAGTGCACACAGGTATGTCTGGGATGTGACATGTAATACACACACACAGTGCACACAGGTATGTCTGGGATGTGACATGTAATACAGACACACAGTGCACACAGGTATGTCTGGGATGTGACATGTAATACAGACACAGTGCACACAGGTATGTCTGGGATGTGACATGTAATACACACACACAGTGCACACAGGTATGTCTGGGATGTGACAGGTAATACAGACACACAGTGCACACAGGTATGTCTGGGATGTGACATGTAATACAGACACACAGTGCACACAGGTATGTCTGGGATGTGACATGTAATACACACACAGTGCACACAGGTATGTCTGGGATGTGACATGTAATACAGACACACAGGTATGTCTGGGATGTGACATGTAATACAGACACAGTGCACACAGGTATGTCTGGGATGTGACATGTAATACAGACACACAGTGCACACAGGTATGTCTGGGATGTGACATGTAATACACACATACAGTGCACACAGGTATGTCTGGGATGTGTCTGCAATCTTCTGTGGGGCAGTGCTGTTAGTTATATTGGTGGAAAACAGGTGAAAGACTCCCTTTAAATATGCCTACGGTCTACAACGGCTATGTAGGTGCATAGATGCAAGCTCTCTACCCTCGCGCCAATAAACCAAGTCACGAGCCTGACCACTAATCAGCAATATTCGTGGAAGAGGAAGGGGGTCACTGACTAATAGATGAATGCAACAGACAAGATGGGAAGCGATGAAGATGACGAGCAATGTACATGTAGAGCTTGCGGAATACTGGCCCACTTACACAAGTTCAGAGGTGACAGATCGGCGGGCCACTCGCTGGCTGCGAAGGTGGGAAGCCGAGGTGGCTTGCGATGCATTGTTGGAGATAGCCCACTGAATGAGTGGGATCCGGAAGGGGAAGAGGGAGGATGATGTGAGAGGAGCTTGTCCGGGCCTCCAATTCTGTTGGCCGATCTGGGGCAGTTCCCTGTGGCCATGATCTCCCTCAGGGTGTCGATGGGCGAGCCGTTGACATGCCACTCTGTGACGCCCATCTGGCGCAGGTGGGAGCGTGCGTGGCTCGACAGGCCCTTTCGGTTCTCAAAGAACTCGCCGCAGAACTCGCAGCGGACTTCTTCCGAACTTGGGGCTGAGGAAGGAGGGGATAACAAATGAATGGCAGCCTTTGAAAACAAAACGGTGGCATGGGGCAGCAATAGGGTTTCCACGTACTGACGTGGCTTAGCCTATTCTAATAAAACATGTCATCCACAATGCCCTTCAGGGATAACTTACACATTTCGGGCACTATTATAACGGGAGACTGAGGTGCCCACGTCACCCACATCTAGGTGTGCACCGAACAAGACCATGAAGCATCACAAGCATTTAGAGTCAATGGTCAGTAGCGAAGCAAAGCATTGAGTCTTTCGACTGGCATCAGTAATAATCATAGCGAAAAAACAAAGTGGAAGACCATCTGCAAGCGGAGAATAAAGGCAAGGTGCTCGCGTGAGCCATGCAAGACAACGCCAAACTCCATGTACATGAGAAGGTTCTGCTGCATCTTCCTCAGTATACATTACGTATCTCAGGCTCGGTTCACATCTGCACATTCTGGCATGAGAACAGAATTCCGGACTTTGGATCTGTCATTTGCCCGAGGGATCACATTCACTAGAAAGGGGTCCGTCGGGCAAACGCCTCTTTGGTCCTTTTATTTTCTGCCGGAATCTGTGACGGAGGCGACCGCCAGAACCCCTGCAGATGTGCGCTAAGCCTTAAAACTAAAAGGTTATGCTCAATTCAGAGTCAAGAACATCCTCTTCTCAGGATAGGTCATCAATACCTGAATCTCGGGAAAACCCCTTTAAGAATGGCCGCAGGTCTGGCTCCCTGAAGCCCTGGGGAGGCCTTGACCAGATGCACTATTACTCTGCCCAGTTGTGGTGAAAATCCATTGCCACCTGCCAATTACAGGGTGTCCCAGCCCGTCCCAAACACGTGGTGCCCACTCAGTCCAGGGAGCCCCATAATCGGTGTATTATGCCAGGTTTTAAACATCCTGAAAAGACGTTCAATGCCAACGTCGTCGTACGAGGCCGACCACAACCTGCCCCCTTCATACGTCTCTGACCTCCATACCTAATCTCCGATCCTCACACACCTCTCCCGTGCACCCCTCATTCTCTGGATTTTGTTACCCCCGGCACATCAGACTCTGTCCTCGGATCAGCAGCTTCTCAAAAGCTACCTGACAACTGACCTCTTCAGGAAGGCCGACAACCTAGGGTAACCCTGCTGCACTACGCAGCCGTCTGAGCAGCTTCTACCCTCACCCGTTTCCTGCCCCCTCCCCTTATAGATTGTAAAATATCTATACATAGGTTAGATTTAAAGGGGTAGTCCCATCTCAGACAATGGGGGCATATGGCTAGATATGCCCCCATTGCCTTATAGGTGTGGGTCCCACACTTATATCAAGAACAGAGCCCCTAAAATGAAGGAGGGTGCACTGCGCATGCGCAGCCACCCTCCATTATTTTCTATGGGGGCGGCTTGGCTATTTCCGCCGGTTCCATAGAAATGAATGGGAGCGGGGACTGCGCATGCGCGGTGTGCTCCCATTCATTTCTATAGGAACACCAGGGAGCTGCACCTGTTGGTGGTCGGACCGGGGGGAACCTAGGGTCCTCCAGCCACAACTTTCTTGTTGTAAGTGAGGGTCCCAGAGCTATGAGACAATGGGGGCATATCCTAGCAACATGCCCCCATTGTCTGATGGGACAACCCCTTTAAGACGCCTGCCATACTAGGGTCAATACATTCCAGCTGCTACTAACGGCCTTCCAGGATTTCGGAGGTGGAGTTCCCTCACCTTTGGAGGAAAGAAGGTTTCCTCAGGAGTCGTAGGTTCTTGGTACGAGTGGGACAAAACATTCACAGAAGGGTGGTGGGCATTAAAAGCCAAGATATTGCAGTGGGGGGGGGGGGGGGATCAGGCGAGCACTGATATTAGTCGCAGAAATAAGCGCGTTAGTGTAGGCAGCATGTGATACGTAAAGCTCACACACAAGCATCCCATGCACAAACCAGAGGGAAAAAGCTCTGAAAGCAAAAACCATGCAGCAAAAAGGGGGGAAAAAAGCAAACAGGAAAGAGTAATAACCATCACAATGCAAAGATCTGGTGACCCTGCCGAGAGTACGGCCTACAGTGCTCATAGTCTGCTACTGACCATTACAGTGTACACAGCACTGGTAGGAGGATACTGGAGTCACTGTCATCACAGGCTCCTAGGGGCTGGCTCTCTCTTCACCATATAGCATTTATCATGTAGAGAAAGTTACTATAAGGCACTTACTAGTGTATGGTGATTCTCCATATTGCTTCCTTTTTCCATCACGTTATACACAATGCTTGTTTCCATGGTTACGACCACCCTGCAATCCCATGGTCCTGGCCACCAGAGAGGCCAGCACTTTTTTTCTAAGCACGACCACCGCTGATGGATTGCAGGGTGGTCGTAAGCATGAGAACGAGCAGTGTATAATATGAGGGAAAAAGGAAGCAATATGGATAATAACAATACATTAGTAAGTGCCTTGTATTCACTTTCTCTACATGATAAATGGCACTTGCTGAAGTGAGACAACCCCCTTTAAAGGGGTATACCCACCTGACAGGAGCTGCAGCTGTCATTGATGGCCTAACCTAGCGCTACGCCACCAATGTCCCTTTAAGTTTATGAAAAGGCAATGGTGTCACCTTTCACGATCACAAGAAGCTACCAATTCCTGCGCCACCGACAGACTGCAAACCTTACGGATACATTCACATGTGACATCTGCTGAAAAAGTTTCCGAAAATCCAAATGAAGTTACTTCTGTCAACGCCATTGGGTCACAGAAATTTCTACAACAAAACTGCCACATGGGAACGTGCCCTTAGAGAAAAGTTGTGTTACACAACAGACCCGATATCTAGTGCGCTGGCCTTCAGCGAGCGCCGGCCATGCTGCACAGCAAACTATCCCCTAATACACATCAGTGTGTTCTCACTAGTAGAAGCCATTACTTCCTCACCAAGCGGGTGACTGCCAGAACCCCTACAGATGCATGCTACTAGTTAAAGGGTACCTAACTTTTCATAAGACTTTTTGCCCTCCTCCTCCATACACATGCACACTCGGTTCAGCCGAGCATGCCTGTGTGGTCAATGGGCAGTAAATCACTCCTAGACACTTCCGGTGGAGCTGAAAGTATCGGGTGATGCTTCCTTCCCTGCCCAAGAGTCGGGAGCCTCCCATATGCCTAAGATAGTCGCCGAGCGATGCCAAAATCGGTGGGTTAGACTGACGTTTCTCATATGTGTATGGAGCACCTTGAAGCCCTTCCTGCTGCACCCATTAAAATTCTATAGGTGCTAGAAACTAATTGTCCTCTACAGAGGAGCAGAGTTGGAAAATCCTAATTCCTCTGCTGTATGAGGCAACGTATGACCCCCACTGATCCCCCATTATGTACAGCTACTCTGCTAATGAGAAGCCTGAAGTCTACACTCCACAGAACTGAGGGTGCTCTTTACAGCACCCTACTGAATCAAAGATGGCGGGTGCACCCACATCAAACTAAGGGCCCAAAGACTACCGGACAAGTGGGTGCACTTCTTTGCTCCACTTCAGTAGCGTATCCCCCCAAGATATAGACAGGTGCCCAACAGGGACCCTGCCCAATCATCTCCAAGGCTAAATATGAGGCTACCTCTGGCGTCTTCACGCTCCCCTCCATGTATTAGGAAGACAGTGTCATACTTACATAAATTAAGCGGAGTCGAGACGTTTGTTGGTGACCAGTAAGACTCCATGGTGGGTGAAGGAGACATCTTCAGCTTTTTGGTAGGTGGTGTGATAGATGGACTGGGACGACCGTGCCCCGTCAAAGAGGGCTTGGGATGGTGGGGGGGTTCCATCTTGCCATGAAGGCGCACAGCGTCTGGCTTTCGGGGAGAGCTGCTGGCCTCCATCAGTTTGGTATGGGGACCGACGCCAGAAGACAGAATACGCGGGGCGCCGGCTTCCACGATTTTTATCTGGGTACTGTTTCCTGACCCGCTGGGGCACTTGAAGTGTGCGGAAGTCTCTATGGGACCTGTGCTGTCAGATAATTTTAAGTTACTTTCCGCTGGCACAGAACGAGGACTGGCCTCAGAGACCTCGTCAGAAGCGTCATCGCTTCCCTTGTCGGCTCCGTCGGTCCTCTTGGTGAACATGCCGGCTTCTTTTCCCTTTGACGTGCTCTGCTCTGCGCCAGGTTCTTTGGAGGTGCTATCAACAGCAGCTTTGGTAGGACCCTCGTCATCGGCCGGGAAGGGTCCAGACAGTCTCTTCTTGAACTCGTCACTTTTGACTAGAGAGTTGAGCGCGGCAATGGGGGAACCTTTGGCGTCCGGGTCATTCACTCCCAAGTGGCGCAAGTGAGCACGGGCATGGCTGGATAAGCCCTTTCGCGTCTCAAACCAAGCACCACAAAACTGACAGTCATTTTCTCTGCTGGTTTCACCTTCTACAGCTGTGAAATGAAGGGACGGGAAGAGGGAAGGAGGGGGAACCACAGACAACACAAAAACGAAATGAGGAAATGGGTGAATAATGAAAGATGATGCATGAAAAAATGTATACATACACGATAAAAAAAATATAAGAACGTGTTTTATGGAGATAAGGAAATAATGCAAGGCAGGAAAGAGACGAAGGAGGTGACATGCGACAGAGAGGAGAGGATGGAAACAAGGAAAGAAGAAAGGAATGAAGTAAGAAAGGGGCAGAATAGGCCGTATAGTACAAGAGGTGCCTGCATCAAGCCCACCCAAAAGCCTGTGGCCAAAGAGGGCCCCCCAAACACCACTCACTCAGATTCAGAGGCCCGTCCTCCTCCCCCCACTGGGCCTTGGGGGATCCGGGCTGGGGGCTTGCCACCTTCTTGGCCCCCAATAAACTCTCGTCTTTCGGCAGCTTGCCCTGTTTAGCCAGCTCGTTCAGCAGGTCAATGGGGGCCCCGCTGCTCTCCGACTCTGGCACCCCAAGGTGCCGCAGGTGGGAGCGCGCGTGGCTGGATAAGCCCTTCCGGGTCTCGAAGCATGCTCCGCATAACTCACACGTAGTGGGACCTGGGCCTGGCAGGGGTACCAATCACAAGTTACTGAGAAGGCCGAGGGCATTTCTACTAAGAAGCCTTACAATCCTGCCACTACTGCAAGACACTGCTAAAAGCCAGACTTAAAGGGGTTGGCCGCTTTATATTACTAGCGGCACGCGATAATGGCCCACGCATGCAGCTAGTAATAAGCTTTGATTAATATGAATAATTCAGGCCTACTGACCTGGCTGCGCTGGGAACACTGGCAGAGAGTTCCATCCATGAGTGGCCTCCATGCACTTATACAGAGGCTGGTAAGGGGAGCTAACGCACGCGCAGTCTGTTTCCAGTGTAAGTGGATGGAGCGATCTGATGGACGGGATCCTCCACTAGAGGCCATGTTTCTAGCGCAGTACTGCCAGGCAGGTCAGGGGGCCAGTGTGTAAATATGAATTATACATAATAAAGGGGTTATCCAAGACTATAAAGTGTCCCCCATAAGCCGGGGCCCTCACAATGAATATATTTATCCCGCTTCCCGTACCGCCGCTGCTTCTCCCCATGTGCGGATGAGGAGGAGTGAGCAGCCAATGCCCTCCCTAGCGTCAGCCGCGATGCTAGGGAAGCTCCTGGTCCCCATCTGCCATTGGCTGCTCCTCCCGACACTGGATGTTTTTATCCGCGCATGGGGAGAAGCAGCAGTGGCACAGGTAAGTATATTCAGTGTGAGAGGCAGGTTATAAACTTGGATAACCCCTTTAAACTATCGGACATCAGCATCAATAGCTTAATAAAGTGTATTACTAGCTAGTAATATAAACAGGCCTGTAAGACACATATACCAATCTACAGTGTGGGAAATTCTTATATTCTGCAAACATACAATTAATGCATCGTGTATCCAGCATCTTATTTATTATCATTTACCCTCTCTGATGACATGAAGACTCTCACAGTAGCGCCGGTACCCTCTCAAACAGCTGATTGGCAGGGGCCCCGGGTGTCGGACCCCCACCAATGAGATACTGACAACCTATCCAGAGTGCAGGTCATCAGTATTAAAGGCTCAGGAAACTCTTTTAAGGTCCCAAACCTGCCTGGTACCAATCAGTCCCCGCAGAGAATAGCAAATGAAGATCTAACTTACCAGGCGCTGATGACGGTACAACTTATGCCACTGCACATAGGGCAAATATAGGGCGTACCTGCTTCATCATGTGGAGAGGAGTCCTGGACTCTCACAGTAGGTTTAGTTTCCATTTGTTATTCTGCACGGGAACAGATTCGTTTTCTGTGGGGAGATTTGGGACCCAAAACCCCAGCTGTCCAATGGCAAGAGCTGGCGATTTGGAGGTGCCAGGATCTGCCAAGGAAATCAGCGCTGAATCCTAGAACTTAGCCTGAGAGTAACTCGCATGGAGTTTATATGAAAGACATTGAAATAAGACATAATGATTGTCTACTGAGCAAAAGCTAGAGAGTGAACCAAGAAAATGACTTCAGTGAATTACGCTGTAAACGCTGGCAGACTGCGGGACTATAGAGGGGATTTTATTATTCCTCCCCGCAATGGAGGCATGGCTGCTGTTAAACGGGTATACCCATCATATTGATAGCATATGCCCCCATTGTCTGATAGGTGCGGGTCCCACCTCTGAGACCCACACAGAGAATGGAGAGGGAAAAGATGGTGGAGGTCGCACTGTGCAGCCGCCCTCCATTAATCTCTATGAGGCTGCTGAATATAGGCAAGTACTGGCTCGGCTGCTTCCGTCGGCCCCATAGAAATGAATGGGAGCGGTGGCTGCGCAGTGCGCTCCCATTCACTTGTATGAGGAGAACGCTCAGCAGCAGCCGCACCCCGGGAAACCCCTGGTCCTCCAGCCACAGCTCTTCCTGCTCCATTCTCAGTGTAGTTACGGGTCCCGCACCTATCAGACAACGGGGGCATATCCTGGTGATACGCCCCCATCGTCTGTGATGGGAATATCCCTTTAACTGTAGCCTTTGTGAGGAGTTCACCACATGCAGCAAATACTCCACCTATATTTAGCTACAGGGGTATTCCAAGCTGATGACATATCACTATAGGGGGGAAATCCAAGTTCTGACACTGAGAATGAAGGGGTTAAAATACTGAATCAGCGCTCCAGCCACCGAGCTGTATAAGGAGCTACAGCCGGCCCCATCCGGCACAGGACCGGTGCTACAGTGCCATAGCCTAGCAATATTTCATCACTTTACAAGATGGGAATACGCCTTTAACACATGTACAAGATGGGAATACCCCTATAACACATGTACAAGATGGGAATACCCCTATAACACATGTACAAGATGGGAATACCCCTATAACACATGTACAAGATGGGAATACCCCTATAACACATATGTATAAGATGGGAATACCCCTATAACACATGTATAAGATGGGAATACCCCTATAACACATGTACAAGATGGGAATACCCCTATAACACATGTATAAGATGGGAATACCCCTATAACACATGTACAAGATGGGAATACCCCTATAACACATGTACAAGATGGGAATACCCCTATAACACATGTACAAGATGGGAATACCCCTATAACACATGTACAAGATGGGAATACCCCTATAACACATGTATAAGATGGGGATACCCCTTTAACACCCACGTATAAGATGGGAATACCCCTATAACACATGTACAAGATGGGGATACCCCTATAACACATGTACAAGATGGGGATATCCCTATAACACATGTACAAGATGGGGATACCCCTATAACACATGTACAAGATGGGAATACCCCTATAACACATGTACAAGATGGGAATACCCCTATAACACATGTACAAGATGGGGATATCCCTATAACACATGTACAAGATGGGGATACCCCTATAAACACATGTACAAGATGGGAATACCCCTATAACACATATGTATAAGATGGGAATACCCCTATAACACATGTATAAGATGGGAATACCCCTATAACACATGTACAAGATGGGAATACCCCTATAACACATATGTATAAGATGGGAATACCCCTATAACACATGTACAAGATGGGAATACCCTATAACACATGTACAAGATGGGGATATCCCTATAACACATGTACAAGATGGGGATACCCCTATAACACATGTACAAGATGGGAATACCCCTATAACACATGTACAAGATGGGAATACCCCTAAACACATGTACAGATGGGAATACCCCTATAACACATGTACAAGATGGGAATACCCCTATAACACATGTACAAGATGGGAATACCCCTATAACACATGTACAAGATGGGAATACCCCTATAACACATATGTATAAGATGGGAATACCCTATAACACATGTACAAGATGGAATACCCTATAACACATGTACAAGATGGGAATACCCCTATAACACATGTATAAGATGGGGATACCCCTATAACACATGTACAAGATGGGAATACCCCTTTAACACCCACGTACAAGATGGGAATACCCCTATAACACATGTATAAGATGGGAATACCCCTATAACACATGTATAAGATGGGGATACCCCTATAACACATGTACAAGATGGGATACCCCTTTTAACACCCACGTACAAGATGGGAATACCCCTATAACACATATGTATAAGATGGGAATACCCCTATAACACATGTACAAGATGGGAATACCCCTATAACACATGTATAAGATGGGAATACCCCTATAACACATGTACAAGATGGGAATACCCCTATAACACATGTATAAGATGGGAATACCCTATAACACATGTATAAGATGGGAATACCCCTATAACACATGTATAAGATGGGAATACCCCTATAACACATGTACAAGATGGGAATACCCCTATAACACATGTATAAGATGGAATACCCCTATAACACATGTACAAGATGGGGATACCCCTATAACACATGTACAAGATGGGAATACCCCTATAACACATGTACAAGATGGGAATACCCCTATAACACATGTACAAGATGGGAATACCCCTATAACACATATGTATAAGATGGGAATACCCCTATAACACATGTACAAGATGGGAATACCCCTATAACACATGTACAAGATGGGAATACCCCTATAACACATGTACAAGATGGGAATACCCCTATAACACATGTATAAGATGGGAATACCCCTATAACACATGTATAAGATGGGGATACCCCTATAACACATGTACAAGATGGGAATACCCCTATAACACATATGTACAAGATGGGGATACCCCTATAACACATGTACAAGATGGGAATACCCCTATAACACCCACGTATTCCTGAATCCTGCCCCATAAACATCTACACAGTTCAGTCTGGAGACTTATCACAACTGGTGGGAAAGGGAAAGTGGAGCCGCTGCCCACAGAGACCAGTCCGACCCCAGATCTTATATTCAATGGCCCTTTATAAACTAAAATGGGAATATGTATAACACATATGTATAAGATGGGAATACCCCTATAACACATGTACAAGATGGGAATACCCCTATAACACATGTACAAGATGGGAATACCCCTATAACACATGTACAAGATGGGAATACCCCTATAACACATATGTATAAGATGGGAATACCCTATAACACATGTACAAGATGGGAATACCCCTATAACACATGTATAAGATGGGAATACCCCTATAACACATGTACAAGATGGGAATACCCCTATAACACATGTATAAGATGGGAATACCCCTATAACACATGTACAAGATGGGAATACCCCTATAACACATGTATAAGATGGGAATACCCCTATAACACATGTACAAGATGGGATACCCCTATAACACATGTACAAGATGGGAATACCCCTATAACACATGTACAAGATGGGAATACCCCTATAACAAATATGTATAAGATGGGGATACCCCTTTAACACCCAAGTAGAAGATGGGAATACCCTATAACACATGTACAAGATGGGAATACCCCTATAACACATGTACAAGATGGGAATACCCCTATAACACATATGTATAAGATGGGAATACCCCTATAACACATGTACAAGATGGGAATACCCCTATAACACATATGTATAAGATGGGAATACCCCTATAAACACATGTACAAGATGGGAATACCCCTATAACACATGTATAAGATGGGGATACCCCTATAACACATGTACAAGATGGGAATACCCCTATAACACATGTATAAGATGGGAATACCCCTATAACACATGTACAAGATGGGAATACCCTATAACACAAGTAACAAGATGGGAATACCCCTATAACACATGTACAAGATGGGGATACCCCTATAACACATGTACAAGATGGGAATACCCCTATAACACATGTACAAGATGGGAATACCCCTATAACACAAGTACAAGATGGGAATACCCCTATAACACATATGTATAAGATGGGAACACCCCTATAACACATGTACAAGATGGGAATACCCCTATAACACATGTACAAGATGGGAATACCCCTATAACACATGTATAAGATGGGAATACCCCTATAACACATGTATAAGATGGGAATACCCCTATAACACATGTACAAGATGGGAATACCCCTATAACACATATGTACAAGATGGGGATACCCCTATAACACATGTACAAGATGGGAATACCCCTATAACACCCACGTATTCCTGAATCCTGCCCCATAAACATCTACACAGTTCAGTCTGGAGACTTATCACAACTGGTGGGAAAGGGAAAGTGGAGCCGCTGAGACCAGTCCGACCTCGGATCTTATATTCAATGGCCCTTTATAAACTAAAATCTCCACCACTCCAGTTCTCATAAACCTCTTGCCCTCTAAAATGCACACCCCCCCCCCGCACTATTGGTAATGGTAATCTGGAAGCGGCGCTATCAGTAATATAAAGAGACTATATGGGGGCTACACAGAAAATAGCGAAACAAGATACCCACAGGGACAACCGAGGTTATTCACTATAACTGGAGATGGCAAAAGGAGGAAACATGAAGTTAGGACTGTATTACACCAGGCGTTCCTTCCCAGCAATTGCCCGCTCGTCAGTGGAGGAGACCCCTGCATGTAATAGCAGCGATCTCCTCCACAGAATGGGGAGTAGTGATTGCTATGCCATTGTTTGTCTCCATCGTGACTAGTTGTTTGCCGGTTCAGATGGCGATTACACGGCAGGCGATTCTTAAACCTGCTGAAAGAGTCCGATTGCCTGATTTTGTTTGATGGGAAATCAGTGGCAGTATTACACTGCCAGATCACCGCTAACCAGTGTTAGTATGAATGCATGTCAGCGATGATCTGATAATCTGCAGGTGTAACCCAGACCTCTCCTCCCAGCACCTCTGTCTGCCGGGTGCAGCAGCCATGTGGGTGACACCTGATGGCTCTGCTGACTTCTGTAGCCTGAGACAACTTCACACATCAGATCAAGGACACGTCTTATGATTACACCAAATGATGATGAATCACGATTTCCCACCAGCAAATCTGCAGGCAGCAGGTTATAGAGCAGACTGATATATAGTTTCTACGTAAAAGAACCAGTAAAACTTGTATTCATTTACATCTCTGCTCTTTCTAGTCCAGAGGGTGTGACGGCCTTCCCTGTATGATGGTCACTGGACTGACCGCTGGACTTCTAAGACTAAGGCCCCATTCACACGACCAATATTGCAGAATAGATGAGGCCCCATTCACCTCTATGGAGCGGGGAGCCGCCGCACGGAGCTAGCTCTGTGCCGCGGCTCCGATGAAGCATGTCCTATACTTGTCTGTACGCACGGACAAGTATAGGCATTTTGAATGGGGCCGCCCGGCGTGTGTTCAGAGCGCTGCGGAACACCTTATTATTGCAATAATGCGGACCCGCAAAAATACGGCCGTCTGAATGGGGCCTAAGACAGATATCAATAACTAAAATACTGAAACTTCCCCCACAATTCAATGTGCTCTGCTCCTCCCGCTCCATAATTTGCTGTTTTCAGAAAGGACTGTACAACACGACAGGTTACCACTAAATCCCATCACACATGTAATATGGCAGAGAGCGGTTTTCCCTAAATCTATCAGATAAGAGAGCGCCTGGTCCCTGGAATAGAGGGGTGCACACTTATTTATGGCCCATCAACATACTGCAAAATGTATTCTGCCCTGTGAACGGTATAGAGAGATGCCAGCGCTGCAGGGGATTAAGATGCAACGTGTGATTTCATGTGACGCTTTGTCCTGAGGGACCTTCATCAAACACATGCTGCTCGGAGGAGACGAGACGGATCAGCGCCTGGAAGTGCATCAGAATTCCTTCAGTTTAGGGCCCATTCACACAACCGTATATGTGTCCGTAATGCGGACCCATTCGTTTCACCGAGGCCGCAAAAGACGCGGAAAGCAAATGGCGTGCTGTTCCGCGGCCCGGCAAAGAATATATAACCTGTCCTATTCGTGTCCACAATCACAGACAAGAATAGGCGTCTCCATCATAGGGCCGGACGTGGCGTTGAGCAAAATGCAAAACGTACACGGCCGGTATCCGTGTTTTGCAGACTGCAAAAACAGATATGGCCATAGGAATGAGCCCTTATATTGTCTTTACACGGGGAGAACCCTAATCCGAGCACCAACGCTTACAGAGCAAGCCCCGTCACTATGGCAGACCTCGCACAGTTCATCAATGGGACAGTTATACTAGCGGGGACCATTACAACCACTAAGCAGCCCCCCACAGTGTCAAACGTGGTCCCTAAGAGACTCCAGAGGACTAGGTACCCATTGGACACTATGGACGCAGTTTTATGGACTTAGAATAACTGTTAGTCGGGAATCACACGTGCAATTTTTTGAGCCAAAGACGACAGCGGATACAGAGGAAAGTAGATGTAGGAGTCTTGTCTTCCTTTTTTTTTTGAATCTACTCAAGGCTTTGACTCAAACTTCGCATCAAAAACTCAAATTGCAGCCTTAAAGGGGTTGGCTCACCTCAAACATTGGTGGCGTATCGTTACCAATGTCAGATAGGTGCGGGTCCCACCCATCTCTAGAATAGAACCACCAAAGTGAAGGAGAGCGCACCACGTATACGCTGCCGCCATCCATTCATTGCTATGGGAGTGCCAAACGTAGATACGCGGCATGCTCGGCTGTTATCAGAACTCCCATAGAAAGCAATGGAGGGGAGACAGTCCTTTTAAAGGGGCTGTCCATCTTTTTCATACTGACTAGGTCATTAATATATAAATGGCAGGGATCTGACCCTCCCCCTTCCCAAATCAACTCTTTTGGGCAGTCAGCTCCGGCACTACACAGCTCCATCCATTGGGCGCTGGACAGAGATGTAGTTCCGGCACCACTGCAGAGTAGCGGATAGGCCGGGGTGCTGGGTGTCGATCCCTGCCAATCAGATAGTGACAGGAGAGACCCTTTAAGGCCGTGCAGTTGGAAGCATAAGACACACTGATCACCTACCTTTAGAGTCTTCAGTTTTCTCTCCGCTCTGATCCGACGCCATTTTCTCTACCTGGCCCTGATTTGGCTTGGAGATTTGTGGTCGCCCCAGATCTAATGGTGACCCATCATCCTCATCGGACAGTGCTGAGAAAAAGACGTGAAAAGAGGACAGGGAGGGGGTGAGACGGGAAACAAGACAATGCAATTACCACCAGCAGTAAGGTAAGAGTCAGGGCGCAAGACAACGGATCGATACCGGAGATGGGGGCGGAGGGAGGTGGTTAGTGATTGGCTTCCCCCAATTCTTGTCGCGTGAACGGTAAATGACGCGCAGTGCATCGTTCATGGCCCCCACTTGTGTAGGACGGACATGGAAGCGGCATGGCTCTCAAGCTGAATGGATGCGGACGTGTCTATTTATCCCTTTACGTCACTGGTATCATCAGCTGCTCCACCCCACAGCGCCACCACAGGTGATACAAAGCATTGCAAAATGACCTATCCAACACCGCGTCCCAGGACTGATGCTGATAATTACAGGCTACTTGACTGCGATGCCGGTCTCTTGGCTCCCTAGATGCCGCGTTCACTAGTGACCACAGAGTCTAGGCAGTTAGACGGGACCTGCGTCACCATCAGTCGTGGCAGGCCTCATGCAGGGAAAACCCGGACTGTGCTCCTGCTCAGTGCTTCGTGCCGTGCGCTCCTGCACTCAGGTTTTCACGGACCGTGCTCCACGGATGTCTGCATGAGGCCTAACTGCCATGTGTAAAAAGGACTCTAAAGTTTAAGGCCCTATTGCGCCACATTATTGAGAACGGGCCTTCATGGGAGCGATTTTTTTTGTGTTACTGGCCCGATCAGCTGACTGACGAAGAAACGCCCGCCCGGACAATCTGCCTTAGCATTGTGTAATAGACTCAAAAAAAGAATGGCGATCATGGCGGTTGTCAATCGCGCTGTACACCACCCTAAAAGCCCCCAAAACACAGTGTATCACTGGCTGAACCCACAGAGAACAGCAGGTTGGGCTGACAGTCTAATAAGGTGTATGAGGCGCTCCCCTGAACAATTGGGCAAAGTGAGTATTGCGCCTGATGATCCTTTAGTTCTCGCAGGAGATATGCTGCTGCCAGAGCTTTCTCCTCTCCTCCACTGAAGACACGTCCAGCCAAAACCAAACATGTATGTGTACGGGGAGAGTAACCTGAACACTCAGCTGTCCTGCCAGTTGTCAGACAGATCTTATCACTGGGATAACAATGTCTCCGGGTGTCGCCACCACACAGGACATTCCTGTACTGCACAGCTCCATTACGTATGGTGCAATCTCCAACCCTCCCCCCACCCGTGCCTCAGAGCAGCAAATTAAAACTAAAGAGAGAGGCACCCAATGTCACCTGAGCCTTGTGTACACAAGAAGGGAGAACTTTCTACCCCAAACCAATATATCAAAAGCAGAACAAAGGACTAGCTGTCTCCTGCGGGCGGCTGAAGACTGAGGAGGCTTTTGTTAACTCCCCGGCACGGTGTCAAGATCCGTTTGCAGTCAGTGAATGGGAACATTTTCTATCCAGAGTTCTCCTTTTCCTCACAGCCTCAGGTTTAGCACAACCGTATCCAGTGAGAAAACCAGTGGGGAGCACGGTACAGGGCAGGGATCGGCACAAGCACACTCACTTAGTTGTTTTCAGAACTCTTATATAAGGAGCACGTTGGGAGTTGTAGTTGCACCACATCTGACGTGCCGAAGGTTGCTAAGGGCAGGAGACACATGAGTGACCCATGGGCACGGCGCCCAGAGGCTTGTCTATACTGGAAGCTACTGCAACAAACTGTCAGATGTTTTAAAGGGGTTGTCCGCTTTCAGAGCTGATCATGGACATACCCTTAATTTCACCCAGGCAGCCCGACTGATGTTAGCATGGCGCAGGGCAAAGGCATTTAGCCCGGTTCCTGTGATGTATCGGGCTCTGCCAGACGGAGGCTTCTGCACAGCAGTAAGCCCGGTGATGTCATCAACACTGATGGGCGGGCTTTAGCCAGTAAAACGGCTAGGACAGCGCTAAAGCCGGCCCATTATAGCCGGTGACATCACCGAACACAGGCAATGTGTGTTTACAAACAGAAGTGACTTTGCCCTGCGCGATCCAGCATGAGATGCTCCGATGCTAACATCAGGCGGGCTGCCTGGGTGAAATTAAGGGTATGTCCGGGTTCAGCTCTGATTATATATACACGAGAATGTGGCCATTCACTGACAGCAAGCAAATTTTTAACACGGTGATATATCTTAATATAGACTATTACAAAAGTTTCTAATCTTTTTGTATGATTATTAAAGCGACCCTCCACTTCTCCATAAAGTTAAAGGGGTTCTGTCATTACATACAATAGCAGCATATCGCTAGGATATGCCCCCATTGTCTTATAGGGGCGGGTCCCACCGCTGGGACCTTCACCTACGACGAGAACGGAGCGGGGAAATTAACGGAGGGAGCACTGGCTCGGATATTTCCGTCTGCCCCATAGAAATGAACGGGAGCGGTGGCCGCACAAGTGCAGTGTGCTCCCAGTCACTTGTATGGTGAATGGACCCCGAGGTCCTCCAGCAACAGCTCTCCCTGCAGGTGCGGGTCCAAGAGGTACCACTTGGAACTGAACCAGAGGTCAGGAAATTACTTTGCTGAGTAATAACTTCGGCTCTGTATACAACATGTGATATATGAGGAGGTCAGGTATGATATGTATATAATATATGAGGAGGTCAGGTATGATATGTATATAATATATGAGGAGGTTAGGTATGATATGTATATAATATATGAGGAGGTCAGGTATAATACGTAGTTACTATATGTATGTGATATATGAGGAGGTCAGGTATGATATGTATATAATATATGAGGAGGTCAGGTATAATACGTAGTTACTATATGTACGTGATATATGAGGAGGTTAGGTATAACATGTATATAATGTGATATTTGAGGTCAGGTATGAAATGTAGTTACCATATGTATGTGATATATGAGGAGGTCAGGTATAATACGTAGTTACTATATGTACGTGAGATATGAGGAGGTCAGGTATGATATGTGATATATATGGAGATCAGGTATAATATGTAGTTACTATATGTATGTGATATATGAGGAGGTCAGGTATGATATGTGATATATATGGAGGTCAGGTATGATATGTAGTTACTATATGTATGTGATATATGAGGAGGTCAGGTATAATATGTAGTTACTATATGTATGTGATATATGAGGAGGTCAGGTATGATATGTAGTTACTATATGTATGTGATATATGAGGAGGTCAGGTATAATATGTAGTTACTATATGTATATAATATATGAGGAGGTCAGGTAGGATATGTAGTTACTATATGTACGTGATATATGAGGTCACGTATAACGCGTACATATAACGTACGTGCAGACACACGTGTAACACACCCGCCCCCCTCCCCTAGCAGTGACCGTATATGCAGGACACCGTCCCGGTCCCCTCCCCGCAGTCTCACCGTCAGACCCCTCATCCCCAGCGGCCTCCTCTGCTTGTCCCCACAACACAGGCCCCGCTTCCTCCCGCTGCCACGGACGGCCGCCTCTTCCCGCCGCACTCTGCTCTTCCTGCTCTTGGCCCCTCCTTTCCGGCGGTGTCCCCAGCTTCCCTGACCCGCTGGCGCGCAGGGCCGCGCTCCCTGCTGACTGGCCCGGCCCGGCCTCCTTTGTCCGCTCGCAGGGCGCAGACATCATGAGTTACTGAAAAAGGAGGGGTTTAGGGATGGTGCGGGTACGACGGCAGGCGCTCTCAATGGAGTGCCGAGCGGCGGCGAGAATCGGGGAGCAGCCAATCAGAGGGAAGGGCGCGGATACAGTACAAGCAGAAGCACACAGCAAGACAGGCGGGATCAATAGAGCACAGAGCAATCATGTACACACATCAAAGGGTCTGCGGCTGTTTGAAAACTACAACTCCCAGCATGGTGGGGGTTGTAGTTTCCAGGTCACTGTGCAGACTTGGATTTGAGCCTGACTGGCCGTCTCTCCTGGTGAGTCTGGTCACTTGCATTAATAGTAGTCTTCCCTAGGGTCAGATTACCTGGCATCCTTCTGCCAATCTATAGGCAGCACTAGCCTCTGGTGGGCACTGCCAGCAACCACTGTCTACCTCCAACTGATGGAAGGTTTTCCTAATCCTTACATAAATTACTATTTTAAGATCTCAGATTGCTGTCAGTGAATGGAAACCCTGATTTATTTTTTTTATTTATTTTTTTTGTCACAAGGTCAATTGGAACTTTTTAGCTTTAGGGAGGAGTTTAAGTCGCAACCGTAATTTTACCGCAATTTACAGGCAACTTTAGGTTACCATATAACATAGCAAAGCCTGAAATCCCATCCTCACCCTGTCCGACAGAGACCTCTGCTGAAGTGGAAGGGCCTTTTACACGGAGTGATATACCGGGCAAGAAACTAAACATTCCTGATGATTGCCTGATTGCAGAGATGAGGGCGGCATTTCCATGCAGCAGTATGAGGACATGCGATCAGTACAGTGATCGCTGGTCCCCATAGGAAATAACTAGTGATGAGCGAAGCAAGCTTCGTTCATAAGTTCGGAAAGCCACTTTAAAACTTGAAACCAAACTCTGCTTCGGTTCCGAGGTAACAGTCAGAACTCAAGCCAAGTTCGGTTTCAAGTGGTTTTCCCACTTTAAAAATCAATTACGAAAGTTATTCAACGAAGTCGGAGCCCATACACTCTAATACTGTACGGAGACGGATCTCCGTACAGTGTTATTAATGAAGTGATTTCGGATGTAACATCTGAAGCTCGCTTCGCTCATGTCTAGAAATAATTATTCCTGGTCAGCTGATCCCTGTGTATACAGCAGAAGATCGGTGCAGGTCCCTCCACCTCATAAATTAGTCAACAAAGAAAAGCGTAAAAAAAAAAAAAAAAACCAAACATCTTTGTAAATGACCCCTAATCCACCACGCACTAATCCGGGCTGATGAACTATCCACTTAAAGAACACGCGGTTAGGTTTCCAATTCACTGAAAGCATGCCGAGATCTTGAAAACGTTGAGAAATTCAAAACCAAAGCTATGCGGTATTACGGCTCCGTACAACAGGTATAGGGCGCTGTAATACCGTTGGGTGCGCCATTGAATATCAGTGGAATTGACAGAGAGGCACAAGGCCCATATTTATCAATGCTGGCTACCAAAAATGGAAGCTGCAGGATCATTAGTTGCTATAAACTGCGGGACCTCTGCTTGTGACCGCTCAGAGATCAGATACTTAGCCCCTATGCTATAGATTGGGGGATAGGTATTGTTAGGCCCCTTGTAGACGAGTGTGTGACACGCACGTCTTCCGCATTGCACTCCCGGCACTGACAGGGTTACATAGCATTATACTGATTTATGATGCTATGTAACCCTTACAGTTCTGGAATGTGTTGGATAACACTAACAGCATTATGTCAGTGTCACACACTCGTCTGCAAGGGGCCTTAGTGGGCAAACCCCTTTTAAAGGCGATGTACACCTTCAGGGACAATTTTTTTTATGATTGCGTTTTACTCATTTGGGGCTAAAAATCATTTTTTCAATTGGTCTTTATTAAAGGGGTTCTCCGGGAATTAAGAAAATGAAAATACATAAATATTACTTTATTATAAATATATTCCCAAATACCTTTCATTAGGTATAATGACTTATTTTGTCTAGAGAGGAATCATTAGGAGAAAAAAAAATGGCCGCTGTCCTGTTCGTACACACAAAACCTGTCCTAATCACACATGAGGACAAGTTACTTCAGAACACTGAGGTAAAGAGCTGCCTCATCCTCTTCTCTGCTCTGACTGTCAGGGATTATGATATTTAGCTGAATTTTGTGGGCATGGAGGTCATCAGGAGACATGAAGTACAGAGAGGATGGACAGGACAGACTGTGGTAATGGAGACTGCATACAAGAGCTGCTGCTCATTAGTCACATCTGCTCCTGAACTCCATTCCTACAGAGATTCAGCTAAATATCATATTAAACTGGATTCAGGATCATAATCCCTGACAAGCAGAGCAGAGAGGAGGATGAGGCAGCTCTTTACCTCTGTGTTGTGAAATAACTTGTCGTCCTGTGTGATTAGGACAGGTTTTGTGTGTACTAATAGGGCAGTGGCCATTTTGTTTCTCCTAATGATTGCTCCACAGACAAAACGAGCCACCATAAATAATGTAAGGTATTTAAGAATATATTTATAATGAAGTGATATTTAAGTATTTTCATTTTCTTAATTCCCGGAGAACCCCTTTAAAAAAATACTGGGCCGTTCTGTCACAAAGGGTTAAAAGGGTATTCCCATCACAGACAATGGGGGCAGATCGCTAGAATATGCCCCCATTGTCTGATAGGTACGGGTCTCTCTCTACAATGAGAACGGAGCGGGGAGAGTTGTGACTGCCGGCCACCACCAATCGCTGCGATATGCCCCCATTGTCTGTAATGGCAAAACCCCTTTAACTATTTTTGTAGCTGTGTGACTGGTTCTTTCACTTTGTGCCGGTCATCTAATAAACCTTACCCTCTAAATTATTAATAGCGGAAAACACTTATTTCAGCCACATTCTTATCAGTAGGATTGAGCTTTGATGAGTGTTTATAAGGTCAGAGATAAGGAGCCGTCAGCTCCCTGTCTGACGGAGCAGAGAGAAAATTCAGATCCTGCTAGTAGAGCATCTCAGCCCTGTACAGAGAAAAGGGCTCCATATTTTTAATAAAGACCAATTGAAATAATAGCTCATAATGAGTACAATGCACTAATAAATAAAAAATGTCCCCAAAGGTGTACATAGCCTTTAATGCAAGGCAAAAATCTTGCATTCACCATTTAGGACCACACTGCTGTGCGGTAAAGACCTCACTTTTTTTTTTAATATGTGGTTTTCCCATGCAGTTTACAGCCACATGGTTTGGACAGATGAAGTGCACGGTTTCAGTCTGCTTCACCGTTCCAAGATGCACGGCAGAAAACCACACAGCAAAACCTTGTGGTTAAAGGCTATGTACACCTTTGGAGTCAATTTTCTTTTATGATTGCATTTAACTTATTTTTGGCGAAAAATCATATTTTCAATTGGTCTTTATTAAAAAATATTGAGCTGTTCAGGCACAAAGGGTTAACTGGTTAACTGTTTGTCTGGGTGTCTGGTACTTTAACTTTGTGCCGGTCATCTAATTACCCTTATCTGTAAACTACTAAGAGGTCATAAACACTTATTTAAGCCACATTCTTATCAATAAGGTAAGGATTGAGCTTTAATGAGTGTTTATAAGGTCAGAGAGAAGAGATAAGGAGTCCGACTGCTCCTCAGGTGACGGAATTGAGGAAAAATCCACAGGCAGCTAGTACAGCTTCTCAGCTCTATACACAAAAAAGGATTCCATATTGTTAATAAAGACCAATTGAAAAAGTGATTTTTAGGTCAAAATAAGTACAATGCAATAATAAAAAAAATAGCCTTTAAACCGTCTGCAGCACTAACTGCTGCGTATACCGGCGGCTTTGCAGCACTTTACAAAGTAAAGAGCTGACTGATGGCGGGTGTAGCCGTTACCTCATTATTTCAAGACTAATGAAAGGAACATAATAACAGGTGAATAGATACTCTTTCCCCTGACGATGTCAGTCTACAGAATTTGCTGAAAGTCTTGTAATAAATAATCCTACAGGGGTTAATCTGGGATTAGCCAATGGGCTTAAAGACTGAACACTTTCGGGGGATTATTTTTTTTTCATTTGGGGCCAAAAAATTTTTTTTTTTAGTTTTTTATTAAAATGTTTCAGGTTTTTTTTTTTCGGTTACATTTTAGTCTGTAGAGCATCTTGCTTTCAGTTTCACACTGAACCCACCAGGTTGCTGCTCTAGGTCTAGCCCCTCAACTCCTGACAGCTCGTAAACACTGATCATAGCTAAATTCTTATGAAACTGATAGCAGTTCTCCTCTGTGCTGGATACTGAAGCACACGCCACAGAGCCAGACTTTAGGAGACGTCAGGGCCAGGAGTGATCACATTTACACTGGCTGATCCTATCAAAGTGGAGAGGGTGCGGCAGTTGCAGAGAGAGAAGAGCCTCAAGGTGTAACAGCAACGCCCATGTTGCTCCTAGAGGCTCATTTGCATACAGCGCGGGGAAGCTCCTGCTGAAGCCTTTCTAAGATCAAGACACAAGGAAGAGGACAGAGGAGGACACAGCTGCTGGGATACACAGAGAAGACTTCGATGCAAGTGAAGAAGGCCATCATTAGGCAACATAAGTCTACCAGAGGCAGATAGCAGAAGCTTTACCAGCAGTCATATTACTCAGCAACACCAAAAGGTCTGGAAGACAGCCAAAAGGAAGGGGCACTGATACAAGGATTTAGGACGACTGCCATAAGGAGTCAAAAAAGGAAATACTCCCCCTAATGTGTCACAATTATACAGTTTGAACCCCTTGAAATCAAGCAGAAAGTCACTTCAGTCACGACTATTTCAGATCCATTGTACTGGTGCTCAGAGGCCAAGTGATGAAAATACTTCAGGACCCGATTGTATGTCCAGCTTTGGATACATCTGCATCCGTTTGCAATAGAAGCCATGACGCTCAGGATAGTTCCTTAGTATCTGATCGGTAGGGGTCTGACACCCGGAACCACCTCCGATCAGCTGTTTGAGAAGGCAACGGTGCACAGCGCCGCTCCTAGGCCACGTGACCGATGAATGTGACGTCACTACAAACTTGCCCTGATTGCCATGATGCCTAGGAAAAGGTAAGAGAAGGCCTCGGCGCTCACGGGAGCACCGGTGCCTTCTCAAACAGCTGATCGGCGGGGGTCCCACGTGTTGGACCCCCACCGATCATGTACTGATGACCTATCCTGAGGATAGGTCATCAGTAGTAAAATCCTGGAAAACCCCTTTAACAGGAAAGAATATGAAAGCACGGAAATTGTACACAGACATCTCCCATATGGGTAAAGTCTGTTCAGAGCTACCCTCATTGAACGTAGGAAGAAAATCTCCATACATAAAGTACCCAATGGAGCATACCACAAAGCTGGAGGCTTACAGAGGTACACTAGAGCAATAAAGTGGAAGCTCTATAACGGCTCCAGTTAAAGTGCATGAGGCCTTCAAGCTGCTCATACACATAACATAAATGGTCCATTTTGGTCCCTTTCCCGACCATCTTTTGATAGCTTCGAGATGGATGCCGAAGAGGTGATGTCAAGTTCAAAAACTTCAGCCATGGTTGGCCAAAACTACATGTGTGCAGGGCAGCGGACCTTCTTATAAACGATCCAACCGAATACTGATCAGCCACGTTCTGCCCAAATAAAACCTTAAGTGTACGACCAGCTTTAGCATGAGAACATCAAACCAACAGCACAGACAACAAAGTAGTAAAACTAAAGAAAACTTCTACCCTATTCCAGGTCCCGGTTCTTACCACTAAGGAAAGTCTTACAATCTAGTAACTAGTATAATAACACACACATACGGTATACCAGGGGTGGCCAACCCTACAGTGACAAAGAGCCAGAAAAAAAACAAAAAACGTATGACTACCAGGAGCCACAAGCTATACATTTACACCCTATAAGATGCACCTATGTTTTAGCGGAGAAAAATAAGGAAAAAAAATATATATTTTTCACCAGACGTCAGATCAGACTCCTAAATCAGACCCCGAATCCTCATCTGACCTAAAATAAGATCCCCAATCCTTATCAGACTTCCAAATGAAATCTCAAAAATAAGACCCCCTAATGCTCAGATCAGACAACACAAATCAGACTCCCAGTGTCAGACCCTCAGTGCTCAGATCTCCCGTCCATGCTCAAATCATACCCAAATGCTCGGACCAGAACCTCCCATGCTCAGATCAAACCTCGACCCCCATAGCTCAGATCAGACCCCCCCCAATTGCTCAGATCAGACCCCCCCCCAATTGCTCAGATCAGACCCCCCCTCCAATTGCTCAGATCAGACCCCCCCCATGCTCAGATCAGACCCCCCCCATGCTCAGATCAGACCCCCCCCATGCTCAGATCAGACCCCCCCCATGCTCAGATCAGACCCCCCCATGCTCAGATCAGACCCCCCCCATGCTCAGATCAGACCCCCCCATGCTCAGATCAGACCCCCCCCATGCTCAGATCAGACCCCCCCATGCTCAGATCAGACCCCCCCATGCTCAGATCAGACCCCCCCATGCTCAGATCAGACACCCCCATGCTCAGATCAGACACCCCCATGCTCAGATCAGACACCCCCATGCTCAGATCAGACACCCCCATGCTCAGATCAGACACCCCCATGCTCAGATCAGACACCCCCATGCTCAGATCAGACACCCCCGCCCATGCTCAGATCAGATCCCCCATACTCAGATTAGAACCTCCCATGCTTAGATCAGATCCCTCATGCTCAGTTCTATAATAAACAAAAATTGCCTACCCCTCCTGATCGGGCACCTGCTACTCTGCAGCTCTCCACTGTGATCCGATGTACACAACGTCAGGTCATAGTGCGCGTCTCCACCTACTACGTTCTCACACTGTGTGCATCAGGACGTAGTGGAGAGCGAGCTGGAGCTGTAGAGTAGCAACAGTGCCCGATCAGTAAAGGAGATCTAAGCATGGGGTTGAGAGTGCGCCAGCCTGACTGCTTCCCGGCTCCACCGCTACAGCCACACTTGAAGAGGCAAAGAGCCACAGGTTGGCCACCCCTGCACTATTACCATAGTATAGCAAAGTTATATAGTGTAGTAATATCTGATATAGTGTGGAGATGACCCATTTGTTCATTGGATTTCCAGTCATAACTGCCATCAAAGTATGAAGGAAAAAACAAATATAGGTAAAATCTTCTAGTCCACAGTCTTCAGAACCCTGGGGATGCCAAACTCTTGCCCGCCAAAAAATTCCTTAATGACTGCATATAAATTGCTCTGCCCGACCATAGAGAGAAGAGCTCAGTGCAGAACAGAAAGGAGAACTGACAATTCTTAAAGGACATAGAGACTCCTGGCAAGAAGACCTGACAGACCGTCTAATAAGACAACTCCGCACTTTTGATCTAAAACGAAGTGAAGTGTAGCCCTCAGGAGGCAGCTACTGAGAAATGAAAAGTAGACACAAGAAAAAAAAGAATGTACTGCAAAAGTGTCAATAGACATCTAAAATGTGAAGAAAGGTTTCATGGACTAAGAGAAGTCAAGGTGCCCTTACATCTTAGGAACAAGCTCGACAGAACGTCAGTGGGATTGCTTGACGATCTAGGGGCAATCTGACTCTCCCTCAATGGGAAATGTCAGTTAGAAAAAAAGGATCTAACACGTTGGATTTCAACATGGAGGGGTCTGACCACAGCTTATGTGCCTCTCCCTATTCAAAAATACATGCATGCTCCGCCAAGTGTGAGGTAGTCAAGGCAAAGACTTCCAACTGAGCGTCATTTGTATGACCACTGGAACACATGGCCGTTGTACACCACTGAAATGATAAAAGAACCCTTGAATGATACATAGCAGAGCATCATGGCAATCAGAGCAAGTTTGTAGATGTAAAACATCTCCAAGTTTGTGATTGGCCCTGGTTGATGGCCACAAGTATTCCATCATCCACACACTATAATACCTTCTGGAAAAAAAGCTATGAAATAACAGTCACAAGCAACTGCTGTAAAGATCCAGACGAACAAAGTTCTGCTGGTGTCCTCCAAAGAACGACTGGCCACAGCCAGGTCTTGGCTCAACATCGACTGAGATGTTGGGAATCACCTGGATCAGTCGAGCCACAAATGCCTTCAACTATTAAGACAACTTCGAAGGAGTTTACTAGGAGAAGGGGAAAAACTGAAGGCAGAATAACTGAAAAGGGCAAATTTTGTTTTTGAGGCTTTGGCGCAAGTTTCTGCTTTTTGTTGAAGCACGAATATGAAAACCGCGCAGATGTGCGAAAGCATGCGCCATCTTCAGGAACTAGAGCCACCTGCCTTCTACCAACCTCTGCTGACCATAAACGAGAAATGCAAAACTGATAGACAAGTTGTTGTTTTTTTTTTTAAAGAAATATTTGTTCTGTTTTCTTAATGTTGTAGCTATTTACTTTTTAAAGGCTGGGTCCTCGTGTCTTTTTTCTGGCTTCGTGCCACATTTTGCTGGCAATTTGCCACGGATTTCATTCCATTCTTACAGCTTAAATAAGGGAACGCAATAGCATGGCTTTCTATGGCGTATCTGAGCATTCTATCACATTCGTGACTTTTGACAAAATGGCTTTAATTTGTAACTTGTACAGCATTTTCTGTGCACCAGGGACGGAGCAGGAGGACGGCCATGTGATGATGCAACCAGCGACGTAACGGCTGGTGACATTATCACTGTGTATGGAGATTAAGGGTAGAAGAAAGAGACACACAGCCACAGATAAGGTTGTTAGCATAGGAAGGTATAAGAAAACAAAAAGCCAGGATACACACTTGGGTCTGATTTCAGGCTGGTGATGATGCAATATGATGTCATCAGTGATGTCATAAAAGCAGGTACAAAGGCTTCTTACCGTCTGTATCGGTGTCCTGTTGCCAAGGTGGAAAGGGTGGCAGTGGACGACCGGGTGAGCGGGCTAGCAGTCGAGCAAGAACATGGATGGGAGACACTGTGAGCTCCCAGTTGGTGATACCAAAGTCTCGCAGGTGGGCACGGGCGTGACTGGAGAGGCCAGCACGAGTGTCGAAACCAGCACCACAGAACTCGCACCGCATCAGGCTGAAGGTACTGGGGTCGAAGTTCGCCACTGCAGAGGGGGAGATGAGATCACCTGGCGTCTCAATGTTGCTCACCCGGCCTCCTCTGCAACTAAACCCTCCTCACCTTATTTTAACTGTGCTAACCAATGAGGCAACCAGACTCCTGTACAAAGCTGGGGTCACTTCACCCTGTGCTGCTCTGTTACCTTATCATGTCTCTGTCCATGTTTACTCTACTTAGCGTAGTCCCTTCCCATCCTACTCAGCTCAGACTCACTCTACCTAGCATAGCCCTATCCCATCCTAAGCTCTCACTGTACCTAGCATAGCCCTATCCCATCCTAAGCTCTCACTGTACCTAGCATAGCCCTATCCCATCCTAAGCTCTCACTGTCCCTAGCATAGCCCTATCCCATCCTAAGCTCTCACTGTACCTAGCATAGCCCTATCCCATCCTAAGCTCTCACTGTCCCTAGCATAGCCCTATCTCATCCTAAGCTCTCATTGTTCCTAGCATAGCCCTATACCATCCTAAGCTCTCACTGTTCCTAGCGTAGCCCTATCCCATCCTAAGCTCTCACTGTACCTAGCATAGCCCTATACCATCCTAAGCTCTCACTGTTCCTAGCATAGCCCTTTGCAACCTAAGCTCTCACTGTACCTAGCATAGCCCTATCCCATCCTAAGCTCTCACTGTCCCTAGCATAGCCCTATCCCATCCTAAGCTCTCACTGTCCCTAGCATAGCCCTATCTCATCCTAAGCTCTCACTGTTCCTAGCATAGTCCTATCCCATCCTAAGCTCTCACTGTCCCTAGCATAGCCCTATCCCATCCTAAGCTCTCACTGTTCCTAGCATAGTCCTATCCCATCCTAAGCTTTCACTGTTCCTACCATAGCCCTATCCCATCCTAAGCGCTCATTGTAATTAGCATAGCCCTATCCCATCCTAAGCTCTTCTTGTACATAGCATAGCCCTTTGCAACCTAAGCTCTCACTGTTCCTAGCATAGTCCTATCCCATCCTAAGCTCTCACTGTACCTAGCATAGCCCTATCCCATCCTAAGCTTTCACTAAACCTAGCATAGCCCTATCCCATCCTAAGCTTTCACTGTTTCTACCATAGCCCTATCCCATCCTAAGCTCTCACTGTAATTAGCATAGCCCTATTTCATCCTAAGCTCTCACTGTACCTAGCATGGCCTTATCCCATCCTAAGCTCTCACTGTTCCAAGCATAGCCCCACTCCCATCCTCCTTAACGCAAACTCACTCCACCTAGCATAGCCCCACTCCCATCCTCCTTACCGTAGACTGACTCCACCTAGCATAGCCCCATCCTGCTCAGCTCGGACAAACTGTACCTAGCATAGGCCCACTCTTACCCTTTTCAACTCAGGCTCACTCCACCTAGAATAGCCCCACTCCCATCCTCCTCACACCGGACTCGTTTCACCTAGCATAGACCCCCACCCTGCTCAACTCAGACTCACTACATAGCAAAGCCCCCCCCACCCTTATTATCCTCCGTTAAGAATCAATACACCTAGCATAGCACCCATCCTCCTGAGCTCAGACTTACTCCATCTAGCATAGCCTTCCTCCTATTTTTCTCAGCTGAATCACTCAACGAGCAGAGAAAGACAAATGAAAGCTGAAGGCTATATTCACATTATTTGCCAGAATCAACACATATGACCTAGTCACAGGATACGTGAGAAGTGTCTGATTGATGGGGGTTCCCACGTCCACCATGTGCTCGTAATAGGCGAGTGCCCCGTGGATAGGTGATAAGAGTTGATTCTGAGACAACCTATTAAAGGTGGAAATGCTCCTCTGAGGTAACCTGGACTAGTTTCTCCCCCATTTAATATCCCTGACAACTGTTGCACACAAAGCCTCTGTACATTCTGACTACTTAATTTGATATTCAGTGCATTACAGACAAATAAAAAGATCAGCAGCAATATACCATAAAGATTACATTTTCTTAAACATCTATAATATAGCTATTTTGGAAAGACATTTTTACCATATTCCAATAAATATAAAAAAGACAAACTATACTATAAACACTGTCACATGTTCAAACATAAAATACTGCATGGGTATCAGATACGCCCTATTCATAGTAAAGAGTGATTGTGCTTCTTAACCACCTGTTCTGCCCAAGTCCAGCTGGGGCAGTGTGAAAAGTAGCTAACTGGAGGGGGGAGGGCTGCTTTAGATGGTGACATCTCCTCAATCTCATGCAACTGGTCTTGTCTGAAAGCTGACAGTCCAGGCTTTCATACAAGACAGCTAAAGTCCAAGAAACAGAAGAGAAATCACTGTCAGAAATCAATTTGGAAATAATCCCGAGTGAAACCGGTTTTTACTTTCATTTTCAGCTGGGTTCACAGCATCCCGATTTCTATCAGTGATATCTTTCTCTGTCCTGAACATATTGCTGTCATTTTGGTATTGTCTGAAAGCTTTGAATGTTGCAATGTTAGACTAGTTGCATGTTTCTAGCTGCTACCATTCAGGAGGTAGCAGCATCTAAAGCAGCCCTCCCCCCTCCAGTTAGCTACTTTTCCCACTGCTGGAGCTCCACTCTGGCAAAACAGTTAGGGTCTTAAAGGGGTATTCCCAAATTTTAAGACTAATGAGCTGTCCTCAGAGTAGGCCTTCAATATCCGATTGACATGGGTTTAACACCAGTAGCTCCAGTGCTGGAAGTCAGCATTGGAACTACACAGCTCTGTCCACTGTGGTAGTGGATGGAGATGGTTACTACCGCACTGAAGTGACCCGGAGCCGCGCTGCAGAGACCAACTTCATCTACTGCCCAATGGACGGAGCTGGGTAGTTCTGGTGCAGGAGATACTCGGAAACAGCTGATTGATGGTCTATCCTGAGGACAGGTCATTAATCTGAAAATTCTGGAATGCTCATTTAAAGGGGAATTCTACTTCCTACAACAATCCGCAGTTTAAATCAATTCATTTTCTAAGAAAAGAGGTTGTTTTCTTTGATAACTGCCCCCTGACAATATCAACCAATTATCTCGACAGACACTTTATTCCAGGCACACATCGCTTACCTTTCTTGCGCTTCTTCTGAAAGGAGTAGTTCTGTTCAATAGCCTTGACTTCTTCTGCTGATATGAAATGCCGTACGTTGTAGCTAACTCCAACTCGGTTCAAGTGGCCCCTGACATGATTGGCGAGACCTATCCCGTTGTGGAAGCGATCTGGACAATATGGACATTCTCTTTCCTCACTCCTAAGCCCAAGGGCTTCGAGCTGGCTTGCATATTTGGGATCCATTAAGAGGGCATCTAAAGGTACATCCTCTTCCGCTTCTCCCCAGTCATCTCTGGCTACTTGGCGTTCATAGCGTGACAGCAGCCCTTTGTTGCCTGCTGAAAGTTTTTTCCCCCAAGGCTGATGTCCCTTTGGTCTCTGCTTCTTGGGGCCAATATTCTTTAGAACGACAACAGCAACCTGCTGTCTTAACTGTTGCCTCTGGTCGTCCTCACATTTCCCACCCGATCGGAGGGTCTCTTGAAACCTTCTTTTTAACTTTACAGCAGCATCTGGGAGTTGGAGAGCCTTTGTGGACTTACCAATTTCTCCCTCAGTATTTAGCTTCTCATGCATAGAATTTTCCAAGTCTTCTCTAGTCACATTGTTTCTTGTTATCTTACTGGGCCCCTGCACCATAGGTTTGTGTAAATCTGACCTCCACCCCTGGTCTTTTGTAGCCTCTGCATCTGTACGCTTCCACATTGCTTCATTTGCCATTTCAGAGGTTTCACCTCCTTCTAGGGTTTCGGAAGATGATCTGAAAGATGCTGCATTTCCCCGAGTTTCTCCAGCGACCTTTCTCACATGGGTCTTTGCATGTTGAACAAAAATTTTGGAAGAATTTGTACCAAAGAGGCATTTAGGGCACTGCAAACGGGCATCACGTCCTTCGTCTGCTAGATTCTCCAATTTGCTAATTTCTTCTATTATTTTCTGTCTGGACTCCTGATGAAGTTGGCGATGAGATTCCAGACTCTCCTCATCTACAAATCCCTTTCCACATTCACCACAGGTGTGAGATCCTTCACCTGCCTGCAAGCTCTCTCCTTCTCCTTCTTGAGAGTGCTGGAACATATGCTCCAAAAGATGGGCTTTTTTCTTGAAATAAATGTTGCACTCGATGCATGTATAAACAGAACCCTCTTCCTCCTCCTCCTCTTCTTCCACTTCTACATGTGCATCCTCTTCCGAGTAGTTTCCTCCTTGCCAGGCCTCATGAGCTCTTCCCAGGTGCAGGGCTCTTCTGAAGGCTGGCATGTTCATGGGTGGTGGGTCTGATCTTATCATCAATAACTGTGACTGTCCTTCTTCCTCGTCCAAACCTGAAGACCACTCATACCGTCTGCTCTGCAAGTACTGATCTTCTGAAGTCATTCCATCAGATTCCCTTTCACCTTCTTCATGAGCATCTGAAGCCGAATACCCCCAAGGAGCAGTGTGGGTGCCAGGCTGGTGTGACCCAAGATGGTGTAAGCTCTGATGGTCAGGTGGTGGACGATTATATTTAGATGAATGGTGGTCTGGATCTGGGCTGTAAGATATTAGGCAGGTAGGATACGTTAAATAAAGACTGGGTGTATTTGAGGAGGACTTCATGCTAACTTTCCCAACTAGAAGTTATTTTTCCAGAAGATACTACAGTACCTAGAAGGATTATCAAAATTAGGCTTATTTACTTTAGAAAAAAGACGACTGAGGGGAGATCTAATAACTATGTATAAATATATCAGAGGTCAGTACAGAGATCTCTCCCATCATCTATTTATCCCCAGGACTGTGACTGTGACGAGGGGACATCCTCTGCGTCTGGAGGAAAGAAGGTTTGTACATAAACATAGAAGAGGATTCTTTACGGTAAGAGCAGTGAGACTATGGAACTCTCTACCTGAGGAGGTGGTGATGGTAAGTTCACTAAGAGAGTTCAAGAAGGGCCTGGATGTATTTCTGGAGGTTATAGTTACTAGAGATGGGTCGTTGATCCAGGGAGTTATTCTGATGCCTGATTGGAGTCGGGAAGGAATTTTTTCCCCTAAAGTGAGGAAAATTGGCTTCTACCTCACAGGGTTTTTTTTTGCCTTCCTCTGGATCAACTTGTAGGATATCAGGCCGAACTGGATGGACAGAGGGCTTTTTTCGGCCTTATAAACTATGTTACTATGACATCTATTGTAAATCAGCAGGAGATAAAATCAATGCATGATTGGTCTACATCTAGTCTAAACAAGTGTTTATGTGAATAAAGCCAAATACCTTATAAGGAATACAGGATCGGCATATTAAAATCCAATGTGCCCAATCATTCACTTTAACCCAACACCTGCTCTCAGTCCCCAATGGTTAGCATGTGCACGGCCGCTCCATTGAAAAATTAGGAGACTAACAAAGAGAAGACAAGTACTTGCCTATCTCAATCAGTCTTCTGAACCTTGAATTGGGCAGAACCGTGTAAGCTCAATAAGCTACATTGAAATGGAGGACACATTCTCTTTATTGGTGGGGATCCCATTTATCGGATCCCCACCGATGAGACAGTGAGTTTAGAGGATCTGTGGCTGAATGTTGACCTTAAAGGGAGTCTTTCACCTGTTTTTCACCTATATAACTAAGCAGTGCCTCACAGAAGATTGCAGACACATCCCAGACATACCTGTGTGCACTGTGTGTCTGTATTACATGTCACATCCCAGACATACCTGTGTGCACTGTGTGTGTGTATTACATGTCACATCCCAGACATACCTGTGTGCACTGTGTGTCTGTATTACATGTCACATCCCAGACATACCTGTGTGCACTGTGTGTCTGTATTACATGTCACATCCCAGACATACCTGTGTGCACTGTGTGTGTGTATTACATGTCACATCCCAGACATACCTGTGTGCACTGTGTGTGTGTATTACATGTCACATCCCAGACATACCTGTGTGCACTGTGTGTCTGTATTACATGTCACATCCCAGACATACCTGTGTGCACTGTGTGTGTATTACATGTCACATCCCAGACATACCTGTGTGCACTGTGTGTCTGTATTACATGTCACATCCCAGACATACCTGTGTGCACTGTGTGTCTGTATTACATGTCACATCCCAGACATACCTGTGTGCACTGTGTGTCTGTATTACATGTCACATCCCAGACATACCTGTGTGCACTGTGTGTCTGTATTACATGTCACATTCCAGACATACCTGTGTGCACTGTGTGTGTGTATTACATGTCACATCCCAGACATACCTGTGTGCACTGTGTGTGTGTGTATTACATGTCACATCCCAGACATACCTGTGTGCACTGTGTGTCTGTATTACATGTCACATCCCAGACATACCTGTGTGCACTGTGTGTCTGTATTACATGTCACATCCCAGACATACCTGTGTGCACTGTGTGTCTGTATTACATGTCACATCCCAGACATACCTGTGTGCACTGTGTGTCTGTATTACATGTCACATCCCAGACATACCTGTGTGCACTGTGTGTGTGTATTACATGTCACATCCCAGACATACCTGTGTGCACTGTGTGTGTATTACATGTCACATGCAAGACATACCTGTGTGCACTGTGTGTATTACATGTCACATCCAAGACATACCTGTGTGCACTGTGTGTGTATTACATGTCACATCCCAGACATACCTGTGTGCACTGTGTGTCTGTATTACATGTCACATCCCAGACATACCTGTGTGCACTGTGTGTCTGTATTACATGTCACATCCCAGACATACCTGTGTGCACTGTGTGTGTGTATTACATGTCACATCCCAGACATACCTGTGTGCACTGTGTGTGTGTATTACATGTCACATCCCAGACATACCTGTGTGCACTGTGTGTCTGTATTACATGTCACATCCCAGACATACCTGTGTGCACTGTGTGTCTGTATTACATGTCACATCCCAGACATACCTGTGTGCACTGTGTGTCTGTATTACATGTCACATCCCAGACATACCTGTGTGCACTGTGTGTCTGTATTACATGTCACATCCCAGACATACCTGTGTGCACTGTGTGTGTGTATTACATGTCACATCCCAGACATACCTGTGTGCACTGTGTGTGTATTACATGTCACATCCCAGACATACCTGTGTGCACTGTGTGTGTGTATTACATGTCACATACCAGACATACCTGTGTGCACTGTGTGTCTGTATTACATGTCACATCCCAGACATACCTGTGTGCACTGTGTGTGTCTGTATTACATGTCACATCCCAGACATACCTGTGTGCACTGTGTGTGTCTGTATTACATGTCACATCCCAGACATACCTGTGTGCACTGTGTGTCTGTATTACATGTCACATCCCAGACATACCCGTGTGCACTGTGTGTCTGTATTACATGTCACATCCCAGACATACCTGTGTGCACTGTGTGTCTGTATTACATGTCACATCCCAGACATACCTGTGTGCACTGTGTGTCTGTATTACATGTCACATCCCAGACATACCTGTGTGCACTGTGTGTATTACATGTCACATCCCAGACATACCTGTGTGCACTGTGTGTATTACATGTCACATCCCAGACATACCTGTGTGCACTGTGTGTGTGTGTATTACATGTCACATCCCAGACATACCTGTGTGCACTGTGTGTATTACATGTCACATCCCAGACATACCTGTGTGCACTGTGTGTCTGTATTACATGTCACATCCCAGACATACCTGTGTGCACTGTGTGTGTGTATTACATGTCACATCCCAGACATACCTGTGTGTACTGTGTGTGTGTATTACATGTCACATCCCAGACATACCTGTGTGTACTGTGTGTGTGTATTACATGTCACATCCCAGACATACCTGTGTGCACTGTGTGTATTACATGTCACATCCCAGACATACCTGTGTGCACTGTGTGTCTGTATTACATGTCACATCCCAGACATACCTGTGTGTGTATTACATGTCACATCCCAGACATACCTGTGTGTACTGTGTGTCTGTATTACATGTCACATCCCAGACATACCTGTGTGCACTGTGTGTCTGTATTACATGTCACATCCCAGACATACCTGTGTGCACTGTGTGTCTGTATTACATGTCACATCCCAGACATACCTGTGTGCACTGTGTGTATTACATGTCACATCCCAGACATACCTGTGTGCACTGTGTGTATTACATGTCACATCCCAGACATACCTGTGTGTGTATATGACATGTCACATCCCAGACATACCTGTGTGCACTGTGTGTATTACATGTCACATCCCAGACATACCTGTGTGCACTGTGTGTATTACATGTCACATCCCAGACATACCTGTGTGCACTGTGTGTGTGTGTATTACATGTCACATCCCAGACATACCTGTGTGCACTGTGTGTATTACATGTCACATCCCAGACATACCTGTGTGCACTGTGTGTATTACATGTCACATCCCAGACATACCTGTGTGCACTGTGTGTATTACATGTCACATCCCAGACATACCTGTGTGCACTGTGTGTGTGTATTACATGTCACATCCCAGACATACCTGTGTGCACTGTGTGTCTGTATTACATGTCACATCCCAGACATACCTGTGTGCACTGTGTGTCTGTATTACATGTCACATCCCAGACATACCTGTGTGCACTGTGTGTCTGTATTACATGTCACATCCCAGACATACCTGTGTGCACTGTGTGTCTGTATTACATGTCACATCCCAGACATACCTGTGTGCACTGTGTGTGTGTATTACATGTCACATCCCAGACATACCTGTGTGCACTGTGTGTGTATTACATGTCACATCCCAGACATACCTGTGTGCACTGTGTGTGTGTATTACATGTCACATCCCAGACATACCTGTGTGCACTGTGTGTCTGTATTACATGTCACATCCCAGACATACCTGTGTGCACTGTGTGTGTCTGTATTACATGTCACATCCCAGACATACCTGTGTGCACTGTGTGTGTCTGTATTACATGTCACATCCCAGACATACCTGTGTGCACTGTGTGTCTGTATTACATGTCACATCCCAGACATACCCGTGTGCACTGTGTGTCTGTATTACATGTCACATCCCAGACATACCTGTGTGCACTGTGTGTCTGTATTACATGTCACATCCCAGACATACCTGTGTGCACTGTGTGTCTGTATTACATGTCACATCCCAGACATACCTGTGTGCACTGTGTGTATTACATGTCACATCCCAGACATACCTGTGTGCACTGTGTGTATTACATGTCACATCCCAGACATACCTGTGTGCACTGTGTGTGTGTGTATTACATGTCACATCCCAGACATACCTGTGTGCACTGTGTGTATTACATGTCACATCCCAGACATACCTGTGTGCACTGTGTGTCTGTATTACATGTCACATCCCAGACATACCTGTGTGCACTGTGTGTGTGTATTACATGTCACATCCCAGACATACCTGTGTGTACTGTGTGTGTGTATTACATGTCACATCCCAGACATACCTGTGTGTACTGTGTGTGTGTATTACATGTCACATCCCAGACATACCTGTGTGCACTGTGTGTATTACATGTCACATCCCAGACATACCTGTGTGCACTGTGTGTCTGTATTACATGTCACATCCCAGACATACCTGTGTGTGTATTACATGTCACATCCCAGACATACCTGTGTGTACTGTGTGTCTGTATTACATGTCACATCCCAGACATACCTGTGTGCACTGTGTGTCTGTATTACATGTCACATCCCAGACATACCTGTGTGCACTGTGTGTCTGTATTACATGTCACATCCCAGACATACCTGTGTGCACTGTGTGTCTGTATTACATGTCACATCCCAGACATACCTGTGTGCACTGTGTGTCTGTATTACATGTCACATCCCAGACATACCTGTGTGCACTGTGTGTCTGTATTACATGTCACATCCCAGACATACCTGTGTGCACTGTGTGTATTACATGTCACATCCCAGACATACCTGTGTGCACTGTGTGTATTACATGTCACATCCCAGACATACCTGTGTGTGTATATGACATGTCACATCCCAGACATACCTGTGTGCACTGTGTGTATTACATGTCACATCCCAGACATACCTGTGTGCACTGTGTGTATTACATGTCACATCCCAGACATACCTGTGTGCACTGTGTGTGTGTGTATTACATGTCACATCCCAGACATACCTGTGTGCACTGTGTGTGTGTGTATTACATGTCACATCCCAGACATACCTGTGTGCACTGTGTGTATTACATGTCACATCCCAGACATACCTGTGTGCACTGTGTGTATTACATGTCACATCCCAGACATACCTGTGTGCACTGTGTGTGTGTATTACATGTCACATCCCAGACATACCTGTGTGCACTGTGTGTCTGTATTACATGTCACATCCCAGACATACCTGTGTGCACTGTGTGTCTGTATTACATGTCACATCCCAGACATACCTGTGTGCACTGTGTGTCTGTATTACATGTCACATCCCAGACATACCTGTGTGCACTGTGTGTCTGTATTACATGTCACATCCCAGACATACCTGTGTGCACTGTGTGTCTGTATTACATGTCACATCCCAGACATACCTGTGTGCACTGTGTCTGTATTACATGTCACATCCCAGACATACCTGTGTGCACTGTGTGTCTGTATTACATGTCACATCCCAGACATACCTGTGTGCACTGTGTGTCTGTATTACATGTCACATCCCAGACATACCTGTGTGCACTGTGTGTATTACATGTCACATCCCAGACATACCTGTGTGCACTGTGTGTATTACATGTCACATCCCAGACATACCTGTGTGCACTGTGTGTCTGTATTACATGTCACATCCCAGACATACCTGTGTGTACAAGACACAAGGTATACACTATACTGTAGGTAACATATGCATGCTTCTGTAGGTTATAAAGGTAATAGCTGTAGCCTTCACACAGTCGACAAAGCTACATTACGAGTCCTTACCGTCCCATAATGCCACAGTTTATTCCATCCGAATCCCTGGGGTGAGTTATTCTGATGCCTGAAGTAAAAAAAAAACAAAAAAACTTGTGTATAAAATCGTATCGAGCAAGTCCAAAATATGGATGTTCCCCGACTACTTGACCTAGGAGTTATATATACATACACAGGCTCATGTGTTAGACTGCATATGAGAAAGCAAATATATGTGTTACCTAAATCACATGCACTGCTCACCTTCTCGGTTGTCTTCTCTATATCCCATGTGTGGGTAAGATGTGAGGACACCACCTTCTTCTGGATAGGCCCCGTCATTGGCTTCTCCACCTCCCACAAGGACAATCTCCACACCTCCTGGACATGGCATTGGGGCACAAGCTTCATTCTGCCCAATGGATGGCAGTGGGTAGGGTAAATTATCCACATCGTCCCGTCCAGAGAGGTATGTGGAGGAAACGTCTTCCATGAGGAGGAAGGTTTAAGGACAGGAAGATCAGAAAGAAAAAATGGTGGTTGACAAAAAAAAAAAAAATGGAAGTGGGGACTTTAGATCACCACAATGAAATCAAAGCCAAGAACGTGAGAGATCTACAAGGAGGTCAAGTTGGATGGTGATAAAGAAGATGAAAAAAGAGAAAAGAATCAAGAGAAAAACAAAAAGGACTAATTAGTTTTGTTCCAACTAAACTGTACTATAATGTAGATACAAAATGTGGGCGTCACATAGAATAAGGAATCCTTTCATCATACTTATCACTTTATCATATGAATCATTTCTAATAAATTCAAAAATTTACACGCCAGATCCAAAGTTGTCATTATTTCAGCTAAAAATAGTCAAAGAATCAACTAAACTAAACAGACCAGTCTTGTCTTATCTCAACATAGAATGACCATACATGAGGCAGATGGAGCGGGAAACTAACCAAAATACCATGCACATTGAAGTCATGAACCAAAGCTTGGACAAGCTTAGTTAGGATAGAAAATGATGGGGGTCCCAGAACTACGTTGGGTTCTATAATACACGTACATTTTTTAAATGTATTGTAGATAGTGGATGATTACTTGTGGGACCATATCTTGGCCTTCAGCATAGGAGCGGGAATCTTCCAAAAACTCTACCCAATGGCTTTGGAGTAAAGTTCTCCATTGACCCCAAGTCTTGCCAACCCTTAGAATAGTCACAGAAATGAATTTCAGTAGACAATTACCACAGGACCGGCCGACTCCCCCGATTCCGGAGGAGACAAGAAAATAAGAAACCCAACTTCCCAAACCTTTTGTTTTTGAAGAGAGAGGCTGCCGCCAGAGGCACATGTCAAAAGCTTTCTCCTCAGTCAGAACACGGGCAAGCTGTGTGAAGCACGGATGTGTATAGATGGGTTGAAGAGATATCTAATGTGTATGGGCAGCCTATTATTATTATTCAGACAAGTTCAACTTTCCTGTGGCTGATTTGTCTCACTTTCTACTCTTTCCGAAAGAAAACTTAACACGTTTCCTGTTCATTCCTTAAGTATTTCTGCAGAAGTATGTAGCACACTTGAGTCAAGTTCCAGTTGGAATGCAGAACAAGGAGTTTCTATGAAGGGGCTAGTCTGGACACGACGTTACATATCAAAGGAAAAGAACAACCCTAAAGCCAACTGGGTAGAGTCACCTTGGGTTCAATGTTCTAAACCGGTGCACTGCCATTAAACTTGTGGTGTCCAGAAATTAGCAGATGTCTTCTCCAACCAGCCATATGTCCAACAGTTGTTTCTAGAGTTGAGTGAAGCGAGCTTTGGATGCTTCATCCAAAGTCGCTTGGTTCAAGACTTCGGAATAATACTGTACGGAGATCCGTCTCTGTACAGTATTAGAGTGTATGGGCTCCGATGAGCCGAAGTCAGTTATTCGCGCGTGACTTTGTTGAACAACTTCGATAGTTGATTTTTAAAATGGAAAACCACTTTAAAACTTGACACAAAACTTGGCTTTGGTTCCAAGGTACTAGTCAACACTAGTTGTTTCTCACCCTCATGACAAAGTCAATAAAACACAATTTTCTGAGAATTTTTTTAACTGATGATCCTCTGGTCGGGGTCAGACACCTTGGACGCCCACTGATCAGCTGTTTGAGAAGGCACTGGCGCTCCTAGTGGCTCCATGACCTTCTCTCAGGTCACCAAACACAGCACCGTGCATTGTATAGTGGCCAAGCTTGGTATTGCGCTCAGCCCCATTCACTTCAATGGGGCTGAGCTGCTCCTAGGCCACGTGACCGATGAACGTGACATTACTGGCCTGGAAAAAGCTAAGAGAAGGCTACTGTGCTACTTTGAGAGCTGTTGCCTCCTCAAACAGCTGATCGGCAGTGAACCCTGGTGTCGGACCCTCACCGTTCAGACACTGACGACTTGGGTTGAGCGAATTGAGATCGTAGATCTGAAGTCGATTCATTAAAAACAAAAAACCTTTGTTTGTAATGCTGTTTTCGTAATGTATTTGCTCCACGCAGGTAAAATCCGTCTTGTCCAAAGTTGCTCGAGACTTCGGTAAATGACTTCATTGTTCCTATCTACGGATTTTAAAACATTTAAATATTGGAATCCGAAGCTACCATTACCAAAGCCGACTTCGGATTCCTATTCTAATATGTTTTTAAATCCGCAAATAAAAACACGGAAGTCATTTACAGAAGTCTTGCAGAAATTTGGACGAGATGAAGTTTTCCAACACGGAGCAAATACATTGTAAATTAGGTGGAAACAGCAATACAAACAACGTTTTTTAACGAATCGACTTCAGATCTATGATCAGGAGCTTGATTCGCTCAACCCTACTGATGACCTATCCAGAGAACAGGTCATCAGTAAAAAAACATTTCAGAAAAGCCCTTTAACTGGTTGGACATTGACTTTACAAGGGTGCTACCTGTAGGTGGCACTAGAGACAGCATACTTCCTTCTGGAGGAGAGCTCATTTGCATACTTTTCCCAAGGAGCATTGCCTATAAGACTCCCCACACCAGAGGGATCTCCCTTAGGCTTCTTTCACACGTCAGTGAACCCCGGACAGGACACGTACTCATTGACTTTAATGTTTGCATTCACACATAAGTGGCACGACGGAAGCATGCCCTATTTACCACAGACACTACACGGATGCCACCCATGTTTGGTTCATGGTTTTCATTGATTGTATCTAGGAGATGCTTTGGAATTTAAAAGGGTTGTCCTACGAAAAATTTTCTACAGTTTTCAAACCAGCACCTGGATCTGAATACTTTAATTGCATGTAATTAAAAATTTAGCATAACCACTAAAGCTATTCACTGAAATCTATCTGTATAGCGCCACCTGCTGTTTTCTATTTTTCTTATTTCTGTGTCCTTCTTACTGAGATGGCCGCACATGCTCAGTTTCATGCTTAGTTTCATCCTTTAACTGCCTCCTGAGCTGTGATAGGGAGAGCTGAGACACGCCTACTGAGCTGTGATAGGAGAGCTGAGACACTCCCCTTGAGCGGTCAGCTTGATATAAATCTAGCAGAGCAATGAACGTGGAGATCTCTGGATCCAGGTGAGGTACAGGGCTGGTTCTGGCTATGTTAGAAAGAGGTTGTCATGTACTCTATGATGTCTAGAGTACATCACAGGATAACCCCATTAATTTTCAGCCCACCAGTGTCCATGGAATAGGGATGACAAAAAACGGACCAAACACAGATTCTTCACCAATATATATATATATATATATATACATACACACGAGGCCTAAGGAGACTGGGTGCACCCCTGTGTGATGTGCCAGGAACTCTATCCTAGCACATCAGCTATTGACATGCATTTTACAGACCCAACCGTGCATATGGGATGCAGTCCATTAATATTTGAAGTGGCCATCACGTGGGCAAGCAGTAATGCCCCTCGTGAGGGACCAGCGAACACACATTGTACTATCTGTACAGATAATTTCCATCTCCTTTCAATTTCATATAAATAGAAGTGGGAACCCGAAGAACCTCAAGCAACAGACGCAACAATAATGGAAATTCTTAAAAGAACATTCGAGCCAAAAGTAATGCACTGTGTTAGGCTGAGGGCAGGGGGAGGTGCATGTGGTGCAAACAGAACGGACTATATACCCATGTTAAAGGTGCCGTCCCATGAAAAATATCCTATAGTTTTCATACCAGCACCTGCTTCTGAATACTTTTGTAATTGCATGTAATTAAACATTTTGCATAGCCACTGAGTTATTCAATAAAATGTATCTGTATAGCGCCACCTGCTTTTTGTTTTTTTCTTATTTCTTTGACTTGTTCACTGAGAAGGCCGCACATGCTCAGTTTCATCCTTCAACTGCCTCCTGAGCCGTGATAGGGAGAGCTGACACACGCCTCCTGAGCCGTGATAGGGAGGGCTGACACACGCCTCCTGAGCCGTGATAGGGAGGGCTGACACACGCCTCCTGAGCCGTGATAGGGAGGGCTGACACACGCCTCCTGAGCCGTGATAGGGAGGGCTGACACACGCCTCCTGAGCCGTGATAGGAGGGCTGACACACGCCTCCTGAGCCGTGATAGGGAGGGCTGACACACGCCTCTGAGCCGTGATAGGAGGGCTGACCCCTCCTGGCCGTGATAGGGAGGGCTGACACACGCCTCCTGAGCCGTGATAGGGAGGGCTGACACACGCCTCCTGAGCCGTGATAGGGAGGGCTGACACACGCCTCCTGAGCCGTGATAGGGAGGGCTGACACACGCCTCCTGAGCCGTGATAGGGAGGGCTGACACACGCCTCCTGAGCCGTGATAGGGAGGGCTGACACACGCCTCCTGAGCCGTGATAGGGAGGGCTGACACACGCCTCCTGAGCCGTGATAGGGAGGGCTGACACACGCCTCCTGAGCCGTGATAGGGAGGGCTGACACACGCCTCCTGAGCCGTGATAGGGAGGGCTGACACACGCCTCCTGAGCCGTGATAGGGAGGGCTGACACACGCCTCCTGAGCCGTGATAGGGAGGGCTGACACACGCCTCCTGAGCCGTGATAGGGAGGGCTGACACACGCCTCCTGAGCCGTGATAGGGAGGGCTGACACACGCCTCCTGAGCCGTGATAGGGAGGGCTGACACACGCCTCCTGAGCCGTGATAGGGAGGGCTGACACACGCCTCCTGAGCCGTGATAGGGAGGGCTGACACACGCCTCCTGAGCCGTGATAGGGAGGGCTGACACACGCCTCCTGAGCCGTGATAGGGAGGGGCTGACACACGCCTCCTGAGCCGTGATAGGGAGGGCTGACACACGCCTCCTGAGCCGTGATAGAGGCTGAACGCCCGAGCGTGAAGGGGGCTGACACGCCTCCTGAGCCGTGATAGGGAGGGCTGACACACGCCTCCTGAGCTGCAGCAGAAAAGACACTCCCCTGAGCTGTCAGCTTGATAAAAATCTAGGAGACTAATGGATGGGGAAATCTCTGGATCCATGTGAGGTACAGGGCTGGTTCTAGCTTTGTTAGAAAGAGATTCTCATGTACTATATGATGTCTGATTATAATTTTTTACACTAATCATGGGATAACCCATTTAAAGGCCCTTTTAGACGGGCCGATGTGTCTCCCTGCCCGAGCGCCGCTCAGCGATATCGGCGCTCGGGCAGGGAGCCTTTACACGGCCCGATGAATCGAGCGCCGGGCCGCACGAGTGATCGCTGTATCACTCGTGCGGCCGGGAAGCTCCATACTGTCAGGCGCACATCGCCTGTTTACACAGGCCGATGTGCGCCCGACAGATTGGATCTTTTGTAGAAACCAAAAGATCCAATCAGCCGACGAACGAGTGTTTTGCTCGTTCGTCGGCTGATTAGGGCCACTTTTACACGGGCCGATTATCGGCACTAGCGTTCCTAGGAACGATTTTTCGGCCGATAATCGGCCCGTGTAAAAGGACCTTAACACATTTATTTTAGTAAAGAGGAGCTGTCGCCTCTCCCAACATTGTTTTGTAACTAATAATTTTCCAAAAAGTTCCTATGAAAAATTTATTTTTTTGAGAATTAAAAATCATATGAGTGCGGGACAATAGTCCCGCGGGCGGCCCGGCATGCACAGCATCATTGTAATCAATGATGCTGTGCGCTCCTGTGCGCACAATCGATGCCGCTCCGGGACATATGGCCCACTCACAGACCGTATGTCTCGGAGGGCATACGGTCATGTGAAAGGCCCTCATACTTTTTATGTCTGTATAGGCTTTACTACAGGTTTTGGCTCACAATCACTGATGGAAATAACTCACCAAATAACTGAAGTGTGAACTCGGCCTAGATTCTTATCACTTTGATAAGAATTCAACTTAAAGGCTATGTGCACCTTCGGGGACTTTTTTTTATTGCATTTTACTCTTTTGGGGCTAAATATTTTTTCAATTGGTCTTTATTAAAAATATTGAGCCATTCTGTCACAAAGGGTTACCGTAACTGTTTTTCTAGCTGTGTGACTGGTACTTTCACTTTGCACTGTCATCTAATAAATCTTATCTGTAAATTACTAGAGATCATGAACACTTATTTAATCCACATTCTTATCAGTAAGATAAGAACTGAGCTATAACGAGTGTTTATAAGGTCAGAGAGCAGAGATAAGGAGACCATCAGCTCCCTGCCTGACGGAGAAGATAGAAAGTTCAGATCTCAGCCCTGTACAGGGAAAAGGACTCCATATTTTTTAATTAAGACCAATTGAAAAAATGATTTTTAGCTCATAATGAGTACAATGCAATAATAAAAAAATACCCCCAAAAGGTGTACATAACCTTTAAGGCACTATTACATGGGTATTAGAACATGCCATCAATGTCAGATAGGAGCGGGTCCCAGACTAGGGACCTACATCTAACTCCAGAACGGGACCCCGGAAGTAAAACAGAGCAGCAGTGCATGCGCCTCCCTCCATTCACCACTATGGGAGTTCCTAAAACAGGTGAGCACTGGGCGTGCTCGTGAATGGAGAAGACGCCGCACATACGTGGTCGTCTCTCCTTCAATTCGGGGGGGGGGGCCCCGTTCTCTGTACCCGCACCTATCTGATGTTGATGGCATATCCTAGTGATATGCGATCAACGTCCCAGGTGGGCCCACCCCTTTAAAGGCGTATTTCAAATAAAAATGGGGTTGTGGTGACCTGTCTTAGGCAGTGAGCAGGCAGACCAAGCTGTTCCCAGCACATTGAACAGGAAAAGGGGACATGAGTGGGGACCAGGGATCGGTAAGGAGAGTACTCACTGTTTGTTACTTTAGCATTCTCTGACCCCATTTTTAATTAATAGCATGCCCCGAAATACCCCTTTAAACTGCCTGACCTAAGTTTACACTGTCTAAATACAAGGCCGGATTAGTAATTCTGCCCCATTGTCTTAGAGTTTATAGGTTTAGCTCAGTTTCAGCAAGCCCCAGAGGATAGCATTGAGAAGAACCTCACAGCGGATTGCAGGGGGTCTTTACTAGCCATTTTCTCCAGAAACAACGCCCCTCTTGACAATGGGCTGTATGCAGTACTGCAGCTCGGTCATGAGAAAAAAAAACAAGGCCTTGTTTCTCAAAACCGACTTTGTTGCCCACAGCAACCAATCAGAGCACGGCTTTCATTTGGCCAAAGCAGTTTACAAAATGAAAGCTGAGCTCTGATTGGTTGCTATGGGCAACACAGAGTCTTACTATTAGACAGTGTGGACTATGGAGGCCAGCAGTGAGACAGGCACAAGAAGGAGAAGAGTGTGCCGAGAGGCTTCTCCTCGCCCTGCTCGGCTTGACTGACAGGTCTGTAATATTTGCATAGGGTGAGAGACCCGTCAGTCAAGCCGAGCAGGATAGGCGGAAGCCACACAGCAAACTCATCTCGACACTCTTGGCTCAAGTCACAAATAGCGGTGTATCCATATTTGTACCATAATTTGCACTTTTTGCCCCTCTACAGGCATACATGTCTTCTTTTTTTTTTTTTTTAGCAAGGTGGTGTGCACGAGGCCTTACTATTTGCATTCGCCATTTAATAATTCTGTAGCCTTTCATATGACTCTATGTTGTGCCATTCCTCTATTATTCCTGCTGAAACTGCTAGCAGTCTACAATGAAGGTCTAGCTGAGCTGTGTTAGGGGTTTGTCCTGCACAGTCAGTCGCTGGCAGCACTGATTGGATAATGCCAGCCTGGGCAGGGACACACCCCCCATCTGGTAACATCCAGACGTGGATTCATTCGTAAACTTCTAGCAGGAATAACAGAGGAACAGCGCAAAAGAGAATCAAAAGAATACACAGTCAAGAGTGGCCATTTAACGTGGAAAACATTTGCTTACAGAAACAGATATGCCGGAGGGATGATGTTCTCCTTAAAGGGGTTGTACACAAATGGGGACCTCTTCTACAGACCACCGCAGCGTGGGTGGACCTGTGGTGGAAATCATTCTTACCTGAACTCCGCCACTGGGTTGTGGCTCTGCATTGGCTCCGCAGGTCCGGGTATCTACGTGTCATCATCACCGATTAGCTAGTGATGGCCTATGGCTTAAAAAAACCCTGGACAACCCCTTTAGTACTACATACACAAGGCCACATTTACTGTCATGGCTGCCCCTGACATTTTTAAAAAGCAAGTAAGCCAAAAATAATAATCAACTGCGCCGCACCTTACAAGGGGGTGAGAGTTACGGCTCATACACACAAACGTATTTTCTTTCCGTGTCAGTTACGGTTTTTTTTTTGCGACCGTATACGAATCCATTCATTTCAAAGGGTCTGCAAAAAAAAACACGGATGTTACTCCGTGTGCATTCCGTTTCCGTATGTCCGTATTTCTGTTCTGCAAAAAAACCAGAACATGTCCTAAGGGAGCATGCACATGACCGTATGTATTTTGCAGTCCGCAAAAATACGGATCCGCAAAAAATACGGATGACGTCCATGTGCATTCTGTATTTTGCGGAACGGAACAGCCGGCCCCTAATAGAACAGTACTATCCTTGTCCGTAATGCGGACAATAATAGGACACTGTTTTTTTGCGGAACGGAAATACGGACATACGGAAACGGAATGCACACGGAGTAACTTTTATTTTTTTTGCAGACCCATTGAAATGAATGGCCCTCAAAAAAAAACAAGAAAACGGAACGGACATGGAAAAAAAAAAGTTCGTGTGCATGAGCCCTATTATTGTCCACATTACGGACGAGGATAGGACTGTTCTATTAGGGGCTAGATGTTTCGCTCCGCAAAATATGGAATACACACGGACGTCATCCATATTTTTTGCAGGTCCGTTTTTTGCGGACCGCAAAATACATGCGGTCATGTGCATGAGGCCTTAGTGTAAAAGGGGGTTTGGCTTACCAAGATCAGGAATGGGGTAACGTGCTCCACTTTGCGCCCAAAATTTTGGCACAAGATCCTCTTGCAAAGTCAAGAAACTAATATTTGGTGCAAGGTCTAAGCGTGCGCCACCGTGATAAATTTGGTGAATATTTAGACTAAGGGCTCATTCACACGACCGTATGCAAAGAATATGAATGACGTCCGTGTGCATTCCGTATTTTGCAGAACGGAACAGCTGGCCCCTAATAGAACAGTCCTATCCTTGTCCGTGATGCTTGTAGATTGTAAGCCCTCTCTCCTTCTGTACCATACTGTAATACCGTCTGTATTATGTAAGTGCACCCCTTATCATATGTACAGCGCCATGGAAGGAATGGCACTTTAAAGAAGAACTCCCACAAATTTTTTTATTCTCTGACCTGTTAGAAAAGTGCATGATATAATCTGTAGTGATTGTCATTTTCTTATCAGAGGCTGAAATTGAGACTTTCCCCTCTCTTCTTATTGTAGCTGGGTCATGTGACCAACTCCCTGACCTCCAACTGACCCAGGACAGGAAGCCAGTAACTGCTCTATTCATTCCTATGAGACTGAAAGTGAGGCTCCCATATGAATACATAGAAAATTAGACTTCCTGTCCAAACATAAGTCTCTGTGTGAGTTGGTGGGTCTAATTCCTAGTCACATGACACAGATAAGAAACTTCAGGGTGATATAAGTCAAAAATTCAGACACTGGTAAGAAAATGACTGTTTCTGTGAGTAAAAACCTCTCTTCTTATTGTAGCTGGGTCATGTGACCAACTCCCTGACCTCCAACTGACCCAGGACAGGAAGCCAGTAACTGCTCTATTCATTCCTATGGGAGCCTCACTTTCAGTCTCATAGGAATACATAGAGAATTAGACTTCCTGTCCACACATAAGTCTATGTGTGAGTTGGTGGGTCTAATTGCTGGTCACATGACACAGATAAGAAACTTCAGGATGATATAACTCAAAAATTCAGCTACTGGTAAGAAAATGACATTCACTACAGATTATATCATGTACATTTCTAGCAGGACATGGAATAAAACTTTTTGCGGGAGTTCTTCTTTAATAATAATAATAAAATAGGACATGTTCTATTTCTTTGCGGAACGGACATACGGAAACAGAATGCACATGGAGCAACTTTGTTTCTTTTTGCAGACCCATTGAAGTGAATGGTTCCACACACGGTCCGCAATAAAAAATAAAAAAAACACGGAAAGAAAATACGTTCATTTGCATGAGCCCTAAGTCAATGGTGCCTGGTCCATTTTTTTTCGTTACAGTAAAAAAAACAGATCCGGCGCCCACTGACGCGAGCGTTCAGTGCCTGTGCTGTGGACCTTAATTTGCGGTCCACAGTGCAGGGCACTGACAGTGCGGCTGCTGCATTCGCATCGCGGAGACATTCATTTGAATGGGGTCCTCCATCCGCACCGCAGAAAAGTATACATGCGCTACTTTTTTGCGGTGCGGAGGCACGGCCAGAAACACCATGGAAGAACACCGTAGTGCTTCCGTGGTGTTCCGATCCGAGCCTCCGTTCCGCATCTCCGTGATTGCGGACCCATTGAAGTGAGTGGGTCCGCGATCCGTGATGCAGGCTGCACATGGCCGGTGCCCGCGTATGTGGGCCGCAACGCGAGCACCGGTCTCGTGCATGAGCCCTTATGAGGATTTTCATTTCTGATCCGGTTTGTTCAGTTTTGATGTCCGGCCGAGCCATCCAGATGTAATAAATGGCATGGATCCTTTTTATTCAGGTTTTGAGATCCGGATCTCAAAACCTGAATTAAGACCGCAGATGTGAAACACTGTAGACGGGATTAGTAAATCTGACCCGTTTTCATGTTTGTGTAGCATTTCAGCGGTTTTTATTAATCAAAAGGCAGCATTGTGTATTTTCTGGCATTGTCTCCGTATACTGCTCCAAGAAAAACACCCGTGCAAACCGTAAGAGGAAAAAAAGAAAAGTCACTTGAAACGTCATCTCTTGGGTTTAAGGCCTCATGCACACGAACGTGTGCCGGCCGTGCCCGTGCTGCGGGCCGCAAACTGCGGTCCGCAATGCACGGGCACTGACCGTGAGGCCACCGCATGCGGATCGCGGACCCATTCACTTGAATGGGGTCCGCGATCTGCATCCGAGGGTCCGCACCGCAAAAAAGTAGTGCTTGCATTACACCGTAGTGCTTCCGTGGTGTTCCGATCCGTGTCTCCGCTCCGCATCTCCTGGATCGCGGACCCATTGAAGTGAATGGGTCCGCGATCCGTGATGCGGGCTGCACACGGCCGGTGCCCGTTTATTGCGGACCCGCCGTATGCGGCCCGCAGCACGGGCACGGCCGGCACACGTTCGTGTGCATGAGGCCTAAGGCTCAGTTCAGACGTCCGTGGAGCACGGTCAGTGAAAACCGGGACCGCTTCTTGAGGCCGCCGCTGTACAGTGATACACTCCATACAAGTGTGTACAGTGTTTCACTGTACAGCGGCGACCTCACGAAGCGCACAGCGTCATAGCAACCAATGACGCCGTTCGCTCCTGCCTCATGACGCCTCAGAAGGAGCACAGGCTGGGTTTTCACGGACCGTGCTCCACAGACTGAATTAAGCCTTAGGGCTCATGCACACGACCGGTGCCCGTATTGCGGCCTGTATACAGTAGGTCTGCAATACAGCGGCACTGGCCGTGTGCAGCCCGCATCACTGATCGCGGACCCATTCACTTCAATGTCTCCGCAACCCGGGAGATGCGGAACGGAGGCTCGGATCGGAACACCACGGAAGCACTACGTTGTGGTTCTGTGGTGTTTTTGGCCGCAAAAAAGTAGCGCATGCACTACTTTTTTGCGGCGCGGACCGTCAGATGCGGATCGCGGACTCCATTCAAATGAATGGGTCCGCGATCTGCATGCGGCAGCCCCAATGTCAGTGCCCGTGCGGTCCGCACACGTTTGAGTGCATGAGCCCTTAAAATGCTCCTTACTTCTTGCTAAACATCACACATAAGAAAGTTAATCTACTTTCCACTCCAAGTAAACTATAAGGAAGCGGGCCTGTCATTTAGGGCTCATGCACACGACCTTATGTACTTTGCGGTCCACAAAAAATACAGATGACGTCCGTGTGCATTCCGTATTCTGCAGAACGAAACAGCCGGCCCCTAATAGAACAGTCCTGTCCTTGTCCGTAATGCGGATAATAATAGGACATGTTCTATTTTTTTGCAGAACAGAAACACGGACATACGGAAACGGAATAACTTCCGTTTTTTTCTGGCCCCATTAAATTGAATGGTTCAGCATATAGTCTGCTAAAAAAACGGAACAGACATCGAAAGAAAATACATTTGTGTGCATGAGCCCTTAAAGGTATGTTCCATTGTCGTCAAATTAAACATGCACTCGTGCGATCGTCACATGACCTGGACACATTTCTATCAGCTGGAATTGAAATCAGGGTGTATCTGGCCAAGCAGGCCTGGTGCCTCATTCACACGTCAGTGTTCGGTCAGTGATTTCCTTCAATGATTTGGAGACAAAATCAGATGAGGCTCTAGACACAGAACAGGTGCAGATCTTTCCCTTAGGCCCCTTTCACAGGAGCGGGAGACTCAGACGTCTGCCGCATCGTCTGCAGTGTACTGAACTCCCGACACTGAACGGGGGTCACATAGCATTATACTGATTTATGATGTTATGTAACCCTTACAGTTCTGGAATGTGCTGGATAACACTGGGTTACATAGCATCATAAATCAGTATAATGCTATGTAACCCCGTCAGTGCCGGCACACGATGCGGGAGATGTCCGAGTCTCATGCTCATCTGCAAGGGCCCTTAGGGCTCATGCACACAACCATATGTATTTTGCAGTCCACAAAAAACGGATCCACAAACAATACAGATGACGTCCGTGTGCATTCAGTATTTTGCAAAACTGAACAGCTGGCCCCTAATAGAACAGCACTATCCTTGTCCGTAATATTAATTATCCTTGTCCGTTTTTTTTTTTTCCGAGCACCCATTGAAATGGTCTGCAAAAAAAAAAAATGGAACGGACACAGAAAGAAAATACGTTTGTGTGTGATCTTTCGCTTCTACCTTATGTCTGTGGAGGCTCCAATCCTGGTTTTTGGCTCACAATCATTGATGGAAATCACTGACCGAACACTGACGAGTGAATGAGGAAACCTCAACTGTTCTCCACAGAAATGAATAACCTCAAAGTGAAATTACTTAAAGGGATATTCCGATTGTTTCAAGTTATCCCCTATCCACAAGAAAGGGGGTAAATACCTATTAGACAGGTGGGGGTCCTATCGCTGGGACCCCTCCCCCCCACCCAATCATGTTACCGGGGGCCTTGTATCTCCTGCAATGAACGGCGCACACGGTTTCTCATGCGAGCGGCCTCTCCATTCATTTCTTCCGGTGATAGGTGAGCGCAGTTCTCCACTATCTCCAGAACTCCTATAGAAATGAATGAAGAGGCCATGCGCATGTACAACCGTGTGCGCCGTTCATTACAAGGGGTACAGGGCACCCGTTCTCATGATGGGTGGGGGTGCCAGCGATAGGACCCCTACCGATCTAATAGTTATCCTCCATCCTATAGATAGGGGATGACTTGAAACAACCGGAATACCATATCACTAGGTGCAGGTCCCACCTCCACAGAGAACGGAGCGGGGAGAGCTCTGGCTGGAGGACCCCAGGCGTCCACCACCAAGCGCCGCTCCCATACAAGGAAATGGGAGCGCACTGCGCATGCGTGGCCACCGTTCCCATTCATTTCTATGGGGCCGACTATTTTCAGCGGCCCCATTGAAATGAATGGAGGGCGGCTGCGCATACGCAGTGCGCTCTCCATTAATTTTCCAGCTCCGTTCTTGTTGTAGGTGTGCGAGTCTCAGAGGTGGGACCCGCACCTATCAGACCCTAGCGATATGCCCCCATTGTCTGTGATGGCACAACCCCTTTAAAGGGCCCTTCCTGCACCGGCAAACACTGGAGCCCCCTCTGCTTCCTGTCAATCACACCGCTAGTCAAAATTGGTGAGGTCACTATGGATGATCGCCATGGACATGGGGTGCACCTAGCAGCGGCGCAGGAACAGCACTACATTTTTTTTTTTTAATTTTAAACCATTTGTGCCAATAAGGAGTCAGAAAAGTCACTGCCTATAGCGTGTATATACCAGGAGCCACTGTGTATGACGGCACTGCTGTCCATCCATACTGGCCATGTGAACAAAGCCTTAAAGGATTCTATGACGCGAGGACCCTGTGCTGCGGCTCAGTTTTGGCATACAGGCTTATAAAGCTTGCCGCCAACACACTGGCAAAGACGCTTGCCTCGGGCGTCCATTGTAAAAAACTTTTTGGCGATGGAGGAAAGATACACAAACCAAACGACTGCCATCCATTTGCTTATTAAACCTGCGGGCATGCTGACACGCCAAGCACCCATCACCGATGTAATAAGGAGAGCACTATAATGTTAGCCGAACAAACCCCTCCGGGGTCCCAGACGCCTGCCCGTTCCACTTTTTCGGGGATCGGACGTGCCATAAAAGTACTTGATTTCAAAGCCACTATAAGGGCACAGATATCAGAAAATAGCACAGCATAGCAACCCGTACAGTATATAGCGTGGTGTCACATGCCCCCAGTATGGCGGTACTATAGGATGTGCTCAGTAGAGCGGCAGGTACGCAGCGGGTGTTGTGGCACGCCCTATAATACGGCCACGTGACACCGGACTGACCGCTATAGACTTCTACTGCCCACATGGCACATGCCCAACCCAGGACAACAAACTTTACCGCTGCCGAAATAATGAAAAATACATTTTAAAATGTCCCAAATATTTAAACGTTCCCAAAAATGGTCACCATGGCGCCCATGGTACCGGTACCCACCATCGGTGCCACTCATAGGTTACTGGCCATCCTCTTTGGCACACTGTGTACAAGTGCCAGGCTCAGCACCACACTACCCACACTCCAGGTCTGGCACAGGGACCCCCCCACGCTACTTATCAGAGACTCCATACACTTGCCCCGTTGCCCCGCACAAGTCCTCCCGCCTCCCCTTCACTGACAGCTGTTAAAGTGGCAATTCTGCCCCTTCCCGTGCCTCCTCCCACTCAACAAGCCAGTGTCTCACCCCCCGTCCGGGTGTCGGGGCTCGGTCTCCGTGCATTGCCCCTTTAAGAGCGGCTCCGGTACAAGACGATCCGTCCGGAGACAGGAGACAAGGGGGGAGCAGGAGAATACAGACTGGGCGCAGGAATGTGACGTCACGGGCGACGCCGACTTAGGCACGTCGCCATGTTGAAGGAGGCAAGAAAATGGGCGTGGCTAACTTAAAAGCGTGCGGGCAGTGCAATGTGGCTGAAGAGGAGAACGGGATAGGCTGTATATGGACGGGGGGCGTCAAATCTTCAGTGTAGTATCATCTTATTATAGTTCATGATGTGTAAGGGCTTATTAGTTACTTAGTCATTGTTCAGGTAATGCCCCTTTAATTTTGCAAATGTGTTTAAAGTGGTATTCCTTCCAGTTATTACAATTATCTCCCATCCACATGATATGGGATAGACAACCTGCAGCACTCCAGCTGTTGTGAAACTACAATTCCTAGCATGCTCCATTTATTTCTTTGAGAGTTCTGAGGCGAGCAGAGCAAGTGTTAGGGCTACCAACAATGTCAATTGCCAATATTTTCCTGTGCGAACTGCTACTAAAGAGCGCTTCCATTGTGGAGCGCTCATTAGTGCAGCCTTTATCTGGGGGCACTAGTGGGGGGCATTATTCTAACTGTGGGCACTAATGGATGGCATTATTCTAACTGGGGGCACTAATTGGTTGCATTATTCCTACAGGGGGCACTAAGGGGGAATTATTCTAACTGGGGCACTAATGGGTGGCATTATTCTTCCTAGGGTGCACTAATGGGGGCATTATTCTTCCTGGGGCACTAATGGTGGCATTATTTTTCCAGGGGGACACTAACGAGGGGCATTATTCTAACTGGGGGCACTAATAGGGGCATTATTCTTCATGGGGGGCACTAATGGAGGCATTATTCTTCCTGGGGGGCACTAATGGGTGGCATTATTCTTCCTGGCATTATTGTTCCTGGGGGGCACTAATGGGGGCATTATTCTTCCCGGGGGTACTAATGGGGTCATTATTCTAACTGGGGGCACTAATGAATGGCAATATTCTTCCTGGGGGGCACTAATGGGTGGCATTATTCTAACTGGGGGCACTAATTGGGGCATTATTCTTCCTGGGGGGCACAAATAGGGAGTGTTATTCTTCCTGGGGGGCATTATTCTAACTGTGGGCACTAATGGAGGGGATTATTGTAACTGGGGTCACTAATGGGGGGCATTATTCTTCCTGGGGGCACAAATGGGGACATTATTCTTACCGGGGCGCACTAATGGGGGGCATTACTTTTACTGGGCGGCACTAATGGGGTCTTAATTCTGGGGCACTAATGGGGGCCTTAATATTATTGGGAGCCACAGTATGATAGTGACGTAACACCCTGTGTTAAGCCACGCCGCACAAGCACACCCCCTTTGGGACGTGGCTTAACTTAGCTGGTATTTTTTGTTGGGAAAGGTGGCAACCCTATCAAGTGTGCATGCTGGGAGTTGTAGTTTCACAACAGCTGGAGTGCTGCAGGTTGCCTACCCCTGGAGGAGATAACTATTAGATTGGTGGGACCCAATAAGAATGGAAACACTCCCCCCCCCCAAAAAAAAAAAAAAAAAAGAAATGCGCACTTGTTCTTGTTCTTCCCACATCCAGCTCACATAGATTATGGGGTCAGCAGGTGTGAACCACAACCTGTAAACTTGTTGGATTTTCTCATTGAAATGAATGGGGCATGCTGGGAATTGTAGTTTCATAACACCTGGAGTGCCGGACCCCTGACATGGGTGAACAGGTCAAAAATGGCAGAAGTGACCCTCAAGTCTACTGTCTGATGCTAAAGGGGAAGTCCGACCAAACACATTGATCGTCTATCCCCAGTAGGTCACGATACCAACATTTTGATTCAATAAAAAAGTATTACGATATTCAATACCCTGCAAGGTGGGGGAGACAAAGTGATTAAGAAATGGTGAATTGCATTTTTTTTTCTCTGCATAGGACATATTTCTTAACATTTTAATTGTTCTGACTTTTTTAGACGTGGCGATATGTAATATATTTATTTTTTTTATTGTTTATATATGTTATATGTAAAACCGGGAAAGGGGGTGATTTAAACTTTTAATATTTTGGTGGGTTTTTTTCAACTTTTCTTTTTTTTTAATAACTATTAGCCCCCTTAGGGGGCTAGAACCCTTGTCCTATTCACCCTAGTAGATCTCTATTAGGGCTCATGCACACGCACTGACTGTGGGGCCGCCGCATTCGGATCGCGGACCCATTCACTTGAATGGGGTCTGCGATCCGCATCTGACGGTCCGCACCGCAAAAAAGTAGTGCATGCAGAAGTGCTTCCACGGTGTTCCGATCCGTGCCTCTGTTCCGTATCTCCGTGATTGCGGATCCATTGAAGTGAATGGGTCCGTTATGCGAACTGCACACGGCTGGTGCCCGTGTATTCCGAAGAAATACAATGAAGGGGGTGGAGGAGACCCTGTGGACACTGCCACCAATAAAGATACTGAGGAGCAGGGTAAACCCTGTGGCCACCAATGATGATAATACTGAGGGGGGGGTGGCTGTTGGCTGATCCGGCAAAAGTATCGATTGGGTATTGAAAGTTCAATACCCGTTGCAACCCTAATCCCCAGTATGAGCAGCACAATTTAAATGGGTTATCACATGGACAGAATGTGTCACCTGTCCAAAGAGTAGGTGATAAGTGTCAGATAGCTGATGGGACCCCCACGACCATGAGACTAGGGGACCTGTGTTCCCCGTCTGAATGGTACGGTGGTCGAGCATGGGCATCGCCACCCTCTATATGGCTGCTGCATCCGGAGTGCTGTTCTGACATATGCTCTAGCGCTCCATTCACACAGTCGGGGTAGTCGGGCCGCCAGCGATCCTGTCTTGTGATTGGGTGATAAATTCTGTTTGCAGGAGGTTTGACTTTCTTGATTTAGTTACTCCCCACCATTTATCAGATTGTTTTTACAGGGGTTGTCCAGAATGGTCTATCCTCAGGATAGGCCAGGGATCCGCAAACTTCCACACTCCAGCTGTTCTGAAACTACAATTCCCATTCATTTGCATCAGCTGCATTCATTTCTGTGAGAGGAGCTGAGCAAATATGCATGCTGGGAGTTATAGTTTCACAACAGCTGCAGGTTGCGTACCCCTGGGATAGGCCATCGATATCTGGTTGGCGCACAGCCACCGATCTGCTTTTCTGCAGGAGCTACTATTTCACTTGAATGGGACGAGCAGTTGTAATGACACTGCACCGGCTCTACATGGAAGCAGCGCCATTACCTCTTCAAACAACAGATCAATGGGGGTATCGGAAGTCGGGCCACCGCCTATCTGATATTGATGACCTATCCTGAGTACATCAATATCTTTGCACCGCACAACCCCCTTTATAAAATTACCCATCACCACAAATAAAAGGCCAAACCATGAAAAAAAACAGCTCCAAATCATTGTCCCTCCTTCACCGAATTTTACAGTAAGCACAATGCATTCCTGTAGGTGGCCTTCTCCAGGCATCTGCCAAACCCAGACTCATCCCTCAGACTGGCAGATTTTGAGATGTGACCCATCACTCAAAAGAACATGTTACCGCTGCTCCACCAGTGCTTTACACCAGTTCAGCTGACTCTTGGCATTGAGCATGGTGATTTTAGGCTTGTATGCAGCTGTTTGACCTTAGAAACCAATCTCAAGAAGCGCCCGAGGTACAGTTTTTGTGCTGATGTCACCTCCAGAGGTAGCCTGAATCTCTGTAGCAGGTGATGCCACAGCCGATAGGAGATGTTTACTTGCCGTGCACTTCAGCCCTCGGCAGCCGCCCCGTGAGCCTGTGTGGTCTGTGGCTGAGCCATAGCTTCCACCTCACAATTATACCACGTACAGTTGGTGGGCAGATCAGAAACTTCACAAAACTGGCTTGTGGCACAGCTGACATCCTGTGTCCCTCTAGAATACGAACCATACTACTACTAATATCTGTGTATAGAGATGACTTGGCTGTGTGCTTGATTTCATGCACTTGTTTACAAGGGGTGCGACTGAATGGTGTCCACATACTTTTAGGCCACATTCACGACTGTCAGACGGCCGCTTTCAGGACCATTCCAGTCTATGGGACTATTCACATGGCCACTTTTATTTTGTATCCCTCTGGTCATACTGACCTGCAGAATAAAGATAATTTTTACTGTACAATGAACGAAATGAAACAAAAAACTGTCCCAAAAATAGATGAATTGTAGAACAGGCCCCTGAATACAGACCCCAGATCAGCACCTCTAAACAAATACAGATACACTAAATACAGACCCCAGTTCCCCCAATATGGCTTTAAATGTTAATGTTCTCCAAGTTAAAGAGGTTTTCAGAGAGTAGAATATTGCACCACCACCATCACTGTTTGAAGAGGCCTCAACCAGGGGCGTAGCTATAGGGGGTGCAGAGGTAGCAGTCGCTACCGGGCCAAGGAGCCTGAGGGGCCCAAAGACCCTTGTGCCACATAAGAAGACACACACAGCACTTAGGGAAGGGGTGCCCAAGCTGAACTCTTGCACCAGGGCCCATGAGCCTTTAGCTACGCCCCTGGCCTCAACCCTCTGGTGAGTGGGGGTGTTGAAGTTTGGACCCCCACCAGATCAACGTGTGTTGGGCCCATCTACCAATGTCAAGGTGCCATCTGCAGATAGGTACCTAACACTAATAGAACTGCCTCTCCTGGGCCTAACCTAAGCCTACAATGTTCAGGGCGGTGTAGGAACCAGCAGGAACGCGCTGGGAACTTAAAGTGGCCATGGAAAAAAAAACTAAAGTAGGCGGGGTAAACAATACCATAGCGCAAAATACCATCCCAGAAGAACCAGATAACACAGTGTAGCACAATATCTGTCCCTCTGTGGCGCCCATCAATAGCTACCATCTTCTGTCCTCCTCCTCCAGTTGTCTATGGAGCGGGGAGATTAAGAGAAGAGATGTGGGCCACAGCAGTTGAATTCAGGAGGACATGTACAGTCGCCAGCCAGATCCATGAGTATCTGATTCTCACAGTGTTAATTACTGTTGAGAGCACATTATGTACCTGGTCAGCGGCAGACAGAAGGGCTTGGCGCAGCTCTCTGGGGCATCGGCCCACCAGGAAATTTCCCTGTAGGGTCTATGTCCAATTGGAAGCTCTTCAGTGACATTTTTGATCAAGCGTGTGTCGGGCCCATCTACCAACGGTTTCTGAGCAGAGTATAAATATGACTGGTTCCTACACCGCCCTGAACATTGAAGGCTTAGGTTAGGCCCAGGAGAGGCAGTTCTGTTAGTATTAGGTACCCATCTGCAGAAGCCACCTTGATGTTGGTAGATGGGCCCAACACGTTTGATCAAAAATGTGCGAGAACAGCTTTCATTTTTCATGTATATTAGGTATGGTAGCACTGTAATCCAGAATAATCTCTAATCCCTAGTTCTTTTGTTTGCACGTATAACAGTGTGCTGCCATACGTATTTTGTTTGCTTTATCCTGAGGACAAGTCATGAATATTCCACTCTCTGAAAACCTCTTTCAAGAAGATTCTTCATTTTAATCTCAATTTTCTTAAAGTACTATTTTGGCACACACACACAGACTTTACTGGACCTGTAAAGGAAGGATTACTTACCTGCTTCCCGGTGCTGGCTTCCCGCACCTTCTCCTCCTGGCCTGCGATGCTCCGCTGGGCTGCCTCGCTGTTAAACATCCGGTTTGACTGGCTGTGACCGAGACCTGATCCCCTTGTGTCATGTGCCCGTTTGTCATGACATAAGGTCAACTGGTCACCGCCACGCCAGTGATTTGCTGCGGGGATCCAAACCAGATGTTTTCTGCGAGGGAACCCAGCGGAGCATCGCAGGCCAGGAGGAGAAGGAGCGAGGAGCCAGCACCGGGAAGCAGGTAAGTAAGCTTCCCTTACCGGTAAAGTTTGGGGGCAGGGGAGAATTGGCCATAGACCTTACAGGGAAATTTCCTGATGGGCCGATGCTCAGGGGGCCGGCTGAGTCCTCCTCATGGCCGGCAGTGGATGTATTTTGGGGATGTATTTTGTGATGGACTGTGGTATTTGGCTCTGTTGGGGGTGGTATAATATGCCACAATATGGTATTGCTGGCCCTGCCTTCCATCAATTTGGACCCAACTACAAATCGGGGCCACTTTTAGTATTTTTCCAGGGCCACTTCAAGTTCCCAGTCCGCCCCTGTTTGGGGGAAAGTTTGCCAAAACTCCCCGATTCTTGCACAACCCCTTTAAGGCCACAGGAATTATTTCTCAGTTGCATATTGTCACATTTTTTTATTTTTCCATTCATATATCTCTATGAGGGCTTGTTTTTTGCAGCCGTATGGCACATTTTGGGGGTACATTTATAAACTTTTATTAACTTTCTGAGAGGAATGGTAAATAGGAAAACAAAATTCTGTCATTGATTTTGTGTTTTACATCCTGTGCCGTTCAATTTGGAGCATACCTGCTTTTATTCTACAGGTTCTTCGGGTACAATCACAACAATACCAAACATGTATTGGGGTTTTTATGTTTTACTACTTTTACACAGTAATTATACATCATTTTTAGAACCATAACTTATTCATTTTTCTGTCGATGTAGTTGTATGAGGACTTGTTTTTTGCTGAATGAGGGCTCGTGCACACAACGGGAACCTGTTTCGCGGTCCACAAATTGCGGTTGTGTAAAACATGGATACCAGCCATGTGCATTCCGCATTTGAATGTATAGGGAAAAAAACAATTATTTTTTGCATTATTTTTGTTGTTCATTATCAGTATTATCAGGGGTGGATTGGCCATAGACCTTACAGGGAAATTTCCCGGTGGGCAGATGCCCAGGGGGCAGCCTGAACCCTCCTCACGGCCGCCAGTGGACGTTTTTCTGTTGGGGTGCTATAATGTGCCACAATATGATATTGCTGGACCTGCCGTCCATCAGTTTGGACTCAACTACAAAACGGAGCCACTTTTAGTATTTTTTCCAGGGCCACTTTTTTTTTTTTTTTAAATAAAATCTATTAACCTTTAATTAATAGATTTTAATTTTTTCCCATTAGGGGACATCACAATGCTGTATGAACGAGGCTACTATCAATTTTATAATTCTGATAAAATGATCCACTGAAATGGCAAATTACTCAAATTAATTTGATTCATCATCCAGCCTTAGCCCCTAGCTCTGAACAAATACAGACCCTCCTAAATATAAATACCTTCAAACAAATACAGACCCTGGATCACACCCCCAGATAAATAATAATAATAATAATAATATTTATTTATATAGCGCCACCATATTCCGCAGCGCTTTACAAAGTCATCGGGTTCTTGTACAATACAACAATGACTGGCTAATATACAACTGAAATACTAGGAGTGAGGGCCCTGCTCGCAAGAGCTTACAATCTATGAGGAATTGGGGGTGACACATAAGGTAGTTGATTGTGATAAGTAGGATTCGAGCCATAATTGTAGTGAAAGGTGTGGTGCTGGCCGATCTGCTTCGGATTTGGGACTATTAGAGGCTCAGGTTCAGGCCAGAGGAGTTGGTGGGGAAGCGGTTTAGTCGGGGAAAGGTCATTTTAGGAAGCTTGATAAGCCTGCCTGAAAAGATGTGTTTTTAGGGCACGTTTGAAGGTAGGGAAGTTGTGCATTGACCTAATATTCAGGGGCAGAGCATTCCAGAGAGTAGGTGCAGCTCGAGAAAAGTCTTGAAGACGGGAGTGAGAGGTACGAATTATGGAGGATATTAATCTTAGGTAACTAAGAGACCGGAGAGCATGAGTAGGGTGGTAGATAGAAATGAGGGAGAAGATGTATGGCGGTGCAGCACTGTGGAGAGCACGAGTAGGGTGGTAGACGGAGATGAGGGAAGAGATGTATGGAGGGGCAGCACTGTGGAGAGCTTTGTGGGTGAGGGTGAGAAGTTTGAACTGTATTCTGTGGTGGATGGGCAACCAGTGAAGTGACTGGCATAGAATAGTAGCATCAGTGTAACGGGAGGACAGATAGATGAGCATGGCATTTAGGACAGACTGAAGGGGGGAGAGTTTAGAGAGAGGGAGACCGATTAGTAATGCATTGCAGTAGTCAAGACGAGAGTGAATCAAGGCAACAACAAGAGTTTTTGCCGTTTCCACCGTAAGAAAAGGGCGGATTCTGGCAATGTTCTTGAGGGGCAGACGACAAGAGCGTGTAAGTGATTGAATATGGGGAACAAAGGAAAGATCAGAGTCAAATGTGGCCCCGAGACAGCGGGCACGTTGCACCGGAGTTATGATAGTACCACAGACCAAGATTGAAATATCAAGATTAGGTGGGTTAGTAGATGGGGGAAAGACAAGAAGTTCAGTATTGGAGAGGTTTAGTTTTAGATACAGAGAGGACATGATGTTACAGATAGCTGCCAGACAATTACTGGTGTTTTGGAGTAAAGCAGGGGTTATTTCGGGGGATGAAGTGTATAGTTGGGTGTCATCAGCATAGAGATGGTACTGAAAGCCGAATCTACTGATAGTCTGTCCAGTGGGGGCTGTATAGAGGCAGAATGCTTCCACAGTTTACCCTCTTCTTTCTGGAGCTTTGCAGCTCTGTTTTCTGGCTTGAGGACCTGCACAGATCTGGTCATGTGACCTGATCTGTCAGGTCCTTCAACAGCAACAGTAACAAGCCCATATTTAAAGCAGCCCTGCCTTCAGGTTCATATTATTTATACCCAAAAAAGAAAAATGCTTGTGTGCTTCTGTACCAAATTAAAGGCACACAAAGGTACACAACCTGAGCCCATAGTTTTTGGATTCTCTATTATGGCTCGGTACAACACAGATCCACAAATCTTCCAAGTGCATGAGCCCTTACTGACCCTAGGCTATACCATCACCTTATGGTTGGCAGTGGTTTGACATCTGGGACCTCCACAATCCTGACAATTGATAGACAACAGCACTAGTTTAGCGTCATCTTCACTTCACAGAGTTCAGACCTCCATTGGTCAAAAAGTGGTGGCATACCCTAAAAATATGCTATTATTTACAAGATGGGAATACCCCTTTCAGAAGCTCCACGTTCTTTACACAGTACTTGAAAGGAAAACTTCCAACTCCGATTCTGAACTTTGTGAACTTCCTTTGAAACTTCCTGAACTGATTTTAAATTTCCCGTTTTCATGTTTAGCCTAGGCTTAGTCAATGCATTGATAAGGTAAGTGTGTTATCACTGGTTCATTCAGTCTAGATGCTATTTATAATGAAATAAGGACGTTCAAGAATGATCAAGCACGATCTTCTGGATAGGAGGTTTCATGTCTAAGGTATTTCTGTGAGTGAAAAGCTTCATGTTGTCCAGCTGTGATTAATGATATAATGGAATCAAGTTCTTTCAAAAAATCATAACCAATAATATTAGAATTGCATGTTGAACCTGTGCAGCCTGCAAGCTATTCCTACATATCCTTGAACTTAATATACCAGTTCCTTCCTTGCTTTTGTAATGCACGTGGTATGTGCAAATGGTTGGAATTTAAGGGTTTATTAGCATACACTTCATCTAATCTTTAGAATGTTATGTCTAGATGTTGGGAGGTTTCTGGTGTTTAGATATATGTTTTGGAGCTGGCCATGGACAGATGCCTTACCTTTACCAAATGTTAATGAGATGTCTGCTTGCCCTTAAAACCTTGCCATGCTATGATGCCAATGGCACAGTATGCGTTCATGCCGTCTGACATGCTTTGAGTAAAGGAAGGAATTATGAAAACACAGAGACACCCATTTGAGTGATATTGAAAATTTCTGCTTGTCTGTAGCATGGGAGTAAATAATGGTTACCATCATCCCAGAGCAATGTGTTATTCCACCTGACCATGGCAATCAATTTCTGGCCTCCACAGTGACATGTTATCTATGATGATGTCACCATAATGGCCGACTGGTTGCCATAGTCATGGAAAAGAAGACAACAGTAAGTGATGTTGAGCCCTGGTGACCTGTGGTGCAGGAGAAGTGCTGCATTTGAAACGGGAGCGGACTGAAAACTTACAGTGGCCCTAGAAAAAAAAAACTAAAAGTGGCCCCATGTTGTAGGTGGGTCAAAACTGACAGAGGGCTGGACAGGGTCAGCAATACCAGCAATACCAAAGCACAAAATACCATCCTAGCAGAACCATATACCAGAGTGCAGCACAATATACTGCCCCAAAAGCTGTCCCTATGTGGTGGCCATCAATAGCTGCCATTTTCTGCTTTCCTTCTCCAGTCGTCTCTAATTAAGATATGGAGCAGGTGGCATAGGAGGTGAGATGTGGGCCACAGCAGTTGAATTCAGGAGGGCATGTGCGGGCGCTGGCTGGGTACATGGGTGTCTGGTTCTCACAGTGTTAATTACTGTTGAGAACTCATTATGTACCCAGTCAGCGGCAGATAGGAGGGCTTGGGTGGACCTCTGGGCTTTGACCCACGGGGAAATTTCCCTGTAACGTCTATGGCCAGTCTGCCCCTGATTTGAAAGGTGAGTTTATTAAAATTTTCCATAGATATTGCATAAAACATAAGACAATTACTGTATCTTGGTGGACATCACTTCTCACAACCAGTTGTGTTGAGGACCTCAATGTCATAAACCTGAGGGGGTTTTCAAAAACATCCAATAAATAAAGATTAGTAGTAATGATGATAACTCGGTCACTAAATAAATGGACTCAATATTGGAGTTAGATTGAGGCCCATCGTACTCAGAAATAGTGGTTGTCCTCCATTCAGTTTTGGAGAACCCTTGATAAGTTCAAGGGAGTGTATTCACATTAAGGGCCCGTTCACACAACCATGTGAACGGGTCCGCACCTATTCTGCAAAATTGCAGAATAGGTGTGGGCCTGTTCACTTCTATGGCTGGCACAGGATCTTGCAGTGCCGCGGCTCCGCAAGAAAATATAGAACATGTCTTATTCTTGTCCAAATAGCGGACTAGAATAGGCATTTTGAACAGGATGGCCAGCCATGTGTTCCGCAATTTGCCGGGCGGCATCCATACTACGGCCGTCTGAATGGCCCTAAGGGTCAGAATTCACCAGGGAAAAAAACTTAGGTTTACGTGATAGTAGAATTTACATAATTATTCCCACCTGAGTTCTAGAAGGGAGCGGCTATGCATCTTAAGGAGTGGGCACCTGTTAGTCACTGGTCTAGTAAATTAGACCCTGGCTTGATGCTCCATGTGTGGTTGCAATCCATTGTAAATTTGAGTTTTCATGGATGTCACTCCTTGGATCTTTCCTTAGTCCTGAAACTCTGACAAGATTAATGCTAACTCTGCAGCCTACAAAAGGTGGTCATACAGATCAACTAAAACCACTGATTTCCGTGGTACTGGCCGACCATCTTATGTGTCCCATTTACCCTGAGGGCAGATGTTGGGGGAAAGAAGGATATGTTGGATTTCAACATATCAATCCTTTGTTTTCAAGGGAAGCCTATTCTCCCTATTGAGCACACATGCACACTTGGCCGAGCTCAGCGTGAATGTGTATGGAGGGTGGTTCTGAAGGAATAGCTGTCGGCTGAGCAGCTATCTAAGGTCATAATGATGAGTATCAATATTTGCCAACATCCATACGTGTAGACTGGGCAAATAGATGATGCTGCTGTGTAAAAAGTCATTTTACATGCCCTTTTCATGAGCACATACTTTATATTTCACCTTCCATAGAACCCCCTGCTCTTATCTGATACATGTCAAACATGCAAAGACATGTCCCTGCACTCACAGAAGAATGTGCCTCAAACTCTTCCACCCAAATGTCCTGATGTGTAATAAACAAGAACCTGAGATGATCCACCAGAAATTCTGGTATGGGCTGGAGCTTGTATAAATTCTGTAAATTTTGTTTGGTGGAAGTTCGTAGAAATCATGCATCATGCCATTGTTGGATATGCCTGATCCAGAGTAGACAGTAGTGTTCTACTTTGTTTGTGAAAGTGGAACTCCACCCAAAGTGGAAAACCTGTCAGTGGAGTTCGAGCTACACATTCAATAGCTTTCAGCCGAATGACTAATTGTATGGTAGCTATATCATCTGACACCCTCACAACTCCCTTATGCACATGTATGTTTGGCACTTCTAGTGGTGGCTTATCTCCTGGGAGAACAAAAGACTCGGGCGAAAATATTAATTTCACCCGATCGATCTCTCCCCCAACGTCATCGAACAGGGGAGAGTAGGGAGCTCCTCATATACATTCAATTGTCGGCTGGTTTGGCCAACGATACACTATTATGTTTGGTGTCTCCTCACATTCGTAGGAGATTACAGGTGAAAAAACTAGAATATTCCGATAAGGATTGGGATCTTGAAGTTTAACATGTTAGATCCTTTTGTTCTCCAGGAGATAAGGTGTCGCCAAAGGTGCTTTCTCCCCTCTTTCTGCTCAGAAACCATGCTTGGCCAAGCTGATCGTCCATGTGTTTGGAGGGGTTGGGAGAGAAAGCTGTCGTTCAGCCAACAGGTATCGTCCCTGTCACCACCTGCCATTGGCTGCACAAAGGCCCCCCCCTCTCCCCCCGACATCGGATGTTGTCATCTGGGCACAGGGAGAAGCAGCAGCGGCGGTGCAGGGAGTGGGAACCCAGGTTAGTATATTCAGCGTGGGGGGCCCAGGCATATAGGGGGGGGGCTTTTTTAGGATTTGATAACCTCTTTAACCCTTTCACTCCCGGAGGTTTTTTCGGTTATGCATTTTCGTTTTGCGCTCCCTGCCTTCAAACAGCCATAACTGTTTTATTTTTCTGTTCACATAGCTGTATGAGGGCTTGTTTTTTGCGGAACAAGTTGTACTTTCCAACGCCACCATTTAATATTGCATATGGTGTAGTGGGAAGCGGGAAAAAAATTCCAAATGGGGTGAAATTGCAAGAAAACCGCTATTCCGCTACAGTTCTACGGGTTTCTTATTTACAGCGTTCGATGTGCATTAAAACTGACCAGTTACTTTCATTCTACTGGTCAATACGAATCGGGCAATACCTAATATGTATAGTTTTTCCTGCGTTTAGATGGTGATAAAATAATTAGAAAGTTGCCCTTTTTTTTTTTTTTTCCTTGTCATATCTTGACCCCTATAACTTTTTGGTATTTATGTGTACAGAGCTGTATGGGGGCTCATTTTTTGCGGGGCGGTCTGAAGTTTTTATTGATACCATTCTGGGGTGTGTATGACTTTTTGATCACTTTTTATTTAATTTTTTTTAGAAAAAAAAAGCGACAAAAAACGGCGAATCGCCATTTGGACGCTTTTTTCCGCCACACAATTCGCCGTATTGAATTTTTTTTTTATATTTTAAAAGTACGGGCGTTTTTGGTCACGGTGATACCCATGATGTCTATATTTATTGTTATTTAGGTATTTATTTTTTACTTATACGGAAATGGGGGGTGATTTGAACTTTTATATCTTTTTTATTTTTTATATATTTTTTAACATTTTTTAAAAAATTTTTGTGATTATTTTAAAGCTCAAATATGAGCTGATCTATTGTGCTTTGTTTTTTTCTTTATGAGCAATCATGGATTTACTAGATGCAGTTAAATCCATGAATTGCTCATTTCTTATCCTGGCCTGCCATCTAGTGGCCAGAATAAGAATTGCAGTTTGAAAACTGTAATCCTCACCAGCGAGGATTACAGTTTTCATATGGTGTACAGACACCCCGATTGGCCAATTGGGGCGTCTGTACACCACCCGGAAGCGTAGGCTTCCGGGTTCAGACGCATCCTAAAGGCCCTGGAAGTCGCCGCCGACGGAGGTAAGAAGCGGCAAGTCTCTGCTGTTACAAACAGCATAGACTTGCCTGCCATGACGCCCGCCGCACCCGCGAGCGGGCGTCATGTCCCTGCACCGCCCAAGCGCTGTACATGTACGGCGCCGGTCGGGAAGGGGTTAATATTGTTATTTTAACATAAACTGCATTGGAATACTTCTGTATCTCAATGCATTATTGCCTGTTGGTGAAAAACTAACAGGCACTTATTAAGCCTCATTCACACGTCCGTTTCTGTGCTCCAATCTGTGAGAAGGTGGTCAGTGATGGATACGTGAAGCTGTCCGTGAAGGATCCATGTTGGGTCCGTGTGTCCGTTATTTGCTGTCCATGTGCTATCCGCGTTTGACTGACACTACACAGCTGAAAAATAATTTTCAAGGCATCTCTACCTAATGATCCGTGAAACACTGATGCAACATGGATGGCATCCTTAGGCTGTTCAAAAAAAACACAGGAAAACCTGTGTATGGAATAGTGCACTCGTCGGTATAATGGGAACCTATGGGTCCATTTAATATATGCTCCAGATCATTTCTCAGCACATACGGAAAACATACATGGTAGATACAGTGTGAGAAGACTCTTAGACAATAGGAGGTTTTGATCAGACTGGGATCCACCATATTTACAAACTAACTGTACCATTCATTTTTTGATTTAGGTTATCAACATCCCTAGTCAATGGGCATGTCAGAAGATGGACACTAATTTTGGCTCAAGTGGTTGACATGTTCACACTGACCCCCACTCCAAGGGTAAGAAGGGCAATGGGACAACTTCAACTCGGCCCCAAAGTCCATTAGAAGAGAGTCTCACGCTGACCTAATCATTTGTCAAAGGTCTGTTTCTCATTCACCAGTAACCAGTTGAACCTCACCATTGATCCTTTGGTAACATCAAAGTTTAAGAAGACAAGTTCTGTATATCTGGAAGGTAGTCTATGAATTATTTCCTTTGGGGGGGCCCAAGGTTCGTCAGTCCAACAATGCTGAACACTGATCTTCTCTTCAGTTCTTCGTCTAGATTAGTATTGTGTTTGTCCAACATAAGAGAGTATGAAGTCATACAAGATGCTTTTTATTTGAGTATTGAGATACAAGGGTGGGTGACAATGAATTAAGCCATACACTAGAGATTTTGGTCTGAAGGCTGATTTAGACCATTTTCTGCAGACAACCACCATTTTTTGAGACATGTTTAAGTACAACAGATGCCACCAAAGTCAGATATCTCTCTCAAAAAGTTGACTTACAAATTTTTTTTGCCGGTTGCTGTAGTTGAAACATATCTGCATCCAGTGGCGTACATAGAGAAGTAAGGGCCCCATAGCAAGGATCAAACCAGACCCCCACACAGGACAGAAGAGTTTCTGCCTAAACCCCTTTAATGACCCTTGGGCCATTTTTCCACTGCTTCATTTGATAAAACGTGTTCCTTTAGAGGGTAGAGCCCTGACCAAGTTTTCTCCTCCAGTAGAAGAGGGGATGATTCCAACTGGGCCCCCTCTTGCCCTGGGCCCCATAGCTGTCACATGGTCTGACACTATGGTAGTTACGCTCCTGTCTGCATCCCATCTATAGACAACCAGACTAGGCCACAGATCACAGTAAAGATTGGTGACTTGTCATTTACAGTTCCCAACCCCGTGTAATTTATTCACCTCCCATCTCTTATAGTCTTTCGAATGGTTATATATGACTATATATTTTAAATACCGTTGACATTTTGCTCACAAATATATTTTCTGATATGCACAACTTGAACTTGATTTGAATAAAAAAAACACTGAACCATTTGTGTCAAGATGGTGAACCGTAAATCGGTGAGAGGACTAGTCAGTGTCAGAACTTCCTATTCCATCCATATCATTAGTTATGGAGGTGTCCTCTAAGGCATTTTCCGTGCTGTGCTTATGCTCATTGTGATCTTGTTTGGCATTTCTGGATACCTTCTCCAGAGTTGACAGACGTCTCTCCTGCAAGAGTAATAACAGCAATGATTTCTCTTACTCGGACAGTATGAGTAATATAGACAGTTATCAGGACAAAAGACCCTAAAGACCCTGCACAGAATGTGCCATGATCTCATACTTACCTCCGATTTAGGGATACGGTACAGAGGTTTGCCTCATAGATTCCATAAAATTGTGGCATGCTTCTTTACATGCCATATTATGGAGGAAATGTTGGGTAGAGAAAGATGGCTAACTGTTGAGAGACACATGAAGAACCTAGGGGTTCACAACCTTCATAATACTGACCTTTAGGGTATGTGCATGTGGCTTTCTCAAGTCTATGAACCCTGATGCAGATAGTACAAGCAGAAACAACCAGTTGACAATAATATTCTCATGAAAGGTAGGATGAATTCACATGACAAGGATTTTCAGAGCCAATTCTTCCCCCAAAATCCAAAGCAATTTACAGTATAATACTTGTTTTGGGGTTTTAAAAAAATCCACGTTTTCGGGAAAATCAGCGCAGAGTTGAGGGCATGTAAGACAGAAGGACTGGCACTACTACTGCAAAAAAAAACCCTCATGCCACTACTCCAAGGCTGTACCGGTACACGGTAGGTGATCCACCATATAAAACAGCAAAGAAGAATTTGTGGCACTCACCATCCGATGCAATTATCCTTTATTCAAAGCTTGTACATAGGCTATGGATAAACAGGCGATGGCCATTTCACGCTACATCGCACTTCTTCTGGCCTACACAGTGAATGATGTACCTCGCTTTTTAACCCCATGTCAATTACAACATAATTACAAACAGAGTCAAGAGCAGTAGTATAAAATCCATATAAAATGCATACAAAAAAAGTTATGTTATAATTATATAATAATTACTACTGCTCTACTATTGCTAACAATAATTATTGTTATAATACATAGATAACTACTGTCCTAGTTCAGTCCAAAAAGACACTCATGTCATTTTTGTCATTTAGACCCAAAGGTCCCATAATTGTTTCAGCTTCCTTTCTCAATGGTTCCCGATGTCTGTCTACCCAAGTTGTCAAAAGAGCAACATGTAATAATCCAATAAATCTCAACTGTCTACTATCACCGTTATGTACAGACTGTGCATGTGAGACCAGTTTGGGTGCTCCAGACCCTGAACATACAGATCTTACATGACAAGGAGGGGGGGGTTGCCAGTTCAATCTTTGCCTCCGGCAGCATGAAGGCTATCTGCTCTCCTGCCCTTGGCCACAAAGGGGGATCCAAGATGAACTCTTATATCAGGGCCCATGAGCCTTTAACTACGCCCCTGGTCTTACAATGTAAAAGAAAGAGCAACTGCAGACTATGGCATAGACCACATAACGCGATTTGCATTTAATCACGTTTCTCATCACAAATTCATGACAACCCAAATTGCAAAAGCGCCAACGCATTAGTCTGTCACACAAGCGGCACTGTCCACCGCTTGGAAGAAAATTTAGTACTCCCTCTTTTTAGCTTTTACTCCTGAATCCTATATTTCTACCACTCACCAAACAGTCATGCATATTTTTAGTGAGCCTGAATGTGATGAGTGGTTGAGGGTGCACTTAATATATACAGTATATATATATATATATATATATATATATATATAGGGTCACTGTTTATCAGGTGCCAATTTTTTATAATTAAAGTTTTATTCACTTCCGAATCTGGGCTATATGAGGAGGAGAAAGTAAATATCCTCTTTTGAGATCACTATATCAATTCTGTTGCACATATTACCATGGATTTCATTGTTTGCAATGGATAGAGTAAAAGGGACACCAGGAGAGAAAAAGATCTCAGTGTGTGGACTCAACCTTATGGTATAATTAGTTACTTCAGTATTGAACAGGAAGTGGTTACAAAGAGCATCTTTTGCTCTGGAGTACCTGTCCTGTCCTGCATGTCCTGGGTAATGCTTAATTTCACCACAAGGGGCTGCTATAGAGAAATAGAAGCACTTCCTTCAGGGCAGTGGTGTACATAGAGAAGTAAGGACCCCATAGCAAGGATCAAATCAGGGCTCACACACAGGACAGAAGGATCTCTGCCTAAACCCTTTTCAATGACTCTTGGACCATTTCTCCACTGCCTCATTTGCTAAAAGTTGTTCCTTTAGAGGGTAAAGTCCTGACCAAGTTTTCACCTCCAGTAGAAGAGGAGATAATCCCAACTAAGACTGGGACCCCTCTTGCCCTGGGCTCCATAGCAAGGATCAAACCAGGCCTCCCACACAGGACAGAGGGGTTTCCACCTAAACCCTTTTCAATGACCTTTGGCCCATTTTTCCACTGCCTCATTTGCTAATTATTCCTTTAGAGGGTAGAGTCCTGACCAAGTTTTCACCTCCAGTAAAAGAAGAGATAATCCCAACTAAGACTGGGCCCCTCTTGCCCATAGCAGTTGCATGGTCTGCCGCTATGGTAGATACACCCCTGCTTCAGAGTTTTCCCACAGATTACAACTGATTTCCCAGGGATAAGGGTCACTTTGTAATCAGTTTTTTGTTGAAGGACCCTACAAACAATTATAGATTGTGAAAAGTGGACAATCCCTTTAATAAGCATGTCACTATCCAGTCCAACACTGTAAGGGACGTGGGGATAAACCCATGTATAATGATAGGATATCAATCACTATTCATTGCTGGCATCAACCAATTTTGTCTTATGCTATAGGGTCAAATCCCCTCTATGCAAACTACTGTGTTTGACCCCTATGCGGACCTTGACGTAACTGTATGTCCACGGTGTTCAAGGGGTGCAAGGAGCAGGATCATGAGCTGAGCCCGCTGCTACACGGAGGATGTTGGCTGTGTTATACAGCGGACACCCACTCGCATTGACCAGGATCAGGAATGACTTGGAATAGCAACCAGAGGCTCCCTCCGACTTCCAATCGGACCCACTGTGGTGAAATAGCAAGAGTTTTGATCAGTTGCTGTAGTAGTCTGGGACCCTGTGAAGATTCCCAAGGCCTGCCAGAGCGAACTCCCTGCTAAAGGCTATGTACACCTTCGGGGGCAATCTTTTTATGATTCCATTATATTCATTTTGGGCTAAAAATATTTTTTTCAATAGGTCTTTATTAAAAATATTGAGCCCTTCTGTCACAAAGGGTTCATTGTTTGTCTAGGTACTTTTTACTTTCATTTTGTGCCAGTCATCTAATAAACCTTATCTCTAAATTACTACACGGCCATAAACAATTATTTACGCCACATTCCTATCAGTAAGATAAGAACTGAGCTATAATGAGTGTTTATAAAGTCAGAGAACAGAAATAAGGTGCATGTCAGCTGAGGTGAGGTGAGTGAAAATTCAGATCCTGCTAATAGAGAAACTGAAGGCTGCACAAAGACAGTGGTTAAACATTATTAATAAAGACCTATTTAAAAAAGGATTTTAACTCACAATTAGCACAATGCAATAATGTGTATGTACATAGCCTTTAGAGGTGTTGTCTGGAATTTTTATGCTGATGACGTAAACCGGCACCCCCACTAATCAACTGTTTGAAGGCCAATGGCCTCCTCACAGCTTACCAAGCACAGCACTGTTCATTGTACAGTGGTTATGCTTGGTACTGCGGATCAGGCCCATTCAATTGGACTGAGCTGAGCCCAGGCCATTTGACCAATGAATGTGATATCACTGGCCTAGGAAAAGGACTCAATGCCTGTTCAAACAGCTGATTGGCAGGGTGCCTGGTTGCCCACCATGGCCATCAATATCTCAGATGACTCCTTTAAGCCTTGCCTGCAGTAAAAAAAATATTTTTAAATATATAAAAAATTAAGAATTCAAATCACTCCCTTTTACCCATTTTACACATAAAAATTAAAAAAAAATTATCCAAAAATGTCAAAAAGTATTAAAATATAAAAGTACCTGACCTGCATGGTAAACGCCATAATGGAATAAAAAATCAAAATTGGTACGATCTGCTTTTTGGTCATCTCGACCACTGAAGGAAGTTTAATAAAAAGCGATAAAAAAGTTGTATGTCCCCCAAAATTGTACTTGGCAATGAAAAATGGCAATGAAAAAAAAAATCTCTTCTTCCCCAAAAGTTTTTTTTTTCAAAAAATAATAAAACATAATAAAAACGATATAGATTTGGTATGGCCATAATCATACTGACCTGCAAAATACTGTAAGGTCGCTATGTCATTGTTTAGCACACGGTGAATATCGTAAAAGCAAAATCCTAAAAACAATGGCAGAATTTTTTACACTTTGTCCAACAAAAAACAAGCCCTCGAATGAACGGAAAAGATAAAAAGTTATAGCTCTCTAAAGGAAGGGAGGAAAAAAGAAAATTGCAAATTGACCTGATTCTGAAGCGGTTATTGTGCTAGTGCTACCTTGTCTCAGTGCTACTTTCATTTTATGAGCTCTCACCAGTATTGCAATCTTTTCTTCATTCTTCTCTCTTTGTGTCTTCTCTTCAGCACATTCCTTCTGTAAGGAATCCATCCTGATTAAAAAAAAAAAAATCCAAAATGATAAAAAATTAGGAATTAATTTGCTCTTCTGAAGAGCAGTGCATAGTATGTTCCAATGGAAGTTTTGGTTTGTTATTATAATCATCCAGCAAAGTTGATGGCCCATATGAAATGCTTTAAATATGGGTCACGTTGGTAGGTGTCTGAGATCTGGCACTGGCACCCTCAATATAGTCCAGTATCGATGAATCTCATTGCATACTAAGAGCTATATGACTAAAAATGGGAGTATGGGAACGTACACACGTAGCTTTCCATACATTGAATTCAATGATGAGTAGGACACGTTGTCTGGACATGAAAACCAATTCTGCTACCTACATGTATTCACTCTGAAGACCAACAGAGGTCTCCTCTGTTCTGATTGACATGTTTGAATTGTATCTTTGGCAATTAGATAATGTCTACTTTTTTATTTATTACCTGCTTTGCATTTGTGTCATCTGGTTGGTCATCTCGGCTTGTAATGCCTTGTGCATTTCCTCCACTTTGGCCAACTGGTCTAGAGCTTCCTGCATCTTCTCCGCCATTTTGATCATCATTCCCTCCAGATCCTTTTGTTTGGTCTGGTTTTCGGCCATTTGTCCCTTCATCTCCTGTAGGTCTGGCCCCTAACGAGATCATAGATTATTCTAACTTTGCAACACATCCCATATGTACAAAGTGAAATAGACATACAAGTGTATCTCCCTTCATTGTGTTATCTTTAGTATACACTATTTTTTTTTTTTACTATGATGGCTGTAATTTTTATTTCTAAGGTAATGTAAGAGATGTTAGCTTTTCAAGTCCTGCAAACTTGGCAGTGGCTTACTGTAGTAAAGTATAGTATAATGCGTTTTTTGGCAGAGTCTTCACAATAGAGCTTGTGGCCACTGATGGGCATCAGTAATTTGAAACTACAGTGGAGTCTGCCAGACTTCTTGGGAGAAAAAACTACTGAGTATATTGAGTTTCAAAATATCCAATTCTTCAATCTCGTGGGAGGTATGCCACTGCCAGACATGGGCTTAGACACCTTTCTCAGTGAAAAAAACAAATGGGTGAACTCAGGGGCCGACTGGGAACTTAAAATGGCCCTGGAAAAAAACCTAAAAGTGGCTCCATTTTGTAGGCAGGTCCAAATTAAAAGAAGGAGTGGCAACACAAGTAGGCGGGGTCTACATAGTGCAAAATACCATCCCACGAGAACCAGATAACACAGTGTAGCACAATATCCTGCCCCAAAAGCTGTCGCTCTATGGAGGCCATCAATAGCTACCATCCTCTGTCCTCCTCCTCCAGTTGTCTATGGAGCATGGGGCTTAGGAGGTGAGGTGCGGGCCACAGCATTTGGGCATGTGCAGTCACTGGCTGGGTATATGAGTACCTGATTCTCACAGCGTTAATTACTGTTGAGCGCTCATTATGTACCTGGTTAGTGGCAGAGAGGAGAACTTGGGTGGCCCCCTGGGGCATCGGCCCGCCGGGAAATTTCTCTGTATAGTCTATGGCCAATCCACTCCTGGGTGGACTATGTGTGCATATTTATGGCCAGGAAATATAACATTTACATGAGACGATGATCGGTACGCTTGAGCGATGAACGAGTCATTTTGTGGTGTAGTAAACATTTTAACAATGACCCTTTAGACTCACCGATTATCGCTCACAAAATCGAAATTTCAATCACATATTTCATAATTTACATGATAATTGGCTCATGTAAAAGTACTTTAAATTGTATGGTCAGCTTTATGCAAAAGTCAAGATGTAAGCAAAAAAATCATCAGCCTTGGGCCTATCATAGCTTAAAAATATGGTTCTGTATATTAAATTAAGACATTTAAAGAGGTTTTCTCATGAGCTTTACAAGATGAGTAAAGCTAAAGGTTGGTTAATTTTGGGCTTCTCTACACATATAACATTGACCAGGTTATACACTTAAGCCTCATTCACACGTCCGTGTCCGTGCTCAGATCCGTGAGCAGGTGGTCAGTGAGGCATCCGTGAAGCTGTCCATGAAGGATCTGTGTTGGGTCCGCGGGTCCGTGTTTTGCCGTCCATGTTGCATCCTTGTTTCACTGACACTGAACAGCTGAAAAATAATTTTCAAAGCATCTCTTCTTAATGATCTGTGAAACACGGATGCAACACGGATGACATCTGTGAGGGATCCGTGGTTTTCACAGACTCATTGACTATAATGGGCGTGAGGGATCCGGGAACACGGATCAAGGTAGGACATGCATCCGTGCTAAAAACACGGACCCACGAACCGTGCTAAAACACTGATGTCTGAATGCACACATTGAAATGAATGGGGACGTGTGCTGTCCGTGGAGACGTGTGAATGAGGCTTTATACAGGTGACTTGTCTTCATATCTGTACGTTTTAAGGTGTGGTTTCCAATGGGAATCTTCTAACAATACCTTATCTCCTACTTCAAGATTACCTGGCTATCTTCTACTTCTACATTTTGCTTTACAAAGGTTTGTTCCTCATTCCTGCACCATGGTACAGTTGACTTCCGTCTGGGAAGAGTAGATGATTGCCTTGGTCGTGTTGGCTTCTGTATAAAAAAAAAATGACAACGATCAAGTTTTGACTACGTAATACCAAACTGTTTAGCAAATCAGGACATTATATAAAGACATTTTTAAAGGCACAATAGACTATACAGAGGACTGTTGAAGCTGGTATTGAATTTCATGTGCAAGAAATTTTGATGAGCAAGACAGTAGGGCAGATTTAATAAGCTCAATGTGCCAGAATTATGTCTTAAGTTCTGAAAAAGAAACTGGTCTACATGGTCTTGCAGAACATTTATTGTGTGTTTTAGACAATTTTTGCTTCTCGTTCGACAAGGGAGAGTGACTTGGTGAAAGGGGAAATAGTTAGTAGAAAGGAGGTGTGATGTGAGATGTGACACCGTGTGGTGAAAACAAGCCAAAATAGTAAGCCAACCATCATTGTCATTTGCCCTATTGTTTGAGTGGAGAGGAGTATACCAATGATGGCCCCATTACACTGCCTGATGTTCGGGAAGATTAACGCTAACAAGCATTCATAGGAACACTCGCCAGTGATAATCTTCCCGTTTAAAGGTGCTGCTGATTACCTGTTGAACAACGAAATGCTCGTTCTTTGGGTAATAGGTCATTGGTGCAGTCACCTAAATTATTGTTGGTGGGCAGCAGATCGTGGGGCCTAAACAGCATTGTGCTGCTCACAAATAATTATTCAGTATGGGGGTGAGCGATGGCATTAGTGATCGCTCCCCCCCTTATACTGTGGAGGAGATCTCTGCATCTCCTTCACTGATGAGCAGGCGATTGTCAGGAAGGAGACAAACGTCTGCTCCTTGGGTAACAATGTTAATGTAACCACTGTTGGATAACAAGCTTGTCCCATTCCCAACCCGTAGTGTTGAGGTATGAAAACTTACAGGCCACTTATTCGCTTCTTTAACTCTCATTCATTCAACAAAGAAGGGTTAAGCATACATGGGCAACGCAGTATTGATCTTCAGGACCATGACATGTCAAAAACAGGAGCATTCCCACCAGTCATACCTGTAACCCAGTAATTAGACTTCCCTGATCAATGTGCCATAAAAATATTTTTGCGGACAACACTCTCTAATACAGAACCTAAAAGTATTAGAATAAAAAAATACATTGGAATATATTTGGCACAGGTCATGTTCATACCACTACACTTGCAGATCCATCCTCCGGTTCTTCTTTCTCAGCCACAGAAGAAACATCATTTCTGGTCCTGCGTTCACGACCCGGCCTGCTCTGGGCCGGCACACTTTGCGTTCGTGTCACATGGCGTCTGCTTTTTTTCTCCCTTTCCTCCATCTTTGGAGGTGAAACCAGTCTTTCCTTAATGAGGCTGCTCAGAGACTGGCTCTTTTTTACAAGTGGGCGGAAATGGCGCATGTCTTTTGGTAATATGTATTCAGGTTCTTCACTTTCTTCCTGACTATGGAAACAATGTCACTGTGAGATGTTTACAGGATACACATACAGTAGATCAGAGGTACCTATAGATGTTCAACCTACCTGCAGAAACCTAACGATATATGCTTGGGAGAACCTGCAGTTCTGACTCAGAACTTCTGAGTGTTTTTTTGGACAAACTCTTTTGGCGGTTGACTTCATTACACGGTCTGTGGCCACTTTAGTAGCTTGATAATGTAAAGATGGCCATACACATAATAGACAGACCCTCTCATTTTGGCAGAATTGGGTGACAGTTATATAAATGTGGACCTCCCAATTCTCCCAATTCCCAGCCAGGAATGTTTTTGGAACGAAAAACTGCCTCTGACCTTTTTTCACCTTTTTCAGGCTCAAAATTGTAGGATTATAGGTTGAACTTGATTGACCTTTTTAACCTTTTTTTTAGCAAACCTGATCTTTTTTTCATGTTGGAGATCAGCTGCTGCTAGAAGAGTCTGGTAGCTGCTCAATTTCTTCTCCACATTGAAATAGACATGTATGGTCAGCTAGAGGCGAGCTTGCATGTCTATGGTGGGATCAGGAAACATAGCTATTGGGAGACAAGCTTGTTTATTTCAGTGAAGAGAGGGGAATATGCCAAGACCCTCAGACGGCATCTTATCTTTCACAGGAAGAAAGGATTGGTCCAACATGTCTGATCCCTTTTTTCCCCCACATCAGGGAAGAGGGAGGCTTCCATATACATAAGATTGTTGGTTGGTCCTACCTAAATAGGAGGAGCTTTTGATTATTGTTGGGTTTTAGTAAGGTGGTCACAGACATAAGTGACTCCAGTTTTGCCCTCCATGCTATTCCAAAGTGTTGTGTTGCAGCAAACACTAATCATTGACTACTCTTAGGACCTGAACGTCATCTGGTTGCATAGTTTATACCTCACTGAGGACATAATGGTTGAACCTCAGGGTACTTTGGACACAGTAACCCTTAGTTTACAGTATGAAACCAAACACTTAAAGTTATGTGACCACTTGTACTAGAAAAAGGACTAGAAAAAGATGACCTGTTCCTTCAAAAAACAGCACCACACCTGTCCACAGGTTGTTGGTGGTGGTATTAGAGATCAGCCCCATTCTCGTCAATAAAGCTGAGCTGTAATATCAGGCAGATAGAATGGATAGGTGTAGGGCTGTTTTTGGAATAAAGTATCCTTGTTTTTCTAATCCTGGATAATCCCTTTAAGGCTTTGTGTTTGTCTTTTCTCCATTGTATTCTCTAGGTGGGCACGGACAAATCATGGACCAGAAATACTCCCGTTATGGAGGGTCTAGACGTCACAGTGCATTATCGCAGGGCTGTAGTATACTGTGATATTTACAGCAAAGCTGTCGAAAGCCAAAAGACATCTGTCTCCATATCCATACATTTCTTTGTCATTGACCTGTTGTTTACTGATGACCAATAATTTGGGAGAAAAGCAGATTCTGTACAGCACAGTCTGTGTTGTTATGCATGATGAGTTTGGGGATATTTTGGGGCAATATTGTCAGGGCTGATGTGCCCACTGGCTCCAATTTTACCTCTGATCCTGGGTGATGCTTTCAGGGATAGGCAAACCCTCAGCCAAGGCTTTGAGAATTGTGGGCAAAGGCTCCAAGTCGTCTTTCGTTTGCTACAGAAATAAAGACAAACATGCTACTAGTGCAACTTCAGCCAATGAATTTTCATACGGATGTCTTAAAGGCAATGGACACCTGCGGGGCATTTTTTTTATGACTGCAGTTTACTCATTTTGGGCTAAAATACATTTTTTCAATTGGTCTTTATAAAAAATTTTCTGGTGTTTTTGTGATACAAGGGGTTAGAAATCAGTCTATTTGCAGACTATGTCTTGTGAATTCTGTCAGCTGACAGCTCATGTGTTGCTCTCATCTTCTGACCTCATTAACACTCATTGTAGCTAAACTCTTATGAAATTGTTAAGAATATGGCTTAAATGAGTGTTTATGAAGTCAGGAGGTCAGCGATAAGAGCTCTATATGAGCCATCAGCTGATGGAACTCAGGAGGGATCGTCGGCAAATAGACTGATTTTTAACCCCATGTTTCCTAAAAACTGATGTCAATTTTTAATAAAGACCTAGTGAAAAGTGAGTCAAATGCAGTAATAAAAAAAATTGCTCCAAAGGTGTTCATAGCCTTTAATTAAGCTGAATTGGTTTTAATAAGCACCTGATGGATGCCAGTGAAGATCCCGCACAGCATATAATGAAGAGTAGAAAGTTCATAAGCCAGATCAACGCTGCCCTCATAACCCGCCACTGCAACTTCACTGTCCGGGTCTGTTACCGTTTGCAGGAAGAGAGACATCTCATCCCAGTGCTGCTCCAGGAAGCCATTCATAAAAGACATGTAGTCCTCCTTCTCTCCAAACCTGTAGAGCCCAATAAATAGCAAGGGTTGTATATTATTGTCTGGATCCACAACAGAACATAATTAAAAGACATGTGCCATATCTAATACAGTGCCTTGCGAAAGTATTCGGCCTCCTGGAACTTTTCAACCTTTTGCCACATTTCAGGCTTCAAACAAAAAGATATAACATTTTACATTTTTGGTGAAGAATCAACAACCAGTGGTCACAATTGTGAAGTGGAACGAAATTTATTGGATCATTTAAACTTTTTTTGTAATAATAAAACTGAAAAGTTGGGGGTGCAAAATTATTCGGCCCCCTTGCATTAATACTTTGTTGCGCCACCTTTTGCTGCGATTACTGCTGCGGTCTCTTGGGGTATGTCTCTATCAGTTTTGCACATCTAGAGACTGAAATTCTTGCCCATTCTTCCTTGCAAAACAGCTCGAGCTCTTTGAGGTTGGATGGAGAGCGTTTGTGAACAGCAGTTTTCAGCTCTTTCCACATATTCTCAATTGGATTCAGGTCTGGACTTTGACTTGGCCATTCTAAGACCTGGATACGTCTATTTTTGAACCATTCCATTGTAGATTTTGCTTTATGTTTGGGATCATTGTCTTGTTGGAAGATAAATCTCCGTCCTAGTCTCAGGTCTTTTGCAGACTCCAACAGGTTTTCATCCAGAAGGGTCCTGTATTTGGCTCCATCCATCTTCCCATCAATTTTAACCATCTTCCCTGTCCCTGCTGATGAAAAGCAGGCCCAAACCATGATGCTGCCACCACCATGTCTGACAGTGGGGATGGTGTGTTCAGGGTGATGAGCTGTGTTGCTTTTACACCAAACATATCGTTTTGCATTGTTTCCAAAAAGTTGGATTTTGGTTTCATCTGACCAGAGCCCCTTCTTCCACATGTTTGGTGTGTCTCCCAGGTGGCTTGTGGCAAACTGTAAACCAGACTTTTTATGGATATCTTTGAGAAATGGCTTTCTTCTTGCCGCTCTTCCATAAAGGCCAGATTTGTGAAGTGTTGGACTGATTGTTGTCCTATGGACAGACTCTCCCACCTCAGCCGTAGATTTCTGCAGTTCATCCAGAGTGATCATGGGCCTCTTGGCTGCATCTCTGATCAGTCTTCTCCTTGTTTGAGATGAAAGTTTAGAGGGACGGCCGGGTCTTGGTAGATTTGCAGTGGTCTGATACTCCTTCCATTTCAATATGATCACTTGCACAGTGCTCCTTGGGATGTTTAAAGCTTAGGAAATCTTTTGGTATCCAAATCCGGCTTTAAACTTCTCCACAACAGTATCACGGACCTGCCTGGTGTGTTCCTTGGTCTTCATGATGCAGAACCCTGAGACTATCACAGAGCAGGTGCATTTATACGGAGACTTGATTACACACAGGTGGATTCTATTTCTCTTCATCAGTCATTTAGGACAACATTGGATCATTCAGAGATTCTCAATGAACTTCTGGAGCGAGTTTTCGGAACTGAAAGTAAATGGGCCGAATAATTTTGCACGCCCAACTTTTCAGTTTTATTATTACAAAAAAAGTTTAAATCATCCAATAAATTTCGTTCCACTTCACAATTGTGACCCACTTGTTGTTGATTCTTCACCAAAAATTTTAAATGTTATATCTTTTTGTTTGAAGCCTGAAATGTGGCAAAAGGTTGAAAAGTTCCAGGCGGCCGAATACCTTCGCAAGGCACTGTATATCATGTAATAGAAATAGATTCATCTGGGGGCGCCCCCAGATGAAGGTGTTTCCAAAACGCACGTCGGGGTGTGCGGTTCTCCTGAGGTGTTCCACTTTTGGGTATGTAAGGACTGGTCTTATGTATTGTCTGTTGTCTCTTTCAGAGAGGGGTTAAATGCATTTGACTACATAGACACAGGTCTTGACGCTTCTATATACTACATCTGCTTCCATTTACTATCATTTGATAGTTGAGTGATGTATAGCCATTGTACTCCCCTACTTTATTGTCCCTCAGGTGTATACCGCACTTTCATTTTTGATGTATTTCGTCTCTACTGTTATCATGTTGTACATATGTATTTAATAAAGATTACTATTTTTGAGCCATTTGAGACTCATCTTTTGTGGTATAGGTTTGTTTGGTTTATGTTGAGTTGACTTTCTTTGAGGGGATTTGATGTTGCGCACTACATTGTTTAGGCCATTATTTGTTTTTGTGCTGTGTAACCTGTATGTATTAATCGCTGCAGACCCATAGCACGGCCACTACACAGTGGACAGAACCTTGTGCTTCTGGCTCCGTCCACTGTAGTTTTTGACGGCTGCCTAAAACAGCTGATAAGCGGGAGTGTCAGGGGCCTAAACCCCACCGATCTGATATTGATGACCTAGCTTGAGGATAGGCCATAAATATCTAAGTACAGTAAAAACTCCTTTAAAAATCACCTGAAAAATGTAAAGGTTACGTTGGATCATCACCTTGTGAAATTAGCCAGATTCTGTAAAACTTTGGCCACCAGGGTCAAGGCGCGAGCAGCAAGAGGATGAGGATGTTCAGGTGAGAGGTGAAATAGTCCTGGGGAAAGGATAGCTGGACACAGGAAACGCAAGAACAGGCAGGCACTGACCAGTCGGGAACCCAATTCTGGCCTTCCCCGCATGACAACTTTTTCTTGCCAGCTGGAAAACACTGCCAGAAGATCCGGCGGAAAATCCCTGTAAGTAACAAACCACCAAAAAATATGAAACGAGATATGTTAGGTGACCAAAATACTTATGGTGGGCCTCTATCTGACATTTATGATGTACCTGGTGGATATGCCATGGTAGAAAACCTCTTTAACATTTGTGCAAAAACAATGGTGTACCGAAGCTTGAGGTTACAGGGGTTCCCCACTCCGGACAATACCTACTAGTTAGAAGGGTCCCTTGACAATAAGCTGATCCCAAATTGGACCTCAGCAATCAGCAGTGATCTGTGAGAAAACCCAGCAGTAAGTCTTTGAGTTCCCTACAGCGCCACAACAGTGGAAACTAACAATTACATCTTGACCATTCTAATCAATGGGTTATGCAGTGGGTAAAAAAGTATTTAGTCAGCCACCAGTTGTGCAAGTTCTTCCACTTAAAAAGATGAGAGAGGCCTGTAATTGACATCATAGGTAGACCTCAACTATGAGAAACAAAATGAGAAAACAAATGCAGAAAATCACATTGTCTGATTTTTAAAGAATTTATTTGCAAATTATGGTGGAAAATAAGTATTAGGTCAATAACAAAACTTCATCTCAATACTTTGTTATATATCCTTTGTTGGCAATGACAGAGGTCAAACCTTTTTTTGTAAGTCTTCACATGGTTGGCACACACTGTTGCTGGTATGTTGGCCCATTCCTCCATGCAGATCTCCTCTAGAGCAGTGATGTTTTGGGGCTGTTGCTGGGCAAAACTGACTTTCAACTCCCTCCAAAGGTTTTCCATGGGGTTGAGATCTGGAGACTGGCTAGGCCACTTCAGGACCTTGAAATGCTTCTTACGAAGCCACTCCTTTGTTGTCCTGGCGGTGTGCTTGGGGTCATTGTCATGCTGAAAGACCCAGCCACGTTTCATCTTCAATGCCCTTGCTGATGGAAGGAGGTTTGCACTCAAAATCTCACGATACATGGCCCCATTCATTCTTTCATGTACACGGATCAGTCGTCCTGGTGCCTTTGCAGCCCCAAAGCATGATGTTGTCACCCCCATGCTTCACAGTAGGTATGGTGTCCTTGGATGCCACTCAGCATTCAATCTCCTCCAAACAACGAGTTGTGTTTCTACCAAACAGTTCTACTTTGGTTTCAGCTGACCATATGACATTCTCCCAATACTCTTCTGGAACATCCAAATGCTCTTTAGCAAACTTCAGACGGGCCCAGATATGTACTGGCTTAAGCAGGGGGACACGTCTGGCACTGCAGGATCTGAGTCCCTGGCGGCATAGTGTGTTACTGAGGGTAGCCTTTGTTACGCTGGTCCCAGCTTTCTGCAGGTCATTCACTAGGTCCCCCCATGTGGTTCTGGGATTTTTGCTCACAGTTCTTGTGATCATTTTGACCCCACAGGGTAAGATCTTGCCTGGAGCCCCTGCTGCTTGCCTATTGCAGATTTAGTCTTCCCAGCCTGGTGCAGATCTACAATTTTGTTTCTGGTGTCCTTTGGTCTTCACCATAGTGGAGTTTGGCGTGTGACTGTTTGAGGTTGTGGACAGGTGTCTTTTATACTGATAAAAAGTTCAAACAGGTGCCATTACTACAGGTATTTTCCACCATAATTTGCAAATAAATTCTTTAAAAATCAGACAATGTGATTTTCTGGATTAGTTTTCTCATTTTGTCTCTCATAGTTGAGGTCTACCTATGATGTCAATTACAGGCCTCTCTCATCTTTTTAAGTGGGAGAACTTTCACAATTGGTGGCTGACTAAATACTTTTTCCCCACTGTATGTCTAATTTAGACAGGTCCTCCAGAGCAAGAGATGTTCTTTTGAAACTGCTTCTCAGTCTGGTCAAGAGATGAAGATCCTGAACAGGAGCAACTCTCCTTGTTAAATCAGAGTTCCCTAACTGTGTGTATGAAATTTTAACTTTGGAGCAGTTTACTAAGTTTCGTCATGCACATTTTATTCCCAGGTCGATAAAAAGAGGGACATTTTAAGGAGCAAAGAGGGACAGGGGCACTTGGGTCAAAAAGAGGGACTGTTCCTTCAAAAGAGAGACACTTGGGAGGTGTGCATTGAGGTAGGCTAATAATCACACCCTAAGTAATATATGAATAGTTCTTTGAAACATAAGATGCAAGTTACACCATGTGAACTGTATGCCTAGTAAGCAGGGTGGTCTGGGAACTTAAAGTGGCCCTGGAAAAAAATACTAAAAGTGGCCCGTTTTGTACTCGGGCCCAAATTGATAGAATGCAGGGCCAGCAATACCATTATTGTGGCACATTATACCACCCTAACAGAGCAGAATACCACAGTCCATCACAAAATGCTGCCAGCAGCACAAAATACATCTCCAAAAACTTCCAATGGCCGGCCATGAGGAGGGTTCAGGCAGCCCCTGTGAGGAACTTTCCCTGTAAGGTCTAAGGCCAATCCGCCCCTGCTAGTAAGGTCCCACTTGTGTCCCTTATAGTATATTACAGGCCTTAAAGGGTTTGTGCATCATTTGGTGGGGAGGCAGATGTACGTAGGGAAGGATACTTACTTGTTTTCCAGTGCTGGCTCCCTGCTCCTTCGCTCTATCTCCTCAGCTGCTCCGCTGGGCTCCCTGGGTGTAAACTTCCTGTTTGATGCAGCCGATCACTGGCCGCAGCGGTGACCTAGCCCCTTGGATCAAATGGTCACATGACACAAGGTGAGCAGATTACTGCTGTGGCCAGTGATCGGCTGCAGCAGCGTCAAACAGACGGTCAGGGGCGGATTGGCCATAGACCTTACAGGGAAATTTCCCTGTGGGCCACTGCCCAGGGGGCCATCCAAGCCTTTCTTTTGGCTGGCCACTGGAAGTTTTTGGGGCTGTATTTTGTGATGGACTGTGGTATTTGACTCTGTTGGGGTGGTATAATGTGCCACAATATGTAATTGTTGGCCCTGCCTTTCATCAATTTGGACTGGACTACAAAATGGGGCCACTTTTTTAGTATTTTTTCCAGGGCCACTTTCAGTTCCCAGTCCGCCCCTGCAGACGGTTTACATCCAGGGAGCACAGCAGAGCAGCTGAGGCCGGGGAGCGTAGGAGCTGGGAGCCAGCACCAGGAAGCAGGTAAGTCTGCTTCCCTTTGCAGGTCTGCCCAGGAGGAGGGTTAGCCAAAAATCCCCCTAAAAATCCATAATAATTTAGGTTATCCAATCCTATAAAAAAGCCCCCCCTCCCATGTGCTGGGCCCCCCACGCTGAATATACTTACCCGGGTCCCTGCTCCCTGCGCTGTTCCTGGTCCGCGCATCGCCACTGCTGCTTCTCCCCATGTCCAGATGAAAACAGTGGCAGCCAATGGCAGGCGGGGACAAGCCTCCCTTGCGTCACCCGCGATGCTAGGAAGGCTCGTCCCCGTCCCCGCCTGCCATTGGCTTACAACCTCCCCCCAACACCGGATGTTTTTATGCAGGCATGGGTAGAAACAGCAGCGGCGGTACAGAGACCAGGAGCAGCGCAGTTTGCTTTTGGCTTTTTTTAAGGTTGAATAATCCCTTTAATATCTGCACAGAGATTCTACTGAATTCTACGCCATTGTACAAACTCAACTCGGTCAATAAAGATGTATCTGATTTCTGCCAGTGACAGCCAGCAGAATTGTGAATGCGGCTCTGGACTGTGATAAAGACTGTAAATCAGGATTAGTGTGATATGAGTTATGCAGTGTGTTTATAAGTGTTCTCAAGCTATGTCGACTTAGTTAGGAGGAAACTTATCAAACTGGTGTAAAGTAGAACTGGCTTAGTTGCCCATAGCAACCAATCAGATTCCACATTTCGTTACTCACAGCTCCTTTGGAACATGAAATGCGGAATCTAATTGGTTGCTATTGGTGACTAAGACAGTTTTACTGTACACCAGTGTGATAAATCTCCCCCTTATACAAAGGTATTGATAATAATGGTACTTTTGTGACTGCGTAATGCTCTCCATAACTTCTTCACAGCTCCTCCATAAATGTTCTTTGTTCACGTGGAGCTCTTCTGGTGAACATCTCTGTGGGTCGACCTCATGGCTCTCCATTGAAGCGTATATGCGTGTGATAAACGGGCCTAGGCAAAACATACGGTTTTCATATATTATTCATTCTTGCCCACAGTTTGCTTGCCTAAAATGCTAAAATTATTATTATTTTGGGTTTTATGTTGGCAATAGTATAAAAACGTATTAATTGTTTTCTGTTTATTTTACGAAGATATGACAGATGTGATATCTATATGTATGGCCTTAAAAGGGGTTATCCAGGACTACAAAAAAAATTGGTCTTTTTTCCAGACATAGCACCTGCCTTGTCCGAAGGCCATGTCAGGTATTACAGCTTATGCACGTTCACTTGAATAGGAATGAGCTGTAATACCAGCCACATTCCTGACAACTGGAATTAGTTTCTGTAGGCAACACTAATGTTTTTGCTGCCTTATATGCAGGGGCGGACTGGGAACTTAAAGTGGCCCTGGAAAAAATACTAAAAGTGGCCCCATTTTGTAGTCGCGTCCAAATTGATGGAAGATAGGGCCAGCAATACCATATTGTGGCACATAATACCCCCCAACAGAGCCAAATACCACAGTCCATCACAAAATACTGCCGGCAGCCCAAAATACATCCTTAAAAACTTCCACTGGGCAGTCGTGAGGAGGGTTCAGGTGGTCCCCTGGGCATCGGCCCTCCGGGAAATTTCCCTGTAAGGTCTATGGCAGGGGTGGCCAACCTGTGGCTCTTGAGCCGCATGTGGCTCTTTGCCTCTTCAAGTGTGGCTCTAGCCAGGCCGGCGCACTCTCCACCCTATGCTCACATCTCCTTTTCTGATCGGGCACCGTTGCTACTCTGCAGCTCCAGCTTACTCTCCACGACATCCTGATGCACGCAGTGTCAGAACGTAGTACATGGAGACACACACTATGACTTGACGTTGTGTGCATCAGGTCACAGTGGAGAGTGTGTCAGACCTTCAGAGTAGCAGGTGCTCAATGAGGAGCCCGGTGCCCGATCAGGAGAGGTAGGTGATTTTTTTTATTTATTATAGAACTGAGCATGGGGGTCTGACCTAAGCATTGGAGGCTCTGATCTGAGCATGGGGGATCTGATCTGAGCATGGAGGGGTCTTATCTGAGCAATGGGGGTCTAATCTGAGCATGAGGGGGGTCGGATCTGAGCATGGGGGGTTCTGGTCCGAGCATGGGAGGAGATCTGATCACTGAGGGTCTGACACTGAGAGTCTGATTTGTGTTGTCTGATGTGAGCATTGGGGGTCTTATTTTTGGGGTCTGATGGGGATTGGGGATCTTATTTTAGGTCAGATGAGGATTGGGAGTCTGATTTGGGAGTCTGATTTAGGAGTCTGATCTGAGGTTTGATGAAATTTTTTTTTCCTTATTTTTCTCAGCTACAACCTAGGTGCATCTTATAGGGCGAAAAATTACGGTGACTCGTGTGTATAATGTATAGCTTGTGGCTCCTGGTAGTCATAAGTTTTTTTTCTGGCTCTTTGCGTCTGTAAGGTTGGCCACCCCTGGTCTATGGCCAATCCGCCCCTTCTTATATGAAGCCTTGAGGTAGCACTTGCTACTGTTGTCTGAATGGTTCCAAAGGACGCTCTGGCCCATAAAAGGCCACTAATATTACAAATAATAGCATTAAGGGCCCAGGAGCTTGAAGTTACGACTCAGCATGGGGCTTTTTAGACTTTAACCCCTTAAGTACCAGACCCATTTTTGGTTTTGCACTTTCCAATAGCGGTAACTTTTTTATTTTTTATTCACATAGCCATAGGAGGGCTTATTTTTTTGTGTGACAAGATGCACTTTTTAACGTCACCATTTCATTTACCATTTCTGTTATTGGAAAACAGGAAAAAATTTCTTTGCGGGGTTAAATTGAAAAACCCACAATTCCACCAAGATTTTTCGGGTTTTGACATCACCGCGTTCAAGGTACGTTAAAAATGATAAAACTTTCTTATTCTGCAGCTCAATAAAAATCCAGTGATAACAAACTTGTATAGGTTTTTTTTTAAAATTTTTTTACTACTTTTTAAAAAATAAAAACCTTTGAAAAAAATAAAACTTTTCTTTGCATTGCCATTTTCTGACAGCCATAACTTTTTTATATTTTGGTTTACAGAGCTGTATGAGGGCTTGTTTTTGGCATAATGAACTGTAGTTTTTATTTGTACCATTTTTGCGGTACATACAACTTTTTGATCACCGTCATTCCATTTTTTGGGGGGAAAGGTGAATGCCGAATTTTGTGTTTTTCATTTTTTTTATGGCTTTTAACAGACATTTTCGGATGTGGCGATACCTAATATGTTTATTTTTTTATTGTATATATGTTTTTATATGTAAAATTCGGAAAGGGGTGTGATTTAGACTTTTAATATTTTAATTATTTTTTTTTCACTTTTTATTTTTTAACTATTAGGCCCCTTAGAGGGCTAGAACCTGGGATCTTTTGACTTCCTCTCCTATTCACCCTAATAAAGATCTATTAGGGTGAATAGGATTTTTACATTCTCCATTCTGAGCTCTGCCTTGTGCATAGCTCAGTATGGAGAAAGCCATGGCAGGCCTTCAGCAGTGTCCAGGTTGCCATGGCAACCGATCGGAGCCCCGCGATTTCACTGCAGGGGCTCTGATTCTAAGGCAGAGGGAATCGCATCCCTTTGCCTTCACTCACAGGTGCCACAATCAGCACTGATTGTGGCACCTAAGGGTTTAAATGAGGGGGGCGGCATCAGAGGCCCGCTCACCACCGTAATGTACCAGTACGTCACAGTGGTTAAGGGGTTAAAAAGAGAAAATATATTTATTTGTGGACTTTTGACATATCTACAAGACTAGTACTCCTTTCTATGGCTATTATAATGAAGGACTTTAGGGGAGACCTATCAAACTGGTTTAAAGTAGAACTGGCTTAGTTGCCCATAGCAACCAATCAGATTCCACCTTTCATTTTCCAAAGGAGCTCTGAAAGATGAAAGGTGGAATCTGATTGGTTGCTATAGGCAACTAAGTCAGTTTTACTTTACACTGGCTTGATAAATCTCCTCTATAAGGAATGGAACCTCTATAAGGATAAGGAACTTTATGAGAAATCTCATGTTTACGCACCAAGGGTCTCATGAAGATATGTTTGTCCCACCATTTTCATATACTCTTCAATAGCCTTTGTAAGAATAGTGTTTTCACGGAATATTACTGAGTCTTGGACATCATGACGGGAAATCTCAGCTACACCAAGGTCCACAAGGAACTCCTAGCAGAAAATAGTAAAGAAATAAGAAAGTGGTAAAAATTGTTAAATGACATAAAGTTTAAAGCCAAATCCCATTCCCGTCTCACCTTAGCTTGGCCTGTGCTCTGCAGAATATATATCAGTGACCTCCCCAGCTCTTCTTTTTCTCGAGCGCTCAGAATAGGCTCCATTGCTCTGCTCAGTTTGAGATATCTCCAGGTTAGATACTCCGCAAACTCTTTATACTGCACCAGGGGAAGAACACAAATCTTCCTGTACCTGCCTCGTACTCTCAGTGTTAAATCTCCACCAAGGGGCACCCACCTCTCCACTCCCTCCTTCATTCCTTCCAATGCCAGTGTAACAGTTCCTACCCCGGTGGCTTCTTTGCCCTCTCGAAGAAGATGAAGAGCAATGTGGCCTGATGAGAATGGCAAATCTCTCATGTTAAAGTTCTCTCCCCAAAATACTACTCCGGCTTCAGCTGCCTTACTTGATGTCCGTCCATAAAGGCAACCATCTAAATGGACTTCACAGAAATACCGTGAGCGAGAACCAAAACCCGAATGGGGAAGACCCTTGGCTTCATGGATCCAGAGACTGAGAGAAGAGTCTTCACGTTCACAATTATCCTAAACCAATGGAGAGAATATGTAAATATGTGATTTGTCAACGTAAGCTAGATTTGATAGACAACAGTCTACAAGTACGAGGAATATTGTAGACTTTTGTATATTTTTGTAGTATAGTTTTTGGTCATATTATGGTCTGTTATGGATTATGTGACTTTTGTAGAAGACTGTTTGTATTGGCTTACAGGATGATGAATGGGTGTTCAATATTGATGAATTACTATTTCAGTGATGTAATTGTTCTAACCTTGTCTGGTTGCACAGTTCTGCGGAGAATGTCAATCCATCGATCTCGCTCTTGAACTGAAGAACATCCAAAGCAATGGCTTCCAGAGGCTGTGATGACCTGTGAGATATAGCAATATACTGAGTAAAAAGGTAGCCTAACACATCAGATTAACATCTGCTAAACCTACCAGCAGGAGGGTGCCCCGACAGAAAGTAGGATTGGGCTGGTGAATTTCAATATGCCCTATCCCCTAGTTTTCACAGGAGATAAGTCTGTCTGGGGGCGGCTTACTCCTCTCTACCCATGCAAGATGTTTGGCTGGGTCTGCATGTGTACTGGGGCTTGAGGTCATCAATATTTGATCAGTGGGTGTCCGACTCCCGGCACCTCCGCGGATCAGATGTTTGTTGAGGTCGGGCCCATCCAAGCGCTGCTTCCTCTTCAAGATTACACTGCCAATCATCTTGCTTGCTGTGTAGTGTAATTACAAGTGCTCGTCCCAATGATCTGAATGGAACAAGCACTTGCAATTACACTGCACCAACGACATTTCCGAGACGGTGCGCAGTGAAATCGTGTAATCTTGAAGAGGAAGTAGCGCTCGCACAAGCTCCGCCTCTTCTTCAAACAGCTGGTTGGCAGAGTTGCCAGGAGTCTGACCCCCACAGATCGGATATTGGTGACCTATCCGTTATGCGTCTGCGCATGTATGGAGCAGGCCTCTGCAATGGGCCTGCTCCATACACAGCGGGTGCTGACTGTATCATGTATCCAGCACCCACCCGCACTGACAGGAAGCAGCTATTGTTATTGTCATTTAACCCCTTAGTGCTGATCACGGCACCTGTGAGTGAAGGCAGAGGGATGTGGCTCCCTCTTCCTTCCGATTGGAGCCCCAGCAGTTAAATCACGGGGCTCCGATTGGTTGCCATGGCAGCCTAGACGCTGCTGACGCGATCCAGGCCTGCCATGGCATTCTCCATGCTGAGCTATGTACAAGGCATAGCTCAGAATAGAGACTGTTAAATTCCTATTCACCCTAATAGATCTCTATTAGGGTGAATAGAAGAGGGGGTCAAAAGATCCCATGTGCTAGGGGGCTAAAAGTGAAAAAAGTTTTAAAAAAATAAAAATATACAACAATATATTAAAAGTTTAAATCACCCCCATTTCCTAATTTTACATATAAAAATACATAAACAAAAAAAAATAAACATATTGGGTATTGGTGCATCCAAAAATGGCTGAACTATTAAAATGTTAAAAAAATTCCTGTGCGGTGAACGCCGTAATGGAAAAACAATAAAAAACATGCGATTTGCCATTTTTTTTGTCATCTTGTCCCCCCAAAAATTGAATAACGTTGATCAAAAAGTCTTACATACTACAAAAATGGGACCAATAAAAACTACAGTTTGTTACGCAAAAAAAAAAAGCCCTCATATAGCTCTGTAGACTGAAATATAAGTTATGGTTGTCAGAATATAGCGATGAAAATACGTTTTTTTTTTTTTTTTTAAAGTAGTAAAACAAAAAAACCATTCAAGTTTGGTATCACTGCTTTCGTATTGAAGCACAGAATAAGGAAGTCATTAGTACATTGTGAACGCAGTGATGTCAAAACCACAAGAACCTTGGCAGAATTCAGTTTTTTTTTTCAATTTTGCCACACAAAGAATTTTTTCCCGTTTTCTAATACAAGACATGGTAAATTAAATGGTGGCATTAAAAATGCATCTTGGCCCGCAAAGAATAAGTCCTCACATAGCTATGTTATTAGAAAAATAAAAAAGTTATGACTATTGGAACGTGGGAAGGAAAAATCCAAAATCATAAAAATGGAAATAGGCCCGGTCTTTAAGGTGTTAAAGCCCAGGCGAGGCAAATCTGATAATGTTATGTTCTTCTCTGCAGAAGCCACCTTGCAGTTGATAGATGGGCCAACATAGTTTTGATAAAAAATGTGCACAAAAAGCTTCAAATTTCCATATATAATAAGTCTGGCAGTAATGCAATTCAGAGTAATCCATGTTTCCAGTGGTTACATGTGTCTTTTGTGGATGGAGCAGGGTTTGCATTCATTAACCTCATTACCTCAAAGCAGAACTGCTCCCCAAGTATACTGCTGTGCAGAGCCCTTATGGTGACATCTTTCTCATTTTCCAGGTTCAGAATTTCCACACAACCCAGCGACTCATGTGATGCATGCAGGCTCCTGTAATGCAAATGAATGTTTTCAAGCATGAAAATAACTGCACAAGTAGGTAGACACCGCTATATATACCAATAGGTGCTCACAGTGCTGCACTCCGTAAATTGTAACGAGGGTAACAAGATAAAAGAAGAATAAAAAAGACCATTTTATCTTATATTTTATCAATGTAGTTGGTTTTATTTAGCACACTATGGACTGTTCAGCATTACTATTAGTATATACTATATAGTGTATGTTTAATGTTCTTGAGCTATATTTTTATTTTTATTAAAAAAAACAATGGGAGTATATCCCAGCTAGGATATGCTCCCATTGTCTGATCCAAACCTATCTCCTAAACAGAGCCGCAAAAGTGGTGGAGGGCGCAATGCACATGCAAAGGCATCCTCCATTCATTTCTATGGGGCCGCCAAAAATAGCAAAGCGTTGGCTTGGCTATTTCCATCGGGCCCATAGAAGTGAATGGGAGCTATGGCCAGTCATACTCGGAGCGCTCCCATTCGCTTCTATGGGGAGAGCGCTTGGTGGTGGCCGGACCAGAGTCCTCCAGCCACCACTTTGGCCTGTCAGACAATGGGGACACATCCTAGCGATATGCCCCCATTGTCTCAGATGAGACAGCCCCTTTAATTACCTATTACATATTATTTGGCTCAGAGTCCTATTCATTATTGTTGGAGGAAGTTTGGATTATCACTTATACTGGAGACTGACTAGCGTATGCACAGTCGGTCTCCAGATCCTCCATCAGCGGCCATGTTCCTTGTGTAGTGCCAGCAGGCAGATGAGGGGACCTGCGTGTAAACATGAATTATTCTTATTAAACCAGACACCAGTGTCGATAGTTTAATAAAGATTATTACTAGCTGCATGTATGTGTGGTAACTAGCACACATGCAGTTAATAATATAAACTGGACAACATCTTTAAAGGGGTTTTCTAGTTACACAAAAAAACAATACCAGCATTGAACCTGACTGCATTATGTACATCAGATGATGGAGTTCTGGGTGCATTTTGACTCCTCCAGAGTAATTGCAATCTGTGACCTGCAGTCTGTGTTTACACCCCAGCCCAAGACTTTTGGGCAGGTCTCTGCCTTCCTTCCCCTCCCAGCTGGAACATCACAGATCCAAGCAGGGTTGGCGGCGGTATTACTTCACTTCAATGCAGTGAATACTAATGAAGCTGTGTTGGATATGGGTTTGGGTGGGGCCCTCTTCCACGATATAGACTTTAAAATTATTTTCAGCAAGATTTGGACTCCTGACTTTCTGTATGTCAGGCAGAAGAGTTACCATTACACTACAGACTGGGAAGGGCTGAATTTTCTGTGCTTAAAAAGCAATAACACTAAATAAATAATATTTTACTGAAATGAAAGGGAAAAAAATGGTGCTGTCTACCAATCACAATAAATAGTATGTTCACTGTATTGTTCAGCTTATTATGATTACAGGGATACCAAATACTGTTTTGTGATATTTCATACTAAGAGTGTTACAAAAACAATAATGATTTTTACTTTGTTTTTTTTTGTAACAATAACTTTGCAGAAAATTGTAACATTTACCATAAAAGAGAAAAAATGTTTTCTTCCATAAATTGTACTATAAAGATTATTTTACAGTGAGATTTGAACCCCAGACCTTCTATAACAGCTGCCTTACCCACTCCACTATACAAAAGCTCTGCTGTGAAGAGGGGATTTTTTTATGCCTTAGACGTGAACCACTTTCAGCATCTTTTGTGTCTTGTGGATAATTAAAACAAAACAATACACTTGCTTGTTCATCTTGTCATACTATCCCTGGAGGCGGACAACTTTTTCGTAAGCCACCCTGTACAAGCCACATGGCTGCAAACCACATCACAAAATCATGGCAAATCGCAGTAAAACGTACTCAGGATGCATTTTTCATGCATTTCGAAAGAAAATGCAGAAAACACACGCACAAAAAAATTTGCAATGTGAACCTGGCCTAATAATAGGGTTTCTGGAAGACCAGGCAGACTTTTATGGACCAAATTTGTTGGCATGTATGTAAATGGACACTAGGCACACAATGATGTCAGGTAAAAGAGTCCATATATGTAATGACGTGAGGTAAGTACCTATCATCCAGTTGTAGGGGTATTGTCCCCGTCTTCTTTCTTTGCTTCTTTTTTTTCCTCTTCAAAATTAATCCCTAAGAGTATAAATGAATACAGTTATAATGGCACAGGTAACGTAGACTTGGGTACTAGGACCAGTGTGTAGTGTAGTACTATGAAGTATAGTTCAGTCTAATATTAAAGGGGTCGTCCCACAAAAAATATTCTACAGTTTTCAAACCAGCACCTGGATCTGAATACTTTTGTAATCTGCATGCCTCCATAAGGCCCATACACATTTGTCCGTAGGAGAAGAACCGTATCCACAAGAGATCTCCCGATCTACCTCTCTAATATCCCTACTCAGTAGTAGGGATATTAGAGAGGTAGATCGGGTGATCTCTTGTGGCTACGGTTCCTCTCCTACGGACAAATGTGTATGGGCCTTATGGAGGGGACCAAGTGAAACAGAGATATCCACCTGATCACCAGCGAGGAGTGTGGCTTGAGGCTGCTGTCAGTGCGACATTGTGGGGTTCAAACAAGCCACGATATACCCTACTCAGAAATTTAAGGCCTTTGAATGGGTAAAAGACCTCAATCTATTCATCCGCAGACTGAAATGGAAAACATTTTTTAGTAGTCATGATGCCCGTTAATACATGGAATTGGGGATCTCTCCGGAGGATCTGCCAAATATTAAATTATTGGCAGAACTCTGGACAAAGGGGCAAAGGGAACCAGGAAAGGGTCCCTTCACGGACTTGAGAAGTCCTTCAACACTTTTGGCTCCAGTAAATGACGCCTCCCCCTGGACACATTCTTAACAATGGAGCTGCGCCAGCTGGAAAGCAACACTCACACAAGGAGTATACGCCACAATATTGAAACAACCGAACTAGAGGGATTATTGTCACTGGAAAAAAAATGATGATATAATAATCAAACCCACAGATAAGGGCAATAATGTGGTGGTGATGGATAGAGAACAATATATAAAGATGTGTGAAGACATTTTGAAGGACAGGACTTGCTACGAGGTGCTCCCCCATAATCCCCAGGTAGAATACAAAATGGAGCTGGGGCATATCATCAAAGAAGCTCTCACTAAACAACTGGTGAATAAGAAAGAAGGGGAGTTCCTGGAGCCTCCAGATCCAGTCATGGCATGCTTTTACAGCATACCCAAGATCCACAAGAGGATGCCACCCCTGAAGGGACGCCCAATAGTGTCAGGGATTGGGAGCCTGTCGCAGAATATCGGGATCTATGTGGACAAGATTCTACATCCCTTTGTGACAGCCCTCCCGTCCTATGTACGTGACACAATGGACGTCCTTAACAGGATTCAAGAGCTTACCTGTGAGGAAGGGGTGTTGCTGGCAGGTCTGGATGTGGAGGCTCTATACAGCTGTATTCCACATAAAAAAGGCCTGGAGGTGATTGGGGTTTTCCTCAGTGAACGAGGTACTGGACACAATAACCTGGTTATCTCCCTTTTGAACTTCATCCTCAGCCATAACACCTTCCTGTTCAATGGGAGAGTCTTCCGCCAGCTCAGGGGGGTGGCGATGGGGAGCCCGTGTGCCCCCACTTTCGCCAACCTCTACCTGGGCTGGTGGGAGAGAGAGGTGGTTTTTGGTGAGAATCTGGAGGAATTCTCAGGATGTATCCAGCTTTGGCTGAGATACATAGATGATGTGTTCATTTTGTGGAAGGGAGATATACCTAGGTTCAACAATTTTGTGGAGAGACTAAATCAAAATGAGCTGGGCCTCTTTTTCACCTCCACAATTGAAAGTAAGTCCATCACCTTTCTAGATTTGACAATTTCAAAAGAACAAGATGGTCGTATTAGCACTAATATCTACCGAAAACCCACAGCAACAAACAATCTGTTGCAATGGGGGAGTTGTCACCCTAGACCCCTGTGTAAGGGAATTCCTAAGGGACAATATTTGAGAATGAGGCGGAACTGCAGCTATGTAGCGGATTTTAAAATAGCCGCGGATGACCTTAGGAATAAATTCCTAAGCAGAGGGTACCCAGATGTGGTCCTACAAAGGGCATATCATCAGGCTAGATGCGAAGATCGGAAAGACCTAATGACCCCAAAGAAACGAGCTGAGATGGAGGAAAGTGTCAGAATTATTGGCATGTTTGATTCCGCACACAAAGCAGTACGAGAGATCCTGACACGGTACTGGGGGATTCTAAAAACTGACCCGGACATAGGAAAGCAAATTAGTGAGGTACCCCAGATTACATACAAAAGAGGGCGTAACCTCAGAGATCGCCTGGTCCATAGCTTTATTACAGCACAGCGCCCCCAGACGTGGCTGTCCAGTGATATCGCGGGCAATTTTGGATGTAGAGGCTGCATAACATGTAGTTTTCTAAAAAGAGGGAAGACTTTCACGAGTACATGGACAAAACAAACCTATACTATCAGGTCCTACATCAACTGTAGAACCACGGGGGTTATTTATTTGATTACCTGTGGTTGTAGACTACAGTATGTGGGTAAAACGTTCCGTGAACTGAAGAAAAGAATAGGAGAACATCTGGGAGACATAAGAAATCAACGTGACACCCCCATAGCACAACATGTGCTACAAGAACATAATGGTAATGCAAAATGTTTGACCTTCCAGGGGATTGAACATATTCCATACACAAAAAGAGGGGGAGACTGGGATAAAAGGCTTTTGCAAAAAGAATTAGAATGGATTTTCAGGTTACAAACTGTAATACCAAAGGGACTAAACGACAGAAGTATCTACAGTTGCTTTATATAATTGGGATAAAACTATCCACAATCACGGATATGGTGACACAGTATCCGTATAGGTACTTATAACCATTCGCTGTATCTTTAAGGAGGGCTCTCATTTACCCCTTATGGGGGACCTCCCTGAGGTACAGAATTTTTTAATTCACCTCCCTATTAAACACATCTAAGGGTGACGCTAGATATCAACTATGGTGTATTTATATTTGGATGTGTTTTCCCGGTGCCTTTACAGCACTTCTATATGTGACAACAACATCTCCCTATTTTTACTGGTACCTTGCACAAAGAGATCCTGCCTGATTATCTTCAGGAATCCGCCTAAGGATCCTCGATGTATTACAAATATTGATGTAGGAAAGTGCTCCATCCAATACTATATGCGGCAGTCACGGAGGAGAGCGCGTCATTCATGATAACCACGCCCCCTCTGATTTTGATTGGCCGCATGGACCAGCGCCTCCCACATACCCCCGCTCATCTCTATAAATAGGTGGGGAACCGGCGGGCGCGTAAGGCCATACCAGAGCCGGCACGCTGTGGAGACACACACGGCGTCCACGCTTCCTCCTACCTTAATGCGCTCTACCTAATAATACTCTTACTCCATACTCCTGAAGACACGGCCATTACTGGCCTTAGAAACGCGATGAGTAGGGATTTTAGACAGGTAGATCGAGTGATCTCTTGTGGCTACGGTTCCTCTCCTACGGACAAATGTGTATGGGACTTATGGAGGGGACCAAGTGAAACAGAGATATCCACCTGATCACCAGCGAGGAGTGCGGCTTGAGGCTGCTGTCAGTGTGGCATTGTGGGGTTCAAACAAGCCACGATATACCGCAGATTGACATAGCGATCAAGCGACTAGATGTAGGTAGCCACCTCAGGTGTATTCTATATAAACAAAGGATTACACTGAGGTGGAAAGCTGTCAGGGAGGGATTAGTCAACGATTTTTGGGACAGCTCTGCTGGTCTTAAGACTGTGACAATCCATAAACAGCCACACACAGTGTGCCTCCACATCCCCGATATTAGGTGAGATAACACCAGATCACACTTGTGGAGATAAAGCGACTTTTTAATTTTTAAATAGTTCTAATAAAGTTTTGGGATTTTATAAAAACCGTCGCTCATCTATCAGTATATGCATGAAATCTGGTACGGTTTAAACATTTTCTGAGTTTCAGTAAGATTTGGTTGCTGTTTACCACACCCCTTCCCCTCAGCTGTTGCAGGTGTGGTGATTGTCTTTCCCCTATTTATCCCTTCCTCACACAGTATTCCTTGTGGTTTATACTTTCTGCTGACATTGTTGTGTGTGGTGTTGTTCTCAGTTGAGATCCGGTTGCTGCAATATCTGCATTAAGATAAGTGTCATTTTCCCTATTGTGTTTATCCTACTTTTCCCTGTTGTAGTTTTGCCTTCTGGAGTTTCCTGTTCGTCCGTCCTTTTGGAGGAACGGGTTTACTCTTTCTCCTGCCACTAGCTGCAGGGTTGTACAGGGTCAGTTTGTTATTAGGTTCCTGTGTATGAACTCTCCTACCACTAAGGCCTGTTCCTACTACTCAGCCAGGGCCTAGTTTCAGGGATTCCTGCAGGAGGTGACCATTTCCCTTGTTTGGTCTTTTCCCTTCCCTCTTACGCTTGGTGTGGCTATACCCTCCACACCAGAGCGTGACATTATAAACTGCCGAACAAAAATTAATGTAATTTTGTGCTGACATGGATGCTATTGCTGCACTTGCTGAACGGCTGCAGGGACTCTGCTTGGAGGTGGCTGACATCCGCAACCAGATTCAGAGACCACAGGCTGGTGGTTCTGGGGGTGCTGGGTGTCAGGCCTGTTTGGAGCCTAAGGTCGCCCTCCCGGATGGATTTTCTGGGGGACGTGATCATTTTTTTTCTATTCAGGGAGGCGTTCAAATTGTATTTCAGACTGCGTCCACATTCTTCTGGTAATGAGGAGCAGAAGGTTGGTGTGGTCATCTCGCTGCTTAAAGGGGATGTGCAGTCATGGGCCTTTTCTCTGCCGACCGGATCGCAGTCTCTCCGGTCGGTAGATGAATTTTTCAAGGCTTTAGGGATTATCTATGATGACCCGGATCCTATCTCCCCCTGGCCGAGGCCCAGATACATGACCTTCATCAGGGTGAGCACTCGGTTGAGATCTATTGCTCTGAGTTTCGGAGGAGGGCGACCAATACTGAATGGAACGATCCGGCTCTACGTAGCCAATTCTGTCAGGGTTTGTCAGAAAGGCGGAAGGACGCTTTGGCCTTTCATGAAGCCCCTGTGTCTTTGGAAGCCGCTATGTCTCTTGCTGTACGCATGGATAGGCGCCTGAGAGAGCGATCTAGGGGCCCCCGCTCTCAGGACGTACCATGGTATGTATCACATAGTGTACTGTCTTCCTATGACACTTTGGGTGAAAATTCCCCTAGGTTAATGTCAGGGGACGAACCTATGCAGTTAGGAGCTACTCCTGTTTCCACTCTTAAACATTTTGGTAATAAAAAGGGTGTGTGTTTTTTCTGGGGTCAGAAAGGACAATGTATGTCCATGCATTCAATCTCTAAAAGAGAGAAAACACAAGGGGGTGTTGAATTATCATCTCACTCTTGGTGGGGTGGGTAGGGAAACTGAAAATGTGCATTTGTCTTCATCCTGTAGTACCCGTTTTCTCCTGAGAGCCGAGGTGGCGCTAGAGTCATTGAGATGTTTATTGACAGCTGGGCAGGGGTGAACTTGATTGATGCTCAGTTTGTCCGTATGCATGGATTGTCTCCAAGTACATTGGAAAAGAAGATTTCTGTGTTTGCTATTGATTCTGCACCTCTATCTCAGAGGTGTTTGTCTCAAATGTTGCATGATATCAAATTTCATCAGGAGCTTATTTCATATTTTGTGTTGGAAGGTCTTCCTGTTCCTGTGGTTCTGGGTTTACCGTGGTTAAGCAAACATAATCCGACCATTGACTGGCATGCTAGACAAATTGCGGATTGGGGTGATTATTGCGTTGACAATTGTCTTAATACCTCTTTTTCTGCTTTAACTACTAAGACTCTTCCCTCTTTTATATCGGATTTCTCTGATGTATTTTCTGAAGGTGGATGTCAGGATTTACCCCCTCACCGGGAATACGATTGTCCTTTCAATCTTATCCCTGAAGCAAAATTGCCCAAATCTAGGCTGTATAACCTTTCTGGATCTGAGAGAACGGCCATGAAGGAATACATTGCTGAGAGTTTGGCTAAAGGACATATTCGACCTTCCAAATCTCCAGTGGCAGCAGGGTTTTTCTTTATTAAGAAAAAAGAAGGAACCCTTAGGCCATGTCTGGATTTCCGTGAACTCAATCGGATTACTGTCCGTGATCCATATCCCCTTCCTTTGATTCCTGACTTGTTTAACCAGATTGTGGATGCGAAGGTGTTCTCCAAATTGGACTTAAGGGAGGCATATAATCTGGTCAGGATCAAGGAAGGGGATGAATGGAAGACGGCCTTTAACACTCCTGAGGGCCACTTTGAGAACTTGGTCATGCCTTTTGGGTTGACCAATGCTTCTGCTGTCTTCCAGCATTTTGTTAATGACATTTCTTATCACCTTGTGGAGAGATGATCTTAAGAGATAACAAGTTGTATGCAAAATTAGAGAAATTTCTGTACATGAGGTGCAATTCTTAGGATACCTGCTTTCATCTTCAGGTTTTCGTATGGATCCAGATAAAGTCGGTGCTTTTCTGGACTGGGACCGACCTGAAAATCTGAAGGCTCTTATGCGATTTTTGGGGTTCACCAACTATTACCGAAAATTTATTAAGAACTATTCGACAATATTTAAATAGTTAAATAGCGTGATAGATATAAATCTAGCAGAGAAATGAATGTGGAGATCTCTGGATCCATGTGAGGTACAGGGCTGGTTCTAGCTTTGTTAGATAGAGATTGTCATGTACTATGTGATGCCGATTTTAATTTTTTACATTATTCATGGGATAACCCCTTTAAGGCCAGTTTTAGGCAAGTGTGTTCGGTCCAAACATGTTCCTCTGACCTGAACTCACAGCATCATAATGACTTCATGGCCTTTTTTGCCTATAAAGAAGATGTTAAAATACCTGAAAAAATGTCAAGCGCTCCTGCACCAGCATGCTGCATATTTAAAAGAAGCAAGAAAGAAAAATAAAATAAACATCAAAACTGCATAATGTGAAGAGCAGAAAGCAGCCTTATTACCTTCACATTATTATGTTGATTCTTTGCTTCGGCTTCTACATTTCCATCAGGATCGGCGTCTATAGCTAAAGGGTCAAAACAGATAACAAAGGGTTAAATGAAGCAGCCGTTGTAGATCCAACTTTGATGTGGCGCCATCAAGGGCGGACTGGGAACTTAAGATAGCCCTGTAACAAAAACTAAAAATGGCCTCAATGTTGTAGGTGGGTCTAATTTGACAGAAGGTGGGGCACCACAAGAAGATAGGGCTGATACAAGTGGGCAGGGTCAGTAATACCACAGTGCAGCACAGAATACCATCCCACATAACCAAATACCACAGTTCAGCACAAAATACCTCCCCGGAAGCTGTCCATTTGTGGTGGCCATCAATAGCTGCCATGTTCTGTCCTCCTCCAATTGTCTCTAATGAAGATATGGAGCAGGGGCTTAGGAGGTGATATGTGGGCCACAGCACCAAGCCAGCCTTACCTTTAGCATATTGTGCGGACTTTCTGTAATAATGACCCCTTTAGTATTCCCCGTAGTATGTACCCGGCCAGCAGCAGTGAGGAGGACTTGGGTGGCCCTGTGGGCATCGGAGCGCCGGGAAAAATTCCCTGTAGATTCTATGACCAGTCTGCCCCTGGTTGTCATGCAACTCAGTATATCTCAGCTTCCTGGACCTCTTTAATGTAATTTCTTGCTCATTTTACTGTTTAGACGGTGGGTTTTTATAGTAATGTGAGTAGAAACTAATAAAGTAGGTAAGTACTGTATGCAGGTGTAGAAACTGAGGACGGTTGGATATGTAACGCTAGATGTTGTGGTGTATTGTACTCATGGTAGGATCTGGATAACCGTCTCTTCGCTAGGGGTTGGGGGGGTTGGTTAGGGGTTCTGGGACTATGTATATCATTTCCATCTATTTCTGTAATGCTATTTGAGATATTTGAGTCCCTACTGTTTGTATAATCTTTAAATAATGTTTAATTAAAAAACGATCTGATTTAAAAAAAAGAAACTGAGGACGGTGTGAGTGTTGCATGCTAGGTATCTGAGTTCCTGAGATACACTTTACATTACAAGCATTAGAAACCAGACAACACTACTAACATGATGAGTCTTCTGTAATCAGTCTCTTCCGGCAGGAAGGAAGTGGTGAATTCAAAGTGTTAACCCTTCACCAGTCATCCTACAGTCACCTATTGTCTGCATGCCATCGGAAGTCCTGCTCCTGTAATTTACCTCTAGCCCTAAGCAATTCTATGCAACTCATCAGGGGTGTAACTCAGAGGAGTTCAGTTTGGGCCCCCTGTACAACTCCTCACACTCACCAGTTGTAGCCCGTTTGTACCTGTTTAGCTGCGTTGATGGGTCTCGCACCACTTTGTGCTTTTTGTACAGTTCTATGCTTGCACTTTGTGTAAACCAGTGCATGAATAGCCAACTTTAATCTGCTTGGGCTGTAGGTCCTGATATGTACCTCACATTAGTTAATGGATACACCTACACACCACCCCCACCACTCTACCATAATCTCCTGTACAGCTCAGGAGCCTCTTCCATATAGACATGTGCTATGAGAACACTGGAGATGTCCATCTGCATTTTTCTCCATAGCTTCTTTCCCTTGACTATTAAAAGGTTAATGAACTTTCTGACAGTGGGGGATGTTCAGCATCATAAATTTTTGCCTGACTCCTCCACTCCAGTGGCTTAGGTTTACAATACTTTGGATGCCAGACATGGAATGAAGTCAAAAAGTAGATCAAACAGTATGCTGAGGGGTTCTATGGGTCCCCTTACGGGCACCAGTCGAAATTGCAACTGCTGGAACCCCCTATAGTTACATCATCACAACTTATCATACACCCAGGGGTGCACCTAACCTTTCTGCTGCCTGAGGCGAAAAATGAAACAGCGCCCCCCAATGCCAATTTTTTAACTGAACCCCTTTGCCACAAAGAAAGCTCATTGCCCATGGCCCTTCCGCGATCGCCTCACCTGGCCTCATACACCATATTATATAATGTCTTACCTGTGTCTATCTTGTCTATCTGTGCTAGGTCATTGTTGGACACACAACTCCCTGCTCGGCTTCGGGTACGAAAAGCATCCTAGGAGTAAAAAGAAGACTTCTGTAGTTAATAACTTCCAAGATTTTGTGTGATATGTGACACATGTATCAAAATGCTTCTATAACCAATATCAGGTGGCAAAAAGGGGACTGTAATAATATACAGAATTAATCTATTCTGGCTTCTTCTAGGGTCACAATAGTGATAGCCTATCCTTAGCTCTTAGAAAAGAGTACACTTGAATAAATCTCAGCACCAAGGCTAAATCTTAAGCCTTCACTCACACGGGCTTAAAACTGTATAGAAGAAACTCAGTTTAGCCATCTGTATGTATTTGGAGAGTTGGAATAATGCAGAGCAAGCATTAAACCCGCTCAAAAATTCTCATTTGGACAACAGCTGTTCTTATTGATTCCCCTATTAACATTCACACTTGGTTGACAATGTTTTCGCAGAAGGTAGCTGGAAACTATCATTTTGGCAGAGACGTATCTCCAACAGCTGACAGTGTAGAGTCTGGTAACCCCTGTTCTCACTATGTAGTCTACCAATACAGCCAAAATCAGTAGTTTGGCCATCATTCATTTATTATGTATGGGCACCTAATTTCACACAAATGCCATGGACATATTAGTCTGGCTGGATTCAAGCTCAGTAATTAGTCATTCTGAAGAAAAACAAACTTAACAATTTAGCATGTATACTACAAATCATAGCTCCCTCAAAAACACAGCTTTCAGCCATCTTCATTCTACACTGCACCACCCCCAGTGTGTTGTCGATTTGGGGCTAAGAGTGCAGGAGATTTATAAAGTGCTGCCCCCCAGGGCTGATCATGTCCCAAGTTTATTGGAATGCCAAGTGGTGTGGTGCAGACTTAATAGTGTCTGTCGGTGTTACGGTGATCCTACTTGGATACTATCGCTCCCCAGGGTTAGGCTCCGAAGCAATAAAGTGGAGAGCAATGGTGGAGGTGGAGAATAAGTCATGTCCAGGCTTTATAACGTTCAACAGCTTTACCTGACTCACTTGCATCAGTACAAGAAACAATCTTTCTCTTGGTTCCAGCAGGTTTTAGCATAAACTGGCAGGCAAACTGGAATATTCTGCTTTATCTCTATGCTGTGCTAAACTCGGCTTTAGTCTGGTAGCTGGTCTTAGTAGCGATTCTGGTACCTTTGGAGTGGGATGCCTTTGACTGTTGACCCCCTTGTGACACTGTGCAAATCTGTAAGGAGTCAGGGTGTTCTATGAGATGCTTCCCTCTGGAGAAACCAGGGGCCTTCCCCCCACTGCTACATCTTGATTGATTCCAACACTAGACTCCACTAAGACTCACCTAAGAATGACTAAACACTTCTTGCAGCCCCTCCCTTGGTAGGAAGCAAGACTGGCCCACTTCTGCCCTAAAGATCTCTCTGCCATATATGATGCCACCTGATGGACAACCAGACACATTACATGAAATACAATAAATAACAGTTACATAGCAATAGTTGGGAATGCACAATGTAGAAGGACTTGGAATTAATACAGAGATGACCTTAATGGTAGCTTATTAAAGACAGTAGCAGGGTGTAGCAATGGTAAGACCACTCTGGGGTATTACAGATTGAGCATTGGAAAAAGTTAAAAGAACCCAATAATTTTGGTGGTCTCCCAAATGGGTCTCCCAAATCTCGCTTGAAAGAAGGATACAGCATGTTAAATTATAACTCCATTTTCCCAACTTATTCCCCTCTCCCCAGGAATACCTGTCGGCTGAATGACTGTTCTACTGGAAACTTAAGATACTGTCAAGTTTTAGGTTAAGGTCCATACAGAAGACATCTGTTACTAATCAGCAACAGTTACAGTGAGAGGTAGAAGGGCATAGAGTAAAGCGTGGAGCCCTTAAAACCCTGTTCCATTTTTTGAAGACCAGAAGAACTGGAATATTAGATGTCAAGCGAGGGGCCCACATTTTACACTTACCACAGTCTTCTGCATGTGCTGTCGAAAACATGAACCATTGCCACAGTTTTAACACATCCCATGCAAATAAGCAATTGTCATGAGAAATGATAAAAGTGAGGATCACTGGTGATGGAACTGATGGTTTATGAATAACTACTACCTGTTCCTCTCCTTTGGACAGCAGAATACGTCCATCCACAAGGGAGCAGCTCGATACATCCCAGACAGGAACTTCAGGTGTCGTGGTTGGAAGAGATATAGGTGGTACCTCTGATAGATAAATAGACAGGAGATGTTTAGTGAGGTTGGGATTATTCTCATGCCAACCATGCACATTCATGTACACAACCAACTCTCAGCTAAACAATATGATGTCACAGACCTGGTTTTCTGAACAGTACTTGAACTGCTTAGTGCAAAATAGTGCTGCAATCCCATGCATGAAGTCACTCCCTACCAGTGCTCCCACCAGGGGTGCGCCTAGCCTTTCTGCTGCCTGAGGCAAAAACTGAAATGGCGCCCCTGCCTCCCCAATGCCAATTTCTTAATCTAATCCCTTCCCTTCAGCCCATGGCCCTTGGCTGCCTCTCTCGCCTCACCTAGCCTCATTGGCAGTGCACCCCTGGCTCCCACTCATTCAGGGTTTTTTTGTGTGGTTTTTAAAGCCAAAACCAGGAGTGGATTAAAAAAAGTACACTGTTGATTTTGGCTTCAAGTCACAGCACCTAAAATCAAGGGAAACTAGAAGTGCCCACACATGTTCTCTGTGTTGAGCCAAGATAGGGATCTGCTTTTTGTAGATGCTCTCCACCCTGAATTATGGAGCTGGTCATAACTGGGGCACATCCTCTGTAACATTTGTAAAAGGTGTTGTTGCAAATGGATGGCCTGTTCCATGTGCCTAAGGCCCCATTCACACGACCGCATTATTGCGGTCACCCTGCGTGTGTTAGGCACCGCTCAGAACACACGCCGGGCGGCCCCATTCAAAATGCCTATACTTGTCCGTGCATGCGGACAAGTATAGGACATGCTTCATATTTTTCAGCGGAGCCGTGGCACGGAGCTAGCTCCGTGAGGCGGCTCCCCGCTCCCATAGAGGTGAATGGGGCCGCATCTATTCCGCAATATTGCGGAATAGATACGGCCCCATTCATATGGTCGTGTGAATGGGGCCTAATTAATAGGATTAATCAGGGTCAGAAAAGTGTTGGTGGAGACTTCTGGAAAGCAGAGTCCACCAGACACTTATGACAGCTACATATAGGAAAGGTGGTCATGTACTGTATGTATATGGCCTTTTCTGCTCCAGTCTATGGGAGTTATGGAGAGAGCTAAGCCAGCAACTCTATTACATTTTAAAGAGGGAGCTACATGCATTGGTGACCACCACTGGAGATATCAAAATGTAAAATAGTGCTGCGATCTCATGCATCGAGTCACTCCCTATGAGAGCTCTTACACATTCAGGGATGTTTTTTTGTAGTTTTTGAGGCCAAAACCAGGAGTGGATTAAAAAAAAAAGTACTCTTGATTTTGGCTTCAAGTCACAGCACCTAAAATTGAGGGGAACCTCAAGTTCCCACACATTTCCTCTAACTATGTTGAGCCAAGATAGAGAGCTGCTTTTTGTAGAGGCTCTCCACCCTGGATTATGGAGTTGGTCATAACTGGGGCACATCCTCTGTAAAAATTTGACTGTATATATATGGCCATCTGTGCTCCAGTCTATGGGAGTTATAGAGAGTGCCAAGCCAGCAACTCTCTTAAATTTTAAAGAGGGAGTTACAGCCATGTGTGACCACCACTAGAGATATGAAAATGTAGGGAAACCATCACTATACCAAACATGTGACTTATCACATGGAAGTACTTCTTCAGATCATGGTAAAAATATATTATATATTGAATTTTCTTATAATTTAAGGGTCTGTCTCACAAAAGGCATTTATCACCTACCCACGGGATAGGTGATAAATATTGCAATGTAGGGTCAGGCTGCTTGGACCCCATCAATCCTAAGAATGAAGGATCTCAAGGATCCCTCTCAGGTGCTCCATTCATTTCTATGGAAATTACAGCATTGTCTACATCAGCCCCAAGGAACTAATAGAGGGTTGTCCTGACTGTGACTGTTTTTTTCAGCCTTATATACCTTAGATAAAAGTTGGTTGATGGTTGAACACCTGTCTGGTGAACGATCATATCACAGTGCATATTGTCCATTACAGTTTTTTAAACTGGCCATACATGTTCAGTGACATCAGGTGAAGGACGGATGACTTTCCTAGGAAAGATCTTTCTGCCCTAAATGATCTTATTTGAACACAAGGTCTTTAGTCTGACTATCAAATCAAAATTGTTAGCACAGCCGATGTTTTTCACATGATGACGGTCTGTCACTAGTTGGCTAAAATGGTAGGCCATTGTTAAATTTCTCCTTATGAACTATCATTTTGGTTGAAATTGTCTGTTTTGATCAACTTTAGTATGTGTATGAGTACCTTTATACTACCACAGTAAAATGAAAATAGTGCTGTTGAAATGAAAACTTGTTCATATCGCTCTAAGCCTCTTGCCGGAGGTATACATCAGGAGAAATCCCAATGTTTGCCTTCAGTGGAAGGCAGCAACATATTCCACTGTGTAGGGATAGAGTGAGATATGTTGACATACCGCCCCTCCCACTTTCTATTCTGTCACCAACACAGGAGCTCAGGTTAATGTTGTATTGGTGTTGAAGGTGTCTCCTGGCAGCAGGAGAAGGAAGAGTCATAGGGTAGAAGTTCTCAATTAGTAATTTGACTTGGCTCTTCTTCTTCATTGGGTCCCATTATGCTGCTTAAGCTGAGCCCCATAGTGGTCTCAAGGGGGTCACCAAGAAAAACACTCAATTATCAATTCCTGTTCAAGGAGTTAGAGCAGGGGTCAGGAACCTTTTTGGCTAAGAGAGCCGTAAACGCCACATATTTTGAAATATAATTCCGCGAGAGCCGTACAAAATGTTTAAAGGGCCTAAAATTGCCCTGGTGCAAGAGTTCAGCTTGGGCCCCTGCCCCCCCCCCCCGCCTAATACAGCGCCTCATACCTCTTACATCCAGTATAATACAGCGCCCCATACCTCTTACATCCAGTATAATACAGCGCCCCATACCTCGTACATCCAGTGACGTCTCCTCGGATGTACATCTTCTCTTTCCTCATCTTCTCCTTTCAGACCAGACGCCATTTTTCAGCCATTTCTCATGTCTGCAGTTTGACAGAAAAAAATCTTAGTTTACTACTTTTCCATCATCCTCCCATCTTCTGAATCTGGACAAATCATCCTACCACCCCCAGTACTGTGCCACTAGTACCACACAGATTATGTGCCAGTAAGAAATGCCCCAATAATGCACCAGAAGTTCCCCCCATTGATTCCCCCCCAAAATCATGTGCCAGTAAGAAATGCCCCAGTGCCCCCATGTGCCAGAAAAATGCCCCCCATACCAGTAAAAATGGCCCCAGTGCCTGTAATAATGCCCCCAGTGCCCCCTTGTGCCAGTAAGAAATGCCCCAGTGCCCCCATGTGCCAGAAAAATGCCCCCCATACCAGTAAAAATGGCCCCAGTGACTGTAATAATGCCCCCAGTGCCCCCTTGTGCCAGTAAAAATGCCCCCAGTGCCCCATGTCAGTAAAAATGCCACCAATACCAGTAAAAATGCCCCCAGTGCCCCATGTGCCAGTAAAAATGCCCCCAGTGCCCCCATGTGCCAGTAAAAATGCCCCCAGTGCCAGTAAAAATGCCCTCAGTGCCCCCATGTGCCAGTAAAAATGCCCCCAGTACCAGTAAAAATGCCCCCAGTGCCCCATGTGCCAGTAAAAATGCCCCCAGTGCCCCCATGTGCCAGTAAAAATGCCCACAGTGCCCCCATGTGCCAGTAAAAATGCCCCCAGTGCCCCCATGTGCCAGTAAAAATGCCCCCAGTGCCAGTAAAATGCCCACAGTGCCCCCATGTGCCAGTAAAAATGCCCCCAGTGCCCCCATGTGCCAGTAAAAATGCCCCCAGTGCCAGTAAAATGCCCACAGTGCCCCCATGTGCCAGTAAAAATGCCCCCAGTGCCCCCATGTGCCAGTAAAATGCCCCCAAAGCCCCCATGTGCCAGTAAAATAATAAAAAAAAAATTAACACTTATACTTACCTCCAGCAGCGATGCGATGCAGGCCTCTTCTGGCCTGTGTCCCGCGCTGTACGGCTCAGGCGGCGCGATGACGTCATCGCGCCGCCTGAGCCGGCCTCTGATAGGCTGCAGGCCCAGTGCCTGCAGCCTATCAGAGGAACGTGCAGGGGAGACACCTCTCCCTCCCCTGCCCCAGTACAATACAGTCATCTGTATCGCCGTCCTGAGGACGGCGATACAGATGACTGTGGAGATGAGCGCTTCCATAATGGAAGCGCTCATCTCCCTCTGCAGGGCCGCGCCGCACCCGGCTAATTGGCGGTGCGGCCCTGCAAGTGGCAAGCCTGGCTTAGGGGCCCGGTCGCAACTGCGACCGCTGCGACCCCTATAGCTACGCCACTGACAGGTAGGAGCCCTGTCTGCGAGCCAGATACGGCCATCAAAAGAGCCATATCTGGCTCGCGAGCCATAGGTTCCCGACCCCTGAGTTAGAGGGAAAGAAAAGTGAATGGGACAGAGGAAGAGAGGATCCTGACACTGCTTCCTGGGATCCCATCATCTGACACAGCTCGACAACACTCTGTCCTTCCAACACTTTTTTAACAGGACAAAGGGCGGAAAGGGGCACTGCCACTGTGGTGATAGCAGCAGCAGAAAGGGGAAAGGCCGAGGCTCAGCTCTCTAGGCTCTGCCAACCTGCGGGACTTCACATACATAACATTGAACCCCAATTTGAACATTGGGCTTTGAACTCTGTCCACCTGGCTCGGAGAAGCTCAGTGACATCATATCTTCCTTAGGGATGTCTATCTCTCACAGAGGACTGTGAAGGTGCCATACAGTGCTGTTCTTCACCATAGGATCATTGTAAAAAGTATGCATTTAACATATACCGTATGTTTTTCTTTAACGTTTACCATTGTATGGAATAGTGTATTCTAGTTTCTTACCTTACTTTTAGGCTAATGTAGCCCTATGAACAAGTTTAAAGGGACACTATCGCGAAGAAAAAATTTTTGATATGTTTTACAACATAACAAAAGCAGGTTTTAACATAATGTATTTTTCAAATTGTGTAAATGTTTTTTTTTTTAATTCAGTTTTCTTGCCTTACATGGGGGCTGCCATGTTGGAAGTAAAGTGTGACAGTCTGGATTTACAACACAATGGCACCTCAGGCATGTACATAGGCTTCCTCAGTCGCTGCTGACCCTATAGAGAATGAATGGAAGAGTAGAGTAGATGGAGGTTCTTGGGGCTGTAGGACCTTAGTGATGTAATCGGCCATGTGACCAGTGGGGGAGGAGACTGAGGAGCAGAGATCTGTGTTTTTGTAATGAAGCCATTGTCTCATCTTATCTTGCTGAAGCAGTGATGTCACCGCTGAAGGTGTGAATTGGTGATGTCATTGGTACCACCCACTTTTTTGCAGCATGCCTACTTACAGGTTGCTCAAAGCCTCATTTGGCCAGCAGAGCTCCCCCTGGTGACCAAAGATGGTAAATATGGTAAAATCTAATATTTATTTATAATATTTCACACATTGGAATTTTTATTTATTTATTTATTATTTCTTACAAATATATAATAGATTTTTTTAGCATAAATAAAATATAGAACAATTTTTTGTGATAGATTCCCTTTAAAGGGGTTGTCCAAGTTATTTTTTATTCATGACCTATTCGACAGCCGGCACCTCCACCGATCAGCTGGTTAAGAAAAGGCGTGAGCTGTGCCAGTGTAGCCTTCCTAAAACCACAACGGTGAGCAGGTGTAATTGCTCTTAAGCTGTCCTATTCACTTGAATGCAGCAGCACCACCAGTGAGGCCAGGTGAGGCGATCACCTCAGGCAGCAGCAGGTAGGCTCAAAAGGGGGGGCAGCAGAAGGGCCATGGGCAATGAACGCTTTCATTGTGGTAAAGGGGTTAGGTTAAGAAATTGGCATTGGGGGAGGGCATTATTTCAGTTTTTGCCTCAGGCAGCAGAAAGGTTAGGTGAACCCCTGGTTGAATGGGGCAGTTTATTCTTATACAGTTGAATAGGAACAAGGCATGTCATTCAAGTGAATGGGACGGCTTAGGTGTAATTACACCTGCTCACCGCTGTGATTGCGATGACGACCAGGTAAACAATGAAGAGAAGGCTGCGCTGGCATGGTGAAAAGCCTTCTCTTCAACCAGGTGATCGGTAGACGTGCTGCTGATCTGATACTGATAACCTATCCTGAAGATAGGTCATCAATAAAAATAACTTGGACAACCCCTTTAACGCACACATCAGGAAGTTTCCGCTATACATTCTACAACCTCAATACCAAAAATGTTGAGGCACTGTGTAAAACATAAATAAATATGAATAAAAACAGAATGCAATGATTTGCAAATTTTATAGAACATAGTAACATAGTTTATAAGGCCGAAAAAAGACATCCAGTTCGGCCTGTTTTCCTACAAGTTGAACCGGGGCAGATTGACCATAGACCTTACAGGGAAATTTCCCGGTGGGCCGATGCCCAGGGGGGCGCCAAGGCCATTCTTATGACCGGCCAGTGGAAGTTTTTGGGGATGTATTTTGTGCTGCTGGCAGTACTTTGTTTACAAAACGGGGCCACTTTTAGTATTTTTTTCAGGGCCACTTTAAGTTCCCAGTCCGTCCCTGTATAGAACCATATTTTATTCACAATAGATCACAGCACACATATCAGATGTTGAAAGTGAGATATTTTACCATTTTATAAAAAAAAATTGACTCATTTAGAACTTGATGGCAGAAGCACATCTCAAAAAATTGTTGGCAGAGGAATGTTGTTCCATTCTTGCCTGATGAAGCATTCCAGCTGTTCAACAGTCCTGGGTCTTCTTTGCCGGATTTATCATGTCATGATGCACCAAATGTTTTCTGTTGGTTAAATGTCTGGCCTGCAGGTGGCCAGTTCAGCACCCGGACTCTTCTTCTTCAGCACCCAATCTCTTCCATGCTGTTGTGATGGATGCAGTATGTGGTTTAGCATTGTCCTTCTGAAATATGCAAGGCCTTCCCTGAAAGAGGCATTGTCAGGATGGGAGCCTATGTTGTTGTAAAACCTCTATATACTGTTCAGCATTGATAGTGCCCTTCCAGATGTTGCCCACGCCAAAGGAAACCCCATACTGTCAAAGATGCAAGCCTTTGCAATGTGTGCTGATAACAAGCTGGATGGTCCCTCTCCTCTTGAGTCCGCAGAACACGGTGTCCATGGTTTCCAAAAAGAATTTCAAATTTTGATTCATTTGGCCACAGAACAGTTTTCCATTTTGCCATTTGGGTGAAGCGATTTTAATACCAGGCTATCACTAGAACAAAAGGTTAGTAGTTGTAAACCAACAATGAAAAAAGGAAGCAGAACTGGGATCAGTGGTGGGAGTGCACACAAACCACAGTGCCTGTGGCAATTCTGAGTAGTGCTGCAGTTTTTAGTGAATGTAAAAAAACACAGCCAGCTTGTTTTTTTAAGCACACAAAGACTTTTAAAGAGGACCTTTTACCACTCCTGACATTTCTGGTTCAATAGTTTCATGCATTCCCCATGTAATAACACTTCTGGAGCATCTATTCTTATGGGTCTATGATCTGCCATTCCTGTATTATTTGTACTAGAAGTTATGAATAAATTACTAGCAGTATGCAGTAAGGGAACAGAGCTGCCATTTTCAGACTGTGCAGGTACACCCCCCCAACTGGTTACCCCCCCCCCCCCCTGTAACCTTATTGCAGACTGCTAGCAATTCATTCATAACTTCTAGTAGAAATAATACAGGAATGGCAGAACATACAAGAATAGATGTTCCAGAATTGTTATTACATGGGGAATGCATGAAGCTATTAAAACAGGCGTGTCAGGAGTGGTGAAAGGAGCTCTTTAATTAAATCATAAATGAAGGATAGTTTTATTAATTATACTTTGCAAGGATACATTAAAAAAGGGTGCTATTAACCTGGTGGGTGGGTGTGAATAGTAGAAGGATCTAATACCCTTTATTTATCTGGATAAATTTTTTGTCTGGATCATGCTGACATATGGCTTCTTCCAGGGATGCACCTAGCCTTTCTGCTGCCTGAGGCGAAAACTGAAAGGGCGCCCCCCCATGACAATTTCTTAACCTAATCCCTATGTCACAATGAAAGCGCTCATTGCCCATGGCCCTTCGACTGCCCCCCCTCTTGCCCCTACCTGGTGCTGCCTGAGGCAATTGCCTCACCTGGCCTCATTGGTGGTACACCCACGGCTTCTTCTTTACATGATACAGCTTTAATTAGCATTTGTGGATTGCACAGCAAACTGTGTTCACAGAGAGTGATTTGTGGAAGTGTTCCTGAAGTCATGCAGTGATGTCCAGCACAGAATCATGCCTGTTTTTAATTTGATACCACCTGAGGGCCCATAGATCAATATTGATTGTCAGCCTTGTCTCTTAGGCACATGGATTTCACCAGATTCCTAATTATGTAATGTAGATATATGTGGTATATTCAAAAGTCTTCACAATTTTACGTTGAGGAACATTTTTCTGAAATTGTTCCACAATTTTTAGATGCAGTTTTTCAGTTTTTCACAGATTGGTGAACCTCTGCCTCATGACTTAGTAGCAAAAAATCAAACCTTTCGTTGCCCCTGTCCCAACTTTTTTAAGATGTGAAGCTGCCACCAAGTTCTAAGTGAGTTACTTTTTTTCGTGAAATGGTAAAATGTCTCACTTTCGACATCTGATCTGTGTTCTATGATCTACTGTGAATAAAATATGATATGCAAATCAATGCATTGTATTATTTCCATGTATTTCCATTTTAGACAGTGTCCCAATTTTTTGGAATTAGAAGATTGACGGCAGAAAAAGACCACCTTTTCCATCTAGTCTGCCCTTTTATTATCCTTTTATTGTTATCTTAGGATAGATACATGTTTATCCCAGGCATGTTTAACCCTTACAGTACCAGCGCCGTACATGTACGGCGCTGGTACGATGCGGGCACATGGCGCCCGCTCGCGGGTGCGGCGGGCGTCATGGCCGGCAAGTCTCTGCTGTTTCTAACAGCAGAGACTTGCCGCTACCTACTGTATCGGCGGCGTCTTCCGGGGTGACTAGATGCCGTGATCACACGTGATCACGGCATCTAGTTGTGTCTAAATCCGGAAGCGTTCGCTTCCGGGTGGTGTACAGACACCCCGTGTGGCCAATCGGGGTGTCTGTACACCATATGAAAACTGTAATCCTCGCTGGTGAGGATTACAGTTTTCAAAGTGCAATTCTTATTCTGGCCACTAGATGGCAGGCCAGGATAAGAAATGAGCAATTCATGGATTTAACTGCCTCTAGTAAATCCATGATTGCTCATAAAGAAAATTAAAAAGCCACAATATATAAGCTCATATTTGAGCATTCAAATTTAAAAAAAAAAATAAAAAAAAATGTTAAAAATATATAAAAAATAAAAAGATATAAAAGTTCAAATCACCCCCCTTTCCGTATAAGTAAAAAATAAATACCTAAATAACACTAAATATAGACATCATGGGTATCACCGTGACCGAAAACGCCCGTACTTTTAAAATATATATAAAAAAAAATCCAATACGGCGAATTGTGTGGCGGAAAAAAGCGTCCAAATGGCGATTTGCCGTTTTTTGTCGCTTTTTTTTCTAAAAAAAATTAAATAAAAAGTGATCAAAAAGTCATACACACCCCAGAATGGTATTAATAAAATCTTCAGATTGTCCCGCAAAAAATGAGCCCCCATACAGCTCTGTACACATAAATACCAAAAAGTTATAGGGGTCAAGATATGACAAGGAAAAAAAAAAAAAAAAAAAAAGGGCAACTTTCTAATTTTTTTTTCAAAACGCAGGAAAAACTATACATATTAGGTATTGCCGGATTCGTACTGACCAGTAGAATGAAAATAACGGGTCAGTTTTAATGCACATCGAACGCTGTAAATAAGAAACCCGTAGAACTGTAGCGGAATAGCGTTTTTTTTGCAATTTGACCTGATTTGGAATTTTTTTCCCGCTTCCCACTACACCATATGCAATATTAAATGGTGGCGTTGGAAAGTACAACTTGTCCCGCAAAAAACAAGCCCTCATACAGCTATGTGAACAGAAAAATAAAAGAGTCATGGCTGTTTGAAGGCAGGGAGCGCAAAACGAAAATGCATGACCGAAAAAACCTCCGGTACTGAAAGGGTTAAATTCAGTTACTGTGGATGTATCAACCATCTCTGCTGGAAGTTTGTTCCAAGCTTCTACTACTCTTTCAGTGAAGTAATATTTTCTAATGTTGTTCTTGATTTTGTTCTTGAATTAGGGTTAAATACATATAAAGAAATGTGATGTGAACAGGGCCTTAGAGGTTCATTGTGGCTGGCATGTATTTTACACAGTGGACAGGGATGTCTAGTTCCAGTACCTGGTGCCAGAGCTCTTGCAAACAGCTGCTCAGCAGGGGTGTCGTAGTCAGACCACAGCTGATTGGATATTGATGACTTATCCTAGGTTATTAATACCTGCTGTAAATCCTAGAGGACCCCTTCTAGAGAAGCATTCCATGGGGACAGAGGGGCAGCAGTCCCCTGCCTTCTATGTTTCCTATATAATACTGCCAACATTTTATTTGGCAAAGAGACCATTGGGCCCCTCATCCACCAGTGCCCAGGTGCAAATACACCTTTGCACTCTCCATTGCTATGGCCGTGCCCGTCACTAGTTTATGTATAATAATGGATCAGTCTGAGTTAATCTTCTTAAATTGCTGGCTCTTGGCACACAGTTTTATTGAAGTTATAACGGTATATCTTGGAGGTATGGCTAGGATAATTAGGTGTGGAGTTATGTTGGCACATGATTCGATGACTAAATGTTGACTATCCTATATTGTGACCTCCAAAAGACAATAAGCCACCCCTTGTCTATTATAGATGTAAGGGGCAGTAAGGCATTGAAATATGGATGATCATGAGGCAACATAAAATATATTGTACCCTAGATAAAAGTTTAATCCAGACTTGGTTATCTGCATGTCAACCCTGTGAGGAGAGAGCAGGAAATGTTCAAATTTCCGTTGCTTCAACCACAGTATCAAAGGCTTAATGAGAGTCTCACCACGCTAAAAGAGTCTGTAGGTTGTACTCCCCATAGAGGAGCTGTGTGCGGGGCTATTCTAAGAAGATGTCTGCTTTTATATGTTGTAGGTAACACATTGTCACATATTTAAAGGTCACACATTTTTTTTAATTTACAACAGCAAAATATTACCAGATTTTTAAGATCATTACCAAACATCATCAGGGATTAATGCCAGGTTCTTGAGAACATAAAGACATTGAAGCTGTATGACAATAATAATTTCTTTGCACTGTTATCTGTGCTTGAAACTACAGGCTCGGTATCCGCAGCTCTTCCAACTACACTTCACACCCTGCACTCAGAGCTATCACAGTGAACTTGCCCGAAGTGTCTTGAGGACATTTGGTCAATCTATGTGTCCTTCAACATCTCTGTCCACAGTGAGTAGTATAATTGTAGAAATTATAAAAAGTATAAGCTGTAAAAATTCATAAGAATGGTGCTTTGAATTATGACAGTGTCCTAGTTTCAAACCTAAACCATTGTAGAACAGGTCAGGAGGTGTGTAAAGGGTGCACAGGAATCATAAAGACTTTTCTACTCATTATTTAAATGGCCAGCATGTAATTCTACATGATGGGCATATGACGGCACAAACCAATCTGTCCAGAAATGGTAATAATTCCTTCCTGACCAGGTGTTGATCAGATCCGATCAACATTCAAGTAAGGATTCTACAATAAGTAGATTTTTGGACAGCCTTGGAGGAAAGGGAAATAATGTCATCACAAACGGAAATTCCAACATGGAAATTGTCTTATATCTACAATGATATTGAAGAATTTCCACTTTGCATAAGGATGGATAGGTGTGTGTCACGTATGAGCAATTTTATACAGAGTGTCCCACAATCTTCTACTTACCTTCTAGAACCTCAACTGGTTCAACCACCTCTTTCTTCCCTCTTTTCTGGTGCAGTGACACTGACCGCAGATAATGCACAATGCCTCCTGGGTTAGACTCTTTGGAAGACTTTATCTTCTTAAATAGATGCATCTGCTTTTTCTGTGATTCTTTGTTCCGGGATCCACGAGAAGACTTCCACCCTTGAAGTCGATCCCACATACTGCGTTTTTGACCCTTCTTCCATTGATAAGATCCCAGAGGAGTAGGCTCTGGAGTGTTAGACTCTAGATCTACTGGGTCTTCACAAGGTTCCACCATCCTTCTAATTCTTGAGGGTTTTTTTACTGGGACTTCTCAAGTCTTCTGCAGGGTAGATTAATTTTTTTACCGGAGGCTCTAGATTATACGGAGTACCATATTATATGTTCATAATAGCATCCACCTTCGTTCTTGAAGACACCTTCACTTCTTTTCTGTTGTTTCCTGTTCTTGCAATTTCCTCAGATCTTGGCTTCTTCTGTCTGAACCCGTTTCTTCTTCCACTGCCCCCTTGTCTGCTAAGCTGCCTTGTCTACACCCCTAAACTCGGTCCCTCTCTCTCTCATCCTCCGTCTTTGTATCATGTGTTTCTTCCCCTTAAAACAGGAAATATGTTTGGCAAAACATATTAGATAAAAGTAAACCTGCGGAGTCATGAAAATCTTAAACCATACTGATCAGAATGTAGTAAGGTGGCGGGAAGGTGGGGGGAGGGGAGGATTGTGGTTAGATGCAAATACACTAGAATTCACAGAAACTAAAATGCTAAAACTTTATTAAGTACAAAACAGAAGAGTTTGAAGCCTTCATCTGTGATAAATCTTTATTTGGATTCCTAGAAAGGAAACATAATAAAAGTTAGACAACTTAGATATTGATCAAGAAAGTGCTAAATTAACAATAGAAGCTTAAAGGTGTTGTCCAATTTAGAAAACAAATTTATATAATATAGTGGGGTCCTCTGTTCTGTACCTAAATCTCTTGACTCCAGTGGAGAGCAGTTCCAAAAGTATCTCATGGTGTAATACTGTATTTCCCCAGTGGTGGCGCTGCAGGGAATCTGCTTACTGACAGATTTCCGTTTTTTTTTTTTAATGGAAATAAGTACTGCATGCAAAACAATGTTTTCTGTCTCAAAGAAGCGGATCTCAGATGGAAATGGCTCAAACATCTGCCAGACATCTCACCCAGCCCTGACAATCTGGACCCTGCTTCACTGCTCCGAGTAGCGGTGCAGGCAGGGGCGTAGCTATAGGGGGTGCAGAGGTAGCAGTCGCTACCGGGCCCAGGAGCCTGAGGGGGCCCAAAGACCCTTGTGCCGCATAAGAAGACATACAGAGCACTAAGGGAAGGGGGGCCCAAGCTGAACTTTTGCAACAGGGTCCATGAGTCTTTAGCTACGCCCCTGGGTGCAGGCACCGAAGCTCAAATTCTGCTTTGGAAGCAGGGACTGCACGTGTGCCACTACACTTCCAGGTAGCTGATGGACTAAAAAGCCACTGATTGTAACCACTGGATGGCATGGACAGTATTTGATTCAGTCAGAGATGATAATACCGTGACACCTCCAACATTCTGGTATCACAGAAATATTTCAAGTTTTGTTAGGGGTTTGGGATCTCCAAAACCAATAAAATAAAATCAAATAAACCAATAAATGTCTATGTCACTAACATTAGCTTGATATCTGTGCTCAGAAATGAATATTAGCCAAGTCAGCGATCAGAGGTCTCAGAACACAGATCTACACACTAATCCAAACTCCAGACATGTCTCCATACTATCTCAACAGTTTCTTAAACTGGAGGCTCACTGTAATGAATACTCAAAATCAAGCATTAATTGGTGTGCTCTAGTGGTCTATGACAAATCAAGATCATTAGGCAAGGTTATAATATATTACATTTTATGCATGTTGGGGATGAGCACCTATATGTCTACCACTGACTCCCCAGGCGTTACGTGCAGTAGGTGTGGAACCTCTGTGTGAACTGCACATATTTGACTTGGGGCTACTCCTAAGGACCTTATCCTGGGAGTTACCCTTTAACCCTTATACAGGGATCTGGACCTTGCGGCAGAGGAACCACCAGATGACTCTCCTGGGTTGATAGCTGACACATGTGGGTCAGAGAAACTGGTGCAGAGCACTGAGGAGTAGGCAAAACCATAGTCAGGGACATGCTGAGGTCATGGCAGGCATAAACAATCTGAGGTTAAGCCAGGCAGCTCAGGGTCAGTATAGAAATCAGGCAGAGGTCAGGTCAGGCAACAAAAAGTCGAATCCAGGAAAACAGGCAGAAGTCAACAGGAAAACAAATGTAATCAGCACACCTCTGCAGGATACTTGTGTACTAGAACCTATTGCTCAGGTAGGTGGCCAGCCATTGGTTGAATTAGCGTGGGTGCTTGCTGTTTAAAAGCTGGAAAGAGTGTGCATGCAACCTACTGGCAGACAGGGGGGATTGGCCATAGACCTTACAGGGAAATTTCCCGGTGGGCCAATATCCAGGGGGCCGCCTGGGCTCTCCCCACAGCCAGCCAGTGGAAGTTTTTGGGGATGTATTTTTTTCTGTTGGCAGTATTTTATGATGGCCTGTGGTATATGGCTCTGGTAGGGTGGCATAATGTGCCACAATATGGTATTGCTGGCTCTGCCTTCCATAAATTTGGACCAGACTACAAAACAGGGCCACTTTTAGTATTTTCTCCAGGACCACTTTGAGTTACCAGTCCACCCCTGCTGGCAGAGGAGGAGAAGACTTGCTGTCAAGAAGAAGGCCGCAGCCTGCATGGAAGAGGTAACATCTTTGACAGCTGTGCCTGCTGGAAGGAGTATGACAGCAGTCCCACACCACCATGGAGCAGGTAAGTGGTAAAACGGCAGCCACAAGAGGACCCAGTAACATCAGGGAGACAGCCCAGCTACACAACCATCCCTGCGTTTTCCCCTATGATAAAAAAAGTTCATTACAAGTGTTTGTCATTGTCATTATTACCTTGGTGAAGTGCTCCCAGCTGGTAATCTCTTGGAAAAGAGCATCTCCTGGACATGTGGTGTTACCAACCTGTCGATGACCTTGAATGGTATAGTTAGGCACGATGTAACCAGATCTCACGGCATACTTCAAGAAATCTTTGACCAGTTTCAGTATGCGAGCATCAGGAACTGATGATGTGAAATCTCCAATGAAGCTAATGCCATAACCCACAGAGTTGTAGCCCTTGGTGTGAGCCCCAACCCAGTGCCAGCCACGTCCTTCATACAGGTATCCATCGGAACCTACCACAAAGCTAGGAGATGTGAACAAAGAAGACATTTTGTATTAAAATGGAATTTACAAGACTAATCTATTAATTATTAGAGATGAGCGAGTAGTGTTCGATCGAGCCGGTATTCGATCGAATACTACGCTATTCGGCATACTCGATTTCAATCGAGTATAACGGCGATGGCGCACTTAGAATTCGTTTCCCCTCCCACCTTCCCTGGCGCTCTTTTTCCACCAATCACCATGCAGGGGGGGTATGACAGGCACGCTGAGCACGCTGGCAGCGCGAAAACGGCGTCTACATGCATTGGCTGGAAAAACCATGTGACCTCGAATATTAAAAACTCAGCTCTTCCTGCTCGTACGCATATGCTGCGTGAACTTAGTCAGGGACAGAGGCTGGAGAAGGGAGAGACAGGTTTTAGCTGTTGGACAGGCAGGAGCGTGATTAAAAGCCCTTATCAGGGCTACTACAGTGGACTTCAGTGATAGCTTACTACAATATAGACTTTACAGAGAACGGCTGCTGTATTCAGGGATAGCTGCTGGAGTAGGGACAGAGAGAGGCATTAGTGGTGTATTAGGTGCTCTGCTACATACCAAACTATATTTGGCACTACTGCTGTGTACCTTGAAAAATACAATATATAGGTTTTATAACTGGCAACTGTACTGTGCGTTCTCTTGCAAAGTAATTTCTCATAACTGGTGTTCATACACACTGTCTGATCACTTAGTACACGGCTGTGTACCTTGAAAAATACAATATATAGGCCTTAACTGGCAACAGTACTGTGCGTTCTCTTGCAAAGTAATTTCTCATAACTGGTGTTCATACCCACCGTCTGTTCAGTTACTACACGGCTGTGTACCTTGAAAAATACAATATATAGGCCTTAACTGGCAACTGTACTGTGCGTTCTCTTGCAAAGTAATTTCTCATAACTGGTGTTTATACCCACCGTCTGTTCAGTTACTACACGGCTGTGTACCTTGAAAAATACAATCTATAGGCCTTAACTGGCAACTGTACTGTGCGTTCTCTTGCAAAGTAATTTCTCATAACTGGTGTTTATACCCACCGTCTGTTCAGTTACTACACGGCTGTGTACCTTGAAAAATACAATCTATAGGCCTTAACTGGCAACAGTACTGTGCGTTCTCTTGCAAAGTAATTTCTCATAACTGGTGTTCATACCCACCGTCTGTTCAGTTACTACACGGCTGTGTACCTTGAAAAATACAATATATAGGCCTTAACTGGCAACTGTACTGTGCGTTCTCTTGCAAAGTAATTTCTCATAACTGGTGTTCATACCCACCGTCTGTTCAGTTACTACACGGCTGTGTACCTTGAAAAATACAATCTATAGGCCTTAACTGGCAACTGTACTGTGCGTTCTCTTGCAAAGTAATTTCTCATAACTGGTGTTTATACCCACCGTCTGTTCAGTTACTACACGGCTGTGTACCTTGAAAAATACAATATATAGGCCTTAACTGGCAACAGTACTGTGCGTTCTCTTGCAAAGTAATTTCTCATAACTGGTGTTTATACCCACCGTCTGTTCAGTTACTACACGGCTGTGTACCTTGAAAAATACAATATATAGGCCTTAACTGGCAACAGTACTGTGCGTTCTCTTGCAAAGTAATTTCTCATAACTGGTGTTTATACCCACCGTCTGTTCAGTTACTACACGGCTGTGTACCTTGAAAAATACAATATATAGGCCTTAACTGGCAACTGTACTGTGCGTTCTCTTGCAAAGTAATTTCTCATAACTGGTGTTCATACCCACCGTCTGTTCAGTTACTACACGGCTGTGTACCTTGAAAAATACAATCTATAGGCCTTAACTGGCAACTGTACTGTGCGTTCTCTTGCAAAGTAATTTCTCATAACTGGTGTTTATACCCACCGTCTGTTCAGTTACTACACGGCTGTGTACCTTGAAAAATACAATATATAGGCCTTAACTGGCAACAGTACTGTGCGTTCTCTTGCAAAGTAATTTCTCATAACTGGTGTTTATACCCACCGTCTGTTCAGTTACTACACGGCTGTGTACCTTGAAAAATACAATATATAGGCCTTAACTGGCAACTGTACTGTGCGTTCTCTTGCAAAGTAATTTCTCATAACTGGTGTTCATACCCACCGTCTGTTCAGTTACTACACGGCTGTGTACCTTGAAAAATACAATATATAGGCCTTAACTGGCAACTGTACTGTGCGTTCTCTTGCAAAGTAATTTCTCATAACTGGTGTTCATACCCACCGTCTGTTCAGTTACTACACGGCTGTGTACCTTGAAAAATACAATCTATAGGCCTTAACTGGCAACTGTACTGTGCGTTCTCTTGCAAAGTAATTTCTCATAACTGGTGTTTATACCCACCGTCTGTTCAGTTACTACACGGCTGTGTACCTTGAAAAATACAATATATAGGCCTTAACTGGCAACAGTACTGTGCGTTCTCTTGCAAAGTAATTTCTCATAACTGGTGTTCATACCCACCGTCTGTTCAGTTACTACACGGCTGTGTACCTTGAAAAATACAATCTATAGGCCTTAACTGGCAACTGTACTGTGCGTTCTCTTGCAAAGTAATTTCTCATAACTGGTGTTCATACCCACCGTCTGTTCAGTTACTACACGGCTGTGTACCTTGAAAAATACAATATATAGGCCTTAACTGGCAACTGTACTGTGCGTTCTCTTGCAAAGTAATTTCTCATAACTGGTGTTCATACCCACCGTCTGTTCAGTTACTACACGGCTGTGTACCTTGAAAAATACAATATATAGGCCTTAACTGGCAACTGTACTGTGCGTTCTCTTGCAAAGTAATTTCTCATAACTGGTGTTCATACCCACCGTCTGTTCAGTTACTACACGGCTGTGTACCTTGAAAAATACAATATATAGGCCTTAACTGGCAACTGTACTGTGCGTTCTCTTGCAAAGTAATTTCTCATAACTGGTGTTCATACCCACCGTCTGTTCAGTTACTACACGGCTGTGTACCTTGAAAAATACAATATATAGGCCTTAACTGGCAACTGTACTGTGCGTTCTCTTGCAAAGTAATTTCTCATAACTGGTGTTCATACCCACCGTCTGTTCAGTTACTACACGGCTGTGTACCTTGAAAAATACAATATATAGGCCTTAACTGGCAACTGTACTGTGCGTTCTCTTGCAAAGTAATTTCTCATAACTGGTGTTCATACCCACCGTCTGTTCAGTTACTACACGGCTGTGTACCTTGAAAAATACAATCTATAGGCCTTAACTGGCAACTGTACTGTGCGTTCTCTTGCAAAGTAATTTCTCATAACTGGTGTTCATACCCACCGTCTGTTCAGTTACTACACGGCTGTGTACCTTGAAAAATACAATATATAGGCCTTAACTGGCAACTGTACTGTGCGTTCTCTTGCAAAGTAATTTCTCATAACTGGTGTTCATACCCACCGTCTGTTCAGTTACTACACGGCTGTGTACCTTGAAAAATACAATCTATAGGCCTTAACTGGCAACTGTACTGTGCGTTCTCTTGCAAAGTAATTTCTCATAACTGGTGTTCATACCCACCGTCTGTTCAGTTACTACACGGCTGTGTACCTTGAAAAATACAATATATAGGCCTTAACTGGCAACTGTACTGTGCGTTCTCTTGCAAAGTAATTTCTCATAACTGGTGTTCATACCCACCGTCTGTTCAGTTACTACACGGCTGTGTACCTTGAAAAATACAATATATAGGCCTTAACTGGCAACTGTACTGTGCGTTCTCTTGCAAAGTAATTTCTCATAACTGGTGTTCATACCCACCGTCTGTTCAGTTACTACACGGCTGTGTACCTTGAAAAATACAATATATAGGCCTTAACTGGCAACTGTACTGTGCGTTCTCTTGCAAAGTAATTTCTCATAACTGGTGTTCATACCCACCGTCTGTTCAGTTACTACACGGCTGTGTACCTTGAAAAATACAATATATAGGCCTTAACTGGCAACTGTACTGTGCGTTCTCTTGCAAAGTAATTTCTCATAACTGGTGTTCATACCCACCGTCTGTTCAGTTACTACACGGCTGTGTACCTTGAAAAATACAATATATAGGCCTTAACTGGCAACTGTACTGTGCGTTCTCTTGCAAAGTAATTTCTCATAACTGGTGTTTCATACCCACCGTCTGTTCAGTTACTACACGGCTGTGTACCTTGAAAAATACAATATATAGGCCTTAACTGGCAACTGTACTGTGCGTTCTCTTGCAAAGTAATTTCTCATAACTGGTGTTCATACCCACCGTCTGTTCAGTTACTACACGGCTGTGTACCTTGAAAAATACAATCTATAGGCCTTAACTGGCAACTGTACTGTGCGTTCTCTTGCAAAGTAATTTCTCATAACTGGTGTTTATACCCACCGTCTGTTCAGTTACTACACGGCTGTGTACCTTGAAAAATACAATATATAGGCCTTAACTGGCAACTGTACTGTGCGTTCTCTTGCAAAGTAATTTCTCATAACTGGTGTTCATACCCACCGTCTGTTCAGTTACTACACGGCTGTGTACCTTGAAAAATACAATCTATAGGCCTTAACTGGCAACTGTACTGTGCGTTCTCTTGCAAAGTAATTTCTCATAACTGGTGTTATACCCACCGTCTGTTCAGTTACTACACGGCTGTGTACCTTGAAAAATACAATATATAGGCCTTAACTGGCAACTGTACTGTGCGTTCTCTTGCAAAGTAATTTCTCATAACTGGTGTTCATACCCACCGTCTGTTCAGTTACTACACGGCTGTGTACCTTGAAAAATACAATATATAGGCCTTAACTGGCAACTGTACTGTGCGTTCTCTTGCAAAGTAATTTCTCATAACTGGTGTTCATACCCACCGTCTGTTCAGTTACTACACGGCTGTGTACCTTGAAAAATACAATATATAGGCCTTAACTGGCAACTGTACTGTGCGTTCTCTTGCAAACTAATTTCACGGCTGTGAAGGCAAAGTATTGTAAAAAAAAAAAAATGCGGCGGGGGGCTAGCGGAATCGGACGTGGACGAGGACGGGGGCGCGGAAATGCTGTTGGGGGCCTTGTTGAAGCCAGTGGGGATACAATGCGTGCTGGTGAGGGTCAGCCAGGATCCCGCTCATCCAGAATCCCTGCCTTTATGGGACAGTTAAGCAGGGGGCGGGTTACACCGCTGTTGAGGCCTGAGCAGGTTGAACAGGTGGTGCAATGGATAGCCGATAGCGCTTCCACACAGTTGTCCACCAGCCAGTCATCCACACAGTCTCACTCTGACCCTCCTTCCTCCACACCTGGCCAACAGAGTCATCCCACCCTTGACCCCTCCCAGGAGCTCTTTTCGGGTCCTTTTTCAGATGTGCCGGAAGAATCCCAGGAGCTAGCAGAGGAATTTGTTTGTAGTGATGCCCAAACACTTGAGTTTTCGCCATCTCCTGCTGATGTGGACCCTGAACCAGCATCTGTTATCATGAGCGATGATGATGATGAGACGCAGTTGCCATCAAGGGAGGCTGTTGGAATGTCCAGTGGGCAGGAGGAGGAGCAGAGTGAGGAAGAGGAGGTGGTGGATGACGAAATGACCGACCCCACTTGGCCAGGGGTGATGTCCAGCGGGGAAAGCAGTGGAGAGGTGGTGGTCTGCGCAGCACCGAAAAAGGCAGCAAGAGGCAGAGGGATGTCCACAGGCAGAGGGATGTCCACAGGCAGAGGGATGTCCACAGGCAGAGGGATGTCCAGAGGCAGAGGACAGTCCAGACAGAGAAGTGAGGCCACAGCCAGCAGGGCCGAAGCTGTTCCCGGCAGCGGGCAGTCGCGCGAAGCTCCCCCATCGAGGCCTCGTACTTCTGTGGTGTGGAGATTTTTTAATGTTTGTGCGGATGACAAACTGAGCGCGGTTTGCACACTCTGCCACTCAAAACTGAGTAGGGGCTCTGAGAAGAGCAATCTGACCACCTCAGGCATGCGGCGTCACTTGGAAGTCAAGCACTGGGCTGAGTGGGAGAGAGCAAACGCAATACAAACTGCGCCCGGTCCTGCTGCCACTGCCTCTTCCCCTTTGTTGTGTGCTGCCACTGCGGTCCAGACCTCCAGCCAGGACACCTCCACATCTGCCTCTGCCTCGGCTACTTTGGGGCCTTCTCCTTCAGCCTCCCCTTCCCCCGCCTCTTCGCCTGCACCCTCACACTCCTCGTCCCAACAACTGTCCATCTCGCAGGCGTTCGACCGCAGGCGGAAGTACGCCTCGAGTCACCCCCAAGCCCAAGCCTTAAACTGCCACATCTCCAAACTGCTGGCCCTGGAGATGTTGCCGTTTAGGCTTGTGGAGACGCAGGCCTTCCGCGACCTGATGGCGGCTGCCGCACCTCGCTATTCCGTCCCCAGCCGCCACTACTTTTCCCGGAGTGCCGTCCCCGCCCTGCACCAGCACGTGTCGCGTAACATCAGGCGGGCCCTGAGGTACGCAGTCAGCGCAAAGGTCCACTTGACCACCGACTCGTGGACAAGCGCTTGCGGCCAGGGACGCTACATCTCTTTGACGGCACACTGGGTGAATGTAGTGGAAGCGGGGACGGGGTCGCAAACAGAGACGGCCTACCTACCACCCCCGCCCAAGATTGCCAGCATGGGTTCTGATAAACCCCCCTCCTCCTCCTCCTCCTCCTCCTCCTCTGCCTTAACATCGCCCTCAGCCGCTAGCTGGAAGCGTTGCAGCACTGGCGCGGGGAGACGTCAGCAGGCGGTGCTTAAGCTCATCAGCTTGGGCGACAGGAAGCACAGCGCCCCAGAGGTGAGGGACGCCATATTGCAGCAGACGGAGATGTGGCTGTCGCCGCTGCAGCTAGGACCAGGCATGGTCGTGTGCGATAACGGCCGTAACCTGGTGGCGGCTCTGGAGCTTGCCGAACTCAATCACGTACCATGCCTGGCCCACGTTTTTAATCTGGTAGTCCAAAAATTTCTGAAGACTTACCCCAACCTGCGACCTGCCCACTCGCTGGAATTCCACCTATTCCATGTTGGCCAGGGTGTGTGAGCAGCAGAGAGCATTGATGGAGTACCAGATTATGAATCCACGCGTGCCTCCAACTCAGCTCCCTCAGTTTGCCAACCACGAGTGGCCATGGATGGCAGACATATGCGATGTACTGCGTATCTTTGAGGAGTCCACCAAGAAGGTCAGCAGCGAGGACGCTATAGTGAGCGTAACCATCCCGCTCCTAGGCGTCCTTAAAGAATCCCTCATCGCAATAAGGGAGAACGCATTGCACGCAGAGGAGATGGGGGTAGGAGGAGACACAACGGAGCTACACAGTCAGACCACACTTTTGTCTGCTTCACGGTGGCAGTTGCAGGAGGAGGAGGATGAGGAGGAGGACGACGTGGAGGTGGCTGTGGAAGAGGAGGAGGATGCTGGCGGCGAGGGTAGCAGTCAGGCTGTGTGCGTCCCATTGGTTCAGCGCGGATGGGGCGGAGAGGAGGCGGAAGAGGAAGAGGAGGAAATGGCAAGTGATCCTTCTGGTGGGGGCAGTGAGGTCATGCCTATTCAGAGTCTGGCACACATGGCTGACTTCATGCTGGGCTGCTTTTCCCGGGACACACGTGTTGTCCGGATAGTGGAGAACAAACTGTACTGGGTCTTCGCAATCCTGGACCCCCGGTATAAAGATAACGTCTCTTCTTTTATTCCGGTAGAGGAGAGGACAAATCGATTGCTGGAATACCAGAGGGAACTCGTGCAGAACATGATGGAGATTTTCCCACCCACCATCGCTGGCGGCAGAGAGGAGAGGGTCTCCCAGAGTCCCACAACATCTATCAGGCCCACAGCCACCAGGGGAACACTCTCCAAGGTGTGGGACACGTTCATGGCACCCCTCGTGCAACTTCCATCACTGCGGGGCCCGCTATCAGCAGGAGGGACAAGTATCGGCGGATGTTGCGGGAGTACCTGGCAGACCGTAACCCTGTCCTCCCCGATCCCTCGGCGTCCTACACTTACTGGGTCTCCAAGTTGGACACGTGGCTGGAACTGTCCCTGTACGCCTTGGAGGTGCTTGCCTGCCCTGCCGCCAGCGTGCTATCAGAAAGGGTGTTCAGCGCAGCCGGGGGCATTATAACCGATAAGCGCAGCCGCCTGTCAACCGACAGTGCCGACAGGCTGACGCTAATCAAAATGAACAGCAAGTGGATTGACCCGGACTTTGCTTCTCCAACCGTGGAAAGCAGCCAAAAGTGAAGTGCCATCTGTATGAAGTGCCATTTCCTCCTCCACCTCCTCCTCCTCCTCCTTTACCGCCTTAGAATTGCTCCGTAAAAAAAAATATATATATATTTATGGCTCTCCTCTTGGGCCTCCACATAATTTTTAAGAGGTCTCACCTCTTGGGCCTCCACATAATTTTTAAGAGGTCTCACCTCTTGGGCCTCCACATAATTTTTAAGAGGTCTCACCTTGGCTCCAATTTAGGGCCCCTTGGGCCCACATAATTTTTAAGAGGTCTCACCTCTTGGGCCTCCACATAATTTTTAAGAGGTCTCACCTCTTGGGCCTCCACAAAATCTTTAAGAGGTGTCACCTCTTGGGCCTCCACAAAATGTTTAAGAGGTCTAACCTCTTGGGCCTCCACATAATTTTAAAGAGGTCTCACCTCTTGGGCCTCCACAAAAATCTTTAAGAGGTCTCAACCTCTTGGGCCTCCACAAAATGTTTAACAGGTCTCACCTCTTGGGCCTCCACATTATTTTTAACAGGTCTCAACTTTTGGGCCTCCACAAAAGGTTTAAGAGGTTAACAGTGGAAAGCAGCCAAAAGTGAAGTGCCATCTGTATGAAGTGCCATTTCCTCCTCCACCTCCTCCTCCTCCTCCTTAACCGCCGTAGAATTGCTCCGTAAATAAGAAAAATGTATATATTTATGGCTCACCTCTTGGGCCTCCACATAACTTTTTAACAGGTCTCACCTCTTGGGCCTCCACAAAAGGTTTAACAGGTCTCACCTCTTGGGCCTCCACATAATTTTTAACAGGTCTCACCTCTTGGGCCTCCACATAATTTTAAAGAGGTCTCACCTCTTGGGCCTCCACAAAATCTTTAAGAGGTCTCACCTCTTGGGCCTCCACATAATTTTTAACAGGTCTCACCTCTTGGGCCTCCACATAATTTTTAACACGTCTCTCCTCTTGGGCCTCCACATAATTTTTAATACGTCTCACCTCTTGGGCCTCCACATAATTTTTAAGAGGTCTCACCTCTTGGGCCTCCACAAAATTTTTAAGAGGTCTCACCTCTTGGGCCGCCACATAATTTTTAAGAGGTCTCACCTCTTGGGCCTCCACATAATTTTTAAGAGGTCTCACCTCTTGGGCCTCCACATAATTTTTAAGAGGTCTCACCTCTTGGGCCTCCACATAATTTTTAAGAGGTCTCACCTCTTGGGCCTGCACAAAATCTTTAAGAGGTCTCACCTCTTGGGCCTTCACAAAATCTTTAAGAGGTCTCACCTCTTGGGCCTCCACATAATTTTTAAGAGGTCTCACCTCTTGGGCCTCCACATAATTTTTAAGAGGTCTCACCTCTTGGGGCTCTACAAAATGTTTAAGAGGTCTCACCTCTTTAGCCTCCACACAATTTTTAAGACGTCTCACCTCTTGGGCCTCCACAAAATTTTCCATGAGCCTCTGGCCAGCCCACGGCCTCTTCCTGCCTTTTGCGGTCCTATGCATCCCTCAACATCCCCACTGCTTTACCTGCTAGACATGACACTGGGCCAGGTCGGGTCACTGACATCTCAAGCGCCAACAATTTGGGCATTTTAAGGCTTCTGCATGTGTTTTTGAGTTGTTTTTACATTTTAAAGAAGACATGTCTGACCACATCTCACACACACACACAATGACAATTAGGGGTGGGGTCTATTTGCTTTCCCCCTTGCCTATGCCATCTGTGGTTGTCATAGGCAACGTGATTTTAAGGGGTGAAGAATTTCATCTTCTTTTTTGTCTAGTTTGGCTTGGGGTCCATGGCAATGTTGAGGAAAGAAGGTTTCATTGTATGGTCTCACTTTACAGAGAGGTTATATTGTGTTTGGAGTGTATTGTTGAGAGGCTGTGATAGTGGCGTAATAGTGCGACTTGGGCGCGTTATATGCACCCAGACATGCTTCCCCTGCTGTCCTAGTTGCATTCCAGCAGTGTTGGCATCCTTTTCTGAGGTTCCAGGGTGGACTTGGTGACCTCCAAGTGGTCGAATTGAGATTTCCAAGTGGCGAGCATTTTTTTCCCATAGACTATAATGGGATTCGATAGTCGGTCGAATAGTCGAATTTCGCGGTCTATTCGAATCGAATTTCGAACTTTCGAATATTTCACTACTCGCTCATCTCTATTAATTATCTACCTCCAGTTCTCTTTTGTAACCCTAAATAATTTACTTTCAACTTTGGACACAACATTTATTTATGTCCTGTTTGTAGGGTAAAGTAGGCCTCTTCATGTCCAGCCCTGGGACTTGTCATGGAAGGAGCTCTTGCCTTTACATCAGTTCAGACTACAGGTCTCTGAGCACTTTGCAGCAGTAGAAGACGTCTTGGGCTTTGACTAGTTAAGAATAAGTTATCGATAAGATAATCTCTCTGCTTATCATTCTTAAATGTGTTAAGAAGATGAAATGAGATGAGCTGTGGCACGATCAGGTAAGATCCAAATGAAGTATTTCTTTAAAATGTATCTTTATTAAAGGGAGTCTGTCACCTAATCTGAGCGTTTTAGACCGATCAGATTAGGTTATAGACTCTTTGACCATCATTACAATGGTACCTTTCTTTTCTGTGTCCCTCATCGAGATCATGAAAAAGATACTTTTTAAACTTATGCAAATGAGCTTCTGCATGTGCCCAGGGGCGGCGTTACTGCCGCAAGTGCCCAGAAAAACACACCTCTTTCACCCCTCTGGCCCGCCCTCGTTTCCTATTATTACCTCCTCCTCTGCCTCCCAGATCTCGCGCGCACTGCTCCACACTTGTCCCGCACCTGCGCACTGCTCTGCCCATTATGGGCAGAGGAACAGCTTTTCATATTGCGCATGCACCAGCCAACTAAAGACAGCTGCACTAAGACTTGCCGGCCTGCTGTCCTCTGGTGCCGCTTGTCACTTCTGCCGGCCGGAGGCAGAGAGGGGGGGGGGTAATAATAGGAAAGAAGGGCAGGCCAGAGGGCTGAAAGAGGTGTGTTTTTCTGGGCACATCGCGGAGGGGCCTGGGTACTTGCGGCAGTAACGCCGCCTGTGGGCACTTGCAGAAGCTCATTTGCATAACTTTAAAAAGTGTCTTTTTTATGATCTCGACTAGGGACACAGAAAAGAAAGGTACCATTGTAATGGGGGCCAAACAGTCTATAATCTAATCTGAACAGTTTAAAATGCTCAGATTAGGTGACAGACTCCCTTTAAAGTTGGTTTCTTTTACAGGTTGTGACACGTTTCGAGGCCGGACCAGCCCCTTCATCAGACCAAGAAACAATATGAAACCTTGATTTTATTTCTGGTGGATCTAAATCTGTTCTGGTCATGTAGACTTACTTTGGAATAATTGAGACAATAACCTCTGCAAAATCAAACATTTGGTGCCCCATGGTTATAATTCCCAAGGAGCTTTTTGTATATGGTAGGCTATCTTCACATCATGTTTTTGCCCTACATTCAGGGTACCCAAAGAAAAAAAATCCCAACCCATATGCCAAACGTAGGAATATGGTCCCATTCACATCATGGGTGCCATGACATACATCAGGCACATACAGTCACCTATGGTATTGCATACAGAGGAATCCCACAGAAACACTTATACTGCACAGAGTAACCTATTTTTAGCATGGACAACGTATTCTACTCATATAGTTTTGGGTCTGTGAGCTGGAAACTGATTGCTGTTCGTTGATTTTAATGTAATGGCTCCAAACAAAGAAGCTTTGAGGTCCCAATCCAAAATATGAAACACCACTAAGACTAGGTGATTTCATCTCTTAAACCTACAGAATTAAAGGATATGTGTCATCAGAAAATTACCTATTGTTAAAGGCTATGTACAACTTCTGAGGCAATTTCTTTTTATGACTGCATGTTACTCATTTTTGGCTAAAAAATATTTTTTTCAATTGGCCTTTATTAAAAATATTGAGCTGCTCTGTCACAAAGTGTTAACTTCTAGGCATGTGATAGGTACTTTTACTTTTTCTTTGTGCCATCATCAACTAACCCTTATCTTTGAATTACTAAGAGGTCATAAACACTTATTTAAGCCACATCCTTATCAGTTTGATAAGAACTGAGCTATAATGAGTGTTTATAATGTCAGAGAGCAGAGATAGGAAGTCCGTCTGCTCCTGGCGGAAAAGACAGAAAATCCAAAATGGTGCTACTAGAGCATCTCAGCTCTGAACAGAAGAAAGGACGCCATATTTTTAATAAAGACCAATTAAAAATTTTTTTTAGCTCAAACTGAATATATTGCGATAATTAAATAAAAAATTCCCAAACGTGTGCATAGCCTTTAAATCACGTTTTTATGTTAAACACATTTTAAAAGAATTTTTGGTGATTTCTTTTTTTAAAATTCCATTTATCTATCTCTCTATCTATCTACTAAAATCCTGCGTTTTCCCACTGGCCACTAGGCCTAAAATAAGATTTCCTGTCTTTTAAAAGAAGCTAGATGGGCCATAGACACAATGGACAGGAACTGATCCTATTGACTTCTATGAATTTTCTAGGCATGCTCTGTGACCTGTGAAGAGGTCAGGGGGGAGTGGATAAGATGTAAGATCACCTATTATGAATGGTAGATTCTGTGTTATCTACATAGAGATGTTACTTGTCATTGTAATTCTGCCTGTGGTGATAATGATAATGCCTACTAAAAAGTTAACAGTAAAGAACAGGAAATAATGACCTATTACTACAGGATTACTGTATATCTATATTTTAAAAATATATTGTATTTAGTAATATGGAACATTTAAAAAAACTCACCAAAAGTTCAAAAAAATATGTTTAGCCTTTCTGCTGCCTGAGGTAAAAACTGAAACAGCACCCCCCCCCAAATGTCAATTTTTTAACCTAACCCCTTTGCCACAATGAAAGCGCTTAATGTCCATGGCCCTTCCTCTGCCCCCCCCCATCTTGTCCCTACCTGGAGCTGCTTGAGGCGATTGCCTCACCTGGCCTCATTGGTGGTGCACCCCTGAGTGAGTTGGAGTCGAGGCAGACATTGCACAGAGGATTGTGTCGTAACTGCATAGTTCTAGCTCTCATGTGTATATTCTGTGGCCATATTGATTACATATGGTCATAACTTGATTGGCTCAGTGGTTAGTACTGTTGCCCTGCAGTGCCAGGGTCCTGAGTTTGAATCCGATTAGGGGCAACATCAGGAAAACCTAGTATGGGCCCCCTTTCCCTCCCAGTTTCTCAGTACGTGTGTGTGTCAATCAATCCCAGGCAATGCAAAATGCAATGCCCCAAATTTCTGATGAATTTATGCTTTTAAGTGAGAGAAGATGTCAACTGGCATAAACACATTAATAATTCTGTTGCATCCCTTCCATTACAAAGCTGGCCGCCTGCTGCCACCACTAGGGGGAGCTCAGTTCATACAAATGAATGCAGTAATGACTGACTGAATTAAAAGCTCTAATAATCTATAAGCACTTGGCATCCCCTAGTGGCGACTGCATGAAATTTCACTATTTTTGCTTCGGAAAGAGAGACAGTTCAGCAATGGGCCCCTCTCCTCGTGGGGTGGTCTGCCTCCATTGAAGGTACGCCACTGGGCGGCATCTGCAAGGAGTTTGTAGATTCTCCCTCTGCTTGTCTGGATTTCCTCCAGGCACTTCTCTTTCCTTCCCTTTTCCAAAATCATATAAGTTAGTGTATGTCTAAGGTAGGTAAATAAGACTGATTTACGTACCTTGTAACAGCCTCCCCTCACTAAGATCGGGGAAGCTTACACTGTATGATTACGCTGGAGCATGCTTGAAGCACCAATGCCTATTAGTGGTGTATCCCAAAACAGGACTGCAGGTGGCAGCACTCTATTGGAATATACTGAAATCTGTCTTACGTCATGAATATAAATTCATCTTAGAAGACAAATAGCAATCCAGTGGATGTTATAGTCACATAGGGTGACTTAAAAAAGTGAAGTCTAAAAAGTTAAATAAAAAAATATAAAAGTTAAAATCACCTCGTTTTTCTCAAAATAAAAATAAAAAAAATCATCATCTCTGTATCTGAAAATGCCTGTAATATAAAAAATAAATAAAAGTGGTCAATTTGCCATTTTTCATCACGTCATCTTCCCAAAAAAATTGATTAAAAAGTAATCAAAAAGTCATACACACTCCAACATGGGATCATGTCCCAGAAAAAAAGTGCAGCTCTGCAGACATTATTTTAAAAAAGTTATGGGGCATTAAAAAGTTATTGTTTTCCAAAGTTCTTTTTCCCAGTATTATAACATAAGAAAAAGTATACAAATGCTGAACGCCGTGAAAAAAAAACCCATAAACTTTTTTTCAATTCCACCCCTTTTTCGAATTTTTTTTCCAGCTTCCCACTAAATCCTATGCAATATTAAACGGTGCCATTAGAAAGTACAACCTGTCCCGCTATTTGATAAAAAATTTTTGTTTAAAAAAGTTATGGCTCCGAGAAGCCAGGGAGTATAAAATGAAAACACAGAAATAGAAAATCGCCCGAGGTAGAAAGGGTTAAATCACAATACCTTATGTAACACTGATTACCTAATAACCAGGAAGTTTTACATGAAAAAAAATAAAAATGCAGCAGTGTGCGCCATCTAGTGGTGAAGATGTGAACAGCTGATGTGCTTCTTATTCCCTTACCTGTAGCCAATGTCATCCCAGCCTCGATCTTCCTGGTGGAATCTCTGCATACTGCGCATGTTTGCTGCACATTCCTGGAAGAAGAAACAAGGCCTAGAGGGCTCTGCGGTATGATGGATATAGATATGGGACAGGGGTAGCTTTAGTAAAGTTGGGGTGCCTTTATATGGCTTGGCCTCCCACATGCAGCGAGGTATCACAGCAGGACATTCTGTAGAAAAATACATAATAATATTAATATTGGAAAATCAGGTTACCATGGTTTATTTCCATTTCAGGTTACTGTAGAACTTAGGTCATCTTATAAAATATTAAAGGGGTTGTCCGGGATTTTTATATTGCTGGCCTTTTCTCGGGATAGGCCATCAATATCTGATCGGTGGGGCTCCGACACCTTGCAGCTCTTTGCCAGCACTATATAGCTGTGTCCATTGTGTAGTAGATGGAGCAGGTTACTGCAGCTCTCTTCCCATTGACGTGAATAGGGCAGCTCTGTCCATTACACCTATGTCAGCTGGGGCTACTCTGAAACAGCTGATCGGTGGGAATCAGATACTGATGGCCTCTTCTGAGGATAGGCTATCACTATTAAAATCCTGGAATCCCCTTTAAAGGGGTTGTCCCACCAAAAGAAAATCTACAGTTTTCAAACCAGCACTTGGATCTGAATCTTTCTGTAATGGCATGTAATTAAAAATTTAGCATAGCCTCTGAGTTATTCAATAAAATGTATTTGTATAGCACCACCTGCAGTTTGTTTACCTGCTCACTGAGAAGGCCGCACATGCTCAGTTTCATCTTTCAACTGCCTCCTGAGCTGTGATAGGGAGAGCTGAGACACACCTCCTGAGCTGTGATAGGGAGAGCTGAAACACACCTCCTGAGCTGTGATAGGGAGAGCTGAGACGCCCCCTGAACTGTGTTAGGGAGACCTGAGACACACCCCCTGAGCTGTGATAGGGAGAGTTGAGACACGCCCTCTGAGTTGTGATAGGAGAGCTGAGACACACCCCCTGAGCTGTGAAAGGAGAGCTGAGACACACCTCCTTAGCTGTGAAAGGAGAGCTGAGACACACCTCCTTAGCTGTGATAGGGAGAGCTGAGACACACCTCCTGAGCTGTGATAGGTAGAGCTGAGACACACCCCCTGAGCTATGATAGGAGAGCTGAGACACACCTCCTGAGCTGTGATAGGGAGAGCTGGGACACGTCCCCTGAGCTGTGATAGGGAGAGCTGAGACACGTCCCCTGAACTGTGTTAGGGAGACCTGAGACACACACCCTGAGCTGTGATAGGAGAGGTGAGACACACCTCCTGAGCTGTGATAGGGAGAGCTGAGACACACCCCCTGAGCTATGATAGGAGAGCTGAGACACACCTCCTGAGCTGTGATAGGGAGAGCTGAGACACGTCCCCTGAGCTGTGATAGGGAGAGCTGAGACACGTCCCCTGAGCTATGATAGGGAGAGCTTAGACACGTCCTCTGAACTGTGTTAGGGAGACCTGAGACACACACCCTGAGCTGTGATAGGAGAGGTGAGACACACCTCTTGAGCTGTGATAGGGAGAGCTGAGACACACCCCCTGAGCTATGATAGGAGAGCTGAGACACACCTCCTGAGCTGTGATAGGGAGAGCTGAGACACGTCCCCTGAGCTGTGATAGGGAGAGCTGAGACACGTCCCCTGAGCTATGATAGGGAGAGCTTAGACACGTCCTCTGAGCTGTGATAGGAGGAGCTGAGACACGCCTCCTGAGCTGTGATAGGGAGAGCTTAGACACGTCCCCTGAGCTGTGATAGGAGGAGCTGAGACATGCCCCCTTAGCTGCAGCAGAAAAGAGACTCCCATTGAGCTGTCAGCTTGATATAAATCTAGCAGAGCAATGAATGTGGAGATCTCTGGATCCATGTGGTTCTAGCTTTGTGGGGCTTATAAGGAGCCCAAGGAATGGTTACTAACGTTTCTGGAGCCCAGCCACGCCCACTCCGAAGGAGCCCAGCACCGCCCCGCATCCTCTGATCTCCTCCTTGCTTCCCCGACGTCACACAGTCAGAGCGCCGTAATCTCGCGCATGCGAGAGTATGACGCATGTCAATGCCGGCATAGTGTTCCTTCCCTGTACTGGCATCAGCATCAGGGAACGAACTGTGCAAGCGCGAGTTTATGGCGCTCTGACTTTGTGATGTCGGGGGAGCAAGGAGGAGATTCAGAGGATGCGGGGCGATGCTGGGCTCCTTCGGAGTGGGCGCTGCTAGGCTAAGAAATGTTAGTAACCGCCCCTTGGGCTTTTTATAAGCTCCATTTGCATATATATAAATCGTTTTTTTTTTACTAAATAAAGGCACTCAGAGCAATGGGACATGTATATTGTGGATGGGCTAGTGGCCATCTAGCAGCCCATGTCCTCAGCTCCTTAGACTAAACCTAGGTGACAGAATCCCTTTAACTATGTCTTGAGGGGATTTGGAGCTCTGTATTAAAAAAATGAAGCTGTGACTGCTATAAAGAAATTCATCAGCACAGAAAATCTGATGCAGATGTCGTGGCATGGTCAGGAGGTCCCCATACACATTAGGTTGTCTACAAATCCCACCGCAATTGGCAGGTTCTCACAGCTTTTTTCCAAAAAATTGCTTTATTAAAAAGATGGTGTGATGTACCTAAATACTGCTCTTTGAACGCTTTGGCCACTTCATGAGCAATGGAGTTCAACTGCTCATCTGTGATAGGATGTAGGTCATGATCTTCAGCATGTTCTCTGTAGCAATGAATTCCTCTACGTATTTCATCTGCTAACTCCCCCTCCTTTAGCAGATCCTGGAAGTCCTGTCTCCGGAACGCACTCTTTGTTGGTCGTCCCCAGTAATATGACTGTAGTAAGGTACTCATTTTCTGGGTATCTTTAATTAGCATCTCTCTCAACAGAGTGCCATCAAAGGCACCATTGATATAAGCCAGCGTTAGGTCACATATGGAAGGGGCCCGTTGTAATTGGAAGGTTTTGGGCATAGAAATGGAATCCCAGCATCCATCGGGAAAGTCTAGTGGTGCTTTCAGGGGCACTTCAGATTTAGCAAAACCCAAAGCCAAAGACATTGCGAGAGATGTAGGACGTGTCCCATTGATGTCTGGCCTGAAACTTGGATTGTCTTCTGCTTGTAGATTCTCCCATTTACAATCAACTTTCCATCCCCAGAGCAGAGCTCTAAGAAGGGGTCTTATTGCCACCGTGCTTCCATCAGGGGCCAAGACAACTCCTTGCTCCTGCCAGCTCTCGCCTTTTAATGTCACGACTTTGTGAGTTAATAAAGTGTGGACAAGAGATGCTTGCTCAGCATTAAGAACCTCGGGGGAGCTGGATGGTGAAGTGATGGTTGAAATTAGGAGTTGAGCAAGATCCTGAGGTGAAGAGTCTGGCAAAGTGGTCTCCAGCTCCTTTATAAGACCAAGAAAGGTGTCCATATTCATGACAGGACCTAAGGGAAGAAAACTATGAATGAGGACAAGGAGGGGTCAAGCCAAGTTGTACGTTACAGAAGATCCGTTTTTGTCAATTACCATTATGAGGATCTGATGATAAAAATGGAGAGAGGAAGTGGAAGACAAGAGACCAAATATTCATCTTTAAGTTACCTGCAGGACAATGGAAACATACATTTACTTGCTCCTAAAGATCTGGGCAAATGGTGGAGCTGATGCTAAAGGGGTTCATTTACATTAGACCATTGCTAGATCTGGCGTATTAAGACTACGATTAACAGGCAGGGCTGCGGAAGGAAGGAGCTATGTCCCTAACAGCACAGACCATGTTCTGAGTCTGCTGACTTCACTGATGCAGGTACTTTTACTTTCACTTTTGAAAAAAACAAAAACAAAACTATCTACCAAGTCAGGTTATTATCTACCAAGTCAGGTTATTACGCTGTCCCGCCCAGTCCCGATTAGATCTCCAAGAATCTATAAAATCAACAACTTGCCTTGAAAAGGGTCACCTTGTAGCAGGAAGGAACAAGTAATTTTTCCCACAACTGTAATGCCTGATGACTACATGTACTTCCTATATGGGAGGGTCCAAATCTGTTAACCCATTTGAGGACAATTGATAATCTCAGCCATTAAACTATAGTCAACTCATCGCAGGAAGCCAGAACTTTACCATGACTTGGATTTGGTAATATGGAGTCTGATGTTAAATGGCTATGGACACCTTTGAGAGTAATTTTCCATTATTGCATTTTACAAATTTTGGGCTAAAATTATTTTTTTCAGTTCATCTTCATTAAAAATTTTCAGCTGTTTTTGTTGTACAGCATTCACCTTCAGTGTATCTGCAGACCTTTTCTTCTGCTTTACACTGAATATGTCAGGGGGCTGTTCTGTAGACCTTATCTGAACTTTCTCGACAGCTCATAAAGACTCATTTAAAGGGGTTGTCTCACTTCAGTAAGTGGCATTTATCATGTAAAGAAAGTTAATACAAGCCACTTACTAATGTATTGTGATTATCCGTATTGCTTCCTTTGCTGGCTGGATTCATTTTTCCATCACATTATACACTGTTTGTTTCCATGGTTACGACCACCCTGCAATACATCAGTGGTGGTTGTGCTTGCACACTATAGAAAAAAAAACATCAGCCTCTCTGGTGGCCAGGACCATGGGATTGCAGATAGGCTACTGCTTTTTCCTAAATTGTTCAAACACGACCACCACTGATGGATTGCAGGGTGGTCGTAATCATGGAAACGAGCAGTGTATAATGTGATGAAAAAATGAATCCAGCCAGCAAAGGAGGCAATATGGATAATAACAATACATTAGTAAGTGGCTTGTATTAACTTTCTCTACATCAGGCATGTTCAACCTGCGGCCCTCTAGCTGTTGTAAAACTACAACTCCCATTATGCCCCGCTGTAGGCTGAAAGGTATAGGCTGTCCGAGCATGCTGGGAGTTGTAGTTTTGCAACAGCTGGAGGGCTGTGGGTTGAGCATCCCTGCCCTACCTGATAAATGCCACTCACCAAAGTAAGACAACCCCTTTAATGGCTCATGCACACGAACGTATTTTCTTTCTGTGTCCATTCCATGGTTCCGCAATGGTTCTGCATACGAGCAGCTCGTATGCAGAACCATTCACTTCAATGGGGCCGCAAAAAAGGGGAATGACTCCGTGTGCATTCCGTTTCCATATTTCCATTCTTGAAAAAAATAGAACCTGTCCTATTATTGTCCGCATAATGGATGAGGATAGGACACCTGCTGCTCCATTATGCAAAATACGTAATGCACCCGGACGTCACCCATATTTTTTGCAGACCGCGAAATACATACGGTCGTGTGCATGGGCCCTAAGTCACATTCTTATCTGTGTAATAAGAATTTAGCTATGATAAGTGTTCATTACTAGGGATGTTCAGGTTTGACGGGTTCGGACGAACTTTAGTTCAAAGTTCGGTTCGGGTACCCAAACTCGACCCCGAACCCCCTAGATGTCAAAGGGGACCCAAACTTTGGTACTGTAAAATGGATGTAAAATAGTCGTAGTAAGGGCTAGAGGGCTGCAAAAGGGTCCAAAATGGGGGTAAGAGCAGGACAACTGCCCTGCAAACAAATGTGGGTAGGGAAATGACTTAAAAATAACATAGAATAGAAAAAAATAAAAAATAATAACCTTGAATCAGGAGGGGGAGGTCCAAGTAAAGTAGGAGGTGAGAATGCTGTGGATGTGGCGGTGTAGGTAGAAGAGGCAGAGGAGGAGGAGGAGGAGGTAGCCAAAACTGTTTTTGTGTTTGTCTTTCATATTTTTTTTTATTTTTCTTTTAATTTGGGGAGGCCCCAAAACATTGCGCTGGAGTATAACAATGGCTGGGTGCGGCCAGTATACTTCTCTGATGTGCCCAAACCCTGTGGGATCCATGACTGGTTCATTTTAATGAATGTGAGCTTGTCCACATTGGTTGTGCGCCTGTCCGTGATCACCCCCCCCCTCCGCCATGCTAAACACACATTTGGACAATACACTTGCCGCAGGGCAGGCCAGAACCTCTAAGGCGTAAAGGGCGAGCTCAGGCCATGTTTCCAATTTGGAGACACAGGAGTTAAATGGGGCAGACCCAACGTGCAGAACTGTGGACATGTTGCTGAAATGCTGCCCCCTGCCAAAACGGTCAGTATCAGATGGTGGTGTTGGTTGTTGTGGCGTGCTGACGAAGCTTTTCCACATTTCGGCCATGCTAACCCTCTCTTCTGAGGTGGTGCCGGTACCCCAGCTGCATGGGCGACTTACTCCTCCTCTGCCTCGTGCTTCCACTGAGCTCCCGCTGTCAGGTGGGAACGACGTCAATAGTGCGTCTACCAGCATGCGCTTGTATTCATGCATTTTCCGATCACGCTCTAGTGACTGAAGTAAAGATGGCATGTTGTCCATGTAATGGGGATCCAGCAGAGTGGCCAACTAGTAATCAGAACTGGTAACAATGAGGGCAACTCAGCGGTCGTTGTGCAGACACTGCAGCATGTAGTCACTCATGTGTGCCAGGCTGCCCAGAGCTGTCCTCGGGGGAGTTGTATTGTCTGTGTCCTCTGTGCCACGTGTCCCTCCAGCCACGCTTCAGTGATGCCTGTGAGCTTATTTGGGTGCTACCCTGCTATGAACACGGTTCCTCATCATCATCTTCCTTGTTGGCTGGGTAGTCGGGTACCTGGCCACTGTTGGTGCAGGAACCCACCCTTCGAGCCACTTGTGGCCTGATAACCATTGGAATGATCCATCTTTCTCCTGTGCCACATCCTCATCCATCAGCGCCTGAAATGCGCGTTTTTTCAAGGAGACATAAAAGTGGAATAGTAAGGCTGATGATAACGTCATCACTGCTGGCCATGTTGGTGGAGGACTCGAAACAGCGCAACACAGCACTAATGTCCCGCATGGAGGCCCACTCGCTGGTGGAGAAGTTCCACAGAGCGACTCACCCATGTGTGCTGCAGCAGAAACTCCACTATTGCCTGCTGCTGTTTGAACAGTCTCTCCAGCATGTGCAAGGTGGAGTTACACCTTGTGGGTAGGTCGCACATGAGGCGGTGAGCGGGAAGGCCGAAGTTATGCTGCAGCACAGACAGGTGAACAGCAGCAAGGTGAGAACACTGCACTTTCTACAGCAGTTGTGACATATCAGGGTTATTTTTCAGGAACTTCTGCACCACCAAGTTCAGCACATGTGCCAGGCAAGGGATGTGCATCAAAGCGGCTAGCCCCAGAGCTGCTACGAGATTTTACCTGTTGTCGCACACCACCAGGCCACGCTTGAGGCTCAGCAGCACCAACCACTCATTGGTCTGTTCTTCCACGCCCACCGCAGCTCCTGCGCGGTGTGGGGTTTTTCCCCCTTGGAGATGAGTTTCAGAACAGCCTGCTGTCATTTGTGCTGAAGTTGGTGGTGCAGGTGTTGCACTGATGTAATGAAGAGGCAGTAGAAGAGGAACAGAAGAAGGAAGCGTAGTAGGAGGCTACAGGAGGCAACGAAGAACGTCAAACAAATCCTCAGTGGCAGCAAGACATGTGCCAAAACGCCACTACATTTACCTAGTGGGCAGTTAGGGAGATATAACATCCCTGCCCATAGTTACTTGTCCATGTATCGGTGGTTATGTGGATCTAAGTTGCCACTGATGGCGTTGCACAGCGCGCACCTGATTTTTTCCTCCACTTGTTCGCGCGTGGCAGGATTGGCCTGCCTGGAAAAGTAGTGGCGGCTGGCAATCACGTACTGTGGGACAATCACCACCATAAGGTTTTTAAAAGTGTCCATCTCCACCAGACGGAATGGCAGACAGAATTTCAAAAGCCAGCAATTTTGAAATGCTGACATTCAGGGCCAGGGTCTCGCGGGTGAGTAGGTGGGTACTTCCTCTTTCTCTCCAGTGTTTGGGGGAAGGTCAGCTGAACGCTTCCATGGGACAGTGTGGACATGCTCGGTGACACTGCTGGTGGTGGTGGTGGTGGTAGTGCTGTCACATCCTGTTTTTGCAGGGTGGCAGGTGGCCCTGTTGCTTCAGGGGGGGAGAGGATGAGAGCGCAGCAGAAGAAGGAGCAGGAGGAGCCTCAGATCTTTTGTGGTTCTTCAGGTGTCTACTCCACTACAGCTCATGCTTTGCATTTAGATGCCTGGTCATGCAGGTGGTGTTCAGGTTTAGAACATATGCCTCACTTCAGACTCTGACTGCACAAACCACCCTTGTCTTGTTGTCAGCACAATGCCTGAAAAACTGGCACGATAGGAACTCGTTTGAGCTGGCTTTGGTGTGCTCAGTTCCTCAGTGCGGTGGGCAGTAGAAGGGGCCAGCCACTGTGGTTTTGCACCCTGCTCCTGATTTTGCTATGTGGCTGGCACTGTGTGACCACCACCGCCTCCTCCGAACGGCAGACGTCACTCGGATTACCTATATTCCATTTGAGGCCCTGATCATCCTCCACATGATCTTCTACCCACTCCTCACCCCTGTCCTCCTTGCCGGTCTGCACAGTACTGAAAGCCCCAGTAGTTGACATCTGTGCTTCATCTTCATCATTAGAGAAGTGGTGCGGTTGTCGGCCCACATCCTCATCCTCAAACATAAGTGGTTGGGCATCAGTGCACTCAATATCTATCACTTCTGGGGCAGGGCTAGGTGGATGGCCCAAGTAACCCCCGCCAGCAGAGTCATCAAAAAGCATAAGTGACTGCTGCATGACTTGGGGCTCAGACTGCTTGGCTGATGTGCAAGAGCTTGAGGTGTTAGACAGATGCCCATGGGCTGCAGGGGACTGGGTGGAAGACAATGTGAAGGAATTTGAGGCACTGTCAGCCATCCAATCTAATACCGTCTCTACTTGTTCTGGCCTCACCATTCATACAGCGGTATTTAGGCCAACAAGATGACGCAGAACGTCCTGTCGCCTGCATATACCAGAGAAAGGTGTTTCATTTGGGTGTGTAGCTGGCACAGATGGACAACGTCTTCTCCCTACAGCAGCACCACAACCACGTCCCTTATTTTCTTACGGTCACCCACAAAATTGACAGACGAACAATTGTATTTCTGTGTCACGGATACAAATGAGGTGTATCTCACCCCAAAAATGGGTTTATGTCACCAACAAAATTACCAAACAGATTAACAGTCTAACACTGCACCTACAGCAGCGTCCTGTCCCTACACTAGTTAGAGCAGAATGACGACAGCACGCGTGATTCGGCATTTATACATTCCAAGTGCCCACAGCTAAAAAGCTTGCTGATTGGCTGTGCTGCAGCCTTTCAACAAACTTTATTCAGCATTCAAACACCGAACCTGAACACAGACTTCCACGACAAAGTCCGTGTTCTCATGCCTGAACCCTCGATGTTTGTATGACTGACAGTAAATCCTGTCCCTTGCTTGTGCATGCCGGCTCCTGAGGCTGCTGATTGAATAGCAGCCTTGGTCTGCTCAGCTGATTGACAGCAGCCTTGGAGGAGATACAAGGTGGCCGGGGAGTGGAGCATCTGCTAGAGGAGATATGAGGTGGCCAGGGATGGAAATAGCTTGCTTCTGTATCACGACCACCAGAAAAGCCAGCGTTCTATTAACGGAGGTTGCGCAGCCACCGCTGCTCCATTGTGGTGGTGGTCATAACCCCTACAGACGACCATGGTATGAAGTAAAGCCAAAATCAAGATATCAAGGTCAGAAGCCATTATGGAAGACTAACGTTTTACACATAATGAAAATCACATGGCGAGATGAAACAACCCCTTTAGGGTAAAGCATGTGGATTGGAGGACTAGAGAATAATGTCATCTGATGCACCCCAACTAGGAAACATGTATTAGTAAAAATGCCCTGTAAGTGACAGTCAGGGAGGTAATTCTGACCCATGGCAAATGGTGACAGGGGTGGATTGAGAACTAAAAGTGGCCTTGGAAAAAAAGTGTAAAAGTGGCCCCATTTTATAGGAAGGTCCAAACTGACAGAATGTGGGACAATATAATTAGGCAGGCCCAGCAACACTATAGTGCAGAGCAATATAATGCCTCAACCGAACCAAATACCACAGTGCAGCACAAAATACTGCCACCTGCTGCTTCTAAGGACATAGATACAGTTGTATTCCAGAGGACACCTGCGGCTGCTGGCCAGGTGTATAGGAGTGAATCATGCAACGGCCCAGCCGCAGGGCTCGTGAGATATAATGATTATTGTGTCACAGGTGTGGTGTTGCCGATGATTACTCACGGTTTGGTGACTCCCTGGGCCAGCGTGCAGTGGATGGAGGGGGGACACTACTTCCCTCGGGGCACACTCTGTACTCAGGACCCCCTCCGGATGGTGAGGCGAGGTGCCCTTGATGTTAACTTTTATAGTGTCAGTCGGCTGGGTCCTGGAATGTCGTGACGCCAGTGTCTTAAGTAGACATGAACAGTGGCGTAGCTACCATGGAAGCAGCTGCTTCGGGGCCTGAGCTCAGAAGGCGCCCGGGAGCAGTCACTGTACTTGGTCAAACCGGGCCCGTCAGAGCAGCTGACTTCCCCTGCACCAGGTCCAGAGTCCTGCACTTTTCACCCCTGACACTAACCTTACATCAGTGACATTGCTCCGCCTCTTCCGAGCATCAGGACGGTCAGATGCGGGCGGAGCTATCATAGCTCCGCCCCTACCTGCGATTCTTGCGGCCTGAACCTTCCATACCCATCATGCTTAACATCAGTTGGATTGCCACAACTGCGCCAGTGATGTGAGTGATAGGGGAACTGGGGTTGTATTCAGCTTTCCCAGACTGTCCTCATGTCTCTGCACATGTGACATGCAGTACAGTAGGAAAGCTGGGTGACATTACATCATGAGATGCCATCCAGCTTCCCTGCTATCCTGCATGGCACAAGTGCAGAGGCATTAAAGTACGGGGAGAGGCACAGCAGGAAAGCTGGGCGTCTATATATGTATATTGTGTGTGCATCCATGTATGTGGAGAGTGTGTGTATGAGTGCATCCATGTATGTGGTGAGTGCGTGTATGAGTGCGTCCATGTATGTGGAGATTGCGTGTATGAGTGCGTCTATGTATATGGAGAGCGCATGTATGTGGAGAGTGCATCCATGTATGTGGAGAGTTTGTGTCTATGTATATGGTGAGCGCATGTATGTGCAGAGTGTGTGTATGAGTGCGTCTATGTATACGGTGAGCGCATGTGGAGAGTGCGTCTATGTATGTGGCGAGTGCGTCCACGTATGTGGTGAGTCCGTCCATGTATGTGGGGAGTGCGTCCATGTATGTGGGGAGTGCGTGTATGACTGTGTCCATGTATGTGGAGAGTGCGTGTATGACTGCGTCCATGTATGTGGAGAGTGCGTGTATGACTGCGTCCATGTATGTGGAGAGTGCGTGTATGACTGCGTCCATGTATGTGGAGAGTGTGTAGGGAGGGGGGCCCCATACAAAAATTTGCTCTGGGGCCCAGTCAGTTCTAGCTACGCCTCTGGACACGAACTTTTGGAGTAGGGTGATGAGGAGACAGCTTTGTTGTAAACAATGGAACTTTACTTTTGCCTTGAGATAAGATGGTGCAAAATACAATTGTCTTCAAGAAGCAGTAGATGGTACAGATTGATGCTGTAAGAACTCCTTTTAAGGTTACTTTCACACTAGCGTTTTTAAATTCCGGTATTGAGTTCCGTCATAGGGGCTCAATACCGGAAAAAAATGCTTCAGTTTTGTCCCCATTCATTGTCAATGGGGACAAAACTGAACTGAAGACAACGGAATGCTCCTGAAAGCATTCCGTTCCGTCTTCAGACCGGAGAACAAACTGCAGCATGCTGCGGTTTTCTCTCCGGTCCAGGCATCCGCACCAAGACGAATCCGGAATGACCCCCAATGCAAGTCAATGGGGACGGATCCGTTTGGTATGACACACCAGTAATCCGGATCTGTCCTCCATTGACTTGCAATCGGGGGTCATTCCGGATCCGGCTACACATATACAGAGATACATACAGACATACATACATACTCACACATACATACTCACATACTCCAGGCAGGGACGCCGGCAGCATGTCTTTACGCGCCTCCTGTGCGCAGCTATGACGTTTCCCCACTGCGCCCAGCAGAGGGCGCTGTGGGGTATCGTCATCACTGCGCGCGCGCAGGAGGCTCGTGAAGACGTGCTGCCGGCGTCCCTGGCTGGAGTATGTATGTGTGTGTGTGTGTGTATGAATGTTCTCTGTGTCTTGTCCCAATGTCTGTGTCAACATGTGTGGGGCCGGACCGCTGCTCCGGCTCCACACATGTATCAGCGGCAGTACGGATCCGTCGGCACCCTTTAGGTGCCGGATCCGTGCTGCTGCTAGTGTGAAAGAGGCCTAAGGCTGTTACTTTAAATCCTGTTACTCTTAAATCTACACTTAGTCAATCCCTTAAGAAACTAGTCTTGGCTCTGGATAGTATTTTAATATTTCTCTTGTATAGCAATGATTCAGGGTATATTGGCCCTGCACGGCAGGTATTAATACATCTGTACCGTGACGCTTTAGGAATAATAACCTGACTGCCCGTTGGGATTTTCAGTAGGTATGAAATCACAACTTTAGCTAGTAGTTGTAGAATCAGTGTTCAGGCGCCGTGGAGCTACTCCTAGTCACTACATGTTGCTGACAAAGTCCATTAAGCTGATGACCTCAGCGTTTACCTTTGACAGGCTTGAGTATCCAGGTATTGCCAATTGCTAGTGCCCTAGAAAATGGTAAGTGCCATCATGTAGCTTGACGTGGCCATTGTCCAGCAGGAATGGCAGCCTTCTTAGGCACATTTCTTAGGTTGCTTGTAAGGTAAGGAGCTCCTGAGGAGCTGCCTGACTTCCTCACTCCATGATGTTCTACTCCACACTCCACTACTCTATCACCTCTAACCATAGAAGGTATCTATATAAGGTACATGTCAGCACAATCTAGTGATGAAAAGGGTTATTACAGCCTAGGAGGTTCTTACAACACATATAAGAACTTTGACAACAGATTACAATGACATGGCTATACAAAATACAGTTTGTAGTGTCACTTTTACACACATAATATGTGGGACAATGCAATCAGATCATTATGTACACGGCTGGCAGTCCTGAGGAGGACTTGGGTCGCCCTCATAGGCATCGGCCGACCAGGAAATTCCCCTGTATAGTCTATGGCCAATCCGCCCCTAAATGGTGGATTCTGAACTCCTGCTGGTCATGGGACTGCAGGCCTCTGCATTGTCCTCTGTCAACAGGGTCTGGACAGCTGGTGTCCATAGGCATGGACAAGGTCCAAGGTCATGCCAATTGAGTATCCCTGGTCTATCCTAAAGATAAATCATCAGTATTATTGTATGTACGTGTTTCTACTAGCAAACTGAAAAATTAGGCATGAAATCTCATGAAACACATTTTCCAGGCTGTGTTTTTAATGCAGTTTTCCATTTGAAGTGATGCAGAATTTGATGTGGTTTTTAGGCCTTCCAGCTGACTTCAATTGAAATTTCTATGCAGAATCCACATCAAGAAGGAATTTTTTTTTTTGCTGCAGTGCAAATCAATTCATTTACGGAAAAAATGCCCTGTAATAGAGATGAGTGAAGTTCTTACATTTTTTGTGGCTATGATTCACAGAATCAGTCCCAAAATTTAATTTTGGTCTGAATTGATTCTAACTGAATCAAAATGTCTCTAGTTGGCCTGGCAATTGGTGTGTGATTCGGAGCTATCCTAGGATTTTTTTTCTCTTGTCTTTCTCTCTTTTTTTTTTTCAAATTTTTACTCCCCCCCCCAACCTGTTTAAGCACGTTAAACCTTTCACCTCATCCGCCATACATCCACATATTTAAGGATGGCGCCCTCTCTGGAGAGGGGACCTATGACCTTGACTCCCTCATCGAGTCTACTTGGCCCTATATTACATACAAGAGAAATCTGGTATAAGACCAGGATCAGATATAATCTGGCAACTTTCGCTTCCCCACTCTCTTTGTTTCTCTTTACTCCTCACCTTCCAGACAGTTCTGGGGCGGGGATGGTTGGACCGCGGTCAGCTGTGGGGCTCTACCGCTTAATCGATCTGAAGGATCCCTTATCTAATAAGATTCTCTCATTTGAGGACATTCAGGCGAAATACTCGCTTTCCCATACCCTGAGGTTCCAATATTATAGGATACTTCATTACTGTAGAGGTGTTTTAGGATCTTTGACAGTGCCTGCCCTATCCCCATTTGAGCGCATCTGCACACGTCCTCCTTCCTCTAAGGGGCTTATATCAGACATTTACCAGGTGATAATGGAATTTGAGTTCCCCCCGGACCTTAAGCACTCCTATATGCTCAAATGGGAGGACTGGCTCCAGAGAGAGCTTCCTCCAGACATCTGGCGGTCTATATGGAGGAGGGCGCATATAAGTTCCTCCTCTGTAATATACAAAGAGAACCAGCTGAAAATTCTTTTCCTTTGGTATCATACTCCAGCAGTTCTCAATGTGATTTATCCTGGGACCCCGGATCTCTGTTGGAGATGCTCTCAGTCGGGCGCTTCGGTATTCCATATTTTTTGGTCATGTCCTCTTGTTATGCCATTTTGGGGGAGTGTACAGAGGTTCATTCAGACGATCTTAGAAACTACTTCACCCAGGGACCCACTGATTCTGCTTTTGAATGTGGTCTCACAAGGAATGCGAGGTTGTGATGCCAGGCTGCTCCTTCATATTGTTACTGCGGCTAAATGTTTAATTGCTCTACATTGGAAACGTCCTACCCCTCCTTCAGAACTGGATCTTTATTCTCGGATACAAGAGATTAGATCCTTGGAATACTCAGTAGCCCAGCAGCGAAAGACTACTGCCAAATTTCTGAAGTCCTGGTACTCTTGGGACACTCGGAAGCATTTGCTAACTACATGACAAAGGAGAGACACTACGTTTTATCTCACATTCATTCTTTAATGTTTGATATGTTGTAAAACACTTTGTGTATTTCTTATGTTACAATGTTCCGCTTTCATACCGATTGTTGTATGTCATACTTTATAAAATCCTAATAAAACCTAAATGGAGAAAAAAAAAAGAAAATGTGCGCTCCTGCCCGTACTCCCTGCGCAGCTGCTGCCCATTCATAAAAGCTGAGTTTTAAGCGCACAGAGAATGGTGCACTTTAGGGATGTAAAAGTGTCATAAAAATAGAAAATTAATAAATAACGTACAGTATTTTTCGCCCTATAAGAAGCACTTTTTTCCCCCAAAAGTATGGGGGAAAATGCGGTGCGTCTTATAGGGCGAATACAAGTGAGCGCTCACTTGTACGTGGGACCCCCATCAGACCTCAGATCAGCCCACCCAGCCACTTTAAGACCATACTTACCTGTTCTGCGCTGCCGCTGCCCTCCAGTCCCGCGCTCCACTATCTTCCCTGCCGGCGCGCACTATGACCTGACGCTGCAGCGTCACGTCATAGTGCGCGCCGGCAGGGAAGAGCGTGGAGCGCGGGACCGGAGGGCAGCGGCAGCGCAGAGCAGGTAAGTATGGTCTTTATAAGTGGCTGGGTGGGCTGATCTGAGGTGTGAAGGGGGCACAAGACGCTGATCTGAGGTGTGAAGGGGGCACAATATGCTGATCTGAGGTCTGTTGGGGGCACATTCTGCTGATCTGAGGTCTGATGGGGGCACAGTGAGATGGTATGGGGGCACAGTGGGCTGATATGGGGCCATAGTGGGCTGATCTGAGGTCTGGTGGGGGGCTGACATGGAGGGCTGATGAAGTTCTGACATGGAGGGCTGATATGGGGGTCTGATGTGATGTCCTGAAATTTATGGGCAGTCTGATAAAAGAGAGGATCTGATAAAAAATATTTTTTTCTTATTTTCTTACACTAAAACCTAGGTGCGTCTTATAGGGTGAAAAATACGGTATATTAGAATTAAAAAAAAACAAAACATATTAAACATTTATTATAAAAGTTTAGTTACTCTTTAAGGTGCATTTACATGGTCCGAGAATCTGGAAGATTATCGGGAATGACCTTTACTGCGAACGGTTGTTCTCTGACTATCTGGCCATGTAAATGTGCCGCCAATCACCGGATGAACGATGTTGCTCATGCAGGCACCACCGAGCTTGGCTTCTGGGCAGTAGATCGTGCGGTCTCAGCGGTGTGCTGCTCAGAAACCATGATTCTGTTTGAGGACGAGCGATGTCAATCGCAATCCCTTGTCCACATACAGTAAAGGAAATGAACGAGCAGCTGACTATCGAGAAGGAACGCTACAGTCGCCCATGTAAATCCAGCTTCACGCTCCCTTTAGAATCCACCGGGTCTGGTTTCACAAATTGCATCAGAAAACGTGAACATGTAAATCCAGCCGACCCCTGACTGACCACATAGCCAGCGTATTTAGCTGCTAATTAGATCATCCAACAGTCAATGAAACAGGCAGCAACATGTATGGAGTCCCCATGACTTGGTAGAAGTCTTCCACATTACCATTGTTCTATTGTCTTCTGGACTGGTTGAAACCCGCAATGACTACATGCATTGCAAACTAATTTAAGAGATAAGCTCCAGTCCACATCCAGTCCCTGGGACTAGAGCTTGACTGATTATCTCTAATTAATGACTATTCCTAACAATGCAAACAGTCACTCATTGATGCCATTATTCCTCAAGAACCACCAGTCAGGCACTAGATGAAACTGGTCGTATCCAAACTGTCTTTTTAAGGGATCTTCTGGGACTCAGTAGGTCCCACAAAGTCATCTTAATTAGACAGAACACCCCTGTTCCAAAGTTGTGTGGATCGGCCTCCCGGTCACATCAAGCTCCTCTTCCGAAAATACAGGTTTCGCTGTATCCTTTAGCAGGATTCTGGTCTGGGCTATGGACAGGACTGTGGATTGGGCCAGAACTATTCTTCTCCTTGGAAAATGCGCTGAAGAGGTTGGCAGATGTACCACGGAAAGGAATAGCTCTGGCCCCATCCACGGTGGAAGTGATGTCCCATCACAGACAATGGGGGCATATTGCTACGATATCTGTGGGACCTGCACCGCCGAGAACGGAGCAGGGAAAGGTGGTAGAGGGTGCACTGCGCATGTGCAGCTGCCCTCCATTCATTTCTGTGGGGGCGTCGAATATTGCCAAGTGCTATTTCCATCGGCCCCATAGAAATTAATGGGAGTGGTGGCTGCGCAAGTGTGGTGCGCTCCCATTCACTTGTATGGGGAGAGTGCTTGGTGGTGACTGGACCCTGGGAAACCTGGGGACCTCCAGACACCACTCTCACGGCTAAGTTCTCGGCATGGTCCTAGAGGTCCTAGTGATATGCTGATATGCCCCCATTGTCTGTGATGGGAATACCCCTTTAAAACTCATTCACTTTGCTGGTACTGTAAAAGGCTGCACATTTTCTGAATGCAATTCTGCAAGAGAAAATCTGCAGTGTTCTGTATTGGGTGAACATATCCTTAGAGGAAAAGAAAAAACAACTATACAAAAAACAAACTTGTGCAGCCACATTGCCTCTGCCATATTTGCCATATTGGACATTGCCAAGCCCATAACAACCAGCTCTATAAAACATGACATGATCTACCCCATCAGGTAAACGCCAATAAATAAATAATAACTAGGCCAGAACACCTATTTTTGTCACCTTGACTCCCAAAAATCATAATATAAAGTGATCAAAAAGATAAAAAAAAGTACACCAAAACGGTACCAATGAAAACGACACCTCATCCTGCAAAACAAGCCCTCACACAAACCCATCACCTCAAAAAAATGTAAAAAAAAAATGTACATTTCAGAAGATAGTGAAAAACATCAGAAAAAAAACTGTGTGTAAAAGTAGAAAAACTTTACAAAAATAAAATTAGTATTGCTGTAATTGTACTGACCAGAAGAATAAAGTTAACATTTCATTTTTCTAGCACCGTGTACGCCGCAATAACAAAACCCAAAAAGCAATGACGGAATTGCTGCCTTCTTCCCAACAAGTGAAAAGTTGTATGTACCCCATAATAGTACCAATGATAATGGCAACTCATCCTGCAAAAAAAAATAAGCTGTCACACAGCTCCATCGAGCAAATAATAAAAAAAATATTTGGTTGTACTGGTACCCCAGAGGCTGTTTGAAAGCAATATGGCGCCTGTAAACCAATCCGACAAAGTCTGCGGAGTGTAGCCATACCGCACTTTAGAACCACATAGGGGGTATTCTTTGGCGTAACTACAACTAACTGGGCCCCACAGCAAATTTTTGAAACGGGCCCCCCCAGAAACTTCTTCAAAACCCCCAACTCACATGCAACCCTCACTCTTGTGGCTAGTCAAGATTGAGCTCTCCCAGACAAGGCCTGACAGCTGCTCCATCCGCTTTCTATAGTGTCACTGTATATAATGTCATTGTATAATACTGTTGAGGGGGCCCTGACAATAAAATCTTTTAGTCTCCCTCCTGAGGGGGCCCCTTGTGGGCCTGGGCCCCAAAGCAGCTGCTTCCCCTGCTTCCCCTATAGCTACGCCCCTGGGGGTATTGTAGTACTCTTTGGGTGCTGTTTCTTCCCATCAATGAAACATTTGAATCTAAAATTACTGATAATTTAAATAAAATATAATTTCATGTCCCAATTTAAAAGAATTCTATGAAACATCTTTGGGATCAAATCAAGCAGTACTGTACACTCCTAGGTGACTTCCTTGAAGGGTTTAGCTTCCAAAATTGGGTCACTTGTTGGGGTTATACACTATACTGCTACCTCAAGGGCTCTGAAAATGTAATAGGGTACCCGAAAACTATTCCAGCAAAATCTGCCCTCCAAAAGCCTAATCGCGCTCCTTCCTTCTTGAGCCCTGCCGTGTGCCCATACAGCAGTTTTTGACCACTTTTGGGTGCTTCTGTAAACTGCAGAATCAGGGTTATATATATTGTGGTTTGTTTTGCTGTTAACCCTTACTGGGTTACAGGAAAAATATTTATTAAAATGGAAAATCTGTCACCTCTATTTTGTTTTAATTCCCATGGAACACCTAAAGGGATAAAAAGTTTGTAAAATCAGTTTGGACTACATCCCTAATCCGTGGCTTTATTTCCTAACTGTGCATTTTCAGCAGTTGAAGGGTTGGGGTAGAGGAGAATATGGAGAAACTGACTCGGTATATGGCTAGAGGACAGTCTCCTGGAAATAGGGGCTCAGATAAGACCATGGGAACTGACTTCCACTTTGGAGCTTATGATAAAAACTCTTAAAATAACATGAATAACACCTTGCAACAATATAAAGAAACAGATCTTTATTAGTATATCCTTAACGTTAAAGTAAAATGACAATAAATATTGTAGCAGACATCCACCCACATAGACACAAGAGGGCGCCATCACATGATGGTTACAATGAATAACAAAAATGCTATCTATTGCAATGAACAAGCCCAAATGCTGAAATCTCATTATGAAATATACCGGAAAATAGCTAAATACAATAATGAAATAAAGGCAAAAAAGAGAAAAATTAAGGTAATATACCGACAATGTGACAGACACCATCCTCCCAAAGCCATTTTGCACAGAGCCTTCTTCCAGGGATTACCAGCAAATATGGGGATGGTGGATAGCCACCCCAGTACTATCTTCCCAGGGCTCGACAGGCCTACCTAGATAACACTACATCCTCTAGAGTTAGCCGGGTGGTCCAGTAGTATACATTTATAACCTTTTTTTTTGATAATGTCAATCATGATATCTCTCGTCTATGGAACTTGTGAATTATATTCTCCAACCACATTTGGGTTAATAATCTCTTTATTAGGGGAAATGTGTACGGTCTCTGAGAGGAAGGTTGACCTGTATGGGGTTTTTGTATGTTCATATCTCTATTTTGTGCTTCATAAAAACCTAACAAAACCAACTGATTTAAAAAAAAACTGTTTAGAATAATTTGAGGGGTTTAGTTTCTCAAATCAGTAATTTATGCATGGTTTCTATTATCCACTAGTGATGTCACACCAGCTTACCTGACTAGAACTCATTTGTGATGTCACACCATCTGACCTGACTGAAAGACACCTGTGATGTCACACTGGCTTACCTGACTAGAACTTACTTGTGATGTCACACTGGCTTACCTGACTGGAACTCACTTGTGATGTCACACCAGCTTACCTGACTAGAACTCACTTGTGATGTCACACCAACTTACCTGACTGGAACTAACTTGTGATGTCACACTAGCTTACCTTACCGGAACTCACTTGTGATGTCACACCAGCATACCTGACTGGAAGACACCTGTGATGTCACACCAGCTTACCTGACTGGAACTCACTTGTGATGTCACACGAACTTACCTGACTGGAACTCACTTGTGATGTCACACTAGCTTACCGGACCGGAACTCACTTGTGATGTCACACCAGCATACCTGACTAGAAGACACCTGTGATGTCACACCAGCTTACCTGACCGGAACTCACTTGTGATGTCACACCAGCTTACCTGACCGGAACTCACTTGTGATGTCACACCAGCTTACCTGACTAGAACTCACTTGTGATGTCACACCAACTTACCTGACTTGAACTAACTTGTGATGTCACACTAGCTTACCTTACCGGAACTCACTTGTGATGTCACACCAGCATACCTGACTGGAAGACACCTGTGATGTCACACCAGCTTACCTGACTGGAACTCACTTGTGATGTCACACGAACTTACCTGACTGGAACTCACTTGTGATGTCACACTAGCTTACCGGAACTCACTTGTGATGTCACACCAGCATACCTGACTGGAAGACACCTGTGAAGTCACACCAGCTTACCTGACCGGAACTCACTTGTGATGTCACACCAACTTACCTGACTGGAACTCACTTGTGATGTCACACCAGCTTACCTGACTAGAACTAACTTGTGATGTCACACCAACTTACCTGACTGGAACTAACTTTTGATGTCACACTAGCTTACCTTACCGGAACTCACTTGTGATGTCACACCAGCTTACCTGACTAGAACTAACTTGTGATGTCACACCAACTTACCTGACTGGAACTAACTTTTGATGTCACACTAGCTTACCATACCAGAACTCACTTGTGATGTCACACCAGCATACCTGACTGGAACTCACTTATGTCACACCAGCTTACCTGACTAGAACTCACTTGTGATGTCACACCAGCTTACCTGACTAGAACTCACTTGTGATGTAACACCAGCTTACCTGACTAGAACTCACTTGTGATGTCACACTAGCTTACCTGACCGGAACTCATTTGTGATGTCACACCAGCATACCTGACTGGAAGACACCTGTGATGTCACACCAGCTTACCTGAATGCAACTCAATTATGATGTCACACCAGCTTACCTGAATGCAACTCAATTGTGATGTCACATCAGCTTACCTGACCGGAAGTCACTTGTGATGTCACACCAGCTTATCTGACTGGAAGACACTTGTGATGTCACATTGGATCTGGTGGAACACAGTCATATCTGCCATTGAGTTCTGGTAGCTTGATCCTCAGCTGTATCAGGCTACTGGAATCTAAAGGTAACTGTGAACGGGCCTTTACACAGGCCGAGAATCCGCTAGATAATAGCTAACGAGCATTCATAAGTATGAAACGTTGGTTGAGTAAGCGTTGGTTTGTCGAGTAATGTGCTAATTTGCCAGCAGCAGATCATGGTGTCCCAACAGGATCTGCTGCCGACTAACAAGTCTGTATGTGGTTGAGCGATGGCATTAGAGATCACTGCTCCCCATACTGTGGAGGAGATCACTGCATGTAAATGTATCTCCTCCACTGAGGAAGCTTGCAGGCGCTTGCTGGGCAGAAACCCTTCCTTCCCGACAATTGCCTGCTGAATTATCCCGTCTAAAGGTACCTTAAAGGCGATATCCAGTAAAAAGGGAAAATCAGACATCATATAGTACATGGCAATCTCCACACATGGAACCAGAGATCTCCCCGTTCATTGCTCTGCTAGATTTATATCAAGCCTGTAGCTAAGGGGTGTGTCCTTTCAGCTGCAGCTCAGGGGACGTGTCCTTTCTGCTGGAGCTCTCTCCCTATCACAGTTCAGGAGGCAGTTGAAGGATGAAACTGAGCATGTGCAGCCTTCTCTGTGCGCCAGAGATGAGCCATAGCTCAGTAGCTATGCTAAATGTTTAATTACATGCAGTTACAAAACTATTTTTATTATAGATCCAGGTGCTGGTTTGAAAACCGTAGAATATTTTTTGTGGGACAACCCCTTTAACTTATGGTCCCTTTACACAGGGCAACGATCTAGCAGATTGTCCGGAAGGTAGCGTTCTTTCTCGAGCATCTGCTGATCGCTAGCAGAGAAGTTTTGCTCGTTCACCAGGTAATCGGCGGTGCATTTGCACCTCCAGATCGCTAACCAGCGTTACTAGTAATGATGTTTAGCGATGATCTGTTTAATTGTTGGCCCTTTACTTTCTTCTTCCTCACACCACTCCTTATCACCACATTATTCAAAGATGGTCCCAAACTTTGGGTCCTGTCTCAGCACCTCCCAGGGTTTGCATTTCCTGTATTATCACTGCTTGTCTACCGCTCGCTGCCGTCCATCCCCCTCCCTTTTCTCTGATAGACAAGCAGTGCTGATAGGGGTAATTGTATGCACACCCTGGGAGGTGCTGAGACAGGACCCAAAGGTTGGGACCATCTTTGAATAATGTGGTGATAAGGAGTGACCTGAGGAAGAAGAAAGTAAAGCCTGTACTACACCAGACGATTCTGCAGGCGATTGTCAGGAGGGAAGCAGGGGCGTAGCTATAGGTGGTGCAGAGGTAGCAGTCGCTACCGGGCCCAGGAGCCTAAGGGGGCCCAAAGACCCTTGTACCGCATAAGAAGACAAACAAAGTACTGAGGGAAGGGGGGCCCAAGCTGAACTCTTGCACCAGGGCCCATGAGCCTTTAGCTACGCCCCTGGAGGGAAGCGTTCCTTTTCGGTAATCACCTGCTCTCTAGTGGAGGAGACCAATGCCATTACATGCAGTAATCTCCTCCGCAGAATGGGGAGTAGTGATTGCAGGGGAGGATATACGCCTGTGCAGCAGGGGGGCCCATGGCAGGTTCGGAGTCAGTAGGAGATGAGCGCTTTCTTTGTGGAAGCGCTCATCTCCATATTCATCTGTATCGCCGTCCTCAGGACAGCGATAGAGATGATTGCGGGGCAGGGGAGGGGCGTTTCCCTTACCTGTTCCTCTGATAGGCTGCAGGCCCAGTGCCTGCAGCCTATCAGAGGCCGGCTCAGTCGGCGCGATGACGTAATCGCGCTGCCTGAGCCGAACAGCGCGGGACACAGGCCGGAAGAGGCCTGCATCGCATCACTGACAGGCTCATGGAGGGAAGTATAACTGTTTATTTTTTTTTTTTATTAACGCTACACTTTTGCCCAGTATGGAGGGGGCATTTTTATCTATTAGTGGGCATTTACTGGCACACATGGGGGAAAGGAGCGCTATGGGGACATTATACATATACTGGCACCGATGGAGGGAGCACTATGGGGGCATCTAGAAAGGGGGCATTATATACTGGCACCGATGGAGGGAACACTATGGGGGCATCTAGAAAGGGGGCATTATATACTGGCACCGATGGAGGGAGCACTATGGGGGCATCTAGAAAGGGGGCATTATATACTGGCACCGATGGAGGGAGCACTATGGAGGCATCTAGAAAGGGGGCATCATATACTGGCACCGATGGAGGGAACACAATGGGGGCATCTACAAGGGGGCATTATATACTGGCACCGATGGAGGGAACACAATGGGGGCATCTACAAGGGGGCATTATATACTGGCACCGATGGAGGGAGCACTATGGGGCATCTAGAAAGGGGGCATTATATACTGGCACCGATGGAGGGAGCACTATGGGGGCATCTAGAAAGGGGGCATTATATACTGGCACCGATGGAGGGAGCACTATGGGGGCATCTAGAAAGGGGGCATTATATACTGGCACCGATGGAGGGAGCACTATGGGGGCATCTAGAAAGGGGGCATTATATACTGGCACCGATGGAGGGAGCACTATGGAGGCATCTAGAAAGGGGGCATTATATACTGGCACCGATGGAGGGAGCACTATGGGGGCATCTAGAAAGGGGGCATTATATACTGGCACCGATGGAGGGAACACAATGGGGGCATCTACAAGGGGGCATTATATACTGGCACCGATGGAGGGAACACAATGGGGGCATCTACAAGGGGGCATTATATACTGGCACCGATGGAGGGAGCACTATGGGGGCATCTAGAAAGGGGGCATTATATACTGGCACAGATGGAGGGAACACAATGGGGGCATCTACAAGGGGGCATTATATACTGGCACAGAGAGAGGGAGCACTATGGGGGCATCTAGAAAGGGGGCATTATATACTGGCACAGAGGGAGGGAGCACTATGGGGGCATCTAGAAAGGGAGCATTATATACTGGCACTATGGGGGCTTCTACAAGGGGGCATTATATACTGGCACAGAGGGAGGGAGCACTATGGGGGCATCTACAATGGGGCATTATATACTGGCACTATGGGGGCTTCTACAAGAGGGCATTATATACTGGAACTATGGGGGCATCTACAAGGGGGCATTATATACTGGCACATATGGAGGGAGAGGAGCACTATGAGGGCATCTACTGGAGGGCATTATATAGGGGCATTTTATACTGGCACAAACTATGTGCAATGTGGGGGTGGTGATGAGTACTATAGGGGCCTTTTTTTTTACTTGCACACATTATGGGGGCACAAGGGGGAGTGCACTTGGCATTTTATACTGGCACATTATGTCAGGCACCATGGGACGGGGAGGAGCACTATGGGGGGGCATCTACTAGGGGCACTTTATAGGAGTATTCTTTACTTTTTGCAGCGCCACGTGACGGAGCAACCGATGCAGACAGCACACGGAGTGCATAACGGGTGCGGACCCATTCATTTTAATTGGGCTGCAAAAGATGAGGACGGCACACATTGTGCTGTAAACATCCGTAGTTCCGTTTCGCAGCTCTGCAAAATATATAGAGCATGTCCTATTCTTTTCCGCTATTGCATTTCTATAAAGAGCCGCCCATTCCATTCCGCAAATTGCGGAACACACATGATGGCATCTGTGTTTTGTGGATCTGCAATTTGCAGACCGCAAAACACAGTGCAGTGGTGTGAATGGACCCTTAAAAGATGTGTTATTGAACATATAGGATATTATCTGGACGCGAAGGCTCTGAAATGGCAATGCAGCCGGGATGGATGTTTATTGAAGATGGTGCGGCTACACTGAACTTCAGAACATGGTGAAAAACACACCATTTTCCATGGCTTCATGATGCAGTGATTGGCTGTGCAGACTAACGTGTCTGCGCCAAAAATCTGTTTAGAAAGTGGACCACATTGGCACATCTAGGGTTTTCCGAGATCCTCAACAAGGGGGGCGGGATTGGGAAAGGCGCAGACGCTAGTCTAAACGTACTAAACACTGGTCCAGAATCTCCAATGTGTCTGTACAAAAAAAGCTGCCCCCATGACCTGCCCCTATAAACACGCCTTACATCTGGTTCAGGTAGGTACCTTTGATGTGGACAATCAATCTGCTGGCCCGGACTTAAAAGAAAGAAGCCTAATAAAAATGATTGCAGCATAAAAATGTAAGAAATCACATAGGGCACCATTAACAGGTTAATGACAATTTAAGGGATTACATTCTTCAACCTTGTCAACCCTCTATCAGCTTCACCCATGATAACCTCTCCATAAGTAACCTGCCAGAACTCATTAATATCCATATTCACGTCAATCTCAGGTTATAAAGGGCGTGCTTTGTAGACTCAACCAGTTCGCTCATTCATTCCCGTCCTGTGGCAAGAGAACAGAATGGGCGTGGTCTTCTGCCTGATAATAACACGCCCAGTCACGGGAAAGTAGTTTGTAACGCTGCCCTGACATGACGTCATTTCCGCCCATTCACTGCGCTCTGGTGGAACGGGTGGGCGGAGTCTGCTTTGCAATTGTCTTGGTCATGTGACCAACCCTGAGTGGGTCAGCTGGTAGAGCCCTGGACAGCGGTAGAACTGATGGGACGGCGGCTGAGCGGCAGCCCGGAGACAGCACGCATCCTCCAGCAGATGAGACAGCAGAGCCCGCACACCCGAGGGACAGCCCGCATTGAGACATGATGGGCTCAATGCGCAGGAGCCGCAGCCTCAGTGACAACCCCAAGCCTGGACTGGCAGCAGCAGGTAGTGCTATGTGGATGCTTCCTCCCTGTACTCTCACTGTGTTGTTTTTTATATTCCTATGTATATAATTGTTTATTTGTATTAATTCCATGACTCTGTACAATAAGAGGGGGTCACAAATACTTAATATGCAAATATACAAAATATTTACAGAGGGGTACTCTACACAGATGCAGCAGAGCTGAGTTTGTCACTTATGTTGCACCCCACATTCTTCTAAATGACAGGTAGTGGTGCCAGCCTGAACTATTGGGGTCACACCCCTGTATGACCACCATGTGCCATGACTGTGCCTCACAGAGGAAGCATATGGTAGCGTGCAGTCCCTATAAGTCCATGATACTGTTCTGTAGGGACTCTGGCTCCATGCAGACGCCATTGGTAGTGCTACAGTATGGTGGGGTCCAGTCGCCGCAAATCCACCAGTGAGTGAAAATCCGTCACCAAACTGGCGTTGGTTCTCAGATCTGTGGCACTCCCTTCACCTCCGTACTGCGCTGTCATTTCACTGCGAGTCTATGTCTGAACGTGTCTTCTTGCTGACCCCCTTAAAACTGACAGTGTGCTATGCGGCCATTGTCAGGGGTGGGGGGCTTGTATAGAATATGCTGCCCCCCATATTCTAATGACATGAATAACGGACACAGGACTAGTTATCACGCAGTTGGGCCGGCATACAGAAGACCTGCTCGTTCGTGCACATGCATGCTTGGCTTCTCTGAATGAGGAAAGGGGAGGGAGCTGCTGCCGGACTTCTGACTATGGATGAGCGAATACTTCATCTGAAGTCGATTTGCATAAAAATTAGCTTCAATACTTTACAGAGCGAGAGCTCAGTACAGTATTAGAATGTATTGGTCTGATGAGCCGAATTTATTACCTGGGTTCGGCATCGTTTTTTTTTACAGTAAAAATTAATTCCCTTAGTCTCGTGAGACTTTGCGAAGTAATAGCTTTGGCTCATCGGAGCCAATACATTCTAAGGGTTCATTCACGTGGCTGGTGTCCGTGTTTTGCGGATCCGCAATGACATGTGGACGTGTGAATGGACCCTTATCCTGTACGGAGCTCCTCCATTCAGAACGGATCCGGTTGTATTATCTCTAAAATGACCAAGATGGATCCGGTGCCCATTGACTTAAAATGGTTTTGTGCCAGATCCGTTTTTTTTTTTTTTTTTGTGTCGGAGAAACGGATCCGGCACCATTGGTTTACATTGTGTTTCATGGCGGATCTGTATTGATCAGTATCTCATGCTTGCAACGTTTTTCGGTCCGTGATGGGAACGAAAATGGAATGGAATGCATTCTGGAGCGCGCCGTTCCGTTTGGTTCAGTTTTGTCCCCATTGACAACGAATGGGGACAAAACCGTGCCGTTTTCCTCCGGTATTGAGATCCTATGACGGATTTCAATACCGGAAAGTAGCCTTAGCTGGTCTGCCAGTCCGGCCCAAATCGACACGTTTGGATGACTTCTAAGTAACGTGTATGTTTTGGCTTGTAGTCGGTGACCACAGGGTCTGATTGTTTTTGGTCGCCCATGTTCAGCGCTGTGCAGTATATGGCGTCCGGTTGTAGAGATTCTCCACGTGAAGCATAATCCTCCCCCCCCCCCCCTTAAGACTTGGCAAGAAGGGGAGAATAGGTGGATATTGCTCCATGCGTTGAAGGGTGGAAACCATCAGCAAGTTGTTTACTCGGCCCAGATACTGTAAGTAGCAGGTTGTCCAGGGTCTGCTGAGACGGTGAATTCCTTTCCCTCTTCCTTAGAAGGAGGCTTTGGTTATCTCTCTTTTTTTGTCCTGGGCACTTCCTGTAATGCTGAGGAGTGCCTTATATCTCTGCTTTCAGATCAGCATGCTAATGTTTCAGGATTAACCCCATGAGGACCATGCACCCGGGGGTTAATGCCATCGAACCAGACAATAAGACTGAACGCTCCAGAACTGTTCAGCTGCTGGTCAGGTGGTTGGTTCTTGGAGACATCTTACGTGGCCTTCATGCATCACTGTACAGAGATATAAGAAATGAACACATGAATTACCAGCAGGCTGCCATAAAGGTCCACATGGGGGTTACCAGTGGGGGGGGGGGTCACTGCACAATCTGAGACTGGCAGCACTGACTGGATAATGTAAGTCTGTGCAGGGACACACCCCTAACACCATTCTGGACCTTCATTGCAAAACTTCTAGTAGGAATAATAGAGGAACGACACATCATACAGTAGATACTCCCTAATTATTACATGGAGAATGCATGAAACAGACATGTCAGGAGAGGGGAGGGGTCCTTGTTAAGAACCCAAATTTTGTGTCAGTTAAGAATATTCCTTTTTTTTTTTCCTATTATCTGGGATAATCTCCTGGATTAGGGACACACAACCCCTTTATACTCCTTGCACTTTGCATCCCGTGATGATGGCACGTGTCTGTATGTCTTGAAGGAGCACGGGACAGGCCTGAAGTGTCCGGTGTGGGAGCGTCACCCGGGGGTGTACTGCTGTCCGTGGGAACCAAGCCGGATTCTGCCAGCTACAATATTAACCTCTTGTAGACCAGGTCAAATTTGTCGACTTTTTTTTTTTTTTCATCGCCCTCTTAGAGCCATCACTTTTTAATTTTTCTGTTGCTGTAAGAGGTCTTTTTTTAAGTATCTAAAGCGTTAATGGCCCCGGGATCAGAGTTACCTCATTTCATCTACTGCAGGCAGGTGCCTGTGGATCCAGCAGACATGAATCTGCACTGCCTTTTTTTTTTTTCCTCCCAATTTCTGTACTGTGTCCGCTTTTAAAGGGGTTGTCTCCTATAATGACCCCCCCAATGCCCCAGCTCCCAGTTGCCCGCGTTGCTCTGGATCCCTGCACGGCCATCGCTGCATCTTCCCATCGTTCGTATAAAAACATATGGCGAGGGAAGGGGGAAGCAGCCAATAGCAGGCCGCGACAGGGGGCATCACAGGTGCCATTTGTGACTGTGACTTTGCAAATTTTTTTTTTTTGTACACTATAAAAATGGCGCAGGGAAATGATAAATCTCCCCCTACATGATGTAATGTATTGCTATCCTGCCGTATCTAGACCTCTAGCAGTACAGTAGAGATGTCATCAGTAGTGATGATGAGGCGACTGTACTTATTCTGCCCCAGCCTATACTGCAAAGCTAGCGAGTATGCTGCGGAAAACAGGAGTCAAGGTTGATATAAAACCTGGTTTAAAGGCGTTCTCTAGGAATTAAGAAAATGAACATACTTAAATATTACTTTATTATAAATATATTCCCAAATACCTTACATTAGTTATAATGGCTCGTTTTGTCTGAGGAGTAATCATTAGGAGAAGCAAAATGGCTGCCGTCCTATTAGTACACACAAAACCTGTCCTGATCACACAGGAGGACAAGTTACTTCACAACACTGAGGTAAAGAGCTGCCTCATCCTCCTCTCTGCTCTGCTTATCAGGTATTATTATCCTGAATGGAGAAGATGAGGAGACATTAAGTACAGAGAGGAGGGTGAGAGGGATATGACTAATAAGCAGCAGCTCTTGTATACAGTCTCCATTACCACAGTCTCTTCTGTCCGTCCTTTCTGTACTTCATGTCTCTTCATGAACTCCATTCCTGCAGAGATTCAACTGAAGATCTTATCAGCCGTGTTTAGGATCATAATCCCTGACAAGCAGAGAGGAGGATGAGGCAGCTGTTTACCTCAGTGTTGTGAAGTAACTTGTCCTTCTGTGTGATTAGGACAGGTTCTGTGTGTACTAATAGGACGGCGGCCATTTTGTTTCTCCTGATAATTGCTCCCTAGAGAAAACGAGCCCTTATAACTAATGAAAGGTATTTGGGAATATATTTATAATAAAGTAATGTTTAAGTATTTTCATTTTCTTAATTCCTGGAGAACCCCTTTAAGTACTGTCCTATTCTAGTGATACAGTTCCCTTTGGCTCTGTCTTATAGAGCGCCCATCAGACCACCCTTTGATTTTGTTGGCACTGGTCAAAAAAGTCCTCCTACCCTGCGAGGACCACAGTTTTTGAGTTGGTAAATTCATAGTTTCCATGAAGGGCAGTACCAATCTCAAGAGCCGAGGAGCCAGTGCTCCTAGAAATGTGGTATTGGTGCCCTTCCACAGCACAGGGGCTATGTTTCTGATTGGCACGGTCTGACTGCAGGGGGTCCTTTCTCCCCTGCTTGAGTGCATCATTGGTCATGCATCTGCATTGCCTCTCTATAGGGCGTGCAGAGATTGCCCAGTGCTAGTACTCTGCTGTCCTGGGCAGTCCCATAGAATGAAGCACTGTACACGCATACATCTTGTGTGATCGGCGTGGGCCTCAGCAGTTTGACTGTCGCCGATCAGCCACACTCCTGTGTGCATATGTTGTCTTCGTGGGACAACCCATTGAAGAGGTTGTCCAGCTTTCTGGATCACCCTCTCCCGCTTGTGTAAGTTTTGCAGCCTTCTCAACGTCTACATCGCTACTGTGAGTGCTGGTGCCTTCTCAAACAGCTGATCGTCCGGGGGTCCTGGGTTTTAGACCCCACTGATCAGATACTGATGGCCTTCCCACCGCAGTGCTACCTCACAGTGTGAACCTGGCCAAGCATTTACCTGGCATGACTGTAACCTCTGAGGAGCAGATGGCGGTAGTGTTTTATGTGGCAGGTTTATGGTGACGAGGGATGACGACCTGTAATTACAGCGTGCAGCATAGTCGTGAGGTGACAACCTGCCGTCTCCCCTGTAGCACTGGATTCCTTCAGCCTCCTTCCCAGTGACTGGTCTATGTGCTATGAACGTCAGGTGGAACCAGTTCTGAATATACAATGGGAGTGATGAATCCCGTCTGTCACTGAGCTGTGGTCACATTCTTCCCTTTTCTGGATGACGGGTAGATCTGTACCAGAGGGAATCTTCCCTTCCCTTACCAAAGGTCATGTATATGTTCTGCAAAGTGACATAAAGGGGTTGTCCCACAAAAACATTCTACGTTTTTCAAACCACCACCTGGATCTGAATACTTTTGTAATTTCATGTAATTAAAAATTTAGTACAGCCACTGAGCCATTCACGGAAATCTATCTGTATAGCGCCACCTGCTGTCTATCTCTTTTTTTTTTTTTTTTTTCTAAATTATCTATCCACCTGACTGGATAGGTCATCAGTATCTGGTCGGCGGGGATCCCGCCAATCAGCCGCTTGAGAAGGCTGTGAGCGCCGTGGCCTTCTGCTCACTCACCAAGCACAGCGCCGTCCATTTGATAGTGGCTGTGCTTGGTACTGCGCTCAGCCCCATTAGCTGAGCTGCGGTTTTGAGTACGTCTACACAACGACGTTTGTCATAATCATAGTCAATGGTGGCGCTCTGTGACATGACAGTCACACAAAAATCCATCCAAGTCACTTGGCCTAGTGAAAGCTGAGAGAAGGCCACGGCTCTACTGTGAGTACCTTCTCAAAAAGCTGATCAGCGATGGTTCTGGATGTGGGATCCCCACTGACCTATCCTCTTATATAACTCTTGGAAAACTGCCACCAGTTTCAGCAGGAAGGACACACCCCCTGATAGGACATTCCCCCCCGAGCTGCCAGTTTGATAAAAATCTAGCAGAACAATGAATGGACAGATCTCTGGATCCATGTGAGGTACAGGGCTGGTTCTAGCTTTGTTAGAAAGAGATCGTCATGTGCTATGTGATATCTCATTTTTACATTACTCAGCCCTTTTAGGCCCTTCTGCACATGCTGATAATTGGCTGAACAAGCATTCATAAGAGCGCTCGTTCCCAGTCAACAAGCGAGCAACCATTTATCGCCTGTTTACGTTTTTTTCCTCTGGAGGCCTAAAAATCGTTGTATATGGAGGTGATGGGTTTCTAGTGCAACTTTGTAGTCCGACCCGGACAATGGAGTGCTAGCAACTTGATGCTTCCAAAAAAAAAAAAAAAGCCATGGGTTTCGGTTCTGTTCACACTGTATTTGGACCCACTATGATCCTGCAAATAGGTGATTAATAACCTATAAGGCTCCTTTCAGACGAGCGGGTTTTCCACACGGTTGCAATACGTGACGTGAACACTTAGCACCCGCACTGAATCCTGACCCATTCATTTCAATGGATCTGTGTACATGAGTGTTTTTTTTTCACACATCAGTTCTGCGTTGCGTGAAAAACGCAGCATGTTCTATATTTTGCGTTTTTCACTCAGCCCTGGTCCCATAGTAGTGAATGGGGCTTCAGTGAAAAACGTATTGCTTCCTGAAGCAAGTGCGGGTGCAATGCGTTTTTCACTGGTGGTTGCTAGGAGATGTTGTTTGTAAACCATCAGTTTTTTCACGCGCGTGAAAAAACGCATCCGCGCGGAAAAATCTGAACAAGTTAACGCAATCGCAGGCAAAACTGACTGAACTTGCTTGCAAAATGGTGCGAATTTTCCTGAACGCATCCGGACCTAATCCGTGACGCGCGTGTGAAAGGGGCCTAATACAGGTGAACAGAAAGGGGATCATGAGGGTCATATTTGGCAGTGATGTCTCCTGAGCATAGGGATGGTGGAGACTTATATGCAGCGCAGTCTCGCTTTCTTTCCTAAATGTGAAAACTCTAGGCTATTTCCAGAGTATGAACATCACAGATTCAGAAGTGCTCTTAGCCGGACGCTATAGTCACCGAACATCCTCTTTTCCCTTCCTCTTTTTTTCTCTTTTATGGGTAAGGTGGTTCTGTATTTGTAGACTGTCCGCAGCTGTAATAAATGGAGAGACTATAACAGTCTTCAGGATACCGTTGCTGTACTGTGTTCGCTAGGTATCCAGCAGTATATTTCAACTGTGGATAGATCATCAGTATCTGATCGGTGGGGGTCTGACACCCGGGACCCCCGCCGATCAGCTGTTGGAGAAGGCAGCGGTGCTGTGGCCACCTTCTCACAACTTTCCCTAGGTCATGTGACGTCACGTAGAATAGAAGTGAATGGGGCTGAGCTGCGATACCAGTGCAGAAGCGCCGGTGCCTTCTCAAACAGCTGATCAGCGGGGGTCCTGGGTATCCGATATCAATGACTGATCCAAAGGATAGGATTTGGGAGAAATACTGCAGCACTCAACGTCTTTAATGCAATTCCTAATTTATTCACCAAGAATGTGACGTTTCGACTACAATGAGTCTTTTTCAAGCAGAGGATAGGTCATTGGTATAAAAGTCTCAGAAAACCCTTTTAATGATAATGAGATGGCTCTGCTGACTATGTTCCAGTTTATACAGCAAAGCTGAAAAGTCAGCTTCAGAAAGCAGGACATTTCAACCTATTTGTGCTCTGGTGAACAATGTGACGACTATGTTTTATATGACTAAAGGGGTTATCAGAGACTAAAAAAAAGCCCCCTAATATGCCCAGGCCCCTCACAATGAATATACTGACCTGGTCCCCGCACCGCCACTGCTCCTTCTCCCTGTGCGTGGATGAAAACATCTGGTGTCAGGGGGGACCAGGGGCGTGGCGGAGAGCCAGGTAAGTATATTCAGTGTGAGGAGCCTAGGCATATTGGGGACATTTTGTAGTCTCAGATAATACCTTTAAAATGGGTATTTGTCTAGTACATTTCATGTGGTCCATGTGTGTTGTTGCCTTTCTCCATGATTGTTCAGATTGTGGTTTTCCCTTTTTATACTTCATTCATACTCTTTCTAGAGTAATTCATTCTACGTGTGGCTATGCTGTGACTCCTTCCAGTTCTTCTCTAATATGACCGAGCAGGCTGTGGGGTTGTCTCCTCGATCTCAGCCTGGGTTTTCACATATGGTTCCACTTCGTAGATCCCATAGTTTATTAATCTGTCATCTGGAATTAATCTAATTTCATTGTTTTTGATTATATTTCTCCATACATTTTCCGCTCCCTCACATTGCTGATCATGTCCTGAAAGACCGGCATCAAAGGAGCATTGTTCTGTACTGACCCACTTCTGACGTTCTCTAGTCTGGCCTATACCAGGGGTAGGCAACCACCGGCACTCCAGCTTTTGTGTAAATACAATTCTCAACATGCATACTTGCTCTGCTCTTCTAAGAACGATCATAGAAATGAATGGAGCATGCTGGGAACTGTAGTTTCTCAGCAGCTGGAGTGCCAAACGTTGCAGACCACTGGCCTATACCGTGTCTCAAGCTGACTGACTGTATTACTGCTGCAATCAGGTTGTTCAATGTATGTATGACAGCAGGAAAGGTGTGGATCTTATGGTCCTACCATCAGAGAGGCTCCCCTAGAACCTATTAGTAAGCATGTAAGGGCACATTGCGGGAGATGTACTAATTAAAATGTGGTGGATATGCTTTATACCACATGTATTGCTTAGGAATTTTTTTTCCTGACTTGTCTGACAATGGGGTGTGGCTTATGACAGAGGCATGGTCTATCAGAAAGTCATGTGACTTATCAGGTTAGTTATATTGGCTCGTTTTGTCTAGGGAGCAATCATCAGGGGAAATAAAATGGCCGCTGTCCTATTAGTATACACAAAACCTGTCCAAATCACACAGGACAAGTTACTTCACATTACTGAGGTAAAGAGCTGCCTCATCCTCCTCTCTGCTCTACTTGTCAGGGATTATGATTAGAGATGAGCGAGCATGCTCGGCCGAGCGTACTCAGGAGCAATTTTTGAGTAGTAGCGTACGCATTTTATAATCTGTACACTAATGCATACGCATCTTATAAATTTGTACGCTAATGTGTACAAATTACAAGATGCGTACGCATTAGCGTACAGATTAGAAGATGCGTACGCTACTACTCGAAATTTGCTCCCGAGTACGCTCGGCCGAGCATGTTCGCTCATCTCTAATTATGATCCTAAATACAGATAAGATCTTCAGTTGAATCTCTGTAGGAATGGAGTTCATGAGGAGACATCAAGTACAGAGAGGATGGACAGGACAGACTGTGGTAACGGAGACTGCAGACAAGTGCTGCTACTCATTACCACATCCCCACCTCCTCTCTGTACTTCATGTCTCCTCATAAACTCCATTCCTACAGAGATTCAGCTGAAGATCTTATCAGCTTTATTCAGGATCATAATCCGTGACAGTCAGAGCAGAGAGGAGGATGAGGCAGCTCTTTACCTCAGTGTTGTGAAGTAACTTGTCCTCCTGTGTGATTAGGACCGGTTTTGTGTATACTAATAGGATGGCGGCCATTTTATTGTTTGCACAGATGATTGCTCCCCAGACAAAATGAGCCGTTATGAAAAATTAAAAGAATTTGGAAATATATTTATAATAAAGTAATATTTAAGTATTTTCATTTTCTTAATTCCTTGAGCTCCCCCTTAAAGTAGCAAAAAAAATTCCATAGTAGGCCAACTAGGTAATGGGTAAACTTAAATTCGACAGTCTAAGCCTGGGTTCACATTACATGTAGGACTTTTTTTTTTTTCGATCTAAAATAACGGATCTCAGACAGAAATGGCTAAAATTAGTATAACAGATGCTTAAAATACAGGATTTGTATTATTTTTTTTTTTTGCTGTTCTTCTGACAGATCAGAAGAATGGAAACATAAACGGTCATGTGAACCGGGCCTAAGGATGCACCAGATTTATTTAAAATGAAAAAAAGCAACTCTCTAAATAGTTTTCATTTTGGGGAAAAAAAAAAATCACTTCCCATTTTATTTGTACAGCTTCTATGCATACTACATGTTTCCATGGTAACAGACTACAAACAAACCCCGAGCTGTCAGATCCGGTAGCTCTAATCTTTTCCATCTGCCCCCTACTTCTTGCTAACCGACTAATTGTAGGTTAGTATGAATTATGGGACCGCTGGAAGGTGACTGCCGAATCTGACTACGCTGAGGTTGTGTGTAGTCTGTTACCATGGAGATGTATAGAGACTGCAGGTATAAATTAGACATTTTGTAATGAAGTTTTAGCTAATTTTTATTTCATTGATTTAAGATTTGGGATTAAATTAAAAAAAAAAAAATAATTTGTGCATAAAAAATGTAGAAACTTTCCATTTACCGTCCATTGCATCTGTGGTGCTGTATGGACATGAATTTCAACATAGTACCACATTGTCCCCATGACCATTGCAGTATCTGGCATCTCATGTATGTTCATGTTCGTTAAGATGTTCTCACCGATTTAATATGTTTTGTAGCCGAGCGCCAGCGCCTCCTGTCAACATCGCCTTGCTATGGCACCAGGTTGTGTGAAGGGTCCAGCCCGGAGGAGGTGCAGCTTCGGAGGAGGCTGAAGTATTTCTTCATGAGCCCCTGCGACAAGTACAGAGCCAAAGGGAGGAAGCCTTACAAGTTGGCCCTGCAGCTAATCAAGATCATGTTGGTCACTGTGCAGGTACCTCAAATTCAGCTTTACTTCATTACCACCCAGTAGTCATTTAGGAGACATGACCCATCATCTTCTTGTGCGTGTCAGTCACCTTATCAGGGTCGTCCACGTCTTGGAGTAAGCTGATAACCCTGGTGGATGCACCCACATTGAATAGATATGGAACATGTTATGGCCCTGGGATCAGGGAGACCTGTGCTCTGCATCGTATATGATAATACGAGAATAGTGGCTCATTGGCTGGTGAGAATGTGCTCGGAGGGCTCACAGAGCTTAAAGGGGTTATCCAAGACTGAGTAACCCTCCCCAACCCAAACACACACACACACTATGCCCGCACCGGCAACACTAACCATACTTATCTGGTTCCTGGTCTTGCTCCATGGCCATTTCCCCTGCCTGCAGAAAACAATGGGGAAGAGGTGCAGCCAATAGCAGGCCATTGCGGTGACCTGCCCCCGGCGTCAGGGATCAAGTAACACTACTTTATCCCTACACATCCACGACGGCATTAGATGGAGGATGCTCCGCCTCTTTAGGGGCAGGAAACAACTGAGCTTTGCGCAATAAAGAGCCTCCTCCGTATGCTCACTTCAGTTGTTTCCTGTCCCTTTGGATGCAGGAGCTGCGCTGGATATATCGCCCAACCTTTAGGTTTGTTTTTCCCAGCTTCTTGGCTGGAGGGTTGGTGCAGGGGGCAGAATTCAGGACTTACCGGTGGTGGTCCTCTGCCCCTTTGGCGTAATTCCGGTGGAGCCGGTGGCCCCGGGCTTTTCTGTCCATCCCATGCTACATTAGAACAGTTGGAGGTGCGGGGGCGTTCCATGGTGAAGGCATTGAGGTCACGTGGTGGCGCGCGCGGCGTGCCTGCATGACGCGGGGACGGCGTGACTGACGTGATTGGCGCGCCTGGATGACACGCGCAGGACGTCCGGATGATGCGCGCGGCGCGCCCCGGTGACGCGGACGAAGCGTCGGTGTGGAACGCAGGCGTGTTCAGGAAGTGACGCGACCAGGGTCTTCCGGGTTATCCCGGATAAAGGGCGGCAGGTTGGAGATAGACAGACGCTGTTCCTACGCAGTGTTCTGCTCTCGCCTGCCGCCCCCTGCCCGAGATTCCTTACAAGGTGCCATGTCGGAAGAGCCCAGCAGAAAGTCCTCTGATCCTCCCAGGCCCTCCAGCCCGGTAAGCCTCCTCCTGGAGGGGTTCCTGTTTTCTTGCTACACTGGGTGTCTCTTCCTCTCATCAGGTGATGGCTCCGTTCTTAGCTCTAAATACCTAAAGTTATCCCTTACCTGTTTCAGGGCAAGGAGAGCTCAAGGGGACCGGAGCCATCAAAGAGAAAGAAATGTGCGGTCTGCAAAAAATCCCTGCCCTCATCATCCAAAAAATGGTTGTGTCAAGCTTGCACTTCTAAAGTTGTGTCTGAGGAAACTCCTTCTTTAGTGGAGAGTCTTCGATCCGTAATTAAAGAAGAAGTGGGCGCCATGATAGAAGCAAAATTAGCTACGACCGCTCCGGGGCCCTCTACTTCCAGAGTTCATAATATTTTTGACACAGACTCTGAACCTGATGAGGGTGAGGCCTCCTCTTCCTCTGACACTTCAGATCCTGAGGATTCAGCAGGCCGTCCCTTTTGTTCCGTGGAAGAGACAGAATGTCTATTAAAAAATATCAGAACCACGATGAATCTAGAAGACCCGAAGGAACCCCTCTCAGTCCAAGACCAGTTATTTGTCGGTTTAGGAGACAAAAAACGTAGAGTCTTTCCAGTCCATTCTAACATCAAAAATATTATCGGAACAGAATGGAAAGAGCCAGAAAAAAGGCAGACTATTTCAAAATTATTTAAGCGTAAATATCCTTTCATGGATGAGGACTCGGCGCTATGGGATAAAACCCCGAAGGTAGACGCCCCCATAGCTAAGATCTCAAAGAAATCCTCCCTTCCCTTCGAGGACATTGGTCTGTTAAGGGATCCTATGGACAAACGTTGTGAAGCTTCCCTGAAAAAAGCCTGGGAGTCTTCTTTGGCCACTTTCCATCCTGCGATTGTGGCCACCTATACCGCCAGGACCCTCTCCCTGTGGCTAAACCAACTGGAGAACCATCTTCAATCCGGTACAGACAGGGATGATATCCTTGCTTCCGTCCCGGTTTTAAAACAAGCAGCCAACTTCCTATCCGACGCCTCCACAGATATCGTTAGACTAGCCGCTAAATCTACAGCTCTAATCAATACTGCGCGCAGGACCGTATGGCTAAAAGGATGGTCGGGTGACTCTACTTCAAAAAATAGACTATGCTCCATCCCCTGCGAAGGGGACAGACTATTCGGTCCTGGTCTAGACGACATTTTAGACAAAGCGTCGGATAGGAAGAAAGGGTTTCCGATGGAATCAAAGTATTTCCACCAAAGAAGAAATTTTCGTGGCCAAGGACGTGCTAAGCCTGATCAAAGGAGGAAAGCCAACAATAACTGGCAAACATCAAAAAACAAAAATAAAGGATTCCTCTTCAATCCTGAAAGGTCCGCTAAACAACAGCCAAAGTGACGCCAGGCACCCAGTGGGAGGCAGACTAAAAGAATTTTTTCTGGCTTGGGAAAACATTCAAGCCTCTCCCTGGGTTTCTTCAATTATACAAGAAGGATACAGACCAGAATTCAGTCACTTTCCTCCAGAAAGGTTTCTTATGAACCGGAATCTCCTAGGTACAAACCAAATCGCCTTAGAAAACCAAGTAAAATTGCTTCTCCTCAAGAACGCAATAGTCCCAGTTCCTCAGGACGAGTGGGGATCAGGATATTACTCCCCAATCTTCCTGGTCAAAAAAACAGACGGATCCTTCCGTGCAATAATAAATCTGAAAGATCTGAACAAGCATGTCCAATACGTGAAATTCAAAATGGAAACCATACGTTCAACTGTCAGTGTGATCCAGGAGGGCAGCTTCATGGCGTCGGTAGATCTTACCGACGCATACTACCATATTCCCATCCATCCACAATATCAGAAATACCTGAGATTTGCCGTCTGGGTCAAGGGGAGAGAAAGTCACTTCCAATTCCAAGTGCTGCCCTTCGGGTTAAGTTCAGCCCCGAGGATCTTTACCAAGGTCATGGCAGAAGTGTCAAGCTTTCTTCATCGGTCAGGTATAAGAATGATACCCTATCTAGACGATCTTCTTCTGATAGCCCCGTCAGAACAGGCATTACAAAAGAACCTTCAATTTACCCTTTCTTCCCTCTCAGATTTAGGCTGGATCCCAAATCTACAAAAGTCCAATCTGCAGCCGAGCCAGCGTTGTGTATTTTTAGGAATCCTGCTAGACTCCATTCAGATGACCTCGTTCCTCCCGACTCCCAAACAAGAAGATTTGATAGTGAGAATCCGGGAATTCTACCAAAAATCATCGGTCTCAATCAGGGACATCATGACCATTTTAGGCCTAATGACCTCGACAATGCCGGCCATGAAATGGGCACAAGCACATTCAAGGGTCCTCCAATCATTTCTTCTGATTCGTTGGAACAAGAGACAATCTTCTCTGAACAAAAAGGTATCATTGCCCACCAGTGTAAAGACATCCTTGAACTGGTGGATGTCGCCAGTAAATCTCCAAATTGGGGTAGAGTGGCACCAGTCAGATACGGTAGTGCTAACTACAGATGCAAGTCATCTAGGGTGGGGGGCCCATATAAACGATCTCTCCAAGCAAGGAAACTGGTCTGTCTTTTTCTCCCAGACATCATCGAATCTGAGGGAGCTATCGGCGGTCTGGCAAGCTCTGAAGGCCTTCCACCCAGAAGTAATTCATCGTCACGTGAAGGTGCTGTCCGACAACACAACCACAGTCGCCTATATCAACAAGCAGGGGGGAACGAGGAGTCGACCACTGGAATGGATGGCAGCAAAGATCTTCAGGTGGGCAGAACTAAACCTGATTTCCCTTTCAGCAGTACATATAAAGGGGTCAAAAAACGAAGTTGCCGACTTCCTCAGCAGGAAGATCCTAAGAGAAGGAGAGTGGAGTCTAAACGACAGGATATTCAGGGAGATCTGTGCAAAATGGGGCCATCCATCTATAGACCTCTTTGCGTCCAAGGACAACAAAAAAGTACAGACTTTCTTTTCCCTATCCCGTCTGGACCTTCCAGCCCAAATAGATGCCTTAGCTCAATTGTGGCCAAGAACCCTTCTTTATGCCTTCCCTCCGTTCCCTCTGCTGGCAAGAGTGATTGCCAAGGCACTAAGAGAAAAGTCAGATGTCATTCTGATCGCCCCATTCTGGCCTCGGAGGCCTTGGTTTCCAGTCCTGATGTCAGTATCCAAGGGGGAATTTTGGATCCTCCCAAGGGTCAAGGATCTTCTCCAGCAGGGTCCAGTGACCCATCCAGACCTTCCCCAACTGAAACTGACGGCCTGGAGAGTGAGAGGGCAATCCTTCTAAGGAAAGGACTTTCGGTGAAAGTGATTGATACTATGTTACATAGCAGAAAGCAGATTATATCCAGAATCTACTTGCGTATCTGGAACTGTTTTCTCAGAACAGTATCAGACATATGGGATTCAGATGGAGGTCCTTATATCCCCAATATTTTGCAGTTTCTCCAGGCCGGCCTGGATAAAGGCTTAAGAGTGAGTACCATAAAAGTACAAGTGGCCGCTCTAAGTGCCTTTCTAGACTTTAGACTAGCAGAAGTAGGCCTCATCAAAAGATTCATCAAGGGGGCCTCAAGACTCCACCCCCCCATCGAGATCATCAGTTCCTCCTTGGGACCTGAATCTGGTCCTGTCAGGCCTAACAGTCCCTCCTTTTTTTCCAGCTGAGTCAATCTCGATAAGTAACCTAAAATTGGCGTTTCTTCTAGCTATCACAACGGCTAGAAGGGTAGGAGAAATCCAAGCCTTCTCTATTGCTCCTCCATACCTAACAGTATTAGAGATAGATAGAATCATTCTGAAGCATGCCCCAGAATTTCTCCCTAAAGTGTTCTCGAAATTTCATTACCAAAAAGAAATAGTTCTCCCTTCTTTCTGTCCACAGGCCTCTTCCGACAAAGAGTTAAAATTTGCTTCCCTGGATGTAAGAAAATGTGTCCTTCTCTACCTTCAAGAAACCAAGGTATTCAGGAAGACAAACCAATTACTCATCCAATTCCAAGGCCCTAACAAGGGAGCAGCTGCTAGCAAAACTACAATTGCACGCTGGATCAGAATTTGCATATCCACATGCTATTCAGAAAAAGGACTTTCTCCTCCTCTTAAAGTGAAAGCCCATTCGACGAGGGCCATGGCCACCTCCTGGGCAGAGAAAGCTCAGGCCTCCTTGGAAGACATCTGTCGAGCTGCCACCTGGTCTTCCACAAGCACATTCTTTAAACATTACAAGCTTGACTTAGTAGCTAATAGTGACCTTTCTTTTGGCCGGAAGGTTCTTTCGGCTGTGGTCCCCCCCTAGCTCTTATATCTCTGTTAATCCTCCATCTAATGCCGTCGTGGAGGTGTAGGGATAAAACATTAAATTACTCTTACCGGTAATTTCTTTTTCCCTAGCCTCCAGGACGGCATGGAGTTTTTCCCGCCCTGAAAGTATGATGTTAAATACTTCTTACGTATTTGATTTATATCAAATGAATACCCTGTGTTTCTGTTTATGATTTATGTTTAATAAATATCTGCATTACATCCTGGAGGTTCTAGGTTATTAACTGAAGTGAGCATACGGAGGAGGCTCTTTATTGCGCAAAGCTCAGTTGTTTCCTGCCCCTAAAGAGGCGGAGCATCCTCCATCTAAAGCCGTCGTGGAGGCTAGGGAAAAAGAAATTACCGGTAAGAGTAATTTAATGTTTTCACACTAGCGTGTTTACTGGATCCAACAGGGTTCAGCAAAAGCGCTTCCGTTACTGATAATACAACCGTCTGCATCCGTTATGTACGGATCCGGCTGTTATTATCTGTAACATAGCCAAGATGGATCCTTCATGAACTCCACTGAAAGTCAATGGGGGACGGATCCATTTTCTATTTGTCCGATTGTGCCAGAGAAAACTCATCCGTCCCCATTGACTTGCATTGTGGGTCATGACTGATCCATTTTGCTCCACATCCCATGATGGAAAGAAAACTGCAGCATGATGTGCTCTGCTCTCCGGTATGAGAATACAATCAAACAGAGCAGAATGCATTTTGGAGCACTCCATTCAAAAACTAAAGTGTTTTTTTTTCGGTATTGAGACCCTATGGCGGATCTCAATAGCGGAAATTGAAAACGCAAGTGTAAAAGTGGCCTATGCTGAAAACATTTTATGAGTAGGGGTGAGTTCGGGATCTGTGGTAATGGTAATTCCGTTATGAATTCTGTTACCACGGACTATAAGGGAATTCTAGGACGGCATGCACCACCGAAGCCTTTAACCATTTCACTACTGTAGGGTTTTTTTTTTTTTTTCGTTTTTGGGTTTTTATTTTTCTTCCCTGTTTTCCTTGAGCCATAACTTTATATTTCCATTTACATAGCTGTATTAGGGCTTATTTTTTGCGGTACAAGTTGTACTTTGTAATGTCACCATTAATTATGACATACAATGTAAAGTAATCGGTAAAAAAAATTCCAAATGGGGTGGAATTGGAAAAAAATGCAATTCCTCCACCATTTTATGGGTATTGTTCCCATGGCGTTTCGTTTGCGGAAAAACTGACTTGTGCTCTTCATTCTCTGGGTCAGTATGGTTACAACGATACCCCATATGTATAGTTTTTTTTTAATGTCTAAATAGTGTAAAAATAAATGTAATTTCGAAAAAAAAAAATTTTTTTTTTTTTACATCGCCATATTCTGACCCCCCTTAACTTTTTTTATCGTTACATCCACTGAGCTGTTTAGGGGCTCATTTTTTGCGGAACAATCCGTAGCCATCTTATCCTGCTATCTGGTGGCCAAAATAAGAATTGCAGCATGAATACTGCTAGCCTCGTCAGCAAGGCTTAGTGTTCACCACAGAGCGGGCGCCATGTTTACACGGAGCTGGTAGCAGAAGGGTTAAAAGGCATCCAGTTTTTCATTCCATCATAATACAAGTCTATGGGCCGCATGACGGATCCGTCTGGTTTCCGTTATGCAGGACAGGACTCTCTTACAGGCATTCCGTCATAGAATTCCGTTCTAGCCTGTGATAACGGAACCGATATCGGAAATTACCGCCGAACCCGAACTTCAAAACATCGAGTTCGCTCATCCCTGTACATGGGTGAAAGTGGTTTTCAAGGTGACTTATTGGAGTCATTGATGTTGCCAGCAATGTCCGTTGAATATGATAAGACATGGCTGCTGGCAGTCTACATCCCTCATAACTGTCCTGTCTCTTGCAGCTCATCATGTTTGGTCTCAGTAATCAGATGGTTGTGCAGTTTAAGGAGGAGAACACAGTGGCGTTCAAGCATCTCTTCCTGAAGGATTACACAGACGATTTGGATAAGACCTTCGCTGTCTACACCCAGAGCGACGTCTACGAGCACCTCTTCTATGCGGTAGAGCAGGTGAGGCGGTGTCCTTATTGTACCCCTAACATAAGGGGCAGTACCGAGAGAGGGATCAGCAATCTCCGCCACTCCAGCTGTCCTGAAACTACAACTCCCACAATCCTCCTTTCCCTTCTTTGGGAGTTACGAGAACATCCGAGTGAGTGTACATGGTGGGAGTTGTAGTTTCACAGCAGCTGGAGTGCGGAAGGTTACTGACCCCTAGTCTAGGATTTCAGCTCATCCCCTTTCAAGTATCTGGGCCTGAAATAGTGATTTAAGTATGCTGTGTGAGCCTGGCCTTACATGTCACGTGAGTTCCCTTCCAGTCAGCAGAACAAGGCTCTTGGGTAGTTACAGCCCCTTCTCTCCTCTAGTAAAAACGTATATTCCCCCCCCCCCCCCCACCCCAGTCAAAGCAGGTTCCTTCATCCAATAGGGAACACACCAGGGTCTTCTTGCAATGTTTAAGGTTCCTAAAAGCCATACTTCTGAAGAACAAGGGTAGGACTCTATGAAACTCAGCATCCTCTGGCTGTTGTGAGACTACCACTCCCAGCGCTCTCCATTCATAACTACGGAAGTTCCAAGGATAGCCAACCAAGTGTGCATGCTGGGAGTCGTTTTACCACCGATGGAGTGCCGGAGACTGGTGATTTCTACCATAGGGAATATTACTAGTTGAGGTAATCCTGCATGTCCTTCCTCACATAGAGGTCTTCAGTCCGTAAGTAGTTGGCGCCCTCTAGTGGCAGCTGCCATAAGTCTGAATTTTATCATTGAACTCTATGTGAATGATGATAGGAGATGTTAACAGCTGCTAAAGCTCATTGTTCGCTATTTAGAGGGTGAAGTCCTCTAAACCCCTTTAAGTACTGCTAGTAACAAAACAGCACAAAATTGTCTTTGTACCATAGTGGCTACTACCACCACGTACTTAGGACAGCATACTAAACTGAGAGGTTTCCCGGAAGGGAACCGGCAGCTGGATTTAGTTCGCCAGACCACTGATCCATGTCGCTTTACTTTTTTGCTTTCTGTATGTGTCCTCTATGTGTAATAATAGGAGCTGTTTTATTAAAAAATACATTTGATGCCCCCACGCACAGTATGTAAAAGACTTTTCAGGAGTCAGAGGTGGACCTGATCAACTTTCCCAATGACTGGGTACCTCATCTCTGTGCCGTCCGAAATCCTGAACTTGCTGTATTGTGTTCTGGTGCATGCATAGGCTGGCAGCTAAGGTAAGTACATCCAGCTTCACTCTGCATGTGCCAGAACAAGAAAACAAGGCACAGAATTCTATAGATGTCAGTCAAGTCAAATTGGGCAGTATTTGGGCATTGGGCACTGTGGCTCCTCCTCCCTGACTCCTGAAAGGTAATTTACATACAAAATGCATTTTATAACCAGTCCTGCTCCAGCTATTACATATAAGGAGACCTTCAGAAAGGGGAAGCAGTAACGGAACAAGCGCTGGTGGCGGTTTAGTGATGTAATGAGACCACACCCATTAACTTCTGTTGCCTTTTTGTTTTTCAGTACATCGCTTTACCGAACCAAACCACAGCTCGCTATGCGTACGTACACTCCGCCAACCAGTCAGCGCTCTCGGTGTGTCAGCATTATTACCGCAAGGGCCACATCGATCCTGCCAACGATACATTCAACATTGATCCCAAAGTTGTCACAGGTAGGAAATGTGGACCATTAGGCTCCATTTGGATTCCATGATGCATATAATTTAGCTATTTACCATAATCATTCTTTCTATGCCATCTCTTGTAGATTGTGTTTACGCCGATCCCTTCGAGACCACTCACCGGTACAGGAATATCACCATTAAATTTCACAAGTAAGCAGAATGTCAGAGAAGGGGGGGTGGGGGAAAACTTTCATTAGCTCAGTCCCTAAATGTCCCATTTTTTACATGTGGGAGGAGGAGCTTAGTCTCCCCACAGACGCCATCCGTCGATTTTCTATGAAAAGCACGGAAAGCCCGCTGCAGGTAAAGTGCACGTGGTGTTTAACCCCTTCCTGACATGGCGATTTTCTGTTTTCATTTTTAACTTTTGGCCTTCCCAGAGAAAATATAGATTTATTTTTTATTCTGCTGTTCACATGGCCATATTAGGGCTTGTTTTTATTTTTAATTTTTTTTTTTTATGGGTCAAGTTGTTCTTTTTATTGTGATGATGTAGTTGGGAAGTTGGACAAAAATTCCAAATGTGGCGGAATTGGATAAAAAAAAAAAATGCAATTCCGCCACAGTTTTATGGGTTTTGTTTTTACGGCACTCCCTATGCTGTAAAACTGACCTGCTTTTTTTTCATTCTTTTGGTCAGTACGGTTACGGCGAAACAACATTCATATGGTTTTTCTTGTGTTTTAATACTAAAAGAAATACACTTTTTTGAAAAAAATGTTTTTTCATCGCCATATTTTGACCCCATATTTTTTTTATTTTTTTAAGTTACCCCTACTGATCTGTGAGAGGGCCCTTTTTTGTGGGTGATTCCACCTGCAGGTCTGCATTGGGATATACCAGTAATAGGCCTAGAAGCCTAGTACAGGGTCTGGTTTATTACTTCAATGGAACGCCTTCCCCGATCTCAGGGGGAGGTGTTCCTGCCTGGAGAGCTCATGCTTCCAGGTTTTTTGCCTTTCAGATGCCATGGTCATGTTTCTTTGTCTCAGGAAATCAGCCATGTCCCCTCTGCTCCTCCTCAATGTCATGTGTCTGACTGTGTGACAACTGGCTGCAGCAGCAGCCTCTCCCTTCTGCCATGCCTGTAGTAGGTAATGTAGGAGTAAACTGGGTGTTACCATTCCATTGTTAATAGAGCTTATCTGCATAAACTCTGGCAGTGTCCAATCAGCGCTGGCAATGTCAGACTATGTGGTAACATACCCTGTTGACAATGGGAATGGTAAAATCCAGTTGTAAGGGTTCGGGGGATACTATATCTCCTTATGGAGGCCGCCTAATCCAGCATGAGGAGTCTTATAGGCCAGGCAAAGCTCCTCTGGAATTTTGGGAAGAGGCAAGTTCTGCCTTTAAAGCCACCAGACGTAAGGCAGCTATCCTATAAGTCATTGTTCAACCCTTTAAACAGGCCTTGAGACATGACTTGGATAAGAAATAAGCCAGCATCTCATCTGCAGACAAATGTTTGTGCAGAACAGAGAGTAGGGTCTTATCAGAGTGAGAGGCCTAGGATTTAGGAGATACTATACCTCCTTATGGAGAGGCCTCTCACCCATTTAAGCCAGTACTCGCTGTTCTGCACTGATGAGGGGCAATCACCCCAAAACAGCTGTCTGCAGATGAGATGCTGGCTTATTTATTATCTGAGTCATGTCTCAAGGCCTGTTAAAAAGGTCAAACGTTGACTTATAGGATAGCTGGTGGCATCAGAGGCAGAGCTTGCAAAGAGCTGATTTGCATGTCCAGTTCAAAGTTTATTCATACATTTCCAGGAGGATCAACAGAGGACACTACACGTACTTAGTTAATCTCTATTGTTTTGCTTTTTTCCCCCTTTTAGATTGATCAACATCACAATACAATTTCAGTTAAAAGCAATTAACATCCAGACCATCATTAATAACGAGATCCCAGACTGTTACACCTTCACCATCGCTGTGAGTATCGGGGGTTGAATAGCTGTGTTCTTGAAGGAGCTCAAATGTGATCTCCTATATCAGGGATGCTCAACCTGCGGCCATCCAGCTGTTGTAAAACTACAACTCCCACCATGCCCTGCTGTAGGCTGATAGCTGTAAGCTGTCTGGACATGATGAGAGTTGTAGTTTTGGAACAGCTGGAGAGCCGCGGGTTGTCCTACAATGTTTAGTTATAATTGACTTTTTTTTTTGTCCATCTTTGTCTCTGATACAGATTATTTTTGACAACCAAGCGCACAGTGGGAGAGTGAAAATCCAACTGGACAACGATGCAACCATTAAAGAGTGCAAGGATCCGAGTGTATATGGACGAGGTCAGCACCTTGTATGAACCTCTCTGCAAACATTGATATGGATTTTAAAGGGTTATTCCTATCATTTACAATGGGGGCATATCGCTAGGATATGCCCCCATTGTCTTATAGGTGCGGGTCCCACCGCTGGGACCCCGCACCTATGTCAAAAACTGAGCACCGCGCAGCCGCCCTCCATTCATTTCTATCGAGCTGCCGAAAATAGCCAAGCACTAGTTTAGCTATTTCTGTCGGCTACGTAGAAATGAATGGAAGCGGTGGCCTCGCATGCGCAGTGTGCTCCCATTCATTTTTATGGGAGCAGCTTGGATCTGTGCCTGGGGGTGGCTGGACCCCGGGAAACCCAGGGTCCTCTAGGCACAGCGCTCCCCGCTCCATTCTCTATATAGGTGACAGGGTCCCAGCGGTGGGGGTATGGGGGTATATCCTAGCGATGTGCCCCATTGTCGAAGATGGGAATACCCCTTTTAAGGATAACCCAGTTGGCCATTTTTGGTTTGTGTTCACACGTAAATGTGAGCCTTATATTCCTTGATAAGCTGTGTAGTCGGGAGCACAGACAGAAATCTTGAAACGCACGATTAATGGGGTCTTCCCATCTCACAAATGTAGTTTGTATAGTTAGATATAGTCATACCAGTATTATTACTAATAGAATGTATTTATATAAAATGTACAGTTTAGAAGATTTTCCTATTTGTATCTCCATTGTCCCACACACATCAGTCAGGCCGTTGCCCCTGGTTACAACCACCGCGGCCATGTAGTAGTGGTGGTCAGCTTGCTCCTGTTGAAACCCGCTCTGAGGTAATGCTGTATTGTGAACGCACATTACATGATCATGCGGAGACACATCTTAGGGTTGTAGCATTTTTGTCTGCGCTTCCAAAACGCAGAGAAACTGATCCTGTTCCAAGATCAATTCATCTCTATGGAGCAGGATCCGTTTATAAAGTCTGCGTTTTGGACGGATCCTGACCATCGTCTTTTGAACTGGTAGCATCCAAAACACAGAAGTGAAAGTGTCCGAAGATGTGTCTCCACATGCTGATGTAATGTGCGTTCACAATACAGCATTACCTCAGAGCGGGTTTGAACAGGAGCAAGCTGACCACCACTACTACATGGCTATATCTAACTATACAAATGACATTTGTGAGATGGGAATACCCCTTTAACTCCCGCTCGCTCCAAGCTCGCTTTGATTTCCTTCTTGTCATTCCATACTGTGCAGCTCCACCTAGTGGTGGTATTTTCATGTGTCATGTCTCCCAGCAGGTGACAACTACTCTCGTGTGGCATTTGACATCTTTGTGATAATCTCCTGCGTCCTCTCCTTCATTCTATGTGGGAGATCCATCATACGAGGCCTGAGGCTGCAGAGTGTAGGTTCTGTGTTTGGGGGGGGGGGGGGGGTTAGCTGGTTACAATACGTGTTTGCTAATATGGCGTCTCCTTCTCTATCTATAGGAGTTTGCTACGTTTGTACAGACTCGCCACTCTTTGGCTGTATCCTTGTCTGACCGGCTGGAGTTTGTAAATGGTTGGTACCTGCTGCTCATCATTAGTGACATCCTCACTGTGTCGGGGACAATCATGAAGATTGGGATTGAATCCAAGGTACCAATCCTGTCACCCTATTGCTGCTCTCCAGGACTTTCACCTATAATCGTCTTTCACCGTCTTGTAGGTCTAGCTCAACTGAATGTAATGATACATTACACCTTAGGGATCTGTTGTTTCATTCTGGAGAGAAGTACTCGTAATCCACATGCAAATGAGCAGTTAAGTGCACAGAGGGTGGACCCAAGCCACTTGGTGCACCCTTGCTTCTCCTGCTTTTTCTGCCAGCTCTTCCCTCTCCTTGGTTCACGGGACCAGGCGAGATGCTTGTGCAAAAACCTGACCCTGTCAATCAAGGAGATGGAGGTGCGGGCACAGGAAGGCAGAGGAACAACTGTGCACAAAGTGTCTTGGGTCCTCCCTCGGTGCACTTAACTGCTCGTGTGCATATGGATTAAGAATGAAGAAACGGGTTTCAAAGTGAAAGTTGTTACATGTTCACCTGAGCTAGCCCTACGAGACACAGTGCCTGATTTAATAGGGATTGTCCTGGTGACACTCTCTTTAAATCTTCTCAGAAAAGGGGTTGTCACTTCAGCAAATGGCATTTATCATGTAGAGAAAGTTACTACAAGGCACTTACTAATGTATTGTGATTGTCCATATTGCTTCCTTTGCAGGCTGGATTCATTTTTCCATCACATTATACACTGCTTGTTTCCATGGTTATGACCACCCTGTAATCCAGCAGCAGTGGTCGTGCTTGCACACTATAGGAAAGAGTGCCGGCCTCTCTGGTGGTTGGGACCATGGGAGTGCACAAAGACTAGTGCCTTTTCCTATAGAGTGCAAGCACGGCCACAGTTGATGAATTGCAGGGTGGTCGTAACCATGGAAACAAGCAGTGTATAATGTGATGGAAAAATGAATACAGCCAGTAAAGGAAGCAATATGGACAATCACAATACATTAGTAAGTGGCTTGTATTAACCTTCTCTACATAATAAATGCTATTTGTTGAAGTGAGACAACCCCTTTAAAGGTGTATTTTATTATTGATGGCCTATTGACTAATGACTGTCTCAGTATCTGCAGCCCCATGGATCAGCTGTAGTGCCAGAACTCCACTGCTCTATCCATTGTGTAGTGTTACTGCAACGCTTCTCCAGCTGAAGTGAATGGGAGCAAAGCTGCAATAACCAGTACCAGTGGTGGGTTCCTTCAGCAGCTACTCAAAAATGATCGGCAGGTTGGCAGACCCCCACCGAGCAGATAGTGATGGCTTATCCCAGGAATCAGCAACCTCCAGAACCCCAGCTGTTCTGAAACAACAACTCCCAGAATCCTCCTTTCACTTCTGTGGTAGTTACAAGAACAGCTGAGTAAGTATGCATGCTGGGAGTTGTAGTTTCACAGCAGCTGGAGTGCTGGAGGTTGCTGATCCCTGGTTTATTCTGAGGATAGGCCGTCACTAGTCAAATCCATGAATACCAATTTAAGAAGTTATCCAATCGTAGTGATTCCACTGACAAATTCTTCCCGCATTGGTGGCTTGCAGTCACTTATATTGTCTATTAGTGCGCCTGTGGACATCAGGTGGATGGCACAGTAGGCAGTGTGGACTGGTGTTCAGCTTTTTTTATTTTATTTTTTGACTGGTATTAGCAGCAAATCTTTGACTGCACTCTTGAGGTTTAATGGCCCTTCAAAAGGAGCTCTGGGTTCCTGTAAAATGTATCAAGGATTAAAATGGTCTTTCTAGTGCCACCTATGGGTGGCTACCCTTGACGTCCATGTCCAGCCTTACAGTGTTGAGCTGATCTATGTAGACTTCCTAGTCTGCCCGTGAATCTCAAGTCTTGTTACGTTTAGTCCCTCACATCAATCCTGTGATCTGTCATCCCTTGTTCTAGACGTTTGCCAGTTACGATGTCTGCAGCATTCTACTGGGAACCTCAACTTTACTGGTTTGGGTTGGAGTTATCCGGTACCTGAGCTTCTTTCAGAAATATAATGTGAGTATTTATGGGTACTGAACTTTGTGTGGGTTTGATCTGTTCTGGCAGTGATCCTCAAATCATCTGACTTTCATTACTTATACATGACCTAATTAGGGGTCGTGGTGAGTGCAGAGATCACTGGTATCTCATGATACTTCACATGAAAGTCTCTATTGTTAGGAGGTATCTGGCTGACCATCGGTCAGAGATACACTTCTCTGTGGTAATACTCTTAGGAATACTATCTTGTACCACAATTGATTGCAATGAGAGATCTGCCTTAGAAATGCCAACATGCCATACTCTTACCTCTTCTGTCAAGTCCTGGTGATCTCTTGTCTTGCAGATTCTCATTGTCACACTCCGAGTGGCTCTACCGAACGTCATCCGTTTCTGTTGCTGTGCGGCAGTGATTTATCTGGGATACTGCTTCTGTGGCTGGATTGTGCTGGGACCTTATCATGTCAAGGTGAGGGAATTCTCCCTTCATTGAAATCACATTGTCTTCACAGAATACCCTCAAGTCAATAGTAACTTTGTCTCGTTCCTTCTAGTTTCGCTCCCTCTCGATGGTGTCTGAATGCCTCTTCTCCCTTATAAACGGTGACGACATGTTTGTCACCTTCTCGGAGATGCAGAACAGCAGTTACCTGGTGTGGATGTTCAGCCAACTCTACCTATATACCTTCATCAGTCTTTTTATCTACATGGTCCTCAGTCTTTTCATTGCCTTGATCACAGGAGCTTACGAGACCATCAAGGTAACGGTTTGGGGGTAATCCATGACCAATGGCTAGTTACCAGTCTTGCCCTATGTGCCTTGACACCGATTTCTTCTGTGCCCCTCAGTTTCAGAATGCAGGAGAAGAAAATGTATCCGCGCTCTATCAATACATAGCCGAGTGCAAGGACAGCCCCAACTCGGGGAAATTCCGCACTGCGAGCTCCACCAACTGTTCTATGTTCTGCTGCTGCGCTGAACGGTGAGTATTTTCCGTTAACCCTTTAAAATGGTGTTTTGGGTCTTCAGGCGACCCACATGGAACTTCAATTTATGAAGTGCTGCATTCCAGAAAAAAAGTATTTTTGACTGAAGGAACATATATTTTTTATTCTACCATTTTTAGACATGGGGGACTTTATTTAAAATTGAAGCAGATATTAATTTTATAAGGAAATAACCCCCCCCCCATTGCTTCCTGCACCTATCTACAGAATAGGAGTCCCTTGACTCCTGTCTTGTGTGGCTTTTTCAATTCATCTTTAATGGGAGTAACGGCTCGGCTGTTTTCCTTGACTTCCATAGAAGTTAATTGTGAAAGCCATGCAAATACATGAGTACTTCTCCAATTGCACTCCAACCGTATGTGGCATCTGTCACGAAGACTTTGTCAAAGTCATCCATTTTGCATTCATTTTGTCAGCCAGGTTCCTAAGCAACTGCTCAATTTAAAAGCCATATACCCAGGGTCGTAGCTAAAGACTCATGGGCCCTGGTGCAAGAGTCCAGCTTGGGGCCCCTTCCCTCAGTGCTATGTGGCCAGGAACAGGGAAGCACATTGCCTTCATGCTGCCTGGGGCAAAAATTGAAACCGCACCACCGACACCCCATTCCCCCCCCCAAATGCCAGATTCTTGACCTACAATACCAGTTTACCACTTTTACCTATTATACCACTTTCTATAATACCAGTTTATTCTTATGTGGCAGAAGGGTCTTTGGGCCCTCTTAGGCTGCTGGGCCCAGTAGCGACTGCTACCTCTGCACCCCCTATAGCTACACCCCTGCATATACTGTAGGCTACAGATTTTTTTTGACCACCAAACCAATGCTGATTGTGTCCAAACTGAAGTCTCCAAACTGAAAGGTGACTAGGCATGATATTTTGAGGAGCACTGAGGGTCCCAGCTCATGGACCATCACTAATGCAGTCCACGTACATGTCTAGAATACATGTGTTAAAAGCAGAGTCTAGATTTATGCTTTTGAAGGTACTGTAGTTTCTATATATTTTAGATCTGGTAGTAAGCCATACAGATGAGAAGAGACATTGTGTTACCGTGAATTCCGAGATTCGGAAAGAAACAGGCTTAGAAAGTTTATTAGACGATGATAAAAGATATATATATATATATATATATATATATATATATATATATATATATATATATACATATATACAAAAGATCACGTACAGAGTAAAACAAGTCACCAAAGCTTGAACAAATGAGTCAGCTCTCCCTCCACCAGTTCCCAACATGGAACCTGGTTGACGCCCATATGATACAAAATGAGGTAGTGGTAGCACAACACATCTGACCCTGATGATGTCTTCAATGGAACTGAGCTATTTGTTACATAGCTAGATGTTTTCTAGCTTCTTGGCTCCTCCTAGCCTTTCCTAAAGGCCAAGGACTACTAACCAAATACATTATAAGGTATTAAAGGGGAACGAACCATTAAATACCTTGCTACACAAACCTATTCAAGGTCTAAAGGCTAGAGACATCAGTTCATATAGGCGAACCTGGACTATGGGGTTATTTTCATTAGTTTGAGTTATGATGCAGCTTTGAATTTCTTTGTGTGTAGGTTCTTGTGATATTACTATGATCCCAGTTGTACCTTCTCTGCAGCTGCCTCTTGGGGCAATGATGTGACATTATTTGGTCACATTGCCTATGTGCCTTTGAGCCCCATTAAAGTGGAATGGCCTGGGCTGCCATTCCAAGCATAGTCACTGTACAATGTACAGCACTGTGGTTGGTATGCTGTGAAGAAGGTGCAGCGTGACCTTTTTGGACCTCCACCGATCTGATATTGGTGACCTACCTTTTTTTATAGCTTATCAATTCTGCTCACCTGGAAATTCATACATTAACCTCCATTGTGATTGTAATGTGCGTTATGTGATCTTTTATGGCACACTTTTACATGCTTCTAACCTTGCATTCTTCTAGAGCTCAAGGTGAAGATGAGCAAGTGATTATAAATTGAAGGTACATCGCTCTTATCAGAAGGATGAAGGATTCCTCCATATTGGCCTTTTAATCCCGTTTTAAGGACTTTGATTTTAAAGGATTTTGTTCTCAGACATTTTAAATGACTCCTCCAAAGCCTTAAACCATAGAGTCAAAACATGGAATCCAGGAGACCTCCATTAGAATTAAGCTAAATCTGTAGGCACTGGACATTTTATGGAGTTCTACGTTATAAAATTTATTAGTTTATATTATAATTGAGTATATTCGAGGGTTAAGCTAAAGAGATGTGTATAATATACTAGTAGGGGGGGTGGTTACACCAGGAGAGAGGACTCCGGATGCAAAGCCGAAGAAAACACAAGTATCAAGCGGCCAAACGCACAACTGGAAACTTGACAATTATCTGCAGCCAATTAGTTGTTGAGGTGACACTGTTTTAATTTAATATTTTTTTAAAAATTTTTACCACTTGTACTGTATGGGAATAAAAGTGTCACAGCACACAATCTCCTTTACGTCTTTTAAATGGCACATTGGTAAAAGTCTAAGACTGGGGGTGGAGGAACAGCTATGGAAAAAGCTTGGGCGCTCTTACATCCACCAAATCTGGAGAATCATGAGATAATCCTACCATTTATGAAGCTTTCTAATGTCATGTGTCGTCTTAAATTTTGAATAAAAAGTATATTGAATATGAAGCACTTTGGTCTCTAGAAAAGGTTCTGCTTCTAGAGGATGGACCAGACTTGACTTTCTCTGGTGGCCAAGTACATTTTGAGATGTGTGTGGCCACCAATCCTGCTGTTTTTTTTTATGAACTGCCTCTTTAGCGCTTTATTACCTCAGGATAGATGCTGTCTGTAGGTGTCTTCAGACTATGCTGGAGCTGATGGTCACGATTGGGGAGATCTACCAAGCAAAATGCACCAGCATTGTAGCTCAAATTGCACTAAAACGGTCACCCATGGCATGCTCCAGATGTATTCTGTGTTTTAGACAACAGGCAAGATGGCTAAGAGAAACGTAACATGCACTAGAGTTATTAGGGGTCTGAACCTTTTATTTTGGCAGAAAATATTACACTGTAGTGAAGCATCCAAGAAGGATTTATGAGCCACACAATCCTCTAGTATTTCGAGGTCAGTAAAGCCTTGAGCTACAACTAGAACATCTTCTGCTATCAGACACTCTTGTGAACCTCGCTTTCTAAGAAAGTCATGGTAGTTTGAGTTTGTTCAGTCAAGTCTTTAGGATTTGCCTCCAGGGAATGGTTGAGCACATGATCTTTTTTACGAAAAAAAAAAAAGAATGTAATTGTGTTTTACTGCACTAGGAGTTACTACATATTTCAGCACAGTGTTTGATTCTTATAGCTTCGGGTCAACCAGCGTCTATGTCCCAAAAACATGTTCCTAGTATGGAGAACTCTTGTACGGTACAGCGTGTCCCCCACCATTACAATCAAGGTTTGTTTTTTGTTTCTTTTTTTATTAGTAGTGAGCTAATTATAAAGGAAAAAAAAATATCACGAGCTAAAGAAGTAGGTTTGAGCAACAAGACACATCTGTTAGATCAGGGGTGGGGAACATTTTTGCGGCCGACGGCCATTTGTATATTTGTTGATAATATCGCTCGGGAGCCGTACAAAATTCTCAACTTAAAAATTTGACGGCTATACAGAAATTGCGTTTCAATTAAAAAAAAAAATAAAAAAAATATATATATATATATATATATTACATATAGTACAGGTGCCATTTTGACCACATATATTTATGTATGTATATATTTAGTTCTTTATTTGGCATTAATGGCAGCCAAGCTGTCCCTGCCTTTGTCCCTTTCTCAGTCTCAGATCTGCTCCATCAGCCTCCTATCAGACCCCCCCCCAGCCTACATCAGTTTCAGATCAGACTCCCATTAGATCTCTCTGCCTCAGATCAGACCCCCATCAGACCCTCAAATCAGCTAAGATCAGACTCACAGCCTCCCATCAGACCCTCCCTAGGCTCAGATCAGACTCCCATCAGACCCTCCCTAGGCTCAGATCAGACTCCCATCAGACCCTCCCTAGGCTCAGATCAGACTCCCATCAGACCCTCCCTAGGCTCAGATCAGACTCCATCAGACCCTCCCTAGGCTCAGTTCAGACTCCCATCAGACCCTCCCTAGGCTCAGTTCAGACTCCCATCAGACCCTCCCTAGGCTCAGTTCAGACTCCCATCAGACCCTCCCTAGGCTCAGATCAGACTCCCATCAGACCCTCCCTAGCTCAGATCAGACTCCCATCAGACCCTAGGCTCAGATCAGACTCCCATCAGACCCTCCCTAGGCTCAGATCAGACTCCCATCAGACCCTCCCTAGGCTCAGATCAGACTCCCATCAGACCCTCCCTAGGCTCAGATGAGACTCCCATCAGACCCTCCCTAGGCTCAGATGAGACTCCCATCAGACCCTCCCTAGGCTCAGATCAGACTCCCATCAGACCCTCCCTAGGCTCAGATCAGACTCCCATCAGACCCTCCCTAGCCTGAGAACAGACTCCCCATCAGACCCTCCCTAGGCTCAGATCAGACTCCATCAGACCCTCCCTAGGCTCAGATCAGACTCCCATCAGACCCTCCCTAGGCTCAGATCAGACTCCCATCAGACCCTCCCTAGGCTCAGATCAGACTCCCATCAGACCCTCCCTAGGCTCAGATCAGACTCCCATCAGACCCTCCCTAGGCTCAGATCAGACTCCCATCAGACCCTCCCTAGGCTCAGATCAGACTCCCATCAGACCCTCCTAGGCTCAGATCAGACTCCCATCAGACCCTCCCTAGGCTCAGATCAGACTCCATCAGACCCTCCCTAGGCTCAGATCAGACTCCCATCAGACCCTCCCTAGGCTCAGATCAGACTCCCATCAGACCCTCCCTAGGCTCAGATCAGACTCCCATCAGACCCTCCCTAGCCTGAGAACAGACTCCCCATCAGACCCTCCCTAGCCTGAGACCAGGCTCCCCATCAGACCCTCCCTAGCCTGAGACCAGGCTCCCCATCAGACTCTCCCTAGCCTGAGACCAGGCTCCCCATCAGACTCTCCCTAGCCTGAGACCAGGCTCCCCATCAGACTCTCCCTAGCCTGAGACCAGGCTCCCCATCAGACTCTCCCTAGCCTGAGACCAGGCTCCCCATCAGACTCTCCCTAGCCTGAGACCCAGGCTCCCCATCAGACTCTCCCTAGCCTGAGACCAGGCTCCCCATCAGACTCTCCCTAGCCTGAGACCAGGCTCCCCATCAGACCCTCCCTAGCCTGAGACCAGGCTCCCATCAGACCCTCCCTAGCCTGAGACCAGGCTCCCCATCAGACTCTCCCTAGCCTGAGACCAGGCTCCCCATCAGACTCTCCCTAGCCTGAGACCAGGCTCCCCATCAGACTCTCCCTAGCCTGAGACCAGGCTCCCCATCAGACTCTCCGCAGCCTGAGACCAGGCTCCCCATCAGACTCTCCGCAGCCTGAGACCAGGCTCCCCATCAGACTCTCCGCAGCCTGAGACCAGGCTCCCCATCAGACTCTCCGCAGCCTGGACCAGGCTCCCATCAGACTCTCCGCAGCCTGAACCAGGCTCCCCATCAGACTCTCCGCAGCCTGAGACCAGGCTCCCCATCAGACTCTCCGCAGCCTGAGACCAGGCTCCCATCAGACTCTCCGCAGCCTGAGACCAGGCTCCCCATCAGACTCTCCGCAGCCTGAGACCAGGCTCCCCATCAGACTCTCCGCAGCCTGAGACCAGGCTCCCCATCAGACTCTCCGCAGCCTGAGACCAGGCTCCCCATCAGACTCTCCGCAGCCTGAGACCAGGCTCCCCATCAGACTCTCCGCAGCCTGAGACCAGGCTCCCCATCAGACTCTCCGCAGCCTGAGACCAGGCTCCCCATCAGACTCTCCGCAGCCTGAGACCAGGCTCCCCATCAGACTCTCCGCAGCCTGAGACCAGGCTCCCCATCAGACTCTCCGCAGCCTGAGACCAGGCTCCCCATCAGACTCTCCGCAGCCTGAGACCAGGCTCCCCATCAGGCTCTCCGCAGCCTGAGACCAGGCTCCCCATCAGGCTCTCCGCAGCCTGAGACCAGGCTCCCCATCAGGCTCTCCGCAGCCTGAGACCAGGCTCCCCATCAGGCTCTCCGCAGCCTGAGACCAGGCTCCCCATCAGGCTCTCCGCAGCCTGAGACCAGGCCTCCCCATCAGGCTCTCCGCAGCCTGAGACCAGGCTCCCCATCAGGCTCTCCGCAGCCTGAGACCAGGCTCCCCATCAGGCTCTCCGCAGCCTGAGACCAGGCTCCCCATCAGGCTCTCCGCAGCCTGAGACCAGGCTCCCCATCAGGCTCTCCGCAGCCTGAGACCAGGCTCCCCATCAGGCTCTCCGCAGCCTGAGACCAGGCTCCCCATCAGGCTCTCCGCAGCCTGAGACCAGGCTCCCCATCAGGCTCTCCGCAGCCTGAGACCAGGCTCCCCATCAGGCTCTCCGCAGCCTGAGACCAGGCTCCCCATCAGGCTCTCCGCAGCCTGAGACCAGGCTCCCCATCAGGCTCTCCGCAGCCTGAGACCAGGCTCCCCATCAGGCTCTCCGCAGCCTGAGACCAGGCTCCCCATCAGGCTCTCCGCAGCCTGAGACCAGACACTTAAAAAAAATAAAATAATCTGTCCAGCTCCGGATGGCGCTGCAGATTCACTTACCGTCTTCTTTCCGCCGTGCTGTACTGTGACCTGGCAGCATACAGCATCAGGTGATGGTGCGCATCTATGTGCACTATGCCCGGACGCTGTATGTGTCAGAACACAGAGCGGGGCCGGAAGAAGACCAGGGAAGGTGACTACAACCAGTGCAGAGCTGTTCATCCATACTTGTGGAGATGAATCTCTCTGAAGGGCTTAATGGTTGCATAAGTACCCACCGTGCTGCTCTATGAATTCCTGGGAATTCCAAATCTCTGAAAAATGAACGGTGAAATCTGATTGGTTGCTATTATTTTTAATTTTTTTTTTTTTATAACCAAGGCAGGCTTCATTTTAACTGGCAGGATTAAGCCTAAAATATAGTATGCCTGGTTTAATAAGGTTTATCCTGCTGACTGCTTATCTATAAGTCCAGCTGTAGTCCGCAGGGTGACTAATAGCCGCTGGGGACAGGTCCGCTCTCCTAATAGATCAAATGGCCTCTTTCACATGGTCTGTATTTGATCAGTATTTTTGCATCAGTATTTGTATAGCTACACCTATTCTCTGTTGGTTCTACTCTTGGTTTTGGCTTACAAATACTGACGCAAAATACTGACCGTGTGAACCAGGTCTTAGGCACAGCAATTATTGGGGCAGATTTACTAAGGCTATAGATGGCACCAGATCTATCACAGGGGCTCAGGCTGAATGATAAATCTGGTGCAGGGACAGCCACTTTTCTCAGACTCTGTACCAACTGTTGGTTTGCTCCATTTGAGACAGAATTTTACAGCAGAAATATGGCACAATTTTTGTATAAAATGTTGAATCTTAGACCAGGTTCCTAATGTCAAATAAGTATAACCGAAATACCTGAGTTCAGATAATGCTGTAACCTGGTAAAACATCTACCTAGTAATACAATATGACTTAAAAATCAGTTGGGGAGATTTATCAAAACTGGTGTAAAGTAGAACTGGCTTAGTTGCCCATAGCAACCAATCAGATTCCTCCTTTCATTTCTCACAGCTCCTTTGGAAAATGAAAGGAGGAATGTGATTGGTTGTTATGGGCAACTAAGCCAGTTCTACTTTACACCAGTTTCGTCTATGACTGGGATCAGCAACCTCCTGCACTCCAGCTGTTCTGAAACTACAACTCCCAGAATCCTCCTTTCACTTCTATGGGAATTACAAGAAAAGGCATGAAAGTGTGCATGCTGGGAGTTGTAGTTTCACAGCAGCTGGAGTGCTGAAGGTTCCTGATCCCTGTTCTATGGAGTACTATAGAGCCACAAGATCATACAAATATACAGTAAAATCCCTTTAATCCAGAAGTTAATGTTATATACAGTTCTGATAGTTAAAAGAATTTGCTAATCGTCCCCAGACGTTGGATTAAAGAAATTTCAAGATATTATGTGTCCCTATGTGTATTTGCAGTATTTAGAGTGTTTTTGTTTATTACTATTAGTAGTACATACCATACGCACTCTCCCAGGGGGGCCTGTACCAGCACTAGCTCCAAAAATAAATCTATCACAGGAAGATAGAGCGGTATGTGGAGCAAAGGGCACAATGTCGTCTATAAACTAGACTGACCAGCAACCTAGGCCTAGAATAGTTGGCTGCATGCCTGAGCACAAATCCTAAGAAATCATGTAGACCAATTATTAATTTAAAAAAATGCACAAAATCTTTATTAATCAAATACTATAAAAGCAGAAGAAAGAGTTCCACACGGAAAAAAAATAAATCATGTAACATTAATTACATCAATGACATGGCTAATTTAATTCATGTTACATGAATTTTTTTCATCTTGAGGTGAGCGTTGTTACATCTTTTGTCCACCAGGTGTCCCTGCTGTTCCAAATTTACTTTTTTTTGTGTGGAACTCTTTACTGTATTTTTTTAATATTTTAATAGTTTTGTGCATTTTTTTATTATTAATTGCTCTACATGATATATTTGGATTTATAAACTAGACAAACCCATCACAGCTGATATACTACTGTTACCCAATTATATACTGTACTAGAATTATAGAATGTTGTATATACCGCTATCACATGAATTCCTGATTTTAAAGGGGCAGTACACCTAAAGTCCATATCCTATAGGTCTGTGACGGCTAACCTCCAACACTCCAGCTGTGGTAAAACTACAACTTGCAAGATGCACACTTGCTTGGCTGGTCTCAGAACTCTATAGAAATGAATGGAGCATGCTAGGAGTCGTAGTTTCACCGCAGCTGGAGTGCCAGAGGTTAGCCATCACTGCTATAGGAGAACAGAATTTTACGGACGTGCGTATGGTAAGGCCTCATGCACACAACTGTATGTGTTTTGCAGTCCTACCACAAATCCAACCGTGTGCATGCCGCTATTTTCTTTTTTAATCACCTATAGAAATGTCCTATCCATGCCTACAAAACGCACAAGAAAAGGACATGTTCTAGGACATATGCTGTCTGCATCTTTGGCGGCCCCATTGAAATGAATGGGGCCTGCGGACCGAAAATATAGTCATGTGCATGGGGTCTAATGTAGTACTCATGGTGGCAGGAGTTTTCTAGATTTTCCTTTCGTTACCTTATTACTGTTGAGCGCTGCCCAATCTGAAAAAAAAGTCGCACAGTAGACGATGAATTAGACTAGACGCATTGCTATTAGTATGACCTCTAGTGGTTCTTTTTCAGTACGACAGGTTCACATTCACTAAGGTCTCTTTCACACAAACGATACGGATTGTGTCAGGGTGCGTTCAGTGAAACTCGCACCATTTCGCAAGCAAGTTCAGTTAAGTTTTGTCTGCGATTGCGTTCAGTTGTTCATTTTTTTTTCGCGCGGTTACAATACGTTTTGATGCGTTTTTCACGCACATGAAAAATGGAAGGTTTACAAACATCTCTTAGCAACCATCAGTGAAAAACGCATTGCAAACGAACTGCATCCGGATGCAATGCGTTTTTCACTGAAGCCTCATTCACTTCTATGGGGCCAGGGCTGCGTGAAAAACGCAGAATATAGAACATGCTGTGATTCTCTGATGCAGGAAAAAAAACACTCATGTACATAGACCCATAGAAATGAATGGGTCAGGATTCAGTGCGGGTGCTACGTGTTCACTTCACGCATTGCACCTGCGTGGAAAACTCGCTTGCATGTAAATGTTGCACAAGTGACCTGAGAATAGGCACACATCTCCATGACAATTTGGCGCATACCACCACTCAAAACAGATGAAGAAAAGTACGCCAGCCCTGGAGTGGAGTACAAAATATACTGTTTTTGCGATTAAATAAAGCGCACCTACATATATAGGTCGCAAAATAGGCATAAAAGTGCAAATTAGAGTGCATTCACACAACTATATGTATTTTATGGTCCGTAAAACACGGATCCGCAACAAATATGGATGATGTCCATGTTGCAACGTTTTTTTTTTTTGTGAACCCATTGTAACAAAGCTTATTCTTGTCCGCAAAACAGACAAAAAAAGGGTATGTTAAAACTTTTTTGTGGGGCTGCTGAACGGACATACAGATGTGGACATCACACGGAGTGCTGTCCGCATTTTTTGCGGCACCATTGAAATGAATCAGTGTGCGATCCGCAAAAAATGCTGATCGGATGCAGAGCAAAAATACAGTGTGCATTCCGCATTTTGGGTAACAGAAAGGCCAGCCCCTAATAGAACAGTCCTATCCTTGTCCGTAATGCAGACAATAATAGGACATGTTCTATTTTTTTTTTTTTTTGCAGAATGGATACGGAACGCACACTCAGTTATTTCCGTTTTTTGCAGCCTCATTGAAGTGAATGGTTCCCGCAAAAAAAAAAAAAAAAAATGGAACGGACGCAGACAAAAAAAAAATACACTTTGTGCATGAGCCTTTAGTCTAAAAAAAAAAATCAAAATAGGTGAACGAGGCACAAATGCCTCCAAAACACACATTTTCAGTAGTAAATGCGGCTAAAAAAATTAGACATTCTAAAACAGCATTTTGAGGCCTAAAAACAGGGGCAGAAACACCATAGTAATAGTGCCCCTTTGACTTTAGGTCGTGTCCCTTTAATGAATGAGCTTCTCTTGGTATTTTCAAGTGCTGATGTAGTCAGCTGGCACATGTCTGCCCATATACAGGGATCCTGGGTGGAGTAATCGGGCTGGTGTTTACTATGCCACCCTATTATGGCTCTAGTCTCTGCCCAGCGCTACCCATGATGTCACCAGTAGTGGCTGAGACCTGATAAGAAAGTCAAAAGAAGGTCGAGCAAGTGAGGAAAGAGGTGAACGGTGTGCTTCTGTGAGCAGCTACTGCCAGGCATGGGAGGGGGTGGGTGTAATAGTCTGCAGGGGTCCACTTACTCCTTTGTGCCTGTTTATCATATGTAAAGCCTAGTAAAAGTCTTCACCCCCTCACTTTTTACTGCTCATATAGGATTTCATAAATCCAGAGTCGTCAATGTGTCTTTTAGCTAGTCTTGCACCTGTTGGACCCTATTTAAGGCTGGATTTAAGGAATTTTGGTATATTTAAGCGTTTTAGTAGAATGTAATAGTTTGATCGTGAAATTATGCATTGTATGTGTTGGCTTTGCTTTTATCACTAGGGCTAAATCTACATTTGGCAGACTTTTTCTGGAAATGTGTGGTAAATCAGCAGGTGTGTTACGTGAGAAGGGATTGGGCTACAGATTCACCAGGGTTTACACTGTGTGGGAGATTTAAGGGAAAACTGAATTCACACTTAAGTTATTTGGTTAGTTATTTTCATTAGTTATTGGGGGAGATTTATTAAAACTGGTGTAAAGGAAAACTGGCCGAGTTGCCCCTAACAACCAATCAGATTCCACCTTTCATTTTCCAAAGGAGCTCTGAGAAATGAAAGGATCAATCTGATTGGTTGCTAGGGGCAACTCAGTCAGTTTTCCTTTACACCAGTTTTGATATCTCCCAGATTGTGAACCAAAACCAGTAGTGAAGCTACACAGAGATAAGGTATAATGGAAAGATCTGCACCTGTTCTGTGTTTTTGACCTGTTTTTTTGGCTCACAATAACTGATGACAAAACTGGGGTGTCAACTGAACCTTAATTGCCCATAGCAACCAATCAGATTCCACCTTTCATTTTCTAAAGGAGCTGTGAAAAATGAAAGGTCGAATCTGATTGGTTGCTATGGGCAACTAAGCCAGTTTTCCTTTACATCAGTTTTGATAAATCTCCCCGGTTCATTTTAAGGGTTTGTGCACACGGCTGCCGTCTGGCCGTGGCTATATTGCGGCCCACATACAGCGGGAGATTTGGTGCAGTGCAGAACAGAGGCACAGATCGGAAGCACTACGGAGTGCTTCTGTGGGTATTCTGTCTGTGCCTCCGCACCGCAAAAAAGTAGTTCATGGGTCCGTGATCCGCATGCAGCGTTCCCACGTTCGTGTGCATGAGCCCTAAAGAGGAACTCTCCTGACATGTCTTTTTTAGTAACGACTTAGGGCGCTTTCACACGACCGTATTCCCTCCGAGACATTCGGTCTGTGAGCGGGCCATCTGTCCCGGAGTGGCATCGATCGTGCGCACGGGAGCGCAAAGCATCATAGACTACAATGATACTGTGCACGCCAGGCCGCCCGCGGGGCTATTGTCCCGCACTGATAAAATCATATAAGTGCAGGACAATAGTGCCGCGAGCGGCCAGACATGCTCAGCATCATTGTAATCGATGCTGTGCACTCCTGAGCGCACGATCGATGCCACTCCGGGAGATATGGCCCACTCACGGACCGTATGTCTCGGAAGGCATACAGTCGTGTGAAAGGGCCCTTACATGCAGGAGTGGTTCTGCCTATTCTCTAGAGGACGGAGCTAGTAAATGCAGCACTGTCCCCATTCACTACAATGGGAGCAGTACTGCAGTTACCAGCTGAGGATAGGCCATTAATATCAAACTCCTGGAGAACCCCTTTAATTGTTAGAATACTACTACTAGGGTGTGGGGGGAGCACTCTTCTCCTGAATACAACAGACCCACAGCCTATTATATCTTAAAGGGGTTGTTTCATTGGAGACAACCCATTCCAGAAGGTGGCTCCCTGGGCAATCAGATGGCTTAGTGGCTGCTGCAGGGAAAATGTAATATTACATGAGGGCCATTCTAATGAATGTCAGTCCAGAAAATAATTGACACTGTCTCCAATTTCATTGGCCAGCCATATAGGTCTCCCCTTTGGGCAGGATGGTCCCAGACGTGATGCAGGAAGGGCTGAAATTACTTGAAATTGACTTGGTAAGTATGAGGCAGAATGTTTTTGCTTGTCATGTGTCATAAATACATTTTAGACTTCAATTTTTGGGTTATTTGTTGAAACCCAGTATAATCCCTCTGATGGTCCCAGAAATAGTCCCAATTAAAGGGGGCTCTCCAGCTTTTTGGCAAATAACTGCTCCCATTTCCCACCAGACCTGTGAACATAAACATATGTCAGCTTCCTACTCCTTCATTCAAGCTTCTTCTATCCACCACTCCACGTACTGGTGCCCACTTGTAAACTTTAGAGATGAGCGAGTAGTGAAATATTCGAAAGTTCGAAATTCGATTCGAATAGACTGCGAAATTCGACTATTCGACCGGATATCGAATCCCATTAAAGTCTATGGGAAAAAAATGCTCGCCACTTGGAAATCTCAATTCGACCACTTGGAGGTCACCAAGTCCACCCTGGAACCTCAGAAAAGGATGCCAACACTGCTGGAATGCAACTGGGACAGCAGGGGAAGCATGTCTGGGTGCATATAACGCGCCCAAGTCGCACTATTACGCCACTATCACAGCCTCTCAACAATACACTCCAAACACAATCTAACCTCTCTGTAAAGTGAGACCATACAAGGAAACCTTCTTTCCTCTACATTGCCATGGACCCCAAGCCAAACTAGACAAAAAAGAAGATAAAATTCTGCACCCCTTAAAATCACGTTGCCTATGACAACCACAGATGGCATAGGCAAGGGGAAAGCAAATAGACCCCACCCCTAATTGTCATTGTGTGTGTGTGTGAGATGTGGTCAGACATGTCTTCTTTAAAATGTAAAAACAACTCAAACACATGCAGAAGCCTTAAAATGCCCAAATTGTTGGCGCTTGAGATGTCAGTCACCCGACCTGGCCCAGTGTCATGTCTAGCAGGTAAAGCAGTGGGGATGTTGAGGGATGCGTAGGACCGCAAAAGGCAGGAAGAGGCCGTGGGCTGGCCAGAGGCTCATGGAAAATTTTGTGGCGGCCCAAGAGGTGACACCTCTTAAAAATTATGTGGAGGCCCAAGAGGTGAGACCTCTTAAAAATTATGTGGAGGCCCAAGAGGTGAGACCTGTTAAACATTTTGTGGAGGCCCAAGAGGTGAGACGTATTAAAAATTATGTGGAGGCCCAAGAGGGGAGACCCGTTAAAAATTATGTGGAGGCCCAAGAGGTGAGACCTCTTAAAAATTATGTGGAGGCCCAAGAGGTGAGACCTCTTAAAAATTATGTGGAGGCCCAAGAGGTGAGACCTCTTAAAAATTATGTGGAGGCCCAAGAGGTGAGACCTGTTAAAGATTTTGTGGAGGCCCAAGAGGTGAGACGTATTAAAAATTATGTGGAGGCCCAAGAGGGGAGACCTGTTAAAGATTTTGTGGAGGCCCAAGAGGTGAGACCTCTTAAAAATTATGTGGAGGCCCAAGAGGTGAGACCTCTTAAAAATTATGTGGAGGCCCAAGAGGTGAGACCTCTTAAACATTTTGTGGAGGCCCAAGAGGTGAGACCTCTTAAAAATTATGTGGAGGCCCAAGAGGTGAGACCTGTTAAAGATTTTGTGGAGGCCCAAGAGGTGAGACGTATTAAAAATTATGTGGAGGCCCAAGAGGGGAGACCTGTTAAAGATTTTGTGGAGGCCCAAGAGGTGAGACGTATTAAAAATTATGTGGAGGCCCAAGAGGGGAGACCCGTTAAAAATTATGTGGAGGCCCAAGAGGTGAGACCTGTTAAACATTTTGTGGAGGCCCAAGAGGTGAGACGTATTAAAAATTATGTGGAGGCCCAAGAGGGGAGACCTCTTAAAAATTATGTGGAGGCCCAAGAGGTGAGACCTCGTAAACATTTTGCGCAGGCCCAAGAGGTGAGACCTCTTAAAAATTATGTGGAGGCCCAAGAGGTGAGACCTCTTAAACATTTTGTGGAGGCCCAAGAGGTGAGCCATAAATATAAAAATTTTTCTGATTTACGGACCAATTCTACGGCGGTTAAGGAGGAGGAGGAGGAGGTGGAGGAGGAAATGGCACTTCATACACATGGCACTTCACTTTTGGCTGCTTTCCACTGTTGGAGAAGCAAAGTCCGGGTCAATCCACTTGCTGTTCATTTTGATTAGCGTCAGCCTGTCGGCACTGTCGGTTGACAGGCGGCTGCGCTTATCGGTGATAATGCCCCCGGCAGCGCGGAACACCCTTTCTGATAGCACGCTGGCGGCAGGGCAGGCAAGCACCTCCAAGGCGTACAGGGACAGTTCCAGCCACGTGTCCAACTTGGATTGCGAAGACCCAGTACAGTTTGTTCTCCACTATCCGGACAACACGTGTGTCCCGGGAAAAGCAGCCCAGCATGAAGTCAGCCATGTGTGCCAGACTCTGAATAGGCATGACCTCACTGCCCCCACCAGAAGGATCACTTGCCATTTCCTCCTCTTCCTCTTCCGCCTCCTCTCCGCCCCATCCGCGCTGAACCAATGGGACGCGCACAGCCTGACTGCTACCCTCGCCGCCAGCATCCTCCTCCTCTTCCACAGCCACCTCCACGTCGTCCTCCTCCTCCTCATCCTCCTCCTCCTGCAACTGCCACCGTGAAGCAGACAAAAGTGTGGTCTGACTGTGTAGCTCCGTTGCGTCTCCTCCTGCCCCCGTCTCCTCTGTGTGCAATGCGTTCTCCCTTATTGCGATGAGGGATTCTTTAAGGACGCATAGGAGCGGGATGGTTACGCTCGGCCCTGCTGGCTGTGGCCTCACTTCTCTGTCTGAACTGTCCTCTGCCTGTGGCCATCCCTCTGCCTGTGGCCATCCCTCTGCCTGTGGACATCCCTCTGCCTGTGGACATGCCTCTGCCTGTGGACATCCCTCTGCCTGTGGACATTCCTCTGCCTGTGGACATCCCTCTGCCTCTTGCTGCCTTTTTCGGTGCTGCGCAGACCACCACCTCTCCACTGCTTTCCTCGCTGGACATCACCCTGGACCGGGTCAGTATCGGACAGTACAAAGCGGTGGTACATTTCATACTCCAGCCGTGGCCTGTTTTCATTCTCCCAATGCCTTGAGACATGTACTGAATGTAAATGAAGGTGTTGTAATCGCGTCTCTCTGTGACAATAGCTCGATACTATCAACTGCCAATTTTATTTTTAACTTTTTTTTTTTTTTTAGCGAACAGTTTTTTTCAACTTACTGATGTTTTCCAGTCTCTGTTTGGAAACTTTCTATGACTTTTTTCGTACTGGGTGCATTTGGTATAAATATGCAGAGAGTTATTTATGGTTTAATCGCAGAACGATGCAAAGGGAAAGCGTCGTCTAAAGGAGAATCATTTACCTCAGATAATTCAACCAGCAACTATGGCCCCCAACAGCATTTCCGCGCCCCCGTCCTCGTCCACGTCCTATTCCGCTAGCCCCCCTCCGCATTTTATTTTTTTTTGGTTACAATATTTTGCCTTCACAGCCGTGAAATAATTTTGCAAGAGAACGCACAGTACAGTTGCCAATTATAAGGCCTAATATTTTAGAGTTCAAGGTACACAGCCGTGTACTAACTTTTCAGACGGTGGGTATTAACACCAGGTATTTAAAGAATTTTGCAAGAGAACGCACAGTACAGTTGCCAATTATAAGGCCTAATATTTTATAGTATAATTATGTGGATGCCCAAGAGGTGAGACCTGTTAAAAATTTTGTGGAGGCCCAAGAGGTGAGCCATAAATATATACATTTTTCTTATTTACGGAGCAATTCTACGGCGGTTAAGGAGGAGGAGGAGGAGGAGGTGGAGGAGGAAATGGCACTTCATACAGATGGCACTTCACTTTTGGCTGCTTTCCACTGTTAACCTCTTAAACCTTTTGTGGAGGCCCAAAAGGTGAGACCTGTTAAAAATTATGTGGAGGCCCAAGAGGTGAGACCTGTTAAACATTTTGTGGAGGCCCAAGAGGTGAGACCTGTTAAACATTTTGTGGAGACCCAAGAGGTGAGACCCGTTAAAAATTATGTGGAGGCCCAATAGGTGAGACCTGTTAAACATTTTGTGGAGACCCAAGAGGTGAGACCCGTTAAAAATTATGTGGAGGCCCAATAGGTGAGACCTGTTAAACATTTTGTGGAGGCCCAAGAGGTGAGACCTGTTAAACATTTTGTGGAGGCCCAAGAGGTGAGACCTGTTAAAAAATTATGTGGAGGCCCAAGAGGTGAGCCATAAATATATACATTTTTCTTATTTACGGAGCAATTCTACGGCGGTTAAGGAGGAGGAGGAGGAGGAGGAGGTGGAGGAGGAAATGGCACTTCATACAGATGGCACTTCACTTTTGGCTGCTTTCCACTGTTAACCTCTTAAACCTTTTGTGGAGGCCCAAAAGGTGAGACCTGTTAAAAATTATGTGGAGGCCCAAGAGGTGAGACCTGTTAAACATTTTGTGGAGGCCCAAGAGGTGAGACCTGTTAAACATTTTGTGGAGACCCAAGAGGTGAGACCCGTTAAAAATTATGTGGAGGCCCAAGAGGTGAGCCATAAATATATACATTTTTCTTATTTACGGAGCAATTCTACGGCGGTTAAGGAGGAGGAGGAGGAGGAGGAGGTGGAGGAGGAAATGGCACTTCATACAGATGGCACTTCACTTTTGGCTGCTTTCCACTGTTAACCTCTTAAACCTTTTGTGGAGGCCCAAAAGGTGAGACCTGTTAAACATTATGTGGAGGCCCAAGAGGTGAGACCTGTTAAACATTTTGTGGAGGCCCAAGAGGTGAGACCTGTTAAACATTTTGTGGAGACCCAAGAGGTGAGACCCGTTAAAAATTATGTGGAGGCCCAATAGGTGAGACCTGTTAAACATTTTGTGGAGACCCAAGAGGTGAGACCCGTTAAAAATTATGTGGAGGCCCAATAGGTGAGACCTGTTAAACATTTTGTGGAGACCCAAGAGGTGAGACCCGTTAAAAATTATGTGGAGGCCCAAGAGGTGAGACCTGTTAAACATTTTGTGGAGGCCCAAGAGGTGAGACCTGTTAAAAATTATGTGGAGGCCCAAGAGGTGAGACCTGTTAAACATTTTGTGGAGGCCCAAGAGGTGAGACCTGTTAAACATTTTGTGGAGGCCCAAGAGGTGAGACCTGTTAAACATTTTGTGGAGACCCAAGAGGTGAGACCCGTTAAAAATTATGTGGAGGCCCAATAGGTGAGACCTGTTAAACATTTTGTGGAGACCCAAGAGGTGAGACCCGTTAAAAATTATGTGGAGGCCCAATAGGTGAGACCTGTTAAACATTTTGTGGAGGCCCAAGAGGTGAGACCTGTTAAACATTATGAGGAGGCCCAAGAGGTGAGACCTCTTAAAAATTATTTTGAGGCCCAAGAGGTGAGACCGGTTAAAAATTATGAGTAGGCCCAAGAGGTGAGACCTCTTAAAAATTATTTTGAGGCCCAAGAGGTGAGACCGGTTAAAAATTATGAGTAGGCCCAAGAGGTGAGACCTGTTAAAAATTATGAGGAGGCCCAAGAGGTGAGACCTCTTAAACATTTTGTGGGGGCCCAAGAGGTTGAAACCTCTTAAACATTTTGTGCAGGCCCAAGAGGTGAGACCGGTTAAAAATTATGTTGAGGCCCAAGAGGTGAGACCGGTTAAAAATTATGTTGAGGCCCAAGAGGTGAGACCGGTTAAAAATTATGTTGAGGCCCAAGAGGTGAGACCGGTTAAAAATTATGAGTAGGCCCAAGAGGTGAGACCTCTTAAACATTTTGTGGAGGCCCAAGAGGTGAGCCATAGACATATACATTTTTCTTATTTACGGAGCAATTCTACGGCGGTAAAGGAGGAGGAGGAGGAGGAGGTGGAGGAGGAAATGGCACTTCATACAGATGGCACTTCACTTTTGGCTGCTTTCCACGGTTGGAGAAGCAAAGTCCGGGTCAATCCACTTGCTGTTCATTTTGATTAGCGTCAGCCTGTCGGCACTGTCGGTTGACAGGCGGCTGCGCTTATCGGTTATAATGCCCCCGGCTGCGCTGAACACCCTTTCTGATAGCACGCTGGCGGCAGGGCAGGCAAGCACCTCCAAGGCGTACAGGGACAGTTCCAGCCACGTGTCCAACTTGGAGACCCAGTAAGTGTAGGACGCCGAGGGATCGGGGAGGACAGGGTTACGGTCTGCCAGGTACTCCCGCAACATCCGCCGATACTTGTCCCTCCTGCTGATAGCGGGCCCCGCAGTGATGGAAGTTGCACGAGGGGGTGCCATGAACGTGTCCCACACCTTGGAGAGTGTTCCCCTGGTGGCTGTGGGCCTGATGGATGTTGTGGGACTCTGGGAGACCCTCTCCTCTCTGCCGCCAGCGATGGTGGGTGGGAAAATCTCCATCATGTTCTGCACGAGTTCCCTCTGGTATTCCAGCAATCGATTCGTCCTCTCCTCTACCGGAATAAAAGAGGAGACGTTATCTTTATACCGGGGGTCCAGGAGTGCGAAGACCCAGTACAGTTTGTTCTCCACTATCCGGACAACACGTGTGTCCCGGGAAAAGCAGCCCAGCATGAAGTCAGCCATGTGTGCCAGACTCTGAATAGGCATGACCTCACTGCCCCCACCAGAAGGATCACTTGCCATTTCCTCCTCTTCCTCTTCCGCCTCCTCTCCGCCCCATCCGCGCTGAACCAATGGGACGCACACAGCCTGACTGCTACCCTCGCCGCCAGCATCCTCCTCCTCTTCCACAGCCACCTCCACGTCGTCCTCCTCCTCATCCTCCTCCTCCTGCAACTGCCACCGTGAAGCAGACAAAAGTGTGGTCTGACTGTGTAGCTCCGTTGCGTCTCCTCCTACCCCCGTCTCCTCTGCGTGCAATGCGTTCTCCCTTATTGCGATGAGCGATTCTTTAAGGACGCCTAGGAGCGGAATGGTTACGCTCACTATAGCGTCCTCGCTGCTGACCTTCTTGGTGGACTCCTCAAAGATACGCAGTACATCGCATATGTCTGCCATCCATGGCCACTCGTGGTTGGCAAACTGAGGGAGCTGAGTTGGAGGCACGCGTGGATTCATTATCTGGTACTCCATCAATGCTCTCTGCTGCTCACACACCCTGGCCAACATGGAATAGGTGGAATTCCAGCGAGTCGGCAGGTCGCACAACAGCCGATGTTCAGGCAAATGGAGGCGTTGCTGGAGTTTTTTTAAGCTAGCAGCAGCTACAGTTGACTTCCGAAAGTGAGCGCACAAGCGCCGCACTTTCACCAGTAGCTCTGCCAGGTTGGGGTAAGTCTTCAGAAATTTTTGGACTACCAGATTAAAAACGTGGGCCAGGCATGGTACGTGATTGAGTTCGGCAAGCTCCAGAGCCGCCACCAGGTTACGGCCGTTATCGCACACGACCATGCCTGGTCCTAGCTGCAGCGGCGACAGCCACATCTCCGTCTGCTGCAATATGGCGTCCCTCACCTCTGGGGCGCTGTGCTTCCTGTCGCCCAAGCTGATGAGCTTTAGCACCGCCTGCTGACGTCTCCCCGCGCCAGTGCTGCAACGCTTCCAGCTAGCGGCTGAGGGAGATGTTAAGGCACAGGAGGAGGAGGAGGAGGAGGAGGAGGAGGGGGGTTTATCAGAACCCATGCTGGCAATCTTGGGCGGGGGTGGTAGGTAGGCCGTCTCTGTTTGCGACCCCGTCCCCGCCTCCACTACATTCACCCAGTGTGCCGTCAGAGAAATGTATCGTCCCTGGCCGCAAGCGCTTGTCCATGAGTCGGTGGTCAAGTGGACCTTTGCGCTGACTGCGTACCTCAGGGCCCGCCTGATGTTACGCGACACGTGCTGGTGCAGGGCGGGGACGGCACTCCGGGAAAAGTAGTGGCGGCTAGGGACGGAATAGCGAGGTGCGGCAGCCGCCATCAGGTCGCGGAAGGCCTGCGTCTCCACAAGCCTAAACGGCAACATCTCCAGGGCCAGCAGTTTGGAGATGTGGCAGTTTAAGGCTTGGGCTTGGGGGTGACTCGAGGCGTACTTCCGCCTGCGGTCGAACGCCTGCGAGATGGACAGTTGTTGGGACGAGGAGTGTGAAGGTGCAGGCGAAGAGGCGGGGGAAGGGGAGGCTGAAGGAGAAGGCCCCAAAGTAGCAGAGGCAGAAGCAGAGGCAGATGTGGAGGTGTCCTGGCTGGAGGTCTGGACCGCAGTGGCAGCACACAACAAAGGGGAAGAGGCAGTGGCAGCAAGACCGGGCGCAGTTTGTATTGCGTTTGCTCTCTCCCACTCAGCCCAGTGCTTGAATTCCAAGTGACGCCGCATGCCTGAGGTGGTCAGATTGCTCTTCTCAGAGCCCCTACTCAGTTTTGAGTGGCAGAGTGTGCAAACCGCGCTCAGTTTGTCATCCGCACAAACATTAAAATATCTCCACACCACAGAAGTACGAGGCCTCGATGGGGGAGCTTCGCGCGACTGGCCGCTGGCGGGAACAGCTTCGGCCCTGCTGGCTGTGGCCTCACTTCTCTGTCTGAACTGTCCTCTGCCTGTGGCCATCCCTCTGCCTGTGGACATCCCTCTGCCTGTGGACATGCCTCTGCCTGTGGACATCCCTCTGCCTGTGGACATCCCTCTGCCTGTGGACATCCCTCTGCCTCTTGCTGCCTTTTTCGGTGCTGCGCAGACCACCACCTCTCCACTGCTTTCCTCGCTGGACATCACCCCTGGCCAAGTGGGGTCGGTCATTTCGTCATCCACCAGCTCCTCTTCCACTTCCTCACTCTGCTCCTCCTCCTGCCCACTGGACATTCCAACAGCCTCCCTTGATGGCAACTGCGTCTCATCATCATCATCGCTCATGATAACAGATGCTGGCTCAGGGTCCACATCAGCAGGAGATGGCGAAAACTCCAGTGTTTGGGCATCACTACAAACAAATTCCTCTGCTAGCTCCTGGGATTCTTCCGGCACATCTGAAAAAGGACCCGAAAAGAGCTCCTGGGAGGGGTCAAGGGTGGGATGACTCTGTTGGCCAGGTGTGGAGGAAGGAGGGTCAGAGTGAGACTGTGTGGATGACTGGCTGGTGGACAACTGTGTGGAAGCGCTATCGGCTATCCATTGCACCACCTGTTCAACCTGCTCAGGCCTCAACAGCGGTGTAACCCGCCCCCTGCTTAACTGTCCCATAAAGGCAGGGATTCTGGATGAGCGGGATCCTGGCTGATCCTCACCAGCACACATTGTATCCCCACTGGCTTCAACAAGGCCCCCAACAGCATTTCCGCGCCCCCGTCCTCGTCCACGTCCACGTCCTATTCCGCTAGCCCCCCTCCGCATTTTATTTTTTTTTTGTTGCAAATACAATATTTGGGTATATAATTAGGTATGTGAAATACTTTAGCAAGAGAACGCACAGTACAGTGGCCTATTAAAAGGCCTAGATATTGTATATTTCAAAGTACACAGCCGTGTACTAACTGAACAGACGGTGGGTATTTACACCAGGTATGTGAGATAATTTAACAAGAGAACGCACAGTACAGTGGCCTATTAAAATGCCTAGATATTGTATATTTCAAAGTACAAAGCCGTGTAGTAACTGAACAGACGGTGGGTATTTACACCAGGTATGTGAGATAATTTAGCAAGAGAACGCACAGTACAGTGGCCTATTAAAATGCCTAGATATTGTATATTTCAAAGTACAAAGCCGTGTAGTAACTGAACAGACGGTGGGTATGTACACCAGGTATGTGAGATAATTTAACAAGAAAACGCACAGTACAGTGGCCTATTAAATGGCCTAGATATTGTATATTTCAAAGTACAAAGCCGTGTAGTAACTGAACAGACGGTGGGTATTTACACCAGGTATGTGAGATAATTTAACAAGAGAACGCACAGTACAGTGGCCTATTAAATGGCCTAGATATTGTATATTTCAAAGTACAAAGCCGTGTAGTAACTGAACAGACGGTGGGTATTTACACCAGGTATGTGAGATAATTTAACAAGAGAACGCACAGTACAGTGGCCTATTAAAATGCCTAGATATTGTATATTTCAAAGTACACAGCCGTGTAGTAACTGAACAGACGGTGGGTATTTACACCAGGTATGTGAGATAATTTAACAAGAGAACGCACAGTACAGTGGCCTATTAAAATGCCTAGATATTGTATATTTCAAAGTACACAGCCGTGTAGTAACTGAACAGACGGTGGGTATTAACACCAGGTATGTGAGATAATTTAGCAAGAGAACGCACAGTACAGTGGCCTATTAAAATGCCTAGATATTGTATATTTCAAAGTACAAAGCCGTGTAGTAACTGAACAGACGGTGGGTATTTACACCAGGTATGTGAGATAATTTAGCAAGAGAACGCACAGTACAGTGGCCTATTAAAATGCCTAGATATTGTATATTTCAAAGTACACAGCCGTGTACTAACTGAACAGACGGTGGGTATTAACACCAGGTATGTGAGATAATTTAGCAAGAGAACGCACAGTACAGTGGCCTATTAAAATGCCTAGATATTGTATATTTCAAAGTACAAAGCCGTGTAGTAACTGAACAGACGGTGGGTATGTACACCAGGTATGTGAGATAATTTAACAAGAAAACGCACAGTACAGTGGCCTATTAAATGGCCTAGATATTGTATATTTCAAAGTACAAAGCCGTGTAGTAACTGAACAGACGGTGGGTATTTACACCAGGTATGTGAGATAATTTAACAAGAGAACGCACAGTACAGTGGCCTATTAAATGGCCTAGATATTGTATATTTCAAAGTACAAAGCCGTGTAGTAACTGAACAGACGGTGGGTATTTACACCAGGTATGTGAGATAATTTAACACGAGAACGCACAGTACAGTGGCCTATTAAAATGCCTAGATATTGTATATTTCAAAGTACACAGCCGTGTAGTAACTGAACAGACGGTGGGTATTTACACCAGGTATGTGAGATAATTTAACAAGAGAACGCACAGTACAGTGGCCTATTAAAATGCCTAGATATTGTATATTTCAAAGTACACAGCCGTGTAGTAACTGAACAGACGGTGGGTATTTACACCAGGTATGTGAGATAATTTAGCAAGAGAACGCACAGTACAGTGGCCTATTAAAATGCCTAGATATTGTATATTTCAAAGTACAAAGCCGTGTAGTAACTGAACAGACGGTGGGTATTTACACCAGGTATGTGAGATAATTTAACAAGAGAACGCACAGTACAGTGGCCTATTAAATGGCCTAGATATTGTATATTTCAAAGTACAAAGCCGTGTAGTAACTGAACAGACGGTGGGTATTTACACCAGGTATGTGAGATAATTTAACACGAGAACGCACAGTACAGTGGCCTATTAAAATGCCTAGATATTGTATATTTCAAAGTACACAGCCGTGTAGTAACTGAACAGACGGTGGGTATTTACACCAGGTATGTGAGATAATTTAACAAGAGAACGCACAGTACAGTGGCCTATTAAAATGCCTAGATATTGTATATTTCAAAGTACAAAGCCGTGTAGTAACTGAACAGACGGTGGGTATTTACACCAGGTATGTGAGATAATTTAACAAGAGAACGCACAGTACAGTGGCCTATTAAATGGCCTAGATATTGTATATTTCAAAGTACAAAGCCGTGTAGTAACTGAACAGACGGTGGGTATTTACACCAGGTATGTGAGATAATTTAACACGAGAACGCACAGTACAGTGGCCTATTAAAATGCCTAGATATTGTATATTTCAAAGTACACAGCCGTGTAGTAACTGAACAGACGGTGGGTATTTACACCAGGTATGTGAGATAATTTAACAAGAGAACGCACAGTACAGTGGCCTATTAAAATGCCTAGATATTGTATATTTCAAAGTACACAGCCGTGTAGTAACTGAACAGACGGTGGGTATTTACACCAGGTATGTGAGATAATTTAGCAAGAGAACGCACAGTACAGTGGCCTATTAAAATGCCTAGATATTGTATATTTCAAAGTACAAAGCCGTGTAGTAACTGAACAGACGGTGGGTATTTACACCAGGTATGTGAGATAATTTAGCAAGAGAACGCACAGTACAGTGGCCTATTAAAATGCCTAGATATTGTATATTTCAAAGTACAAAGCCGTGTAGTAACTGAACAGACGGTGGGTATTTACACCAGGTATGTGAGATAATTTAGCAAGAGAACGCACAGTACAGTGGCCTATTAAAATGCCTAGATATTGTATATTTCAAAGTACAAAGCCGTGTAGTAACTGAACAGACGGTGGGTATGTACACCAGGTATGTGAGATAATTTAACAAGAAAACGCACAGTACAGTGGCCTATTAAATGGCCTAGATATTGTATATTTCAAAGTACAAAGCCGTGTAGTAACTGAACAGACGGTGGGTATTTACACCAGGTATGTGAGATAATTTAGCAAGAGAACGCACAGTACAGTGGCCTATTAAAATGCCTAGATATTGTATATTTCAAAGTACAAAGCCGTGTAGTAACTGAACAGACGGTGGGTATGTACACCAGGTATGTGAGATAATTTAACCAGAAAACGCACAGTACAGTGGCCTATTAAATGGCCTAGATATTGTATATTTCAAAGTACAAAGCCGTGTAGTAACTGAACAGACGGTGGGTATTTACACCAGGTATGTGAGATAATTTAACAAGAGAACGCACAGTACAGTGGCCTATTAAATGGCCTAGATATTGTATATTTCAAAGTACAAAGCCGTGTAGTAACTGAACAGACGGTGGGTATTTACACCAGGTATGTGAGATAATTTAACAAGAGAACGCACAGTACAGTGGCCTATTAAAATGCCTAGATATTGTATATTTCAAAGTACACAGCCGTGTAGTAACTGAACAGACGGTGGGTATTTACACCAGGTATGTGAGATAATTTAACAAGAGAACGCACAGTACAGTGGCCTATTAAAATGCCTAGATATTGTATATTTCAAAGTACAAAGCCGTGTAGTAACTGAACAGACGGTGGGTATTTACACCAGGTATGTGAGATAATTTAGCAAGAGAACGCACAGTACAGTGGCCTATTAAAATGCCTAGATATTGTATATTTCAAAGTACACAGCCGTGTAGTAACTGAACAGACGGTGGGTATTTACACCTGGTATACAAAAAGGGTATTGCAGGCACACAGAACCCAGAACACTAGAGCCAAATAAACTGTATTTAAAAAAATAAAATAAAATTCACAGCCGTATACTGCCAGATCAGATGGTGCATATACACACTAGTTATATAACAGGGTTGTTCAGCCTAAAAGAACGCTGAACAGTAGTGCCAAATATAGTTTGGTATGTAGCAGAGCACCTAATACACCACTAATGCCTCTCTCTGTCCCTACTCCAGCAGCTATCCCTGAATACAGCAGCCGTTCTCTGTAAAGTCTATATTGTAGTAAAGCTATCACTGAAGTCCACTGTAGTAGCCCTGATAAGGGCTTTTATTCACGCTCCTGCCTGTCCAACAGCTAAAATCTGTCTCTCCCTTCTCCAGCCTCTGTCCCTGACTAAGTTCACGCAGCATATGCGTACGAGCAGGAAGAGCTGAGTTTTTAATATTCGAGGTCACATGGTTTTTCCAGCCAATGCATGTAGACGCTGTTTTCGCGCTGCCAGCGTGCTCAGCGTGCCTGTCATACCCCCCCTGCATGTTGATTGGTGGAAAAAGAGCGCCAGGGAAGGTGGGAGGGGAAACGAATTCTAAGTGCGCCATCGCCGTTATACTCGATTGAAATCGAGTGTGCCGAATATCGTAGTATTCGATCGAATACCAGCTCGATCGAACACTACTCGCTCATCTCTAGTAAACTTCCAGCATGGATGGGAGTCAAGTGTGCCGCTGCAGCAGTGACATGTCCCCCAAGCGACATGTGACTTAGTGACAGGAGGACCAGTTCTGTCCTGCATTACACAGACCATACATTGACTTGAGTGGACATAGTGTAACACTTGATTTCTCCGGTGGTGGCGCGGCAGAGAAATTTAACACTTATTGAAAAGAATTCCCCTAAGGCTAGGGCTACATGACGACATGGATTTTTCTGCGACTGCCGTGGCGCAGTTGCAGCATGTCTCAGTGTGACACCACAGACTAACATTGTAGAAATTGTTGCGCGACATTGATGCGACATCAATTTCGTGCAAAAAATGTTGCTGTGTAGCCCTAGCCTAAAAGTTTCAGCTGCTCGTCTGCCTTAAAGAGGGCCTGTCTGTTTTAGTAACTAGTTGTAATATTAATTCTAGAGTACAGTGCCTTGCGAAAGTATTCAGCCCCCTGGAACTTTTCAACCTTTTGCCACATTTCAGGCTTCAAACAAAAAGATATAACATTTTACATTTTTGGTGAAGAATCAACAACAAGTGGGTCACAATTGTGAAGTGGAACGAAATTTATTGGATCATTGAAACTTTTTTTGTAATAATAAAACTGAAAAGTGGGGCGTGCAAAATTATTTACTTTCAGTTCAGAAAACTCCCTCCAGAAGTTGATTGAGGATCTCTGAATGATCCAATGTTGTCCTAAATGACTGATGAAGAGAAATAGAATCCACCTGTGTGTAATCAAGTCTCCGTATAAATGCACCTGCTCTGTGATAGTCTCAGGGTTCTGCATCATGAAGACCAAGGAACACACCAGGCAGGTCTGTGATACTGTTGTGGAGAAGTTTAAAGCCGGATTTGGATACCAAAAGATTTCCTAAGCTTTAAACATCCCAAGGAGCACTGTGCAAGCGATCATATTGAAATGTAAGGAGTATCAGGCCACTGCAAATCTACCAAGACCCGGCCGTCCCTCTAAACTTTCATCTCAAACAAGGAGAAGACTGATCAGAGATGCAGCCAAGAGGCCCATGATCACTCTGGATGAACTGCAGAGATCTACAGCTGAGGTGGGAGAGTCTGTCCATAGGACAACAATCAGTCCAACTCTTCACAAATCTGCCCTTTATGGAAGAGTGGAAGAAGAAAGACATTTCTTAAAGATATCCAAAAAAAGTCTCGTTTAGTTTGCCACAAGCCACCTGGGAGACACCAAACATGTGGAAGAAGGTGCTCTGGTCAGATGAAACCAAAATCCAACTTTTTGGAAACAATGCAAAACGATATGTTTGGCGTAAAAGCAACACAGCTCATCACCCTGAACACACCATCCCCACTGTCAGACATGGTGGTGGCAGCATCATGGTTTGGGCCTGCTTTTCATCAGCAGGGACAGGGAAGATGGTTAAAATTGATGGGAAGATGGATGGAGCCAAATACAGGACCATTCTGGATGAAAAGACCTGAGACTAGGACGGAGATTTATCTTCCAACAAGACAATGATCCCAAACATAAAGCAAAATCTACAATGGAATGGTTCAAAAATAAAGGTATCCAGGTCTTAGAATGGCCAAGTCACAGTCCAGACCTGAATCCAACTGAGAATATGTGGAAAGAGCTGAAAACTGCTGTTCACAAACGCTCCCCATCCAACCTCAAAGAGCTCCAGCTGTTTTGCAAGGAAGAATGGGCAAGAATTTCAGTCTCTAGATGTGCAAAACTGATAGAGACATCCCCCAAGAGACCGCAGCTGTAATCGCAGCAAAAGGTGGCGCAACAAAGTATTAATGCAAGGGGGCCGAATAATTTTGCACGCCCCACTTTTCAGTTTTATTATTACAAAAAAAAGTTTAAATGATCCAATAAATTTCGTTCCACTTCACAATTGTGACCACTTGTTGTTGATTCTTCACCAAAAAATTTAAAATGCTATATCTTTTTGTTTGAAGCTTGAAATGTGGCAAAAGGTTGAAAAGTTCCAGGGGGCCGAATACTTTCGCAAGGCACTGTATGTGTTCTTGTCTCTATGTTGTGCCATTCCTCCATTATTCCTACTAGAAATTTATGAATGAATTGACAGCAGTCTGCAATGAAGCTCCATCTTACCAATTAGGGGTGTGTCCCTACACGGTCTGACCCTGGCAGCTCTGACTGGATAGTGTCAGACTGTGCAGAGACATCCCCCCCCAACTGGTAAGACCCCTCTGGCCCTTCATTACAAACAGCTAGCAATTCATTGATAACTTCTAGCAGGAATAATAAAAGGTAATGAAAGTAGTTGCTAAAACAGACATGCCAGGAATTTGATCAGAAGTTCAGGAAAAATTTGATTAGCTTTGTTGTAACAAATAGTTTTTTTCCTAAAATTGTGGCTACATGTGTTTCAAAGTGAAAGTAAGAAGCACAGGAATGCAAGATCACCCATAATGCGGTGTAGACAATTATCAGCTAGCCAGCTCCTGTGATGTCACAGCCCTAAAAAGGCCTCATCCCGCACGGTCTCCGCCATTTCACTGTGAGCTGAACAAAGGGAGAGTCATAAGTGCTAGGAACAGTGTTGCTAAAAGCTTTTAATTGTGGAATATTGGATAGGGAAAGTGCAGGGACAGTATAGGGAGAGTTTTTACACACTGTGGGTCGAAGCATAGGGAGACCACAGGGACAATGTAGGGAGATCATAGGGAGAGTTGTTACACACTGAAGATAGAGCATAGGAAGAGTTCAGGGATAGTACATGGACTGTAATCTGAAGCTGAAGGGATCCATAGGAGACAGCACAGTTTGCATCAATCCCTGTGTAGGGCACAGATCTAATTGAATGGAGCCCACCTTGTTTAATAGATAAGCCATTCTATTATGCCTTGATTCTCAAATTGGGGTGAATAAGCTGTCTACTTCTTCTGTTATTGGGGTGCCTGTCACAGTAACTACCAGAAAGGACTAGCTTTGCATGTTGCTACATTGCACAGTGATGTACACCAAGATACACTCTCCCTGCAGGCTGCGATATAGCTGATTTAATGCACTTCATGATGAATTAATTCAGAACGAAGCGAATGTCTTGAAAAAATTTGGCGAAGTGTCTGAATCGGATTTTTGAAAACTTCGTTCTTCATCTCTACAACCATAGGGTGTAGAAATAACACTGCCCAATTAATGAACTTAGGAACGAAGATGCTTTACCACAGGTTCAGACACCCAGTCGGGGAATGGAAGTGCAAGCTTGTAGTGCACAGCCTACGAGGCCAGTGATGTGTCACCATAAATCTGATTCTCCAGGAAGCAGTGACCTCTCAGTTCTTGGAGGATATCTCTGGTAAAGATTGACCAACTGAAATGTTTCCCTAAAAAGTGCAATTTGTATGACGTTTCTCCATCCATCTTGTCAGAGTGATCCCCCTCCTTGGTCCCTAATATCTGTAAAACACAACCGCAAGCATGTCAGCTCTCAGAGTGTAGACTGTGCAGAGTCAGCACAATTCTTACGCCTCATGTTCATATGTAACCAGGAATTTATTCCCCTCAGGATTTCACAGTGACAAATTACACTGTGGGGGCAGGGCTACTCGCAGGTGGCGTATGCTTATTGTGGCTGATCCAGTGGTTATCACAAAGTCAACAATCAGGTGAGTCCTATAATTTATAGCCCCACCCAGGGGCGTAGATTTGGAGTTGCAGAGGTAGCAGTCACACCCCCTGGTATCTGATGGGGCCCAAAGGTCGCTCTTCCACATATGAAGTCACCAGATTTTGCTTTGAGACTCAGGAGTGTCAAGTCACGCCTCTGTCCCCGCCCCTGAGGAACATGAGTTGGTTCTTGTATCATTATTACTTTTTTAGATTTCCGTCACTGAAATATTCAGGTTCTTTAAACAGTTTTCAACTATCAACCATACAGAAAGAATTGCATAGATATACTATTGTAAATGCAGTTTAAGGGCTCATACGCACAACTGTTTGTACTCTGCTGTCCACAAAAAACGAATCCGCAAAAAAAAAAATATGGATGACTTCCGTGTGCATTCCGTATTTTGCATAACGGAACAGTTGGCCCCTAATAGAACAGTCCTATCCTTGTCCGTAATGCGCACAATAATGGGACATGTTCTATTTTATGGACATACGTAAACGGAATGCACGCGGAGTAACTTTCGTGTTTTTTGCGGACCGATTGAAATGAATGGTTCCGCATACGGTCCGCCAAAAAACTGAACAGACACGTAAAGAAAATACATTCGTGTGCATGAGGCCTTACCCTTTCGCCAAGTGTGATGCATAATATGTCACATGTCGGGTCTTTAAAGATGGCTCCTGCTCTGGGGGCCCGCCTGCTCCGCCATAGCTTCTGGGTGCTTGCTGTTTCACACATGTCACCATGGCATCTGAAGGGAGAGAATGCCAAATCTGTGCGCCTTCTTGCTAGTAACAGCCTCCCTTCACTGAGATCGGGGAAGCTGTTACACTGTAGTAATAGGCCGGAGCCTGCTGAAGGCTCTAATGCTGATTGCTGGTATATCCCAATACAGGCCTGAAGGTGGTAGCACTGCATTGGGACATACTGAAATATTCTGTAATGAATATTACAGGCCATCACTTTTTGTGGTGGGAAAACCTTTTTGATTCAGTGGGACGTATTCATCAAGCTCAACTGTTTTGAGGGGTAAAATTAGACAGGCGATTTGCTTAGTCTGTCTTTCTTTTGCCTAGCATCTATAAAAAGTTGCACAGCACTTCATGAATTAGACTAGGAGTATTGCTAACACACGACCGTATTTTGTTTCCGTGTCCGTTCCGTTTTTTTTGCGGACCGTATGCGGAACCATTCATTTCAATGGGTCCGCAAAAAAACGGAAGGTACTCCGTGTGCATTCCGTTTCCGTATGTCCGCATTTCCGTTCCGCAAAAAAGATAGAACATGTCCTATTCTTGTCCGTTTTGCTGACAAGGATAGGCATTGTTACAATGGATCCGCAAAAAAAACGGAAACACGGATGCCATACGGAATGTCATTCATTTTTTTTTTGCGGATCCGCAATTTGCGGACCGCAAAACACATACGGTCGTGTGAATGAAGCCATTGTAACAATGCCTATCCTTGTCAGCAAAACGGACAAGAATAGGACATGTTCTATCTTTTTTGCGGAACGGAAATGCGGACATACGGAAACGGAATGCACACGGAGTACCTTCGTTTTTTTTTGCGGACCCATTGAAATGAATGGTTCCGTATACGGTCCGCAAAAAGAACGGACACGGAAACAAAATACGGTCGTGTGAATGATGCCTAAGTCTGACAGGTTCATATTCACGAAGGCTAAATTCACACATCCGTGGAGCGCGGTCCGGGAAAACCCGGATCGCGCTCCTTCTGAGGGGAGGAGCGCACGGCGTCATTGGTGTACAGTGATACACTGTACACACTCGTATGGGCATGCGTGTACAAACTCGTATGCACATAAAATGTTGCGCAAGTGAGCTGAGAATAGGCGCATGTCTCCATGAAATGGTGACTTTTTAGAAAACATTTTGCGCAACTCGTCACTCAAAGCCAACAAAGAAAAGTACACCAGCCCTCGAGTGGAGTAGAAATTACACTATTTTTGTGACTAAATCAGGCGCAAAATAAGGCACACCTACATAAACAGGTCTGAAAATAGGCGCAAAAGTTCGAATACTTCTGAATTAGTGTAACAAATTAAACATAGGCGAATGAGGTGCGAATGCCTCCAATACAGGTGCATTTTCAGTAATAAATTGACTAAAAAAAAATAGTCTAAAACAGCATTTAAAAAAAAAAAGTTTAAAAAAAAACAACTCAAGGGTAACCACAACCAGTAAATGGATCTTACTGCATATCATGTGCTTTTCCACTAGAGGGAGCTATAGTATTGAAATTACAGTGATAAGCGCCATATAAGCTGCTTCCTACAATTCCCAGACCTTATATAAGGTAAATGATGTTCTTTAGATAATTTAGGTCTACATCATACCTATTAGTTATATGAGGATTTGAGGTCCATAAAATATTCCACACAACTTTCACAATCATGATGTATGTATTATGTGATTCTCCACAGACGCTCCATTACCTGAAACTCCAAGGCGGCCAATACAGAAGATTCCTTACAAGGTAAGGTTAAATGCATTTTCTTTATTGTGCAGTATTCAGCTAGATGTATCACAGATATCACATAGAAGCTCATTCAAGTGATTGGGACTGAGGTGCAATATCAGACTCAGCCTGTGGACACCAGTGGCGCTGTTCCTGGAAATCTGGCTCATGGGAGTTCTTCAGCTCCTTCATTCAGCTGATTGGTAGGGTTACTGCAAGTTGCCCCACCCAACGAACTGATACTGGTGGTCTATCTTAAAGGGATTCTGTCAGCAGCATTTCACATATTGAGTTATTTATACCATCGGATTCGGCCAGTTATAAGCAGTTCTAAATTGTAATTGTTATAGGTCACAGAGGCAGTTTTTGTGTTAAAAAACCGATTTTTAGTAGCTGTCACTCACTGTTAATAAGGAGCCCAAGGGGAGTTGCCAACCGTTGCAGGAGCCCGGGCTCGGCGATTCCTTGGAGCCCAGGCACGCCCACCTACTTAATATTCACTTCACTGACTCGCTCAGTGAAGCTTCGGCACGGACAAAATCCCGCACATGCGCAGTACATCAGGAGAGGCCAGTGCCCGCAGACTGCACGGGCGCAGGCCTCTTGATGTACTGCGCATACGCGGGATTTCGTCCGTGCCGAAGCTTCACTGAGCGAGTCAGTGAAGTGAATATTAAGTAGGTGGGCGTGCCTGGGCTCCAAGGAATCGCCGAGCCCGGGCTCCTGCAACGGTTGGCAACTCCCCTTGGGCTCCTTATTAACAGTGAGTGACAGCTACTAAAAATCGTTTTTTTAACACAAAAACTGCCTCTGTGACCTATAACAATTACAATTTAGAACTGCTTCTAACTGGCCGAATCCGATGGTATAAATAACTCAATATGTGAAATGCTGCTGACAGAATCCCTTTAAGGAGAGGTCAACAATATTAAAGTCCTCAAAAACCCCTTTAAACAGGACTTTTTGCTTGGTTTCAGTAACTACTTGTATTCCCCATGTAATACCAATTCTGGAGCTTCTATTCTTATAGTTCTGTGTTGTGCCATTCCTTTATTATTACTGCTAGAAGTTATGGATGATTTATTAGCAGTTTGCAATGAAGGTCCAGTTGGGTGTTACCAGTTGAGGGGTGTGTGTCCCTGCGCAGTCTGGCACTATCCAATCAATCCTACCAGTGTCAGACTGTGCAGCAACATACCTCCATCTGGTAACACCCAGCTAGAACCTCATTGCAGACTGCTAAAACTTATCCATAACTTCTAGTAGGAATAATAGAGGAATGGCAGAACATAGAGTCATATGAATAAATGTTCCAGAATTGTTATGATTTGGAATTCAAGAAGTTACTAAAGCAGACATGTCAGCAGAGGTGACTGGTCCTATCACCTTTTCTTACACGCCTGTTTTAACAGCTACTTGCATTCTCCATGTAATAACTATTCTGGAGCATCTATTCTTATCACTCTGTGCTCTGCCATCCCTCTATTTTTCCTGCTAGAAGGTGTGAATGAATTAGTAGCAGTCTGCAGTAAGGGTATAGAGAGGTGCTGTCACGAACCAGCGGGTGTGAACCCACTATGCCACACGACCAACCTCCTCTAAGGGCGTTGTCTAAGTGAACCCCTCGTTCTTCACAGTACCCTTGATGGTGGGCATAGACTTTCTCAAGGGGAACTCCAGGTCGCTACTTCTTGAGCAGGATTGGAACACGAGGGAGCTGGTCCAGGAGGACCAGGAGGTACCTGAGCAAGGTACCAGAGGTACAGACGTAGTCAGCAGGCTGAGGAGCGACAGCGCAGGACCGAAGGATGAGGCAGATGTGAAGTCAACCAAGCAATAGGTTAGGGCTAGCGGCACAGATACAGGTCAGGCGGCACAGATACAGGTCAGTCAGTCTGGGTCGGCAACAGGAGAGTCAAGGCAAACAGGCAGTGATCAAACAGGTAGCGGAGTCCAGAAACACAAGTCAGGCAGACCGTAACACAAGCAGAGATATCAGCAACCTATGCAGGACACAAGGACCTTTGACGCTCAGGCACCTGGAACGGGGGCTGGACCACTAAAATAGGTGCAGGATGTCTAGTATTGGTCGCACAGGTCACATGTGCAAAACCGTTACGTCACAAGAAGTGATGTGTGCCGGCCCTTACCAAGGTGCTCCAGGAAACAGGCTAGAAAGCATGCTGTATCCAGGGCAGAAAGGAAACAGTGGAGCGGATTCCAGAAGGGACAGCATCTGCAGTTACAGAATCCAGGACCGAAGCAGTGCATGGAGAGACACCGGCAGCAGATCACCGATGCTACCTGCCCTGTAATGCAGCTGGACGCGGGCAGGGAGGGCAGTGCTCGTTCCAGCACGGAGCGTGGGACCACGATGGTGAGTAGGCGAACACCGGCAATCTGCAACCACTGTTACAGGTGTTAACCAGTTGGGGGTCTGACACTGACAGCACTGATTGGATAGAGTGAGACTGTGCAGCTACACATCCCAAATGGTTACCACCCCTTTGTACCCTTACTGCAGACTGCTAGCAATTCATTCATAACTTCTAGTAGAAATAATAAAGGAATGACACAACATACAGACATAAGAATAGATGTTCCAGAACTGTTATTACATGGGGAATGCATGAAGAAATTAAAAGAGACATGTGAGGAGAGGTGAGAGGTCCTCTTTAATGATATTTGTGGAGTGTGGACCTATAGAATACTGTAATGCAGGGGTACACAACGTTTTCTGATTGGGGGCCACATTGCGAGACTGAACCAATGATGAGGGCCGAAAATAAAATTCAAAAGGGTATTAGAAACTGAAATACTGTATTTATACCATATTGAGCACACAGTATATACCATGTCTAGTTAGAGTTCCAGGACTCCCATCTAATGGGAGAATACATGAAAAATACATGTGAGCAGCCACAAGACATAGATATACATGTCTGTTACCAGATGGTTGGGGGCCGCACAGAATGGTATCAAGGGCCGCATGTGGCCCCCGGGCTGCAGGTTGTGCACCCCTGCTGTAATGCATATGACTGCCCAGTTAGATTTGCACTCGAGACCCGAGGAGGTTTGCTAACCTTTGAGGACATTTTTCCACCCAGATGAAATAAATTTCTCTTTTCGACAGAGTAAGAAGAGGAAGAAGGTGCTGAGCATGAAACAGAGGTGAAGAAAGGTAGAAATGGTGTGTAACATCCACATATATGAATGTACATGATGGTCTACAGCGTCCTTTGTTGCAGGATTCGCCGGGGGGGATGGGAACCTCCCCAACATCACCAAGAGTCCATGCCTAGTCCTCTCCTCAGCTGTCCCTCTGAATCGGAGACCCCGGCTTTGCCCCCTGAAGTGCTTTACATGCTGAAAAGTGTCCGGTGAGATGCACAGTCCCCATGATATTGTGGTGCGGGTTCCATGGGTTCCTCCTCAGTGTCCTGTGTAGACCTTATCTCGAGGCACAAGACGGTGGGAAGTTAATAATACTTCATCTCTGTAACCATCTCTCATATCGTCTTTCTCCTGCTTCCCTTGTCTTGTCTAGTGTGCTGGGACACTTTGAGCGACCTCTCTTCCTCTCGTTGTGTCAACACGTGGTGTCTGAGTATTATGAGCCTGGACATTTGGTCTTCTGCCCTGGACAGCCTGACTCCAGTATTTACATAGTCCTGGAAGGCAGACTGGAGCTCTCGCTCACTGATCCAGTAAGACTTCTACTTGGCATGGCGGCAACCATGGCGGCATATGCTGTGTGAATCATTCTGTAAGATTAATGGAAAGTTCAGTCAACATTACATTTAAGTTCTACTTCACCCCTCCCTCCTGCCACCCAGGGCACATGACTACGGTATGCCCTTTCCTTTACCCCCTCCTGCCACCCTGGGTACATGACTCATGTGTGCCCTTTCCTTTACCCCCTCCCTCCTGCCACCTAGGACATGTAACTCCGGTATGCCCTTTCCTTCACCCCTTCTCTCCTGCCACCCGGGGTACATGACTCCATTGTGCCCTTTCCTTCACCTACTACCACATGGGGCACATGACTACAGTATGCCCTTTCTTTTACCCCTTAACTCCTGCCACCCGATGCACATGACTCTAGTATTCCCTTTCTTTCACCCCCATCCGTCCTGTCACCCAGGGCACATGCCTCCTGTGTGCCCTTTCCTTTACTCCCTCCGTCATGCCACACAGGGCACATGACTCTTGTATGCCCATTCCTTTATTCCTTCCTTCCTGACACCCAGGGTACATGTATCCTGTATGCCCTTTCCTTCACCCCCTCCCTCCTGTTACCTGGGGTACATGACTCCTGTAAGCCCTTTTCATCATGCCCTCCTACCTCCCACCCAGGGCACATGACTCCTGTATGCCCTTTCCTTCATACTCTCCCTCCTACCACCCAGGGCACATGACTTTGGTGTGCCTTTTCCTTCACCCCCTCCCTCCTGCCACCGGGAGCACATGACTCCGGTATACCCTTTCCATCACCCTCGCCCTCCTGCCACCTGGGGCACATGACTCCTGTATGCCCTTACCTTACCCCCTCCTTACTGCAACCCGGGGCACATGACTCTGGTATGCTCTTTTCTTCACCCACTCCCTCCTGCCACCCGGGGCACATGACTCTGGTATGCCATTTCAGGGCAGTCCTAGGTTTTGACAGTAGGACCTCACAGCCCTCTCATCTACTATCCTCATGAGCTTATTATACCTGATACATTTCATGATATCATCTAAAAATATCTTTATCTTCTTCGAAGGATGGTACCAGACATTACATGAAGTCCATAGCTCCTGGTGACAACGTCCACAGTCTTCTGAGTATTCTGGATGTTCTCACGGTAAGCTGATGTTATGAGGAGGGGTGAACATACCGTAGGACAACTAATTTGTGTCCAGTGGTCTAAAATTATTTTGAGCTTGGTTGCCAAAATATAACACCCACCATTTTAAAAATTTTCCCAAAATTCAAAGGAGATGTTTCTTTGCCAATATATCTACCAAGCATACCCTCTGAAAGGGAATCTTTCAGAAGTTTGACCATACCAAACTGTTGACAGAACTAAGTAGAAGCTGGGGAGAATAGTACAAACATACATTTTTTGGAGCTTTTTAATATCAGAAGTGGTGTGGATATGAAGTTTTATTCTGCCAGGTTATGCTCCTGCCAGGGTTCACTGCAGGGTTTCACTGTGGAACATTCTTTGCTCTCTGCACTGAGCTACCTCACTGCCTCTCTCCTCTGGGTGAGAGCCATACTGGTCTCCTGGTTGGAGGCTACAGCAAAAAGGGGATGATACTAGGGGCATTTGGGTTGGCACCCATGGGCTCGATGTCAAATAAGGGGCCCATTATGGCCCCAAGCCCCATTATATATTCATATTTTCATTTCTCACTAAGTGCAGCTCTGGTGCTGTGCTAACAACAGTAGGCAAAGCCCTAAATGGAGAGGAGAGTGAGGAAGGACTTACTTAACTACAACACCTCCTCTCTGCCAGTTCCCACTATCGTGGGGCAGCACGCCGTTGCACCGAGCAGGGACGGATCCGACAGGTTGTTCCCAGATGGAACAGCCTGCTGGATCTGCTTAACGCAGATGTGAAACAATCCTTAGGGGGCTAAAAGTTACTGTTAAAAAAGTTTAACAAAAAAAAAACCATAAGCAGATTAAAAGTCTAAATCACCAGGTATCCAAAAATGTCTCAACTATTAAAATATAAAAATAGTTGTCCTGCGCAGTGTACGCCGTAACGAAAAAAAATTAAAACGCGTGATTTGCCATTTTTGGTTACCTTATCCTCCCAAAAAATTGAATAACAATGATCAAAAAGTTGTATTTAGAGATGAGCGAGCACTAAAATGCTCGGGTGCTCGTTATTTGAGTTGAATTTTTCCCGATGCTCGGGTGCTTGTTTCGAATAACGAAACCCATTGAAGTCAATGGGAGACTCGAGCATTTTTTGCAGGGGACCAAGGCTCTGCCTAGGGAAGGCTGGGTGAAAACCTGGAAACCTCAGAAAATGATGGAAACACCACGGAAATGGACAGGAAACAGCAGGGGAAGCATGCATGGATGCCTCTGAGGCTGCCTAATCCCACCATTACCCCAAATTCTCAGGCAACAGCCTGGTGGTTACCCTCATGGCAATTGTGCTCACCCAGACAAAGAAAGGCGATGCAAATACCCATCACATGTTAGGGAAGCACCCAACTAGGTGCAACGAAGGTCCATCACCGCCAATTTTCAGGGACCCGGTAATGGTGACCCACTTAAAAATGCTGCCTGACAACCTGGCGGTGAACCCCTGATTGTCTGTCTTTCAATAAGATTGCAGTGTAAAGCATGGTGGTGAGCCTCAGTAATAAGATTGCAGTGTAAAGCATGGTGGTGAGCCTCAGTATGACTTTTTAGATGGAGATTGCATGTGGTCACGTACTCCCTGGAACCCCATAGTCACCCCTTCTCTGATGTGCTACCCCAGAACATTCTCTGTCCCAATTCGCAAGACCTTTTGCAGTCTCCGTGTGCTGACAGTGGGAATTTACCAGTGTTGTCTGAGAAGGTGGTGGACAATGGCGAGACACAGGTGTCGGGGGGTGAGGTAGTTGTATGGGAAGCAAGTTACAATGGGGACTCCTTGGGGGGACTTTCTCATGATGGGACAGATTCAGCTTGGGTGGATCAGGCACGGGAACAGATCAATTTTTTTTTTTGTGTTTATTTAACTTTTATTTAGCACAAATAACCACAGAGATATTTATTCGTTCTCTTCACTGCGCAGTCTGGCGTTGGGGTTCGTCACTTTGATGGCGAGCTGTGCCGCTTTCTCCACAATGGTCTTTCGGTTCTTTGAGGAGACGTTGAGGAGATCAGTGAAATTCAGTGAATGACTACGCAGGACCCCAACTTAAAAAATTTGCATCAACCGGTACAGTCGTAAATTATGAGCTTGATCAAGTGTGGCATGTGTTCTATGTATTCTTCTCAGTTTAATACCGTATATGGCAGCTATCCGGAAAAATAGTTTGGAGAGAGAGAAAGATAGGAAAAAGACGTAAATTGTTTGGAGAGAGGGCCTGTAGGTGGACCTCCGGAAAAATTGTTTGGAGAGAGGGCCTGTAGGTGGACCTCCGGAAAAATTGTTTGGAGAGAGGGCCTGTAGGTGGACCTCCGGAAAAACTGTTTGGAGAGAGGGCCTGTAGGTGGACCTCTGGAAAAATTGTTTGGAGAGAGGGCCTGTAGGTGGACCTCCGGAAAAATTGTTTGGAGAGGGGGCCTGTAGGTGGACCTCTGGAAAAATTGTTTGAAGAGAGGGCCTGTAGGGGGCCCTCCTGAAAAATTGTGGTAAAAGAGTGCCAGTTGGACCTCTAAAAAATGGCGTTTTTTTGGTCAGCGTTAGGCAAAGACGACATGGAGGAGGAGTAGGAGGAGTAGAGAAGAGGAATCGGATACATAAGTAATGTTAATCTTTATCTGCTTTCCCCCGGAGGAGATTTGAATTCCTGTGAAATCCAGGCTTTGTTCATTTTAATAAGCGTCAGCCTGTCAGCGCTGTCAGTTGACAGGCGTGTACGCCTATCGGTGATGACGCCACCAGCTGCACTGAATACCCGCTCTGACAGCACGCTAGCGGCAGGGCAGGCCAGCACCTCCAAGGCGTACAGCGCCAGTTCAGGCCACGTGTCCAGCTTTGAAACCCAGTAGTTGTATGGAGCAGAGTGATCGCTACGGACGTTGGTATGGTCAGCTAGGTACTCCCTCACCATCTTTCTGTACAGCTCCCCCCTACTCTGCCTAGACTGGGGACAGGTGACAGTGTCTTGCTGGGGTGACATAAAACTGGCAAAGGCCTTGGAGAGCGTTCCCCTGCCAGTGCTGGACAAGCTGCCTGCTCGCCTCCTCTCCCCCGCTATTTGGCTCACAGAACTATGCCCTCTGCCGCTATCGGCGTCAGATGGGAAGGATTGTTTCAGCTTGTGCACCAGGGCCTGTTGATATCTATTCACTCTCATACTCCTTTCTTCTGCAGGGATGAGAGTGGAAAGGTTCTGCTTGTACATTGGGTCCAGGAGAGTGAACACCCAGTAATCGGTGTTTGAAAAAATGCTTCTAACGCGAGGGTCACGGGATAGGCAGCCTAACATGAAGTCTGCCATGTGCGCCAGAGTCCCAACACGTAAGAATTCCCTCTCCTCACTGGACTGACTCTCCATTTCCTCCTCCTTCTCCAATTCAGCCCATACACACTCAAGAGTTAAGAAGGACTGAGCATTGGTACCCTCTACTGTCTCGTCGACATTCTCCTCCTCTTCCTCCTCATCCTCATCCCCCTCCTCCGATACGCGCTGAGAAACAGACTGGAGGGTGCTCTGGCTATCAAGCGACGTATCTTCCTCCACCGTCTCTTGTGACAAGCGCAAAGCATCCGACTTGATGCTGAACAGTGAGTTTTTCAACAGGCAAAGCAGCGGGATGGTGAGGCTGATAATGGCGGCATCGCCGCTGACCATCTGTGTTGACTCCTCAAAGTTGCTTAACACCTGGCAGATATCAGACATCCACGTCCACTCCTCATTGTAGACTTGAGGAATCCGACTGACCTGACTACCAGTTCTAGTGGAAGTTGACATCTGGCAGTCTACAATCGCTCTGCGCTGCTGGTAAACTCTGGATAACATGTTTAATGTCGAATTCCATCTCGTGGGCACGTCGCACAACAGTTGGTGAGCGGGCAGTTGTAGGCGGCGCTGCGCTGCCCTGAGAGTGGCAGCATCTGTGGTCGACTTGCGGAAATGCGCACAGATGCGGCGCACCTTGGTGAGCAAATCAGACAGATTGGGGTATGTCTTGAGGAACCGCTGAACTATTAGACTGAACACTTGGGCCAGGCATGGCACATGTGTCAGTCTGCCGAGTTGTAGAGCCGCCACCAGGTTACGCCCGTTGTCACACACAACCATGCCTGGCTTGAGGTTCAGCGGTGCCAGCCACAGATCGGTCTGCGCCGTGATGCCCTGTAACAGCTCTTGGGCGGTGTGCCTTTTGTCACCTAAGCTCAGCAGTTTGAGCACCGCCTGCTGGCGCTTACCCACAGCACTGCTGATGCGCCTAGAGCTACCAACTGAAGGCGCCGTGCCCACGGATGGTAATGAGGAGGAGGAGGTGGAGGAGGGGTCGGAGGAGGAGGCGGCATAGTACGTCTGAGAGACCGTGACCGAGGTAGGCCCCGCAATCCTCGGTGTGGGCAGTACATGAGCGGCCCCAGGGTCAGTCTCGGTCCCAGCCTCCACCAAGTTAACCCAATGTGCCGTCAGTGAGATATAGTGTCCCTGCCCGGCAGCACTTGTCCACGTGTCTGTGGTTAGGTGGACCTTCTCAGAAACAGCGTTGGTCAGGGCACGGATGATGTTCTGTGACACGTGCTGGTGTAGGGCTGGGACGGCACATCGGGAAAAATAGTGGCGGCTGGGGACCGAATACCGAGGGGCAGCCACCGCCATGAGATTGCGAAAGGCCTCGGTCTCTACCAGCCTATAGGGCAGCATCTCCAGGCTCAGCAATTTGGAGATGTGGACGTTGAGGGCTTGGGCATGTGGGTGGGTGGAACTGTATTTCCTCTTGCGCTCCAGCGTCTGCTGTAAAGACAGCTGAACGCTGCGCTGGGACACATTGGTGGACCCTGTGGAGGATCGTGGAGGCGAAGGTGTGGTTTTCCGGCGGGAGGCGCTCGTGCCAGGGTCCTGGGCAGGGGTTGACTAGCAGAGGCAGCGAGTGACACAGGGGAAGGAGCAGTGGTGTGACCCGCAGGAGGTGGTGAACGGCCTTGGTTCCATTGAGTGGGGTGTTTAGCACTCATATGCCTGCGCATGCTGGTGGTGGTTAGGCTAGTAGTGGTGGCACCCCTGCTGATCCTGGTGTGGCACAGGTTGCACACCACAGTCCGTCAGTCATCCTCACTTTCTTTAAAGAACCTCCAGACTTGAAAACATCTAGGCCTCGCCACGGGAGCTTCACTACGTGAAACAGTTGCTGCTGATGCACCAGCTCTGGCCCTGCTTCTCCCTCTGGCCACACCACTGCCTCTTCCAACCTGTTCTGGTGCAGTACTCGCCTCCGCCTCAGAAGCATTGTCTTCACTCGGATTATCAACCCAGCTTGGGTCAGTCACCTCGTCATCCTCCGATTCCTCAGTCTGCTCCCCCCTTGGACTTCCTGCCCTGACAACAACTTCACCACCGTCTGACAACCGTGTCTCCTCATCGTCCGACACCTCTTTACAAACTTCTTCCACTAACTCAACATTGTCATCATCATCATCACCCACAGACTGCGACAGTTGGAAAACTTGGGCATCAGGAAAGAGGTCAGCAGCAACCTGAGAAGTGGTTTGTGACTCTGGGAAGGGTCCAGAAAACAGTTCCTGAGAGTATGCCGGATCGCATTCCAAATTTTCCTGGGAGGGGGCAGACTGGGGGGAAGGAGGTTGAGGTGGAGGAGCCAGAGGAGTGTTCCCTTGGGTAACGTGGGTGGACTGCGTGGAAGACTGACTGGTGGACAAATTACTTGAAGCATTGTCCGCAATCCACGACATCAGCTGTTCGCACTGTTGTGGTTTCAACAGTCCTCTACCACGTGTCCCTGTAAGTTGAGACATGAAGCTAGGGAGTGTAGCTCTGCGGCGTTCCCCTGCTCCCTCATCAGCAGGTACTGTCTCACCCTGCCCAGGACCACGGCCTCTGCCACCTGCAGTAATTGAATGCCCACGCCCACTCCCTCGTCCTCGACCCTTAGCCCTGGGGTTCAACATTTTCTGTATATAAGTGTATTATATAAAAAATAAAAAATAAATGGGCCTGGTGTACTGAAACCCACAAACTTGTTCAGTCTGGTTGAATTAAATGACGGAAGTGCCACCTGGACAGAAAATACGGATTGGAGTGTGTACTGAACTGTGACACACAGAATGGTTCCACACTGCTGTGTGAAATGGATTTGTATCACTGAGCTAAAACAACAAAAAAACTATTTTTTTAATATATTTTTTTGTTAGTTTTGTTTTTTTTTGGAACGTGACGTGCAGAAACTATCGTAGAGCTAACTGATGAGGGCTTAATAGAGTGAGGGCTTAGTCCATATATTGTTTGCATTTATTGTTTTAGTGCATTTTTTCCGTGAATTTCTAAATTTAGCCTTGTACATCCGCACATTTTACTGTCACATGGTGCAGGATGTCTGTATATGTTTTTCGTGAATATTTGTTGTCTCTGGAAGGTGTAGCACCTTCTGGTGTGAATGCGCTCCTATAACTAGGGGAGTAGCATTCATGTGCACTTTTGCCCCACCTATCTAAGAGGCAACCTTGATTAAGGTGGTACATATAGGTGTGTGTGCTCCTCCTCTCATTGGTTGCTGATGCACACAGAGGTAACTAGGAGCAGCACACTATATGTGCAGGGTCTACGCACCTAAACATAGATGCACAACCGCATAGGAAGGTTTAGCGTAGGACCTGCCTGGACTGAGACCACCGTGGCGCTGGGTAGGTGGGCACAGATGTATTTTGATCAAAATGTATTGGCTAAGAGTCTCAGATTTTATCTATAGAGTGAGGGCTTAGTCCATATATTGTTTGCATCTATTGTTTTAGTGCATTTTTTCCGTGAATTTCTATATGAACAGAAAATTAAAAATGTTATGGCTATTGGAACTTGGGCTGGAAAAAATAAAAGTGCAATTCTGAGCTAATTTAGATTTAATGAACATGTGTCCCTGTAATAGGACCCTCAGGAAAATTGAAAAATGCAAAAAAGTTGTCGAAAATTTTCTGAATTGGTTTTATGTATCTGAAATAGAAAAAAATAATGCATTTTGTGATATATTGACTTTTGATATTTGGGTAACAGGACAGTAACATCACTATGGACAACACATTGGTGTGGTGGGGGCTTGAGAAAACTGGTAGCAGGTACTGGGACAGAATTTCATAGATGTTGGATTAGAGGTGCATTTTTGTACTACATGACATTGAGGCAGTGCTCATTTTTAGTCTTTTTGGCACAGTTGGCATTACAAAAGGTCATACACCCAAACGTTTTCTTTTTTGAATAGATAATTGGTATTGAATAATTCTTTTATTAGCAGATCTTCTTATTTTTCTGTTTCCTCATATAGGGTCACCAGAGGCCTTACCGCACAGTGACGGCAAAGGCCATAGAGAAAAGCACTGTACTGCGTCTTCCTGTTGAGGCATTTTGTGCTGTCTTCAAGGAGTATCCTCAAAGCCTAATCCGAACGGTTCAGGTTGGTACATGCATTTTCTAAGTCTTATATATATATATATATATATAAAAACTATTATGACTCTTTTTGTAAGGGCATGCTGGGAGTTGGAGACCACTACTCTAAATCTTGGCTCTTCAAATAATAGCCTGTGGTTGTGATGGCTAACCTCCGGCACTCCAGCTGTGGTAAAACTACAACTCCCAAGATGTACACTTGCTTGGCTGTTTTCAGAACTCTATAGAAATGAATGGAGCATGCTGGGAGTCGTAGTTTCACCACAGCTGGAGTGCCGGAGGTTAGCCATCATTAGCCTATGGTTTGCATGTGTCCAACCATATTCACGTCCGGTCTTGAATGAATGATGAATAAATCTTGTTGTTACAAGAAGATTAACCTATAGCTCGTATGACGTTGATGGTCCCCTAATTTGTGGTCCAATAATAATCAGAAAGAGGCAATAATTATCATTTTTGGGAAATGTTCTCTGTCTGAGCATCCAAAATGTGGACATGAGAATACAGAATAATGCATTTTAATAAGATAATTGCTGGGGCGTAGCTAAAGGCTCATGGGCCCTGGTGCAAGAGTTCAGCTTGGGTCCCCCTTCCCTCAGGGCCTTGTGGCCAAGGGAGCACATAGCCTTCATGCTGCCTGAGGCAAAGATTGAAACGGCACCCCCCCCCCCCATGCTAAATTCTTGACCTAACCCCTTCCCCCCCCAGCCAGAGGTGTAACTTGATCAGCATACTCTTTCTATAATACCAATGTGTTCTTATGCGGCACACGGATCTTTGGTCCCCCTCAGGGTCCTGGGCCCGGTAGCGACTGCTACCTCTGCACCCCCTATAGCTACGCCCCTGGATGATTGGTTTCAATCAAGGAAATTTTTAGTTTGATTGAGAATGTTCATTCATGGTGACACGTAATCACAAGTGTACTGCATAAATTATGAGCAGACAGTAAGAGATCCCTCTATGAATTGCCTTAATTTTATGTTGGATACAATTCTGTCCCATAATGATGGTCTGCAGCACAGGTGTGAAACCTATTCTCATCCAAGGGCTATGTTGTCAAACTCAACCACAGCAGCACTTCCATGAGCTACAAAAAATAAGCATAGAATTTACAGTTGAGACATTTATGACGTCTCAACAGTATATGCAATAAATATCTGGTAATCGGGAACTATTTTTGGACTTTTTGGACCCTTATCTTTGTATTGTAGTTTATTGGAGAAATGGAAGATCTTGAGCTTTTCACACCTCTAATACTCTAAAATAGAGGGAGCTACATGCCTTCATGTTCACCTTCATACCTCATCTTCTCTCTCCAAAGTGCTGAACAGCAGCAGCAGAACACCTATTACTTCCTGATACATGAGGGTCCCAAAGATTGAAACCTTAGCGCAAGGATTCAAAGTGCTCCAAAGAGAGAGGGTACCAATACACGTTTTTTTCAGGATTTTACTATCCCGAGGATAGACCATCAATATTTGGTCAGCAGGGGACTGATCCCACACCCCTATTTCAGTATTGCTCCTGCACCAGAAGTCAGCACCAGAACTACACTACTCCACTTGTACTCCCTTTCATGTCAATGGAACCAGCGATGAAGTAACCAGCTCCATCCACTATACAATTGATGAAGCTGTGGAGTTTCTGCACCAACTTCAGGTGGTGGAGCTACCCTTAAACAGCCGATCGCTGGAGGTGTCGGAGTCCTGCTGATCAAATATTGATTGTCTATCCTGAAGAAAAGCCATCAATAGTAAAATCCAGGACAACCCCTTTTATACACTGCCCCCTGAGGCCTACGCTAGGCATTACACACTAACAGTGTTTCCTGGATCTTTTGACAGCTGTGTGTTTTTGTTGAAATTTTAGATCTCATGCAAATTGACATTGCAGGCCTCAGGTTGCACCCTTGATCTTTAAATGCCTTACTATATGTCAGTATCCTAGTTACCTCTTTTTTTCCTCTCAACAGATCATTGCCCTTCGTCTGCAAAGAGTCACATTCCTTGCCCTGCATCATTATCTGGGACTTACTATTGAGCTCTTCCAGCACGTGAGCACAGTAAAGTAACATAGTTACAGAGCTGATAAGATTAAAAATGGCACAGGTCCATCAAGTCCTACCTATAATCTTACTGTGTTGTTCCAGAGGAAGACCCCTCTGAGGTGGAAACCAATTGCCCCATATTAAAGAATTTTTTTTTTTTATGGCAATTAGAATAAATCCCTGGATTACGTCCCAGAAATCTAATATATATATCTTGTCATGATGTTCCCCTCGAAGATATCTGTTCCCCTCTTGAACTTGTCCAATGAATCAACCATCACAACCTCTTCTAGCAAGGAGTCCCAGAGTCTCACTGCTCGTACAATAAATAGTCCCGTCTATAAGAATCTCAGAACTGTCCATCTATATATTTATATATTGTAACTAGATTTTCCCTAAAAAAGAGGGGATTTCAGTCAGCACATCCCAATGCGCAGGAGCACGTTGCTATGGCTGATTGCAATGAAGAGGAAAATACATACAATGCAACGGCACACTGCCAACCAGATAAAGCACAAAATGCCATAGTGATATGAAGTATTCTGGAGCTAATGCTATGCTTGTTTGGTAAATTAGAGATTCTTAGCAAATATATTTTGTACAAAATTATCTGGGCCCGTTCACCAAATCGTCAAGGTGATCTCTGTAGGATGGGAACCTAACACTATTTCCTACCTGTTATGTGCCAACCTTGGCTTCCGTATAATCAGGGGGTGTTTGGTTCCACATGCATGCTGGGTCCCTTCTGCCTTTTGCCATTTGTAGTGCTTCAAAAGCCTCCACTAATACAGGGATGCAGGTACCAAGCATGCATGCAGAGTCCACTCGGCTTTATAGTTACACTAGTTAAAATCAGCCTATGGAGCAGGTGGGGCTAGTCAGGAGTGCATGACCAAATGGAGTAGCCACACCTCCAGTATAAACTTACAAAGAAAAAAAGAGGGGTTTTCAGTCAGCACATCCCAATGCGCAGGTGCACGTTGCTATGGCTGATTGCAATGAAGAGGAAAATACATACAATGAAACAGCACACTGCTAACCAGATAAAGCACAAAATGCCTGGGAGATATGAAGTATTCTGGAGCTAATGCTTCATATCTCTATGGCAAGTTAAGTTTACTGTCCACCGATATTTCCAAATGTTTTAGTGGCACATTTATCCGTTGTTTTACTATTTAATACATAATTGTAGAACTTTATTCCTTAGCCCATAGGTATAACACTTATCCCCAATAAATTTACTTTGCGATCTCTCAGCCCAAGCTTCCCCAAATCCCTCAGTCTGGGTTTTTACAAGTGTGGTAGTTAGAAAATGTAACCAGGGAGTTCTGTCTCTATGAACAGGACCTACAAGCTGAGTCAGGCACTACTCGGGCAGCACGACCTCGTCTTGCTAGAAGTATGACTCATTTTGGAGGTAAGATTAAGATACCTTCACATTTTGGGAATAATTATGGGATACCTTATAGATATTGACCCCCAGCTGTTCTTCAATAGCATATATCTCCAAAGGCCATTTGTGGAAATTACTTTCCAATGTGGCGTTACAGAATTATTTCTTCATGCACCATAATGTCCACTTTTTTGGTTTTGAGTAGATTTGGAAAGTGCTGCAGTGGCATCATCAACTCGCCAGAGACCTCCAACGCTGGGCAGTTGCAAATCTGCATCTTCAGGAAGACCAGGTGTGACTGGTACTATAGTTACTTGTGACCTCTTATCTTTTGTTATTTCAACAGTGAAACCTCTCCAGAAGACCACTACTTTGAGAAGACCACTTCTGGTGTTATGCGGGTTGGCCACTCTGTGAGGTCTTTTATAGTCTTGGATAACTCCTTTAAGTTATCATTAGATACTTTAATATTAGTGAAGGTTCATAAGTTGTTTTCACAACCCCACCATGGTGTTTTGAAGGTTCATGAGATTTTAAACACTATTAGTAAGGGCATGTTTTAGCTGACCTTGGCTACAGTGGTAACTACTGCAACCACGTAAATCGAGACCACTAGGGAGGACTAGAGTGGCGACACTGGAAGAGTGGCTTGTTTGCTGAAACATTGCTGTTATGTTCTGCTCCACAACAAAACATTAACTCTACTGGTACTTTGGAGCCTTCTTGCGTATTGGACTTCTATGTTGGATCTAGGTGGAACCCCACTCCATGTAAACAGGCCTCATCCTTACCTGGTCCAGATGTTGCCTGTTTGGATATATCATCTGCTCTCTTTCATAGTAATTTAGTTGGTGTCCCATGATCTTTATTATTTTTATTGTGTCTTCACAATGGTAGTGAAAGAGTTCTGTAGGGTTAACATCCTATTTTTTTAATGTTATTATCATCACTTACAGGTTTTTGGCGGTCTCTGGACTGTGAACTTGAGCAAAGTCATATCCTACAGACATCTGCATCTACACCTGATGTGGTAAAATCTTGCTTTTGAGAACTGAGACATAGTGGTTGGGGATGATTTTGGTGGGGTCCCTTTCCCTCAGGAGCCCACATGCCCTTCTGTCTAATGAAAAAGTTGTGTAAAGCTTTAGTGGGTGGGTTTTATAGGTTTATTATATCATCATAAAGGATGGTGTGTGATCTACAACCAGCTATCTGGGGGTAGGGGCACGGTTTAGCTTTTGCTCCTGAGCTTCAAGGTAAATGCATTTTACTGATTTCACTGATTTTATGGGAATTTTGGGGGATTCTATGGATAAATACTTTTTACTTACTACAGTCTATGGATTTTGTTGGAGGATCGAGACTGGGAGTCTGAGGAGAAGACAAAAAGACTATTAGAGAATGGAAGGAGACAGCTGGCCAGACTGATGGACCTTGAGGTGACATTTGTTCATATCATTATTTTTTTCCCCTTTCCATATACATGGTTGGCCTTAGGTTGGGCGGTGCCCTGTGTGACACCATAAGGTGTATACAGATGAAAAAGAACCATGCTAAACAATACCCAATTATACCAAACAGTATGGTATCTAAATATAATTTCTATGTATTGGCCAAATATAACAGATACATACACTCCAACAGTAATACAGTATACTAGTGATAAGTAGCAGTGCCACTCGATAACCGTCATACAGTGCTCAAATAATACCAACACACAGTGACCAAATAGAAGTTCCAAACATACCGTAAATGTATGTAATAGAAGCACTATCCAAATAATACTACTATACAATTAATATTAAGATTCACGGTGGTCACAAGCCTCACGTGCCAGGCATTTTGAGACACTCTATGGGGACTGCACAGGTCGCAAACCCCTAAGGCTCCATTCACACGTCCTGTTTTTCTTTCCTGATTCGATCCTGATCTGGATCCATTCATTTCAATGGGTCCTGAAAAAATCAGGATCGAATCAGGAAAGAAAAACAGGACGTGTGAATGGAGCCTAAGGGTGGCTTTGTCTATATATTGCTCAATTTTACCCCAATGACCTGTTTTTTAGGATCCTTCTTTACTGGAAAATAAGGTGTCTCTACATCATGTAAAGGCCGAGACCATTATTGCACGGAAAGGAGAACAGGTGGGTTTTGGAGGTCTATCTGGTTTACTATCATGGATGATATCCTATTCATATCTCCCAAATCCCATTTCTATCTTGCCTATATCTGACAGTTTTTAAAGAGGACCCATCAGCAATATCAATCCTATTAACCCAGGCACAGTGCTTGGTAGGGTTGATCCTATTGAGTAAAAACATACATTTCTTATGTAAATCAGTTGACCAGCTCTTGTATAGTTAAAGTTTAATTATTATGTAAATTAGATGTTCACAGAGGGGTGTGTCTGTGTTGTTTGATGCAACTTAGCTCCAGCCGCCCTGTCTCGATTGCTTCTCCACCTTTCTCTTAACTGACAGGTCCCGGCATCTCACCAGGCCCTCTTGCACTGACTGAAGCAGATGTACTGCGCCCCATTTGCATAATAAGAAAACCTTGATTGCACGTGAACAGTGCCTGTCAGTTCCTCTTTAATGTTTTCCATACCTGAAAGTCTTCTCTTTCCTCTTCTCAGGATGTTGGGCTCCACTACGTCCTCTCAGGCCGCCTCCATGTTTATCAAGGGGTCACAGGCCGGGAGGACTCTTGTATCTTTGAGACAGCACCTGGTGAGATGATTGGACAGCTGACTGTTCTTACTGGAGAACCTTTGATCTTCACGATTAGAGCCGTCCAAGACACCTCCTTTCTATGTTTGAGTCGCACTCACTTTTACCAGTGAGTTTCTTGCCCATCTTGTCTGCATTTTGCATGTCTTGTATTTCTCATGGTCATCTATCTCTTTCTTCATCACTATTGGTATACATACCTGAGGAAATTTTTGGTTCGATGGAAGTGCTCCTGCTTTCTTAGTGAACAAATGCAAACAAATATTCTTGATTTCATGGTTACAAGCATAGGTTATATTTTCTGTTACACACAGATGTCCACAATTGGGGCACGACCCACGTACAGTGGTGTATGAGTATAATGTCCACGCAGAGCATTCTCCGAAAACTTGGGTCAAGGGATTAAATTGGAATAAAGGCTCATGCACATGAGCATATTTTTTGTCTGCATCTGATCCGCATTTTTTGTGGGTCGAATGCGGACCAATTCACTTCCGTATGTCCATTCCGCAAAAAAAGAGAACATGTCCTATTCTTGTCCACATTATGGCCAAGGATAGGACTGTTCTGTTATGGGCTGGACATTCCATTCGGCGAAATCCGGAATGCACGTGGCCGGTATCCGTGTTTGGTGGACCGCAAAGCAGGCAACGGTCGTGTGTGCATGACCCCTTAGAAAGTGTTTACTCTCCCTATTCTGAATCAATGGAAAAACTGAGTTGCAGGGCTTTCCTGCTGGTTGGGGGCTCTTCATTTCTTGTTTTTGCTTCATGTCAAGCATATACATTTGAATGCAGTTGAAATGTATCGCTTGATGTACCTTTACGCTATAATTGGGCATACCTGGTCCAAAAGTGCTTATAAAAATCTTTGGAGGAGATTTATCAAACTGGTGTAAAGGAAAACTGGCTAAGTTTCCCATAGCAACCAATCAGATTCCACCTTTCATTTTTCACAGCTCCTTTGGAAAATGAAAGGTGGAATCGGATTGGCTGCTATGGGCAACTAAGCCAGTTTTCTTGTACACCAGTTTTAATAAATTTCGCCCCTGTGTTTGTCCATGTTTGCTTCTCTATGGGGAAGATTTATCAAACTGGTCTAAAGTAGAACTGGCTTAGTTACCCATTGCAACCAATCAGATTTCACCTTTTATTTTCCAAAGGAGAAATCTGATTTTTTTACTATTGGCATCAAAGCCTGTTTTCCTTTACATCAGATTTGATAAATTTGTTAAATCTCCCTATATAGTTTAGCAATGGCAGAATCATGTGTGACATATTTTTTCTAATAACACTATAGTGTATGGGAGATGGATAGAAATGTAAAGTATTACAGTTCCATAAAGTTTTCGTTAAAAGTGGACATAAGATTAATGAAAAATGGACCCATATTCCAGAAATTCCCAACATTTTATACGTTCAGTATACACGCCAGGTCTTCCACAGTGCTCTTTATAGCCGTTCCTTCTTGTGAATGGAGATCCCCCTCCATATTGTTCCACTTCCATAATAAGGTTCTAACAAGGTTCTTATGGTTTTATAAACTAGCCAATTAAAGGGAGAGGATAGTAATTTCACCTGATTAATACAATGTGTTATTTACGGCCACCGCCACCTCTGTCTGCCTATGTTCCAGGATCCTTCGTTCTCATCCCCATGTTCTTCTCTCTGTGGCACATTCTGTTGCTCGACGTGTCTCTCCATTTGTGAGACAGGTGGATTTCGCCATTGATTGGATTGGAGTGGAGGCCGGTAAACAGCTTTATAGGTAAGTGTACTGACAGATATCAATTCAGAGCCATAGCTACAGTCATGGCCAAAAGTTTTGAGAATGACACAAATATTATATTTTCACATGATCTGCTGCCCTCTGGTTTTTATGTGTGTTTGTCAGATGTTTTTATCACATACAGAAATATAATTGCAATCATATTATGAGTAACAAAAGCTTATATTGACAGTTAGAATGAGTTAATGCAGCAAGTCAATATTTGCAGTGTTGACCCTTTTTCTTCAGGACCTCTGCAATTCTCCCTGGCATGCTCTCAATCAACTTCTGGACCAAATCCTGACTGATAGCAGTCCATTCTTGCACAATCAATGCTTGCATTTTGTCAGATTTTGTAGGTTTTTGTTTGTCCACCCGTCTCTTGATGATTGACCACAAGTTCTCAATGGGATTAAGATCTGGGGAGTTTCCAGGCCATGGACCCAAAATCTCTATGTTTTGTTCCCTGAGCCATTTAGTTATCACCTTTGCTTTATGACAAGGTGCTCCATCATGCTGGAAAAGGCATTGTTGATCGCCAAACTGCTCTTGGACAGTTGGGAGAAGTTGCTCTCGGAGGACATTCTGGTACCATTCTTTATTCATGGCTGTGTTTTTAGGCAAGACTGTGAGAGAGCCGATTCCCTTGGCTGAGAAGCAACCCCACACATGAATGGTTTCAGGATGCTTTACAGTTGGCATGAGACAAGACTGGTGGTAGCGCTCACCTCGTCTTCTCCGAATAAGCTGTTTTCCAGATGTCCCAAACAATCGAAAAGGGGATTCATCAGAGAAAATGACTTTACCCCAGTCCTCAGCAGTCCACTCCCTGTACCTTTTGCAGAATATCAGTCTGTCCCTGATGTTTTTTCTGGAGAGAAGTGGCTTCTTTGCTGCCCTCCTTGAGACCAGGCCTTGCTCCAAGAGTCTCCGCCTCACAGTGCGTGCAGATGCACTCACACCTGCCTGCTGCCATTCCTGAGCAAGCTCTGCACTGCTGGTAGCCCGATCCCACAGCTGAAACACTTTTAAGAGACGGTCCTGGCGCTTGCTGGTCTTTCTTGGGCGCCCTGGAGCCTTTTTGGCAACAATGGAACCTGGAACCTCTCTCCTTGAAGTTCTTGATGATGCGATAGATTGTTGACTGAGGTGCAATCTTTCTAGCTGCGATACTCTTCCCTGTTAGGCCATTTTTGTGCAGTGCAATGATGACTGCACGTGTTTCTTTAGAGATAACCATGGTTAACAGAAGAGAAACAATGATGCCAAGCACCAGCCTCCTTTTAAAGTGTCCAGTGGTGTCATTCTTACTTAATCATGACAGATTGATCTCCAGCCCTGTCCTCATCAACACCCACACCTGTGTTAATGGAGCAATCACTGAAACGATGTTAGCTGGTCCTTTTAAGGCAGGGCTGCAATGATGTTGAAATGTGTTTTGGGGGATAAAGTTCATTTTCTAGGCAAATATTGACTTTGCAAGTAATTGCTGAAAAGAAATCATTCTTTATAACATTCTGGAGTATATGCAAATTGCCATTATAAAAACTGAAGCAGTAGACTTTGTAAAAATTAATATTTGTATCATTCTCAAAACTTTTGGCCATGACTGTAGGTAAAGACTTAGTGTAGCCCCCCCACTCTCCTAAGGCTTGGTTGACATATTTGCCGAGAACTCACATATGAACCATACTTTACTATACTCGGCATCGTTGCATACTGCCATATACCACCGAATCCCCATTGACTATCATTGGATCCAACTGAGGCCTGGCATAAATGCAATTTTTTGACCAGACAACCACTACATGCAGTATTTTTTGTCTGGCCGAATGCTGGGATTTAGGCCCCATTCACACGACCGTATGTACATTTCCGCATCTTATCCCCATTTTTGCGGATAAGATGCGGAACCATACGGACCCATTCATTTTTCCATAGGAGAAAAAAAAAATGCGGAATGCACACAGTGTGCATTCCGCATCCGTATATTACGGAAGTTCTCCCGCAAAAAAAAATGAAACATGTCCTATACTTGGCCGCAAAATCACGTCCGTAGCCCCATTAAAGTCAATGGGTCCGCAAAAATGCGGAACACTACGGAAGACATTCCGTATGTCTTCCATTCCGTTTTTATACGGACACAGAATACATACGGTCGTGTGAATGGAGCCTTATGCTGTAAACCAGACGGATCTACGTTAGATCCCATTAGGGGTGCAGCTAACGATTATTTTAGCAATCGAGTTTTCTACTGATTATTTTTACGAATAATCGAGTACTCTAATAAGAAAAAATGAATTAATAGATTGTTTTCCTTAAAACTCATCAGTCCCCAACACCCTTTGTTCCCCCCTGTGCGATCAGCCGAAGTGCATCAGTTCCCCCCAGTACCATCAGCTCCGTTTCCCCCGTGCCATCAGCTTCCCCCCTCATGCCATCAGCTCCGTTCCCCCAATGCCTTTAGCTCTCCACACCCAGTGCCATCAGCTCCACTCTCCCAGTGCCATCAGCTGTGTGTACGTCAGGAACACAGTGCAGCGTGGGACCATGGAAGAGCTGTGTCCGGAGGCGCTTCTGCAGGACAAGTAAGTATATGGAGCTCAGTGCGGGCCGATGGAGACCACGGAGTGGGAGTAATAGAAAGCGCTTCACTCCCGCTCCATGGTCACGTAATCGAGTACTCGTTGCAGCTCTAGATCCCATTATAGTGAATGGGGATCCAGCGATATGCAGAAGTATCCAGCGATGCCGAATACAATAAAGTCCAGTACACCAAGTTTCTTGCGGCATATGTGAACATACCTATAGTGTTCCTACTTATAGAGACTAGACTACAGATAGAAGATTGTCTAACAGTAACACATAAATAGTGGTGCTATATCACACATAAAAATCGTATGCAATATTGTACACACAAATATACCTACTATACCACACACAGGAATGTGCTGTTTTATCATACAGTACACAAAAACAGCATGGCTAATACAACATGGGAAAAAATTCATGACTAGGTGTAGCCGAGTAATGACATGCTCACTGCTAATTGGGTGTAATTGACTGATTTAATGAAAGGCGGGTGTTCAAATTAACACCAGTGTGGAGTTCAATTAGTGAACTATTTTTCCTATTATTCCTTTTTCTTCATTTTCAGTTTAAAAATTCATATTTTGTTCATGTTTTCATTTGGAATTGAATGTTCAGTGCTTCCAGTGCCTTTCTGTACATGGCAGTTAATGCTATTATGAAGAATGAGTTTTTTCTCAGTCCCTGCCTACCATTGGCTGTTTTCCCCCGACACTAGATGTTTTTTTCCGCGCACAGGGAGAAGCAGCACGGAGGTGCGGGGACCAGGAAAGTATATTCAGTGTGAGGGGCCTGGGCATATGGGGAACATTTTTAGTCTCGGATAACCCCTTTAATCCACATCAAAACTGAAGGCAAGGGGAGAGAGTTATTTCAGTAAGTACCGATGGTAGGGCTTTCCGGGTAATTATTAACAATGTGGGAAGGCAAAGCCTGGACAACTTTCTCCTCTGAAGGAATGTCCAGTATGTGGTCTCCTACATCTTCAAAGCTGACCCTCAAAACCATTTTACTCTACAGTATAAAAGAACCTTTTAGGAAAGTGTAGGACCTCTAAAAGACAAAGATGTTTGGTGTCAGATTTCACTGCCTACCTGTCCTGTTAGCCAAAATGCCTTGACTCTACATTAGGTATAACATGGTCTGGTTTCTATGCTTGGTTTCTATCCTTTCTTTCTCATGATCACTATGTCTTCCACAGTAAAGGAGATCCTTCAGATTGTACCTATATTGCATTGAATGGTCGTCTTCGTTCAGTGATCCAGCACGAGGGTGGCAAGAAAAGTGTGGTGGGGGAGTATGGACGAGGGGAGCTGATTGGTATGGTAAGACTGGGAGTCTCCTTTTTTTTTTTTTTTTTTTTTTTTTATATTGGAGTTTTCAAGTTGCAGAGGTCAAAGTAAACAAATATACTTCAACACAAATCAAAAAAACCATAAGTCTTCCACACAGAAGAAAGACTGATCCTCAAGCCCACTATAAATTATCTATAAAATAGATGCGGTACTTCAAAAAAGGGCCTCAGGATTAGTAATGTAGAATTATCCATTAAACCCACTCACTCAACAATCTCACACCTACACCACGCCAGTCCATTAAGAATCTATGACAGTAGACATTTGGGCTTGAATCCAAAGAGTCTAGATTTGTAAAAAATGATCTGGGACCTCTCTAGCAGCATAGGTCAGGTTGTATAGCAGGAGATCTAAATTGACCAGTTTTACCCACTGAGTGACAAGATGGGGTCTTAGGGGTTTCCAGTTCAGGAGAATACATTTCTTAGCCAGTGGCGTACATAGAGAAGTAAGGGCCCCATAGCAAGGATCAAACCAGCGCCCACCCCACACCCTAAGGCCATTTTTTTCCACTGCCTCGTTTGCTGAAAGTTGTTTCTTTAGAGTGTAGTGTCCTGACCAAGTTTTCACAAGAGGAGATGATCCCAACTGGGCCCCCTCTTGCCCTGGGCCCCATAGCAGTCACATGGTCTACCACTATGGTAGTTACGCCCTGTTCTTAGCATAGAACATTAAAGGGGTTCTCCGGGAATTAAGAAAATGAAAATACGTAAACATTACTTTATTATAAATATATTCTCAAATACCTTTCATTAGTTATAATGGCTCATTTTGTCTAGGGAGCAATGATTAGGAAAAACAAAATGGCCGCTTTCCTATTAGTACACACAAAAGCTGTCCTAATGATACAGGGGGACAAGTTACTTCACATTACTGAGCTAAAGAGCTGCCTCATCCTCCTCTCTGCTCTGCTTGTCAGGGATTATGATCCTGAATACAGCTGATAAGATCTTTAGCTGAATCTCTGTTGGAATTGGGTTCATGATCAGATGTGGCTAATGAGCAGCAGCACTTGTATACAGTCTCTATTACCACAGTCTGTCCTGTCCGTCCTCTCTGCACTTCGTCTCCTTATGAACTCCATTCCTACAAAGATTTAGCTAAATATCATATTAAACTGTATTCAGGATCATAATCCCTGACAAGCAGAGCAGAGAGGAGGATGAGGCAGCTCTTTACCTCAATTTAGAAGTAACTTGTCCTCCTGTGTGATTAGGACAGGTTTTGTGTGTACTAATAGGACAGCAGCCATTTTGTTTCCCCTGATGATTGCTCCCTAGACAAAACGAGCTATTATAACTAATGAAAGGTATTTGAAATATATTTATAATTAAGTAATATTTAAGTATTTTCATTTTCTTAATTCCTGGAGAACCTCTTTAAGAGACAATGGAGTTTCCTCCCATATTTAGTAGGGATTAAATCTGAAACCAGACCCAACAAACTAATCTTGGGAGAGCCACTCCAAGAAGCTCCAGTTTTATGTTCAGAAACCTGCCAGTACTGTTGTATAGAAGAGCATAGCCGCAGCATATGAAATAAAGAGTCTCTTCAGCTCATTGCACTTTGTCAGTGGGATCTGGGAGTCTGTAGATCTGGAAAAATCGGTGTTAAATAGACGCTGTGAAGCCACTTATTCTGTAGAGGCTGATCTCTTGCACTATTTACAGTAGACCTCCGAATAGATGATAGTTCTTTCTGTTGCGAGCCCTCTAATTTTGGTATATCCGTTTTGCACTTAGTAAAAGACTTCAACAGATCAGAGTTCTGCACAGCCAGAATCGCACTCTATAAAGAGAAGACCGGCTTTAAAAGTTTAACCCTCCTTGCTACTGTATGGTCTCCACTGGCCCGTATTCTAAGGTCACAGTCTCTCTACCAAACTTGTCCCCACATGCATGTCGCAACTGAAAATATCTATATAAGATAGAACTTGGCAGATTAAATTCTTGCCACACTCCCAGCTCATATAACTGCGTAAGATACTTTACCCTGTGCCATGGCCAAACCTCAAAATCAGGCAAATGGGTTGCACCAAAGCGGCTAGAGACCAAGTCTTCCCGTTGAGCATGACAATCTAGAAAGTAGTTCAACTCGCCACTGTCACAGCCATATTAGGTGTAACAACACGGCGAGTAGACCCCCTTCGATATACAAAGTTTGACAGTGCCTTTGACAAGAGCCCAATAAAGTCTCCTCCAGCACCACAGAAAAGTCCCCACTCCGCTAATAAAATTGAGCTGGACAGAAGTACCCACATCCCTATGTATGACTGTTCCCAAGTAGGTAAATTGTCCAACCACTAAAAATCTTTTCTGGGAGGCTCCATATTTAACACTAGAACCAGAAAACTGGATCCAAATTGCTGAAGGCCATGTATATAGTCATTCAAGACAATCAAAAAGTCAATACTTGTGTTTGGTGTTCTTCTTTCTTCATATCTTACTTACCTGTCAACTATCATTTCAGGTGGAGGCTTTAACCCATCAACCAAGAGCAACATCAGTCCATGCTGTGCGAGATTCTGAGTTGGCAAAACTGCCAGATGGTGCTTTGTCTTTTATCAAAAGAAGATACCCGCAGGTATTGACATAAAGGAAAGTGATTTCATGGAACCTCAGAGGCATCCCATAAAGAATTTACATTAATGAGTACTCAGATGGTTGTAATGTTGTCAGTGTCCTTTCTATTGCCAATAATGGCCTATGGATCCAAAGGAAGATAGCAATAGCACCATATGATCACCAGAGGCCCTGAAAACCCGTTATCACCCTGTAGCACACAGTTACGCCCTTTCTCGCATGTCTCCCGCAATTAATCTACAGGGCTGGACTCGGCACGGACAGGGATCGCAGAGCATTATATGTGATCCCTGTCAGTGCCGAGTCCAGCCCTGTAGATGCGTTGCGGGAGACATGCGAGTCTCCCGCTCGTGTGAAAGGGGCATTACACCGGAGGCAGCTAGTTCTTAACATGAAGTTGCAAAAATATATGGCTCAGGGATGGTTTATATGCAATTTCTGCAATGACTGCCATTGATCCTAGTCGTTCAATCCCTTTAGATGTTGAAGTCAATAGTGACCAAGGCATCTAAGGAGTTAGACAGAGGAGGCTCACTCCATTACCCCATCTGTGCCCCTATGGGCAGATTGCAGGGCACACATGGATGTCCATGCCTGCTGAAGACGCTATCAAAGGGCAGCAGAATTATAATAATGATTAAGAGATTGAATGAGATTATGTAGTAGGAGAAAAAAATCATAAATCCCTTTTTCTATTGAAAAAATGCTTTATTATGTCACAAATATAAAGAAATTGAAAAAAACCTACAAAATTGATCTTGCTGCAACCATAACAACCTGATTTAATGAGTTGGCTCACCACTAGCGAGTAAAATGAGTAGAGGTGCTCTACCCAGGCGGCTCACCCGTCTGCCGAAAATGTAAGGAGAGATATAAAGTGGTATGGGTAGGCACTCTCTCAATATGGAAATATATGCAGCGAGATAAGTGTAAATAAATAATGAATTTATTAATACTCAATTGTATATATATAAAAAAGATAAAATTGGGTAAATAAAATAGGAGGGTAGGACAAGATGTAGCAAAAAAACTATAAAAAATCGATTCTCCAAAGATATGTAACAATAAACACACAAAAAACAAAAATGATAAAAATGATAAAATTATAAAAAATTGTAGGTTGGTAAGTCACCCAGCGCTGGGAAGGAAGAAGGATTAATTAGTGTCTTATTCTTATAAGTACTCAGTTAATGGTTGTATATATCCAGTAACTGTGGACAAGTTGCTGTAAACAAGTTTTTCATGCAAAAGGACTACTATTGAGAGTAGTCAATTAAATAGATGGCCAGACTTGCTGGGTACATTACCCTCCTGTTGAACGGTAATTGTCTCTTCCTATCTGTGTCCTGTTGCAACGGACTCTGCTTATCCAGATGGTGTAATGCGGCAAGTGCTGTCTCCCGCGATGTGCTGGGTCCTCTGTGCACAGCTTGTGGCGGGTGTTCTCTCCGGCGTTCGTTTACCGCGTGTGGCTGTGGAGCGCGCCCTTTTTCTTAGCTTCTGCGTTCCACGTGGCGTCCCACGTGGATGCTGTTCGCCGTTAGAGGATCGCAATATATCAATATGGTTGCGGTGTAGACGCCGTACTTCTGTCCTTTATAGCGATATTCTTTATAGGAATAGCCGTCTCCGGTCAGATCATTAACACTGCTAGATGAGCCAGACGCGTTTCGGGGTAAATACCCCTTCCTCAGTGGCTAGCAGTGATTTAGGTTTCAGTCCGGAGTTTTATAGAAGAGTTAATTGTCAATTGAGCAATGTTGCAGGGTTGTGGAAAGATCTGGCCCGGAGTGGTCTATGTTCACTTTGTATATTAGTGAGTTATATACACTTATGGTTGATATTAATTAGTATTAGTACTAATTAATATCAACCATAAGTGTATATAACTATATCTTTTTTATATATATACAATTGAGTATTAATAAATTCATTATTTATTTACACTTATCTCGCTGCATATATTTCCATATTGAGAGAGTGCCTACCCATACCACTTTATATCAACCATAACAACCTGTTGTATAAAAGTAATGTGTTATTTATCCTGGAAGTGAACAATGTAAATAATAAAATAATATGTGATCAATGGTAATAGCGCAAATAACACGAAGCTCAGTCAATAGAAAAATAAAAGCAATGTACAAAACTAGATAGAGAGGCTCGCAATGTTCAAATGGAAATTTAGGTGCAATATCCACTGGGTGATCCAGCCCCAGAAAATTTGTATTTAAATAGGAAAAACAGAGGATATGCACACTTTTCGGGAAAAATTGTATTAAAGTGCACTTTTATTCAATAAAACATGTAATTAATAATACACCTAAAAACAATGATATATAAGTAACCATTCATACTTTGTAGTCACATTAATAACGCATGAGTTTTCCCTCCTATTTTGTTTCTCATAAGAATAATATTATAAGTATCCTTGTGGATGGGTATACTTATACAATCACCAGAGGTATTCACTGGTGATTCATATGTCTCTCCAGGTAGTTTATATTGAGGTAAAGCGGTAATAATGTAAATAATGCAGGTAGTTTCTACCAACCATTCCACTGATATGAAAGTCTATCTGATATCAAGATATATTCAGTGGCATTCTTGCCGTTAGCATATGCCCTCTGGGCTCTTACCACACCGAGGTGGGGGCTGTGTCACCAGCAATAGGTTGTTAAAAGTCCTCCTGTCCTTATGTTGGTAACGGTGGGAGATTATTCCGGGCCCATGGCTTCAATGCAGTATAATTCCGGCGTGTAGTTCCGTCACACTTCGTAGCTCCGAATCACGTGGGGTTGAGATCGCGCGATATTCCGGTCACGTGCGATTCCCAGCTTCTAAGTAATCAGATTGCCCGGTTATCACGTGCAGAATCCAAAAGAATATTTGATTTCAATACAATATCACCATTGGGATTGAATGCCGAGATGGAGATGTATGGATACTTGTGAGGGAGACCTGGCTCCGATGGGACATCGTGGTTCGGCTGTACTTATTCCCAGCACCGTGATCTCCCCTTGGTCCCAGGCTCCCTCTAATCCCCCTCTCTACATTCATATCCCCATACCCCAATATGAAAGGAATCCTATCAGATATTGAAGACAGATGTTTTAAATATATGTGATGTAATAATAAACATACATGTTTTAGGCAAGTATATATATATTTTATATATTTTGTTATATATTTTTTATATTTTACATATTTTATATTATTTGTTATTTGTAGAATTGGATTTGTTTATATGTTAGGATGGATATACTAGCTAAAGATATAAATATAAGAAAACATATATATATAAGAAAACGCATGAAAAACGCATGTGTCTGTTCACACTTTATGAAGACTTCACCTGCAGAATGGAAATGTGGCTCCATTAGCTTTGGACCCTGTCCGGGTTTTATGGACATCTTAAATTCACTATAAAAAGATGGAAGACAGATCCCCCAGCACTACCACTGAGGAAGGAGAATGCTCTCCGAAACGTGTCTGGTATAATGATCAAACTATTGGGTATATGGTCCGGACCTATATGTAATACCCACCTTGACAATTACGGGGATATTCTACAGATACGAACACTTAAAGGTTACTTAGAAGCTGGGAATCGCAGTTGAAGCCGAACTCCTGATCACGTGACCGGAATATCGCGGGATCTCAACCCCACGTGATTCGGAGCTACGAAGTGTGACGGAACTACACGCCGGAATTATACTGCATTGAAGCCATGGGCCCGGAATAATCTCCCACCGTTACCAACATAAGGACAGGAGGACTTTTAACAACCTATTGCTGGTGACACAGCCCCCGCCTCGGTGTGGTAAGAGCCCAGAGGGCATATGCTAACGGCAAGAATGCCACTGAATATATCTTGACATCAGATTGACTTTCATATGAGTGGAATGGTTGGTAGAACCTACCTGCATTATTTACATTATTACCGCTTTACCTCAATATAAACTACCTGGAGAGACATATGAATCACCAGTGAATACCTCTGGTGATTGTATAAGTATACCCATCCACAAGGATACTTATAATATTATTCTTATGAGAAACAAAATAGGAGGGAAAACGCATGCGTTATTAATGTGACTACAAAGTATGAATGGTTACTTATATATCATTGTTTTTAGGTGTATTATTAATTACATGTTTTATTGAATAAAAGTGCACTTTAATACAATTTTTCCAGAAAAGTGTGCATATCCTCTGTTTTTCCTAGAAAAATAAAAGCGTTATGGCTCTTGGAAATCAGTGACACATTTATTCTGCGACCCAGTTCTTATGATTGGTGTGGGTCCCGATGGTCAGATCCCAAACAATCAGTTACTTATCACCTATCCTGTGGATAGGTGATAAACCATACCTCCCAACTATCTCAGATCCGGCAGGAGAGTCCTGGATTTCGGTGGCTGTCCCGCAGTAGCGGAATGGCTGAGGTATGTCCCGCTCTCTAGGCATAACTACTGTGAGGGGGCACATCTGGGCATAACTAATGAGAAGGGGGCACAACTACAGGGTGGGGGCATAGCAACTGTGAAGAGGGCACATATTTGGGCATAACTACTCTGAGGGGGCACAAATCTGGGCCTAACTACTAGGAAGGGGGCACATATCTGGCCATAACTACTGTGAAGGGGCACATGTGAGCATTACTACTGTGAAGGTGGCACAATGTGGGCATAACAAAAGAGAAGGGGCGCAACTACAGGGTGGGGGCATAGCAGCTGTGAAGGGGGCACATATTTGGGCATAACTACTCTGAGGGGGCACAGATCTGGACCTAACTACCATGAAGGGGGCACATATCTGGGCATATCTATTGGGAAGGGGGCACATATTTGGGCATAACTGCTGTGAAGGGGGCACATGTGAGCATTACTACTTTGAGGGTGGCATAATGTGGGTATAACTACTGTGAGGGGCACAATGTGGGCATTACTACTGTGAAGGGGCACATGTGAGCATTACTACTGTGAGGGGCACAATGTGGGTATAACTACTGTGAGGGGCACAATGTGGGCATTACTACTGTGAAGGGGCACATGTGAGCATTACTACTGTGTACCAGCATAAAGGGGGAATAATTACTATGTGGGGGCATTAAGGGGACTGGGTGTGTATAGTTATGCTTTGGACAGAGTTAGAGACATGGCCAAGTATGAAAAAAATTGCACATATTGTCCCTATTTTCAATTTTCCAAAGTTGGGAGGTATGGATAAGTTCTTATGGTGGGATATCCCTGAAATGGTCTTTCTGAGTCTTGAATTATTTATAGCAGAGCTGAGATGGGATGACCACTTTAAGTAAGAGGGGTGTTTGTATAGCATCCTCTTTAAAGGGAACCTGTCAGCTACAAAATGCACCATAAACCTTACAGATGTTGTCATCATGTTTCTAAAGTTGTTTTTGTCTTAGATGTGGCGGGCTTGCGCATGTACGCCTGCGCCTACACATTGACGCACTGAAGACAAGTAGGGAACAATACACAGGAGCCGGAAACACTGTCATACAGCACATGTGCAGCGAGCCCTCATGAGAGCCAGTGTAGAGGATGGGAGTGGTAGTGGCTTGATGTAGTGTGGTAGTGTTCCTGGTATCCGTTGCAGTGAAAGTAGTTGTACTGAAGAATGAGGCTAAAGTTGAACATAACAAAGTGCAACGTAGACCTTGAAAAGGCTTTAGTGCAATTCTTCTCTGGCACCAACAAGGATATGGGGCAGGTTGGTTGGTGGCAATTCAGCACTTAGGTGATACAGGCCTAGTGGTTGTTTGGTGATGAGGATGTCTTTGACCCGTCTTGCCTCACTTTACAGCAGTGTCTGTAGAAGCTGAATATAGCAGGTCACTCAGCTGTGCCTTATCCCCTCAACGCTTTACTTGAAGCAATTTTGTAATTTTTCTCTCTGGAGAAATCTGTAACAGGAGAAGGAGCAAGGCAGCCTACGTCCTTTCCAGTCTGTCTCTAGACAGGAAACTTCTCTCTTTCCTATCAAAAGGGGAGGAACAGGGTGGTTAACCCTGTTCCTGCCAACCTTTGCCATAACTTTCATGCTGGTAGTATAAACCAGGAAACAAACAATGAAATACAATGCATAACAATAAACAATTTGTAGTACTCCCAAATCTTGGGTACTACACGCGGTGAGCTTCAAGAACCTCATTTACATACGACCTGCAGGGGAATAAAACTCTTTTTTTCTGCGATCATGCGCATCGAACATCTAAGACAAAAACAACTTTAGAAACATGATGAGAACATCTGTAAGGTAATGCTGGTGGTTTATGGGACATTTTGTAACTGACATATTCCCTTTAAGTATCTGTTTACTGCTTTTCATTACTAATAAGTATTTTTTATATATTTTGTACATTATTCCTATAGGTGGTCACTAGACTCATTCATATTTTAAGCCACAAAATCCTGGGAAACCTGCAACAACCACAAGGCGATCTCAGTGGTAAGATTTTTGTCTTTATTGGGACATAAAGGTTGGTTCACTTAATAGATGGGTGACAATATCTCATTTCCAAAATTGTCTCTAAATTGGCCATGTCAATCCTAATATGTGGAGTAAGATAGCACTAGTGTCTAATGATCAAAACCATTTAATATTCCACTACGGCGGAGGTCCTCAACTGGGGGCTTGGGAGCCACATGTAGTATTCTACCCCCTACTGTGTGGCTCACCATCGGAGTCTTGAGTTATGACCATATGTACTGGCAATTGACAAATTTGCACACCTATCCTAGATTTGCCACCAAACAGTACCAATTTGGATGGTATAATTCTAGTATTAAAATTCGCACTAAAATAGTTATCAGCAAATGTTTTCAAATTTTATGTTTTTTGTTGCTCCATATTAAAATTTTTCTCCTCTGTTTTTGACTTGCCTGATGCTCCCGACCATCACTGAAAGTAGAATGTTCCTTACAACATGCAAAAGGTTGGGGACCTCCGCACTATGGTATTTCCCTGAATGTTGGGAGACACTAATAACATTGTCCTAGGGTAGATATATTTCAGACTGTAATACCTGCACAACGTTCTGCAAAAGTAATACAAAGGAGCAGATGGCATGAAATATTTAGTACATATTGCTATGAATGTTTTACACATTTCTCACCGTGTGGCTGGTGTACATGTACACTATCAACTTACTAATCTTAGCCAAGTCAAAGACCAGTGTCGGACTGGGGTACCTAGGGCCCACCAGTAAAAATTATTTTGGGGCCCACTGTACGGATACATTCAAATATAATAAATAATCTAACACGTTTTTTATATGAACATAGGCTGGTTGAGGTGCTGTACATTGAATATAAGTATGTAGTACAGTAAGTCTACTGTGTTATGTGCCACTTGTGCAAGGGGTGGGAGACTAGGGGCCCATCTTGCTCAGGGGCCCACCGGGGGATTCACCTGTACACCTGTGGGCCAGTCCGAGCCTGTCAAAGACTATCTTAACCACTCAAAGAGTTTAAAAGGTAGCTACTGGAAAACATTACTTCCTATAGAAGTTATAGTTGTGGGGGAGAACAAAAATTTGGTGGGATAAACACACATAGAAAATATATAGATATAAAAGTCATGTGAGCCTTAAAGAGGACCTGTCACCACTCCTGACAACAATTCTGGATCATCTATTCTTATGTCTGTATGTTGGGCCATTCCTTTATTATTTCTACTAGAAGTTATGAATGAATTGCTAGCAGTCTGCAGTAAGGGTACAGAGGAGTGGTAACCAGTTGGGGTGTGTCCGTGCACAGACTGACTCTATCCAATCAGTGATGCCATTTTCAGACTGTGCAGGTACACCCCCCCATACTGGTTACCTCCCCTCTGTACCCTTACTGCAGACTGCTAGCAATTCTTTCACAACTGTTAGCAGAAGTAATACACTAATGGCACATCATAGAGCCATAAGAATAGATGTTCCAGAATTGTTATTACATGGGGGATGCATGAAGCTATTAAAATAGGCATGTCAGGAGAGGTGAGAGGTGCTCTTTAAAAATAGGTACGGAAAAGTAAAAGTCCTGGGTTGAGGACCCATAAGAAGCTGACATATTCCTTTCTCATTTTCTTTCTTAGATCCTGGTAATGTTGTCAAAAATCTCAGCACTGTATGCATTTTACCCTGCAGCAATAATGTCCCTCTCACTGCATTTACGCTGGAGCTGAAACATGCAATGAGTGCCATAGGTAAGCCCTCAGCAGGGGAGTGGTTTATAGGACTACTCTCCTGAGCGATGGTGGTAGGGGTTAATAGATTGACGATCTGCCTCTTTTAGGACCAGCACTGGTTCTTACAAGTGAGATCATCAGGGTGCGGCTTGGAGCCTATGCTTTAGAAAGGTTTGTGAGGCCCTTTCCATGCAATGCCCAGCCTGGCTTAAAGCACTGTGTATAAACAGCTGGTTTGTTGGTGCCAATTACTGCTCAGCATGATCAAGATGAATGTTGGCTTGGTTAAAGGGCAACATGAAGATACCTATTTGGTTATATTTGATGCCTTTTTCTGCAGCACTCATGAATGCCAGTTGTCTACCTGGCTAGCTCAACAAGAAGACCATCACCGTATTGTCCTATACCAGACTGAGTTTTCACTCACACCATGGACTATACGCTGCATCCGTCAGGCTGACTGTATTCTACTGGTGGGATTAGGAGAAGAAGAGCCAAACCTGGGGGAGGTGAGAGGGCAACATGTTTCATTTGACCACTGTTCTTAAAACAAAACCATGGAGACAAATGTATTTCTTTGATAAAATATTCACTTTTTCGTTTATTTTTCATTTTGGTTGTAAGGAACTGTATTTAACCATTCCTTGGTCCACATCAATTTCTATAAGCTTGGCTAAAACCAATATGAAATCCATTACCAGGCCTGTTATTGACTGTGTATTAACTGATCCCTTGGTGCCACGCACCAGTTTCTCTGTTTCCAGTGGGTCAGCAGCCAAGAGTTAGAAGCCTGGTGGTTCCCCTGCAGCGCAGGACAGATCACTGTATAGGGGTTCAAGGGTGATAACCAGGGGACCACCAGGGTAATGCCCCCAGGACTAGCCCAAAGTCAAACCTCTTGGTTGCCATAGTGGATCCACATCCACTACCCATAACACCAGTCCAATCTTCTATGTTAAATGATTGTACAGAACTAGAAAGTGCATGGCTGCTTTCTTCTAAAAACAAAACCACAACCATCCATCAGTTTCATTTGGTATTGCAACTCCATTCTTTGGAAGTGAATGGGGCTGAACTGCAATACCACACACAACCTGTGGACAGATCTGGAACTATTTTTTTAAGAGAGCAATCAAGTTTTTCTAATCCTGATGGATCCACCAGAACCATTGGCACTTGGGATTCAGAGGTCTACATTACATGTTTATTTCCCTCTGTAATTACACGTTTAGTTCCCTCTGTAATGCTGTTTAAGTCCTAATGTTATTGTCACTCTCTAGCTAGAAAAGTTCCTTGAGAATTCTCCTGTTAGAGCCCTCAAACAACTTGTTCTCCTACACCGGATGGATGGCCCTTCTCCTACAGGAACAGTGGAATGGCTGAAACTAAGGACTTGGGTCTCAGGACATTTTCATATTCGAGGTCCAAATAGGCTGTTCACCAAGAGACCTCCACATAGAATGGTAACTATAAAATGGTTTAAAGCAACAAAAATAATGAAGATGATTACCACTAATGGCTCTAGTAGATATCTAAAAAGATAGGTTCTTGAGAGTGAAAGTTTGGGGATGTTTAGACTTCATATTGTGTACCCCTGGGGTTTAGTACATATAGAAACCATACCTTTCAAGTTTAACCCACTTAAAGGGGTTGTCCCACAAAAAATATTCTACAGTTTTCAAACCAGCACCTGCATCTGAATACTTTTGTAATTGCAAGTAATTAAAAATTTTGTATAGCTACTGAGTTATTCAGTAAAATGTATCTGTATAGTGCCACTTATTTTCTTATTTCTTTGACCTGCTCACTGAGAAGGCCGCACATGCTCAGTTTCTTTCTTCAACTGCCTCCTGAGTTGTGATAGGGAGAGCTGAGACACGCCCCTTGAGCTGTGATAGGGAGAGCTGAGACACGCCCCTTGAGCTTTGATAGGGAGAGCTGAGGCACACCCCTTGATCTGTGATAGGAAGAGCTGAGACACGCCCCCTGAGCTGCATTAGTAAAAACACTCCCCTTGTGCTGTCAGCTTGATATATATCTAGCAGAGCAATGAATGTGGAGATCTCTGGATCCATGTGAGGTACAGAGCTGGTTCTAGCTTTGTTAGAAAAGAATTCTCGTGTACTATATGATGTCTGATTTTGACTTTTTACATTATTCGTGGGATAACCCCTTTAATCCTTCTTCTTATCAGCTGGAATTCTACTCTAGAATCCTGAAGAAAGAGGTTGACTATCACAGTGACTTCTCACGACTTGCTCGTACTCTAACAGGAAATGCCATTGCTTTAGTATTAGGTGGTGGTGGAGCCAGGTCAGTCTAGTATTTTTATTGCTTTATATATATTTATTTCTGTTGTTTGAGTTGCAAATGTATTATGTTACTCTTGTGTACAGAGGGTTCGCTCATGTAGGGATCATTAACGCTTTGGAAGAGGCAGGCATTCCAGTGGACATGGTAGGGGGAACGTCCATGGGGGCCTTGGTTGGTGGTGTATATGCTGAAGAACTTGATGGCAGTAAAACTAAAGATAAAACCAGCAAATGGGCACAGGTAAGCTTGTTTCCTCAGTGGTTTCAACCTGTATTTAGTAGCCTATATTTGTGAAGGAGGTAAACTCTTCTGCGATGTTGCAATATTCAGATGTACCTGGTTGGAATTTTCATTCCTTTGATGGTCATCTGACAGTCTCACCTTCAAATCTTTAATTTCTGTCATTTTTGTATACTTTTGTGTTATATTTACTCGTTGTCCTCTTAATCACCAGATGATGTCCTCTCTGCCCAGGACAGCCTTGGATCTCACCTACCCAATTACCTCATTATTATCAGGATCTGGGTTCAACACAACATTGATTCACCTCTTCGGGCAGCGGCAAATCCAAGTAACATATTTGTGACTTTCATTATATTTTTTAGACTTTTTTGTGTTGTGCCTCTTCCATATTTTTTTTAATCTTAGGATTTGTGGTTACCATATTTCTGCATCACAACAGATATCAGTTCTTCGTCAATGAGGGTTCATCGAGAAGGTAAGAAGTATGTCTATATGCTGTAATTTATATTTGATAGGAGCAACAGGAAATTGATTTAGATATCGCTCTGTAGGTATGCTTTGGCGCTACATTAGAGCTACTACCTCCTACATGCCTTACCTTCCTCCTCTGTGCGACCCAGTGGATGATCACCTTTTATTGGATGGATGCTATGTCAATAATCTTCCAGGTAAGAAAAGAATGAGAGTTGAATATTAAAAAGTTAAAAATAGGGGGTCAGTCAGCACATCCCAGTGTGCAGGTGCACGTTGCTATGGCTAGATACACAATGGAAAGAAAATAAATACAATGCAACAACACTCTGCAAACCAAATGAAGTACAAAAATGCCATAGTCATATAAATTATGTTGACGCTAATGCTACACTCATTTGGTAAAATTGAGATTCTTGGCAAATATATTTTGTACAAAATTATTTGGGCCCGTCTGCCAAACGTTAAGGCGATCTCTGTAAGACGGGAACCTAACACTATTTCCTACCTGTTATGTGTCAAAATGCCCTCCATAAAATTTAGGGGATGTTAGTTCTACATGCATGCTGGGTCCATTCTGCCTTTTGCCATTTCTGATGTTTCGAAGGCCTCCACTAAATCCAGGGATGCAGGTATAGAGTGGGCTCGGCATGCATGTAGAACCAACACCCCCTGAATTTTATGGAGGCCGTTATGGCACATACAGGTAGGAATTAGTGTTAGGTTCCCGTCTTACAGAGATCGTCTTGACGTTTGGTAGACGGGCCCAAATAATTTTGTCCAAAATATATTTGCCAATAATCTCAAATTTACTAAATGAGTGTAGCATTAGCATCAACTTAATTTATATTACTATGGCATTTTTGTACTTCATTTGGTTTGCAGAGTGCTGTTGCATTGTATTTATTTTCTAATATTAAAAAGTTGTTTCATCTTTCTTTTAACGTCTGTTTTTTGATCCTAGCGGATGTGGCTCGTTCCATGGGAGCACGTACAGTTCTTGCAGTTGATGTTGGCCAACAGGAAGAATGGAATACTTATAATTATGGAGACAGTCTCTCTGGCTGGTGGCTACTCTGGAACCGTATAAACCCTTGGGGAGCAAAAGTGAAGGTAACTCTTATTCCATTTGGCAGAATTTGAGAGATGATGTAACAAAGCTAGTAGCAATTTTCAGTTTTTTTCAAAAAATACAGATGTTCAGTTTACCATGGCTGACCATTAGTTACATTTGTCTGGACACAATCCAAGGATTCTATGTAAATATTAATTTCTCCATCTCCTCCACAACTAGATCCCAGACATGGCAGAGCTGCAGTCCCGCTTGTCATATGTCTCTTGTGTGCGGCAGCTCCAGATGGTGAAGCACAGTGGTTACTGTGAGTATCTGTGTCCTCCAGTGCAGCGCTTCACCACGTCAGAATTTCGTCGCTTCCAGGAAATATGTGTAAGTTGGAGAAAGCTGGCATTTTCACTGGATACTAATCCCTACAGCTTTGTAATATTCAAAGTACTTCTTTCTAGATAGCTTGTTATATCAATTTTGCTGGATCTGTTAATAAAGTTGAGGTTAGAGATGACCAAAGTTTTTGAAAATTCGATTTGGCTGCTTCACCAAATTTTACAAAACAAATTTGCTTCGTAGCGAATTACTTCGTCACAAAGCACATTTTTTTTGTAAGTAGCGGGTACAATGACAGGAAGCTGCGATAGCACCATTCCCCATCATTGTACCCCTCAGATGCCGCGTTCATACATGATCGAGGCATCTCAGAGTAATAATACAGTGTAAAATTAACATTAAAAAATCATATTTACGGCCCTCATTTGATCGCGACGGGCTGGTTGCTACCATCTTGCTTGAAAATTTCTCTCGACCCGAGATGACGTCATCACACCAGCCAGTGTGGTGCTGTCATACGTCACCACTCACAGGATTTTTGCCTTCAATTAAGATGGTGATGACAGGCCCGTCGTGAGCAAATGGAGGAGGCAAGTATGATTTTTTTTGTTTGTTTTTTACACTACTACCATGAAGCACAAGGAAATTCAGTTTTGTGACGAATCGAATTTATCCTAAAATTCAGATCAAATTCCACTTCGTTGGATTCAATTTGCTCATCTCTTGTTGATGTATATTGCTTACTTTGAAGTTCCCTTTGTAAGGTAGCCTTTGGATTTGTCCCTGTCACCTCGACCCTTTTTTCCTTTTTAATTTCTTTTTTTTTTTTTAGAATAAAAATCTCAAAGTACACAAAACAATCAATAAACAAAATAAAACCAATCTCAACCTTCACCCACCCCTCATCAAGACCGCACCAAAGGAGAAGAAACTTTAGAGAAATTAAAAAAATTCAAAGCTAACCCTGTTGACAATATTGTAATCCAACTGCTCATTTTGTTCTTATTTTTACACCAAATGTTTTTATTTTTTTTAACCTAATTTATCCATATCTATACTGCAGGGAGTCGGGAGTTGCTGGAGGAGGGGAGCCCATTCAAAAATTTGCTGTGGGGTCCAGTTATTTCTAGTTACGCCTCTGTGTTAACCACTCTGTTAGCCACAGAGCATTTTTCAATTTTGCGTTTTTTCCACTCACTTCACCTTCCTTTCTAGAACCACCACAGTTTTATGGGTTTTGTTTTTATGGCGTTCCCTCTGTGGTAAAACAGACCTTTTGCCTTCATTTTCTGGTTCATTACATCTACAATGATACCTCATTTGTATAGTTTTTGTAGCTGTATGAGTGCTCATTTTTTTGCAGGATGATGTAATTTTTATTGATAACATTTTGGAGTGTGTGTGACTTTTTGATTACTTTTTATTCAATTTTTGGGGAAAAATATACCTATAATGTTTGTTTTTTATTGTTTATTTTATTTTAATACTGGGGAAAGGGGGTGATTTTGAATTTTTATATTTATTTTTTATTTTAAAGACCTTTTTTTTACTTATTTTTTTAACTTTTTTTTTAGCTTACATTGCTAACAGCAGAAACCCAGTGCTACCGTACTTGCAAGCAGGCGCCATATTTAAATTGACAACTTCTGCCGTACATGTACTGTATGGCAGGAGCCGTCTAAGGTTTAGTTTGTTTCACTACAGATTTTAAGACTGCACTTTTTAAAAAGTCACAAAAAAGATGCAAATTCACTGTAGTGGGGGTTGATCTAGAAAAACTGGAGTAGTACTTCTAGACAAAAGTGTGAGGTTTAAAGATGCTCCAAATTTAACAAACAATGCAAGCCATTTGAAAGATTTGGTGCAAAGTACTCAAGCAAGAAATTACTTTATTTTAATTACTTTAAAATTTATCCTCATAATATATCCCCCCCATAGTTTCCATTATTTAATAATAATAATAAACTTTATTTATATAGAGCAAACATATTCCGCAGCGCTTTACAGTTCAGGGGTTCATGTACAAACAGTCATAAATAACATAGCAACAGACGAGTCAATAATTAGAAGAAGAGGAATGAGGGCCCTGCTCGCAAGAGCTTACAATCTGTTAGGAGATAGGGGTCCACAGAAGGTAAAAGTGCTTGTGTTGTACAATGATCCAGCCATCTTGGGAAAATAGTGGAGTAGATATAAAGCTGCATGAGTCGGTCAGTGGCCAATATCTGTAGTGCTTCTAGGTGCGGTGGAGGATCAGGTTCAGAAAATAATGATAAATGGGCTATGTATGGAGAGGAGTTAGATCAGGGGACGTGATAGGCCACCCTAAAAAGATGTGTTTTTAGTGAGCGCCTAAAACTCTGTATATTGTGATTCAACCTAATTTCTTGGGTTAGGGCATTCCAGAGAACCGGTGCAGCTTAGGAGAAATCTTGGAGCCAGGAGTGAGAGGTTTAGATTATGATGGATAATTGCTTTAATTATACATTTATACATGTGTACTGCTATTTTTCCCCGTGTCAAATAATCAAGACATTCATTTGAGTCTGTTCTAAAAAGTGTCTGACATCCTCACCTCCACTCTAAGGATGAGAGGATGGAACAGTCTGAGAGTGTGGACCTCAAAAGATGGGAATGAGAGTGATAGTACCGAGGGAATTACCTGGAAAGTGCATTGTGGGGAAAGAAGCATACTGTAGTAATAATATCTAATTTATAAAGCTGAGTGTATGTGTGTGTGTGTGTGTGTGTGTATGTCCGCTAATGGAATCCACACCCCTGCAGCTACAATCACAAAATTTGGCACATATGTACATCAGGTGTCCGGGAAGGTTTTAGAACAGTTTTCAGCTCTCCAGGACGTACCGTTCCTGAGATATTCCCAAAACATGCATTAGCCAATAGGAGCCTGGTCACATGACCCTTATCAGCCAATAGAAGCTCACAGGCAGCCTCCACACACAACAGGCTTCCATGACAACCTAGCCAGTTCACTGCTGTAGGTCTGCTTTAAAGAGGCTTTGGATGAGACTGTTAAAGAGGTATTCCGGTTACCATAAATATAACTTATGTTTTAAATTAATTCATCATCAATCATTACCTCATATAATGTAAATTTCACATATTTACTGTTCAGTAGTAATAAGAGATGTATTCTTCTACTGCTACCCACTCTGTTTACTCCTAAATTACAGCATTCAAAAGAAGGATTTAAAAGCCCTACCTCCAGGTCCAACTAAGTCACACCCCTGACCCGGTCAGGCCACGCCCCCTCTCACTCTGCACGGGTGGGGGGAGGGTGACTTTCTCCCTGCAGCTCATTGCTCAGACTGCACAGTCCTGCTGCTGAGAGTGCTGCTGCTGTGTCCATCCAGGCCCTGCGCATGACAGAGGACAGGGAGTCTGAAAGCCAGACCGTCCAGCCTAAAACAAGACCTCTGGCCTCCCTAGGGGCAGGCTGATGTTAGGGTGGCCAGATGTCCGGCTTTAGGCTGGACAGTCCAGTTTTCTGGCTACCTGTTCTCCATCCGACACAGTGCCTGGACACAGGGATGTCTACCCTTTCAGTAGCTCACACTCAGACAGCTTCTCCTGCGTGTCTTCACGGAGCCAGGGGGGCGTGGCCTCATGTTTAGTGATGTGTCTTCATGGGAACTGGTGGCGCTGTTTCACGTTTGGGGGAATGACCGGTAAGGTCTGGCTTTCTGGGGTGAAGACAGTGGCCACTCTAGCTGCTGTGGAGGTCACAGTTAAAGGGGTGGGCAGCTGTAGAGGTCACTGTTTAAGGGGCGGGCTGCTGTAGAGGTCACTGTTAAAGGGGCGGGCCGCTGTAGAGGTCACTGTTAAAGGGGCGGGCTGCTGTAGAGGTCACTGTTAAAGGGGCGGGCCGCTGTAGAGGTCACTGTTAAAGGGGCGGGCCGCTGTAGAGGTCACTGTTAAAGGGGCGGGCCGCTGTAGAGGTCTCTGTTAAAGGGGCGGGTCGCTGTAGAGGTCACTGTTAAAGGGGCTGGCCGCTGTAGAGGTCACTGTTAAAGGGGCGGGCCGCTGTAGAGGTCACTGTTATATCTTAATATATATATCTTTTAACGACACACACACACAAACAGTAAAAGAAATAAATTAAATATACCCGGGCGAAGCCGGGTCCTTCAGCTAGTATAAAATATATGCCATTATATAAAGTCTTGTTTTCAGTGTTTTAAAGCCTTATATTCTACCTTAAATCACCTTATATGCAATTTGATATGCCATTATGTATAGCATCCTATGCAAGTTTGCCTTATATGCTGCCACATATATGAACTTACTGTATATGCCTTAAATACTATCGTACATACTTTAGTTTTATTTGTCAGTTTATCTAGTTTGATAGAAGTGTGGTTCTTACTTTTGGGGTTCCTTGTGTAATAAATGGATTTGTAAAAGGCTCCGGAGGTTCTCAGCGCTGGAAATATTTTATATAATGCTGATCATGGGGTCAGGGATTTTCCATGAATTATATCCTGTAATAAAATTGATGTCCCACTCTCCCATATTACCAGTTCTATGTCATTCTCTTATCTGCCCTCAGAATTTAATCTGTTCTCTACTTTGCAGAATATTGGATATGACTACGGGAAACTTATATTCACAGAGTGGCATCGAGGAGATGTCATTGAGAAGATGCTGCAGGACCACAGTGCCCCCGAATTAGACCAGCGTCATGAGGGTGATGTAAGTGTGACATCCCTTATTAATATCGCAGAGCACCTGGTAACTAACTGCACTCCTTAACATTGAAATCTGCAACACCAAGAATGACAAGCTGTAAGGCTATGCAAATCGAGGGAGCAACGGTTGTCACATTTTCAGATGATTACATTTTCCTGCACCTAGCTCCAATCTGTGGAATGTAGGAGGGGCATAAAAGCCATAATGAAAGCAAAGTTTTTAGCTACATGAAACATCAAAAATTTGATCAAGTCATGCCTCCTGTTCGTCAACATGACAGTTATCGTCACACATCACACAGCGAGAGGGACAGAAACCTGAGAGACTGTAGTTTATCACTCCAGCAGATCACTATGTGCTTAGGCCGAGATGTCAGCACAGTTCAATGTTATGTGTCCTGGTGGTTGGGAGAACAATGACAAACTGAAATAACAGTAAGAGGTGCACAGAGGTGAACCTACACATGGACGGATTGTCTATTTAGAAGAATGGAGCTTATTGATATCTTTTGTCCTGCAAGTGAAATTGGACATCACATCCCAAGCCTAAGGCGGCAAACAGTGCCTACACAATCCATCAGAAGGTTTTTGCATGACATAGCACTATGAGCCAGACATCCAGCTACTAGTGTTCAATTGACTTTGGGCCACGGCCCTCAAAGGCTATCTTGGTGCACAGCAAGACTGCAATGGAGGTCTATCCTCTTTAGCTGTTGTCTTGGATGCAATGTTAGCTGAAGATTGGTCTGAAGACCATGTGGGTAATACCCAGAAGAGGCCTTTACCCCTCTCATCTTCATATCAGATACACTAAAGGCTGCATTACATTGAATTAGTCATGAAACCAGTGCTATGGCCATTTCTCCAAAGTGTCCCTGAAGCTGTTTTCCCAAAAGGACAATGTCAGACCACATGTTGCTTGTGCAACTGTGATTAGCCTGCATGGCCTAAACCTGCTACCATGGCCTGCAGCGTCTCCGGACTTGTCTCCCATGGAGCACATCTGGGACGTCATTGGTTCTCAATTGCAAACAGAGCAGCCAACAGCAGATCTTGATGATTTGAGTGTCCAAGTGCATTCAGCGTGGCAGAACATTACTTTAGACAACCATTAATAACCTAATTGATAACACGGCAAGGCATGTAAGTATGTGTATTGCTCTCATACACAATCATGAACAAATTGAGATGTTTTGAATATTTTGTTTCCATTTTTTATCATTTACTGTACATTTCCTGTGATTTTCGGAATTACACAACTTATTTTTCTTGGTGTTGCAATTTCGTGGTTGAGAAGTGGATATCCATATCCTCAAACTAGAGATTATAGCGTAGCCTTGTGATGTCTTACTTATGTTTATTGTATTTAGATTGGCATGGTCCCAGGCTTCACTGATCTAGCCGAAATTGTGTCTCGAATTGAACCTTCTAGCAGTCGATACGTTCACCAAGACCAACAACTGTCAGCTGAGAGAGAACATATCATACGTTATGCAGGTACCTGTGCAGACACCAAGGGATCATGATGAGAAATATTAAGAATTCTCCCTTGCATCTTCCTAGTCTTTATCACATGATTCTAGGAACCTGGACATTCTGCTGCTATTTGCAGAGTTTTTGCACTGAAGGACTATTTTAGTTGTCCTAGGGAATGCAGGACTTACATTAACACACATCAGAGCTGGACTCCCCATAGAGAAGATAGGGATGATTTTTTCACTGTCCCTGCCTTCCCTATCCCTCTATACACAGTGCTTAACAAATGTTGTGTGAGCAGATAAGAAAGCATGTAATACTGTGTGCTGGCGACAAACACAACTCCACTGGCTTTAACTGAACTTTATCGAAGTCTTAAATTTAGAGCAAAATAGCAAACGTATAAAAGCAATAACAATTGTAAGGAATAGCTTTTTAGTCTGTGATGCTTCATAAGGCCTACCAGGCCTACCAAGGCCAGGACGGACGGGCAGAAGTCCTCCTTTTTTGTCCTGGGTGTTTTCTTCTGCCGTCCCAGGGGCGGACATATCGTGGAAGCGAAGCGCTCATCTATATTCATCTGTATCGCCGTCCTCAGGACAGCGATACAGATGAATAGTGCAGGGGAGAGGCGTTTCCGCTGCTTGTTCATCTGATAGGCTACAGGCACTAGGCTTGCAGCCTATCAGAGGCCGGCTCAGGCGGCGCGCGATGACGTCATCGCGCCGCCTCAGCCGTACAGAGCGGGACACAGGCCAGAAGAGGCCTGCATCTCTGCACTAAGAGTGTCATGTAGGTAAGTATAAGTGTTTATTGTTTTAATTATTTAAAGTATACCATGGCAAGAACGGAGGTGGGGGCCACTGGATGCTTACTGGATGAGGGGCGTGGTTTAACAGATTGAGGGCGTGGTTTAGCAGATTGGGGTGTGGTTTAACATGTTGGGGGTGTGGCCGAAAATGTCCTCCTTTTTGAGATGAAGCAGGTGGCCACCCTACTGTGACGGTATCTCTTCGGTGGCGTGCCTACAGGCCAGGAGACTCTCGATCTGTCCACGCATGTTCTAAGACCTCACCTGCTGGTTATCTGACTATCACAGTTTGCGCTGGTGCAAGAGATTCCTTTGTACTCCTTACTCTGCAGGCCCTATTCTGTGTGAGGAGCACCACACCACAACACAACACACTCCTCTCTTGCTCAAGCCTCTTACTGCTGTACCTCCCCTCCTCCTTCCTCCTAGCACAGCCTACTTCTACCACCCAGACTTTCCTGCTTCCTGCACACTGCAGACCCTAGTTACAAGCTTAGCTTAGCTGAGTAGAGATAGAGTAGTAGATGTCACAGCAGTCCCATGTAACACAATAGATTACACCGTGATAACACTTTGAGTACAGATAATGTAGTAGATGTCACCTGCAGTCCTATGTAACACCACAGATAACACAGTGATAACTCTCTGAGTACAGATAATGTAGTCAGGGGTGTAGCTATAGGGGGTGCAGAGGTAGCAAAGACCATTGTGCCGCATAAGAAAACACTAGTATAATAGAAAGTGCATGCTGGTAAAGTTACACCTCTCACTAGAAGGAAGGGGTTAGGTCAAAATTTGGCATGGAGGGGTTGCTGTTTCAAATTTTGCCTCAGGCAACATGAAGGCTATGAGCTTCCGTGCCCCTGGCCACAAAGCACTAGGGGAAGAGGCTAGGGTGGCCAATTGCTTCACCCTCAAAAGCCAGACACTGTAGCCATGCCCCTGGGTTCGCCAAGCCACACCCCAAGTCTGCAAGCCACGCTCCCAGTTGCCGGGGAAGGGGGAAAAAATAGACCTGGAAGTTTGTGAGATGAGCTGCACTGGGGCTGGGAGTGCTTCTCTCCACCTCAGTTAGCCAAAAAGAACCATGTCCGCCGGCTCTAGGGACAGACTGGTTAGAGAAGTCTCAGTCAGTTAATATGTTGCTGCAACTCATGATCAGACAGAGCAATGCTGCTGTCTAAGTGTGAGCTGCTGAAAGGGAGGACATCCCTGCGTCTGTCCAGGCCTGTGCCAGACGGAGGACAGACAGCCAGCCAGAAAACCGGACCTCTGGCCACCCTAGAAGGTGGCCCAAGCTGAACCCTTGCACCTGGGCCCATGAGCCTTTAGCTACGCCCCTGAATGTAGTAGATGTTACCTGCAGTCCTATGTAACACCACAGATAACACAGTGATAATTCTCTGAACACAGATAATGTAGTAGATATTACCTGCAGTCCTATGTAACACCACAGATAACACAGTGATAACCATCTGAGTACAGATAATGTAGTAGATGTTACCTGTAGTCCTATGTAACACAACAGATAGCACAGTGATAACTCTCTCAGTACAGATAATGTAGTAGATGTCACTTGCAGTCCTATGTAACACCACAGATAACACAGTGATAACTCTTTGAGTACAGATAATGTAGTAGATGTTACATGGAGTCCTATGTAACACCACAGATAACACAGTGATAACCATCTGAGTACAGATAATGTAGTAGATGTCACCTGCAGTCCTATGTAACACCACAGATAACACAGTGATAACCCTTTGAGTACAGATAATGTAGTAGATGTCACCTGCAGTCCTATGTAACACCACAGATAACACAGTGATAACCATCTGAGTACAGATAATGTAGTAGATGTTACATGCAGTCCTATGTAACACCACAGATAACACAGTGATAACTCTCTCAGTACAGATAATGTAGTAGATGTCACTTGCAGTCCTATGTAACACCACAGATAACACAGTGATAACCATCTGAGTACAGATAATGTAGTAGATCTTACCTGCAGTCCTATGTAACACCACAGATAACACAGTGATAACCATCTGAGTACAGATAATGTAGTAGATCTTACCTGCAGTCCTTTTTAACACCACAGATAACACAGTGATAACCCTTTGAGTACAGATAATGTTGTAGATGTTACCTGTAGTCCTATGTAACACCACAGATAGCAAATTGATAACTCTGAGTACAGATAATATAGTAGATGTAACCTGCAGTCCTATGTAACACCCCAGATAACACAGTGATAACTCTCTGAGTACAGATAATGTAGTAGATGCCATCAGCAGTCCCATGTAAAACCATAGATAACAGAGTGATAACTTTATTAGTACAGATAATGCATCGATGGTTCCACCATAGAGACACTCTTTGTTAGTGAATGTCCACCCTGGTGTCCTCTCTTTTGGATGTCCGTATGCCCTAGTATAACATTTGTAAAGGGTTTGTCCTGAAGAAGATAGTATGATTTCTGTAGATGAGATGCAATAGTACCCTCTATGTGATAGATCACCAGCTCACATTGTGTATGGAGATATTATTAACAATATTACTGTACTTTGCTAGGTCTTGGCTGCCACCAGGAATATGGATGTCATCCACCATATATGCTTAAGGAAACAAAAAAAATCACCTTTTGTGCTGAATGTGTAGAGTGTCAAACCAACCGTTTTTTGCTTACCCTATTCAGTTTTTGTACCACATTGTGACAGGATTTTGTTTTGCATTGCCATATAGACATGATGTGGACACCATTTAGAACCACAATATGTTCTTTTCTTGTGGATTTTCTTGCCTTTTTTTTCTCTTTGATGTCAGTGGGATATCAACACATCCTGTAAAGAATTCTTATATAATTTGGAGAAGAGATCACAGTTGATGATCTGGTGTTGACTGGAAAATATCTGCAAAAGACCACCACTTAGAAAGCATCACAGAGGGACTTAGCTGTAGAGGATGGAAATATAGCAGTTCTATTGGGCCCTTGTGCTTAAGGGGTGCCCAATGGTCCCTCTGCCAAACAAGAAAACACAATTATTAGAAAAGGTACATAGGCTTGTCCCTGATTAGATGCTTCTGAGACCACTGATCAGGGGCGGATTGGCCATAGACCTTACAGGGAAATTTCCCGGTGGGCCGATGCTCAGGGGGCCATCTGGGCCCTCCTAATTGCCAGCAAGTGGAAGTTTTTGGGGATGTATTTTGTGATGGACTGTGGTATTTGGCTCTGTTGGGGTGGTATAATGTGCCACAATATGGTATTACTGCCCCTGCCTTCCATCAATTTGGACCCAAGTACAAAATGGGACCACTTTTAGTATATTTTCCAGGGCCACTTTAAGTTCCCAGTCTGCCCCTGCCACTGATCTAAGGTCAATTTTTTTTTCAGTGATTTTTGTGGTGCTTTTTTTAATAGATCTTTTCTTTGAGAAGAACACTTTTCTAGTAGACTATTTTGACTATGCTTTTAGGTAGTCGTCTGGGTGGTAAAAGTAGGCTGGGCTAGGAGGGGGGTGGAGGTCAGAGCAGTAAGAGGCTTTGAGCAAGAGATATCCAACAAAAACTATTTATCACCTATCACAATCCTGAGAACTAGGGGTTCCAGGGTCCCCTATGTGAATGGAGTAGCAGTACATATATGGGTCCAATGCTTTATTCACTGCTATAGGGCTGATGTAGACCATGCTCAATCATTCTCATAGAAGTGAATGGAGAGGTACACTGACATGAAAACTCCAGCTCCTTTCAAAGTGTGTGTGTAGGGGGTTCATTGTAATTATCTGTGGGAATAATGTAAGAAATTTCATCATGGTAGAACTTTCCATAAAACTCATAAATCATTTGTATTTGTAGAGGAATGCTTACTAAGTGGAGACAAACCTGATACCAAGTACAGAAGAGAAGCCTGTGAGACAGTAAGTGTACCTACTGTTCATTCAGAAAGTATTCAGACACTCACTTTTTCACATGTTATGTTGTGGCCTTGGACTAAAATAAAAAGAAGTTCAATGTTTTCCCCATCATTCTGAACTCAATACCCTGTAATGACAAAGTGATAACAGAATGTTCAAAATATTTGCTAATTTATTGAAAAGGAAAAACTAAAATCTTCCATTGCCATAAATATTCAGACCCTTTACTCTGGACTCAGTTGAAGCCCCGTTGGTAGTGATTACAGCCTCCAGTCTTCCTGGGTATGAGACCACAAGGTTTGTACACATGAATTGTGGGATTTTCTGCCATTCTTCTCTGCAGATCCTCTCAAGCTCTGTCAGGTTGGATGATGAATGTCAGTGGACAGCCATTTGCAGATCTCTCCAGAGATCTCCAGAGATTGTGTTCAAGTCAGAGTTGTCCTTAAACCACTCCATGCATGCTTAGACTTCTGACCCCAACACTCAACTGAAACTGCCCTTACTAAAGTGACCAATGACCTGCTAACTTCCAAATGACATTACTCTGTCCCTTTCCTCCTTGACCTGTCCTCTGCCTTTGACACCATCAACCACGCATTTCTGCTACAAATTGTATAATCTTTGGTACCATAGACTTAGCCCTAGTCCTATATCTGACATTTAGTGTCACTCGCACACCACCTCTTTGTCTTGTCCTCTCTCTGATGGTGTCCCTCAAGGCTCTGTCCCAGGACCCCTGCTCTTCTCAATCTACACTTTCGGCCTGGGACAGCTCATAGAGTCCAGTGGCTTTTGGTATCACTTCTATGCTGACGACACTCAAATTTACGTCTCTGGTTCAGATATCACATTCTTACTTTCCAGAATTCTGGAATTTCTATCTGCTATATCCTCATTCTTCTCCTCTCACTTTCTAAAACTTAACACAATAAAAACAGAATTTATCATATTTCCCCCACCAAACTCAGCCCCCCCTTCCCACCAAAGACCTATTTATCACAATTAATGGCTCTCTGCCTCTCTCGGGCAGGATCCTCTCTCTACTTCTGTACCATTTGGTAACTCATTTTGTTCATGACTATTGCAATTGTTTTATATTACATATGCACACCCATATGTACAGTGGGATAGAATGAGTCTTGTTGGAAGGTGAGCCTTCAGCTCAGTCTGAGGTCCATATCACAGTAGATCAGGTGTTCATTAATAATATCACTTTGATCCATTCAGCTTTTCCTCAGCCCTGAACAGTCTCCGTGTCCCAGCCACTGAAAGCACCCGCCCAGCATGATACTGCCGCCACCATACTTCACTGTAGGGAATGGTATTGGTTAGTGCCTGGATTGCTTCAGACATAACTCTTAGAACTGAGGTCAAAAAGCTCAATCTTGGTTTCATCAGACCAGAAAATCCTGTTTCTCACAGTCAGAGAGTGCCTTTTTCCAAACTTTCATGTGTCTTCTAGGAGAGACTTCTTTCTGGCCACTCTCTACCATAAAGCCCTGCTTGAAGGAATGCTGCAGTGATCTTCTGGAAGTTTCTCCCGTCTGCACACAGGATCTCTGGAGCTCAGCCAGAGTGACCATTGGGTTCTTGGTCACCTCTCTTACGAAGACCCTTTTCCCTCCATTACTTAGTTTGGCGGGATGGCCAGCTCTAGGAAGAGTCCTGGTTTTTCGAAGCTTTTTCTATGTAATTATGGAGGTCGTTGTGCTCTTGGAAGCTTTCAGTGCAGCCAAAGTTTTAAATGTACCCTTCTCGAGAAGATCATGCCTCTGGGCTCTTGATTCCTCCTCATGATTTGGTTTTTGCTCTGATATGCATTGTCAGCTATGAGACCTTACATAGATATGGCTGTGTATTTCCAAATCTTGTTCAATCAAATTTACCACAGGTGGACTCCAATCGAGATGTAGAAACATCTCAAAGGTGATCTAGAGAACTGCGTGGCCCCAGTGTCAAATTTCAAGCGTTATAGTAAAGGGTCTGAATACTTATGTCCATGTGAAATTTTAGTTTTTCCTTTTTAATAAATTTGCAAACATTTCTAATGTTCTGTTTTCGCTTTCTCATTATAGGGTACTGTAAGAAGGCCACGACATAACAAAATGTGAAAAAGTTAAAGGGTCCAAAGACTTTCCAAATACAGTATGTGAATTTTGAGTAGGTTATTTATATATTGTCATGATTGACTATCCTTTTTTATCCATCAGGATGAAGAGAAGTCGCTAAGGATGCAGAATGTTGTTGGCTCTGGTGTCCCTCATTGAGCACGGAGACATGAAGTTATAGACATTTATCAAAACTGTCTGAAAGAAAAATCTAGTCTTTTCATGCATAGCAACCAATCACAGTGCAGCTTTCGTTTTTCCAGGTTAGTTTAAGAAATGTAAGCTGAGCTCTGATTGGTTGCTATGAGCAACAAAGGCAGGCTTTGTTTTTTTTTTATAAATGAGGCATGTCTTATTTCTGTGACTGTTAAGAGCAATTTCCACTAAATGAAAATAAAATCCAGCATGCCAAACATACTGTCAAGGAAATGGGGCCTTTACAGCAATGGACTTGGGGAGGGGAGAGAATTAGCAAACTCCACTCATGGCCAGGCCTGCACAAAGAAAGCATATTTACCTGCTACTCACTTGCTATTTTTTAGATGGCAGACAAACCTGAATATTTCCGGGTTTATTTTGGACAAATCCACTAAAACGGCACGTAGTCCCATTTTAGTTCACATGTCGGCAGAAAAAAAAGTACTTAGGAGGAAAAAGAAGGGGTCTCACATGACCCTGAGAGGAAGTGTGTGTATGTGTGTGTGTGGTGGGGGGGGGGCTTGCCCTGATTGGCTCCCAAGCTGACAGACAGCCTGAATGAGCCAATCAATGATGCAGCAGGCAGGGAGGTGCCCTAGCAGAATGAGCAGACTGCTGGGCTGTGAAAGAGGGTGGTTGGGTGTTAAGGTGTCTCCCAGAAAAATGATCTTAGGGAGTCAGGGACTGTCAGATTTTCCCTGTTGATGATAACTTGTGTGAGAGCCCTCACCGTTTGGGATGTCCTGAGGAGGAGGTTCGGGAGGAGACTGGTGACCGCATGCATACCTTTGTTGATGGTGGTGGTAATAGTGGCACCTGTAGCCATGGCATTGGTGGTAGGGGCAGCGATAGTGACAGTTGTGGAAAACGCAGAGCAGGGGACGGGGGCCCAGGAACCCATCATGATACCTTACTGCATGATAACGTGAAATTGAGTGTGAGGCCTGGCCCTTGATCATCCCTTAACTTTCAATTATTTCTCCAAACATTTGCAGTCTAATTAAGCACCATATATATGTGTTTACTACACTAATACACAAGGGAAGTACACAACATCCGAGAGGCCCAAAAATGTCTGGTCTACGGAAGGTTTCTAAACGAAATACCCAGAGCCAGAATGTAAGTAGAACCAACACCAACTATCTGCCCAGACGTAATAGTAGTAGGCCGCAGTTGTGCTGGCTTTGGAAAGGCGCAACATTATAGTTGAGGAGAAACAGGATGAGATTTTGGATTTGATGGCTCACTCCTCCTCTCAGTTGCAGAAAGTTACAGAGTTGGACACCATACAGAGTTGGACACCATACCATGGAGCCAGGGGTCACAGAGTTCCTCCTGCTCCTCCTCCTTGCACCTTGCAGCCCTAAGGAAGGCTTTCAGTGGGGTCCTCTCAGTCTTGACTGCCACTTCCTTGTGAGGTGCTTTCCTTTTTCTAAAGAAGAGGCAAGAAAACCCCACCAAGGCCTACAGCGGATAGTCAAGAGAGTCTCCCTGTTGACAACTTGTCTGAGCCCTCACCATTTGTGCTGCCTTGAGGAGGAGGATGGGAAGAAGGCTAGTGACCCCATGAATACCTGTGTTGATGCTGGTGGTAATAATCACACCTGTAGCAATGGCATTGGTGGTGGGGCAGAAACAATGACAGTTGGGGAAAATGCAGAGCAGGGGATAGGGGCCCAGGAGCCCATCATGATACCTCACAGGCTGATAAAAGTGGCAGGGAGAGTGAGGACAGGACCTGGGAGGAGGATTGCAGTGCTGAGTAGGAGGTAACATCAGTGGAGAAGGGTGCTGGCAGTAGCAATAAAGAGCAGAGGACATGTACCTCCCAAAGAACAGCCAGGGCCATGTCTGCTTCGGGATCTGGTGATGCTGTGGGTGGGTTATGCCCAAAGCTAAGCCCAGCTTGGCTGCCTCTGCCTCTGCTGTATATCTCCCATCTGGATTTTTTTCTGTAAGCTGATGGAAGACAAAAGCATTGCCTTGTCCAAGCTGTGCAAGAGTGAAATAAGATGTGGGCTGTCTTGCACCAGCCAGGCTGCATCAACAAGCAGTACAATGCCTTTCACATCATCACCATCCCTTTCTGTTTCTCACGCTCAAACTCCTTCTCCACCATTCCATTGTCAGCCATTGATTATGGAATTTGTGGCCAGGAAACAACTCTACACGCCCAGCAATCCAATGGTGTGCAAGCTTAATTCCCACCTGGCCAAGTTGATGGTGGTGCAGTTGCTTTCGTACCATTTAGTGGAGGCTGCTGCATGCGTTCAGCCTTGCTGGAAGATATCTAGCTGGCATTATACAGTGGGGAAAAAAGTATTTAGTCAACCACCAATTGTGCAAGTTCTCCCACTTAAAAAGATGAGAGACCTGTAATTGACATCATAGGTAGACCTCAACTATGAGAGACAAAACGAGAAAACAAATCCAGAAAATCACATTGTGAAAAATAAGCATTTGGTCAATAACAAAAGTTCATCTCAATACTTTCTTATATATCCTTTGTTGGCAATGACAGAGATCAAACGTTTTTGGTAAGTCTTCACAAGGTTGGCACACACGGTTGCTGGTATGTTGGCCCATTCCTCCATGCAGATCTCCTCTAGAGCAGTGATGTTTTGGGGCTGTCGCTGGGCAACATGAACTTTCAACTCTCTCCAAAGATTTTCTATGGGGTTGAGATTTGGAGACTGGCTAGGCCACTCCAGAACCTTGAAATGCTTCTTATGAAGCCACTCCTTCGTTGCCCTGGCAGTGTGCTTGGGATCATTGTCATGCTGAAAGAGCCAGCCACGTTTCATCTTCAATGCCCTTGCTGATGGAAGGAGGTTTGCACTCAAAATCTCATGATACATGGCCCCATTCATTCTTTCCTGTACACGGATCAGTCATCCTGGTCCCTTTTTAGAGAAACAGCTGCAAAGCATGATGTTGCCACCCCATGCTTCACAGTAGGTATGGTGTTCTTTGGATGCAACTCAGCATTCACTCTCCTCCAAACACGACGAGTTGTGTTTCTACCAAACAGTTCTTCTTTGGTTTCATCTGACCATATGACATTCTCCCAATACTCTTCTGGAACATCCAAATGCTCTCTAGCAAACTTCAGATGGGCCCGGATATGTACTGGCTTAAGCAGGGGGACACATCTGGCCCTGCAGGATCTGAGTCCCTGGCGGCGTAGTGTGTTACTTACGGTAGCCTTTGTTACGTTGGTTCCAGCTTTCTGCAGGTCATTCACTAGGTCCCCCCATGTGGTTCTGGGATTTTTGCTCACAGTTCTTGTGATCATTTTGACCCCATGGGGTGAGATCTTGCGTGGAGCCCCTGAGCGAGGGAGATTATCAGTGGTCTTGTATGTCTTCCATTTTCTAATTATTGCTCCCACAGTTGATTTCTTCACACCAAGCTGCTTGCCTATTGCAGATTCAGTCTTCCCAGCCTGGTGCAGGTCTACAATTTTGTTTCTGGTGTCCTTTGACAGCTCTTTGGTCTTCACCATAGTGGAGTTTGGAATGTGACTGTTTGAAGTTGTGGACAGGTGTCTTTTATACTGATAACAAGTTCAAACAGGTGCCATTACTACAGGTAATGAGTGGAGGACAGAAGAGCCTCTTAAAGAAGAAGTTACAGGTCTGTGAGAGCCAGAAATCTTGCTTGTTTGTAGGTGACCAAATACTTATTTTCCACCATAATTTGCAAATAAATTCTTTAAAAATCAGGTGATTTTCTGGATTAGTTTTCTCATTTTGTCTCTCATAGTTGAGGTCTACCTATGATGTCAATTACAGGCCTCTCATCTTTTAAAGAGGGAGAACTTGCACAATTGGTGGCTGACTAAATACTTTTTTCCCCATTGTATCTCCCAAAAACCATCCCTGCATTGTACTCTCACGTTAGTGATAACGATAACGTGGGTCACTCCCTGAGATTCTTGCTGTGCAAGACAGTTTATGCCACGGTGAACACCTGGAGCAGCTCTTACGGGCAGGGACAGTACATCTTTCACGGCCCACTAAGTCAGTGTTTTTACAGGCAGCGATGAGGCAGCATCCTGGCAACTAGGCCAGGTCCTTTTGAACCCCCCATGATTGTGTCAGCCGGGATCCCAGGCATTTATTCGCCTCCTCCTCCATGGACATCGTCCCATCCCCAACAGCAGCTGGACACAGGGTTGTTTGCAGTACCCCACCTTCCTATCACATGACAGATCAAGTGTTGCCACAACATGTTATAGCTGATCGGAAAGAGTAGCCGCACTGGCGAGCAGTTGCTGAAGTACACAAGCAGAAAACATCCCTCTGGCTGTCACCCCAACTAGACAATGTGGTCAGCGACAATAATAACTATGTATAAATATATCAGGTCAGTACAAAGATCTCTCCCATCATCTATTTATCCCCAGGACTGTTACTGTGATGAGGGGACATCCTCTGCGTCTGGAGGAAAGAAGGTTTGTACACAAACATATAAGAGGATTCTTTATGGTAAGAGCAGTGAGACTATGGAACTCTCTGCCTGAGGAGGTGGTGATGGTAAGTTCACTAAAAGAGTTCAAGAGGGGCCTGGATGTATTTCTGGAGGGTAATAATATTACAGGTTATAGTTACTAGAGAGGGGTCTGTTGATCCAGGGAGTAATTCTGATTGCTTGATTGGAGTCGGGAAGCAATTTTTTTCCCCTAAAGTGGGGAAATTTGGCTTCTACCTCACAGGGGTTTTTTGCCTTCCCTGGATCAGCTTGTAGGATAACAGGCCGAACTGGATGGACAGAGGGCTTTTTTCGGCTTTTTAAACTATGTTACTATTTAAACTATGTAACATCGTGGCTGCCCTGAATCTGGGCAAAATAACACATGTTCCCTGCATGGCACACGTCATCAACCTAGTGGTGCAGTGCTTTCTAAACGGGTATACTGGCTTGCGCAAGGTCCTGGCAAAGTCCAGGAAACTGTCCAAGTACTTCAGCCATTCTTACATGACCAGGAACTCTATCCTGGACCAGCAGGGACAGAACAGCCTGCCACTACACATCTTAATCCGCAATAAGCCAACTCGCTGGAATTCAAAATTGCACATGCTCGAGCGTCTGTACGAGCAGCAGAAAGCTGTGAATGATTTTGTCATACACCAGCCTCAACAGCAGGGACCATGTGTTGCTTTGAGGTCAGACAGTGGCAGCTCATCTGAGATGCTTGTCAGGTACAGAAGCCCTTCAAAGAGGCCACAAAGTTTATCAGCAGGGTCAACTGCGGTATGAACGTCATCATCCCTCTCATATTTATCTTAGAACAGATGGTGATGCTCATGCAGCAGGGGACCATGTTGCAAGAAGAGCAGCTCATACATCTTGCTGTCCGCCCTATAGCTGTTGGGCACATACAAAGGGAATCTGCCATGGAGGAGGAGAATGACGAAGATGAGGAGCTGCCAGTGCAAGATGTGGAGGAGCAAGAGGACAATGATGAGGATGGCACACAATGACACCCAATTGTCTCAGTGAGGTGTGGAGCCAGAAAAATGTGGCTACTTGGACACACTGGCTAGAATGGCGACCTGTATGCTTGCTTTGCTTACGCAGTGACAAGCGTATCATTGACATCAAGCAGTCTGATGATTACTGCATAGCCATGTTTTCCTCTCACAAAAAAGGAGGACAAATTTACATTACTACCAGGAAACAATAGGAAACACTGTGTACGTAGCTTTCTGCTGCTTATGGTGAGCAGATGCCTGCCACTAGTGTGTCTGAAAGGGAGCCCCCTCTCTACCCCCTGCAGAGTCACCCCACTGCCACAAGCAGCAGAAGCCACAACAGCAGTAGCAGCAGCCATTTCAGTCTCATCAACATGATGGAGCAATTTTTCAATCTGTCGCACCATGCTGAGGCCAGTCAGCAAGCCAACAGCTCCCACCTCAATGCCCAGGACGGCCTTCCTAAACTATGGCCAGTCTCTGTCTGCGTATACCCTGTTCCTTGGCCCCATGAATTTCTGGGCAGGCAGACTGGAACAGTGGCCTGAACTGGCACAGCAACCTCTCTTTCTTCTTTCTTGCCCAGCCTTCAGTGTCATATGGGAGAGGGTTTTCAGCACCGTGGTGGGGCGTGGTGACACCCAAACGGACCAAGCTGTCCTCCGTCTGTGTCCAAAACATCACTTTTGTCAAAATGAACCAAGCCTGGATTCAGGAGAATTTTCACTCTCCTGTGGCTGATTCCGATGAATAGATCTTGCCTTCAAATTAAATGTCTACCCGTGAACGTCATTTGGTGTATTTTAAACTAAATAGATATTTTTTAAACACATCCAAATCCCCTGCAGAGGCTTAGATTTACTTCTATACTGTATTTTTATAGATGTGTATTTTATCTCCAGTCACTACTAGGGGGAGCTTACTGTATACTGTGTGATGGAGTGTGATAATAACACTGTATACATTTACCTCCCAAGCTCCCTCTAGTGGCAGCTACAGGTAGCCAGAAAGCTATTCTTTGAAATCTATCTTTATCGGGGATTTGGAGCTCTGTATTAGAAAAAAAAGAGTCTCCAAATGCTCCAAATCGGCACAGAATTTTGGATGTAAAAATAACATAATAAAATTTAAAGTGTTCCTTTAAAGCTAGACTCTTATTGCTGATCATTAAAGGGGACCTAAACCTTATTCTAAGAGCAGGGTTCATCTTCTCTGTTCAGGTTACCAGCATGCAGTATGGATTCATAGAAAATATGCGGGATCTATACTCCATATACTCAAAAAGCTGAACAGAACCAAACCCATGAAACTTGGATGCAAAGCCTTCTGAGAAGACCTGCCACACCTTAGTCTTTTCATTAGATTTATGTCTCCTTTAATATTATTTATGTAAGATGATGGAGTTGCCTTTACTTGTTGCTACTTCTCACGGACGCATGACTACAAAATGCAAAGCAATGTGCAGGTAGATTGCACTGCATATAAATGTGTATGAGCTGGGGCCAGGGGCATAACTACCATAGCGGCAGACCATGCGACTGCTATGGGGTCCAGTCTTAGTTGGGATAATCTCCTCTTCTACTGGAGGTGAAAACTTGGTCAGGACTCCACCCTCTAAAGGAATAACATTTAGCAAAGGAGGCAGTGTAGAAATGGGCCAAGGATCATTGAAAGGGGTTTAGGCAGAAACCCTTCTGTCCTGTGTGGGGGGCCTGGTTTGATCCTTGCTATGGGGCCCTTACTTCTCTATGTACGCCACTGCCTGGGGCATAAATAAATGTATGTTGGCTGCATCACGAACCCAGGTTCAGAAAACATTAATGTAATGTGCTGCTACTTACATTAAAGGTGCATGCACCATTTGAAAAGAGCCTCACCAGAGGCCATACATTATAAGCAAGTACAGAGCAAAGGAAACGTTAATGGAAATATGACGTATGTACATGAACGAGCCAGGTACAGACACCGCAGGCCGAACCCGGTTTTCTCATCACTAGTAGAGAGCACAGGCTGAAGCCGTCAAAGCGATCTCAGGCATCTTCAATGGAGTGGCAGAGAAAGTAGAGGGAAGGATTGCTGAAGAGGAGGATCCCAGAATAGCTTGCAGGGGCTGACTGGCCATAGATTCTACAGGCATATTTCGTGGTGGGCTGATGCCCAGGGGGCCGACCAAGCCCTCCTCATGGCCACTAGCCAGGCACATATTGATCTGATACTCTCAGCATTTATTAAAGTGTTATAGAAAATGCACCATATTTACCACAGAGCCCGCAAAGCGCCGGAGGGCACACACACATGTGCGGCCACACTCCATTAATTTCTATGGGATTCCTGAAAATAGCTTAATGGCAGGCTTGGCTATTTTTGGAATCCCCATTGAAATAAATGGTAAGTGCACCGTGCAAGCGCACTCGCCACTCCATTCACTTTTATGGGGGTTACGTAAATAGCCAAGCCAGCGCTCGGCTATTTTCGACCATACCCCACATGGATCCAGAGATCTCACCAATCATTGCTCTGCTAGATTTATATCAAGCTGACAGCTCAAGGGGTGTGTCTTGTCTGCTGCAGATAAGGGTGTGTGTCTCAGCTCTCCCTGTCACAGCTCAGGAGGTGTGTCTAAGCTCTCTCTATCACAGCTCAGGGGGCGTGTCTCAGCTTTCACTATCACAGCTCAGGGGGCGTGTCTCAGCTCTCACTATCACAGCTCAGGGGGCGTGTCTCAGCTCTCCCTATCACAGCTCAGGAGGCGTGTTTCAGCTCTTTCTATCACAGCTCAGGGGGCGTGTCTCAGCTCTCACTATCACAGCTCAGGGGGCGTGTCTCAGCTCTCCCTATCACAGCTCAGGAGGTAGGTGAAGGATGAAACTGAGCATGTGCAGCCATCTCAGTGAGCCTGACAAAGAAATGAAAAAAAAACAAACAGCAGGTGGCTCTATACAGATACATTTTATTGAATAACTCAGTGGATTTGCTAAATTTATAATTACATGCAATTACAAAAATATTCAGATCTAGGTGCTGGTTATAAAACTGTAGAATATTTTTCATGAGAAAACCCCCTTTAACTTTAGAATTTGATGGCAGCAACATATCTCAAAACATTTTGGACATGACCATGTCTACTATTGTGTAGCATCCCCTCTTCTTTTAACAACGTTTGGCAAGTGAGGAGACCAATTGTTGGAGTTTTGGGAGAGGAATGTTGTCCCATTCTTGTCTGATGTGGGATTCTAGCTGCTTAACAGTCCTAGGCCTTCTTTGCTGGGTTTTTTGTTTCATGATGCGCCAAATGTTTTTATTGGTGAAAGGTCTGTACTGTAGACGGCCAGTTCTTCTGCGAAGCCCTGCTGTTGTGATGGATGCAGTATGTGGTTTAGTATTTCTTGCTGAAATATGCAAGGCTTTCTCTGAAAGAGCGGGTGTCTAGATGTTGTTCTAACCTCTATATCAGGGCTTGCCAACCAATGGCTCGCCATCTGTTGTAAAACTACAACTCCCGCCATGCCCTGCTTTAGGCTATTAGCTGTATGCAGTCTTAGCATGCTGGCAATTGTAGTTTTGCAACAGCTGGAGAACCTCAGGTTGGCCATCCCTGCTCTATATACTGTTCACCATTGATAGTGCCTTTCCAGATGTGTAAGCTGTCTATACCGTAGGCACTAATGCAACCCCATACCATCAAAGATTCAGGCTTTTGAACAAGCTGGATGGTCTCTCTCCTCTTCAGTACATAGAACTCAATTCAAAAAGAATTTCACATTTTGACAGTCCATTTTAAATGAGCTTTGGCCCAGAGAAGATGACAGTGTTTCTAGATCATATTGACATGCTTTCTTCTTTGCGTGATATAGCTTTAACTTGTTCACAGATCATTTCTGGAAGTGTTCCTGAGCCCATGCAGGAAGGGCCGTAGCCCAAAAAGGCGTGCATTGGTTTCCAGCATAGAACCATGACTGTGCAGTGCCACCTGAGGGCCCATAGATCACAAGGATCCAATATTGATTGTCAACCTTGTCTCTTGCGCACATTAATTTTTCCACATTCTCTGATATTATGTACTAGAGATGGTGGAATATTCAAAGTATTCACAATTTTACATTGAGGAACATTTTTCTGAATTTTTAGATGCAGTTTTGCGCAGATTGGTGAACCTCTGCCCATCTTTGCTTCTGAGAGACTCTGCCTCTCTAATATGCTGTTTTAATACCCGTTCATAAATAGCAAACTACTCCTCCAGCTGTTTTTCAGTAGTACCACTTACTCTTCCAGTCTTTTTTTGTAGCCGTCTCTTTTTAAAAAAAATTATTTTAGATGAGTTGCTGCCATCAAGTTCTAAATTCTAAAAAAAAAATGTTTCAGGAAGTGGTAAAATGTGTTACTTTCAACATCTTATATGTGTTCTATGATCTATTGTGAATAAAATATGGGTCTATGAGATTTGAAAATCATTGCATTCTGGTTTTATTTACATTTATTTAGATTTTACACAGCGTCCCAACTTTTTTTTTTTTTACAATTTGTTGTATTAGGGATCTTATGTGCAATTTTAAATTATGGAAATACCCCTTTAGCCTTTTAAAGGTGTTTTCCAGAGGATAGGTCATCAGTTAAAAACTCAGAAAATCCCCTAAAATACAGGGACACTTTACAGCGGTATTCCCGTCTCAGACATTGGGGAAATATCACTAGGATACCTCTGGGACCCGCAACTATACTTAGAACAGAGCCAGCAAAGCCCCAGAGGGTGCACAACACATGCGGGCCTGGCCACCATTCATTTCTATGGGAGCGCCAAAAAATAGCAGAGCGGCATGCTTGGCTATTTTCAGAAGTCCCATTGAAATAAATAGGAAGCGCACTGTGCAAGTCTGGCCACCATTCTATTCACTGCTATATTCAGTGCCATCGTAGGAATGAATGGAGGGCGGCCGCGGATGTGTGGTGCGCCTTCCTGGACTTGTTCTAGCTATATGCCCCAATGTCAGATAAGGGGCAAACCTTTGAGGGGTATGATGGTGAACCCCCTCACTAATACCTGAAAGTAAAAAAACACAATGCAACAGCACTCTGCAAAGACAAATAACTTACAATAATGCCATAATTATGGAAAATATTCTGGTGCTAATGCTATGCTTATTTTGTAAATTTGAGATTCTTGGCAAATACATTTTGTACCAAATTATTTGAACCCGTCTGCCAGCGTCAAGGCAATCTCTGTAAGACGGGAACCTAACATTAATTACTACCTGTTATGTGCCATAATGGCCTCCATTAAATCCAGAGAATGCAGGTAACAACATGCATGCTGAGCTCACTCTATACCTCTCCTGGTGCCAAATGGCAGAGTGGACCCAGCATGCATGTGGAACCTGCATTTCTTGTATTTTATGGTGGCCAGTATGGCACATAACAGGTAGTATTTAGTGTTAGGTTCCTGTGTTATAGAGATCACCTTGACAGACGGGCCCAAATAATTTGGTACAAAATGTATTTGCCAAGAATCTCAAATTTACAAAATAAGCGTAGCATTAGCAGCAGAATATTTTCTATGACTATGGCATTTTTGTACTTTATTTGATTTGCAGAGTGTTGCTGCATTGTGTTTTTTTTTTCCTTCGTGTTTCTAGCCACGGCAGCGTGCACCTGCACATTGGGATGTGCTGACTGACCCCCCTTTTTCTTTCAGTAATACATGAATGTGGCACTGTATATCTTAGCAGGCGCAATTTATCATATTGCCTTCTGAAAGTTTTTTATAGGAACTGATCATATGTGAAATACACCTATACATATAATGAGCATCTTTTTAGTGAGGGCAGTAATAATAATATGGTGAAAGCTTGCCAGCTATCTCTCTAGAAAGAAATGTCATTGTCATACTCAGGAGCACATCACTTTCCCTATCTCTTCCTGTTCCCTGTATCCGAGTCCCAAACATGATGAAGAAATGTATAATCGCACAGAGCATGTGTCTCCTGCGTCAGCTGCGTATTTATTCAGAATGTTCTTATCTCCTTGTACAATAAGCGCTCTCGGTGTCCACATTGCTCAGTCTCATCGTCTGTCTCTTAAGGAAACATGTACGGCAATGTGGATTATGTTCCCCCGCTTCAGCATGGAGAAGGGTTCCTGAAGAGAAGTCCATCAGGTAACTGCATTTTGTACATGCTCTGGGTGTCGGGATTACTGGGAACAGTAGTGCCCTCCTTAGTAATGACAGATGATGCACACTATGCACCCAGTTATCAAGTCTGTCATGATCATGTCGAAGATATACCTACGAGGTCAGGGGCAGGAGCAGGTTGTAATGCAGTGTACTGGAAGCCTACTGCTAAGGGTTAATTTTCCTGTACTTCATGCACTGTGTATGTCCCATAGCACTGGTGTAGCTAGAAATAACTGGGCCCCACAGCAAATTTTTGAACGGAGACCCCCTCAGCAACTTCTTCGCAACCTCCTCCTCTAGTGCAACCTCCACTCTTGTGGCTAGTCAAGATCGCTCTCTCAGACCAGGCCCAGCAGCTTCTCAGTCCGTTTCCTACAGTGTCACTGTATATGTGGATCCCTGACAAAATCTTTTAGTCCTCCTGGATGGGCCCCTTCTGAGTTCGGGCCCAAAGCAGCCTGTACCCCTGCTTCCCCTATAGTTACGCCATTGTCCCATAGGTTGTATATGGAGTGGGAGGTTCCTAGTAACTGTTGCTAGGCAGAGCTGGCGCCACCTCTTTCTCTCTAGGAGGAGGTTGCTTCAGTCTAGTGTGAGCTGTGGATGGGAAAACATCTAAGAGCGGTGAAAAGCAGAGTTACAGGGGGAGATCTGTTGTCCTGTGCTTCACAAGTAGTCATAGTTTAAAGGGGTATTCTCATTTTAGACAATGGGGGCATATCGCTAGGATATGCCCCCATTGTCTTATAGGTGCGGGTCCCACCGCTGGGACCCGCACCTATCTCCAGAACGGAGCGGGGAGCGCTGCGCCTGGAGGACCCCAGGTTTCCCGGGGTCCGGCCACCACCAGGCGCAGCTCCCCGCGCCGCTCATAGAAATGAATGGGAGCCGGGCCGTGCATGCGCGGTGCGCTCCCATTCATTTCTATGGAGCCGACGGAAGTAGCCGAGCCAGCGCTCGGCTATTTTCGGCGGCCCCATAGAAATGAATGGAGGGCGGCTGCGCATGCGCAGTGCGCCCTCATTCATTTCGGGGGCTCCGTTCTAGAGATAGGTGCGGGTCCCACCGCTGGGACCCGCACCTATAAGACAATGGGGGCATATCCTAGCGATATGCCCCCATTGTCTAAAATGAGAATAACCCTTTAAGTATATGTGCCAGCACTTAAAGGAAAAAGAGTTCACTGAATGCAGCAGAACCTTTAGTGGCCAATCAAGGAGGATTGTATAGCATTTGTCAGAGAAATGTATCACACCTATATGCAGTACTCGTGCAATTGTTGTTTAATACATTATAATGTTAGGTAATTTGAGTTTTGGCTGTGCATTCCAGCAGAAGAGGAGAGAATGGCAAATGGTTGTCAGAAACAGGACCACATTTTTCCTCCCATCTTGGTAGAAGTGGGCTGGTCCTGCTTCCTGCCAGGAGTTGCTTTGTCTTATCTAGACCACTACTGCTCCCATCCTCTGCCCCAGTTCCTCAGGAGCTCACTGTATATACTCAGACCACAGACTTCCCTGCATACTCGTTGGGGTAAATACCTTCAGGATCCACATCATATCAAAAGGACAGAGACTGTATTCCACTGAGAATACTGTAGTATAGTATATAGCGAAGGAGATCAATTGCACCCCTTGGTTAAGTTGGGAAGATTTTGCAGCTTATAAGAGAGACTCAAAAATGATCTTGGCACTATATAAGGGTGGGAGTCCCCTTGTAAAGGTGATTGCAGGTTCCAGCTGCATAATCACAAGTCTGGTTTCAACACGGAGACAGCCTTGGACATTATGAAGGCACAATATGCTGGCATGCAGAAGTACGCAAGCATATTAATAATTAGTCTCTGTATTGAACAAAAACATGTAAAAATAGATTAATAAATAATAAATAGATCAGAAATACAGAGAAAACACATTTTAAGTGAAATATATTTTATTTCATTAACCTTTGTAGGACTTTGTGATTTTCCATTTTCATTTTTCACTTCTCACCTTCCCAGAGTCATAACTTTGTTTTGTTTTACAGAGTATTTTTATTGTCTTTTTTTTTTGAGTCAACAGTAGTATCACTGTGCTGCCTATTGCTGTCACAGCGTGCACTGCACTCATGAATGGCAGGGAAAGTCTAAGGATACTTTCACACTTTCATTTCTCTTTTCTGGTATTGAGATCTGTTTTGTCCCTATTCATTGTCAATGGGGACAAAACTGAATGGACTGCACCAGAATGCATTCCGTACCATTTCATTGTGTCCCCATGACGCACACAAAAGCTCATCAAGCAGCGTTTTTCTGTCCGTGATGGGGTGCAGACCAAGACTGATCCGTCATGACCCACAATGCAAGTCAATGGGACGGATCCGTTTTCTCTGACACAATAGAAAACGGATCTGTCCCCAAATGACTTTCAGTGGAGTTCATGACGGATCCGTCTTGGCTATGTTAAAGAAAATGCAACCGGATCCGTTCATATCAGATGAAGATGGTTGTATTATCAGTAATGGAATCCAGCAAAAATTCTGTTGATGGAGAGTCAGAAGCTCCTCACACGCATCAGACTGTTCTCGACAGGTTTGGCTGACACTACACTAATGTGTATGGGGGGGCCTTTAGGGTCATGGCTGAGGAAACAAACATCAGCATTGTCTGTCCTAGAGGTCTTAAAACCCACCATCATAATGGATTAGGACCCCTTTTTAATGTTTGACTTGAGGCTACGGACACCACTTGAGGCTATGGCTGATGGAATATATTGTATACCTAGGTAATTACGATAATTACTCTGCACAAATCCTTACTTCTCAAGTGTTAATCTTTACTTTGGAAACTAAACTCACTATTTTTGGCTCTAAACCTACTGGTCCTCCTGAAATGTCCCTTGGTTGTAAATGGGGTCCATAGCACCAATGCATCTAATTGAAATCTTGCTCTTCTGTTCTGTTTTCAGAACATAGTAACCTATATTTACAAGAAGAAAGTATATATGAACCAGTGCGGGGAAGTGAGAAGCCAGACTCTGAGAACTTCTGGAGATTATCATCTCTTGGGAGCAGTGTGGAAGACACCACACTTCAGTGGAACCAAGACGCACCACAACGAAGAAAAACATGGATCCCTTCTTTTCAAAGGCATTGTAAGAATCCTAATATAAGTGGGCACACTGGGGTGCCATGACTGGGGTCCGATGACAAACTTTGTGGTTTTTGTGAGACATGAGAAGGGATGTTGGCCGCACAGATATGTGCAGGGGCCAGCACCCCATGTAGCTTCCCCAATCTATGTTGGATTTCCAAAAACATTGAGAAGCAGTTAAGAAGCAAAATGGGATTATACTCACTTTGCCAACCTTCTACATGCATTCCATCTCGCCTAGGATTAGGAATAAAATTCATATAACGTTCCTGGTGAGGTAGACTTGTTAAGTTGTGAAGGGGCTGTTCACATTAGCTTTCAGCTGTCCTCTATGTATTCCATTGGGGGATACAGTTTTTAGATATTTTAAGTATCTGTAAAGTTGTTGTACAGATTTTTTTACCATACTCACCTGCTTCTCTCCGCTCTGTGGCTTTCTTTTTTGGGACCTCTAGCCCACAGCTTCTGCATGGGCCACATGCCACTAGAGGTTGATGGGGACCCGTAGTCCAGTAAATAGAGCCCATGAGCCATGAAGGTGGAACAGAGTGGCAGGAAACAAGTGAGTATGATTTTTGCAACAGGGTACATTTAAAAAAAAACTGGACACCCCTTTAAGCAGATCCATTTTCTTCAAATGGAGTCCAAAAGATGAAACTTTTTTTTTGACCAGCATTCTGTCTGTTCTCCTTCTGTTGGAAAACTCAATAGTAGAGTCTACCACGCTACCGTGTCCAGCAAAAAAAAAAAAAGTACACAGATGGGAATCAGGTGAAACTAAGCTTAATATTTTGGACTTCGTCTTCCTCACTGAAGTGAATAGATCCGCTGAAGGATATGTTTGAGATACCGTTTTTGGGTATTCAGGCATATTCCCCTGGCAGGAGGCATATCTGGTGGAAAAAACATTGTGAACATACCCTAATAGCCAGTATCTGGTGGCATAATATAGATAATCTAACTCTGCTTCTAAATGACTCAGAGGGATGTTTAAAGGTACTCAAGAGCGCTTCTGGAACCTGCAGAGTAACTACAGTAGGTGACTTTGAAACATGTTTTTAAATTGACACTCAAGACCATCTCTGAAACCATTTTCTTCCTTAACAGGTTGTCATCAGAAGCACAAGCTCTTGATTTCTGTTTTCAGTTGTGTGCTGATCTTGACTATCCTTATATTGGGTTATTTTATGTCCAAGTGTAAGTATTTTTAGCAACCTGTGAGTATCTTAACTTGACAATGAAAGAAAGGTCAGATGTGTGCACTCCTTGAAGGGGTTGTGCAACGAGGACATATTGATGTCCTATCCTCAGGTCATAAATATCTGATCAGTGGGGGTTCAGCTCCCGTCACCCCCATCAATCAACTATTTGAAGAGGAGGCAGTGCTCGTACGAGGACTACATCCTCTTCAACATTACACTGGGCACTGTCTCGTTTGCAGTGGTGGCGCAGTGTTATTACAAATTATTGCCGATAATGGCACTGTGCCACCAAGACGATGCGCAGTGTGATATTGAAGTGGAACTAGCGCTCACACGAGAACCATCTCCATTTCAAACAGCTGATCGGCGGGAGTTTCAGAAATCGGACCCCCACCATTCAGATATTGATGACCTATCCTGAGGATTGGACATCAATATGTACTGGCTGCACAACCTAGTTCCCACGTGGAAGTGTACAGTACTTTATGCATGCAGCAAATGTACATGAAAAATTTGTGGCAAATTAATGATGAATGTCTTTATTAACTCTTTATCATGCTTCCTTTTTAGAAATGTAGAGGTAGGCGTAAAAATTGTTAATACACAGACTAAATCTCACACACTATGCACTCCATTTTTTGTATTTGTGACTCTGCTGTTTTCAAAAGTGATGAGAAAAGTGGACCTGATATTTTGTCAGAGGTGGGTCCTCACATAGACTGAGATTTAGTAGAATTTGTACCAGACAGTGGTGCAAATTATAGAGGAAATTGATAATCGGCTCATTCCAAGCATAGGTTTAAATCTCTGGAATTGAACAGAATGGTACTGAGCTGCAGCCAGGGGCGTAACTACCATAGCGGCAGACCATGCGACCCAGGGCAAGAGGGGGCCCAGTCTTAGTTGGGGTTATCCCCTCTTCTACGTGAGGTGAAAACTTGGTCAGGGCTCTACCCTCTAAAGGAACAACTTTTAGCAAATGAGGCAGTGGAAAGATGGCCCAAGGGTCATTGAAAGGGGTTTAAAGGGTTTCTGTCACCAGATCTGGGCATATTAAACAGGATGACATTTGCAATGTGCAAATGTCACCTGATGCCCAGTCTGGTATTAATTTTTATATTGGTGCCCCCGTTTTATTTTATGCTAATTAGGCTTACTAGGTGCAAGGGGCGGTTACCCTGCACCTAGTAAGCTCCGTTTGCCCACCTGCTGTCACGCCTACCTTGTCTTGATTGACAGGGCCAGGCAGCTTGTTCGATCCTCTGGCGGCCCTGTCCTCGCTTCAAATCCGCGCCTGCGCCGTGCGGAATAAAATCGGCGCAGGCGCAGTGAGTGGCACTGGCCGCCGGGCTCCCGGCTACCTCACTGCGCCTGCGCCGATGGCATCAGAGTACACCCGGCTGATGCTGATGCTAAATGGCTTTGCTAAATTTTTAATTACATGCAATTACAAAAGTATTCAGATCCAGGTGCTGGTTAGAAAACTGTAGAATATTTTTCGTGGGACAACCCTTTTAACCATGCAGGAGCAGACAAAATAGGGGACTCCTGAATGCTGGAGAGGCACATGTATAGGTAGAAGAAGCTGCAGCTTTACATCTTCTAGTATAAGAAAACTCCAGCTCATCTCAGTTAATACGGTCCAGTGAAAGGAACAGACCAGGTAAGTTCAGCAAACAATAAGGAAAAGGGTCCCGCACTGTCAGTTAAAATCTTCAATGCGCTTTATTTAGTCATATGAACATAATCGTCCCCCCGAACAGCAGTTGACGCGTTTCGAACGCAGGTATGTTCTTACATCTTCTGCATGAAATAGTCTGGAGGAGATTCAGTGACATCAGTTTATACAGTAGTGGTCACCTAGAGCCTTCCTAGATTGCTCCGATGCAATGACCCAGGTGGTTCCCTTTAAGAGCCCCTACACAATGGTAAAGTTTTGCTTTCTGATATTGAGTGTGATCTATTTTCCACTCGTTCTTCTTAAAACAAAGATGATTTTTACATTTGCAGATTATGCTATGGAGACAGAATTAGAGATGGTGAAAGAGCAGCAAAGGAGGTATATTACACACGGTAAGTAATTACATATACACAATTAAAGGGGTTATCCAAGACTAAAATATGTCCCCTATATCCCCAGGTCCCTCACACTCAATATACTTACCTGGCTCCCCACTCCCAGTCCCCGCACCGCCGCTGCTGCTTATCCCGGTATGTGGATGAAAACATCTGGTGTCGCGGGAACAGCCAATGGCAGACGGTGACAGTGATGAGCCTCCCTAGCATCACCTGCGATACTGGGGAGGCTCGTCCCTGTCACCATCTGCCATTGGCTGCTCCCCCCCAACACCAGATGTTTTCATCCGCGCACAGGGAGAAGCAGCAGCGGTGATGCAGGGACCAGAGCGGCACAGGGAGCCAGGTAAGTATATTGAGTGTCGGGGGGAAGGGACATTGTTTAGTCTTGGATAACCCATTTTACTCCAGGGGTGCAGCTATAGACGGTGAAGAGGTCAGGCATCCAGAGACCCCTTTGTTACATAGGAAGACATTAGTATTATAAACTGCTTATGATAGATGGGGCACTCTTGCAGATTTTGCATCGGGGCCTAGGAACTTCAATCTGCACCTCTTATAACCCACATTGCTATGACTACTTTTATAAAACAGTCTTTTTATCCACAGGTTCCTTCCTCCTGTACAATGAGGCCCATAACAAGTGTGCAGAGGTGCGCTCATCTTCCTCCAGCCGTAATATTTTTGAGCTGACTGTCTCCGTCTGCTCTTCGCTTTCCTACTCGCAGTTCTTCCATTGGCTCCCAGGAGGCAGGCTCATGAACTCAGAGGAGGGACTATGTGTAGGGGTGGCGGGAAAGATTCAGTCTCAGAAGCCTCTAAGGCTTTATCAGTGTGACGCCGATAAGACCTTGAGCTGGGAGTGTAGCAACGATACTTTGCTGGGAGTTAAAGGGGAAAATCTGTTCTTTAACTTTGGGAATAATGCAAAATATGTGGTTATGCTTTACTGGGGCAATGGGATCTGGAGTCGCTGGAGAGCTCTAAACCTTGATGGGAAGGTACTAGATGGGGGGGCTTGTGCTTAATGGAGGTCAAAATAATTTCATTATGGCTTAAATCTCAGGAGCTCAGCTGTTAAAGGGGTTGTCTCACGCTAATACCAACCCTATTTAGGGTAAGGCATTTTGCATTACTGTTAAGGTAGTGAAGTCTGAAATTTGAGTGTTAAGCCTCATTCACACGTCCGTCTCCATGCTCAAATCCGTGAGCAGGTGGTCAGTGATGCATCTGTGAAGCTGTCTTTGAAGGATCCGTGCTGGGTCCATGTTGCCTTCGTGTTTCACTGACACTGAACATCTGAAAAATAATTTTCAAAGCATCTCTTTTTAATGATTCGATGGCATCCGTGTCACATCCGTGGTTTTCGTGGACCCATAGACTAATGGACGTGATGGATCCGCGAATATGGACAAAATAGAGCATGCATCAGTGCTAAAAATACGGACCGTGCTAAAACACTGATGTCTGAATACACGTTCAAATGAATGGGGACGTGCGCTGTACGCGTCTGTGAAACACTGATGTTTGAATGAAGCTTTAGATTTTGTTCCCACTGCCATCTAAACCTCTGCTTGGAGCTTGGAAACAATATGATGGAAACCACAACAATATCTGACGAACCCCATTCATATTGCTTATTGCATCGGAATAAGGGCTCATGCACATGACCATATTTTCTTTCCGTGTCCGTTACGTTTTGGTTTTTTTGCAGACCGTATGCGGAACAAAACTGAAGTTATTCCGTGTGCATTCCGTTTCCGTATGTCCGCTCCACCAAGCAATAAAACATGTCCTATTATTATCCGCATTACGGACAAGGATAGGACTGTTCTATTAGGGGCCAGCTGTTCCGTTCCACAAAATATGGAATGCACATGGACGTCATCCGTTTTTTGCAGACCGCAAAATACATACGGTCGTGTTCATGAGGCTTAACACAGACCTCCCAGCTTGTTGTCATGTCTTCAAGCAGCGGACAAACCCTTTTCTGGTCTACTGCATGCATGGCCGGTATCGTGCAGATGATCCTTTATTTGTCTCACATCTATAGCATAATGTTTCAACCCGTAAGAGTATAAGGAAGCCACAATGGTAGTGTGAACAGCCCTTAGCTGTGCACACTTACTTCTGGGTCTTATCTGTGGCGGTGCTATAGGTGTGCCCACAATCTTCTACCTATATAATGTACATATAATACAATCGTATTCTGTATAATAATATATCATTGTAATATAATGACATTTTCCTTTAAAAAATACAGACTAGACAGTTATTAGAATAGTTCTTATGCTATACATTTAATAAACATGTGCATTTTACTATTTTTACCAGTGCTTTGAAAATAAAAAATTGTGATGTAACTGTGAACGCAGTCTTCATTAAAGCAGTCCTACTTTTCTGTGTACGCAGCTCCTATGCAGAGCTTTGTGCCTCCATGGCTAAAACCTAGTCTGACAATGACAATATGCCACCACGCAGGGCTGATAATATAATAAATGGGGCCCTGGCTAAGAAGCAAAATACGGTACTAAATAGTGCCATGATAATGCTGCTATATACAGACACATAATACCAACATATACTACCCAAATGATATTCAGTATTCAAACACCATATAATTTTGACATACTACTAAAATTCTAAACGATACTACAATACTATAATTTAGTCCCTATTTGATACCACTATATAAGGGCTCATGCACACAATCGTATGCTGGCCAGGCACCGACCATGAGGCCGCCTGTGGATCGGGGACCCATTAATTTCAACGGTGTCCTCAATCCACATCCGATGGTCTGCGCAGCAAAAAAGTAGTGCACGACAGAAGCAGCAACCTTCCGGATTGCGGACCCATTCAAGTGTAAGAGTGGTAAAAGCATTCTAAAGTTATTACCACATAACGTGACATTAAGTGGTTAAGTCGGTAGCAAACCTATCTCATATGAACATGACCTAAGCCCGTGTTACATGTGGGAGACCAACCTGCTGGCTGCTGCTGTCAGTGGGTTATTAACACATACGCCAGGAGTTCTGAGATGGTTCTTTGAAGTGTAACTGCTATTTCACTACCAAAAATGAAATTCCTAACATATGTGATGCTGAAGGGCAGATATTAATGAAGCTGTATTTTTCAATTAATTTTACCTTTCTGATGTCTTTATTCAGCCCTTAGCAATCCTATCTCTGTGCCTCTATTTCAGCATCTTCCTAAGATGGCCTCTGCTGCTCTTCCTGTGGTGATGTTTTCCCTGTCGTTGAGACCATCCGGTATTTCCCTCACTTCCCATTAGCCCTTGCTCTCTTCACATGAACTAGCAGACCAGCAGGACCAATCAGAATGCAGATAACTTCCCCACTACCCCAGAGCACTGTGTATCCTCTCACATACAGCTAACCAGAGACAGGCAAGACCAATCAGAATGCAGATAACTTCCCCCACTACCCCAGAGCAGTGTGTATCATCTCACATACAGCTAACCAGAGACAAGCTCTGCAATTACATGAAATCAGTAAGCATTTGTTTTATTTTTCTTGTATGAAAGCCTGGAATATAAGCTTTCAAACAAGACCAGTTGCATGTTTCTAGCTGCTACCATTCAGGAGATAGCAGCATCTAAAGCAGCCCTCTCCCCTCTACTTACTGCAGCCCAGGCACTCAGGGCTGTGCTCCTCCTCCCAGTGCTCTCCCCATCTCTTGTTTACATCAGGGAGGAGATGGTCTGCACATGACAACGCTGTGAGAAGAGGCTGCAGAATAGGAAAGTAGCACACATTTGTGGGAGTTATTATTAGGTAAAACTGAAAATGATTAAATTTTAAAGCACAAAAGCATTTATACAGCAAGGTGAACTATACCATTAAGGTATGAAAAAATGAAACGGCAGTTACACTTTAATTGTTCCCTTAAAGGGGTTGGCTCACATCAGAAAATAACATTCATTATGTAGAGAAAGTTAATACAAGGCAGTTACTAATATATTTCGATTATCCATATTGCTTCCTTTGCTGTCTGGATTCATTTTTTTCCGTCACATTACCGTATACACTGCTCGTTTCCATGGTTATGACCACACTGCAATCCATCAGTGGTGGCCGTGCTTGCACACTATAAGAAGAAGCACCACCCTGTGCCTAATCACCACCAGAGAAGCCGGCACTTTTTCTTATAGTGAGCAAGCTTGACCACCACTGAATTAGTCCATTCATTTGTCATTGATCACATCTTTGGGGGGAAGTTGTCGGCAGCATAGCTCCCTGTGATTTGCTGATGACAATAATGAAACTATACGAGGACAGGACATTTATTATTTATTATACAATTATTATTATACTAATGATCATCCATCCCTCATACACTCTGCCTAATCCCATGTAAATGCCCTTTAAGGCTTCATTCACACGACCGTATTTTGTTTCCGTGTCCGTTCCGTTTTTTTTGCGGACCGTATGCGGAACCATTCATTTCAATGGGTCCGCAAAAAAAAACCGAAGGTACTCCGTGTGTATTCCGTTTCCGTATGTCCGTATTTCCGTTCCGCAAAAAAGATAGAACATGTCCTATTCTTGTCCGTTTTGTTGACAAGGATAGGCATTGTTACAATGGATCCGCAAAAAAAACTGAAACACGGATGCCATACGGAACGTCATCCGTTTTTTTTTTGGATCCGCAATTTGCGGACCGCAAAACACATACGATAGTCATAGTGAGCTGCATGTGAGATCGTGCCTGAGAAGATCATATGTATAACTCCCCAAGGGAATGAAAAAATACCCCCTTTCCCAACTCTAAAAATAAATAAATAAAAATACACATACTTGGTATCGCCGCGTCCACAAATTTCAATCAAAACCATTAAAATGTAATAAATTTGAATAAAAAGTGATCAAATATACCCCAAAAAGGTACCAATAGAAACAGCAGCTCTCAAAGCAAGCCCTTAGACAGCTCTGTAGGCAGAAATACCAAAACGTTTTCAGAATCTGGCGATGCAAATATAAAATATGTTTTTTCAAAGGTTTTTATTTAAAAAAAAAATTAGCAAAACATAATAAAGACTGTATAAATTTGGTATTGCCAAAATATATACTGACTAGAGATGAGAAACCCACTCGAGATTCCGTTTGGTTGAGGATTTCCAAATTTTTGAAAAAGTTTGGTTCAGACCCAAATCAATTCGGACCAAACTGAAGTTGCTCCAATTGCCCTGAAAATTGGTATATGACACCCTCTATGCTGCCCATATGACACACACGTGTTGATTGTTTTTTCATTGGGAGCAGCAGCTGTGCAGTGTGGAAAGGGTAGGGTAATAAGAGGCACGTAGCTGCAATAGTAGCGGCAGCAGTAGCAGCATACCATGAAACATACAAGGCAGTAGGTCGGCTGTCGATGGGTAGTAGTAGTAGTAACAGTTGTAGTAGTGGCAGATACTTAGAGTTAATAGTTGAGGCAGTAGGGGATTAGCAGTGAGGAGCAGCAGCAGCTGACACAGTGGCAGCTGCAGCAGCAATCATATGCTACATGTTGGCAGGCAGGCAGCAGCCTTACAGAAGATGATGGTCGCCAGTCCACAGCAGTGGCATGATGGCGGCAGGTGGGCAGCAATAGTGGCAAGATAGGATACTGCCTGCAACGCCAGATCTATTCATCAGCCAGAGAAGTGTGAAAATCCTCACAAATCTGGGCTTGGTTCATTTTGACAAAATTGATGTTTTGGACACTGTCAGATGTCAACTTGATCCTTTTGGGTGTCACCAAACCCCCTCAGCGTCGCTGAAAACCATCTCTGAGATGACACTGGAGGCTGGACAAGAAAGAAGAAAAAGAGCATACTACGCCAGTTCGAGCCACTGTTCCAGTACGCCTGTCCAGAAATCCATGGGGTCAGGGAACAGGATATGTGCACAGACTGGCCATAGTTTAGGTAGGCCTGAACCAGGGCGTTGAGACAGGAGCTATTGGTTTGCTGACTGTCCTCAGCTGGTGCAGCACATGGAAAAACTGTTCTATCTTTTTGAGGAGACTGAAATGGCTGCTGCTACTGCCGTTGTGACTTCTGCTGCTTGTGGTGATGGAAGGGGGTGAAGAGGGGCCTCTCTTTCAAACACGCTAGGGGCAGGCGTCTGCTCACCACCAGCTGTGGTAAGCTGCGTACACAGTGTTTCCTGGTAATAATGTAATTTTGCCTTCCTTTCTGCCATGGCTATCCAGTAACCATCAGACTGATGTCACTGTGTAAGCAAGCGAGCATAGAGTTCGCTATTCTGGCCAGCATGCCTGAAGAGCCAGTTCTTTCTAACTTCACCAACACTGAGACGATTGAGTTTTGTGGCCGGTGTCACCGTCATCGTCCTCCTGCTCATCCAACTCCGACTCCTCTTCTTTTTCCAGTGGCAGCACCTCCTCCTGCTCACCCATGGGAGTTTCTCATTGTGGGACCCCAACATCTACAGGGCAGACACAAGAAGCATTAGCTGTTCTTCTTCCTTCTCCTTCGTTGCCACCTGTTGCATGAGTGTCAGCATCTCTTCAAAAATACATGAGGACGATGAGGGACAACTGCAGCATGAACAACATGAACCGCCACTGCCCAGCCTTGACATTGCCAGAACCCCGCGCAATCCAGTACATTTTTTAAAAGGCCATGTAGGGAGCATGTGTTTTTTTCCCCAGGTTCGTGGTAGCCAAGATGCTGCACCCGTTGTCACTGACCATGTGCCCTGTTGGAGTCAGCGGGGTGACAGCCACTGGGATGTTTGCTGCTTTATGTACTTTAGTAACTGATCGCTGGTGTGGCTACTGTCATCCAGGCTGATCAGCTCCAACACGAAGTGTGATAGGAAGGAGGGGTAGTGCGAGTGACGCCGTACCCTGCTGCTGTTGTAGATGTCTGACCATGGAGTAGAGGACAAGGAGGAGTCTTATCAGGAGAAGAAGGTGATGATAACGATGACAAAGATTCTGTGTTGCTTGGGGATTTGGGTTGCCTTGTGGAGAAAAAGTGCCATATGGGAGTTGCTTGCATAGAACTACAGGCAGCCAAGCTGGGCTTAGCTCTGACACGTTTTGGGCCTAACCCACCTACAGTGTCAAGGAGGTACATTGCCTCTGCTCTTTCTTGCTACTACTGCCACTTTTTAGGAAAAAGGAAGGTGTCCCATTAGGAAGGGGTAGTGAAGACTGAGAAGGCTCCACTGAAAACCTTTTCTTGGGCTGCAAGGAGGAGGAATGCAGTGGCCGGGTTTGGGAGGTGGTCCCAACTCTACTCTGGCTCCCCCGGACACCGTTGAGGTGTCACCATGTATTGCTGCTTTCCGGAAGGGTTTTTTTTAGGCATGGTGCATCCCAATAGGAAATGGGTACAGAGAGCCTGGGTCTGCAGTAAACCAGTGGGCTTTACTGTAGGAATTCAGGTGCAAAACAATATAGGCAAGGCATAGGGTTGGCTTCTCCAGTCTGCTCCCTGGCAGAAGAAGGGTTTGATGCTGAGGAAAGGCCTGATCTAGTTCTCTCTCTCTCAGAAGTCTTCTACCCTGGCCAAAGGCTGGAGGCCCAGGATCTGTGGCAGAGTAACCCCATCTCAGCACCTTCTTCTGGTCACTCATTAGTCTGGCAGAGTATTCTCTTCTAAGCACTGTTCCCTAACTGCAGAACATTAGTGGCTCTGACTGGCTAAACTAGACCCTTCTAGTGGGAGGGGTGGAGTAGAGAAACTTAACACAAACAGATACAAAGTTACAACTATTGTCTGTCATAGACTTACATTAGAGCTTCAATGATACTCAATGGCAATGACACAGCAGTTGTTCCAGACAAAAACAGGTTTTCAGACATAACAGAGCTAAACCAAACATTCAAAAGGTCAGTCTGTCTGGTTTTGGTGGCAAACAAGTCTGGCTTTTTCCCTCCAAAACATGCTCTTCTTTAACCCTTCTCATTCAACGTCTGAAAGTGTCACAAAGTCTCACAAAAGTCTCTGTGTTCGTTAACCCTTTCCACAGTGCTGTGCAAATACAGTGCAAATTAACAGAATATATATCACAACGTACTAAATGCAGTTACACAGTATTAAACAGTATAGGTCAGTGCAAGTTAACCCTTTAAAGTGAAATCTAGTAAGGAGTTGATGACTTGGCATTGCGGAAACGGGCAAATGTCCACAAATGTCCACCTGCTCCAGGGCACTACAGGAACAGAAGGAATGTTGTGACCCCTGGCTCCACAGAACCATGTCGGACTCCAAAGACACCATCCTCAGCAACTGAGAGGAGGACTGAGCCATCGAATCCACTATTTTTTCCTCAACAATAATGTTGTGCCTTTCCAAATCCAGCAGGGACTACTATGGCCTACTACTACTACTTCTGACCGGATAGCTGGTGCTGCTACTATCCACATTCTGGCTCTGGATCTTTTATTTGGAACTCTTCCATATTCCTGACATTCTTGGGCCTCACAGATAATGTTGTGCACTACCCTGTGTATTGGTGTAGTAATCAGGTATATGCTAGTTTGAATATAATCAACAACCCCTCAAAAAAAATTTGATTGGAAACGTGTAGAGACCGAAATAAAGGGAAACCGATTTAGGGCTAAATTCATTATCACTAACAAATACTTTCGTGTACTACCCTGTGTATTGGTATAATCATCACCTATATGCTGGTTTAATTAAATTGAACGGCCCCCAAAAATAAAATCCTAACCGTGTGAAAACGGAGGATGTACTAGAACCAGAAGAAACTTCACAGGATACAGTACAGACTAGACAAATGGGAACCAACACACAAGCAGCTGTCTGGACCCCATGCGGAATGGATGCATGGGATCTCAGGCAGAGCTGCCCAAACAGGCATACAAGCAGATGCCTGGACCCAATGCAAAACGACCCATGGCAGTCACAGGCAGAGCTGCACACAGACTAGATGTCCTCCCTCCAGAGAACCCAAGAGCCCTCTAACCAAAGCAGATGCCTGTTCCCTATGTGGAGTTACTCCATTGGTGAACAGACATAGCTGCAAACAAGGCACAGACAGACAGAAGTCCGGACCTCATGTGGGACGACACATGGCAGTTACAGACAAGACACAGAACAGACAGGCAGATGTCTGAACCCCATGTGGAACGACACGTGGCCACAGACCAGACATGGAACCAGACAAGGAGAACTTGATATCTTACTAGGTGGCCATACAGACAGGGCAGATTAAATAACCTCAGGTCGGGTGCATAGCTCCTGCACCCAGCAAGGCTGGAGACAGACTGACCTCTAGGCCCAAAGCAAAAAGATATATATAGAGAAGGATTATAAAGCATCTGGTGACCATGCTGATGTTGTTAAGATGAATAACTGAGACCAAGACTTTAACCCCAAAACAAACCAGGAGACAGGGAGGGGAAGGCAAGGAAGAGACAGTACACACACAGGTTGCCATCACTACACATCGCATATGCAGAGTCCACCATAGCCAAAACACCAGAGCAACAAACATGAGTAACACATCATCCCGTGTCACAGTGAACTACACTGTGACATCATGTTGACTTAATTTCATAATTTTACATTTCAATAATATAATAACAATAATCTTTATTCATATAACGCCAACATATTCTGCAGAGCTTTACAATACGAGGGTTCAAGCTCAAACAAAATCATGCATAACATAGCACCAGACAAATCAACATTTAGTACAAGAGGAATGAGGGCCCTGCTCACAAGAGCTTACAATCTATGAGAAAATAGGGGTGACACAAAGGGTAAGGATTGCTTGTTTTGTACAATGTCCCAGCCATCTTGACACAATAGGAGAGTAGATATAAAGATGCATGAGCAGCCAGCCATCAGCCAATATCTGTAGTGCTTCTGAGTACATGGGTGCGGTGGAAAGTGTTTGATGATGGATCAGGTTCAGAAGAATGATGATGAAGGGTCAGTGAATTGAGAAGAGTTGTGAGGGAGCACCTGAACTATAGATGTTGTGCAATTAACCAAATAGATTGGGTTATTGCAGCGACCGGGCCTCAGGGGCATTACGTGAGTGTGATAGTGTAGTAATGATGCATGGTGGTGGTGAGCCGAATTGGTATAATATTACTCATAACTCATGATTTTTGTAGCAAGTGTGCAAGGGTAAGGAAGGTGACACCAGTTCCTTCGGGGCACACTCAGGTTACAGGGGCTCTGCCAGATGGTGGTTCAAGGTGCTCTTGATGACAGATGATTAGGGTGTTGGGTAGCAGGGTCCCTGTCTGTCGTGACGCCAGCACCTTGTGATACAGAGAAGGATAGCGGAAGAGATGAGGAGTCAAACTTGTGCAAAACAAATAAACTTTTACTTGGAATAAAGTTGTCTTGAGGTGGATGATCTTGCAATACAAAAATGCTTTCTTTGTTACATTCACTCTTAAGGTGCAGTTGTGGTAAGATGCCTCCAAAGGGTTGGTGAGGACATTGCTTGCTTTATTAATATAATGAATCTGGTATCTACTGTAGGTGAATACTTGCTTTCTGAGCTTTCTTACTCTGGAGTGAACCTCGCTTCAGGATTCTGATCCATGCTTAAACTCTGGCAACCAACAGGGCGGTCTCCCTAACGGCAGGTTTAAGTCTTCTGCTCCATTCTTTGAACTGGTTGCTTAATATTAAGATTACTGCTGGAGCAAAGGTGCACAGGAGCACCTGCACACATTCACATGTGGTTCCACTCGACTACTCCTCCTCCCTCCTTTTCCTACTCTAGACTAAGCCTGTCCTATATATAGCTTAGGCAATAGCACCACCTAGTGGTGTAAGTAAAGTATGACAGTATACCAGCCTGTTGAGGTTCTTACAGCATTTAAAGAAACACATACATAATGGAAATGACATGGCATTTACATAGTTTAAAGTTCCCACTATAACGCTATATTTGGGACACTGCATTAGGGCATTCCAGAGAACTAGTGCAGCTCGGGAGAAGTCTTGGAGATCGGAGTGAGAGGTTCGGATTATGGTGGGTCAGTCGTGAGTCATTGGCTGAACAGAGAGAACTGGTATGGTGGTAGACAGAGACAAGGGAGGAGAGGTAGGGGGTGCAGCACTGTAGAGAGCTTTGTGGGTGAGAATTAACAGTTTAAACTGAATCCTGTACTGTATGGGCAACCAGTGTACTGGCACAGTGGAGGCATCAGAGTAGCATGGTGCAAAGAAAAAGGAGATAAAGGAAGGGTGTCAGTCTGCACATCTCAATGTGCAGGTGCACGTCACTATGGCTGAAAAAACTATGAAAAACACACAATGCAACATCACACAAACACAAATAACATACAACAATGCTATAGTTATAGAAAATATTCTGGTGCTAATGCTACGCTTATTTTATAAATTTGAGATTCTTGGCAAATACCTTTTGTACCAAATGATTTGTGCCTGTCCGCCGGCGTCAAGGCCATCTCTATAAGACGGGAAACTAACACTAAATACTACCTGTTATGTGCCATACTAGCCACCATAAAATACAGGGAATGCGGGTTCCACATGCATGCTGGGTCCACTCTGCCTTTTGCCGCTTTTGGTGCCATGGTGGCCTCCATTAAACCCAGGCAATGCATCAAATAACATCGAGACATGGTGCAGTCACACTGCTTAGGCGTGATGATAGTGCCTCTGACTGAGATGGAGATATCAGGTTTAGGAAGATTAATAGATGGTAAAAAACAAAAAGAAGTTCAGTTTTTGAAAGATCCAGTCACAGATAGAGAGAAGACATGATGTCAGAGACAGCGGGCAGACAGTAACTGGAGTTCTGAAATACATTTTCGGAAGTTTTGTAACTGTCACTTTTCTCTGTGGTCTCCCATATAATGAGTAATACAAAGGTTCATAGGGACACTTGATGGTGACCAGGACGTAGACTTACTTTGCTGAAGGACACAGCGCAGGACGACACATCTGACAACTTAGCAATGGAAAATAAAGAAAAGAAGAATATTCAAGATGTTACAAAGAAGGAAGGTAAATTCTACCGAGTTTCTAAGACTATACTCACTATGGTGTACGCTTCTTTGGAAGCTTTTATTCTCTCTTCACTCTATTGTCCTAATAATAAAAATCTTTATTTCTATAGCGCCACCATATTCCGCAGCTTACAATCTATGAGGAAGTGGAGGATGACATAAAAGCTATAGTCGATTGTTATATGAAGCGGTCCAGCCATCTTTGTACTAAAAGCAGTGGTGCAGGCTGATGTGTGAGCTATTGGTTTGGGTGTGGGGATTACTGCCAGAAGACTGTGTTCAGCTCTGAAGAATAAGGTTGGGGGGTGGATAAATGGTGAGGAGTCAGTTTAGGGAACATGATAACCCTGCCTGAAAAGATGTGTTTTTAAGGCACGTTTTAAGAAAGGGAACTGACCTGATATTCCAGGGCAGTGCATTCCAGATAGCAGGTGCAGCTCGAGAAAAGTCTCAAGGACAGGAGTGAGAGGTACGGATTATGGAGGATGTTAGTTTTAGATCGTTGGCAGAATGGAGAGCATGAGTAGGGTGGTAGACGGAAATGAAGGAAGATATGTACGGAGGTGGAGCAATGTGGCATATATCACTAGTCTCTACATACAGAAAAAATGCTGTACTTCTGATTGATTTCACATTCTTTTTTATATTAAGCTACAATCTTTAACCATTTAAATCAAGGAATAAACCTTTTATTTAATAAATGAAATAATGTAGTTCTATATACATAAAAAAGTGAAATCAGTGGGGAGTGAATGTTTTTTTTTTTGGCCTTTAGGCAATTTGTATATACAGTGCCTTGAAAAAGTATTCATACACTTTAACTTTTCCACATTTTTTCATGTTACACCTAAAAACTTAAATGTATTTTATGGGGATTTTATGTTATAGACCAACACAAAGTAGCAAATATGTGTGATGTGAAAAGAAAATGGTACAATTTATAAAAAAATTTGTGAAAACAAAAATCTGCAAAGTGCATACTTTGTTAGGACTACTTTTCGTTGCAATTTAAGCTGGAAGTCTTTTGGGGCATGTCTCTACCAGTTTTGCACATCTAGGGGCTGAATTTTACGCCCATTCTTCTTTGCAAAATAGCTTGCGCTCAGTCAGATTGGATGAAGAGCGTCTGTGAACAACAATTCTCAAGTCTTGCCACAGATTCTCAATGGGATTTAGGTGTGGACTTTGAATGGGCCATTCTAACACATGAATATATTTTGACCTAAACCAGGCATGCTCAACCTGCAGCCCACCAGCTGTTGCAAAACTACAACTCCCATCATGCTCTGCTGTAGGCTGATAGCTGTAGGCTGTCCGGGCTTGCTGGGAGTTGTAGTTTTACAACAGCTGGAGGGCCGCAGGTTGGGCATCCCTGACTTAAACCATTCCATTGTAGATCTGGCTGGATGTTTAGGGTCATTGTCCTACTGGAAGGTGAACCTCCACCCCAGTCTCAAGTCTTTTTCAGCCTCTACCAGGTTTTCCTCTGGGATTATCCTGTATTTGTACACCTTTGGGGGAAAATTTTTATCATTGCAATTTACTCATTTTGGTCTTAAAATAATTTTTTCAATTGAAAATAATGAGTCGTTTGTCACAAAGAGTTAAAGGGGTTGTCCAGGTTCAGCATGTCATGCTCCAATGCGCTCCCTTTGCCCTGCGCTGGATTTTACAGGCGAGGGCAGCGCTAAAGCCCACCCATCAGTACAGTGTACAGTGTTTCACTGTACGGCGGCGGCCTCAGGAAGCACATGGCGTCATAGCAACCAATGACGCCGTGCGCTCCCCTCCTCTGGGGCAGCACAGGCCGGGCTTTCACGGCGTATACGGCCGTGAAGCACGGTTGTGTGAATGGGGCCTAAGGATAGTCTTTACTAAAATCTTAACTACATCAATATCAAATCGCCGGGGTCCAACACCCGTCACCCCCGCTGATCCGCTGTATGAGGAGACGCCACACGCAGTCTGTGCTGTCTCCCGTCTCCCTTCCTATTCGTTGCTGCTTTGCAGGAAGAAAGAAGGGAGACAGCACCTGCACACTGCACTGCCGAGTGTCGGACCCCGGCCGATCTGATATTGGTGACCTATCCTGAGTATATGTCATCAATAGTAAAAACCCGGACAACCCCTTTAACTTTTGGGGATCTGATCTCCTCTGCAATGCATTACAATGCATGTGTATTGTAATACCTTGTCTGTCAGTGGAAGGCATCGGGCTGCTTTTCCAGCCATCCGGTCCCTGTGCGGGGACCTGGTGCGGACGTGGAGAAAGCCCCTTACCTTTACACGGCCCGTACATGCAGGGGTCAGCACTAACTGCGGCATACAAAGAGTTAGAGCCCCGGCTTCGGTGAATTCACCAATGCTGGCGTATACAGCAGTGACTCGGCTGTCAGGAAAAGCTGCGCCCCTGCCACTGATCGGATGGGAGCAGCTCCTGCACCGTATCTGACGGGAAGTCACTTTCTGCTGCGCCATATATGTATCGCAGATGTCAGGAAGGGCTTAATAACATGTATTGCTATCTGGTTTTAACTGGCAGATAACATTTTTGGTGACACATTTCTTTTAATACAAAATCCTCTATACACACATGGTAGTTTTATTTTTTTATTTAATAGATAGCACAAACTGAGGAGTGGAATAAGCACCATATCAGGCAGGAGACTGCTGTAGTACAAAGCAGAAGTGTCAGTGATCGAAGGCAACTGGGATCATGGGCATCAAAGGGGTTGTCTCACTTCAGCAAATGACATTCATTATGTAGACAGAATTAGAGTGATTGCTAACAGCATTAGGTGCAGGTTCTTTAATGTTCTTTTAGATATCTTGTTCCTTATGATCCAGCCCAGGGGTGGACATACCGCCTGTGCAGCCAGTTCGGCTGTACAGGGGCCCAGGGCCAGAGGGGGTCCCTTTCTTACCGGCAGCAGGGCAGGGAGAGATGAGCACTTCCATTGTGGAAGCGCTCATCTCTATATTCATCTGTATCGCCGTTCTTAGGACGGCGATACAGATGGATAATGCGGGGCAAGGGAGGGAGAGGCGTCTCCCTTCCCCGTTCCTCTGATAGGCTACAGGCACTAGGCCTGTAGCCTATCAGAGGCCGGCACAGGCGGCGCGATGACGTCATCACGCCGCCTGAGCCGTACAACGCGGGACACAGGCCGGAAGAGGCCTGCATTGCGTCGCTGAAAGAGTCAAGGAGGTAAGTATAAGTGTTTATTTTTTTAATTTAAGCTTTGCTAAATGAACTATCTGGCACACAGTGGGGGCACTATGGGGGAGGAGCACTATGGGGGAGGAGCACTATGGGGGCCACTATGGAGGAGGAGCACTATGGAGGAAGAGCACAATGGGGGCACTATGGAGGAGGAGCGCAATGGGGGCACTATGGAGGAGGAGCACAATGGGGGCACTATGAAGGAGGAGCACTATGGGGGCCCTATCATATATACTGGCTCACATGGGGGGCACTATGGAGGAGGAGGAAGAACCACTATGGGGGGCCCTATAGATATATATATACTGGCACTATGGAGAAGGAGGAGCACTATGGGGGCCCTATCATATATACTGGCTCACATGGGGGGCACTATGGAGGAGGAGGAGCACTATGGGGGGCACTCTGGAGTAGGAGGACCACTATGGGGGGCCCTATAGATATATATATATACTGGCACTATGGAGAAGGAGGAGCACTATGAGGGCATCTACTGGGAGTCCTATCTTATACACTGGCACACATGAGGGCACTATGGAGGGGGAGGAGCACTATGGGGGCCCTATCTTATATACTGGCAGACATGGGGGGCACTATGGAGAAGGGCGGGGAGGAGCACTATTGGGGTCGTTGTATAGGGGCACTAAGAGGGTTTTTTGGGTACATAGTAGGGGCATTGGCACACATTATGAGGGCACTGTGGGGACATTGGCTGGCCAGGGGCACTAATTATTTCTATTGGTGGGACTTTGGGGAGCACTAAAATGGTGGGGGGCACAGTATCAGCTTAGCACAGTTATTTTTGGGGAACATTTTGGTTATAATTTAGTGTCAGGGACACTATTTCCTGGGTGCAGGGTGGGAGAATGATGGAAAAGTAGGAAACTAAGATGTCTATTTGTCAAACTCCACAGAGAGAAGAGATGGCTGGAAGAAATCTTCATGGCGGTCTGGTCTGAAAGGAGAAGATGAGGAAAAAGAACATCTAAGGAGACGTCACTGGATGTACGAGGTATGGGGCGCTGTATTAGGCTACATTCACATTTGAGTTAGTGATTCTGGCAGGCTGGTCCAGCAGAGAACAGCCTTCTGGAATTCACCGGCTCCGGCACTGCTGGATGCAGAATGCCCACCGGCCCCATTAACTATAATGGGGGTACGGCAGAGATCCGGCCACAATCTGGCAAAAATGCCGAGAATCATCGGGACACAAACTGCTGCATGCCTGAGTTTGTGTCAATTTCTTGCATTCTCTGCCAAATCAGGTGGCCAGAGCGTAGTGCTGCATGTGTGAAAGTAGCCTTACCCTGTGTGTTTTGTATTGCTGTATGTAATGTTAGGACACCATAGGTTAGGTTGAGAATTTGGTTTGGGAAAGGCAGGGGGGCCCAGACACATTCCTTGCACAGGGGCCCTCTGCTGTCTGTGTCTGCCCCTGATCCAGACTAATGTACACATCTCAGCATAGTCTTTGCGAAACTCACTTTTGCGTGTAGTGATGTGTTGCATATTTCTTTGTCTTCATTATTTCCTTTGAAATGTTGACCTATTAATTTCCCAATATGTCTAGATATTGTCTAGACATTTTGTGGTCATTTCTATGTATTATTGCTTTTATGAAAAAAGAAAAAAACTAATGAAAACTGACTAATGTATTGTGATTGTCCATATTCCTTCCTTTGTTGGCTTCACTCATTTTTCCATCACGTTATACACTGCTCATTACCATGGTTTAACTTATGACCACCCTGCAATCCATCAGCGGCAGTTGTGTTTGCACACTATAGGAAAAGGTGCCGGCCTCTCTGGTGGCTGGGGCTGTGGGAGTGCACATAAGTCAGCGCTTTTTCCTATACTGTGCAAGAACGATCACCACTGGTGGATTACAGAGTGGTCGTAACCATGAAAACGAGCAGTGTATAATGTGATGGAAAAATGAATCAAAGCAGCAAATGAGACAATATGGACCATCACATTACATTAGTAAGTGCCTTGTATTAACTTTGTGTACATCTCAAGGGTCATTTACAAAGAGAGGACTGCTCCTGGTAAATGAACTTCCCAACAGCGATGAGATTGTGTAAGCTGTTCAGTTGCTTGTGAAGGACCTTTCACCTGCCATAGCAAAATTTTCCCATATACTGTAATGGTAAACCATTGCAGTTTATGGTAGAAGCCATATTTTTGTCCCATGTTTAAAGGGGTTATCCCATGATTAATGTAAAAAATGAAAATCAGACATCGCATAGTACATGACAATATCTTTCTAACAAAGCTAGAACCAGCCCTGTACCTCACATGGATCCACATTCATTGCTCTGCTAGATTTATATCAAGCTGACAGCTCAGGTGAGTGTCTTTTCTGCTGCAGCTCATGAGATGTGTCTCAGCTCTCCCTATCACAGCTCAAGAAGGATGAAACTGAGCATGTGCGTCTATCTCAGTGAGCAGGACAAAGAAATAAGAAAAAAACAAACAGCAGGTGGTGCTATAAAGATACATTTTATTGAATAACTCGTTTTAGGACCTCTCCCCTCTCCTGACATGCCTGTTTTTATAGCTTCATGCATTCCCATGTAATAACAATTCTGTAGCATCTATTCTTATGGCTCTATGTTCTGCCATTCCTTTATTATTTCTACTATAAGTTATGAATGAATTGCCATCAGTCTGCAGTAAGGGTACAGAGGGGAGGTAACCAGTTGGGGGTGTGTACCTGCACAGTCTGAACATGGCAGCACTGACTGGATTGAATGAGTCCGTGCAGGTACACACCCCCCAACTGGTTACCTCCCCTCTGTACCCTTACTGCAGACTGTTAGCAATTCATTCATAACTTCTAATAGAAATAATAAAGGAATGACACAACATAGAGCCATAAGAATAGATGTTCCAGAATTGTTATTACATGGGGAATGCATGAAGCTATTAAAACTGACATGTCAGGAGTGGTGATTGCGCCTCTTTAATAACCCCTATGGTGGCGCTGGCCTCTACATTTCCAAGCCATCTTACATTTAGACCATTTTCTACAACCTAAAACAGGTGAAGAAAAGGATGCATGAGACTGTTTTCATCACACGTCCCCTTCTCTATCCACTTATGTAGATCTGGTGTGAGTGGGGAAAAGTCACAGATTGTGGTGCAACTAAATGTTAGGCATATTTAATCTTCATAAATGACCTCCTTTGTGTCCAACTGGGTCCTGTATGTGTTTCAGTATTTAGTTTAGGTTCAGTTTTGAATTTCAAGGTATATATAAGGAATAGAACAGGGATCAGCAACCTTCGGCACTCCAGCTACTGTGAAACAACAACTCTCAGCATGCAAACATGCTTGGCTGCTCTTCTAACTTCCATAGACGTGAAAGAAGGATTCTGGGAGTTGTAGTTTCTGAACAGCTAATGTGCCGCAAGTTGCTGATGTCTGGGATAGAAGATTGGACATTGAGAAGCTGGAGTCTGGGTATTTAGGTGTGCCAGATTTTTTCTTAGTTTTTTTTTTTAAATTGAATATATCAGAACATAAAACAGCAAAAAAAAGTTGTTAAACTTACATTTTATATTCCCAAATTTGGGGTCTGTAAAATAAAAGAATATGAAAATGTGATATTTTACTAATAATGTCTCTCATTTTCAGATGACGATATTAGTGATATCTATGTGAATATGGATCAACTAAACATAACAGAACTGAAGAGATCTAAGGAGAAAACGCCAAAAACCGAGGGTAATGGTTATTAAATATTCATTCTGAATCTAGTCTAAACTTGTGTTTCTGAAAACCAAGTCAAATTTAAAATCACATACCAAGTCTATGACAACCACAGTCTTAAGCAGTTCAGGTTTATTATAGATTTACTGGACCTCATTTTTTGCTAGAAAAAAAAACAAAAAAAACATAAAAACATTTTAAATGGTATTAGGCTGAACGGGGTTGTCTCACTTCAGCAAATAGCATTTATTATGTAGAGAAAGTTAATAAAAGGCACTTACTAATGTATTGTGATTGTCCATATTGCTTCCTTTAATGACTAGATTCATTTTTCCATCACATTATACACTGCTCATTTCCATGGTTACCGACCACCCTGCAATCCAGCAGCAGTGGCTGTGCTTGCACACTATAGGAAAAAGCATCAGTCTATGTGTGGTCCCGTGGTCCCCACCACCAGATAGGCTGGTGCTTTTTCCTATAGCAAGCACCCCCACCGCTGATGGATTGCAGGGTGGTTGTAACCATGGAAACAAGCAGTGTATAATGTGATGGAGAAATTAATCCAGCCAGCAAAGGAGGCAATATGGACAATGACAATACATTAGTAAGTGCCTTGTATTAACTTTCTCTATGTGATAAATGCCACTTCAGAGCTGAACCCGGACATATCCCCTTTTTCACCCAGGCAGCCCCTCTGTTATGAGCATCAGAGCAATTCATGCTCCGAAGCTCTCCCTTCCCCTGCGTTGTTTTGTGCAGGGTAAGGGCTGCTCATCACCGGTACTAATGGGCAGGCTTTTGGGCATTAGGCCAGGTCAGCGCTAAAGCCCGACCATATGCCCGTCACCGGGCTCAGTGCTAGGCAGAAGCCTCTGTCTAGCATAGCCTAGTACATCATCGGATCTAATGAAAATTCAGTGCAGGGCAAGGGAGAGTATCTAAGCATGAAATGCTCAGATGCTCATATCAGAGGGGTAAAAAAGGGGATATGTCCGGGTCCGACCAATTTTTCAACCAATTATCAGGAATAAACGTTTGTAATTTTTTATGAATGCTCGTTCCTGATAACTGGCCTTTGTGAATATGCCTCCGATCACCTAACGAAAGAGCAAACACTAGTTCATCAGGTGAAAGCATCTTTGCTACGACTGTGTGAACAGGGATCTGCTGCCAGCAAACAATGTAATTGGATGTGGTCGTGTGATGCAGAGAGAAGGCTTGTACAGACGAGATGACTGATGCATGGAAATGCATCTATCACCCATGACCAGCACGGCTATATTGTTGGTTTCGGACAAGAATAAAGCTCCTTATGTGCAGCCAATGATAGACGGGTCCTGTAGTGAGTAAGGAGCTTGTTCTTACCAAGGAGGCTGCAGCCGGCAGAAGATTGGCCTATTTCTATGGACTGCTTGACCAGAAGACGTGCTAGTGTGAGTCATGGAGGAGGGCCAAAGGATCTACTGATACCTTCTACTCTGCTGCCTTCTACATAATACCTGTATAATCTCGAGTACAGTCTTGTATTACTCTAGGTCACTCACTATTGTGCTGATATTCTTCTTCTTTATTTCAGAAGTGTCAACTAGCAAAACCACAAAGACACGGTTATTTCTAGCAGCTCTGATCATTCTATTTATCATGTTCATTATTATGATTGTCATCACAAGTCTCCTGTATAAACACTGTGAGTTTTGGTTATAGTGATTATTATTATTATTAATTATTATTGTTTATTATTATTATTATTATTATTATTATTATTATTATATTTTATTGGTTTGTCATTATTATTATTATTTTATTATTATCATTATTATTATTGTTATTCACAGCTTCATGTATAAGTTGTTTATTTCTGACATATTTTGTGTGAAATAGGGTAACCAAACTTTTGATGAAAACACATATGTCCCTTTGGCTTTCATCGGCTTTGCTTAGCTGTTGGACGAGTAGAGTGTGGGTATCACAAAAATGATATGGGATCCGTACTTCATATGTTCCAAAAGTTGAGTAAAACTGAAGACAGCGAAATGGTTAGAGCACTTTGAGCAACAAAGGTTTAGTTACATTTTAAAGCTTGCCACCAGTTCAAACTAAGGATTTGCACCTCAGTGTATAGGATTTGCACCTCAGTGTATAAATTATAAATTAAGGGTTTTTTTTGTTTTTAAAGAGTTCTTTGTGCTGTTAATTAGCTACATTCACCTGTAGACTCACACCATTCATTTCTGAAACAGGGGCAGGTAGACAGAGTGAAGAAGACAGCCACCTTAAAGGAGTTTACTGGGACTAGAATATTGATGGCCTATCCTCAGGATAGATCATGAGTATCTGACCGGTTCTGACACCCCGGACTGCCACCTATTAACTGTTTGAAGAGGATTCAGCACTTTAGTGAGCACATCAGCCTCCTCACAGCATACCAAGCACACCGCCATACATTGTATAGTGGCTGTACTTGGTTTTGTAGCCCATGCCCATTCACTTGAATGAGACTGAGTTGCACATAGGCCATGTCTCCAACAAATTTGACATAACTGGCCTAGGAAGTGGCCAAAGAGCACACTGCCATAGCAACCTCTTCAAACACCTTATCAACTGATGACCTATCCTGAGGATTGGCCATTTATAGTCTCCTCTAATTTTGAAATCCTTATGGATGTCCTGATATCAGTGCTGGTCATTTGGTCCTAGAAGTGTAGATTTCCTTGTTTTTCAGTCAGAGGCAGAAATGTTTTTTCTCAGTCAGTGATGTGATGGAGGGGCTTGTGGCCTGGTTCATTTTATTAGCTAAGCCAGCCTGCTTCTCCATCACAACTAATGCAGAGACACAGGAGAGAAATGGTTTAGTGAGTGAAGTGAGTCAGATAGCCAGGTCCTCTCATCACATGACTGAAAAACAGTGGAAGCTACTGCAGTGGCCTGGTTTGGGATGGCCCCAACACTACTCTGGGTCCCTCAGACACGGTCAAGGTGTCACCATGTGCTGCTGTTCTCTGGAAGGGATGATAAGGCGTGGTGCACCCCAATGAGAAATGTGTCCAGAGAGTGAGGGTCTACAGTAAACCAGTGTGCTTCTTTACTGGAGAAATTTAGGTACAAAACAATACAGGCAAGGCATAGGGCTGGCTTCTTCAGTCTCATCCTTGGCAGAAGAAGGGTTTGATGCTGAGGAAAGGCCTGAGCTAGCTGTCCCTTTCTCTCTATCAGAAGAGGACTGGACTAAGGCTGGTGACCCTAGGTCTGTGGCAGAGTATCCTCATCTCAACATCTTCGTCTCATCACTCAGTAGTCTGGCAGAGTCTCCTCTTCCAATGCCAATACCTAACTGCAGGACACTAGAGACTCTGACTGCTCTCCTTATATACATTTCCTAGCTGAACTAGATTTCTAGTAGGAGGGGTGGAGTGGAGAAACTCAGCACAAACAAATACAATGTTACAACAAATACAATGTTACAATTCCTGTCTCCCCACAGACTTGCATTAGATCTCAAAATACTCAATGGCAATGACAAAGTAGTTCTTCCAGACAAAAATAAGTGTTCAGTCATAATGACACAGCTAAACCAGATATCCAAAAGGTCGGTCCATCTGCTTTTGTTGGTGAACAAGTCTGTTTATTCCCCCAAAACATGCTCTTCTTTAACGCTTATGGTAGCTGTGGACAATTACCAGCTTCTCATTATTAGCTAGAAAGTTCAAAACATTTCTCAGAATTCATTTACCCTTTCCACAATGCCATGCAAATACAGTGCAAATTAATAGGATATACACTGGAGATCAAAATTAGAGAACAATTCATGAACACTTGATTTTTCAGAAATAATGCAATCTTCATTGGTCAACATTTGAAGGATTTTTGTTAGGGGTATACCATAGCGTTTAACAAAATAACCAAAGTACTTCAACAAAAAATCTTTATTTTGCAAAAAACACAATGATCAAAATTAGAGAACAGCAATGACTGTAGCACAGAGAAAGGTTACAACAGTCACCAGTCAGTAGGAAGTGTACAGGCCATCAGCACATCTGCGGTCACAGTACATCACTAGTCTCTCACACTGCTCTGGTGTGATTTTGGTCCACTCTTCTTGCAGTTTCTTCCACAGTTCGGTGACTGTAATGGGTTTCTTGGCCATAACTTTGTCACCAAGGATTTTCCAGAGGTTTTCTATTGGGCTTAGATCAAGACTCTGAGCTGGCCATTTCATTGTTTCAATGTTTTCAGTTTCAAGGAACTGCTTTACCCGTTTTGCTGTGTGACAGGGGGCATTGTTATGCATGAAAATTGCTGGCTGATTGAGTGACAAACGCAAGGAAGGAACCACATGTTGTTGAAGAAGGTTCTGATACACACTTGCATTCACTCTGCCATGTAGCTGTATGAGAGGCCCAACTCCTGCTGCTGAAAACATTCCCCAAACCATGACATTTCCTCCTCCACCTTCCACTGACTCCTTTACACACTTTGGGTTCAGTCTTTCCCCAGTTTATTGACGAACATAATGTTTCCCATCAGACCGAAATAAATTAAACTTGCTTTCTTGCTTGCTTTAAACTTGCTTTCATCACTAAAGTGAACTCTGGACCACTTTTCCTCTGTCCACACAACATACTGCTCAGTAAAGGTCAATCGAGCCTTTAGATTCTTTCTGCTAATGAGAGGTTTGGTCACTGCAGAGTGGGCTTTCAGTCCAAATGCTCTTAAACGTTGAGACACTGTATGAGGAGATAGATCCTTACCCTGTTCAGTGCTGAACTGGCGAGCAATTCCAGCTGCAGTGTTGAACCGATTGCCCATGGAGATTCTCTGCATTATCCTGTCCTCTCTTGTATTTGTCTTTCGTGGACGACCAGCCTTCTTGGGTGACTTAAATGCGTTTGTGGTGTTGTAAAGATGCAGTATTCTAGAAATCACTGACTTGGAACGACCAACTTCTCTTGCTGTGGCTGATAGGGTCACCCCTTTGGTCTTCATCTTGACAACCTGTTAATGGAGGGTTTCAGTCACTTTGGAACGGATTTCCTTATTGCAAACTCAGTGAAAACTGGAAAGTTAGGCTGCCAATTAAATAGGGTTTGTCAGATAATTAAGGAAATTAGCACCAGGTGCCATAATAACACCACCAACTTTAAGGTGTCTAATTTTGATCAGTGTTCTTTTTCAAATACCTCATTTAAGTTTTTTTATACTGTGCTTTAGAATATATGCAACTCCTGAAATATGTTTAAAATACTGCTCTTTAACTCCTGTTAGGATAAATTCACATAGGACTACATAGTGACCTTGACATTTAGGAAATTGTGTGTTGTTCTCTAATTTTGATCTCCAGTGTATGTCACAACATACATACAAAATGCAGTTACTCAGTATTTAACAGTATAAGTCAATGCAAGTTAACTCTTTAAAGTAAAATAAATTGAGGCGTTGATAACTTTGCATAGGGGTAACAGGAGCAAATGTCCACCAATGTCCAGACTTCAAAGAACCTCTGTTCCGGGGCACTACAGTATACTTCTGGGACCACTGGACCAACACTGAAATGTGGACAAGATTCTAAATCCACGCTCATCCTTACTTTGATCCCCTTGTGCAGTTGTGAGGATCTGCTAGAAAAATGTGGTATAGCATGGTGCCTATTCAAATAAACATGCTGGGCTCTCCAGTGTGGAAAGCACTCTATCAATAAAGGGTGCTCTGACTATTGACCTGAAGAGTTGAGTGCCATCTATAGTATGGTTAAGGACAAACAACATATGGGGACATTTATCATTTCCTTTGCACCAGAAAACTGGCATCAAACGGCTGCAAATTTTGGCACACCATTTTTTTGCACCAAAATGTGCTATCTTTTCCGACTGTACATCACTGTTGCAACTTTTGAAAAGGGCTTGGCTTCATTATCTTGGAAAACCCCTTTAATACCGGATATAGGATGGTACAGAAACCAGAAACAGACCAGGAGCTAGAACCAGGACACCAGAGACGTTGAAAGAGCAGCAAGATCAGAATGTGTAGACGGCAGCAGGACAGGAACATGAACAGAGGACATAGTCTAAAATATAGACACAAGAGGGTGGTCTAGGACATATCTAAGGGTTATTACCAAGAGAGCCGCTCAGGAACTAAACACAGTAACCAAGGATCAAGGCAGGAGTATAGTCAGGAATATCCAGTAGCCGGGTAGTACTACAAATACCAGGAACAACGTGGAACTTGAAAAACTAGGAACACAGTAAAAAACAGACTTATGACAAGGTGGTCTGAGGAACAATCCACAAGAACAAAGGACCATATGGGCCCTTTCAGGACCATACACTGACCCTTAGACAACTGAATGAAGGAACTAGCTCCAATATATAGCAGATACTAGACCAGGGATGGCCAACCTGTGGCTCTCCAGTTGTTGTAAAACTACAACTCCCACCATGACCTGCTGCAGGCTGATAGCTGTAGGCAGTCTGCGCATGCTGGGAGTTATAGTTTTGCAACAGCTGGAGAGCCTCAGGTTGGCCATCCCTGTCCTAGACATTAATAACTGATGGAAATCATTGACCAAATAACTGAAGCGCAAACAGCGGGATCCAGTATATACGGGCACCACATCAAGGTGCGGTGTGGAACGGAGGCACGGAATCCCATGGAAGCACTACGGAGTTCTTCCATGGGGTTTCTGTCCGTGCCTCCACACAGCAAAAAAGTAGAGCATGCACTAATTTTTTTGCGGTTCGGACCCCATTCGTGCAAATAGGTCCTGCATCTGCATATGGCGGCCCTATGGTCGATGCCCATGCATTGCGGACTGCAGCACGGGCCCAGCCGGCACAGGGTCGTGTGCATGAGTCCTTAGTCTACTATTTTAATGGACTTGTTGTCAGAGAGAGTGTGATATTATGGATTATTGTAGTCAACCCTGAGTTTTTCAGTGTAAGCAGTTCATTAAGGTCATCTACAGGAAGGTTGTTTCATTTGACCGCTTTACCTTGACTTATTTAAGACAAAATATAACATGCAACTCTAAATTGCTAGCTTACCATTACAACATATGTAAAACAGTTCACCTAATATGAATTAATGTGAAATTCACAAAGATGGGTTTTGATCTAGTTTATCCATCTACATGACTTCTAAACTCCTCAGTCCTGTAATGCTCTGGTATTAAAGAGTATCTGAATTCTTCTCCAGCAGACAATCAACAACAAATGCTCCATGAAGATTTCAAAAATGATTTAGGTGGGTCCTTCAAAAGCTTATGAGCAATTTAAGTTATAATTTTTAACATCAAAGACTAAAGTCTCTCATCTCTTGTTGTATTACTGGATAATTAATATGTGTATCCTGGTAAACCATTCTGGCAACAGAGTGATGACCACTAATGGTAACCATAATGATGAAGGATTGTCTTCCAACTTTTCAGAGACCCATCTCCACTGACTTCTCTATAGAGAGTTGTTTGCAGTCTGTGGAAGATGTTCAGAGATTGCAACCCAACTTGGAAAAACCACTTGGCAAATAAGGTTCATTGTGAATAAATGTAAAGATATGCATCTGGGTAAATTTGTAAATGGAGTAGATATAAACTCAGACATAGTACAGGGGTGGAAGGAGTGCTGGGGCTGGCATGAGGGCAAACATTATATTGCAATATGAAATTGTGTCATTAGAAAGTACAACTTGTCCTGTATAGCTTTGTGAATGGAAAAATAAAAAAGTTATAGCCACGGGAAGGCAAAAAAAGGTTCTGAAGCTGTAAATCACGGGTATTGAACTAGCAGCACCTGACACGTACTTACCCTCTTAATTCCTAAGATAGTAGGATTTTGTTACAGAATCTTCCACAACTAAAAATCCATGCAATTCACCTGAATGAGACTTGCAGAAATCCATGTGCTTGCTGCCCCATTCAAATGAATGAAACTGATTTGTAGTTGTGTGGAAAATTCAGCAACAAAAATTGCAGTGTGTGAAGGCACCCTACGGGTGTACTTCATTTTTCACACACAGCTTCTGCATTTTGGCTTTGTTTTTGTTAAATTAAAAACGACACAGTGTAATTTCTTATGTGAGGTTAAAGGTTTGTCTAAAGGCAGCAGTAATCTGTCGTCTTCTCTTCTGTAGGTAGCTCTACATCATTTATAATTTTCTTTCCCACTCAGAGATTGTCTGCAGAACTTGCCCCCCTGGATGGAAGCTAGTTGGTCTCTTCTGTTACTACTTCTCTACAGACGCATTGACTTGGGACAATGCTAAAGATGAGTGTGTCAGGAAAGAATCAGCGCTTGCAGTTCTTAAAAATAAGGAAGAGACGGTAAGAATCTGTATGGATTTCAGTCACATTGCTTCTCTGGCACCTTGACTTACATTTTAAAAGGAGCCATTAAAATATGACAAGATGTGTAATAATTCATTTGACAAATCTGTTATGATCTATCAGGGTCCAGTCTGATGCATTTGACAGGTTTGTTATGGTCCATTAGGATCCAAACCCTTTCCTCTTTCCCAATGATTTATCCTGGAAACATCTGGTACAGAAACCTAACAGAAAAGAACTGATGCCATCTTTTGGGGAAATATCTGGTAAATGAACTGACCAGCAGAGCCCCTTGATATCCTGAAGAGGGTGTAGTGTGGGACGCTATTAGCATGGGCAGTGTGTGGGCAGGCTTACCCCTGCAAACTCTGATGCAGCCAACAATGGTAGACAGTAATATTCAGAGATGAGCAGGAGCAGGTTCTAGCTTGGTACTAATTATGGCCGCTTGATTGCAACAGATAACAGTCTCTTTATTGAGGATGATGGGGGTCACAGTGCAAACACAACTAGTAGGCACAGCTCTCAAATACTTCACAAAGCAGCAGTTTTTCAAAAAGGCTTTGTATAGGAGACAGGTAGTACGATGGTCCTCTCTAAGTCTCTCTATGTATATATCCCATGCCATCTTCCCAAATGACCAAAGGAATGCAAGTTCCATTATGGTGGGCGCCTAAAGTAATTTACCCTAACCATGTGCAGCAAAGTCCAAGTTATGTTCACTGTCTGTCCATGCACTCACCTGGTCCTCAACCTTTTGTAACGGTTTGTTTTTTCCTCAACCTTCTGTAACTGTGTTTTTCTCCTTCAGAGTTTGTCTCTTGGCACAGTTGCTTTTTGTGGCAACGTCACAGAACTCACATACACTAATCACCCTCAAAAGCTTCTGCTAGACTCACAAGCTGTAGTGAGCTTCATAGGCTAGTGCATACAGGCTCTGTATACCAGTCACAACACACCAGAGGGGGAAGGGCCAGCCTGTCTCCCAGCAACTACACTAAGAACTGCTAGTTGAATTATTTTTTACCCATATAGAACTTTTTGGTATACACAGTGCATAGTGAAGTTAGATCAGAAATTTGTACCACTAAATGTGCATAGTCAGCATGTCAGTAAACATTTTAAGAACAGTATGGCAGAACATTTTAGCGGTGATTCACAGCATTATGGCATAAACCCTTTATCAGTGATCCAGCGAGTCACTGCAGATCTCTGCCCCATTGAGGATGTCTGGGACTGAATGGAGTGATGGATTTTCCATGTACAACAACCAAAACCAGCTTGGTTAAACTACAGCTCTAAGTTCAGTGGCAGCATGTATCACAACTAGGGGAGATGCCACCCAGTGACCCACAACATATACCTTGCTGCAAAGCCCAAAATAAAGGGGGCATCACCTTGGTTGTGTGACCATTGACTAAGCACCACTAGTAGTTTATACTTTATCAATCTCCGCTCAATCACATTAGGTTTTCCAGGTCTTCTTAGTAACATGACATAGCAAGGCTACTTTCACACTTACGTCTGCAGGATCCGTTTGTGAGATCCGTCCAGGCTCTCACAAACAGATCTGTCCTGATAATACAACCATTTGCATCCGTTCAGAATGGATCCGTTTGTATTATCTTTTACATAGACAAGACGGATCCGTTCTGAACTTCATTGAAAGTCAATGAGGGACGGATCCGTTTAATATTGTGCATGAGTAAACGGATCCATTCCCATTGACTTACATTGTAGTCATGACGGATCCGTCTCCATTCCGCTCAGTCAAGCGGACACCAAAATGCTGCCTGCAGCGTTTTGGTGTCTGTCTCCAGAGCGGAATGGAGCCAGAACGGAGGCAAACTGATGCATTCTGAACGGATCCTTATCCATTCAGAATGCATTAGGGTAATTCCTTCCCGACTCCAATCAGGCAATCAGAATAACTCCCTGGATCAACGACCCCTCTCTAGTAACTATAACCTGTAATATTATTACCCTCCAGAAATACATCCAGGCCCCTCTTGAACTCTTTTAGTGAACTTACCATCACCACCTCCTCAGGCAGAGAGTTCCATAGTCTCACTGCTCTTACCATAAAGAATCCTCTTATATGTTTGTGTACAAACCTTCTTTCCTCTAGACGCAGAGGATGTCCCCTCGTCACAGTCACAGTCCTGGGGATAAATAGATGATGGGAGAGATCTCTGTACTGACCCCTGATATATTTATACATAGTTATTAGATCTCCCCTCAATCGTCTTTTTTCTGAAGTAAATAACCCTAATTTTGATAATCTTTCTGTGTACTGTAGTCCACCCATTCCAGTTACGACTTTAGTTGCCCTCCTCTGAACCCTCTCCAGCTCTGCAATATCTGCCTTGTTCACAGGATAAATGTAAGACAATGTTTATTATTTTCTATGCCTAAAACAGGAAATGATTAGAAAATGATGAATGAGACGGGCCTGCCAGGCAGGGCCGTCTCCAGGTTCATGTGGTCCCTTGGGCAATAAAGTCTCAGTGGGCCCCCTTACAGAGTGATAAATCTCAGAGTACAGGTAATGTAGTAGATGTCCTCTGCAGTCCTATGTAACAGCATGGATAACACAATGATGGCTATCTGTGTAGAGAAAATGTAGTAGTTTTAACTGCAGTCCTATGTAAAACCACAGATAACACTAGTATTGATAATGTGTTAGTGTTACCTGCAGTCCTATATAAATCCACAGATAACACTAGTATTGATAATGTGTTAGTGTTACCTGCAGTCCTATGTAAAACCACAGATAACACTAGTGTAGATCATGTGGTAGTGTTACCTGCAGTCCTATGTAAAACCACAGATAACACTAGTGTAGATTGTGTGGTAGTGTTACCTGCAGTCCTATGTAAAACCATAGATAACACTAGTTTAGATCATGTGGTAGTGTTACCTGCGTCCTTAGTGTGCCTCCCTGTACCTCTCCCACGGACTCCATGCTGGCGGCGCTGTCTCCTCTTCCATCCTTTTCTTCTTGCCCCCACAGAACATTCTGATGCAGCTGCCTCAAGACATAGGAACACTGTGGGCATGGTGATAGTGACACACACAGGGACAGACATACACACAGGGACAGACAAACATACACAGGGACAGACACACACAGACCGGGACAGACACACACAGAGACAGACACGCACACACAGGGACAGACACGCACACAAAGGGACAGACACGCACACGGACAGACACACACACAGGGACAAGCAGACACACACACACAGACACACACAGGGACAGACATACACATACAGCTAGGCCTCACCACACTCCAGCTAGACTCATCTCCATGCAGGAACACAGCTCTTGGCTCCTCCCCCACTGGTCACATGGACTGATTACATCAGGAAGGTCCTTGAGCTGGTGTGAAACTCTATCTACTCTGTTCTCACCCCAGCAGTGCACTCTGCAAAAATTTTCTGCATTGCTACCCTACAATTCAGAACATGCAGTTTAAAGGGGTTCTCCAGGAGTTAAGAAAATTAAAATACTTAAATATTACTTTAGTATAAATATATTCCCAAATACCTTTCATTAGCTATAATTGTTCGTTTTGTCAGGGGAGCAATCATTAGGAGAAATAAAATAGCCGCCGTCCTATTAGTACACACAAAACCTGTCCTAATCACACAGCAGGACAAGTTACTTCACAACACTGAGGTAAAGAGCTGCCTAACCATAACCCTCCTCTCTGCTCTGCTTGTCAGGGATTATAATACTGAATACAGATGATAAGAACTTTAGCTGAACCTCTATAGGAATGGAGTTCATGAGGAGACATGAAGTACAGAGAGGATGGACAGAAGAGACTGTGGTAATGGAGACTGCACACAAGAACTGCTGCTCATTTCCCCCCACCTCCTCTGTCTACTTCATGTCTCCTCATGAACTCCATTCCTACAGAGATTTATTTGAAGATCATATTAAATTGTATTGAGGATCATAATCCCTGACAAGTAAGAGAGGAAGATGGTGCAGCTCTTTAACTTGTCCTGCTGTGTGATTAGGACAGGTTTTGTGTGTACTAGTAGGATGATGGCCATTTTATTTCTCCTAATGATTGCTCACTAGACAAAACGAGCAATTATAACTAATGAAAGGTATTTGGGAATATATTTATTATAAAGTAATATTTAAGTATTTTCATTTTCTTAATTCCCGGAGAGCCCCTTTAATGAAGACCAGGACGAGGCTGCAGGAGTGAGCAGGCACAGTGACCCCCTTCCCCCCCAGGAGCAGTGGGCCCCTGGCACTTGCCCTGGTATGCCGGGTGCTGATGCTGGCCCTGCTGCCAGGGGCATAACTACCATAGCGGCAGACCATGTGACTGCTATGGGGCCCAGGGCAAGAGGGAGCCCAGTCTTAGTTGGGATCATCCCCTCTTCTACTGGGGTAAAAACTTGGTCAGGGCTCTACCCTCTAAAGAAACAACTTTTAGTGAAAGAAGCAGTGGAAAAATGTCCCAAGGGTTATTGAAAAGGGTTTAGGCGGAAACCCTTCTGTCCTGTGTGGGGGGGCCTGCTTTGATCGATCCTTCCTATGGGGCCTGCTAATATAGGCTTATTTATGATCATAAATGGCCCCCATATTGTTTATGTATCTGTGAAGTTTTACTGTTCATTCACTAACAATCTATATATATATATTAGCAGAAGGACCCGGCTTTGCCTGGGTATATTTCATCTATTTCATTTAATGTTTGTGTGTGTCATTAAAAGATATCGAGAGTGACATCTACAGTGCCCGCCCCTTTAACAGTGACCTCCACAGCAGCCTGCCCCTTAACAGTAACATCCACAGCGCCCTCCCCTTTAACTGTGACCTCCACAGCAGCTAGGGTGGCCACTGTCTTCACCCCAGAAAGCTGGACCTCATCGGCCATGCCCCCAAACGTGAAGCCACACCCCTGGTCTCCATGAAGCTACACCCCTAAACATGAAGCCATGCCCCTTGCCCCATGAAGCCACACCCCTAAACATGAGGCCACACCTCATGGTTCCATGAAGACACAGAGGAGAAGCTGTCTGAGCGTGAGCTACTGAAAGGGTGGATATCCCTGCGTTTGTCCAGGCACTGCGCCTTGACGGAGGACAGGGAGCCAGAAAACCAGACTGTCAAGCCTAAAACCAGACGTCTGGCCACCCTAACATCAGCCTGCCCCTAGAGTGGCCAGAGGTCTGATTTTAGGTCGGACAGTCTGGCTTTCAGACTCCCTGTCCTCTGTCATGCGCAGGGCCTGGATGGACACAGGGATGGCCTTTTGAACAGCTCACTCTCAGACAGCAGCACAGTGCAGTTTGAGCATAAGCTGCAGGGAGAAAGTCACCCTTCCTCCCACCACTGCAGCTGACAGAAGTTGATTTTTACCTTCATTTTTTCAATCCCCGTCAGATGTGGAGTGGAAGGGGTGTGGCCTGACTGAGTTGGAGCGTGACTTAGTGGAACCTGGGGGTGGGGCTTTTAAGTCCTTCTTTTGAGGGTGGCCTGAATTACAGGTCGATGCCATAGTAATTTAGGAGGAAAAACAGTGGGTAGCAGTGGAAGAAAACATCTTTTATTACTACTGAACGGTAAATATGTGAAATTTACATTATATGAGGTAATCATTAATGATGAATTAGTCTAAAACATAAGTTATAGTTATGGTAACCAGAATACCCCTTTAACAGTGTCTTCCACAGCGCTCTGCCCCTTTAAAGCAGACCTACAGCAGTGAACTGACTGGGTTGTTATGGAAACCTGGTGTGTGTGGAGACTAACTGCCTGTGAGCTTCTATTGACCAGGCTTCTATTGGGTAATGCCTTTTTTGGGAATATCTCAGGAACGGTACGTCGTGGAAAACTGAGACCCGTTCTAAAACCTTCCCGGACTCCTGATGTACCTGTGTGCCAAATTTTGTTATTGTAGCTGCAACGGTGCGGATTCCTTTGGCGGACATACATACACACATACATACACTCAGCTTTATATATTAGATATATTGTGAGACAGGTGACAGGTGCCATTTTTGAGGGGAGATATGTGTAACCCAGAATGCTGCAGGAAGCATTCTGAATAGGAGTTTTGGGTTAATCAGAAGCGTGCCACCAAGGTGCCCAGCCTTGGTGGGGTAAAGACCAGCAACTTTGTGTTCACTGAGGTAGTCATTGAACACCTTTATGTTTAGTATAGCTGGTTCCAGTTAGCATGGGTTTTACTGGGAACAGACAATATGCTGGGTGGGTGCCTGTTCCCCATGCTCCAGTCCGGGACTTGGGGTAAGCTCATGTCCAGGATTCCTATTTAATCTTGCTGTTGAACTTAAGTGTGTCTTATAATTATTATTAGCTTTGGTTAACAAGTTCAGGTAAACATTTTACAGGCCTGTTTATATTATTCCAGGTTGCCTTGAAATCCTTCCTTAAAAATGGCAGGTACTGGATTGGACTGAAACTTGATACAGGACGTAAAAAATGGAAATGGGTGGATGGATCAATGTTGTCTTACAGGTAAATATAACTTCTACTGAACTGAATGGGACAAGCATTACGCACCAGATGCTCTTATGTTTCACTCTTTCCAGTTTGGTGGTGTGAGCACTGAGGAATCATGATCCATGTTAGTTGTGATTTAATCATAGGAATCATGATCCATGTCAGGCCTCTTTCACACGAACGTTGTGTTTTGCAGTCCGCAAATTGCGGATCCGCAAAAAAAAAAAAAAACGACGTCCGTATGGCATCCGTATTTTTTGCGGATCCATTGTATCAATGCCTATCCTTGTCCGCAAAACGGACAAGAATAGGACATGTTCAATTTTTTTTGCAGGGCTACGGAACGGGCATACGGATGCAGACAGCACACAGTATGCTCTCAGTATTTTTTGCGGACCCATAGAAATGAATGTCGTGTCGAGTCCGCAAAAAATACTGTCGTGTGAAAGAGGCCTTAGGTGATAGCGAAAAGGGTCTCTCAGCCGGTCAGGATTGTAAATAAGCATAGCGCCACGCAGGGATCACGTGGGCTACCCTCTCTCCCTTTCTGTGCTTGCCTGTACCTGCGTGGACAGGAGGCGTCTGTGTGGAACGTCACGTGCTTGTAGCAAGGATTGGACCATACCGCGTGATCCCCACGTAAGCACACGCAGTGCGGGGCTGAGGGGTGCGGTTCATCACAGGTGGCATAGTCCAATTGGACCTTCCGACAAGACCAGGCATTTAAGCAACATTTTAGACCTTTTAAATCAACGACAAGTGCATTTGGTGCTTATCTGGTAATACTTGCACTTTTTTTACCAATAAAAACGAGGCTGTTAGAACATGGTTGCTTTTAATACATTTTGGATGTGCCTCAGCATGTGCTGATCAGTTTAGATTCCCCAACATAATTTTTGGGATATGGAGAAACTTAAACAGATCTTTTTATGCACTTTGTCCTTATTGTACATAAATTGGTATTTGGTTTATAAATTTTTTTTTTGTCTGAAATGTATTTTTATTATTTTTTAATAAAGCAATGTTACAAATACGAACAATAGTTTTGGGATAGTATTGCTCACAAAATACACTAATAAAAGATAGTGTAGGAAATAGAGAGATCGGAAGCCAGGTGGAGGTAAATTGCCACCAGGACTCCCACCCCTTGCTCCCTAGTAACAACAATAGGAATTAACCATCTCACATCGAATATTGGAATACAGCAGAATATGTAAAGCGGTTGGAACGCACGAGGGAGAACACAGGGATCAATGTCTCAAGACATTGGTATCTAACATGGTGCTGACACATAATTCCTTAAAACTCCCTGGGACACAAAGTCCTGCCAGGGTTTCCACGTTCTCTCATATTTGGAGAGAGACCTTGGGGAGGAGGAGCATAGTTCCTCCAGCCTCGCCACTTGCCCCACTTTCTGTACCCAGTGAACTATCGGTGGAGGAATCGTTTGCTTCCAGTACAGCGGGACCATAGCCTAGGAAATGAGAATTAGCTGTTTCCACAAGGGAACATTGACACCAGGTAATTTATGCGGCATAATGTTTAAGAACAATATCTTAGGCGTTAAAGGCAGAGATCCCGGACAAATCAAACTCACAATTTCACCTATAGTTTTCCAAAAAGGTGTAATCAGGCAGCAATCCCACCATATGTGAACGTAGGAACCAATTTCTGACAGACACCTCCAGCAAATCGGGGGACTGTTCGGAACATTACATGTAGCGCAACAGGCGTTTTGTACCACCTGCTTACGAGCTTATAGGAAGTCTCTTGGAGAGTAATGCATCTGGAGGGGCCACAACAATTAGTGTAAATCTCCTTAATCTCCTCAGGAGGTAGGGTGACTCTCAGCTCCTTTTCCCAAGCATCTATAAAGAGTAAACGTGAAAGAGTAGGAAGGCTTATTAATGTTGCATATAATTTTGAGATAAGTTTGGGGGTGTTGGATTGGCGGATCGCTAGTTCTTCATACCAGGAGAGATCCTTATCTAAGTTACCTTTATTGGGGAGTTTAGAAAAGCTTGAACATAGATGTGAGTAGGTGAGAAAATCTAAATGGGAACCCACTATTTTTTCCTGCAGTCGGGGGAAATCTGGCAGTACACCATCCTCCAATATATCGGACAGTAGCTTCCTATTGAGGGTTAACTGATTCATGAACCACGACTTATTAAATGGTATAGACAATCCCAATAAATCCCCAAATTTCATCGCAGGAGAAGGGTACCGCCACAGGTCCTCCCTCCTCGAAAAACTCTTGCAGAACAGAAGCGGAGCTTTTGTCAAATTAGAGACCCCGGGCGGCACCCTCTCACCCCGATGTATCCAAATGAGTGCCTGCAACAAGGAGCAACCTATGACTTCTGCTTCAATCCTGACATACAACTTGTTAGAGATTTGTTTGTGCCAATCAAGTATTCTACTTAGCTGAATTGCTCCATATAATTTCTCTAGGTCTGGGAAACCAACTCCACCTCTATCTTTAGGTTGTATTAAAGTCGAGTGAGCTATACGACAGAGGCCCTTATTCCAAATATATTTGAGGAACATGCTACGCATTTTTAGAAAGAAAGAACGCGGCAGAAAAATGGGTAGAACCTGAAGGAAATATAGAACCTTTGGGATAATTAACATTTTTAACAAGTTGACCCTGCCTAGCCATGAGATATATGGAATCCTCCATGAATCCATAAGACTACCTATAGAATTCACTAAGGGAGTATAGTTTAAAGAGAACCAATTATCGGGGTTGGAGAATATGAGTATTCCCAAGTAAGGTATTGATTCGGGTGCCCATGTAAAGGGGGATTTCTCCTTGGCTTCCCTTACCATCCCAGCAAGACAAGTAATGTTTAGTGCCTGGGATTTAGAAGGATTTATTTTAAAGTTAGAAAGGGACTGAAATGTATCAAAGATATCTGACAATATTGGAAATGACACGTGCGGATTAGATGTGATGATCAGCAGATCATCGGCAAAGGCCGCAGTTGAATGGGTTTTCCCCCCTACTACTATACCCTGGATATCCGGATGTTGCCTAATATGTTGGATTAGGGCTTCCATAGTCAGAACAAACAACAGCGGGGATAAGGGACATCCCTGTCTTGTCCCATTGTATATGCGAAAAGAGGCGGAAAGGGTACCATTTACCCTGATGGAAGCAGATGGGCAAGTATATAGCGCCATGATAGCTCTAGAAAAAGCCTCCGGGATACCAAACCTACTTAAAACCCGTTCCATAAAAATCCAGTCTATTCTATCGAAGGCTTTTTCCGCATATGTAGATAAAAGCGCTAGGGGGAGTTTCCTCAATCTCGCGTGATGTATAAGGTGTAACACTCTAAGAGTGTTGTCTTTTCCCTCCCTTCCTTTGATAAAACCCACCTGCTCAACATTGATCAGTGAGGGAAGTAAGGGCTGAAGGCGGTTCGCAAGGATCTTAGCATAGAGTTTAATATCTGCGTTTAATAGAGAAATGAGACAATAGCTACTGCAAAGTTTCCCATCCTTCCCTTGTTTTGGAAGCACCGTTATATGAGCCATCAAAGTCTGCTCAGGAAAGTCCCTGTCTCTTGCCGCAGCTGAGAATGCCAAAAGCATTTGCGGTAGTAATATCTCAGGGAAAGCTTTGTAGTAGCTAGTCGGAAGGCCATCAGGTCCCGGACTTTTCCCGATAGGAGATTCCTTCAGAGCCTTTTGTAAGTCCAAGAGGGCAATCGGGGCTTGTAACGATAGCATTTGCGATGAGGTAAGTGTAGGGAGGTTTAGGGATCGCAGAAAACCGTCAATCTGCACTTGCCTAGTTGAACAATTATCTAAATCATCAGTTCGAAGGCGATATAAAGTGGAGTAATAACATTCAAACTGATGCGCAATCTCTTCAGTTGTAAGACAAGCTTTCCCTGAAGGATCTGAAATCTCCCTAATATACAGTTGCTCCCTTCTCTTTCTGCCCATAAGGGCCATCAAACGTGAGCCCCTATTGCCATGGATATATACCTTGTGTTTCACATAAAGATAAGCTCTTGTGTGGTCACTACGAGCCCCCAAGATAGTGAAAAGGGCAGCTACCAGCTGGTATGCTTCAATGGGTAGGGGTTAAAAACTAGTCGGAGCGACCCGCTTCAGCTTCTATGTCTAAATTGTAAAAGGCAACAAGGCACAACTAGCTCAACAAAAATAAACAAGTCAGTTGTAAAGGAGCATTAGGAAAGATTAATTAGCTCTAAGTAAGGCTTTCTATAGTACGGTAACGCAGTATCAGTCCGCAGACGCTGAGGCCCTTTTCCTGTTAGAGCGGCTTCTCTGTGTCATCCAAGGAGAAGACGAGGGCAGACTAGGCAGGTCAGAAAGATCCGAGATCTGGAGCCATGAAGGTATGTCAGAAGGATCTAGATCTAAGCAGTCGCAGAGGGGTAAAATATCATCCGGGCGTCTGATGTATCTCATAGTTCCTTGTATGGTGCAGGCTAGACCAAACAGAAACAGCCATCGATATGGAAGTCCCTTCGCTCTGAGAGCATCAGTAATAGGCTTTAATTGCCTCCTCTTGCTAAGAGTGACCAGTGACAGATCCTGGAAGAGGGCAATTGTGGAACCCTCAAAGGACAGATCCCGTGAGTCCCGAGCAGCTTTCAGTATGGCTTCTCTGTGCTGGAAGTTGAGAATCCTGCAGATAATGTCCCTAGGGGGATCGCCATCCCTGGGTTTAGGACGTAGTGCTCTGTGAGCTCTCTCCAAAATCATATCCCCAGCCATGTCTCCAGGCAGTAACGGCCGTAGAATTGCATATGTGGTTTGGATCATGTCAGCGGTGGACGACGATTCCGGAACTCCTTTAATTCTGAGGTTATTCCTTCTTCCTCTGTTGTCCTGGTCCTCGACGTAAGAGAGCAAATTATTCAAGTGAACTTGGCAAGATTGAAGAGCAGATGTTGTAGCTTCTCCATGCTTGAGCAGAGATGCTTGCGTCACTTCTAGTTGCTCAACTCTCCCTCCAATGTCTCTGATGTCAGATTTAATGTCAGAAAGTTCTACCATAACTGGCTGAAGGGCTTTTTCGATGATGGCTTGCAGCGTTTTATGGGATGTGTGAAGCAGAGGGTCTGTCTCCTGAATGTCTTTCGGGACCTGGTTCTCGCCTTCAGACAAGTCTCTGTCAGGTGTTTGCGAAGGAGGGTTCCCCAACTTCTGGGCCCCTAGATAGGTGTCCCCCTTATGGAAGAATTTTTGCATATCTTGCTGAGTTTTGTGCTGCTTCTGTGAGCAATAAATATCTGGTTTGCTTCCCCATCTTCCCCATCTTTGCGAGCTTCTTTACGGGAGAGAATATATAGCAAGGTGTTGCCTAGAAAAAAAGGCCGGGGTTTTGTGACCACTTTCTCACCAGAATTAACAAAACATAAAAAACATAGGTCTCCTGTGTGAGAACCAAGGAAAATTAGGCTAGTAGCCTCACTGTGGTATTTAACAGTAGCTGGGGTGGCAGTTTCCTATTAGGACTAGGTTCTTAGCAAGAGGAACATTGAAAAATGTAGCAGAGGGACCGAAAAATGTCCCTCCAGAAGAAATTTGGACTGAGTCCTTTGCTGGGGAGGGAGCACTTGGTTTTGCAGGGCATTAACTGGCACTGTAGAAAAATCAGTGGGGGATCTTGTTGGCAGAACTGAGGTAGCAGGCGTCCCCTTTATATGTTATTGCCCCCTGCTTTGTTCACACCACGTAAGGGGTACTCCTAGTTAGGAGGGGGGGAAGACCCCTCAGTTTGATTATAGCTGAGGGCTGGGAGTGGGGGGTTCGATGTCGCTCACCACTACGATGGCCAGACAAGATGGCGGCCCGTCCCGCTTCTAAGAAGGCTTTTCTGCCGTCTCCGCCGTCGGTCGGCTCAATCGGTCGCTTCCGACGGGACTTCTGGCACGAACCCAGCAGCCGGCCTGTTGAAGGTAGCGCAGATGGATCTGGGTAGCGTGCGCTGCGTCTTGGATACCGCGAGGATTCGCGGCCCTGTTCAGGCCTTCACTAGGCCCCACTGGTGATTTTCAAAGCGGCCGGAACTGCAGCTCCCCCCAATCAAGGAGACCCAACAGACAGTGGGTAAGATGTTAACTACCCACTGTGGACCCCAAAATCGGCCAAGAAGGCAGCTGATGGCTGTAGATGTTAAAGCTGCAGCAGGAGCTCAGTGAAAAGACGTCTACCCTGTTGCGCTGCTAGCCACGCCCCTGGTTTATAAATTTTTAATTATTCCAGATGGCAGCCCTGTAATAAAGGAGGGGGTTCTCCCACCAAGACCCTCCATTATGAGCCAGAAAGGAGGTCATCTCACTCTGGAGCCCCCAGGACCTCTGATTTCAGTTATACCTGTATGATGAGTTATTTTGCTTTTGGTGGGGCTGTAGAGGAATTTATTGTCTTGATTAGTGGGCTCACAAGCTGCGTACCCTTGTGATGCCAAACTTTACGTGCCTTAGTCCCTCTTCCCTATAGGAAGTTATCCCCATCAGTTACACTTCTACCAATCTAATGTATTGTCCCTCTGTGCAATGATGGGGATCCCAGGATTGAATGTTGTCTCTCTAGTTTTGTTTTGAAGTGGGTAATGAATGTAGATTATTTTCTAGCAAAAAATATATTCAATTTTTACTGTGTTTTTTATCCTTCTCTAGCAACTGGAATAAAAAGCCAAGCACATCGACTAAAGAGAAATGTGTTGAATCCTCGAATGGAAACTGGAATAATCTGTACTGCATCAGAAATATGAAGTATATTTGCAAGAAAGGGTGCAACGCGTCTGGCGTACTTATAGCTTCTGAACCAAAGCTCATCTGACTTCAAGAAGATTCTCTCTACTGCCATACATCAGTCATCTTATCACAGAAAAAGGCTCAGCAATATAATTTAAAATGGGAATAGAGCAATAGAGCAAACATCCCCAAACTGCGGCCCTCCAGATGTTGCAAAACTACAACTCCCAGCATGCCCGGACGGCCTACAGCTATCAGCCTACAGCAGGGCATGGTGGGAGTTGTAGTTTTGCAACATCTGGAGGGCCGCAGTTTGGGGATGCCTGGAATAGAGGCTTGATGGGGGGGGAAGGGAAACAATATTTTGCTTCTGCTTTTTTAAACATTTTTCACATGCAGTCACAATAATTCACAAGACTATGATGTTGATAAAGGTTTCTACTAAAGCACCAAATGTGTCCCATTGCTTGTTGAATAGGTGTTGGATAGTGTAGAGCTTAACCCAATGAAGAGTGCTCCACAGGAATTAAGAAGGGTTTTAGCACAAGGTAGGAACGAGAATCTATGAAAAAATGAGTAAAATTTACAAAGGCCTACTGGTCACAGGGCAAGTCTTAAGGAACTTGCACTTGGTCAAGGTCATGAAAACCTGTGCCACTTGGCCATTCATGAAGTTATGGAAGAGTCTATGTAATATATGAGGTATTACAAGATGTACTCCTATATGGTCAATCCATATTTGAGATATCACATTCCAGTCTTTACCAATACCTCCACCTGCAACACGTTAATAAGAGCTTGGTTGCTTGGTTAAGCCCCGTCTAAGATATAAGTAGAAGAATGAATCAGTAGTACGTACCCATAGAGGATGGTTATCAGGTATCCTTAAAAGAGATGTATATAGTACTTACATCTTCTGCTCTGTTGTATCATTTGGATCTTAGGCCAGATGTCCATGATGTTTACTAGTTGCTGATATTGTTCATATTGAATTGTCCTAAACTTAAGGGATGTTGGGATAAAATATTGAGTCACACCTACTATATAAGGTTGCCTCAAGACAGGCAAATGACATATTCCATGATTGGCCATTGACTATAATAAGATCAAAGTGCAACCTCTAGAAAAAGCTGGGCAAGAAGACAAAGTGGCATATTTCCTGGCAATGGGATTATAGGTCATACTTCATACATATCACAATAATTACAAAATACACAATAAAAAAATAAATTGATATTGGATTAATATGGATAAATAAACTAGCCACAGTCTTTATTAATTCAACCTGGGCAGAAATATCTTCAAACTTCATCATAATAAAATAACTTCAGCAAACTCAACTCAATATATTAAACAACACATTTCATACAAATAAGAGCTCAGCCCTAAACTGGAGCCCAAATCAGATACCATCACTCAAATAATTACCCCAGTTAAATAACAAAGCTGTGACAAATCCAGAAACATAAAAAGGGGTAGGGTGGGTAGGTGTTGAAGACATCATGAAGGCTGCAGGAGAGGTAAGACAAGACCTGAGGCCAGGGGCGTACATAGAAATCATTGGGCCCCATAGCAAAAATCTGAATTGGGCCCCTAATCCCACCCACTACCCACCTGTGGCCCATTGCACTACTAATTAAACCGTTAGCGATAAATAACTAAAAAAGTAACAAAAAAAAAATATTTTCCCATAAGGTTTTCTTCTGGAAATTATTAACGTATATTTAAGTAGACATGGTTCCATATGTATGTAGCTTACTACTGACAATATAAAGCCTTAAAGGGGTATTCTCGTTTCAAACTATTCCCTATCCACAGGAAGTGTACACTGCTCAGATAACTTCGGAATTCCCATAGAAATTAATGGAACGGTTGTGCAATGTGCACATTTCAAGGGGTACAGGACCTCCTTTCTTGTGGATAGGGGATAACGTGAAAGAACCTGAATAACCCTTTAAAGCAGAGATGTCCAACCTGCAGCCATCCAGCTACTGCAAAACTACAACTTCCATCATGCCGCAGCAGCGGTAGGAACGCAGGTTGGACATCCGTAACTTAAAGTACACGTAAACTAAATAAAGTTTATTAGAATTGCCTGTAGCGCTTAATAATCCGTACTCTCGTACACCGCTGATATGACAGTGGTGTACAGTCATGGCCAAAAGTTTTGAGAATTACATAAATATTATATTTCCACATGATCTGCTGCCCTCTGGTTTTTATGTGTGTTTGTCAGATGTTTTTATCACATACAGAAATATAATTGCAATCATATTATGAGTAACAAAAGCTTATATTGACCTTTAGAATGAGTTAATGCAGCAAGTCAATATTTGCAGTGTTGACCCTTCTTCTTCAGGACCTCTGCAATTCTCCCTGGCATGCTCTCAATCAACTTCTGGACCAAATCCTGACTGATAGCAGTCCATTCTTGCACAATCAATGCTTGCATTTTGTCAGAATTTGTAGGTTTTTGTTTGTCCACCCGTCTCTTGATGATTGACCACAAGTTCTCCATGGGATTAAGATCTGGGGAGTTTCCAGGCCATGGACCCAAAATCTCTATGTTTTGTTCCCTGAGCCATTTAGTTATCACCTTTGCTTTATGGCAAGGTGCTCCATCATGCTGGAAAAGGCATTGTTGATCACCAAACTGCTCTTGGACGGTTGGGAGAAGTTGCTCTCGGAGGACATTCTGGTACCATTCTTTATTCATGGCTGTGTTTTTAGGCAAGACTGTGAGAGAGCCGATTCCCTTGGCTGAGAAGCAACCCCACACATGAATGGTTTCAGGATGCTTTACAGTTGGCATGAGACAAGACTGGTGGTAGCGCTCACCTCGTCTTCTCCGAATAAGCTGTTTTCCAGATGTCCCAAACAATCGAATAGGGGATTCATCAGAGAAAATGACTTTACCCCAGTCCTCAGCAGTCCACTCCCTGTACCTTTTGCAGAATATCAGTCTGTCCCTGATGTTTTTTCTGGAGAGAAGTGGCTTCTTTGCTGCCCTCCTTGAGACCAGGCCTTGCTCCAAGAGTCTCCGCCTCACAGTGCGTGCAGATGCACTCACACCTGCCTGCTGCCATTCCTGAGCAAGCTCTGCACTGCTGGTAGCCCGATCCCGCAGCTGAAACACTTTTAAGAGACGGTCCTGGCGCTTGCTGGTCTTTCTTGGGCGCCCTGGAGCCTTTTTGGCAACAATGGAACCTCTCTCCTTGAAGTTCTTGATGATGCGATAGATTGTTGACTGAGGTGCAATCTTTCTAGCTGCGATACTCTTCCCTGTTAGGCCATTTTTGTGCAGTGCAATGATGACTGCACATGTTTCTTTAGAGATAACCATGGTTAACAGAAGAGAAACAATGATGCCAAGCACCAGCCTCCTTTTAAAGTGTCCAGTGGTGTCATTCTTACTTAATCATGACAGATTGATCTCCAGCCCTGTCTTCATCAACACCCACACTTGTGTTAATGGAGCAATCACTGAAACTATGTTAACTGGTCCTTTTAAGGCAGGGCTGCAATGATGTTGAAATGTGTTTTGGGGGATAAAGTTCATTTTCTAGGCAAATATTGACTTTGCAAGTAATTGCTGTTAAGCTGATCACTCTTTATAACATTCTGGAGTATATTCAAATTGCCATTATAAAAACTGAAGCAGTAGACTTTGTAAAAATTAATATTTGTATCATTCTCAAAACTTTTGGCCATGACTGTACAGAAGTACAGATTTCACTGGGGCTGCAGCGGGTGATGTAAAGCACACATCACTGCTCCTGTCTGCTAAAGCCGGGCACAGGCAGGAAGAGCAATTTATATGTGAGCAGAGCTGAAAGAGCGCATGGCAGGAGCTCGCATAGCATCGTTCCTCCTGCTTGTGCCCACTCTGCACAGCACCCCCCTCCATGAACTCTTCTTAATGCTTATGCAACAGAGTTCATTGGAGGGGGGTGGCTATATAAGCATCAACAGCAAGCAGCATTCATGGGGGGGTCTGCTTGAGGCACACTGTTCTCTATATAAGATTATGTAGAGGACAGTGTGCCCTCCCCTCAAATTCTGCTTTCTGCTGCCCCCCTCACACTAACACTCCCCCCCCCCTCCCCATTAACTTTTTTTTTACTTTTCACAGTGCACAGCCGCACACTACTTACTTTGTCTGTAGCACGCTCTCTGGAGACATTACAAATCTCTGGGGATTGGTGTTCGTCTCTGGTGGTTATAAATCAGGCAGGCAGCGCGGTGGAAGACAAGTCCAGCATTCCGCCCGCTCAGTTCTGTCTCTGTCTACTGAGCTAGGCTAGCCAATCAGCAGCAGGCTATTAATGCTGCTAAATGCTGATTGGCCAGTTCAATGCCCAGCTGACAGACAGAGGAAAGCGTACTGGCATAGGCTGGGGGCTGTCTGTCACTGTATGTACGGGGGGCCCTAAGCACAGGGAAAGCAGGGCCCATCTGAGCCCCATGGGAAAAAGTGATAGTGGAGCCACAACAGCTATGTTAGTGTAATTAGGGGCGGGGCCTTCCATCCACTCCGGCCCCCCCCCCTCACGGGCCCGATAGCAGCTGCGTGGTCTGCCGCTATTGTAGGTACGCCACTGCCTGAGGCAAAACCCCACAATTTATGCACCTTCACCCTCCTGCTTATACCTTAACCAATGGCCACACTATCACCAGGCAGCTTATTTATACATTTAACCCCATCCACTATTGCTTATTCAGATTACCCAATAAAATGACCGTTGCTGACCTAAACAAAATCTGCCCAAAGGCCAGCAACGACCCCTTAACCAATAAGACAGCTGCTCCATTCAGGGCCTCATTTGTAGATTCCATCTAAAAGACGAGACGAAAAACAGCCTTAATAGTCTCTAAGCATGTCACGGTGCTCATACCTGGATACCGTTGATCCCCAGGTTTAGGATCCACAGCAATAAAGGGGAGAATTGTAGGAGGTGGATAATATGTCAAGTCCAGACTTTGTGAAAGTTCAACAGCTTTACTTGAGTAAACTTGCATCCAGATAGTATTCAATTTTTCTATTGGTTCCAGCAGTTTTAGGGTAAACTGGCAGGCAAACTGGAATATTCTGCTTTCTCTCTCTCTGTGCTAAACTCAGGCTTCAGTCTGATAGCTGGACTTGCTGACTCTTCTGGTACCTTGTGAACGGGGTGCCTTTGGCTGGTGACCCCCTCCTGATTCTCTGTCTCTTAAACTGTAATGAAAACCTGTCCTGGTGCTCTATGAGCTGCTTCCCATTGCAGACTCCTGCTGCAGGAGGGGGGGGGGCATTCCCCTCACTCCTCCATCTATCATGTCTTCTCAGTTCTACTGTCAAATCTAAACTGCACTGACTATAGCTTCCTGTAACCCCATCCCTTGGTAGGAAACAGGACTAGCCCACTTCTGCCCAAAAGGGGGAGAATGGAATGGTAAGTTCCATTCTATCTAAAGATTTCTCTCTTTGCCAGGTACACTGCCACCTGCTTATAAACCAGGCACATGAACATAACAGTTTCATAGAAATATTATGAATGCACAATATCAAAGGACCTAGAATAAATACACAGATGACATTATTGTTAGCCATTAGAGAAAGTAGCAGGGCGTAGGACTGGTAGTGCCACTCTGAGGTATTTCAAATGGATTCCAGTAAAGTCAAAGGAGTCTGTTCAGCAACATTTGGGTCAGTTATGTGTCCTACGTATCTGGCACTTCCGTTATTTCTGTTATTCTTTTCCTGTAACTGAGCAGAACATCGAAAACATAAACAGTGGTGTGAATCGGGCCTTATCAGACAATTCCTATAAAATCTTCTGTCAGGCATAGGTTAGTTACCGCCCACTGGCTTCGTATACGTCACTGCACATAGGATTTCGCGTGAGATCTTCAATCAAGATGCCGGTGGCCAGCTTTGCTCTCAAATGGAGGAGGTAAGTATGATTTTTTTAAATTTTTTATCGCCACAGTGTTGTACACTTTGCAATGGATTTGGAGCTCTGATTGCTATGAAGATATCTGAAGTAATTTACCAATTCAAAAATATCACATCATTTTGGACCTAGTTCGAAAAAAAAATTGTGCTTAGTGGTAAACATTCCCTTTAAGACCAAAACCACTTTATTACTGACTGCCTAAATATAATGAAAAAATAATCCCTTGTAGAGTTGTTTCTAGTTGGGTGTGGGTATGGTTCTGCTCTTATGGTCTTATAGAGGAAGAGAAAGTAAGCTTCGTAATAGCATTATAAACTCACAATATACACATTTACATACTGTAAACCGCCAGAACAAAATCACCAAATATCTGTGCTGGGAAGGGGAAGTTTGGTTGTGGGTTGATTATTTGAATGTGGTCTGACAGTCACCTTCTCATATAAAGGTTATCTTCAGTCATAACGATTATCATACGTCAAGGGGCAAAAATGCAGAACATGTATGGGAATTCAATGGGAAGATCTAAACAAGGTATGAAGATAATTTTTTATTTTAGACTTACAGTTATTATTTTTGGGGAATTGAGGAGGAATAAGAACCATTAGATAAATGCCGGTAAGAATCATGTTTTTTGTTTAGATAATTGTGTAATTGGGACTGCTATTGTTTTATGTGTATTTTTGTGTACGTGTTTTGTAGTTTTAGGGTGACCATACAAGTTAGACTTATCTCCTCAAGGATCTCAAAGGATCTGAGATTTATAATCCAGCATGTTACATTGGTACAGTATAATGGTAGTAATCAGGCATGTTAAGGTTCAGATATATTCTGTGGGCTCTATGTGGTACGCCAAGGAGAGTCATCACAAGAAGCTACTACACACAACATGCCCAATCCTTTGTTTTCAAGGGAGACAAGCCAACACCAAAGACAGGGGCATAGCTATAGGGGAAGCATTTGCTTTGGGGCCCAAACTCAGATGGGACCCACTCAGGAGGAGGACTGAAAGATTTTATTGTCAGGGCCCCTTCAACGTTACATATGATGACAGTATAGGAAACGGATGAAGCAGCTGCCAGGTCTAGTCTGAGAGAATGATCTTGACTAGCCAGTGGAGTGAGGGTTGCACAAAAGAAGGGGGTTGCAAAGAAGTTGCTGGAGGGGCATGTTCAAAAATTTGCTGTGGGGTCCAGTCAGTTCTAGTTACGCCACTGACCAAAGATGTCTGACAACAGCTTACTGCCTTCTCACCATTCAGAATACAAGCACGCTCTGCCAATCCAGGTGCTTGATGAGCTCCTGCCCACCAACAAAAAGGCAAGCAGGTCCTCCAGATATGTTCCACATCCTTGAATTTCTTTGGTATTCACACATGGAAGACTTGTTTCCGATGGGGCCTGCAGAAGTGACAAGTGTGACTTTACCAATCATTTTTGAAAACTTTTGGCACATTATAGTGCCATAGGAGAGGTTTTTATGGTTGGCAGAGCATTCACTGGGCACTAAAACAAGAGGGCAGAAGCGTTCCATCAAGTGCTGTCCCTCTTTGTTTCTGTTTGTTTCTGCTCAATTCTCTGAGGAAAACAGAGCGTGTGATGTACGGATTATAGAAAGCTGAGCGTAAAATATCATAGCTGCCCATAATCTTCCTCCTGTACATGTGCTTCAACATCAAAAAGGGAATAAGGCTCATGGCCTATGGGAACAAAGGTTGTGACTCCAGCATGTTATGTAAGGTACAGTATAATGGGTGTAATCAGGCATTTTAAGGTTCAGATATATTCTTTGGGCTCTATATGGAACACCAAGGAGAGAGTCATCACAAGAAACTACTGTACACAATGCTGTCAAAGCCTGATTAGGGTCCAGAAGCTTTAAAGGGGTTGTATAAAGCATACGTGCATGATTACTGGGGGCTGTACAACTAGGACCTCCATTGATCACTAGAATGGGTGTTCCAAGCCCAATGTTCTGGAGGTGTTTGACTAGAGGGTTAGTGAGGCATACACCTTGCCATGAACAAGGTAAATAGTCTGTGTATTTTTTGGGATAGTTACCCAAGGGATGATCATACAGATACAGTAAGAACATACAACTAATTGCTAGTTGTCATAAGGTCATGGCTCTCTTTATCACTGCACCACCAAACTGCAAGCTAGAAAGTATGGTCATGGGGACAGAAGCAGATAGGTTCTTCTCACTGTTGGATTGTCTTCAACCTCACATACCAGAGCAGTGCGATAAAATATTTCTTAGTTGAACAAACCGAAAATAAATTGTTCAAGCTGAGCATTTCTTACAGTAAATATATTTGCCAATTTTAACCTCTCCTTTGAGACAATCTATTTCTGTCCTGCAAAAGTTTCACATTACTCTACTGCTTTAGGACAGGAAAACACATTCTGGGTGGCTGATCAAGCAAGACGAGGCATTCTTATAAAAGTGCCTCACAAAATCCTTTACAAATATAATGATGCTCAGCCACTTATTAGTGAAGACTTCATATGTTAGGTTATTGTCCAGTAAACAGTCCACTTTGAAATATATGCTTATTTGCAATCCAAACCATTGGTGGCCAAAAAATCCAATTGACATCAATGTAAAAATAAAAACATTGTGGATGAAAAAATGAAAGAACACCACCTTCTGAAGGTCCTGATAGGCTGCATCCTTTAAGGACACTTAAAGGGTCCAGGATATTGTTGTTGATTACCTATCCTCAGATAGGCCATCAACATCTGATTGTTGGAGTATGACTCTCCGCACCCCTGCCAATCAACTGTTTCAGTATAGCTCCAGCTTCTGGAGCTGGAAGTACACAGCTCTGCTGGGTGGTAAACTGAGCTAGTTACTGCATCACTACTCTCACTGAAGTCATTGAAATGACAATCTTTATTGCTAGCTGGAGAATGTTAGACTTTCCAAAAAATTTTTATGTCTGGTTTAGAAAACTTATTTAAAACCCTCAGCAATTTTGGAAGAGTAGATGCAAGAAGCGTCTCTCATCATGTGGCATGTTTATGTGTTACCATCCATTGTCTTCAACAAGAACCGAGTAAGGGTACATTCATATACTGTATGCGTTAGGGAACTCCGGTAGTCTGTTCCAGCAGAGGAGTTACCACATTTGGGATACAAGCCAAAACCATTTATGCCACAAACATGCCAGATCCTTGTTTGATCCAACTGTGCCCAGCTATGTTGAATACAGTGACTCCGGTAGTCTTCTTCTCTACTGGAACAGACCACCTGCGCTCTCTAACTAATATGTCAATGTACCCTAATGCGTAATTTGCCTTGTTGGAGCTTTACATTTGCTGTCAGCAGATTATACCTGAAGGTCACAAGAAGTGGAACGCAAACACTATTACTAGGCTATTATCAGCAAGAATGAATGTCCAAATGTGAATGTCCAAAGTGGACGATACTGTTACCGTTCTACTTTTTTTATTTTGTCTTGTCGATGAAGCCAACGTTAATAAATCTCACTTCACTGCATATAAAGGTGGCTAGTGATGACATCCCCGGCCTTTGGGAGGTGAATCCAGATGGCAGACCGGCCAGTGTGACTATACCCCAAGAACTCCTTCGAGGCTAATACCGAGTTCAGTGTCCTTTATCTGTGTCATGCTGAAGCTCCCAGAATAGAGGACATCCTGTTTGAATTTCTTACCATCCCTGATAGCTTAGGTCATAAATCCTAGGAATCTGTCACCTCCAGCGAGTGCTATCATGTACAGTAATACACATCTTAGAACCTGTTCACATCATGTTTTGACTTTTGAGCTTTCTATCAGAAATGTAGGTCTGGAGGACTTAAAACCTATACCTCTGATGAAAGGCTCAAACGTATATCACTGTATAGGCATATAGCGGGATACGTCCCTCACATACTGTTTTCTCGATGTATACTGATGATACTCTTTTAGCCTACATCTGACTAATGGAACTATATGCACACATTGAGATTTCCTGATGTACATGCTAGATGTAGGGCAAAAATGTTAGATGATCAAGCTCTTACTGGGGAATACGCAGGGAACGGGGTGAGCCAGCAGAAGGTGCCCTATACATGTATTACTGTACTTGCTGGAGGTAACATCCCCTTTAAGATTGTACATTAAAGGGAACCTGTCATCAACTTTATGCTGACCGTACTGAGGGCAGCATAAATTAGTGACAGAAATGCTGATTTCAGCGGTGAGTCACACATCAGCTAAAAGTAAGTGGTTATTGAGAACCAGCATCATAATCATTGCAGCCCAGGCCTTGAAGAGAGTCAAATTTACCTGAGAAGAGTCATGGTTATTCCTAATCTCCTCCTCTCCGCCCATCTGCTGACGACTGGCAGTTCTCTCCTAGAGAGAAAGGGCGAAAACTAGGTAGAAGCCTGTCAGTCATCAGAAGGTGGGTAGGGAGAGCAGGAATTCATGAATAATCATGACTCTTTTCAGGAGGCCGTGACTCTTTTCCAGGCCTAGTCTGCAATGATTGTGATGTTGGTCCTCGGCAACCACTTACTTTTAACTTAGAAATGACAGACCTCTAAACTCAACTCACCTGTCTCTACTTTATTCTGCCGATGGTACGGACAGCATAAAGGTGATGACAGGTTCCCTTTAAGTACTGTAATTTGTATGATATAATGAGCATTACTGACGTTATATCAACTTTGCCTTTATGTCCAGCCAACACTTTGACTAATGATATGGATGATGATGATGATGATGATGATGACTATGAGAACGCCAATCCTTGTGATTCAGCACCAGTTGTGCCCTCCAGGAAGACTAGGAGAATTAAGAATGCTATGAAAGAAGACCTGGCTTTGAAACGTAATGTATACACATTGACAAACTAAGCTCTACTATGTCTATAGTGAAGAACATTGCTGCTTTCGTGCTGCCAAATAACAACCCAAAAAGTTAAATCATATACCAGTGTGATTTCAATTCTGTATCTGCAGCAGAAGAAAGACCCAGTGCAAAAATCTGTAACAGGGACCCTGTCATTTATAGTATTGGCTCCTCATATGTAGGCAGAGGTCCCCCTTAGTCTCCAGGGTATGGGTGCGAGTAAATCTTCTGCATGTCCTATAGTTATTATCAAACAAATCACGGAAAAGAGTGCACTGCAGCGGTAAATGCAATTGATAATATATAGCTAAACCCTCACGCTGATGTTAAAATGAGATTTTCGCCAATATATCCTTATATCAAGAACATACCGGAGCCCGAGCACCGCATCAAGGTATCTCAAAGTAGCACGGGACCTAACGCTAAACTACATATTCCACATGGGCAAATTACGGAAGGAGCATACAAGCCGGCACACAACGACCAGCTTCCAGTTACCTCCAGCGTGAGATCACACATACAATGGGAGAAGGGAGGAGGCTGTGAATCCCACCTATCAATGACTCATGTGACTCAGGCTGCACAGGTGAACCAGGATGTTACCATAAGATCTAAGTCTAGGCACATTGAAACCTGGAGTTGCCACACCTCCAGGTGTAAATGTACAAACACAATCCTGGAAAAAAGTGGTCTAAAATGGCAGAGAAGTGCTCAAAACCCCATATGCTGTTGAGCATATCAAACCGGGGGAGCAAATCCTGCACATGTGATCCGCTGCTAACAGCAATCCCCAGCAAAAATGCATCCAATGGAGGATGCCGGCAGCGGACCACATGTACCACAAAACCATCCTACACAAGATAACCAATTGTGCGGATGTGGCAAACTATATAATCAAACAAATCACGGAAAAGGTGCACTGCAACGGTAATGTAATTGATAGTTATTGTATACCACTGATGAACATTAAGTGCTCTCAAGCCTAACTGTTAGTGCAGTGACTCACTAGGCCACTGCTAGTGACAGAACTTGATATGTTACATACTGTAGGCTTACAATATTTTCAGCAACAGGGGGGTTACAGCACTCGTCCAAATAAAGGCACTATCTGGGTGCGCGTCTGTAAATAGTGCCTGCTTCACCTCAGGATCACACTTTACTTGTATATACAAAGCAGACAGCACTCCAATTGATTAGTTATGAAGGTGAGTTTTTATTTTCATTTTCAGCCGTGCGTTTATGCACAAGACATGGCAACGTTTCGGGCCTATAATGCCCTTCCTCAGGCTGTTGTGCATAACAAAATAATAACAAAGAAGTGAAAATTAAAGTGAGAATAGAAGTAACAAACAATATCTTACAAAGACAGAAACATGTACTGCAAATTTGCAGTGTACGCTGCTGACGTTATTTCTGTTAGCCGTTTGATTACATATGGTCATATCAATATATAGGTAGCATCAGTTTATAAAGCTACCAAATAGTTGTTTCCATATCCATATGACAGCAAGGGACACTTGAAAACAATCATGGAAAAATTAAACATAGGAGGCTGATGTCGATGAAAGAGATACACCGAGGTCTGGAGTCCCAGTTTAAATTGAGAGGCTGAACAATCCACATTTATACAATAAGGCATAATAAATATCGACATGAGAACAGAGAGTCAACCTATGGTTTGGTCTATGGGTTCACAGCTGGGAACATAGATGACATCAGGTAGCATATATCATACTGGTTGGCAGGATGGCAGAATATTAAGGTATTAGCATCAGGTTACAGGGCACGGTATAAGAGCAAGAAAGTAGTAATTTCCGAGTACTGGGCTTACCCAATAGGTATGTGGAGGCAGCGTGATGATCGGCCGTAGTGCCAAAGGGCTAATGTTGAAGTATAAATAGGACACCATCACTCACGTGCCGCGCGCCGGAAAGTAGCCGCGTGCCGGAAATGTAAGAGGAAGGCGGGGCGGGCTGTGTTAGCTGGGTGCCAAAGGTACCTGTCTGAGTCTGTGCTGTGGCCGGAAGTAACGCGAGATTACGCGTCGGCCTGCGTTGTAGGTCTCGGCAGCTCTGGCGCATGCGCACTTGGGGGTGGTCCCGCGGGCGCCATATTTACTATGGGTAGTTAGCCCAAACCTATTATAATAGTATCTATGGCAAAGGAGATGCCAAGAAAGAGGTTACAATAATGCCGAGTAGAGATTAATGAGATTAATGGATTGATATGACATGGATAGATGCTAAAAGGGGTTACTAGCAATTTTATGGAGAAATGTAAAGCAAGGGCATTAACCCTTGCTGCCGAGACCTACAACGCAGGCCGACGCGTAATCTCGCGTTACTTCCGGCCACAGCACAGACTCAGACAGGTACCTTTGGCACCCAGCTAACACAGCCCGCCCCGCCTTCCTCTTACATTTCTGGCGCGCGGCACGTGAGTGATGGTGTCCTATTTATCCCCGGCGCCTGCGCACTGCTCTGCCCACGGCTCGGCCGGATTGGGGAGAGCTGACTGGCGCATGCGCACTAGAATCCTGTTTGTCTCTACCCACAGTGGCCCACTGTTACTGTTTTAATGTGTGTAAGGTAGTCTGTAGCCTGATCTGAGCAGTCTATGACGCTCAGATCAGGTGAAAGACTCCCTTTAAAGTTTGTAGAATCTTCTGTAAGTCTTTCATACTTTTGGATCCTTTCTCACCTCTTTCAGAGATGCTTATTGTGCTCTTGGAGTGATAGAAGCAGGATAGCTACATCCTCCACCATATTGTGTAGAGTCATACAGTACGCACATAATCACGCCTTACACTGCCTGTGCCGTACAGTGTGGTACCTAAATTATCTTTACATACAATACTGTAATTTGGTTTAAAAAAAAAATCTACAATAGCCTAAATAACAATTATACACAATAATAATGTACAATGCCTAAGTAGCTACGCCATGTGATGCCTAAGTACAGAAAACACAGAACCATAAATTGCCTACCTGGATTTTTACATTTTTATCTCCTAGGCAGATTAGTAACAGTCCTGAACTTTTTCCATTTGTATAGAACATTCATCTAAGGCCTCCTGTACATGACTATAATCATTTTGTGGTCCGCAAATCGTGGATCCGCATAATACGTAGACAGTCTGTGTGCATCCCGCAATTTCCATGAGACCCATTGTAAAAAAGCCTATTCTTGACTGCAAAAAGCACAAGAACAAGACAGGTTCTATAATTTATGGCCCGGCCACATTGATGCAAATAACACACGGATGACATTTTTTTGTGGACCCGTAGAAATGAATGGGCCTGTGTGCAATCTGCAAAAACTGCGGATCGGACACTGACCCAAAGGATGATGGTGTGCATGAGGCCTAACTGTGGAGTGATGAATACCCAGTTCTTTAGCAATGTTTTTTTTTTTAAATCACCTGCACTATTCTCTACTCTTCTGTGAGACCACTTCTTAACTTACAGTGCTTTATAGTCAGCAGAGTGACCAGCCAGCCACAGATTTACAGATTTTGCTGCGTGCGATGGACTACGACTCAGACACCCATCCTCTTAGAACGCTTCCAGGCCAGACCAACTGAAAGCGGCATTACACAGTGGACACCTAAATTCACAAGTTCAAAGGAAAGTCATCAGCAACACATCATATCAGAGGAGAGGTGCTTTTATCTGCCACTTTGCCAGCCACCATACCTCATCATCAGGAGGCAGAAATTGCACAATCTACAAACTACTGCTGAATGTGCTACAAGTTTTATTTACCATTTTTGAATGCTATATTTTTGGCCAACACAGATTATTTATGTTCTGCGTAAAATTATTATCCAATGCTAGAAAATTGCTCCAATAAAAAGTAACATGTTAACTGATCTATAGGTATGGAAAAGCCTGCTAAGCAAGCTCCATCTGTTTGGACCACTCCTCAAAAAGGTAAGTCCCGCACTCTGAGGCTTTCATTTACTACGTGAGAATGGCCTTGTTTGATTTTTCCCTCCTTAATTAGTTTTTATTTCAGGGCATAGTAAGAGGTGGGCTTGCTGGGCAATTGACCAGGGTGCTAGGTGCCAAGCTACTCTGCTTTGAGCAGAACATTTAGATACAGGCTTTAAATTTTTCCACTTTTTGTAAACGAGTTGGTAAACAAGATAGGGTGTAGACACTGTTTACAGTTCTTTTGCATATTGCACAGGAAGGGCTGATGCATCAATATTTCTGAAAAACGTTCTGCGCTTACTGCCTGTGACATATGTGTTAATGGCGTACAAAAACTGTTCATTTATCTCCATCAGTTATGAAAATTTGGAACAGAAAAGGGAGAAAGGAGCAGTAAAGTATAAACGCGGGTGGGTGGCCAATTATTTTCTACACTAGTCAAGTCTAAAGGTGAGGTAGACAAGGGCTTCTATTAACCAAGGCTCCACATACATCTGGAGCTAGCCCTGTCCAGGACAGCAGGGAATGTGGACATTCTAGAAGTTAGGGTGGACACTACAAACATTAAAAGTATTGTCCAAAGTACTTTTTATATAAAAAAAATAAAATAAAAAATACCATCCCGAGCCCCCTTCATTCCAGCGTCACTACTCTGTCCTCCTAGCTAGACTTTGTTTTCATGACTAAAGCAGTCATGTGCCTGTATATGGCATGTGACCACTGCAGCCAATCATTGACCCCTGGCCAGTAATTGGCTGCAGTGGTCAATTGCGATAAACAAGCACATCATTGCCACAGCCAAAACATGACATAATCATGGATGGAGATGGCATTTCTAACCCCTAGCAAATTAATGTCTGAGAGCTCCCATACAGGGGTGGATTGCCCATAGACCTTACAGGGAAATTTCCTGGTAGGCCGATGCCCAGGGGGCCATCTGGGCCCTCCTCACTGTCTACCAGTGGAAGTTTTTGTGATGTATTTTGTGCAGCTGGCAGTATTTTGTGATGGACTGTGGTATTTGGCTCTGTTGGGGTGGTATAATGTGCCACAATATGGTATTGCTGGTCCTGCCTTCCATCAATTTGGACCCAACTACAAAATGGGGCCACTTTTAGTATTTTTTTCCAGGGCCACTTTAAGTTCCCAGTCCGCCCCTACCCCCATAGCAACACCTCATAACTCTGCTAAGCTCCACCCAAAAAGTCTGCACCTCGTTGGATCACAGAGCCACACTCTCAGCTTAGCAGTGCAACCTGGGCCTTTCTACTGCTGCTCTACAGCGTAGAAGGACCCTTCTTACCCTCTGCACCTGCACAGGTGGTATGACCGTCCATTTAGTTTATTTTTTTCAGCCAAATACTTATAGCAAGCAGGGACCCCCTGATCTCTGAGGCCAAGCATTTCTTGGTTTCCATGTTGGTAAAGTCCACCACTGGACATTATGGCTGCAGTAGCAGGGAGCAGTGGCACTGGAAGTAAAGGGGTTCGGGAGTATAATTTTTTAAAATTATTTGAGAAAATAAATAATTAATAATACAAGCCCCTTTCATCTTTTTGTGGTTGCAAAGTCTATTATCATGTTATGTCTTTTGTTAACCAATATATTTTACTTTTATTTTCTTTACCTGTAGACATTTTTCCAAAACAAACCCCAAGTTTTCAGCCACCACCTATAGGTAAGAATAAAGCGTAGAAGATAATGGGAGTAATCAGATCTGCCAGAGATGTCTCATTATTACTGAACACTTTTCTTCTTCCATTTCTATTTCTATTGTCCTTCTTTGTTCTCGTCTTTTCCTTCACTTTGTATCGCTCACCTACTCATCTTTTCCTTTCGGGCAAGGGCTGCACAGTGACACTGGTCATGCGACACTTGTGGCGCCTAGAAACGCTGAGTAGTGGTGGTGATCCCATAGAAATGAATGGGATCGCCGCTGCAGTCGTAAGAAAACCAACGCGGCTGGACTGCTGCAGTGATCCTATGCATTTCTATGGGATCGCCGCTACAGCCTCCACTATATTGTGTACAGTCATACAGTACACACATAATCACGCCTTACACTGCCTGTGCCGTACAGTGTGGTGCCTAAATTATCTTTACATACAATACTTTGGTTTAAAAAAACTACAATGCTACACAATAATATAATGTACAATGCCTAAGTAGCTACGACACGTGATGCCTAAGTACAGTAAACACAGAATCCTAATGATATTCCATCGATGCCCGAGGCAGTTCAACCACTTTAAGTTCCCCTAAAGGATTATTTAAGAATCACAGCTTTTAGTCCCCTAAAGGGAACAAGAAAAAAAGTTCAATTAAGGTCAATAAAAAAAATTTGGAGGGAAACCCCGCCCCCATAAAATACAAGCCTTCATACGTCAATGACAACAGAAAAGTACAAAGGTTATAAGCTTCTGGAATGCGTTGATAAAAAATTTTTTTAAAATTTTGGTCCCAAAGGCTTAAAATAACTGGGGTTATGCCACAAAAAATATTCAACATTTTTCAAACCAGCAACTGAATACCTTTTGTAATTGCAAATTTAGTATAGCCACAGAGCTTTTCAATAAAATGTATCTGTATAATGCCACCTGCTGTTCATTCTTTTCCTTATTTCTTGTCCACCTTACTGAGGTGGTCGCACGCGCTCATTTTAAATTGAAATAAATCTAGCAGAATAATTGGAGCAATGAAGGTGGAGATCTCTGGATCCATGTGAGGTACAGGGCTGGTTCTAGCTTTGTTAGAGAGTGGCATGTACTATATGATTTTGATTTTTTATATCAATCATGGCTTTAACCCCTTGAGGTTAAAAGCCTCAGGTACAGTACAAGACCATCCGCTGTGTCCACTTCAGCAGCACCAGGATGTGCCTTCTGCAACCACACAGATAACATACTCCTTAGGCCATCAATGGGAGTAGTATGAGGATAGGTTTATATAGTGTTTTATAAAACGTAAAAATCCAGGTACACTGACGACACATTATTTTATTTCTCATTATTATGCATCAATAATATATTGTAGAGTGAGTAAATATTTAAACTGATAAAACATAAAAATGTAAGGATTCAGTTTGATGTCATTTTTCTCTATTAAGGTCTTGATTTTTCCTCCGGAGCAGTCAATGCAGCATTTTCACATACAGAAGGTAATAATGACTTAGTAATTGGAAGTCAGTGTGAAAGACACTGGTATTTACAATAGTAATCAGATCTGCCAGAGATGGACTGTGGTATTTGGCTCTTTTGGGGTGGTATAATGTGCCACAATATGGTATTGCTGGCTCTGCCTTCCATCAATTTGGACCCAACTACAAAATGGGGCCACTTTTAGTATTTTTTTCCAGGGCCACTTTAAGTTCCCAGTCCGCCCCTACCCCCATAGCAACACCTCATAACTCTGCTAAGCTCCACCCAAAAAGTCTGCACATCTCCACCTCGTTGGATCACAGAGCCACACTCTCAGCTTAGCAGTGCAACCTGGGCACTTCTACTGCTGCTCTACAGCGTAGAAGGACCCTTCTTACCCTCTGCACCTGCACAGGTGGTATGACCGTCCATTTAGTTTATTTTTTTTTCAGCCAAATACTTATAGCAAGCAGGGACCCCCTGATCTCTGAGGCCAAGCATTTCTTGGTTTCCATGTTGGTAAAGTCCACCACTGGACATCATGGCTGCAGTAGCAGGGAGCAGTGGCACTGGAAGTAAAGGGGTTCGGGAGTATAATTTTTTAAAATTATTTGAGAAAATAAATAATTAATAATACAAGCCCCTTTCATCTTTTTGTGGTTGCAAAGTCTATTATCATGTTATGTCTTTTGTTAACCAATATATTTTACTTTTATTTTCTTTACCTGTAGACATTTTTCCAAAACAAACCCCAAGTTTTCAGCCACCACCTATAGGTAAGAATAAAGCGTAGAAGATAATGGGAGTAATCAGATCTGCCAGAGATGTCTCATTATTACTGAACGCTTTTCTTCTTCCATTTCTATTTCTATTGTCCTTCTTTGTTCTCGTCTTTTCCTTCACTTTGTATCGCTCACCTACTCATCTTTTCCTTTCGGGCAAGGGCTGCACAGTGACACTGGTCATGCGACACCTGTGGCGCCTAGAAACGCTGAGTAGTGGTGGTGATCCCATAGAAATGAATGGGATCGCCGCTGCAGTCGTAAGAAAACCAACGCGGCTGGACTGCTGCAGCGATCCTATGCATTTCTATGGGATCGCCGCTACTCAGCGACCCTGGCTGCAACATGTGTCACGTGACCAGTGTCACCGTGTAGCTCTTTTTTTTACACAATAATAGTGTTATACATGATATTCTTTGCTACAAAGATGTAGTTTACCTGTTTGTTACATATCAGCAGTAACACATAGCATGGTGTTATTTGGGTAGATGGATGAATGGCATCTGTTAGCAGTTCTGTACCTATGAAACTAGCTGACCTGTTACATGTGCACTTGACAGCTGAAGGCATCTGTGTTGGTCTTATGTTCATATGTGCCCGCATTGGTGAGAAAAATGATGTTTTATTATATGCAAATGAGCCTCTAGGAGCAACAGGGGTGTTGCCGTTACACCTAGAGTTTCTGCTCACGCTGTCACGGTAAGGGTAGGGAATAGTGCAGCCCTGAGCTCAAACCCACACCACTGTCCCTACCTACTTGCATAGTCTATCCTAACCGATGGTGCGCAACTGGACAGCGGTCCCTAGCTTATGTACGTGCTGGGGCTTACAGGGAGGGGAAGAACGAGAGAAAATAACAGACAAAGACAGAACACACAGATACGAATAAACACCAAGCCGAGGTATAGAGCCTGGAGGTCACGTGAAATACCAAAGGAAAATAGAGCGAAGTCAAATACGAGCTGAGGTCAGAAGCTGAGAGGTAACGTTAGTACAAGGAGTAGCACGAGAACGAGGTCAAATACTAGCTGAGGTCAAGAGCCAAAAGGTCACGTAGTACAAGGGGAGATACAAAGACTCATTGCATTCCGACCTTCCTCTGCTCGTTGTCTAGGGGATGGAGGACACCGGCGACGCACGCATTCTCAGCGCGGCCGGGTCCTCCCCGTCCCTCGTTACCATGGAGATGAGGATGCCGGCCATGTCCTTGCTCCTGCACAGACGCGGGAGACCAGCGAAGCTGCAAGGAGGGAGCGCGACGCTGACTGCCCATTACACAAGCCCTGTGCACTTTGATTGACTTTAGAAGTCAGGTTCAGCCAGTAAAAACATAATCACACCAGGCTCTACGTGGCAACTGCAGAGAGAGCAGAGCTTCTAGGTTTTTCTAGGTGTAATGGTAATGCCCCCGTTGCGCCTAGAGGCTCATTTGCATATACTAAAACATAATTTTTCTCGGCAATGTGGACACATATGAACATGGGACCAACACAGATGTCTTCAGCTTCCAAGTGCACATGTAACAGGTCAGCCAGGTACAAAACTGCTGACAGGTGCCCTTTAAAGTGATGTGGCAAGCAAACCTGTTGTATTGGTGACCATTACTCATTTCTTGTCTCTTGTTATTTTAATAGATGTGAAAATGTCATCGGCTTTTGCTAGCAATATATTTTCAGACCTGGAAGGTAATTCAGTAAATTATATTTCAATATGCTCCCAATAAAGTGCAATCTCTAAGCAGCCCCTCTTTGTGTTTCAGTTATACCTAAAGGAAATAAGCAGAGATGTGGAATGACCACGCTGAAGGTCTTGGTGTGGTTGATGGTCATCATGTTCATCACCTTAGGGGTCATCACTGGATTCATATTCTTACGTTGTGAGTAAAAGCTAAGCACGTATTCTTCCTAAGCACCTCAAATTACCATTGTCGTTCGCTTTGTCGACGGATGACTTTACCTGCTGTATTTCTCCATTTGCAGTTAGCTCCCCCTAGTGGTGGCTGCATGCAACTAAAAATGTATAATGTAAAGAGGAGGTGTCCCCTCTGCTGACATGTGTGGTTTAGTAACTACTTAACCAGGAGCGTAGCTAAAGGTTCATGGGCCCAGGTGTAAGAGTTCAGCTTGGGCTTCCATTCCCCCAGTACTTTGTGGCCAGGGGCAGGGAAGCACATAGCCTTGAAGCCCTCCCCCCCATGCCAAATTCTTGATCTAATCCCTCCCCTCCGGCCAGAGGTGTAAAGTAACCTGCATGCACTTTCTATAATACCGGTGTCTTCTTATGCAACACAGTGTTCTTTGGGCCCCCTCAGGCTCCGGGGCCTGGTAGCGACTGCTACCTCCCAGAGGTGCACCTAGCCTTTCTGCTACCTGAGACGAAAACTGGCCTCATTGGTGGTGCAGCTCTGCTTTGCACCCCCTATAGCTACGCCCCTGGTAATACCAACTTTGATGCATCTATCCTTATGACTCATGGTTGTTCCATTCCTGTATGTTTCCTGCTAGAATTTAGGAAGTAATTACTAACGGTTTGCAATCAAGGTCCAGCAGACTGTGACAATTTAAAGGGGGTGTTCTTGCGCAGTCTGACACTGGCAGCACTGATTGTATAGTGTCAAACTATACAAGGACTCGCCCCCAACTGGTGACACCCAGCTGAATCTTTATTGCAGACAGTTAGCAATTACTTTATAACTTCTAGCCGGAATAAAAAAGGAATGGCACTACATAGAGTCATAAGAATGGAGGCTCCAGAATTATTACATGAGGAATGCATATAGCTACTAAAACAGACATGTCAGGAAAGGTTAGAGGTCCTCTTTAAAGGCATTGTCCAAGGCTTAATACCAGGTCATCAATATCAGATTGGTGGGGGGTAGGTTCCTCTTACCAATCAGCTGTTTGAAGCAGTCATGGCACTTGGACAAGAGCTGCAGCCTCTTTGTGGTATACCAAGCGCAGCACTGTGCATTGTATAGTGGCTGTGTTTGCGCTTGCTATTGCAGCTCTGTCCCATTCACTTGAATTGGACTGAGCTACAGAAAGGCCAGAAGCCCAATGGATGTCCCACGAGTTGGACCCCCACCTGATGTGTCCTTTGAATCAAATGGACCATCATCTATTAGAGACAGAAGAGAGCAGCTGCAAAGAGCATCTCTCATTTGGAGGACTCAGACAACCCATTGATTTAAATAGAAACTGTGTAATGCTTCATTCTCCCTATGGAGGCACTGCAGGAGGCCTGAACACTTACTGCCTGGTTCAACCATAGACTAGAGCTGATTGTTAGGGGTACAAGCAGCACTACAACCAATGATCAACTTATACCCTTCTAACAAAACTGTGCTCCCGACATCCCCTTTATAAAAGGGGGATGTCGTAATAATTTGAATCTAGTTAAAACTAATATTCCATGTATGTTAACATCTATTATGTGGGACTTTTATGAATCCATTTATGATAGTTTCCTTTGTCCTCTTTGCTGATATCACTGTCTCAGAAGGAGTGGCCAGCTTAGAACAAACTGGTAATATTATCTGTATGCAGCAATCTCCATTTGCAGTAGGTTAGGGAGAACACATCACTACAGGATGAAACTACACAGGGTGGTCTTTTAGCATGGAGACACATAGGTCTCCTTTTGCTCAAAATTGTTTGCTTCATCTTTTCTCTCATACTTAAATTTACCTTTTTTGAATGAATTTTCTCATTAAAGGGGTTCTCCGAGTTATATATATTGATGACCTATCCTCAGGATAGGTCATCAATATCAGATCGGCAGGGGTCCGACACCCGGCACCCCCGCCGAGTCTATGGAAGTGATTCCTCCTATTGAAATGAATGGGGCAGTTAGGTGTAATTACACCTACTCACCACTACCCCCGTTATGGCCAGTATGTAAACAGTGAAGATGAGGCAGCGCTGATACGGCGCGCGCCTCCTCTGCAAACAGCTGATCGGCGGGGGTGCCGACACCCACCAATCTGATATTGATGACCTATCTTGAGGATAGGTCATGAATATATATAACTCGGAGAACCCCTTTAAGTTCGTATTAATCTACTGAACATGTCATTTTTCTCCATACTGATATGAAGTACAGTATATGGTAGCAATTGATAAATATTGTTGAAAATATTGTAAAAGAAGTTTAGATCTGATGGTTTGGTATGAATTGGTGGCCATATTATTGTTCAAAAAATGTTTTTGTCATAGGGTTATTAAGATTTCATCGAGTTGTACAGTAGGTGATTGGGAAAAGGGTCTGAAACAGCACCACAGTGGTCCATGAGTAATGTGTGATACTGGAGCTCAGACTGCCCCATTCAGATGAAAATATATATATTTTTTAAAAATGAAAAATAAAAGCAGAATTGTAGTTTTATTTCAGTTAAAAAAAAAAACAACAGTTGTGTCCGAACTTCTGACCGATATGGCATTTATGAGATTATTTTCGTTTTCTGTTTCTGTCAAGAATATCATTCTCATAAATATGGAACCAGTGGAAAGTTAGGACATACTTTTTCATTCTATGGTTTTTCTTGTTTTTTTTTTATTTTCTACATATTGAATACATGAAAACAATGAAGGAACATATATGGGATTACATAGCAAACAAAAACCAAACCAGGATATGTTTTATATTTTAGATTTTTCAAAGTGCCCCCATTTTCCTTTGACGACAGCTTTGCACACTTTTGGCATTCTCTCAATCAGTTTCATGAGGTAGACCTCTTGAATACTTTTCCAGCAGTCTAGAAGAAGTGCCAGAGGTGCTGAACACTTGTTGGCTGCTTTTCCTTCACTCTGCTGTCCAACTCATCCCAAACCATCTCAATTGGGTTAAGGTCAGATGATAGTGGTGGCCATGTCATCTGATGCAGCACTTCATTATGCTCCTTCTTGGTAAAATAGCTCTTACATGGAGGTGTGTTTGGTGTCATTGTCCTGTTCAAAAACAAATGATGGCCCAACTAAATGCAGACCAGATGGGATGGCATGTCACTGCAGAATGCTGTGTTAGCCATACTGGCTGGCTAAGTGTACTTTGAATAAATCACCGACTTTGTTGTCTGCAAAGCTCCCCCACACTATCAGATCTCCTCTTCCATACTTCATGGTGGGAACCACAAATGTAGAAACAGTTTGCTCACCTTTTTTTCATCTCGTGAAATCATGATGGTTGGAACCAAACATCTCAAATTTTGACTCAGGTTTCCACAAGTCTAATATACGTTCCTTGGGTTTCTTGGCCCGAGCAATTCTTTTCTTCTTCCTCCTCAGTAGTGGCTTCATTGCTGCACTTCGACCACAAAGGTCTGATTCTCTCAGTCTCCTCTAAACAGTTGATCCTAAGTTTTGTCTGGTATGGTATCCATGTAGGTATTAATTTGAGGTGGTGTGTTAATTTGCATTTCTGAGGCTGATAGCTGTAATGAACTTCTCCCCTGCAGCAGACGTAACTCATCGTCTTCCTATACTGAGGCGGCCTTCATGAGAGCCAGTTTCATTATAGCGTATGATTTTTTTCATGACTGAACTTGAGGATACTTTCAATGTTCTGGAAATGTTCTGGATTGATTGACCTTGACCTTGTCTTAAAGTAATGATGACCTGTGGTTTCTCTTTACTTAGTTCAGTGGTTGCCATAGAACTGTAGAAGAATAGGGCTAAATACTGCATGGAACTGTGTACTAATCCTACCTACAAATGATGGTCTCAATGGCATTATGAAAGCAAGAAATTCTGTAGATTAACTCTTGACAAGGAATACCTCATGAGTCTGATTGTGACATTGCCAAGAGTGTGGAAAGCTGCCGTCAAAGCAAAAAGGGGCTACTGTGAAGAATCTAAAATATAAAACATAATCTGGTTTGGTTCCATATGTGTTCCTTCACCATTTTCATGTCTTCAATATGAATTTACAATGTAGAAAATACAAATAATACAAGAAAAACCTTGGAATAAAAAGGTGTGTCCAATTTTCCGCTAGTACTACATGTTGACATTTTTGTACAAATGGCATTTTCCTGCCTTCCTTGCCACCATCCTCATCATAAATTAAGGGCGTTCTTCAGAGGCACAGGGGATATCAAGAACAGCGCAAAAAACACTGCTCTTGATAAATCTCCCCCTATGTTCTTCTGCCAACTGACGTTGGTGTGGAGGAGAAGTGATCTGTTTTCAAGTTCTCACAGTTCTTAGTCATATAACCATTATTGGTTCAAAGTGTTTTTGGGACTATGCACACCCCAAGTCATACAGAGCGGTAGTGAGGAACCCACAGACGTTTATAGGACATAGATGTCAGTCCATATACCTAGGCTCATATGGAGGCTTTTTCCTGTGGAATTCATCTGTAATCTACTATATATGTATCATAGTTTACCATATCATACTGATAGTACAAGGGTTAGCCAAGAAAAACAGACCCCTGTTTCCCCTTGTGTGGTCTTTACAGGATAATGCTTAATACAGGATCAGGCCTCAGTCATAAACTGACAGTCAAGTGGTTCACTTTGAGGAGCATTGATCATGAGTTTGTTCAAAATTCCTTATTTGAGTTAACAAAGGGACAGTTGTACAACTTTTCTCTTTGCTATATGGGAGAATTTTTTGAGCATTTACATTTCCCTTTCTCTAATCTGCATTGGCCACGCTCCCTTTAATGATGCATCAACCCCACCTCCCGCCCTCCAAATGCACATGTGGGCATCAGGGATCTGATGATGATTGATATAGCATTTCAGCTCCACCTACAGTTAAGGTACATAGTGTGCTGCTTTCCAAGAGAATACAGCCCTTCATGAGGCACCAAGGAGATCTGACAGCTCTTTTGAATGTCCACGTCTATTCTTTTTTTTTTAGGAGCATCAAGAGACCCCCGGAGCCATAGGCAAAGGGGGACATGACTTTGGGAGGGGGGGATCTATAACGCCTGCATTTTATTTATATACAGTGAATATATTGATTTAAGCAGGGTGGTCCACTTTAAGGAGAGTGCATGTGGTGCCTAGTGTCACTGTGAGGAGGAGGGAGGGGATTAGGAGTAGATGTCACTTCCTGTCTTTCCCCTCTCTCCCTCTTTATCTCACCAGAAGTACAGCAGGTAACATGTCCCGCCCCCCGCCCTATCTAACCACTTCTCTAACCTAGGTTATAGAACTACTACATGTCTAATGATGTATGAATTATTGTATGTACCGTACTTTATTTTACCCTATGTCTCAGGTGCCATGTAAAATTCTTATATGACTACTATATAATTCTATAAGGTTGGCACTATCCTTCTAAGCCCAAGGGAAGGGTGATCCTTCAGCCATGGTTCCCTAGAGGTTTCCTCCACTGGGGGTTTTTCCTCTCCTGAGTGCTGCAGGATGACTCTCAGTGAGTCGGAGGTTTGCCATGTTTTATATCTTTTGCCTGGCCATTGAGTTATTTAAAATATATGTTCATGGCTTTGAATAAAAAAAAAAAAAAAAAAAAAAAAAACCTGAATGGCAAATATAATAAGAAAATGACATAAAAGTGAGTCAATGTTGATATGATTTCTTAACCTGTCACAGCTTTGGATGGCGGTGGAGGAGTCAGGTGGAAGTTGCAGGCAAGTTATTGGTGGACTCATTTTAACTAAAAGAGGATTTTAAACCTCATGGTGGTGAACAGGCTGAGCTCTGGAAGTGGCCGGCCTGAGGGATGTCTTAATGGTTACGTCATCCAGGGGCGGGCACGGTGGTGAAGCACAGGAGTGAGGATCTTCAGTAGGGTCAGAGCGTGCCGCCCCTTCATTGCTGTCTGGCCGGGTGCCAATGTCAGACAGCTCGGGATCTTGCTGTGTTTGTGAATCCCAGGCCTAGCACATCACCTGACTCCTCCTCTGATTGTTTATTCCTGCGATTTAAATAAAGCTGTGGCCATTTTGACACCATAAAAATGTGTTTTGTGGATTTATTCCAAACACCGTGTTTAGTTCGGGTTGGCTTACAATGAAGTGAAGGTCCATCCCATATCCATAAGTCATGGCTATCCTCCGGATAGTGGAGGAGACTAGGTACACACAGGCTCATTCAAAGAAACCCACAGCTGTTTTGCTGGTTGCTTTCACATTGGAAAGTCTAGGAAGTAGCTAACACACATGACTTTGTGAAGAAGTAGCTAACACAGGATCTGTGGTCAATCACAAAAAAAAAGAAACAGGACACCATGCATTCAGAAACCTGCCATTGTAGCTGTCATCTAGTAAAAGATTATGAGAAGCCTGAGGGAATTGGTGAGAAAATTATCCCAGAAGGCCCAGGTCAGCACAACCATACAAAGCTATACAGTAGTGTTCAAGGATATGATTGTGGAAAGACGTTTGCACCCATTGTAATACTGTACATCATGAAGAGTGGTTCCATCTATCTCACCAAGGATATTATGTTGCAGAACAATAAGTAATGGCACACAGACGATTTACACAGGCTGCACCAACAGCCACTTCATGATCCAAAAATAGTTTTTTGATGCACAGCTATGGGTACATGGATTGTGTACCCAATATTCTCTGATGACATCTTCAAGCAGTCCTGTGCACAGTTAACTGAGTATGCTTTCTTTCAGCAAGACAAGGCATTTGCCATATGTAACATGCGTGAACAAAAGGTTGAGGCCATGCTCCCCAGACCTAATGGTGTGCAACTTTTATCTGTGGGGTTACCTGAAGGAAAGGGTTTATGAAACTGATCCCCAGACAGTGGCCACATTAAAATTCATATTTGGGATATGTAATGTGGTGTTCCTGAACATGATAAGGTAGAACAGCTTTGTATATCCGCTGGCGGAAACCAATTCTGGCATCTCCTGTAATGTGTAAGGACGTCATTCTTCTATTATCCTGTGTAAACCACCCAAGGGAAATACGGTTCTGTTTTTTGTGGCCCACCTTGTATACCATTGTCATAGTGTATCATACAGATAGTAAATGACAGGCATAGCATAACAGTATAGTATACTATAGTCATAGCATATCCCAGTCCAGTTATTTCAGAAATACTCTAATATCTCCAGCTTTAGATTTCCAGAAGAATTCTGAGGAGGAGCAGGGCGATCTGAAGACTAAAGTGGCCAATCTCAGTAATACGATGGGTAAGCCAATGTCTGTATGATTCTTCCTTTACTCTGATTCAGTTAGACATATGATATGTTAAATGTCACAGGCTTTAATACCATTTGGTTTGTGTTGGCCTAAATGAGTCCAATGTTCTGTGCTGAATAATTTCTTCAGATATCTTTACAGTTGTCCAAGCGTTTTTCTGATACACAACGCCAGCTCATGGTTGGCCGCAGGCACCACTTGGGGAGGAAGAAGTTTAATGCATACTGTACTTTTATAAGCTTTTGTTTCAAAACGTATTTATTGGTATAATAGCCTAACATAGATCTCCAATATTATTGAATAATGTAAAATATAGTTTGTGAAGAACGGGTCAGATAGGCAGGGTGATGGGCAGTAATAAGGCAAATGAATATAGTCAGGGACAGAACTAAAGACAGACTCTCTTTAGAGAGATGCTAAGAAGATTCTTTACATGATGTTTTCTAGTACAAAGAAAATCTTTCTCTAATAAATTATATCACAAAAATTATAAAATGAAATGACAGGTACATTAAAGTAGTTCTCCGGGAATTAAGAAAATGAAAATACTTAAATATCACTTTATTATAAATATATTCCCAGATACCTTTCATTAGTTATAATGGCTCATTTTGTCTATGGAGCGATTATTAAGAAAAATAAAATGGCCGCCGTCCTATTATTACACACATAACCTGTCCAGCTCTTTAGCTCAGTGTCCTGAAGTAACTTGTGCTGCTGTGTAATTAGGACAGGTTTTGTGGCGGCGGCCATTTTATTTCTCCTAATGATTGCTCCCTAGACAAAACGAGACATTAGAACTAATGAAAGATATTTGGGAATATATTTATAATAAAGTAATATTTATGTATTTTCATTTTCTTAGTTCCTGGAGAACCCCTTTAAAAACAGCTATAAAAGTGCAAGGGATCTGTCAGCAGATTTGTGCTCGTATGCTTGGGTGCTCTGGTCAAGCACTAGGGGGTGCTCGAGTGCTCGGCCAAGCACCCAAGCATAATGTTAGTCAATGGGACTAAACCAGGACCAACCCCCCCCCCCCGCTCGGAAGAGGGGAGGTTGTCTGGTTAATAGAAAAAGGTCAGAATCGCGACTTATGCTAATTAACTGAATTTGCATACAATGCGTAGCATTTGCATACAAATTCATACGCATTAGCGTACAATGCGTATCATTAGCAAACAAATTCGTACGTATTAGCATACAATGCGTAGCATTAGCGTACAAATCAACATTACAGTGAATGCCAGTACCCCCCTGCACATTTATTCGCTGCATAGCAGCGAACAAACGTGCGGGGAAGAGACTCGAGCATGGTGCTCGAGTACACTCGTGTTTGGCCGAACACCGAGCGGACCCGAGCGTAGGCATGCTCGGCCGAACAGCGAGTTCGGGCGAGCATGCTCGCTTAACACTACCTATTACGTGTGCGCTTGGCAGCTGAAGACATCTGTGTTGGTTCCATGTTCATATGTGCTCGCATTGCTGAGAAAAAAAAGCATATTTCAATATATGCAAATGAGCCTCTAGGAGCAACGGGGGCATTGTCATTACACCTAGAGGCTCTGCTCTTTCTGTAACTGCTGGGACCTCTGCTCTTGATTGACAGGAGCAGATGAGATCAAGTTTGCACTGCCTGATCCTGTCAATCAAATTGCAGAAGGCGTATCAGTTGCAGAGAGAACAGAGCTTTTAGGAGTAATGGCAACACCCCATCATTTTTATAAACAATGCAGCCACATATGAACATGGGATCAACACATGCAACAGGTAAGACAGTTCCATACGTACAAAACTGCTGACAGTCACTGCTTAGGTCATGGAGCCAGAGATCATTGCACAAAGCAGTTTTGCTATGGTGGTGATCAAACCACAATTTGTATCAAGTATCTGAACTGCCCAAACACCCATATTATAATTTGCCATTGCCTTGAGGGGTGGAATGTTGTGAAGAGGGCAATATACATAGGATATAATGAATTGCAAATTCATTAAAGAAAAATCTGACCTTGATCGGGGTGGTCTACTCAGAAGCGTACCAGTTCTCTATTCAATGCCATACTCACTAGCTGTGTGCTCATGTTTTGTTTCATGTTGCAGGGAAATTGCAAGACACACTTATGGCCAACATGAAGCACATTAACAAGACATTGGGTACGTTGTAGACTTAGATGTATGATGATTGTTTTCATTCCTAGTGATGGATATTGCTACTACTTGTAGTGTTTATGGGTCCTCTTTACATTAGTCTTACTGAGCCTCTAGCTATCATTCCTGAACGTGTTGGTAGAAGAGAATCTTCTAGAACAGGGGTGGGCAATTAATTTTCCCATGGGGCCGCATGACAAATTGGAATGGTTTTAGAAGGCTGGACTAATATAATTAACGCAGTTCTACCCAATACTGTATATAGTATATATACTATCCAGAGGTCACACTACAGTTTTTGCAAGAGATTAAAAATACTCCTCTGACCGTTTTTGAGGAGTATTTTTACCTGAGGAGGAGTATGAAAGTTGTGGTCATTTAAATACATAATATATAGGCCTGCACTTGGTCATATCTGCGTTGGAGGCTGCATTTGGAGCCGCTGTAGCAGATTCTGTCGAAAGACCGGACAAAAAGCCTTGTATGCAGCACTTTTTTGTTCGGTAAAAAGACAGATCCCGAACGAAAACTGAACGGATCCCATCGTAGTCGGTGGAGTCTGTTCAGCTTCTTCCCTGTGGGGTGACAGGAGGAGGGGGGAGCAGGGTCACTAGTGGGGTGACAGGAGGAGGGGGGAGCAGGGTCACTAGTGGGGTGACAGGAGGAGGGGGGAGCAGGGTCACTAGTGGGGTGACAGGAGGAGGGGGGAGCAGGGTCACTAGTGGGGTGACAGGAGGAGGGGGAGCAGGGTCACTAGTGGGGTGACAGGAGGAGGGGGGAGCAGGGTCACAGGAGGAGGGGGAGTAGGGTCACTAGTGGGGTGACAGGAGGAGGGGGAGCAGGGTCACTAGTGGGGTGACAGGAGGGGGAGTAGGGTCACTAGTGGGGTGACAGGAGGAGGGGGGAGCAGGGTCACTAGTGGGGTGACCAGAGGAAGAGGGAGCAGGGACACAGGAGGAGGGGGAGTAGGGTCACTAGTGGGGTGACAGGAGGAGGGGGGAGCAGGGTCACTAGTGGGGTGACCAGAGGAAGAGGGAGCAGGGACACAGGAGGAGGGGGAGTAGGGTCACTAGTGGGGTGACTTGAGGAGGGGGGAGCAGGGTCACAGGAGGAGGGGGAGTAGGGTCACTAGTGGGGTGACAGGAGGAGGGGGAGCAGGGTCACTAGTGGGGTGACCAGAGGAAGAGGGAGCAGGGACACAGGAGGAGGGGGAGTAGAGTCACTAGTGGGGTGACTTGAGGAGGGGGGAGCAGGGTCACTAGTGGGGTGACCAGAGGAAGAGGGAGCAGGGTCACCAGTGGGGTGACAGGAGGGAGGGGGAGCATTGTCACTAGTGGGGCGAAAGGAGGAGGGGGGAGCATGGTCACTAGTGGGGTGACAGGAGGAAGGGGGAGCAGGGTCACTAGTGGGGTGACAAAAGGAGAGGGGAGCAGGGTCACTAGTGGGGTGACCAGAGGAAGAGGGACACAGGAGGAGAAGGGTGCTAGTTATGGGGTGATAGCTAGGTGGACAGAACAAAAAGGAAACAGAGGGGGGTGCAGAGAACTGGGAGAACCATGACTGGGGGAGGGGGAAATCACTCACTTGAAGACAGACAGGCCGAGTAATGATTAACCCCATGTTGCCCATTATGTGAGATGGCACCTTGGGGGTCACTTACTATTAATGTGAAGCACTTGGGGCCCATTCCAAAATCATGTGCCTAGCCTGACGTTAAAAATAAGTGACCCCCATCATGTTTAAAATATGGCAGTGGCAAGATTGGGGTTAATCATTAATCGTTAATAATGTTAGTCACATTAACCCCAATCTTACTGGCTGTCTGATACATATGTTTTTGCCCACCTTTATTCTGAAGCAGGCTAATTTTGAAGCAGGCTGTCCTGAGTGTCCTGTCCTCCTGAGGACAGGACACTCAGGAGGAGGCTGCTGTTCACTGAGACGGCGCAGCATTTTAATCCCTCCCCCTTCCATCCTCCTGCCTTAACTAGTCGCATATTTATTGGTGGCAGTGCTGCGGGCATCTTCAGAGACCGCTCATTTCATTGGGCTCAGCAGCGGCCACGTCATAGGAGGGAGGGACTCCCCCTCTCTCCGTCCCTACCTACCTCCGGCCTGTCATAGCGCGCGCCATGTTCTCTTATAGGAGGTGATTCTAGGCTGCACAGCAGCACAGCCTAGTATCGCAATAACGCAAATCCCGGTACCGAATCGATACTGGCCCAAAAGTATCGGTTGGGAATCGAAATTTCAATACCCGGTGCAACCCTAAAGTCTAAAGCTGACTCAGGCCGGGCGGGCCAGTCAGAGACAGTAGGCGGACCTCCCCTTGCCCAGGTCAGTTGTAGACAGTTCCTTCAAAACACTGTGAAAGTTCTAAGGGTGATAGCGTGGAACATATAATGTGGCCTTCCCCTTGTCTTTAAAGTGTAACTGTCATTCTTTTTTTTATTTATGTAATGTACAGGGGCAGTGATGTTAACCATTTTTTGTAATATACTTTAATAAACTAAAATCATATATTTCTATGAGAAAATAGCTCTAAAGTGGCCCATTTTGAGCCTTAGCAATGCTCTTCTGTCTTCTGTTTACATAACTGTGGAGACTTCCTAACACTGACTGTGTTATATAAACAGAAGACAGAGGAGCATTACTAAGGCTCAAAATTGGCCACTTTGGAGCTATTTTTCTCAAAGAAATGTACCATTTCAGTAATTAAAATATATTACAAAAATGGTCAGTATCGCTGCCCCCATGCATTACACAAATAAAAAAAAGAATGAAAGTTACACTTTAAATGTCCACTTACCATTTCAAAAGAGCGGGAAGATGATCAGCTGAATCAAAAGATGCCTGACTAGCAGATTAAATAATGTCTAAAATTTAGACAGCACAAAAAGTGACAGTCAGATGTGCCTGTGTGATAGATGTGGAGCCTCTTGGTGCATCTTGAAAGTTAAGGACATTTTCTCTTTTTTACATAAGATCAATGCTGGCTTATTTTTCCATAAAAAATATTTTATTGTGCAAAAATAATAAAACAAAAAGAAACTATAAATATTGAAAATCATCATATTCATATGAACCCAGAAAATAAAATTAATGCTATTTATATACGTTACTAGAGATGAGCGAGTACTAAAATGCTCGGGTGCTCATTATTCGAGACAAATTTTTCCCGATACTCGGGTGCTCGTTTCGAGTAACGAACCCCATTGAAGTCAATGGGAGACTCGAGCATTTTTGCAGGGGACCAAAGCTCTGCACAGGGAAGGTTGCCTGAAAACCTGGAAACCTCAGAAAATGATGGAAACACCACGGAAATGGACAGGAAACAGCAGGGGCAGCATGCATGGATGCCTCTGAGGCTGCTTAATCCCACCATTACCCCAAATCCTCAGGCAACAGCCTGGTGGTTACCCTCATGGCAATTGTGCTCACCCAGACCAAGAAAGGCGAGGCAAATACCCATCACATGTTAGGAAAGCACCCAACTAGGTGCAACGAAGGTCCATCACCGCCTGCAGGTGACACCACTGCTCATGCTGGCACTGCAGCTGAAATCAAGTTTAGTATCTGTTCTCATCAGTTGCTGTGCCTGCTGGTGGTATAGTGGTGAGCATAGCTACTTCCCAAGCAGTTGATCTGGGTTCCATTCCCGTCTATCACAGGAGGCAATTCAGAATCAGTACAATATCTAATACGTCTCCCTACCAGGGGTAAATTGTTTGGAGAGAGGGCCTGTAGGTGGGGGGGAAGGAGGTTTCGCTGGAAGAGCCAGAGGAGTGCCTCCTGGGCTAGCGTGTGTGGTGGTGACAACAGCCGGAATGCATTTGGAAATACTCTAGCATCAGCCGGTGCAGTATCGATTCTTCTCAGTTTAATACCGTATACGTCCCCTATCTTGGGACCCTATATTTAATGGATATTTCGAACACGGAAAAGGGAAAAAGAGCTTGCTCTGGCCAGGGGAGTGTCTTTCCCACTGCAGCTAAGGGGACGTGTCCATGCTCTGCCTATCACAGGTCAGGAGGCAGATAAAAGAAGAACAAAAACAAACATGAGTACGTCCCCTATCTGGCTAAATTGTTTGTAGAGTGGGCCTGTAGGTGGGGAAGGGGGCAGGCTGGGGGGAAGGAGGTTTCGCTGGAAGAGCCAGAGGAGTGCCCCCTGGGCTAGCGTGTGTGGTGGTGACAACAGCCAGAATGGATTTTTGAAAACTGTTGCATCAACCGGTACAGTCGTAAATTATGAACTTGATCAAGTGTAGCATGTGTTCTCTGTATTCTTCTCAGTTTAATACCGTATATGGCAGCTATCCGGAAAAATAGTTTGGAGAGAGAGAAAGATAGGAAAAAGACGTCAATTGTTTGGAGAGTGGGCCTGTAGGTGGGGGGGGCAGGGTGGGGCAAGGAGGTTTCGCTGGAAGAGCCAGAGGAGTGCCCCCTGGGCTAGCGTGTGTGTTGGTGACAACAGCCGGATGTATTTAGACTGACGATGCAGGACCCCAACTTAAAAATTTAGCATCAACCGGTACAGTCGTAAATTATGAGATTGATCAAGTGTGGCATGACTTTTTAGATGGAGATTGCATGTGGTCACGTACTCCCTGGAATCCCATAGTCACCCCTTCTCTGATGTGCTACCCCAGAACATTCTCTGCCCCAATTCGCAAGACCTTTTGCTGTTTCCATGTGCTGACAGTGTGGATTTACCAGTGTTGTCTGAGGAGGTGGTGGACAATGGCGAGACACAGGTGTCGGGGGGTGAGGTAGTTGTATGGGAAGCAAGTTACAGTGGGGACTCCTTGGGGGGGAATTTCTCATGATGGGACAGATTCAACTTGGGTGGATCAGGCACATTAACAGATGAATTTTTTGGGGGGTTTATTTAACTTTTATTTAGCAAAAATAACCACAGAGATATTTATTCGTTATCTTCTCTGCGCAGTCTGGCGTTGGGGTTCCTCACTTTGATGGCGAGCTGTGCCGCTCTCTCCACAATGGTCTGTGTGTTCTTAGATAGAGACTTTGTCGGTGATTTCAGTACAGAAGGACTTGTTGCTCATCCACAGAACCTCGTCCTCCTTGACATTGTGGACAAGGAATTTGCGGAACCCTGTGAGCAGCATGTGTTTGGTCTTCTACTTGCTACCGTATCCAATGTTGGGCAATATAGATTCGCAAGTAATATTATTTTTCACACCTATCCCAAAAATAAAAATGTATGCAGTATGCGCAAATAAAACTTGGAACTGGAATTGGAGAGAGGGCCTGTAGGTGGACCTCACGGAAAAATTGTTTGAATAGGGGGCCTGTAGGGGGACCTCTGGAAAAATTGTTTGAATAGAGGGCCTGTAGGTGGACCTCTGGAAAAATTGTTTGAAGAGAGGGCCTGTAGGTGGACCTCTGGAAAAATTGTTTGAATAGAGGGCCTGTAGGTGGACCTCTGGAAAAATTGTTTGAATAGAGGGCCTGTAGGTGGACTTCTGGAAAAATTGTTTGAATAGAGGGCCTGTAGGTGGACCTCTGGAAAAATTGTTTGAATAGAGGGCCTGTAGGGGGGCCCTCCTGAAAAATTGTTTGAAGAGAGGGCCTGTAGGTGGACCTCTGGAAAAATTGTTTGAATAGAGGGCCTGTAGGTGGACCTCTGGAAAAATTGTTTGAATAGAGGGCCTGTAGGTGGACCTCTGGAAAAATTGTTTGAATAGAGGGCCTGTAGGTGGACCTCTGGAAAAATTGTTTGAATAGAGGGCCTGTAGGGGGGCCCTCCTGAAAAATTGTTTGAAGAGAGGGCCTGTAGGGGGCCCTCCTGAAAAATTGTGCTAAAAGAGTGCCAGTTGGACCTCTAAAAAATGGCGTTTTTTGGGTCAGCATTAGGCAAAGACGATATGGAGGAGTAGGAGGAGTAGGAGGAGGAGTAGAGAAGAGGAATCGGATACATAAGTTATTTAAATCTTTAGCTGCTTTCCCCCGGAGGAAATTTGAATTCCGGTGAAATCCAGGCTTTGTTCATTTTAATAAGCGTCAGCCTGTCAGCGCTGTCAGTTGACAGGCGTGTACGCTTATCAGTGATGACGCCACCAGCTGCACTGAATACCCTCTCTGACAGAACGCTAGCGGCAGGGCAGGCCAGCACCTCCAAGGCGTACAGCGCCAGTTCAGGCCACGTATCCAGCTTTGAAACCCAGTAGTTGTATGGAGCAGAGTGATCGGTCCGGACGTTGGTATGGTCAGCTAGGTACTCCCTCACCATCTTTCTGTACAGCTCCCCCCTACTCTGCCTAGACTGGGGACAGGTAACAGTGTCTTGCTGGGGTGACATAAAAGTGGCAAAGGCCTTGGAGAGCGTTCCCCTGCCAGTGCTGGTCAAGCTGCCTGCTCGCCTCCTCTCTCCCGCTACTTGGCTCACAGAACTATGCCCTCTGCCGCTAGCGGCGTCAGATGGGAAGAATTGTTTCAGCTTGTGCACCAGGGCCTGTTGATATCTATTCACTCTCATACTCCTTTCCTCTGCAGGGATGAGAGTGGAAAGGTTCTGCTTGTACCGTGGGTCCAGGAGAGTGAACACCCAGTAATCGGTGTTTGAAAAAATGCGAGGGTCACGGGATAGGCAGCCTAACATGAAGTCTGCCATGTGCGCCAGAGTCCCAACACGTAAGAATTCCCTCTCCTCACTGGCCTGACTCTCCATTTCCTCCTCCTCCTCCAAGTCCTCCTCTTCAGCCCATACACGCTCAAGAGTTAAGGACTGAGCACTGGTACCCTCTTCTGTCTCGCCGACATTCTCCTCCTCTTTCTCTTCCTCCTCATCCCCCTCCTCCGATACGCGCTGAGAAACAGACCGGAGGGTGCTCTGGCTATCAAGCGACGTATCTTCCTCCACCGTCTCTTGTGACAAGCGCAAAGCATCCGACTTGATGCTGAGCAGTGAGTTTTTCAACAGGCAAAGCAGCGGGATGGTGAGGCTGATAATGGCGGCATCGCCGCTGACCATCAGTGTTGACTCCTCAAAGTTGCTCAACACCTGGCAGATATCAGACATCCACGTCCACTCCTCATTGTAGACCTGAGGAATCTGAGAGACCTGACTACCAGTTCTGGTGGAAGATGACATCTGGCAGTCTACAATCGCTCTGCGCTGCTGGTAAACTCTGGATAACATGTTTAATATGGAATTCCATCGCGTGGGCACGTCGCACAACAGTCGGTGAGCGGGTAGTTGTAGGCGGCGCTGCGCTGCCCTGAGAGTGGCAGCATCTGTGGTTGACTTGCGGAAATGAGCACAGATGCGGCGCACCTTGGTGAGCAAATCAGACAGATTGGGGTATGTCTTGAGGAACCGCTGAACTATGAGATTGAACACGTGGGCCAGGCATGGCACATGTGTCAGTCTGCCGAGTTGCAGAGCTGCCACCAGGTTACGCCCGTTGTCACACACATCCATGCCTGGCTTAAGGTTCAGCGGTGCCAGCCACAGATCGGTCTGCGCCGTGATGCCCTGTAACAGCTCTTGGGCGGTGTGCCTTTTGTCACCTAAACTCAGCAGTTTGAGCACCGCCTGCTGGCGCTTACCCACGGCACTGCTGCTGCGCCTAGAGCTACCGACTGAAGGCGCCGTGCCCACGGATGGTAATTCGGTGGAGGAGGAGGGATCGGAGGAGGAGGAGGCATAGTACGTCTGAGAGACCGTGACCGAGGTAGGCCCCGCAATCCTCGGTGTGGGCAGTACATGAGCGGCCCCAGGGTCATTCTCGGTCCCAGCCTCCACCAAGTTAACCCAATGTGCCGTCAGTGAGATGTAGTGTCCCTGCCCGGCAGCACTTGTCCACGTGTCCGTGGTTAGGTGGACCTTCTCAGAAACAGCATTGGTCAGGGCACGGATGATGTTCTGTGACTCGTGCTGGTGTAGGGCTGGGACGGCACATCGGGAAAAATAGTGGCGGCTGGGGACAGAATACCGAGGGGCAGCCACCGCCATGAGATTTCGAAAGGCCTCGGTCTCTACCAGCCTATAGGGCAGCATCTCCAGGCTAAGCAATTTGGAGATGTGGACGTTGAGGGCTTGGGCATGTGGGTGGGTGGAACTGTATTTCCTCTTGCGCTCCAGCGTCTGCTGTAAAGACAGCTGAACGCTGCGCTGGGACACGTTGGTGGACGCTGTGGAGGATCGTGGAGGCGAAGGTGTGGTTTTCCGGCGGGAGGCGCTCGTGCCGGGGTCCTGGGCAGGGGGTTGACTAGCAGAGGCAGCGAGTGACGCGGGGGGTTGACTAGCAGAGGCAGCGAGTGACACAGGGGAAGGAGCAGTGGTGTGACCCGCAGGAGGTGGTGAACGGCCTTGGTTCCATTGAGTGGGGTGTTTAGCACTCATATGCCTGCGCATGCTGGTGGTGGTTAGGCTAGTAGTGGTGGCACCCCTGCTGATCCTGGTGTGGCACAGGTTGCACACCACAGTCCGTCGGTCATCCTCACTTTCTTTTAAGAACCTCCAGACTTGCGAACATCTAGGCCTCGCCACGGGAGCTTCACTACGTGGAACAGTTGCTGCTGATGCACCAGCTCTGGCCCTGCTTCTCCCTCTGGCCACACCACTACCTCTTACAACCTGTTCTGGTGCAGCACTCGCCTCCGCCTCAGAAGCACTGTCTTCACTCGGCATATCAACCCAGCTTGGGTCAGTCACCTCGTCATCCTCCGATTCCTCAGTCTGCTCCCCCCTGGGAATTCCTCCCCTAACAACAACTTCACCACTGTCTGACAACCGTGTCTCCTCATCGTCCGACACCTCTTTACAAACTTCTTCCACTAAGTCAACATTGTCATCATCATCATCACCCACAGACTGCGACAGTTGGAAAACGTGGGCATCGGGAACGAGGTCAGCAGCAACCTGAGAAGTGGTTTGTGACTCTGGGAAGGGTCCAGAAAACAGTTCCTCAGAGTATGCCGGATCGCATTCCAAATTTTCCTGGGAGGGGGCAGACTGGGGGGAAGGAGGTTGAGGTGGAGGAACCAGAGGAGTGCTCCCTTGGGTAACGTGGGTGGACTGCGTGGAAGACTGACTGGTGGACAAATTACTAGAAGCATTGTCCGCAATCCACGAGATCAGCTGTTCGCACTGTTGTGGTTTCAACAGTCCTCTACCACGTGTCCCTGTAAGTTGAGACATGAAGATAGGGAGTGTAGCTCTGCGGAATTCCCCTGCTCCCTCATCAGCGGGTACTGTCTCACCCTGCCCAGGACCACGGCCTCTGCCCCCTGCAGTAATTGAATGCCCACGCCCTCGCCCTCGACCCTTAGCCCTGGGGTTCAACATTTTTTGTATATAGGTGTATGATTAAAAAAAAAAAATTAAGTCCGGTAGAATTAAGTGACGTACAGAAAGTGTCACCAGGACAGTATATACGGATGTGAGCGAATGTTTTGAACTGAGAAACAGAAAGGTTACACGCAGCTGAGTCAAATGGATTTGTATCACTGAGCTAAAACAACTGAAAAAATTATTATTTTTTTTTTATATTTTCTTTTTTTGGGAACGTGACGTGCAAGAACTATGGTAGGACTGACTGACACCCTGTTAACGGTGGCTATTTAGTCTGTGACCCAGACAAATGTCACACAGAGAGTTTTCTGGATCAAGCGGTAGATGATATTGGTAGCAAATGACTTGGTTGTATTGTGTGACGTACAGAAAGTGTCACCTGGACAGTATATATGGATGGGAGCGAATGTGCTGAACTGTGACACACAGAAAGGTTACACAAAGCTGAGTAAAATGGATTTGTATCACTGAGCTAAAACAACTGAAAAAATATATATTTTTTTATATTTATTTTTTTATATTTTTTTTACAATTTTGTTTTTTTGGGAACGTGACGTGCAGGAAATATGGTAGAACTGACTGACACCCTGTTAACGGTGGCTATTTAGTCTGCGACCCAGAGAAATGTCGCACAGAGAGTTTTCTGGATCAAGCGGTAGATGATATTGGTAGCAAATGACTTGGTTGTATTGTGTGACGTACAGAAAGCGTCACCTGGACAGTATATACGGATGGGAGCGAATGTGTTGAACTGCGACACACAGAAAGGTTACACGCAGCTGAGTAAAATGGATTTGTATCACTGAGCTAAAACAACTGAACTAATAATTGTTTTTTTTTATATTTTGTTTTTTTGGGAACGTGACGTGCAGGAAATATGGTAGAACTGACTGACACCCTGTTAACGGTGGCTATTTAGTCTGCGACCCAGACAAATGTCACACAGAGAATTTTCTGGATCAAGCGGTAGATGATATTGGTAGCAAATGACTTGGTTGTATTGTGTGACGTACAGACAGTGTCACCTGGACAGTATATACCATTTGGATTGAGTATGCTGAACTGCGTCACACAGAAAGGTTACACGCAGCTGAGTAAAATGGATTTGTATCACTGAGCTAAAACAACTGAAAAAATTATTATTTTTTTTTATATTTTCTTTTTTTGGGAACGTGACGTGCAAGAACTATGGTAGGACTGACTGACACCCTGTTAACGGTGGCTATTTAGTCTGTGACCCATACAAATGTCACACACAGAGTTTTCTGGATCAAGCTGTAGATGATATTGGTAGCAAATGACTTGGTTGTATTGTGTGACGTACAGAAAGTGTCACCTGGACAGTATATATGGATTGGAGTGAGTCAGTGCTGAACTGTGACACACAGAATGGTTCCACAGTGCTGTGTGCAATGGATTTGTATCACTGAGATAGAAAAAAAAAAAAAAAACAGGGTTAGATATGGCGATAGCTGCACTACTAGTGTCAGCCAGCCAAGTGACAAAAAAATAAAATAAAATGTCTTCTAGCCCTTAGAAGGGCTGTTGGGTTCTTTGTGGGTGATCCCTGCCTAACAGACAACTAAATGCAGGCCCTAACACTCTCCCTGAAAGGCAGCAGCTCTATCCCTAACAACACCCAGACGGCATCTGAGCCGAGCGCCGCGGCCAGTCGGTAGTATATTCCAGGGTCACCTGATCAGGCCAGCCAACCCCTGCTATCGACATGTAAGGGCCCCACTTGATGCTGGGTGTACCGCAGAGTCTCCTGGCTTGTGATTTGCTGTGTTTTTAGGCGCCAAAAAAGCACGATGCGGAAGTTGCCATTTCCTCGAGTATGGCGAGATACTCGTCCGAGCTACGAGTACTTACGAGTACCCTAATACTCGAACGAGTACCAAGCTCGGACGAGTATGCTCGCTCATCTCTATACGTTACTTATTATATATATATATTTTTTTTTAAAAAAGACACTTACATATTTCAATGTTGGCTCCATATAAATTCCTGATTACTGGTGATGACTAAACATCTTTTCTGGACAAATGGGAGAAGAGGTTAAAGGGAATATGTAATCAGAAAATTACATAGTTTAAATCAATTTTTTGTTCTAATCATATTTTTGGATTTTTTTTAAATTTATTTTCCATGTCACTGATCAGATACTGATGACCTATCCTGATAGGTCATCAGTAGTTAACTCCCAGAAAACCCCTTTAACTACTGTGAATGGTGGACCTTGTGTTATCTATACGGAGGTGATATCTGTCACTGAAATGATGAAAGGTAATTCAAAAACTAAAAATTCTAAAAAAAAATGTTTACAATAAAACTGGGATTTAAACAATAAGTAATTTTCTGATGACGCATTCCCTTTTAACAAAATAAAATCACAAAGCATGAAAACATAACGATCATGAAACACTCTCTTTCATTTCTATCTCAACAAGGTTCTAGGAACTCAACTGTAAGATTGTATCTAGATGATATAAGATAGATCAGGGGTGCACCTAGCCTTTCTTCTGCCTGAGGCGAAAACTGAAATGCCCCCCCAATGCCGGTTTCTTAACCTAACCCCTTTGCCACAATGAAAGTGCTCATTGCCCATGGCCCTTCGGCTGCCCCCCTCTTGCCCCTACCTGGTGCTGCCTGAGGCAATCGCCTCACTTGGCCTCATTGGTAGTGTACCCCTGAGATAGATTGCAACTATTCTTCTTTATGTTAGTGATGTAATAAATAAACTGGGAATCTCGTATGTGCTCTATGACAGTCCTCTGATCCAGCCATTTTGGAACAAAACATGGAATAACATTGGTACTGGTAGCACAGTGGCTCAGTGGTTAGATCTTCTTCAGTCTGAACCAATGAATGGGTCGGAAGTGTGTCTCAGACTACCTCAGACTTCCTAAAGACATTGTAGTTAAACTGTAGTTGCAGAGCTGCCCTAATGGAGCTGGGGATTAAAAAAGCAGCCTAACCAAAAGATGTGAAGAAAACACATAGTAGATAATCATCCCCTGTAGGTACTACTTACATATCATTTAGAGCTCCCGTGATGACACTTTAGAGTGTATCAGTACACAGGAATTGGTCAGCAAATGAAGGTCTAAATATTGTTCAGGATGTCCGTTTTAATTGTTATTGAAGGATGGAAAAAATGAGCGTGGGTGATCACATCACCCGCAGATGCAGTACCTTGGAATAGGGTCACTGCAAAAAGGTTGATTGTTCTAATGGTGAATTGTTACAGTAAAATGTTGAAATTTATTGTATTTGTGTTCTCAATAGTATTGTATGAATAGGTAAGGGTTAACAACCTTGCTTCAGCTCCTTTAGGTTGCGAGGAGATGGACCTGGGTCCATCCCTAGTCAATAGAGCGAGTCTGTGTGTAGCTGTGCTGCTGAGAGGATACATGTCTGCTTGTTCCTCAGTACTAGGCCAGAAGCCAAGAGAACTATCATCTCTGAGACAGTTACAACTATCCAGAGTGAGAGAAAGAGAGAAGGGAGACTAGAAGGTCCAGAATCTGAGATGGTTTGACCAAGGCCAACCATAGAATTACAGAACATTTACAAGAACCGCATTGCCAACCAAAAGGGTCTGCAGAGAGACTTTAGAAGAACAGAGAGGAGTACCACAACCCCCATCATTGCTGCTATTCATACATTGCCATTGAGGCAGAATTGAACTGTGATTTGCTTGGGACTGCTTTCATACTGCAGGATGTACTACTACTCCTATTCTACACTTTAGTAAAGAGAGACCTATTTATTTGCATAATCTGGCCTGGTCACGGACTCCATTACCGTATGCTGGCCATTGTACCTGCATCTATACTCCTACTTTGCATCCTGCGAAACACTTAACACCAAGAGCACCCGAACTTCCACCAGGCAGGAGCCCAATGACCAGGTTGTGCCCCATGGGAAGAAAAAGTGCGCCCTTCTGTCATTGCACGGCCCTAAGAGGGTGTCGGTTTGAGGATTACCACTGTGTTCCATGTACACAACTATTATTGCCAGAGCCACATCCTCTGCTCGATCCTCCTGGGCTTGCTGCACAATTAGCTCATTTTTTCCTCAAAGACATGAATCAGACAATCAAATATATCTGAATATCAATTTTAAAGGATTCCAGCCATGAAAAGCTCTCTAGCGTGAGGTCTGCATACAGCACCCTATATCTCTGCTTTCTGAAACTCTGTGAGTATAGGTGAGTATAGGTTGGGGAAGATGTCCTACATCTATTATGTCTGGTCATTGGGAGTTGTTATATTGTAAGTACTATTCTGTAATTTCCATGATCAACCAGGAATTTGTATTTTATACTCACCATCTCTCAACTACTGTCGTCTAACCTGTGTATATTCCCATCACATAGAGACCATCTGCACGCTGTGCCCTGCTGGCTGGTCTACGGTCGGATCCTCATGTTATTTTGTCTCTGGGGAAGCAATAACTTGGGATAATGCTCGAGACGAATGCTACAAAATGAACTCTGTTCTTGTAATGATAAAGGACAAGACTGAATCTGTAAGTGTTATATACAGGAAACCACATTTACTTCAATTAGTAACAAGTAACAGCAATAAAAGTACCTACCTATTGTATCTTCTCTAACATTCACCCTGTTTACATGTTATGTAATGGGTATTGTAGTGCTCACTCATGACTGTAGGTGGCACTGTTGCATAATAGAGCTTGTAGAAGGGAACAGGCAGAAGGATGTAGCTGAAGCCACATAGTGTGAGAAAGGAGACTGCTGTAGTAAAATGTGAGTTTTTACTGAGGAGTCAAGTTAAAATGGTGGGTCAATTAGCCAGGCAGGGTGCAAGCTGTCAAAGAGAGGCTGGAGGTTTATTGTGTAATGCAGGGGATTGCAAGGAGGCACTCACTAGTCAGCAAGGACTCTGGATTAGCATGGTTCAAGTAACAGTGAGTACTGTCCCTACAGACCTAGAGACCTGAGTGCTATGCTGCACTTTGCGGCTGCAGCTGAATATTTTTGACCATTTCCCTGCACCAGGGTCGTACATAGATCTCATAGGGTCCATAACAAAACTTAGTATGGGTCCCCTGCACCCAGTTTCTGACCAGTGTATGCGTGTCAATCACTCCCAGAGAATGAAGATTTATGATAATTGTAATTTTTCTTTTTTTTTATCAAGTGGAAGAAATTTTAATTACCTTTAAATTGTAATAAGAAAAAGTTGCCCTTGTCCTCACCCACTTTATCCAACTTTATAGGATAACTATAACTATATTGGAAAATGTGGAACAGGTGCTTCAAATATATGGCACTCATTCTGACCGCCATATTTCTTAATGCATTTACACCAGAAAAATACATAGATACCCTTCCTGCTTCCCTTCTATTAGAAAGCTAGCTGGCTGGGGAGAGCTTATTGAATAGAAATTAATATAACTACCATGGAACCTGTAATAATCTATTTGAATTGAGCTCCCCCTCGTGGCAATTGTATGAAAGTGCAGTGTATTCATCCGGGGTTAAGGCCCCTCCTTCCCTAGGCCCAGTTGAGTGGTCTTCCTCCACTGTAGGAACACTGCTGCCCTGCACAACAGACTTGAGTAGACACTGTAGGCCTCTTAAAGTGGAACAGACCTACAGTCAGGGGCGGACTGGGAACTTAAACTGGCCCTGGAAAAAATATCAAAAGTGGCCCCGTTTTGTAGTTGGGTCCAAATTGATGGAAGGCAGAGCCAGCAATACCATATTGTGGAACATTATACCACCCCAACAGAGCCAAATACCACAGTCCATCACAAAATACTGCCAGCAGCACAAAATACATCCTCAAAAACTTCAATTGGCAGCCTGTGAGGTGGGCCCACCGGGAAATTTCCCTGTAAGGTCTATGGCCAATCCGCCCTTGCCTACAGTCAAGATAGGGCTGGAAATAAAAAATAGTTATCCCACAGACAGGAATAATTCACCTATCCACAGTATAGAAGATACATGTCGGATGGTTGGAGGTCCCAAAAATGTGGGCCCCCTAGTGCCCTGTCTGAATGGAGTGGTAGTTTACATGTTAGTCCACTTCTCCACTGTCGCTACTACCACTCCATTCAGACAGTGCAGGATTTGCAGCTAATGAATCCTGGACACCCCTTTAAGAAAAAAAAAAGGATTAACCTTGAATGATCTAGAGAAAGAAGACCAAGATTCAGATGTTATCAGATGTTTCATATAAACCCCAAATTCAGAATTTTTGTTGGTTCTTAGGACTCTTTAAAGAAATTATATAACAGAGACAAGAGATACTGGATTGGACTAAGGCGAGACTCAAATGAAGCTCACATCTGGAGGTGGTTGGATGGGACACAAGTCACCTTTACGTAAGTACTAAGCCTGAGGTATTCATTTGATAATCTCTTAGAGGAACCTACATAGTAATCAGATAATGGTTTAATAGTCACTTACATTTGTATGAACCAAAGGTGTTTACAGAGCAAATATGGCCCCATAACAAAGGTTAAAATGAGAGTAGGATCTGATGCTGCGGTTTGTTGTCATAGGGCTTGTAGAAAAGGTAACCCTGCACAGGTTCTCACCAGGGGCGTAGCTATAGGGGAAGCAGGGGTAGCAACTGCTTTGGGGCCCAGACCCCCAAGGGGCCCCTCAGGAGAACTCAATCCTGACTAACCACAGGAGTGGGGGGTTACAAAAAAGTTGCTGGGAGGGGGCCTCTTTCAAAAATTTGCTGTGGGGCCCAGTCAGTTGTAGTTACGCCACTGGTTCTCACCACGCATAAAATAAGTGATACAACCATCCTGGACTGGTATTCTTCTGTCTGCCTGTTCCATAGTACCAACAGGAGCAGCCTCTATGTTATGCATGTCCTGGGTATGAATATATGTACCAGTATCTATATTAGCGGTCGCTCAGACAGCCGTGGTATTGCAGATCTGCAAAAATGCGGATCCGCAATACCACGGAGGCCGACCAGTGGGTGTTCTGCAATTTGCGGAACACACGGTCCGGCACCCCATTCTAAATGCCTATTCTTGTCCACTATTGCGGACAAGAATAGGACATGTTCTATTTTTTTCTTGCGGAGCCGCATTTGACGGCCTATGCTTGGGATAGGTCATTAATATCTGATTTGCGGGGGTCCAACTCCTGGCACCTCTGACAATCAGCTATTTGAAGAGGCCACCGTGCTTCGTGAATACTCAGGCCTCATCCTCGGCCACGTGACATCGTGTTCATCGTTCACATGGCCTAGGCCAGTGGTGGCGGACCCATGGCATGGGTGCCAGAGGTGGCACTCAGAGCCCTCTCTGTGGGCACCCGCACCCTGGAAAAAGTCTATAGTGTACCAATATGCCTTAGACTTTTCCTTCCATTCATCAGCACAGGGCACACTATGAACGGCGCAGACAGCACACTGAATGTAGGCAGGCTATTATAGCTAAATGATAAAGTACATAGAAGATGCACTATACTGGACTGTTCAGGTTAAATTGCCATGTTGGCACTTTGCGATAAATAAGAAGGGGTTTTGGGTTGCAGTTTGGGCATTTGTTCTCTAAAAGGTTCACCATCACTGGCTTAGGCGCATCTCAAGAGAATGGGGCTGAGCTTCAATACCATGCACAGCCGCTATCAAATGGACGGTGCTGTGCTTGGTAAGCTGTGGAAGGCCAAGGTACTTACAGGAACTCTGCAGCATCCTCAAACAGGTGAGGAGTCAGACCCCTGCCAATCTCATATTGATGACATTTCCCGAGAATAGGTCATCAGTATTAAAAACCTAGAAAATCCCTTTAAGCTTTACCTGTTGAAAAGAGTCTAGAAAGTTGCAAATGTTTGTTATTTTTGGTAAAAATCAATAATACTTTTGTCTAGACTGATTTGTGCCAAAAAAGACAAAACATCCACCAAAATGGGTACAATAATGATAGTAAATGTGCCCCAATGTTTCTATAAGTAAGTTCTTGAAAAAAATGTGGCCACACAAAGGCACCTCTTTTGTATAAAGTAGATAGTGAGATGTCTACTTACCAACCAGAATCCACCAGGAACATTGGTCAAGATCGCATATAAAATAGGGTAAGATCATACCATTGTGTATATAGACCTACATGCAATAATGACCCAATGGCTCAGTTTGCCCCTAGCAGTTACTTTATGCCCTCAAATTATGTCTACTCCTCCATGATCAGTCATAGATTACACTAGGGATAGGACCTTCTTGTTCCAAATTAAGCAACTCAAGGAGACCAGCTATGGAGGAGGTCAGCTTATATTACTCTTTTTTCATCCATGGAAAAGTTATTCATTGTTCCCCATTTATTCATTTACAGCAACTGGGCAGTGAATGAGCCCAACTATTACGGGAAGGAAGAGGACTGTGGAGAAACCATATCTGGACCTTGGAATGATCGACCGTGTTCTAATACGTTGTTTTATATTTGTAAAAGGATAAGAACATGCTGAGATCCAATCTATACCAAGCAGAGGCATAACATGGAGCTACTCAGCCCCAATGTAAAATTTGTACCAGCCCCCACCATCTATCGTGTACTATTTAAAATGGTGTCTTTTATGTTCCAGAAAGACTTTTGACTCTTTAAGACACCAGGGTCTGGATTTCAATATTATCGCTACAACCAATATAGCTATATCCCTGATACCAAGGCTATATAAACCAAATAATTAGGTAAAAAGCATACCAGATTCATCATGAGCTTCTTATTTTCAATGCACATTGTACCACCTTCAAACTTGTGCTGTCTAAATACCAGTACCAGTACAGGGGCCAAATAATAGTGCCATAACCAGAAGCCAATTGATCTTCATTAGCCACATCATAATCCACATAGCAGAGCCCTGAACATTGGCACGTTGAGGAGAATGGCAAGTTTCATTTAGATACTATTATATGGGGTCTTGAGAGGGTATAGAAGTATTGTAACCGTACTGCACCCAATGGCCTCTGTGTCCCTTAGTTTTGATGCTTGCTTCAGTATAATATGAGATAAGGGTCTCCCTGGATGGTGGAAACCCTCAGGCAAAGTCCCATTTACCTTTTGTATACTTCAGCTCTGAATATAATGAATACAACATAAGGTTTATAAATGATGTAACAAGTTAAATTGTTTGATACATAACGTGTGATTATTATTTTATGCTTATATTATCAAGATTCCTATACAATTTTATGCTTTTGAAAAGAAATAAACCATATAAGAAAAAAAAAATGTTGAGTCCTTCTTAGCCCTTCCCCAGACTCTCACTACCACGTTCTTTATACCCTTAATACCCTCGTACCCTTAAAGATCAAGAGATCAAGTGACCACTTCCGTCTGACCATTGCAGTTGGTTCATCCTCTCTATCCCCTCTATATCACCTCCAGTATCCTATATCCTCCTCCTATATCGCCAGGGGCGTAACTACCATAGCGGCAGACCATGCGACTGCTATGGGGCCCAGGGCAAGAGAGGGCCCAGTCTTAGTTGGGTTCATCTGGTCTTCTACTGGAGGTGAAAACTTGGTCAGGCTCTACCCCATAAAGGAACAACTTTTAGTAAATGAGGCAGTGGAAAAATGGCTCAAGGGTCATTGAAAAGGATTTAGGCGGAAACCCTTCTGTCCTGTGTGGGGGGTCTGGTTTGATCCTTGCTATGTGGCCCTTACTTCTCTAGGTATGCCACTGCCTGGAGCCTTGAGAGGTGAGTAACCACTGGACTACAGAAATATAGCAGAGAAGCTCCTCTGACCTGTTGATGGCTGTATGTCAGAACAGGAAGTTTTCCTTTCCTGGTAGACAGTGACACAGGTAATGGCAGGTTTGTTGGGTCCAGACAGCACGATCAGCAAATCTTCTCTCTTGGACTTTTCATGAAATGTGATTAATTTCAGAGGTCTGATATGGGGTCTAAATTAATTTCAGCTGCCTAGTCTGAGGTCTGAATTAATTTTACATGTTTGGTTTGGGGTCCAAAATATGTTAGAATTTGCGGTCTAAATGAGTAGAGATATTTGTATATATTATGAATTAAAGTTCAGGAAGAGACTTTTTAACCCTTTCGCGCCCGGAGGTTTTTTCGGTTCTGCATTTTCGTTTTGCGCTCCCTGCCTTCAAACAGCCATAACTCTTTTATTTTTCTGTTCACATAGCTGTATGAGGGCTTATTTTTTGCGGGACAAGTTGTACTTTCCAACGCCACCATTTAATATTGCATATGGTGTAGTGGGAAGCGGGAAAAAAATTCCAAACCGGGTGAAATTGCAAAGAAAGCGCTATTCCGCTACAGTTCTACGGGTTTCTTATTTACAGCGTTCGATGTGCATTAAAACTGATCCACTACTTTCATTCTACTGGTCAGTACGAATCCGGCAATACCTAATATGTATAGTTTTTCCTGCGTTTTCATAGTGATAAAATAATTAGAAAGTTGCCCTTTTTTTTTTTTCCTTGTCAAATCTTGACCCCTATAACTTTTTGGTATTTATGTGTACAGAGCTGTATGGGGGCTCATTTTTTTGCGGGACGATCTGAAGTTTTTATTGATACCATTCTGGGGTGTGTATGACTTTTTGATCACTTTTTATTTATTTTTTTTAGAAAAAAAAAGTGACAAAAAACGGCAAATCGCCATTTGGACGCTTTTTTCCGCCACACAATTCGCCGTATTGGAATTTTTTTTTTATATTTTAAAAGTACGGGCGTTTTCGGTCACGGTGATACCCATGATGTCTATATTTATTGTTATTTAGGTATTTATTTTTTAATTATACGGAAAGGGGGGTGATTTGAACTTTTATATCTTTTTTATTTTTTATATATTTTTTAAAATTTTTTTAAAATTTTTTTTTTACTATTTGAAAGTTCAAATATGGGCTGATATAGTGTGGCTTTTTTTTTTTTTCTTTATGAGCAATCATGGATTTTATAGACTCAGAAATCCAAGAATTGCTCATTTCTTATCCTGGCCATCTAGTGGCCAGAATAAGAATTGCACTTTGAAAACTGTAATCCTCACCAGCGAGGATTACAGTTTTCATATGGTGTACAGACACCCCGATTGGCCACACGGGGTGTCTGTACACCACCCGGAAGCGAATGCTGTGATCACGGCATCTAGGCTCCCAGGAAGACGCAGCCGATGGCGGTAAGTAGCGGCAAGTCTCTGCTGTTAGAAACAGCAGAGACTTGCCGGCCATGACGCCCGCCGCACCCGCGAGCGGGCGTCATGTGCCCGCATCGCCCCAGCGCCGTACATGTACGGCGCTGGGCGCGAAGGGGTTAAAGGGGCTTTGTCACTACCTCCTAACCTATGTATTAAAATACATAGGTTGGTAGTGGCCTCACAATGAATTTAAATCATACCAGTAATTCCCTTGTAGATGCAGCGGTTGATGTGTAATTTGATGTTTAAAAAGTATGCAAATGAGCCTTCGGAGCACCGGAGGGCGGGCTTTTCCCTTCTGAGCACCGTATCTTCACCACCCTCCCGGGTCCTAGGCACGTCCTCCAGTGTTTAGAAACTCCCCTATCCTTTATGATTGACAGCGCTTAGACCGTTTGCCGCATCTGAACGATGTCCCAGGCATACGCAGTAGCGCTTGCAGTGCCGAACACTGCAAGCGCTAGGATTCAACTGCGCACGTGCCGTCACTTCGCCGAACCCGGAAGTTTCTTCTTATCAGTTGAGAGGAGCCAGGAGCGAGCTCGGCAAAGTGACGGCGCGTGCGCAGTTGAATCCAAGCGCTTGCAGTGTTCGGCACTGCAAGCGCTACTGCGTATGCCTGGGACATCGTTCAGATGCGGCAAACGGTCTAAGCGCTGTCAATCATAAAGGATAGGGGAGTTTCTAAACACTGGAGGGCGTGCCTAGGACCCGGGAGGGAAAAGCCCGCCCTCCGGTGCTCCGAAGGCTCATATGCATACTTTTTAAACATCAAATTACACATCAACCGCTGCATCTACAAGGGAATTACAGGTATGATTTGAATTCATTGTGAGGCCACTACCAACCTATGTATTTTAATACATAGGTTAGGAGGTAGTGACAGAGCCTCTTTAATTATTTTTGTAACTTATTTCTTTAGCTTTGTTACTATGTGTTTGCGACAGGTTCATTATATTTATGAATGATAAGGTTTTGTTCACATTCCCATAGTGGTCTACATTTATAATGGAAGTCACAACACTGTGCTGGATCTATCATGTGATACCGTGCCTGGTAGACCCCATTTATTTATAATGGGGTACATTTGGCTCCACCAAGGTGTTCCTCTCATATGCCACATACTGTATGTGAAACGGCTGCATCTCGGAAAGCCTTGGAGACAGTGGTATAGTCATCCACCCATTTCTCCAACTGTGGGGAGGGCATATACAGGAGAGAGCAATGGTTACATACATTAGGGTGCAATTTATTGGGTGCTGTAGGGAGAGGGAGTAAGGACAAATTTTAGAAACATGAATAACCATAGTGTATCAGTTCTGGCTGGCAAATAACAGCAGTTCACAAATGTGTTTAGTAAGTAAATTACCTGCACTCACAACGTCCTTATATCAAAGACATACCGGAGCCCGAGCACCGCATCAAGGTATCTCAAGTGGCACGGGACCTAACGCTATCCCTACTACGGTATAGGTAATGACAGATAGGTGCATGAGGTCCGAGACACAGCGACCAGCTCCCAGTTACCTCCAGCGTGAAATCACACATATGGTGGGAGGGGGGGGCGGAGGTTGTATTTCCCACATTGCCCTGACGTCATGTGACCCAGGCTGCACAGGTGCACCTGAATGTTACCCATTAGTATAATCAAGGCACATTCAACCCGGAGTTGCCACGCCTCCAGGAATAAACGTACAAACAAGCTCACGGAAAAAAAAGTGGTCTCAAATGGCAGAACATGCTCAAAAACCCCAATGCTGTAGCGCATTTATAACCGGGGGAGCAAATCCCGCACATGTGCAGCCTGGGTCACATGACATCAGGGCAATGTGGCAAATACAGCCTCCGCCCCCCCCCCCTCCCATTGTATGTGTGATTTCACGCTGGAGGTAATTGGGAGCTGGTCGCTGTGTCTCGGACCTCATGCACCTATCTGTCATTACCTATACCATAGTAGGGATAGCGTTAGGTCCCGTGCCACTTGAGATACCTTGACGCGGTGCTCGGGCTCCAGTATGTCTTTGATATAAGGATATATTGGCGAAAGTCTCATTTTAACACCAGAGTGAGGGTTTAGCCATATATTGTCAACTGCATTTTCCGCTGTAGTGCACCATTTTCCGTGAATTGTTTTTCTATGTAGTTTTTCTACCCTGTGTAGGATGTCTTTGTGGTACATGTGGTCCGCTGCAGGCATCCTCCATTGTATGCATTTTTTGCTGGGGATTACGTTCGGCAGCGGGCCACATGTGCGGGATTTGCTCCCCCGGTTATAAATGCGCTACAGCATTGGGGTTTTTGAGCATGTTCTGCCATTTGAGACCACTTTTTTTTTCCGTGAGTTTGTTACTACTGTGGGAACTATAGGGAGAGTAATTACCGGTAATACTGGAGCCACTACATCACCTATGAGTCACTGGATGTAATAGATATGCAACCCTGTATTCTCCTTTATGTTTGGTAGTTCTGATCCTGGACTCACAGCCTCCGCCCCCTCCCATTGTATGTGTGATTTCACGCTGGAGGTAACTGGGAGCTGGTCTCTGTGTGTTGGACTTTATGCCCCTATCTGAAAATGCCCAACGGCATGTAGGGTTAGCGTTAGGTCCCGTGCCACTTGAGATAGCTTGACGGGGTGCTCGGGCTCCGGTATGTTCTTGATATAAGAATATATTGGCGAAAGTCTCATTTTAATATCAGTGTCAGGCTTTAGCCATATATTGTCAATTGCATTTACCGTTGTAGTGCGCCATTTTCTGTGAATTGTAGTTCTGATCCTGCCCTGAAAGACCAGACAGCATGCTGAAGGTAGGGCTGGCTCAGTGCTTCAGCCCCCAACTCCATATCATACTTAGAGACAACTGGAGGAGGAGCAGGAACACGGGAGATTGGCTGTAGACCAGGGGTGCACAACATTTTCTGTTTGGGGGCCACATTGCCAGACTGAACCAATGATGAGGGCCGAAAATGAAATTTAAAGGGATATTAACAACTGAAATACTGTATTTATGGCATATTGAACACACTGTAATACCACTAATGTCTAGTTCCAGTTACAGGACTCCTATGTAATGGGAGAAATACATGAAAAATACATGTGAGCAGCCACAAGACATAGACATATATGTCCTTTACCAGAAGGTTGGGGGCCGCACAGAATGGTATCAAGCATGTGGCCCCCGGGCCGCAGGTTGTGCACCCCTGCTGTAGACCCTACAAGGCAATAGCCTGTTGGGCCAATACTCAGGAGGCCGCTAGAGCCCTCCTCACAGCCACTGGCTAGGTACATAAAGATCTGATGTTCTCATCAACAATTAATGCTAGAAGCAAACAAAAAAGAAAAAAAACAAAAAAGACCAACCAGGCCAAGCATTCATGACACCTAAATCACAATGTACAATGTACTATGATTGAACCCTACCCAAATCCATTGTAGTAACCATAGTACCAGCTCAATAATTTGTATACATAATAAAGTTTCCTTACATTTTATGGGATCATTTGTGGGCTCATATTTTGCTATAGCAGATCTTAACCTGAGCTAAGGCAGAGCTTCTAAGAGTGAGTGGACAAAATTCAGGATTAAAGGGGTTCTGCAGTTGTTTAAAACTGATGATCTATCCTCTGGACTGACACCCGGGACCCCGCCGATCAGCTGTTTGAGAAGGCAGTTGCGCTGCAGGAGCGCCGCGGCCTTCTCTGTGTTTTCCGCAGGCCCAGTGATGTCACGACTAGTATCACTGGCCTGGGCGGAGCTAAGCTCCATTCATGTGAGCAGAGCTTAGCCCCGCCCAGGCCAGTGATACTAGTCGTGACGTCACTGGGCCTGAGGAAAACACAGAGAAGGCCGCGGCGCTCCTGCAGCGCAGCTGCCTTCTCAAACAGCTGATCGGCGGGGTTCCCGGGTGTCGCATGCCCGCCGATCAGATGCTGATAATCTATCCAGAGGATAGATCATCAGTTTTAAACAACTAGTAACATTTCACATGACATCAATGTCTTGCACCAAGCGTTAAAGAGGACTTGTCTGCTGACGTCTGTTTTAGTAACTACAGGTACTTGCATTTACCATATAATCGGAATTTTGGAGCATTTTTATATAACTGGATGTTGTGTTTTTGTTGTTTTCTTATCTTATATTTCTTGTTCACTTATCATTCCTATTAGACGTTTATTAATGAATAGCCAACTCGGTTTTTATCAGTGGGTGTACAGTCTGACACTATTATATGTTAGACTGTGCAGGGACACACCCGCAACCATTGACACCCGTGTGGACCTTTATTGCAAATCAAATTTATTTGGTATTTATTGACCGCAGAATGAATCTTAGCAGAAGCGATTTTTTTCACAGATATAATTCAACTTGTCTTTACAGTTTTCATCATTCCAGGGTCCGGACAGGTTTTCTCCGCAGTGCTCTTCTTTTAAGTAATAGTTGGGCTCATTCACTGCCCAGTTTCTACAAATGAATAAAAGAAACAAATCACAAAACATCTCAATTTTTAGAATGTTTTAGGCTCTGTTCACACTGCCGGCAGAAGTTCTATTCCAGGTATTTTGCCCAGGCATTATGATACACTAGCCAAATATACTGATTTACAATTACACACAAGGGACCCTAATGTCCCAGACAGGCCACCAGGACGTGTGTCAGGGGTCACTAATAGAGATGAGCGAACGTGCTCGTAACGAGCACTGTAGCACTCGGCTCCCCTGCGCTCGCATGGGCGCAGGCATCCGGATCCGTCCTCCTCACCAAAGGTGTACATAGCCTTTAAGTCTGTGGGACATCGTATACCATATATTTCTGAGGCCCTATATATTTCTCTGATGCATAGTATATGTCTCTAATAGATAGATAGAGAGAAAGATAGTCACTGAACCTTTTGCTTGAATAAAGTGCTTTGATAAGACTTGCATGGACATGAGTAAAACTAATCTTTACACATTGACTCTCTTTAGCCGTGCTGCAGATTTCTTTTATACGATAGATACATGTAGATGGATACGTAGATAGAAAGTTGAATAGATAGATTAGATAGACGCTGTACTTACGTGAAGGTCACTTCTGACCCATCTATCCACTTCCAGATGTGAATATTCTTGGAGTCTCGTCTCAGTCCCATCCAGTAACTTCTTTTACTGGTAAACAATGTATTCAGAGAATCCTAGAACCAAACATCATCAGATATCTGAGATGGTGCCATTGCCCTTGGAGTTGATGTTACCCATAACTACTTTTTTAGTAAAACATGATTTAAAAAAAACAAAAACGTAAGGGTCTTATTTGAGAAAAGTTTCAGTATCTGCACCACCATGACACCTCCTGCCCTTAAATGCAATTTTATCATGAATAATTAGAATATTGGGAAAATAAAGTTCATCAATCAGCAGGATAAATGTAGCTCTGGATGTTTAAGGTCAAATTCTATGTACACACACACACACACACACACGTGACCGGACCTATGGAGGAAAGTATACATATTTACGGTCCAGACCATGCTTACTGGTTATCAGTGGGGATGAACCAAGGGGGGGGGGGAGGGACACTGAGCTGAACTTCATCTGCTTCCAAATGTATTGTATTTTTAAAGAGACGCTCATGTATCAGGTGGCGACGAAGGAAGAGAAAGAAGAACAGCTAACGCATCTTGCTGTCTGCCCTGTAGCTGTTGGGGAACCACAGTGAGAAACTCCAATGGGAGTGGAGAAGGAGGAGCTGCCACTGGAGGAGGAAGAGGAGTCAGAGATGTAGGAGCATGAGGATGATGATGATGATGATGGTGACACCAGCCACAGTCCAAATCAACAGTCAGCCAGATGCTCCTCTCAGACTCATATGCTGAAGAAGGTCAGGGATTGACAGAAACATTCCAAGATATATGAGTACTATTTGACACAATGTAATCTACTTATCAGGACCAAATTGAATACATGAAATAAAATATTCTTTGCAGCTTAACAAAAAGAGTGTTATCTCCTTTCTACAGGGTGACACCAGCCATGACACCCCATCGACTCAGTGGGGGGCGGAGTTGGAAAGAACTGGCTCGTCAGGCAAGCTGGCTAGAATAGACTCACTTGCTTAGGAGTGACAGGTGAATAGAAGCAATCAAAGCAAAATGGGGGAATGTTATCCTGATGAAGAAGGGGAGGCCAAATTACTGTATTACCAGGAAACACTGTGCACAGCAATGCGACTGTCACTACACAAACACGACAATATGCATCTGGCCATTTGTGCAAGGGACTTGTAGGGCCTTCCTGCCTCCATCTCCACCGCATACTGCCACGGTCTGTCAGGGTCATTTTCGTCCTCATCCTCCAGCTCTGGGCGTTTATGTCCTTCTCCTCATCTGCCAGTTCATCCTCCTCAGGGTTCAGGTGGCCATGAGATGTAGGCACCACGTCTTCTGTCCTCTCGCCAATCATATTTCTCAGCATCCCTTTCAGGATGTGAAGCAGTGGAATTACATAATTCACCCTGTAGTTCTGACGACTGACAAATAAAATGGCCTCCACAAACAGAATGTTTTATGCATGAGCTGCCACTGGCTAAGATGGAAATTACACTGGGGAGTAAACTTGTCAGTCTGCTGCATTAAAAAAATTGTTCACTGCCTTCCTCTGCTCATACAGTCGGTCTAGCATATGAAGCGTGGAGTGACAACGCCTAGCTTTGCATAAATAATATGATGGAGGACCACTGTGAACTATGGCCATAGGGGGAGGTTGAGTATATGGTGGAGGATGAGCAGACAGGGGAGGACATTGGTGCAGAGATTCTACGATTACAACTTGGAGGCGGCATTGCCATCACCCGGCCAAGTTGCTGGTGTGCCTGGGTCAAAACGACATTTACCCAGTAGACTGTAAATGACATATATTCTCCATTACCATAGTTACTACTCCATATATTAGTGCTGGCGTAAACTCTACCAGACACTGAGAGGCCCAAGGACTGACCCACCTTCTGCTTAACGTACGTGTGCAGGGCTGGTACAGCTTTTTGGGAAAAGTAATGTCGGCTTGGGACTCTCCATCTTGGGCGGGCACAAGCCATCAGTTCTCTGAAATGTGCAGAGTCAACTACATGGAAAGGGAGGGATTGTAGAACCAACAACTTGGCCAGGTAAATGTTGAGCTTCTGCGACGTTGGATGAGTGCACGCATACTGTTGTCTTTTTGTAGTTGCCTCAGTGATCGATTGCTGTCGAAACAAGTGATGAGGAGGAGCATCAGGAGCAATAGATGACATTGAACTGGATGGGAAGGAACAACAGCTTCCTTCTGCTAACGTTAATGGGCACTGACTGCTGTAGAGGGGGTGCGGGCCGGTGGGAGATGCAGCTGTTGCTACTCAGGCTGTAAGACTAAATGAGTGTCACGTTTTTTCCACACCAATTTATGGTGACGCTCAATGTGTTTATGCAGGGCTGTTGTGCCCATATTAGCACCCTAGCTGCACCTCACCTTCTACACACAAATCCTGCACAGTGCCACACCGTCGCCCCCCAGTGACTGTGTGAAAAATTCCCACACTGCCGAGTATCGCATTTTCCCTCCACCACTGCGTGATGCCTGCTTGCTGCTGCTACTATGAAACTGTGCACTCCCAGTATGTTCCTCACAGATAATCTCCCAAGTAGCAGGCCGTGTACCCCTTGCACGTTTGGCTCCAGATTGCACCCTGCTTCCACCCCATTGTCTCTTGGGCATTCTTCCACCCTGCTGTCTCTTGTGCATGCTTCCATCAAGCTTTCTCACGGGCACACTGCCACCCTCGCCCCCGATGATGACAATGCTCCCTCTTTACCCCGCTCCCATGCGTGATCGGATACACCCTCACCTGTCTCTTGCGCATGTCCCTGACCTCTCGCAACATGTGCCCCATCTGACTGTCATCATCGGTAGTTGTAGACCTAAAGGAGTCTGCTGACTGACCTCACAAAGGTCATCGTTGCTGAAAAGCGGAGCAGAGCCGGTGGGAGACAATACTTGGCTAACAGACGGAGCAGGTTCAGGATAGGTGAGAGCATAGAGGCAGTTCAGAGGCCATGCCAATTAAGAGATTTTTGGTCTACTGCACTCTTATGTTCAATTCATTACACTTGCCTGTAATATGGGCGCTCAGTAACTCTACTGCTAACAGAACAGATTAGCTAGGATGATTTTTGGTCCACTGCACACTTATGTACACAAAGATAAATTGAAGCAGAGTTTGTAGTTCAGCATTCTCCTATGCTCTCCCTCCACTCTCCTTGCACTCTCCCTGCAGTCTCCCTTCAGTCTCCCTGCACTCTCTTTTAACAGTTTGCACTTTGAAGCAACACTGTCCCTAGTGAATAGGTGCCTTGACATGTCTCTCCCTATGCTCAGCTCACAGAAAAATCCTAGCAAATGCGCGGGATCAGCATTATATAGGGCACTGCATATCTGTGACATCATAGGGGGCTGGGTACCTGCGGATTGACTGGCTGCATAGCATTATAGGTATGGGTGATGTTGCGTTCCTGGGCTTGTCTCCCCTACACTTACTTTTACTTTCTAATACGTGCGGCCGCCATTTTAGGAAAACTGATTTGTTACCACGAAGCACAAGGTATGCAGTGGACAACTATCAGTGACTGACAGTTATCTCTGTATATACTCTTACATAGAGAATACTATCACTGATAACACCTCCCCGTGTACAACTATCAGTGACTGACAGCTATCTCTATATACACACTTACACAGATAATGCTATAAATCACTGATAACACCTCCCCTGTGTACAGCTATCAGTGACTGACAGTTATGTCTGTATACACACTTACACAGAGAATACTATTAATCACTGATAATACCTCCCCTGTGTACATCTATCAGTGACTGACAGCTATCTCTATATACACACTTACACAGAGAATGCTATCAATCACAGATAACACCTCCCCTGTGTACAACTATCAGTGACTGACAGCTATCTCTATATACACACTTACATAGAGAAACATAGAAACATAAAAACATAGAAGATTGACGGCAGAAAAAGACCACCTGGTCCATCTAGTCTGCCCTTTTATTATCCTTTTATTTTTACTTAGGATAGATACGTTTATCCCAGGCATGTTTAAATTCAGTTCAAATTCAATTACTGATAACACCTCCCCCATGTACAATTGAAGTCAGAAACAGAAGAAATTTAAAGGTTTACATTTCAAGTTACTGAATCTTTTCCCATAAAACTATATATCTATCTGCTCAGCTCCTCCTGCTCTATAACATGCTGCTTGTAGATTCTATTGCATTTGATGGTGACAGGTTCTCTTTATTAATATCTACATGCACCACAACATAGCTGTACAGCTTCAGTGCAATGTAACTTTATGGAGCAGGTTGACTGCAGAGATACTGCTGAATCAAGGTCAGTTAACCCTTCAGATGCCACAGTCACTATTAACTGCATCTAAGGGGTTAGGGAGAGTGAGCTGCTCCCTCTGTCCACTGATCAGGACCCCAATGTGAAATTGCCGGGCCCCGATCAATTGCTATGACATCCAAGGCTTTGAGAAGGCTCCCAGTGCAGTCATAGTGAGAGGCCTGTTAAAACGTACAAGAGGTATGGCTTGACAGGCAGCCTTTGAAGCAGTGACGAAGCTATAGGGGTCGCGGCAGTCGCAGTTGCAACCGGGCCCCTAAGCCAGGGCGCCCCCCCCTTGCCACTTGCAGGGCCGCACCACCAATTAGGCAAGATGCGGCGTGGCCCTGCGCACAGTTGGGGGGCAACGGCGGCGGCATGTCAGAGGGAGATGAGCACTTCCATTGTGGAAACGCTCATCTTCATAGTCATCTGTATCGCCGTCCTCAGGACGGCGATACAGATGCCTGTGCTGCGGGGCAGGGGAGGGAGAGGCGTCACCCCTGCCCGTTCCTCTGATAGGCTACAGGCACTAGGCCTGCAGCCAATCAGAGGCCGGCTCAGGCGGCGCGATTACGTCATCGCGCCGCCTGAGCCGTACAGCGCGGGACACAGGCCGGAAGAGGCCTGCACGTGGGGGCACTGGGGGACATTTCTTACTGGCACATGGGGGCACTGGGGGGCATTTCTTACTGGCACATGGGGGCACTGGGGGGTATTTCTTACTGGTACATGGGTGCGCTGGGGGCATTGCTTACTGGCACTTGGGGGCACTGGGGGCATTTCTTACTAGCACTTGGGGGCACTGGGGGGCATTTCTTACTGGCACATGGGGGCACTGGGGGCATTTTTTACTGGCACTGGGGGGCATTTCTTACTGGCACATGGGAGCACAGGGGGCATTTTTTACTGGCACATGGGGGCACTGGGGACATTTCTTACTGGCACTGGGGGCTTTTATTACTGGAACATGGGGGCACTGGGGGCATTTCTTACTGGCACATGATTTGTGGCGCATCTATGGGGGTGGAACACTTTTTACTGGCACATTATTGGGGGGAAATTTTGGGGGCACTTCTGGCACATTATTGGGGCACTTCGTACTGGCAATATGGGGGCACTTCTTACTGGCACATTATTGGGCGGCACTATGGGGGCACTTCTTACTGGCATATTATTGGGGTGCACTATGGGGGCACTTCTTACTGGCACATTATTGGGGTGCACTGTGAGGCCACTTCTTACTGGCATATTATTGGGGTGCACTATGGGGGCACTTCTTACTGGTACATTATTGGGGGCACTTCTTACTGGCACATTGGAAGCATTATTACTTCTGGGGCACAGTGGGGACATTAGTACTGTTGGGGGCACTATTACTAACAAGTGCACTCTGGCAGAGAATTATTAGTTGGGACTTTGGGGAGCACTATTACTGTGGGGGCACCCTGGCACAGTATCAGCGCAGTTATTTCTGGGGGACGTTATGTTCACACTATTACGGGGCACTATTTGCTGGGCGCAGTTATTTTAGGACACTGTGTGCCAATAATTATTGAAGGGCACTATCTGTGTGGTACTAGTGGCCCAGTACTGGGGGTGGTAGGATGATTTGTCCAGAAGACGGGAGGATGATGGAAAAGTAATAAACTAAGATTTTTTTCTGTCAAACTGCAGAGATGAGAAATGGCTGAAAAATGGCGTCTGGTCTGAAAGGAGAAGATGAGGAAAGAGAACATCTACATCAGAGGAGATATCACTGGATATACGAGGTATGGGACAGTGTGCTGTCCGCATTTTTTGCTGACCCATTTAAGTGAATGGGTCCGCATCTGAGCCGCAAAATATGCGGATCGGAGGCCGCAAAAACAACTGTGGTGTGAATGTAGCCTTACCCTGTATGTTCTGTAGTGATACACTTAATGTTAGGAGGCAAAAGGTTAGGGTGAGAATTTGGCATGGGGGGGGGGGGGGTTCAATTTTTGACTTGGCCAGCAGAAAAGCTATGTGCACCAGCGTGGAGGGAAGGGGGGGGGCCCAAGCTGAACTCTTGCACCAGGGCCCATGAGCCTTTAGCTACGCCCCTGCTGTGAAGATCCTATAGACTACAATAGTATTCTATTGTAGTCTACAGGCGATCAGGAGATTGCATGTCCAAGTTCCCTAAGAGGACTAAAAACTACTATGAAAAAGTAATAGAATTCTAATTGAGAAAGCCAGCTGGATGACTAGAAAAATAAGTCCAGTTGCTCTGATTTATTACTATTGATATAATATGCCCCGGATGAATCTTGAAGAACCTTCACAGACACCATGGATTTGCCATTTTTCCTTCCACAAAGAATTGTTTCCCATTTTTCAATACTCACTATGGTAAATTAAATGGTGCCATTAAAATACAACTTTTCCCACAAAAAACAAGAATGGAAAAAATAAAAATATGGATCTTGGAAGGCAGGGAGGAAAAAATGAAAAAATAAATAAATAAATAGACGGTGTCTTGGAGGCATTCAACATATTCAAGTGAATTGAGCTGAGCTACAATACAGGACACAGTCTTTTCAAAATTTCAATTTTCAAAATCTCCTCATTTTAACATGGAAAATTCCTTCATGGATAATCTATGAATATAGAGTGACATAGCTGCTTCTTGCATGTAGCACTCACCGATTCATTTTTGTCCTTGATTATGACAAGAAAAGAGTTAACCTTGTAACATTCATATCGAGCTCCTTCCCAGGACCTTAGTTCCTCAGAGAGATAGTAACATGAAGAACCGATGGTATGCCAGCCAATGGGACACACCGTGCACACTTTGTCTATATAGAAGGGACAATAAACGAGACAGAATTAGAAGGTCTTGTTAGACAGCAGAAATTAGTCATCACTAGATATCAGCAGTGACTTACCTACCACAGAAGCAGTACACGTAACTAAGATGGGGCCTATGGTGCAAGAGGCCTTATACTACTGCTTACCCTGAAACTGTCATACTAGCTACCATCAGCTGCCACCAGGGGGAGCTCATTGAATACAGATTTATACAGATCCTATTGAGTCCAAGGCTAGCAGTATAAAACCTACTGGAAAACAAGAGTGTGGCGGGCGGTGACCTGAGGTAGACATAGAAATAAGGAAAAGATCAAACTGCAGGTGGCGCTATTCAGCTACATTTTACTGAATAACTACAGGTGCTGGTTTGGCAAACGTACAATAATTTTCGTGTGACAACCCCTTTAACTTAATGCCATCTATGATGTGACACATATCTTCAGTTTTCTGTTGCAAAAGGGAATTATATATAATCAATTAGGCGTGTACAGGCACAGGGCCTCTTGGTCCTTGCGTCTCAACACCCCCCACTTCCCTCAGCCTACAGCTGCACAGTCAGCCTCCATTGGGGCAATACCACTACTTATACTTCTGCTTAAAAGGCGTATCCCATAAAAAGTATTATATGCAATGAGGGCAATTCAAATGAAGTATTATTGTAATCATATATGATAAAAATATTGTAAGTTTTTTTTAGCGTAGAACATTACATTTTCCTCTCTGGTAGCGCCCCCTGATGTATATCCTGTGCGTCCACCTCCTGCATTCAGTGGTGAACTAACATGCTCAGTAGCTTCCATGCTCTCTTCCCCTCTCTTCAGTGCCAGTGTAGTGATCTCATAGAGAGGCGGCCCAGACACCTTTCATTCATCCCTACTTCTAAATTCATAATGTACAGCTATATCTCTCTCTACTGTAAGGGCTCATGCACACGACCATGTTTTTTGGCCGCATTGGTTCTGCATTTTTTGCAGATCCGATGCGGACCCATTCACTTCAATGGGGCCACAAAAGATGCAGACAGTATGTGCTGTCCGCATCCGTATGTCCGTTCTGCTGCCCCACAAAAATAGAACATATCCTGTTGTTGTCCGTTTTATTCTGTTCTTTAGAGGCCAGGACTTTGTGTTCCACAAAATGCGGGACGCACACGGCCGATTTCCATGTTTTGTGGATCCACATATGCAACAACGGTCGTGTGTGGAGGGGGAAGCATTACATATCAGAGAGCTATTTATTATTGAAATCACTGGGGCTGTGTGTGAGGGACAGGAGAACACAGGTTTGTCCACTCAGGTAGGGTGTTGACAAGAGCTGATGGGAATGCACTCCTGGGAGATGCAGGTGCTTGACGGTCACATGTGATAAGTTCCTGCCTGCCCAGAGAAAGTAAAGAGATCAGAGCTGCAGGGAGGTGAGTAAACAAGCTAATAAAGAAGAAAATTTTGCATTAAAATAGTTAAAATAATGGTGTGCATTATTCCAGATTTTTTTTTTTAATTTGTAGGATAACCACTTTAGAATAGCTTTCTTCAGACAATCCAGACTATAGCATATTAACAAGTTAACTGACCTTCTGCGACCACCCCATACTGTATTTAAGTCAGAATTGATGTGAGTAATCATAGAGTAGTATCTAGGTATAGGCTAAGATTCCTTCATATAGGGCATAAGTTTCAGTTCTCTCTGCTCTAGCTTTGTATCTAAATGTAGGGACAAGGCCGCAAGGGGGTTTTGGCACAATTGCTGGCACGCAATGGTGGAAACATGTGGACATTTGCTCACCCATGAGGTCACTGAGATCTGCCACTTTTGCCTTCAGGTTGTCCTGCTCCTCCATTGCAAGCTTCTGGAATTCAGAAACTGTAGATATAAAAGTAATACAGAAAATGTCTGTTATTTTAATCAATAAATCCTCTCTTGGAAAAACCTGATTAACAGTAATTTGCTGCGTATATGGTAAATGGGGTTCCATGTGGATAAATGTATACTTGTATGTATCTGGGTGGTAATAATCTGTGTGCATCATATGTCACTTGTAGAGAAGGATTTGGGTGTACTTGTAGATCATACAGATCATGTAGATCAAATAACAGCACAATGTCAATCAGCTGCTTCTTAGGCTAGCAGGAAATTGTCATGCATTAAACGAGGCATGGACTTGCGAGGCAGGGATGTAATACTGGCACTTTGCCAAGCACGCAGGCATGATTAACCTATACAAATATTTAAATAGGCCATATAAAAATATGGTGAAAAGCTGTTCCATGTCAAATTGTCTTAAAAGATGAGGGGGCACTGCCTCCAACTGGAGAAAAAAAGTTCAGTCTTCAGAGGTGTCAAGTATTCTTTACTGTAAGAACTGTGAATCTGTGCAATAGTCTACCGCAAGATAGGGTCATAGCAGGAATAGTGGACAGTTTAAAAAAAGGCATAGATGAATTCTTAAAGGCTATGTACAATTTTGGGGCAATTTTCTAATTATTGGATTGTACTAATTTTGAGCTTTATTAAAAATTTTGAACCCCTTTCTCTGTACAGCCTTGAGTTCAATCAGTCAGCTCAGCTGACAGCTCCCTATCTCTGACACTCATTATAGCTCATTTCTTATCTTACTGATAAGAATGTGGCTTAAATAAAGGTGGATTTAGACTGGCCGACTGAGCGGCTGATTGTCGGGAAGAAAGTGTTCCTTGCTGTCAGTCGGCTGCTCGCTCAGTGAAGGAGACCATGCATTTACATTTAGTGATCTCCTTCACTATATGAGGACGAAGGAACGCTAGAACCGAGTTCGGTTCCAAGGTTTTTTGCTGTAATAATTAATTAACAGTATTAGAATTACTTTTTTAGAAGTCAATTCGCTCACCTATAATTGGTGTTTCTAAATGCATCTTAAGTGTTTATGACCTTTGAGTAATTTAGAAATAAGGTTTATTAGATGACACCACAAACTTAGAGCTCGTTCACATCACCGTTAGGGCTTCCGTTCTCCTGCTCCGTTATAGGATCAGGAGAACGGAAAGGACGGATTCGGGACATAACTGAGCCCAACGGAGCCTAAGGGACCCCATAGACTATAATGGGGACCGTTAGGTTTCCGCTCAGAAGATGATTTTTGAAGCGGAGACAAAGGTTGTGCACGCAGGACTTTTGTCTCCGCTTCAAAAATCATCTTCTGAGCGGAAACCTAACGGACCCCATTATAGTCTATGGGGTCCCTTAGGCTCCGTTGGGCTCAGTTATGTCCCGAATCCGTCCTTTCCGTTCTCCTGCTCCTATAACGGAGCAGGAGAACGGAAGCCCTAACGGTGATGTGAACGAGCCCTTAAAGTATGATTCACACAGCTAAACAAACTGTCAACTCTTTGTGACAGAACAGTTGAATATTTTTTAATAAAGGCTAGTGTAGAGCGAATCGACTTCGGATGGTACATCCGAAGTCGCTTCGCTATAAAATTTGTTCTAATACTGTACGGAGATTCGTCTCCATACAGTATTAGAATGTACGGGCTCCAATGAGCCAAAGTTATTTCTTCCTGAAATCCCACAAGACTTCGTATAATAAGTTCGGTAATTAATTATTTCAGTAAAAAACACCTTGTAACCGAAGGGTTCAGTTCCGAGTAGTACCTTGGAAGCGAACCGAGGTTTTTTTTACTGAAACAATTAATTCCCAAAGTTAATATACGAAGTCTCATGGGATTTCGGGAAGAAATAACTTTGGCTTATCAGAGCCCATACATTCCAATACTGTATGGAGACGAATCTTCGTACAGTATTAGAGCAAATTTTATAGCGAAGCGACTTCGGATGTACCATACGAAGTTGATTCGCTCATCACTTATAAAGACCAATTGAAAAAAATGATTTTTAGCCCAAAATGAATTCAATGCAATTTATGCAAGCATTAAAAAGTTGCCCCTGAAGATGTACATAACCTTTAAAATGAAATAACATTAACGCAAATCAAAATGTGTAGAAGTCTGGGTCTCACTTCCTTTTCCTAAAATTCACATCCCCACCTATTCCTTGGTTAAACTTGATGGATTTGTGTCCTTCAACCATAATACTTAACCATATATAACATTACCGTTTTGCTGCAAGTCAGTAACTACTCCTGAAACAATGTGATCTGCAAATAAGAACAAAATGTAAAAAGAGAGATTGCATCAGCTTACCTATCTTGCAATGGATAAAATGCAGTGCACAAATGCCAGGGCCGGCCCCTGGGTCTCTGTAGATCCATACAATATAAGGTTCAGTGCTCACTAAAATCTCTTACATGGAAAAGTTAAAATCTAATTTAAAAAATTTTTTTAAAATGGCCGCTGTCCTATTATTGCACACATAACCTAATCACACAGCAGGACAAGTTACTTCACAACACTGAGATAAAGATCTGCCTCATCCTCCTCTCTGCTCTGCTTGTCAGGGATTATGATCCCTAATACAGATAAGATCTTTAGCTGAGTCTCTATAGGAATGGAGTTCATGAGGAGACATGAGAGGAGGGTGAGGGATGTGACTAATGAGCAGCAGCTCTTGTATGCAGTCTCCATTACCACAGTCTGTCCTGTCCGTCCTCTCTGTACTTCATGTCTCCTCATGAACTCCATTCCCACAGAGATTCAGCTGAAGACCATATTAAACTGTAGTCAGGATCATAATCCCTGACAGTCAGAGCAGAGAGAAGGATGAAGCAGCTCTTTACCTCTTTACCTAGTGTTGTGAAGTAACTTGTCCTCCTGTGTGATTAGGACAAGTTTTGTGTGTACTAACAGGACTGCAGCCATTTTATTTCTCCAAATGATTGCTCCCTAGAAAAAACGAGCCATTATAACTAATGAAAGGTATTTGGGAATATATTTATAATAAAGTAATATTTACATATTTTCATTTTCTTAATTCCCAGAGAACCCCTTTAACCAACCCACCACCTCAGAGGAGAGAGGAGGAAGAAAAAAAATGAAATTATAGATAACATAATATTTCAGAACCAAACCCTTTACATTTTATCTCTTCCATAATAGCCTCTTTAGTAATTAAACAAAACTATGAGGGAGCGTTTTTTTCTCAGTTGTAAGAAATAACTCTTCTACCTAAAAAAAAAATTAAATTTTTTATATTTTGCGAGAATCCCTGATCTTTAGCTGTTCCCCTAACACACAAGTTGAAACATCTGAAACATACTAAATGTGATAAACATTTTGAAGCGTTGCAGTCATATCATTTGAGTAGCTAAACCATTTGGGGCACTGACAGAACGTGTAAATCATATCTGCATTGGCATGGTCGAATCTAAGACATTTACCCTTGTCTTTAGGCTAAAACTATGAACGTTTCTTCGAAGTATAATATGCCATGTATAGCACTAATATTATGCAATACAAACTATTTTGGATTTTAGGAATTATGTAGAGAGGAGCAAATTTCTCAAAATTTGTTTCAGGTCCAATTTGGTTGAATCCATTAGCCAATTCAATTCAACCTGAATAAAATTCCACCTGAATCAAAAGTGCTCCAATTGCCCTGGGAAGTTGTTTATGACACTTTGAGGCCTCCTAGGACTGTATGCAACTCCCTTCAAGCTCTTTAACACCAATACAGCATTAGTAATCTTAACCCCTCCCCAACATCTGCTGTAATAGTACAGTGGATGTTGGGGTCTTAAAGATGGAGCCCACTCTAGAGCTGTTTCACACAGCAGGCACCCACGGCTAAAGGCTGTGATCGCCGATAACACAGATTGCAGACATTTGAAGGGGTTGTCTCACCTCGTACCTTGCTATATATGTTGAATCTAATGTAATAAACACTTACTAATACAGTTTTATTTCCCATAATGCTTCTCCATGGCTTTTGTCATCTTCTAGTCCCATATAGCCTTCTCGTTGTTAGCGCTTACGGCCACCGCTGCAATTCAACTGTGGTTTCCGCGTCTGCTCACTACACGCAACCAGCCCTTTGGTGGCTGGGTTAGGGGAGCGTGCCTAGCTGCACATCTGCAGTTGCTCTCATCCCAGCCACCTCACAGATGTTGTGTTGAACAGCTACCAGCAATGAAGAAGCCTCAGAACACAGGAAAATGCCAGTCTGGACATGCAGGGGGGGAAGATGTCCTATGCCATCGGTCAATGCAAGAGTAACCACTCCCCTGTAACTCTGATTAGTGGGCCTTCAGAGTTGTGACCACAGCTGAGATCGGGGAAGGCGTTCCATATAAGTAAGAAGCCAGAACCTTTACAAGGCTTCTAGGCCTATTACTTCTGTAGACCTGAAAAACAGCATTGCATTGGACTATACTGATCTTTGTATTCTGTTATGGATAAAATGTCATTACTTTTATACAAAAGACAATCTAATGTATGCATGCTAGGGTCCATTGGGAATTTAAAAAGTAAAAAAAAAGTTTTAAAAATATATCTCTAAAAATACAAATCACCCCCTTTTCCCAAAATTAAAATAAAACAATAAAAAAGTAAACTTCATCGGCATTGCCACATCCAAAGACACTCTTTAGTAATAAAAAATTATCACATATGGTGAATGGCGTAATGAAAAAAAATCAATTTGGCCGATTCGCCATTTTTTAATCGCTTCACTTCCACCAAAAAAATTGAATAAAAAGTGATCAAAAGGTCATACACATCCCTTAATGGTATAAGTAAAAAATGCTAATCATCCCGCAAAAATTGAGCCCTCACACTGCTCTGTAGATGTCACTATAAAAAAGTTATGGGGGTCAGAACTTGGTGATGAAAAATTAACAGTAATTTACTAAGTACAGAACTTTACCGTTTCTCTGTAAGTCGGTTACTGCTCCTGAAACAGTGAGATCTGTAAATAAGAAAAAAAACTATTTTATAAGAAGTGGGACTGTATTTTATTTTATTTTTTTTAATCAGATCATTTTTATTGTTTTCATTTTTCACAGTACAACAAAGTATATGTCAATTGAAGTGTGAATATACAATAAATACTTCAACATCATTTGTCATGTGTATTGTTTGTCATACAAAACTTCCATGAAAAAACACCCTTGTAACATTCCCCCCTTATACTATCCCCTATAACCCTTACCCCCCCCACCCACCCCCATTCCAATGTCAGTTGCCAATTCCAACCATAATAGTATTCATTCTCGTAAACGTTACCCATTTCTCCCATAATTTCTCATACTTAAGAGGACATCCTCTTTTCTCAAAGACATGTTTTTCGAACACCAGCATATTATTGACTTTACTTAGAAATTCCCCTATTGTCGGTGCTGCAGCTTGTATCCAATGCAGGGCAATTAGTTTCCTAGCCACATATAACAACCGCCCTATGGCCATTTTTAGTACCATGTCAGTTCTTAAATCCGAAACATAACCTAGAACGCACACCTTAGGATTAAGTGGGACGATTATTGAGTATGCTTTCCGTATAATCTCAATCACTTCCTTCCAATATGCAATCAAAACCGGACAGTGCCATAACATATGTATTAAGTCTGCAGGTTCCCATGAACAACGAGGACATTTAGCATCCATTCTAACACCTATCCGGTGTAAAACTCTGGCGTTTTATACACTCAGTGAATAATGAACAATTGTGAAAGTTTACCACCTTCACTCAAAGAAGATAAAGGCACTGCATCCAATATATCAGACCATTGGTCATTTGAAATATTTCCCACATCTTGCTCCCAGTTGTGCATTCTGGTTAAGGGATAAGACTCCAGATATTTATCTAGCAACATTTTATACACCAAAGATATCAACCCTTTTCCTTCTCCCCCCGAAACAATAAGATGTAAAGCTGCATCCTTCTGTGCTACTGAAGTTCCTTTTTTGACCATAGTGTCATACGCATGCCTCATTTGCAAGTATTGAAAGAAGCACCTATTATGAATACCATGAGTGTCTTGCAGGGCTTGAAAGGTTTTGAATATCCCGTTATCAAGCAAGTGACCCAGTCTTATTACCCCTTTATCTTTCCAAACAGAAAACCCCGACAACTCCTCAAATTCTACTAGACTCGAATTATCCCAAAGTGGGGTATATTCTGTAACCCCCGAAATGCCTCTTAGATGCTTAATCTTTTGCCATACTGAGTACATGGTGCGTTTTATAGATATTTCCAATCCCTCTGTTCGTACATCTAAATTTTCTAATAGTAACATTAATTCCCCTCCGTGTAGGTGATATCTCCAAATACGACTTGTCATATCATCTGTTTCCTTGAGTATCCATCCCTTAAAATGCTGGCTTTGGGCTGATAAATAATATACCCAAGGATTGGGAACAGACAGTCCCCCTTCCGTTTTATAATGTTATAGAGTCTCAAGCTTTATCCTAGCCTGACCCTTCCGCCATATTAGTTCCCTGAAAATCATATTGATCTTATTGAACCTGACCATTGGCAACCAGACCGGGGCATTATGAAGGATATAGAAAAGTTGCGGCATCATAACCATCTTGAGCAGGTTTGTTGTACCTACCACTGACAGGTATAACTTGCACCAAGCTCTAACCTTGTTTCTGAAGTTGGCCAATAATGGGGCTAAGTTCAATTCCTCAAATTCTGCTATTTTAGGGGAGACAGTAATACCTAAGTATTTAAACTGATCTACACAAGGTATGTTTTTATCTTGTATTACTTGTGATTTCGATTGTCCATCCACAAGCATTAATGCTGACTTATGCCAGTTAATCGTCAAATCTGATAACCAACCAAATTTATCTATAAGTGACATTACAGCAGTTAGGGAGGAGGAGGTATCCCCCAAAAACAGCAGAGTATCATCGGCATACATTGCCACCTTATTTTGTATATTACCATATTTAAACCCATGTATCTCGGACGCCTCATGGACTGCTGCTGCCAAAGGCTCAATTGCCAAGGCAAACAGCAACGGTGATAAGGGGCAGCCCTGCCGTGTGCCCCGCTGTAGCTGAAAACTCATGGAAACAAGTGGGACTGTATTTTAGTAGGTGAGCAAAATTGACCAATGTCCTTGTGTACCGAGAGGCTTCCAAACCCTCTTACCAGATATTTCACAGCAATGATTCTATATAAAACCCTTGTGTTTCACCCTTGCCAGAACTGGGTCACTGTATTTGACAAATATGGTGGGATTATCTGTACACTATGTGGCAGTACTAACTTTGGGCTTTGTTCACAACTGCATTGGAGGCTCCACAGATTCCATATAAAAAGCCAGATAAAATTAATTCCCAGCTCCCTGACAGCCATCTGACAACTCCAAGACAGACAGCGGGCTCCATCAAGCACTGTTCATTATATCATGCAATGAATCAGCACTTCTGGTATTTTCACTCTTCTGTTAGATTTTGAGGTTGGATGCCAATATTTTCTGTTTTATTAAACTGTCTGTGACATTTCTGAAGGATGCAGTGGTGGAGGGGACACTTTTCGGTGTGTTTGGCCAGCCGCCGTAGTTGATGTGTGAGCTAGCACCAAAATGGCCTGAGTGGGTATTGTCACCTCCCTACCATGCCGAAATGGCATGTGGTGCTTGTATCATTTGACCCTCCTTGTAGGAGTCCAGGGGGCTGGCCTAAGTAACCCCGGAGTTTCCATCTGATGGGTGTGGTTCTGGTGCAGCATAGAGCATGTATGTGTGTATAATGGCTGAGAGAGTTGAGGAGATTTACAGAACTGCCTGTTTGAAGGGCAGATTGAGTGTTAGATGAGCCAGTGATATAGTAAAAAGGGACAAGTGACGTTCCGGAAACAGCTGCCCAAGAACTATTGTTTCGTTTATGGCTGGATTGTGGGTAAAGTGTGTTTTTGAAGTTCTCCACCACCTATGTGTGTCTCCTATTACTATTGCCCCTATCTGAGGACCTGTGGTTAGGTCTCAGGTCAGGTCTTTTGTTCCTGTACCAGATTAGAGCAATAGATGAATTCAGAGGAAACCCTAAGCTTTGTATGAAACCATTACTAAGGTACTATATAGGGGTGTTTCGGACACAGTATGGCACTGTTGATATGGCCCTGTGGTGGTATTATTTGGGCAAAGTATTTCAGTATTTTGCACGTTGTGGGGCACAGTTATTGGATTATCTAGTTTTGTAATTGTATTACAGAGCATTGCCTAGACAGGATAGCATCGTGGCAAACTATCAGCTCTGTAAATGATAATGCTTCTATTCACTGACATAAATCAAAGATCTTGAAGACAGTGATGAGATGAGGCACAAAGTATTTAAGAAGGTTGAAAAACTTTTTGTTATGTCATTATGACAACTGTTTTGGGAGCTCCATTATAGTCAAGGGGGACCTTCCACCATTAGTGCTTCCATTATTTTCACTGTTCTGCTCCTATAAAATCCCTTTAAGGCCTGCTTCAGATGACAGTAATTTCCATCTGTCTGCTATCTGGAATGCACCTGCAAATCACACAGACCGATTAAAGTAAATAGTGCAAGTGACACTTTTGTGTTTTGTTTTGTTTTTTAGATGAACCAATGCACCATTCTGTCCAAGACTCGTTCATTCAGATAAATGGGTCCAGAAAAGAAAGCAGATGCACCCGGAGGCCATATATACTGTAGTGTTTTGTGAACAGAAATCTGAATCTTGCCTAAAGATAATATCACATATACAGGTGCATCTCAGTAAATTAGAATATCATCAAAAAGTTAATTTATTTCAGTAATTCAATTCAAAAAGTGAACCTTATAGATTCTATAGATCCATTACACACAGAGTGACCTATTTCAAGCATTTATTATTAATGTTGAGGTCATGGCTTACAGCTAATGAAAACTCCAAAATATTACATAAGACCAATTAAAAAATGATTTTTAATACAGAAATGTTGGCCTGCATGAATTACTGTATCAATGTGGCATGTGGCAAGTGGCATAGAGGAGATCAGCCTTATGGTACTGCTGGCATGTTATGGAAGCCCAGGTTGCTTAGATAACTTAGATAGCGGTTTTCAGCTCATCTGTATTGTTGGGTCTGGTGTCTCTCATAGATTCTCTATGAGGTTTAGGTCCAGTGAGTTTTTTGGCCAATCAAGCACAGTGATACCGTTGTTATCAATCAGGTATTGCATACTTCCCTGAGAACACCCCAACCTTGCACAGGAACACCCACTTATTTGTTCCAGGACAGCACAAATTTGCTGGGACTGTCTCAGAAAATCAGGGACAGTCACGTCAAATTCGGAACAATTGACAACTATGGTATTGGTACTTTAGGCAGTGTGGGCAGGTGCTACAGTAAGTCCTGCTGGAAAATGAAATCTGCTTCCCCATAAAACTTGTCGTCAGAGGGAAGCATTAAGTGCTTTAAAATTTCCTGATAGATGACTGTGCTGATGTTGGACTTGATATAACACAGTGGACCAGCACCAGCAGATGACATGGGTCCCCAAACTATCATTGACTGTGGAAACTTCACAATGGATATCAAGCAACGTGGATTTGATCACAGAGCAACAGTCCAGTCCTTTTTTTCCTTAGCCCAGGAAAGATGCTTCTGACGTTCTCTCTGGGTCATGAGTTATTTGACACAAGGAATGCGACAGTTGTAGCCCATGTCCTGGATACGTCTGAGTGTGGTGGCTCTTGAAGCAGTACAGTCCTTATGAGCCTTTTCATACCACACTTTTTGCTTCTACTCAACTTACCATTAATACAGCACTCTGTGAACAACCAGCTTCTTTCGCAATTAACTTTTGTGGCTCTCCCTTTTTGTGGAGGGTATCAACGACCGTCTTCTGGACAACTGTCAATTCAGCAATCTTCCCCGTGATTGTGTAGGCTACTAAATCTAACTGAGGGACCCATTTAAAGGCTTAGGAAACCTTTGTAGGTGTTTGTGTTGACTAGCTGATTAAAGTATGACACCATGAACCTACAATATTGAACTTTTTCACAATATCCTAATTTTCTGAGATACTTTTGGGTTTTCATTGACTGTAAGCCATGAACATTACAATAAATAAAAGCTGGAAATATATAATATATCTCATTGTGCAATGAATCTATAGAATATTTGAGATTTTACTAATTAAAACCAGTTAGTAAAGCAAAAAAAAATTTTCTCATATTTCTATTTTTTATAGTCAATTTTTTTGGTTTATTTTCTGTACATGATTATGGGGACAGTCATCTTGCTTGATCTGTTCTTAGCAGCATTTAGAAATATGTGTTACTGAATCACTTGGATCATATTCACAATAGACAGATGTTTCATTGACTTTTACCTTTCCCAACTGGTTCAGGACCCTACTAGAGGGACGGCCATACTGGACTTAGTATTAACCAATAGACCTGACAGAACAACAGATGTGCAGGTTGGGGGACACCTGGGAAACAGTGACCATAACATAATAACCTTCCAATTGTCATTCAAAAGAGTATTTCTTCAGGGAGGAACAAAAATACCAAACTTCAAAAAAGCTAAATTTAGCCAACTAAGAGAGGCCATAGGCCTAACTAACTGAGACAAAGTCCTCAAAAATAAAAATATAGCCACAAAATGGGATATTTTTAAAAGCATCCTAATATCTAATTGTGAGAGGTACATACCGTATAGGAATAAAAGGTTAAGGAACAAGAAAAAAACAATGTGGATAAATAGAACTGTAAAGAAAGCAATAAATGACAAAAAGAAAGCATTTAAATCACTAAAACAGGAGGAGAGCGAGGAAGCATTGAAAAACTATAAGGGAAAAAATAGAATATGTAAAAGACAAATAAAAGCAGCCAAACTAGAGACCGAGAGATTAATCGCCAAAGAGAGTAAAACTAACCCTAAAATGTTCTTCAATTATATAAATACTAAAAAGTATAAACCTGAAGGTGTCGGCCCCTTACAGAGTAATGAGGGGGGGAGTTGCAGAGAGCGATGAGGAGAAAGCGAAGCTACTAAATAACTTTTTCTCCACTGTATTCACTGAGGAATATAAACTGTCAGATGAAATGCAGAGTATAAAAGTAAATTCCCCTTTAAAAGTGTCCTCTCTGACCCAGGAAGAGGTACAGCAACGTCTTAAAAATATTAAAATAGACAAATCACCAGGACCGGATGGCATACACCCCCGTATCCTAAGAGAATTAAGTAATGTCATCGACAGACCCTTATTTCTGATATTTAAGGACTCTATACTGACGGGGAGTTTTCCACAGGATTGGCACATAGCAAATGTGGTGCCAATATTCAAAAAGGGTCCAAAAACAGAGCCCGGAAACTATAGGCCGGTAAGTTTAACTTCTATTGTGGGTAAACTGTTTGAAGGTTTTCTGTGAGATGCTATCTTGGAGTACCTCAATGAAAATAAGCAAATAACTCTGTATCAGCATGGCTTCATGAGGGATCGGTCATGTCAAACCAATTTAATCAGTTTCTATGAGGAGGTAAGTTCTAGACTTGACCGCGGCGACTCAATGGATGTCGTATATTTGGACTTCTCCAAAGCGTTTGACACGGTACCACATAAAAGGTTAGTATACAAAATGAGAATGCTTGGCCTGGGAGAAAATGTCTGTATGTGGGTAAGTAACTGGCTCAGTGATAGAAAACAGAGGGCGGTTATTAACGGTAGATACTCAGATTGGGTCACTGTCACTAGTGGGGTACCACAGGGGTCTGTATTGGGTCCTATTCTCCAATATATTTATTAATGATATTGTAGAAGGTTTGCATAGTAAAATATAAATTTTTGCAGATGACACTAAACTGTGTAAAGTAATTAACACAGAGGAGGACAGTGCACTGCTACAGCAGGATCTGGATAGACTGGAGGCTTGGTCAGAAAAGTGGCAGATGAGGTTTAACACTGACAAATGTAAGGTTATGCACATAGGAAGGAATAATGCAAGTCACCAGTACATACTAAATGGTAAAGCACTGGGTAACTCTGACATGGAAAAGGACCTAGGAATTTTAGTGAACAGCAAACTAAGCTGTAGAAGCCAGTGCCAGACAGCTGCTGCCAAGGCCAATAAGATAATGGGTTGCATCACAAGGGGCATAGATGCCCGTGATGAGAACATAGTCCTGCCACTTTACAAATCACTAGTCAGACCACACATGGAGTACTGTGTACAGTTCTGGGCTCCTGTGAACAAGGCAGACATAGCAGAGCTGGAGAGGGTTCAGAGGAGGGCAACTAAAGTAATAACTGGAATGGGTGGACTACAGTACCCAGAAAGATTATCAAAATTAGGGTTATTCACTTTAGAAAAAAGACGACTGAGGGGAGATCTAATAACTATGTATAAATATATCAGGGGTCAGTACAGAGATCTCTCCAATCATCTATTTATCCCCAGGACTGTGACTGTGACGAGGGGACATCCTCTGCGTCTGGAGGAAAGAAGGTTTGTACACAAACATAGAAGAGGATTCTTTACGGTAAGAGCAGTGAGACTATGGAATTCTCTGCCTGAGGAGGTGGTGATGGTAAGTTCACTAAAAGAGTTCAAGAAGGGCCTGGATGCATTTCTGGAGGGTAATAATATTACAGGTTATAGTTACTAGAGAGGGGTCGTTGATCCAGGGAGTTATTCTGATGCCTGATTGGAGTCGGGAAGGATTTTTTTCCCCTAAAGTGAGGAAAATTGGCTTCTACCTCACAGGGTTTTTTTTTTTTTGCCTTCCTCTGGATCAACTTGTAGGAAAACAGGCTGAACTGGATGGACAGATGTCTTTTTTCGGCCTTACAAACTATGTTACTATATGTTATGTTACTATGTTACTTGGATCATATTCACAACAGACAGATGTTTCATTGACTTCTATGGGAGCGTGTTCATGGCATGCTCTGTACCCTGTGTAGAAGTCAATGTGCAGGGAAGGGGAGGAGGTGATCTGCGACCATCACATATTATGAAAGGTAGATCCTGTGTTATCTATATACAGGTGTTACCTTCACTATAATCCTGCTTGTAATGAAATGAGATGACTGTTATAAAGTGATCACTACAGAACAGGAAGTAGCTGAAGGTTGTAGGATGTTTATTTTAAAACATGAATAACATGTACAATTTAAATTAACTACCAAAACTTAAAAATATGTTTAAAGGCCATGAACACCTCTGGGGCATTTTTTTGTGCTAAAAAAAACATGTTTCTAACTGGCCCTTATACAAATTTTCAACCAATTTCCCTCTTGTAGTCTTAGACTCTGCAGACTGTTCTTTTTGCTTTTCACTGAAATCCATCAGAGAGCTCAAAGATTTCAGTGAAAAACAGACAGAACAGACTGCAGAGTCAGTGAAAACCAGAAGGCTGCAGAAGAAAAACAGTTGAATTTTTTTTTTAAATAATTTTGGAAAATACTTTTTAGACCACAATAAGCACAATGCAATACTAAAAATAAAATGTCCTAGAAGTGTCAATAGCCTTTAAAATAAAAACTTGATATAAATAATAGGCCATTTAAGAACTGACAATCGGGATACATGCAAGACTACCCAACTTTCAAGATGATAAATAGGAATACCTACAGCATACAGTGTATAATCTTCACTACAGGTGTAGTCTGTACTTACATTGTGGGTATATATTTGCAATAAAGACCACTAAGGTCACCAAGACGATAATCATCAACACCCCCAGGACCACAAGAATGGACTTTTGTACCTTCTGCTTCTCAGTAGGTAAAACTGTAATAGAAAGAAAGATCTAAAAATGTATTGTGTCTTCTTTTAAGAAAAGGTAAAGGAAAGTTCTGTATATCTCCTCACCTTCGAAGTCCGGGCATGCATTGCTTGGATAAACTGGTGAAATGTTCACATCTATCAATGCACAAAAAAGAGAATAATAATTGGAAGGTTAGCATTAGAGATGACGGAAGTTCATAAAAATTTGATTTGGTTGCTTACCTGAATTTTACAAAAAATCTGCTTTGTGAGGAATTACTTTGTCACGAAGCGCATTTCTTTGTAATGAGTGGGTGCAATGACAGGGAGCAGCCATTGCGCCGCTCCCCGCCATTGTACCCCTCAGATGCCGCGTTCATACATGATCACGGCATCTGATTGTAAAAATGCAGTGTAAAAAAAATTACACTTATCTGACTCATTTGCTCGTAACGGACTACCCGCCACCATCTTGATTGAATGTCTGGCGGGAAATTTTGTGCAGACCACGATGATGTGTTCACGCCGGTGAAGTCATCCGCCACCACACACAGGATTTAGGACGAGATCTTCAATCAAGATGGTGGTGGGTGGCCCATCGCAAGCAAATGGATCAGGTAAGTATGATTTTTTTTTTATACTATTTCAGGTTAAATTAATTTGTTACTGCAAAGCATGAGGAAATTCAAATTGAATTGATCGGATCGATCTCTCGAAGATTCGCTCAACACTATTTAGCACCACAGCTGGTAAATTCAATCAGTTACAAATAGGGTGCCAATTAGAGAAGAGCGAGCATGCTTGGCCGAGCATGCTCGGGTGCCATTTTCGCGTATTTGCGTACGCATTTTAAAATCAGTACGCTAATACATACGCATATTTTAATCTGTACACTAATGCGTACGCATTTTAAAAATCTGTACGTTATGTGTACGCATTTGTGTACAGATTAAAATATGCGTATGTATTAGCGTACCGATTTTAAAATGCGTACGCAAATACGCGAAAATGGCACCTGAGCATGCTCGGCCGAGCATGCTCGCTCATCTCTAGTGCCAATGCATTAGTATATGGAAATGACAGAATGGGACAGATTTTGTTAAAATACTTTATTATGTGTCTCAGAAGGTCTCAAAATAGTATTCTTTCACAAAATAGCAGGATTTCAGCAGTGTATTCAGTATCACAAAATAACACTCAATTGGCCCGGATTTAGTAAAGTGTCTACCTCTAGAATCTGTCTAAAAAGTGCCACAAGTTGGGGCAATTTGGCCCAAGTAGGGTTCCTCCAATGTTTCTGACTCACTTGAAAAAAAATCTGGGCTTAGAGGGAAGAGGGAGTAGCTTTGTACGAAAGGAAGCTTGGCCTAATATTTTACTTTTGTGCAAAAACTGTGCCAGAATTCTAGTGTAAAAGGAAAAGTAAGTAAGCAAAGGAATAATTGGTAAAGAATGAGATAAAGGTGTCTATCCCTGCCCTACCACCATCATCCAGCCTGAGCCCCGTGATAAATCTAATGTAAATCTAGACAGCCTAAGCCTACAAGCATATAGAGAATTAATAAATATACCCCAGTGTTTTCTATGTAAAAAATGTAAACTTGTAAAAAGTTTACTAAATGTTTACTGTGGCACAAAATATATTGTTAAAAAATTGTGCCCTGTAGTTACTAGGCGTGTGATCACAGATTGTGCTTTTTTTTGTCTACCGTCAAGAGAATTTTTCTTCTTGTATTTTCTCTACTGTGAAAATGATAGTTTTCACAAGGTTATGTGCCTTGTTAATTTTATTTTATCCTCTCCTCGGCTCTCCATGAACTGATTTTCTGGTGAGCTTGTCTATAAGCTAAGCAGAAGAGGCAGAACTACAGTGTACACTTATTTTTATAGACATGTACCAATAGGTCACTACCTGTTATGTCTTCAAATGCTGCATTAACTTCTCCAAAAGAAAAATCAAAGCCTAAGGATAGAGAAAAAACAGACAGGTCAAAAAGAGTTGCATTTCAGGCTCCTGGGCAACAAAACAAAATTTGACAGGCTATTTGTAAATGGTGACTTCATATGTTGAAGAGGAACCTTCAACATACACCAGAGCCTGGGAGCAGCTGCTACCGGTGCACCCAGTGGTGTACATAGAGAAGTAAGAGCCCCATAGCAAGGATCAAACCAGGTTCCCCACACAGGACAGAAGAGTTTCCACCTAAACCCTTTTCAATGACCCTTGGCAATGCCGCATTTTCTAAAAGTTGTTCCTTTTGAGGGTAGATTCCTGACCAAGTTTCCACCCCCAGTAGAAAAAGATCCCAACTGGGCCCCTTCTTGCCCTGGACCACAAGGTTATGTGGTCCAGGTCTTCCACTATGGTAGTTACGCCCCTGGGTGCACCCCTACAACTACACCCCTAATGACATATACAAATCTTCATGACTGTACTTTATTTACTTCTACAGTACATATAAAGCTAACAATATATCTAACAATATATACTGTATAGCCTTCTTTTCATTTTTATGATTATAGCATATTTTTCTTTTGGTACAGTAAATACTGACGTAACCTATGTTTAAAGAGGTTATCCAATGACAACTTATCCCCTATCCATAGTGTCTGATCGGTGAAGGTTAACTATAATGGGGTCCAGCAGAGATCTGGCTGCAATCAGGCAAAAATGGTGAGAATTGGCAGGACTGAAACAGCTGCACACTGCAGTTTGTGTCGGCCTATTCCCAGCATTCTCTGCTGGAACTGGTGGCCGGATCACCTTGCCACAGATGTGAAAGTAGCCTAACAATAGAGAAGAGGAAGGTTATAGATAAATTTAGGACTCATGTCTGAGGGGACTAAATGTTCTTCCAAACACGTAAGATTGCATCAGTACTATGAATGTTATATGGCGGATAACTACACATCCTATGGATATCCCTTTCTAGACTTTATACACTCCATCTTTTACTTTCTGGTCCTTAGTATACCCTCATAGTAAGGTTCTATAGATATATTATATATTACAGATGCGCAAACTTCTTCAAATTCATTCCATGCCCCACTCCAATAAAAAATGTTATTTTATTTTTTAGGGCATTAGAAGGCTTAACATTTAGAAGCTATGTGGGGCTTATTTTTTGTGGGTTCATTGGTTCCATTTGGGGTATATGTGACTATTTTGATAATTTTTTATTTTGCGTTTTGTAAATCAGGATAAAGAAAACTCTGCCATTGCATTTTGGGTTTTGTTTTTGTGGTGTACACCATGTGGGAAAAATTAAGTTATCTTTATTCTGCTAGTCAGTATGATTTCAGAGATACTTACATTATACAGAATTTTTTTTACATTATACCACATTTTACACAAAGCATGTTCTAGCATCGCCATTTTCTCAAAGTCTTATTTTCTTATTTTTCTCATGATGGTCTTGTGTGAGAGCTTGTTTTTGCAAGAAGAGGTGACATTTTCATTGGTATTCATTGGTATTATTTTTGATCACTCAGTTTTATGCCTTTTGTGAGGCGAGGTAACCAAAAATGTCTGTTCCAGTATTCACATGATGGGAAAGATCCATATCCCTGCTGATCTTAGATCAGACCCCAAAATGAATGTGTCCCCCTAAACCCTCTTCCCTCAGATCCCTGCAGAGGTCAGATCTGATGCCAAAATTTATGTGCCACCACTATAAGGACACTATACTGCATGTGGATGTGGCCTGGCTGCCGCAAAGGAGACCGCCTGAAGGACACTTCTTTTGTGCCAGCTGGCAGCCACTTCTATTTTCTCACAGTAACTGGTGATGCAGCTGACTCTTTACTTTGGGAATAATGCAGTATTTGCAGTGATATGTCTTTGAACTATGCATTTAATATCACCGTTTCAACAACAACATTTTTGTACTAAAATGTCTATGAAGCATGCAGTCTCATGCAGTAATGTGTCAGCTAACATGGATATACTGTAACAGTGCAGTGTTTGCGGTGGAATGACTTTGAACTATGTGTTAAATTTCACTAGTTGAACAATGACACTTTTGTATTAAAATATTTATGAAATACAATTTGATGTAGTAATGCCTCTGCTAACAGATATAACAATGCAGTGTTTGTGGTAAAATGTCTTTGAACTATCCGTTCAATAACACAGGTACAAAAATGACATTATTGCCTGAAAAAAATGTGTACTTGCTCAGGGTTTGCAGCAGAATTCTATTGGGTGCTGTGCTGGCAATAAGCCTATGTAGAGGTTTTGGAAAAAAAAATCTGTCTTTCTGTTAAGGAACAGTGTCACCAAAAATTGTATCTGGCTCTGGACTGTTATGGTAACATAAAAGTTTTTTGTTTTTGGTCAGACACTGCCAGACACATTACTTCTAGGTCAGAACCTGAATACAGTATGGTGCTTCTTCTCCCTGCTTATAGCTCTCCTGATTGGCTGATGAAACTTCCTCCCAATGTCATGTGAACCTCCATCTTCTTCCCCCCTTGTGGTTTTCCCTGCCAACGCTAACAGTAAAATGTCGCTGGCCACCAAAAGCTTCGTTTGGTGGACAAATTTAAGTGAAATTAAAAAAAAATCTGATTAGTTTAGAATCAATTCGCTCATCTCTAATATATATATACAAAATGTAAAAGTTCTTTTTTACATCTGCAAACCAGCTGTTTTCTGCGGCCAGATATTTCCCTGTTTATGGGAGTCTCCTGACCCTTCCTTGATGGCAGATGTCAGAGGCGGATAACGATCTGGCATCTAGATTTCAACAGCCGATCTTTTTTTTTGTTTTGTTGGAGCAATAAGCTGAGAAGTCTTGCAACAGCTTTCTCCATTCTCCTACTTCAGAACACATACATGCTTCGCCAATTAGAGCATGGGTAGGGTCAGGGGGCATAACTGTTGGTTGAACTAGTGTTTGGCCAATAGCTATCTAATGTTTATGACCAATATAAGACAGCAGTTTTTGCCTCAAGGTCTCCAATCTTGAAGGACCTATATATTGATTCTACGCAAATTGAACCAGAGTCTTGACCTACATGCCATGCACCACATTTATTAAATGTTTTAGATTGGGAGAGGTGTGTAACTTAAAAAATCCAACAACGGTGCACCAAAGTTTTGACGTAAACTAAGTCAACCAATAGGTTGTGTAACGTAAAATTTTTCATCCAGCCTGACATGTTCTCAGACTGTCCAGTTCGTTTGTGCTGTCTAAATATTAGTCAGCATTAGTAATCTGACACAGTATGTTCTATAGGTTTGTGAGATTCACAATGATGGTTTAGTAGACTAATAAGTATACTTATTATACTTATATATACTTTACCATTTGATTTTGGCTCGTAATCCATGTCCATGAGCGTGGGCAGTTTTTTTGATTCATTTAATTCAATTACATTGACATACGTGTCTTCTTCATAGTCGTTTTCTAAGAAAAAATTGTGACATTGTCATCATTCATAATCCAAAAGACAGGGAACAAACATCTCATACCATTACCTGAGTTTATATACTGATAAATTTCTTGAAGATGACCAAAATTGCTTTGAAAAGTAGGTTGTTGGTTGTACAATTTTTAAAGAGCTATATTAAATGATTACCCCACTGCTCTGGTGCTCTTACTGATGGAGACTATAGGGCTTTGAAATAGTTAAAACAAGTTATTGTGAAGCCTACTAACAAGGGTGGGAATATTGTGATAATGAACAGGTAAAATTATATGTATGAAGTAGAGATGAGTGAATCTTTTGAGATTCGGTTTGTTTCAGGTTTGCCGAATTTTTCAAAAAGTTAGGTTCGGACCTGAATCTATTCTAACCGAGCCAAAGTTGCTCCAGCTGCCTGGAAATTGGTACCATATATAACTCTCGCTAGTCACCCAGGACTCAGAATTGTGTAGGAAAAGATATTATCCCTTATTGTTGATTTTTTTAAAAATTTTTTGCATTTTCTCTTCTCCTCCTTCCTTGCTAAGCTCTTGAACGTAATGACTGCAATAGCAAGTAATGTCACTAACTTACATAGCTATGGGTAAACACACGGCTCCATTGCATGTGTTATGTTTTTTCATATTTCAAAGCTTCCAAAAGCTTCTGGGGCAGGTGGTGGTTAAACACATACAGTGTTGTGGAAAAAAGTGTGATTTTTTTTTGTGCCTTGTCACACAGTGACAATTGCAAGAAGCAGTCCACATTCTCTGCCACGTGAGAATACAAGGCAGCAATGGCTTTTTGGGAGAAATAATGATGGCTAGGTATCTTCCAGCAAGGCTGATCGCACACTATCAGCTGCCCAAAGGCAGCAAACTATACTAAATGGTATGGCAGCGACTGCACTATCAGCAACTTGGCCAGATGGGAGTCAAGCTTGTGCATCTTCAGATTATTGAGCATGTAGAGTTGTTTCCAGGCTACACACATCTATTATCGGTGGTTGACGACTGAGTGGAAGAGGAGTTTCAGCAGGAGAAGCAGTAATTGATGATGATGATGACCATGACGTCATATTTCCCTTGGATGCAGCCTGGCTGCCTCAAAAGCAGAGGAGGAAACAGTTTTTGCGCTAGCTGGCAGACACCTATGTTTTCCCACTGGATCGGGTGATGCCCTTTCAAGTAGTTCAATAGAGATGTAGTGCCCACTGCTTATTTTACTCTAACAGATGTTGCACAAGGCAATTCTGTTGGAGAAAAACTGCCAGAGGGGAGATACTCATGCTGAGCTAGTGGCAGCCAAACTTGGGCCTGCTGTATCCACAGTATCAGTGGCGAATAGTTCTCAAGGCAGATCTGGCAGTTTTTGGGAGGTTCTGACCATATGTCGTCTCCGCTTTTTATTGCTGCCACCACCCTGCTCATATGTTACCGCCTCCTAAGCACCCCAATCCAGCTCCCAGATCCTATCCAACATACAATCATCATCAGAGTCCTCACCCTCCCAACAACTTTTGTCAGACTGTGATATATCAGGGTGCGCTCCTAGTCCCTCTCCCAGATCCCTGCTATGTATTTGCCCTGAGTGCTGTTGTCGCTGCCAATACCCCAACTGCCAGTACAATAGTGGCTAAGGGTATCACAGCTATGCATGGGGTCCCCCGCCTTCCCCTGAAACTCATCCTCATGGCAGTCCAAATGCTGACTGCTCTCACTCAAGTCATCAACAGAGAGACTCTCTTGACTAGGGCATGGTGGCTTTTTTTTCTTCCTCTTTTTAGAAAATCAGAAGGTGCCCTACTAGAAGGGGACAGTGAACACAAAGAGGATGCCACTGAAAGGATTCGCTGGTGCTGCAAAGAGGAGGAGCAAGAAGAATGCTGTGACCCCTGGCTTTAGACTCAGAATTTACCTCCACATCATTGTGCTGAGACAATCTCATCCTCTTTCTCTCAATGATAACGTTGCGCCTTTCAGAAGCCAGGAAGATTTGTGGCCTGCTACTACTACTCATGTCTGAATAGCTGGTGCTGTGACTGCTTATGGGAGGTGTAGGTCTGGGTTTTTCATTTTTATTTTGAACCCTTCTGTATTCCAGAAATTTTATTATGAAACCTAACCTAAACTCACAATTTTCCCAATTTACTCACAATTTACACAGGTACACAAATTATGGAATGGCCATAATAAAATTGCAAATGTGTAATCTGTAACTTAAAGACAGAGGCACAATTAAATGTCCTTTCCCTTCTACAAGCACAATAAATACTGCTATTGACAATTTACGTTGGGAAAAAGGCAGCATTGGTTCCCAGTAATTTCTGCCTACTGTCATATGTGCATTTAAAAAAGCAGTTTCAGAAAAGACCTGTCTCCACTGTAAAATGCACGTTGCAAACTTGTAATGCGATTATCCCCCCCCACACACAACTCCAATATAATGATGCAGAAAAGGCTAATGTGCAAATCACACTTTGCACACTTATAATGCAATTATTCCACCTCAGACACACACAACACCATTATAACAATGTAGGAAAGGCTGGTGTAAGATTTGTCCACTATGGAATTTACATATAAAAAATGCAGTTTCAAAAAAGACTTTTCTCTACTGTAAAACACCCTTTGCAAACGTGTAATACAAATATTGACAACACCCATATAATGAGACAGGAAAGTCTGTAATATTTGAGTACTGTGTTATTTACATTCAAGAACGTAGATTCAAAAAAGATCTTTCTGTACTCTAAAACACGTTGCAAACTAGTCATGCGATTATTCTCTCCCCCACACTAACTATATAATGATACAGGAAAGACAGTAATATTTCCATCTACAGTATAATTTGTGTTTAATTTCATTGGTATAAAAATGTTGTTATTGCCATAAAATGCGTTTGTTATAATGCAATGTGTTTAATAACACCGGACTGATATAATGTGCTGAAATAAAATGTGCAATTGCTCAGCAGCAGAATTCTTTGGGGTGCTATGATGGCAGTAATAACATGTAGAAACGTGGGGTTTGGGGGGCAGGCAGCTGTCTCTGTTCAAATAAGAAAAAATAATTTTTTTTTTCTTGCAGGTGGTTGGTTTGTAGTGCAGAAGAGCAAGAATGAGGTTCTACAGCATCTGTATTATTAAGCACTGTGCCCCAGCCCTCAGCCTCTCACTCCCTCAAACTGCTTTCCCTGATCAAAGCAGCTGAATTTTTTCTTTCTATTCTTTCCCTACACTGTTCTTGTTACACTATAAGAGATGCTTGATTGTTACTATGTATACTAAGATAATTTTCTGTCAGACACTGCATACACCCATCCACCCTCATTAAAGGGGTTTTCCAGGCTTTTAATATTGATGACACGCAGCACCCCCACGATCAGCTGTATAAAGAGAAGGCACATGCCGTGCCTCCCTTGAGGTTTTACCCACCAACATATGCAGTAGAGGCGGACACATTTTTGTGAAAAACCTGGTTTGTTACAAATTGATTTGCTTATCTTTATTATGAAGCTATAGTATGTAGCTTAGTATGTAACTTTTGTAATGTAAAGTGAATTCGAAAGATTTGAGAATAAATAAGCTTATGCAGGCTACGTGAATAAATATATTTACTAAGTGATTAAATATACAATAACACAAATAATAAATCACATACAGAATAATAAAAAGTAAATAAACATCACTAGCCTAAATGGGGTGGAGACTCCATCGATCATGCTACGTATAACCCATGGCTGTCTACCCCGTTATAACACATGATTGACACCCCAGGGTGTACAAGACAGATAGGATAATCATACTCACATCCTACCTAGAATGAAGGGCCTGGTGGAGTTTCCTGAGTGAAGGTGGGTAGCAGAGTTTTAACCTGTTAGCCTATCCTCCAGTGTGCATCAAGCATGTCTGAGATCACTCAGGAATGTGGTCTTATCAGCACAATGAGTGATGGATAATATCTCTAACCTACTTCATTACAAGGGAAACTTATAAACTATTACACAGAATTAAAGGGGAGAACCAATCAGCCACTAAAAAATACCCTTACAATACACTTAGTATCTAGCTATGTCAGTTCAAACATACAGCTACATATATAATCTTGACGGGGTACATTACTTCATCTTTCAAGTTGTGTTTCCTCTATAGGAAGGGTATCAAACTATCTACCTCAGCATTTCATGGGAAAAAAATTTTTTCAGAGACCTTTCCTGAAGAGGAATAATAGTGGTTTCCAGAGAAACTAGAAATATCTGATAACGTTCTTTTCTTGTTGGTTATAATGTATGAGAACAAGGAACCTGTGGTTTATTGATAGAAATGGGAATTTTTTTTTGTGGCCAATCTGTGACCAGATATGACCAGGAATAGAATCACTTGAAGACGTTCCAGCAAGATTGTTATCCGTGTTCTTAAAAATGTTTTACCATTGTAATGAAGACAAAAAAGTGCATGCTCAGGCAGATGCACACCAAAGGGTCATGATTTAATATCCATAAATCTTCATTAGCAACCAAAACATTAAAAATGAAGAAAAAACCTGAAACAGGAGATCTTTATTAATGTATAAAGAAGAATCTCTACGTGCAGCATAATCCATAATAAGACAATCACCAAGAGTCCATGATGTACATAATTAGGTATGATCAATAATATAGTCTGCCTCAGGTCATGATTATATCAGATAACATAGTAGTGAGAAAAATAGCAAGCCTATAAGATATTTCATCAGGAATGACAAACTAAAGTGTCACTAAGAAGGATCCCTCACTAACATGATTACAGACATATCACAGTCTCACAGGAGATATTACCCACAAATTATTACAGTGTGAGTCCCGATGGATCTACATGCTTAATTCAGTGAGTGCCCGTGTTTCTAAATGAAGAATTACTTTATATTCGGTTTTTAATGTAAAGGGACTATTTTGGATAATTTGTTGATTATAATAATAAAGTATCAACATGTATCTCATATGTGGATATACTTTCTCTATATATTAAGTTCTTCTTCCCTTTCCTAACCCTCACTTCTTTGCACATAGTTATTTATCACATAGTTGTGTTTTTAGTCACTTTCACTCATATCTCCGAACCATCCCGGATCCAGCGGGGCAGTCCCGGATTGCAGTGGCTTTCCCGCGGTCCTGGTACGGGGGAAGTGTGTCCCACTCTCTGGCAGGTGCCTGTAATGATGAAGCAGAGAGTGGTCGGCTCCCTGCTTCATCATTCCTCCACACTGCAGGTCTGTATGGGGGGAGGGGCCGGCAATCAGCCTTGGCTCCTCCAAAGACCAGAGCAGCCGATGTATATTGCTGCTACTAGGAACTAGGTGAGTATGTGGAGTTTTTTTTTGTTACCGTCCTGTGAAGGAATCACAATGCTGGGAATAATTTTTTGAGGGGGCACAGCTAGGGAGTTTACTGTGAAAGGGGCACAGCTGGGCATAATTCTGTGAGGGGGTACAGCTTGACATAACCTGTGGAGGGGTACAATGCTGGGCATAATTATGTAAAGGGGCACAGCTGGGCATAATTCTGTGAAGGGGCACAGCTGGGCAAAAACTGTGAAGGGGCACAATGCTGGGCATAATCCTGTGAAAGAGGCACAGCTTGGCATACTTCTGTGAGGGGGCACAGTTGGGAATAACCTGTGAAGGGGGCACAATGTTGGGCATAATCCTGTGAAGGGGGCACAGCTGGGCATAATTCTGTGAAGGGGCACAGCTGCGCATAATTCTGTGAAGGGGGAACAACTGGGCATAACCTATGAAGAGGGCACAATGCTGGGCATAATCCTGTGAAAGCGGCACAGCTGGGCATAATTCTGTGAGGGGGCACAGCTGGGCATAACCTGTGAAGGGGCACATCTGGGCATAATCTTGTGAAGGGGGCACAATGCTGGGCAAAATCTTGTGAAGGGGCACACCTGGGCATATTACTGTGATGGGGCACAGCTGGGCATAACTACTGTGAAGGGGCACATATCTGGACATAACCTGTGAAGGGAGCACAATGTGTGCGTTTTGGGTGATTTGTCATTTTTGTCATTATTTTTTTACATGTGCATTGTCTTACATATGCATGCAGACTACACCCATGAATATTCTGGTGGTGCCCGGTGTTATTTTCTAGTGTTCTTAAAAGTGTGACAGAACATGACCTACAAGGTGATACAATAGAATAGCTGACAAAACTATAATAAAGTAATGAAATTGTAGTGGAAAAAACAAAAACACTAAAAAGTAGAGGAAAATAAATGTTTGCTTGTTTACGTGGCAAAATATCCCTGACAAGTAAATTCTGTGACGCATAGAGGTGTGCTGGGTCTAGTAAGAGTCAGCAGCTCTGTTATAGCACAGGGCAATGATGTATATGGAAGAAAGTGACCCCACAGCCAAGATCAAAATGGGTCCCCTATTATGTTTCTAGGTTTTCATTATGATTAGTTTTCTCCTCCCCACAACTTTTCAATGACCCTTTGGTCGTTTATCTACATTCATGTTTCCTAACAATGTAAGACAGTCCTATACAGGTTCCCACCACCCAGGAGCAATGAGGATGGATCTACTCTCTTCAAGGGTCCCAGAGCAATCACATGGTCTGCCTATATATATATGTGTGCCCCAGTGATCAGGTACGGTAATTGTCAGGAGGTTCTTTAGAGACTATCATTTATACACAGTTCATTAAAGGGGTTATCCAAGTAAAATTTACTGATGACCTATCCTCAGGATAAGTCATCAATATCAGATCGGTGGGGGTTTGCACCGCACGCACCGTGCCAGCGCTACCTCCTCTTCATTGTTTACCTGCTCACCTGCTCAAAGTGGGAAAAAAAATTTAATACCACCCACTTAAACCATGCAAAAATGTATTCTTCTTCATGCATAATAGCAATTAGCAAAGTTGGACTATATAGACTAATATTTTTTCCAGCGTCAATAAAACCAATTTTCTGTAGCTTATCACATTTTGAAAAGTATATAAAATTCTCTTCTGTGAGGGATGGAACCTGGTGTCCATGCACATAGTCCATTCTATTCCTGCCTACTCTTCCACCTGCTTTTGTGGGTGCTCTGTCCTTCACATTTGGATACGTTTTGTTTGCACTCTTGGTTGACCTTCTCTAGAATTTAGGTCCTATGGATTAGAGTATACTTAATTATTAGAATGGTCACTGTTGGTGACATTTAAAGAAGCCATTGAGAAGCTAAGTCCGTCTTCTTTGGAAGCTCTGAAATCTGGTTTCCAGTGTTTTTCTAGCTACCAAGCAGGTGATAGCGAAAGAAATGAAAGCAACCCCTCCTCAAATTCTCAGAGGTAAAAAATAGAGCAAAATATTTGGGCCCTGATCTAATGACATGATAACAGCTGGATTCCATAGGATTTACCTTGCCTCCGTGTAGGATGTTCAGTTTTCTTCATTCTCGTCCAATATATGGATCAGCTCTCAGACCTGAACCTCTGTGTTCTCTTTGGAATGGTTATGGGCAGATTAAAGTGTCACTAGGATTTTAGATTTTTTACTTCCTCAAACCTTGGGAATAGGGTGGCTGCAGCAGGAAAACTGATGGACAGATTTTCTAAAGCAAATATTTTGAATTATTACGAAATCCAAGTACATGAAATCTGTTTAAGTCACTACTAGGTGACGTAGCTGCTTTAGCTGTAGAATTGCTGTCTGAATATAAAGTTTTCACTGTATGCACTTTTTTTTTATCTGGGATATAAGTTTGAAGGTTTATTTTTAGGCTTGGACCCCATACTGGGTGGGTAATCTGTATGAGGTCCACAACCTCGCCCACCTGGAGCAGCCAATGGCCAAACAAATTTGGTAATACCAGTTTAGAACTGATAGAAATCTTTTTGCATGCTGCATAAACATTTGTACAGCTTCAAACTGAAAATGTATGCATCCATATGTGATGAGCACCACCTAGTGGTGGCTACAGGCCACAAGAGTATTATTATTTAAAGAGGACCTTACACCACTCCTGACATGCCTGTTTTAATAGCTTCATGCATTTCCCATGTAATAGCAATTCAGGAGCATCTATTCTTATGTCTCTATGTTGTGCCATTCCTTTATTATTTTCACTAGAAGTTATGAATGAATTGTTATTTGTCTTCAGTAAAGGAACAGACTGGAGGTAACCAGTTGGGGGTGTGGATCTGCACAGACTGACTCTAGCCAATCAGTGCTGCCATGTTCAGACTGTGCAGGTACACACCCCCAACTTGTTACCTCCCCTCTGTTCCCTTACTGAAGACAAATAGCAATTCATTCATAACTTCTAGTGCAAATAATAAAGGAATAGCACAACATAGAGCCATAAGAATAGATGCTCCTGAATTGTTATTACATGGGGAAAGCATGAAGCTATTAAAACAGGCATATCAGGAGTGGTGAAAGCTCCTCTTTAAACAGCATCTGTCAGCATGATCAACCCTTTTAAACCAGGCCTGCTGCCTGCTGATTAAAACAATGCATTGTTATTTCTGTAGGTAGAACCATTGGCAAGATATCGATTAGTTTTAGTAATATGCAAATTAGATGGTCCAAACACCAAGGGGCCCGTCAGAGCCCTTGGAGCACTGCTTTTGTAACACCAATCTGCTCCAGGTATTAGCCCCTTCTGTTACTTGATTGTCTTGCCCTGGCAGTCAAATTTTGTGTGTCTCACCCAGGAAAAGTCTGGGAAAGTTGGATTATTCCCTCTGTTCCTCAGACAACTGTCTATTAATGAGGCTATTTGGCAGCCAGCTGAAGAGCTCAGGTAAATATAGGCTAAGGCTAGTTTCACACCTGCGTCAGGGGACTCCGGCAGGCTGTTCCGGCGGGTGAACAGCCCATCGGATCCATGTTGCCGCAGGTGCACGTGTGGGGCCAGAACTACGCTCCGGCCTCATTCACTGTAATGGGGGCGGGCCACGGATCTGGCCGCAGCACAGCAAACCCTGCCGAGAGGCGGACGGAACAAAAGTACAACATGTTCCGGCCGCACACATGCACCTGCGGCAGCACGGATCCGGTGGGTTGTTCACCCACCGGAACAGCCTGCCGGAGTCCCCTGACGCAGGTGTGAAAGTACCCTAAGCTTTCCAAACAGGGCTACCAGTTTGGAGAAAAGGCAGGCAGTGCTGAGGTCTAGAGAAGCTGCTGCATCCGAAATATGGTATGAACTGTCTTGTGTTTTGTGGAACATGCTGGTAGACCCAGGTCCTGTTAGTGAAGGACAAATTCATGGGCAGTTAGTGGCCTGGCCAAATGGCCTTGGATCTGATTTGGGATGTGTATTTTGTGGAGTGTGAACTGTGATATGACCACCTGTTTGCTATGCTGTGTATGAAGAGTAATAATGCATTTTGCAGCCAGTTTGTATCCAAATCTATGGTGCTGGAGTGGCTTCTTGAGGTGTGCCAACCCTCTTAGCCAGAAGACGGAGATCCCAGAGAGATAAGTGATCCCAGAGGTTTTTCAATATATATTAAATATATGAAAAAATCCAGCACATGCACTACGGATAAAATCCAGTCTCTTTATTGTAATCCTTTAAAATTCCATGAACTGATCAGAAGGCTTTTTCGGTCTACTCATTTCGACAAACTGTCTTATTCATGCCGGCCATCCTAACTCCTGTTCATAAATGAGCACTTTCCTTCACTGGTTATTACCGGCTTTTGCCCCCGATTTATACAATATATCTGTGTGTCAGGCCTCAACTAATAACCTGTAAGGACTTTCCCTTAAAGAGGACCTTTCACGGTTTTGAATTACTGTAGATAAATACCTCTTGTCCCGGGGAACCCCCCGCTGATGCTGCCACTCTGCCTAGTTTTTTAAAATACAGCTCCTACTCCCCGCTGTGCCCGCCTGTAGTTTTCGCGCTCAGTATGTAAATACTGAGCATCGGTACAGGGAGGAGGAGACGCCGGCATTTCTCAATGGGCGTCTCCTTCTCCCTGGCTATGCCGTGATCCAATCACAGCGGAGAGCGTCACAGCCAGGGAGAAAAAAAAACCTCACCTTCTCCCTGGCTGTGACGCTCTCCGCTGTGATTGGATCGCGGCATAGCCAGGGAGAAGGAGACGCCCATTGAGAAATGCCGGCGTCTCCTCCTCCCTGTACCGATGCGCGAAAACTACAGGCGGGCACAGCGGAAGTAGGAGCTGTATTTTAAAAAACTAGGCAGAGTGGCAGCATCAGCGGGGGGTACCCCGGGACAAGAGTTATTTATCTACAGTAATTCAAATCCGTGAAAGGTCCTCTTTAACAGCGGGGAAAGGGATTGGTAAACCCTTGATGACCTAATGACCAGACACCTTTTTATGATTCAGTGCACGTGGTGGTTTAACGGTTGTCATTTATTTTTTTATTTATTAGACTACCAAAATAATTTTTTCAGTTTTTTTATGTAACACATAGGACTTTTTAAAAAATATTTTTTTTCTTTCTTTTTTTTTAGTTGGGGAAAACTGCAAACATTTTAGTGAAAGTCCTTTTTTTTTTCAAACTATATCTCATAGTAACATAGTTTACAAGGCCGAAAAAAGACATCTGTCCATCCAGTTCGGCCTGTTTTCCTATAATTTGATCCAGAGGAATCTCCTTATTCTCTAAAGGTGTTCTTGTAGAAGGAAGTGCTGGTATGTATGTGTGTATATGTATATGCATGCATGCCCCCTTAATGAGGCATGCATATACATTTATATCTATATATGGGCCTTCTATATATGTATCTGTGGGTCTCCAGATATGCCCCAATATGTGGTGCCCTCTGATGCATATGATGCCCCCTATATATATTATATTGTGCCCCCAGTTGCTCCTAATGTATATAGATACATGTATATATGCCCCAGTTTTATATGCATTTATCTATATACATATAAACTGACCCTCCACCCTGCATCCCCCTGGAGGCACATACCAGCGCACTTGCAGGAGGGAGATGCCGCCCTGATGACAGTCTCAGGCACATCAAAGGACAGAGGATTGATAAGATCATCTACCCTTTGTCACACACCTCTGATATCAGCTGTTCACAGCAAGGGTTGCTATGAACACGGGTGTTGGTCTCCTCCAGGCCAAGGCCTTGCATTGTAAAGGTTTATTACACCTGATTGATATCTGGTGTCATTTTGTGCAGACCCCAAACAGGTAGTTGCTGACATGCTAAACCTGTTTTTATAGCATGGACTGTCCACACCTTCCCCCCTACCTATGATAGATATATAGTCCAGCATTTGGGGGACTGGGAGGAGCTTTCACCACCACAAGCAGAGAGCTTTTGACCACCACAAGGGGAGGGGACTCATCACCACAGAGGAAGGAAGCCAAGCAGGCCCTCCAGAAACAGAGACTGGCTAAGTACCCCTGGAACTCCCTGTTACCCCTAATTATCCGCAAACTCCTGACCCCTGCAGTGCCTTATCATTGCAGATAACCCCTTGCATTCCCCTATAACCCCTATACCCCTAATTATCCTCAAACTCCTGATCCCTGCAGTGCCTTTATCACTGCAGATAACCCCTTGCATTCCCCTATAACCCCTGTATTATAAGTAACCACTTTTAGGGACAGCTAGTATTAGGCTTGGGAGGGTACTGCTGTAATTATATGTATTTCTGTGTGAGTGTACGTATGTTTAGTTAGTATTGTGGGTGGAATTATGTGGGATTGTGCAGTGTAGTTGAGTTTTTATACTGAGAGTGTGTTATTGTATTGTTGTGCGGCTATATGTATATATATTTATATACTCCAATATAAATATATATAGATATAGTCTAAATAATTAGACTGTAGACTTTTAGTATTCTGTAATAAATCTTTTTATTATTCAAAATACTGTATACATTGTCTTTTGTGTAGCCGCCATAGTACAGTTCAGTACACATAGTGCAGGGAACGGACTTCAGTAAAGGAAATAAATAGGCGGAGCTAGCGAGAGCAGGTTACGCCTATTTATGAATATTGATTATTAATATTCTACAAAATATTACTAATTAATAGCTCCTTTAACAGGTGGCCCCAAATTGAGGGTCTGTGGCCCCATGGCCACGAAGGCCTGAAGCCCTGGTGGATGTGGTTATCCACCAGGTGCTCAAACTGTGTGTATATATATATAGATATGTGTGCATGTGCCCCCATTTGCATGCACCTATATTTATATATATTTATATACATATATATAATGCCCCCTGTTATGCCCCATATATACATATTGGCCCCTGTTCATGCCCCCTTCATCTATATAATGTCCCCTTTATCATCCAGTAGTATATAGATGCATGTACATGATCCCCAGTTATGTACATGTATCTATATACATGTAATAACCAGGGTGCCCCCCCCCCCATAGCCCCCAGCAGATGGACAATGGCCCATCTGCTGGGGATAGCTGGAGACATGGGACTGGACTAATTAGTCCAGTCCCAGGTACTTCAAAGGGACAGAAGATCGATATGATCTTCTGTCCCTTCTGTTAATTACCTTCAGCGCTGCTGGGGGCAATTAACAGGACAGGGAAACAATAGGTTTCCCTGTCTCTGCATGGCGCGTACCTCCAGTGCTTGTAATTACAAGCGCCGGAGATACAAAGCGCTCCCCAGGCGGAGGATCAAAGAGATCCTCCGCCCGGGAAACAGCGCGCGCCGGCGCGGTGACGTCATAGCACCGCGCCGGCGTTCGTGCACGCGGCTGCCGGCGCGCTCGCTCGCCGCCAGCGCGGGAGCACGGGAGCGAGCGCGACCGGGTTTAAATAACCCGATCGTGCTGCGCTCTTCAGTTGAGCCGTGCAGCCCCCCCAGCGAGAATCATCCCCAGAAGACAACGAGCACTCACCAAGCGAGAATCTCCCCCAGAAGACAACGAGCGGAGCACCCCTGGAAACGAGCATTAACCCCTGGCTGAATCATCCCCTGGACACCCCTGGAGCATAAGTATCCCTGCAAACCCCTGTTCCCACCTCTGGATAACCCCTGTGCCATCTGTACCCCTGCCCTGATTTAACCCCTGCCCTACTGGTTTCTGCCCTGCAACCCCTGCTCCAGACCCCTGCGCTGCCCTGATCCTGCCCTGCAATTAACCCCTGGTGCCCTGCCCTGCATTAACCCCTGGTGCCTTGCCCTGTATTTATGGTACCCCAGACTGATTTACCGCTGCCCTGTACCCTGCCTTAACCCCTGTTCCACCAATATACCATTCCCTGCATTCCTGCCACTACCCCTGTACCCCTGCTGCTGACCCCTGTACCAGACCCCTGCCAGTAACCCCTTCCCTGCCAATACCCCTTGTAATCCCCTGATTGTAATTTAACCCTTTTTTGCTTCCCAGGGACAGTAACTTAGTTAGGTTGGGGAGGGCTGCTATAAGTGTGTGTGTGTGTATTGTGTAGTTAGTAACGTGGTTGGAGTTAACGGGATTGTGTAGTGTAGCTAGGGTTTTATTGTACTGTATTGTTAAATAATAAATATTGTTATTATTTATAATACAGTGTTTGTACAGTATTTTTGTAACGTGTACTTTGAGTCCCCTTTAGGTCGTGTGAAAGGCAGTAGGAGATTTACATAGGCATAAATAGGCGGAACTAGCGGAAGCAGGTTTTGCCTATTTATGAATATTAATTATTGGTATTCCCCAAAATACCAATAATTAATATATCCTTTTACAGTTCTCTAGGCAGTATGAAAAATACAAGCATTCCTCAGACCTGTTGAAGATAGATGGTTGCATTAATACATATCCATCCTTCGCTCTGACCCTGCAGCACTCTCGCAGACTGCAAGCTTTTTGGCTCAGGTCCCGACCGGATATGTGTGTTTCTTTTCCTGTTCAGTGGAAGAGCCCGCTGCCTGTGTGAGTGCAGCAGAGATGGCAGCATCGGTGGAGTGAGGGATGGGTAGTAGTAACACAACCATCTTTCTTTCACAAAGCCAAGGATTACTTGCATTTTTATTATTGCCCAGGGAACCCCTGTAAATATGCAACCTGACACCAAAATAAATTATTAAAATGAGTTCCCTATTTTGCGTTAGTCATTTTGATATATAATATGTATATTTTTGAGTGAACAGAGCATTAATAGTGACAGTTTTGGCTGGTGCGGGCATTTTTATTTTATTTGTATTTTATTAAACATATCTATATTTTTTTTTTTTGACACCTAATATGTCCCCCAATAAGTCAATAAAAGACCTCTAGGGATCACTGAAACTTTTTTTAAAAATTTTGCATTATTTCCACTGTAACTGGAGCATCCAAAGGAGCCCCAGTTACAAAGGAAAACAGCCCCTCTAGTGGCAGTGTATACAGGCAAAGCTGATCAGGGTCTACTAAGACCCTGCAGCTCTTCTATGCCTTCAAGACTGCTAGAGTGCAGGAGCAGGAGTTTTAATCCAATGGTGTAGGTCACTGTGCTCAAAAACACAGCTGATCACACAGGCAGATGATCAGCTGTGTTTCTCTCCAGCAGAGGTCACAAACCGTGGCTGTAAGGTCCACATGCGGCCTGCGGGTTGTGCACAGCTGGCATAAATCCATATGATTTCTACTCACACTTCATCATAAAAAAACAAATGGGACAGAGAATGAATATCCTATCTTGGCTACTTCATGGATGAGTTATATGGTCCTCCACCACATATGATATCTGAAACTTTTTAAATTTACACAACAGGTATGAGTAGAAACAAAGAAGGTCATAGTTTTAAGTTTAGGGTATCTTGAAGCATGGACATACGATGGGAACAAATGTACCAAAAATGACCAGTGTAGGCCAAACATCGAGCCAGCCTTTATGGCTTCTAGGGAACCCTTGGTGAGAGGGGTCTAGTCCTAGTGAGTCCCATTCACTTTGTAATTAGTTGAGTGATCTATGTAGGACTCATTGGAGGAACTGCCTTATTAGCAAACAAGGGTATGAGGACTTGGCTTAAATACAAAGGGTAACAAGGAGGAAACAAACACCAAGCCTTTGTGTCTTGGGCAGCAAAACAAAGCATTATAATTAGAGTTGAGCGAACGTGCTCGTAACGAGCACTGTACTGCTCGGATCCCCTGCGCTCACATGGGCGCAGCCATCCGGATCCATCCTCCTCACCCGACGGATCCGGATGCCTGCGCCCATGCGAGCGCAGGGGATCCGAGCAGTACAGTGCCAATTTGACAGTTGGGGACAGTTGACAATGGCAATATGATCAACCTTTTTCTGGTACAACAGCCCAGGGATTGCTTGAACTATTTGTCCATCATTTTAGTTGAATCTGCATTTTGGCTGATATATAACCAGGAGTAAATTTTACATATTTTTAAAGATAATATGAAATTTGTATAAATTGTCTCTTTAGAGTATACTAGAATGAAGGTTTCCATGACAGAGCCAAGGGTTTGGGGATTGCACCAGGATTTCTTTGCTCAGGATATCTATGAAGAACCAATTTACTGAACCTCAATGTTCTTTCTTTGAATATAAATTCATATTTATTTGTTAGTTACTACATTTTAGACCAGGGGTGCACAACCGGCGGCCCGGGGGCCACATGCGGCCCTTGATACCATTCTGTGTGGCCCCATCCATCTGGTAACAGACATGTATGTCCATGTTTTGTGGCTGCTCACATGCATTTTTCATGTATTTCTTCCATTAGATGGGACTCCTGGAACTGTAACTAGACATTAATTGTATACACTGTGTGTCCAATCTGCCATAAATACAGTATTTCAGTTGGTAATACCCCTTTAAATTTTATTTTCGGCCCTTGACATTGGTTCAGTCGGACAATGTGGCCCCCACCCAGAAAACGTTGTGCACCCCTGTTTTAGACCCTTTAGGTCCTCAAATTCTTCCATGCTCCTCTTGGCAGAATTCCCAGCACTGATATGTTTGGTTAGTTAACATTTTACATTTTAACCTGTGATTCAACACAACATTGCACATTTTCAAAAGAGACTTCCTGGACTCCAGGAAAGTTGGAAGATCTCCCAGGTGGTGAATAGGAGAAACATTAACTTTATGTGTTTAAGGGATTCTGCATTATTAGACTATAGCTTCCGGTCCCAAACGTGCATTGAGGGGGTGGTGCTGTGGCACGGAAATGGGCATGGCTAAGCATAAATGGGGCATGGTCTGTGAAAAAGGACATGGTTATGTGCCACACACTTGGATCTGCTGGTTGGTATTTATGTCTTGCATCAAACACATTTCTATTGGAATATTATTTTTATAATGCAGGACATGAAAACCTGAGGTTTATTACACAGTGTTAATGCACTAAACAATTGGGTAGGTTTGGTAGGTGTAAACACAAGATTTCCTTGACTTTTAAAAAAGTTTTTAAACCTTTGACCACATTTAAATGTTGTGACAAAATAATAACAGAGGCTATACTCACCAGTTTAATCCCCAGTCACCTCCAATGCCATGCTCCAGTCTTTATTTATGTGGCTGCAGCTATGACGTAGCCATATTCCCACTTGACCACTGCAGCCAGCCAGTGACCTCAATGCTGTATGAGATATAATGGGATCACTCAGGCCAATCACTGGCTGCAGGGCTCACGTAGGGTATAGGGGCATGTCATTGCTTCAGCCAAGTAAGAAAAGATTGGTGGCAAGGACTGGAGCATGGCACGGGCAGTGGCAGGGGATGAAACTAGTGAGTATAGTGTCAGGATTCGGGGGCGCTGCGGCCCTCCAGCGGATGTTGGGCGGGTGCGGGCGTTCCCGTGTCCTGACGCTATGCGGCGCTCATCCCGAGTGCAAGCCAGAAAATCCTCTTGTAACACTTAGGTTCCTATAGGGTTTAAGGTTTGGTTAGTTTTGTTAGTTTTACTGGCAGGCGTTCCTGCCAGTAATTTTGGTCCATTCTAGGGTGTGGCTGGAATCCCTGCTCCTATCACGTCTTGGGGCTGGGTCTCTAGCCAGTATTTAGTTTCACACTTGCCATTCATCTGTGCCTGCTATAGAGCCTTGTGCCTAAGCTAGCTACTCTGTGTTTATCCGGTATTCCAGTGACTCTGTACCTTTTTCCCTGGTTTCTGTTACTGTTACCTATCTTTGGTGTTTTTCTCTGTTTATTCCTTGCTTGGTTCCTTTACCTTTTACCCCTTCAGTTCTTTACCTGTTTAGGGTTGTTCCTGCTGGTGTTTTGTTTTGGTTGTTTGTCTCGTGTTACACTTTCTTCAGTGTAATTGCAGTCTTCGGTTGGGGCCGGCCTGTTAAGGAGCCGGGTTCCCCCAAAAGGCAGGGACAGTGGTTTGGGAGGAGTGTCAGGGCCTCACTTTGTTCGTGTCTTTTGTGTCCCCCTGACCTACTCCTCACACATAGCTTCTTTTATTATTTTAGCACAATTCCCAGTGGTGGGAATATTTTTAAAGGGAATGTGTTATCAGAAAATGGCCTATTGTTTAAATCAAATTTTTATTTAGTGTTAAACACATTTTTAAATAATTTTTTGGTGTTATTTTTAATTTTCCATGTCACTATCTATGGTTAAACAAAAAGGAGAAATCCTGCAGTTTTTGCACTGGCCACTAAGAATAATAATCTGTGTCACTTCTTGGTCTGTATAGATCACTTTACTATAGTTTTCTCCTTAAAGGGGTTTTTTGGTTACCATAAATATAACTTATGTTTTAGACAAATTCATCATCAATAATTACCTAATATAATGTAATTTTCACATATTTACCGTTCACTAGTTATAAGTAGTTTTCTTCCTCTGCTACGCACTGTGTGTCCTCATAAGTTACCATGGTATCAACCTGTAGTTCTGAGCCTTTGTTAGGTCGAGCATGCTCAGTGTGTAGCTATCAATTCTCTAGCTAAATATCTTGTAAAAACAAAATGGAGTCTCAGCGTGCTGGTGTTTGGTCAGTAGAGGGGGCGTGTCTGGGCTGGAATATCAGGCAACCAACCAATAAACATCAACACTCACAGCAGGAAAGCAAGGAATTGTGGGGATTGTAGTTTTGTGAGGGAAGGAAAACAAAGGAGCTAGACAAATGGATTGCAAGGTAAAATGAAGCTCTGGTTATATGTATAGATATGGGTTTTGGCTGGGTTACAGCTTGTAGCCTTAATGCAGTTTTTCAAAAATTAAGTTACTTTACCGGAATACCCCTTTAATCTTACAGGCAGGTTTAGAATGTGTATAGATAAGACAGAATCCACCATTCACAATATTTAATATCACATCTTATCTATTATTTCCTTGTGCAATGACCTCTGCACAGGTCACAGATCATACCTAGAAAACTCTCCCATAGAAGTCAATGAGGTCCCTTGTGTCTATGGTTCATGCAGCTGCCGTAAAGCAATTCTTTAGATGCTTTCTAAATGCTGTTAAGAACAGCTCAGGCAAGATGGCCGCCCCCATAATCATGTTCATGAAATAGAATTTAAAAAAATCTGCATTCAGAAAATAAAAACGTTAGAAAAAAAGGATACACGTTGCTAATTTTGTCCATGGGAAGCTTTAAGAACCCATGACTAGCCGATATCTGCACCAACATGGATATAAACCAAAGATGGAGGCAACCAGGAGAGCTAGCTAAGAACAGGGAGGAGAGGAGATATCCATGATTAGGTCAGACTGTGTATGGGCCATGGATTATGTATGTGCAATAGTTCTGGAAGAAATTATCTTTGAATGCATGCTTAAAACTGTTCTGCTTAAAAGGCCATTGGTCCAAGGCAGTGGAGAAGTCCTGCAGATGGGAGTCAGAGGATGTAATAAGCGAAGATGAGTCATACTGCTCAAACAGTAATGCCCTGTTCTAAGGAAAGACCATCAACGTTTTAGTCCAGGAGAGCCCAGTGGCGTATTTAAAAAAGCAAATTTTTGAGCGAAGCAAAATTTTTAGCAAGCCCCACTCCTGTGGCTAGTCAAGACAGCTTTCTTAGACAAGGCCTGGCAGCTGCTCCACCTGTTTCCTACAGTTTCACTGTATATAATGTCATTGTGTAATACTGTTGAACGGACCCTGACAATAAAATCTTATAGTCCTCCTCCTGGGTTGGCCCCTTCGGAGTTCGGGCCCCAAAGCAGCCACTTCCCCTATAGCTAAGCCCATACGAGCGTCCCTTTGAGAAAATTTGCTTGGTGACCACCACATAGAGTGTGATCAGTTGTCTGGACTGGCATTGTAATTCCTCAAAGAGAGAAGTTGTAGATGAGAAGTACCGGTAATTGTTTTTAGATTTTCATTACATTCATTGAATTCCAGAAAGATAGCATTTCATGAGAAGTTGACCTTTAAGCTGGAATGTTAACTTAAGTGTCACTCACCTACAGGGTCATTGTCACATCAAGTAAACACATGACATAATGGTAAGCTCTGTTGGGAGAATTTTTCCCATTTTCATTTTCACATTGTTTCCCTATTGAGATGTATGAGTATCTGGAAGAGGTTATTTTACAAAAAGCTTTCTATAGGTGAGAAGAAAATATGTAACAGAAGCACATTCTAAAATAATAATACACAAACAGTTGTACAATTCATGTCTTTTATTGAACACATTGAGTAAACATGCATGATGCAGGAAAAAAAAGTAACTGAACCTTTTTGTTAAAGTGGTCTTCAATGAGGAGGGTATTTTACCCTCCCCGTTGAAGTGGATGGAGAAAATCCAGTCAGGAAAAATAAAATAAATTGACACGCTGTGGATTTTAAAATCCGCACCGTAGGTAAAAATCTGCACTGAAAAAAATCTGCATTGCGTGCATGAGAATTTCAAATTCTCCTAGAATACAATAAACATAACCTACGGTGTGGATTTTCTGCACGCAAATCCTGAAGGGTTAACTGATTGGTAACATGTCAGGAGCTGTACTAAGTCAAAGATAGGGGTGCCAGTGCCACTGCCAGAGTCCCCACGCTAGTGAGCAATTCCCCCAGAGTTTGTATATACGTAGAAGTGCAATGGAGCCTTGTATTCAGAGCCAGAGAGTCAGACATCAGTCACTGGGAGATGCTGCAACTGGAGAAAGAGAGAGCCAGCAAAAATCCTGCAAATTAGACAGTTAACAAGTGGAGGTACATCACTTTAGGGTCTAGTTAGGGTTAGACGAGCAACTGAGCATGGTGATGCAGCTAGAGATTAGCAAATCATCCAAAATTCACTTCGCCGAATGTTCGTCGAATTTTTTAAAAGATTCGTACCTAATACGAAGCTATTCGGTATAAGCTGCGTACAAATCATTCGTTATTCTGTCGTGTTCTGCAAACATTCGTGCACTAATAACAAACATACAGTTGTTAAAGATACGCTACTTATGTGAACACGAACGCATGAGCGTACAAATTGCGTACGAATCAGCGTACTATTGTCTAGCGATTGCGTAATACACAGGCACACACAACGCTAGGCCATGTCGTGCACTCCTCAGGATTACGATGGCACACACCGACACCCTAACCAGCAGAAGAAGGAGATGCAGCAGGTGATCCGAGGCTTGCAGCCAACTATTACGAATTCTACCAGTAGAAGCTGCGGCTACATGTCCTTTGGCACTGCTGGCCTGTGCCACCTTCTTTTTTTTGGAGCTCGAGTTCTGCTGGAAGTGGAACTCTTTTGCTTTTCCGTGCCATACATTTTCACTTGACTGTGGCCCTGCAGGTCTTTGTCTCTCTCCCTGTCTCTTTCCCTGCCTGATTAATATTACTAGCCCTGCACTGGCCCTGCACTTGCTCTGCACTGGCCCTGATATGTGTATTATTATGGATGCCCAAAACAACACCACAATTTCCAGAAAACAGTTCTCTGTCTCTCACAACTTCACAGTGCTTCTGCTTGTCTCAGCAGTCGCACCACAACTGATGTTGCTGGCTTACCAAGCCTATGGGCCAATCAGAGCAAGCCCTTCCCACTAGATCGGGTGATCGCTTTCTTCTCAGGCTTTTTTCCGCCTATTTTCCGCACAAATAACAAACTTACAGTAAAAGTTCACTAATTAACTGAATTCGTACACAGCAGCATATAAATAAACTTATATGTAGCATTAGCGTACAATTCATTGGACAAGTATGTAGCATATGGGTACAAAGGTTTAAGAACATTTAAGATTTGAACGGAGCGAATCTGAAAAAATCCAGATTCGCTTCGGAGTAGAAAATTTGTAAGATTCGATATGAATCTACGAAGCGGTGAATAGATTCGCTCATCTCTAGCTGCAGCATATGGGTAGCCACAAGACAGCCTAGCCTCCAGACCCTAAAGCAGCTAGAAACCTGTAAAGAAGCCATGCCAGGTATAGCAAGACCAGCTACCACTAAAATGTCAAAGTAGTACTACAAATATACTATGTTTTACTGTTTGCCTCTGGTCATAGTTCAATTTAGTAACTGTTTAATTTACATCTGTGTCTGATGCATACAATGTTACATACAAATATTAAGACTTTTTGGAAAGCTCAGTGATCCTTTATGATTTCCAACCCTATCCTACTTAAGTGCCTCTTCAAGAGGTTGTCCAAAATTAGAAAAGGTCATTTGTATGAAATACTTTTCAGCCTCCTTGGCTAAAATGCAACCCCAAAATATACGTAAGACCATTTTTTAGCCTGCTTAAAATTTTTTGTACACCCGACATAGAGGGAACACAGACCATTGGAGTCAAATCCCCTGTTGGGTGCCAGTCTAACAAATACAGTGCCTTGTGAAAGTATTCGGCCCCCTGGAACTTTTCAACCTTTTGCCACATTTCAGGCTCCAAACAAAAAGATATAACATTTTAAATTTTTGGTGAAGAATCAACAAGTGGGTCACAATTGTGAAGTGGAACGAAATTTATTGGATCATTTAAACTTTTTTTTGTTATAATAAAACTAAAAAGTGGGGAGTGCAAAATTATTCGGACCATTTACTTTCAGTTCAGAAAACTCCCTCCAGAAGTTGATTGAGGATCTCTGAATGATCCAATGTTGTCCTAAATGACTGATGAAGATAAATAGAATCCACCTGTGTGTAATCAAGTCTCCGTATAAATGCACCTGCTCTGTGATAGTCTCAGGGTTCTGCATCATGAAGACCAAGGAACACACCAGGCAGGTCCGTGATACTGTTGTGGAGAAGTTTAAAGCCGGATTTGGATACCAAAAGATTTCCCAAACTTTAAACATCCCAAGGAGCTTTGTGCAAGCGATCATATTGAAATGGAAGGAGTATCAGACCACTGCAAATCTACCAAGACCCAGCCGTCCCTCTAAAGTTTCATCTCAAACAAAGAGAAGACTGATCAGAGATGCAGCTAAGAGGCCCATGATCACTCTGGATGAACTGCAGAGATCTACATCTGAGGTGGGAGAGTCTGTCCATAGGACAACAATCAGTCCGACACTTCACAAATCTGGCTTTTATGGAAGAGTGGCAAGAAGAAAGCCATTTCTCAAAGATATCCATAAAAAGTCTGGCTTACAGTTTGCCACAAGCCACCTGGGAGACACACCAAACATGTGGAAGAAGGTGCTCTGGTCAGATGAAACCAAAATCCAACTTTTTGGAAAGAATGCAAAACGATATGTTTGGCGTAAAAGCAACACAGCTCATCACCCTGAACACACCATCCCCACTGTCAGACATGGTGGTGGCAGCATCATGGTTTGGGCCTGCTTTTCATCAGCAGGGACAGGGAAGATGGTTAAAATTGATGGGAAGATGGATGGAGTCAAATACAGGACCATTCTGGATAAAAACCTGTTGGAGTCTGCAAAAGACCTGAGACTAGGACGGAGATTTATCTTCCAACAAGACAATGATCCCAAACATAAAGCAAAATCTACAATGGAATGGTTCAAAAATAAACGTATCCAGGTCTTAGAATGGCCAAGTCAAAGTCCGGACCTGAATCCAATTGAGAATATGTGGAAAGAGCTGAAAACTGCTGTTCACAAACGCTCTCCATCCAACCTCAAAGAGCACAAGCTGTTTTGCAAGGAAGAATGGGCAAGAATTTCAGTCTCTAGATGTGCAAAACTGATAGAGACATACCCCAAGCGACTTGCAGCTGCAATCGCAGCAAAAGGTGACTCAACAAAGTATTAACGCAAGGGGGCCGAATAATTTTGCACGCCCAACTTTTCAGTTTTATTATTAAAAAAAAAGTTTAAATGATCCAATAAATTTCGTTCCACTTCACAATTGTGACCCACTTGTTGTTGATTCTTCACCAAAAATTTAAAATGCTATATCTTTTTGTTTGAAGCTTGAAATGTGGCAAAAGGTTGAAAAGTTCCAGGGGGCCGAATACTTTTGCAAGGCACTGTATATCCCAGTTTGACATTGTTTAGCACTGCTAGGTCCTGAGTAACAAATAGGCCGGGGATTTCACAGAGGTTTAGGATCCCTTATGGCCAGACATGAAAACAAATGTCCGCTCTCTTCCAAAAACAGCATCAATAGTTTTGTCAGCTCCATTGGCCTAAATCAACAATAGCACACACACAATCTATGGAAATGGGTGGCACTGTTTTTGGTAGAGAACCGCCATGTCTTTCTAATCCTGGATAACCTGTTGAGGTGGCACTTACAGTAAGTAGGAAGGGGTTGAAAGTTACTTAAAGTATCACTGCGCTTTCCATATCAGAGACATATCAAAGTTTTTGATTGGTGGGGTCTAAGTTCTGAGACCCCCATGATTGCTAGAATGAGGAGAGAGTGGAGCTCAGCTAAGGAGACAGAATTGAGATATAGTTTTTCTTTTGAGCCCATCTCTTGAAGCAAGGAGAGAGAGTTCACTATTCGAGAGAGGGATCGTCGGGGGTTTCTGGACTCAGACCCACACTAATCAAAACCTTTTATAGGTAGCTATAATATATCAAAAGTTTTTAGAAAGCTTGTGACCCTTAAAAAGGTTGAAGTTGAGGATAAGTGTCCTCATCTGACATCTGGCATGAGTCCTCCACTAGATTGTGGCCTGGAATCTGGGCATTGGGGTATGAGCAGTTTAGTAATATATGTTTCACATGACCGATCTTCAGCTTCCAAAGAATTTGGGGAGAGATTTATCAAAACTGGTGTAAATGAAACTGCAACCAATCAGATTCCACCTTTCATTTTCCAAAAAGCTCTGAAAAACGAAAGGTGGAATCTGATTGGTTTCTTAGGACAATTAAGCCAGTTTTCCTTTGTACCAGTTTTATAAACCTCCCCCTTGGTGTCTAGTTATTTTTTAAAACCAGGTCTTCCTTCATTCCTGGGCATATGTGTGAGTCAGTCAGTTGCATAATGTTTCCCTCTGCCTTCTGCAAAAGTTTCCCTAGAGGTTTACGTCAGTAACTTCCCTGTTTTTCTATGTGTTGTAGATTGCTATCAGTAGAAATATTAGCAGAACTTGCATAATTTTTATGTATGCCCTATATAGCACCAGTACTTTATGACAACATTGCTTATGGCAGCATATGTTTTCCCTTTCGAAGCAAAGGTGCTTTGCACCGCAATCTGCAACTTTTTCCTGATATACCAGGTTCAAAAAAGTGGGTGGGGAAGGGAACGGGTGGGCAGGCGCATCTCATTTACCGTTATCTACACCTGTATTAGGCGTAGAAAATGGTCTTCAAGTGAGCCAGCTAGGATGCTGTCTTACATTTAAAACTGGCGCTGGATACGCCGAAGTTATGGAGAGGCTGGTGTCTCTTTATAACTTCAGATGATCCACTACCAGGTATAGGACCGGAGTCTAAAAAACGCTAAACAAAAGTGCATGGCAGCACCCGCTGCTTTTTTATAGAGTTTTTTGAGCCAACGCCAAAATGGATTCAGCAGGAAGAAGAAGTATACGTCCCTTCCTCTACATGTCTAATTCCTTTTGAATACATTTTTTGTTTGCCTCAAAAAATTAAATCACTTTTTATAAAAAAATAAAATAAAAGGGGTTTAACTATGGTATTTAACAGGCATGCTCAAGTAGTTGCTTACCTCATGTACCTCATCTTCCTTGTGTTTTTCTTTTTATAATTTGGACTCTCCTGACCCATTTTCATTATGTAAACCCATCACTCTGGATTTTTTCCATCCTGTATGTAGCACTTCCTGTTGCTGTATCCAACCCATGATGCATTTCTCCTTTCTCTGCCACAGCTCTAGTACTGCCCCTAACAACACCTGGCTACTTTATAGCTCCTCCCACCCTGCTAGTTACATAGACACTCCCCTATCACTGCCCCATCCACGGATGAAACATCACTGGTGATATGATCACAGCTTAGAACTGATGATAGGAGCAATAAAGGTATAAAGAAATATATTACAAAATCATATCTACCTTCATAAATGATTAATTTAAAGGACATGATGCAAACTAGAAAACTTCTTTAAGGGTATATTGACACATTTTCAGATTTGGTGCAGTAATTTTTACACCTGAAAATTCCATTCTATACTTTTAATTTGTTTTAATTTGAAGGAAACTTCCTGGATGAGATGCAAAATCTCCCGGGCGCAACATGGAAGGACTTCCAGAAAGCAGACCACCATGTATTATAACCAGGGGCGGACTGGGAACTTAAAGTGGGCATGGAAAAAAACCTAAAAGTGGCCCCATGTTGTAGGTCGGACTAAGTTGATAGAAGATGGGACAACACAAGTAGGCAGGGCCGACAGAACTAGGCAGGGCCAACACAAGTAGGCAGAAATAAGTAGGCAGGGCCAACACAAGTAGGCATGGATAATAGAAGTAGGCAGGGACAACACAAGTAGGCAGGGACAACACAAGTAGGCATGGATAATAGAAGTAGGCAGGGACAACACAAGTAGGCAGGGCCAACACAAGTAGGCAGTGATAACACAAGTAGGCAGGGCCAACACAAGTATGCAGAGACAACAGAAGTAGGGCCTGCAATACCATAGGCAGCACAAAGTACCGCTCCAGCAGAATCAAATACCACAGTGCAGCACAAAATACTGCCTCCCCCACTGCAGTTTTCAACTGTAACACAGGACTGAAGATAGTTCCGTTCAGGAGGGCAACTGTGGCTGTTGAGCATCAGATCATTATGTACCTGGCCTGAGACCATCAGGATAGCTTGGGTGGCACCCTGGGCATCGGTCCACCTGAAAATTTCCCTGTAGGGTCTATAGCCAATACACCCCTGATTATAACTGTATGTGGTGAGGGAATGACGTGTCACTAGACTCAGCACCCATCAATTCATTGAGGTGAGGCATCATGAAGGAACATGATGAGCCACAAATAGGGATGTGCTCAATTACAACCGGGTACAGTCTTGTAAAATGGGAATGTGTGTGCCTCATCAAAAAAACACAAAAGTTGGCAATTATGCATGTAGGATCCTTATCTCATAACTACAAATGTTCATTTACATTGCTCAATAGGAACAATTGAGAACCACATGGTTGAAATATGGAAAACTGAAGCATGCGTCCTGTAACTTCTTGTTTTTGCTTTTCAAGCCAATTCTAAAACACACCAGCACAGCCATTTCCACATCTTCGAGTTTCCTGTTTCTGTTCTTGCATTCCAGGAAATGAATCATTCTTCAGTTTGATGGACTCAGTACCCTCTATATATACAAACTTTTATGACGCTGTTTGTGACAACATTTTAGACACGTTCATTGTTCAGATTCGCTAAAAGGAACATCCTTACAACATCCTTGCCATTTCCCATCTTTAAACTGCAGGGTGGGCTATTTATATAAATACACCTAAATAAAATGGAAACGGTTGGTGATATTAACTTCCTGTTTGTGGCACATTAGTATATTGGAGGGGGGAAAGTTTTAAAGATGGGTGGTAACCATGGTGGCCATTTTTAAATCGGTCATTTTGGATCCAACTTTAGTTTTTTCAATGGGAAGAGGGGAACTTTATTCTTTCATGAGTTATTTACAAGTTTCTGACCACTTATAAAATGTGTTCAAAGTGCTGCCGATCGTGTTGGATTGTCAGTGCAACCCTCTTCTCCCACTCTTCACACACTGATAGCAACACCACAGAAGAAATGGTAGCACAGGCTTCCAGTATCCGTAGTTTCAGGTGTTGCACATGTCGTATCTTCACAGCATAGACAATTGCCTTCAGATGACCCCAAAGATAAAAGTCTAAGGGGGTCAGATCGGGAGATCTTGGGGGCCATTCAACTGCTACATGATGATGTGTTTCTCTCTTTATGCACTGAAGCTGGCACGTTCCCTGAGTTTTTCCAGCAAGATGGTGCACCACCACATTATGGGTGTCAGGTCAGAGCATTCCTAGATGAACAGTTTCCTGGAAAGTGGATTGGTTATCGTGGGCCAGTTGAATGGCCCCCAAAGTCTCCTGATCTGACCCCCTTATACTTTTATCTTTGGGATCATCTGAAGGCAATTGTCTATGCTGTGGAGATACGAGATGTGCAGCACCTGAAACTAAGGATACTGGAAGCCTGTGCTAGCATTTCTTCTGCGGTGTTGCTATCAGTGTGTGACGAGTGGGAGAAAAGGGTTGCACTGACAACCCAACACGATGGGCAGCACTTTGAACATATTTTATAAGTGGTCAGAAACTTGTAAATAACTCATGAAAGAATAAAGTTACGTTAAAACCAAGCACACCATTGTTTTTCTTGTGAAATGTGAAATAAGTTTGATGTGTCACATGACCCTCTTCCCATTGAAAAAACTAAAGTTGGATCCAAAATGGCCGACTTCAAAATGGCCGGCATGGTCACCACCCATCTTGAAAAGTTTCCCCCCTCCCATATAGTAATGTGCCACAAACAGGAAGTTAATATCACCAACCATTCCCATTTTATTTAGGTGTATTCATATAAATGGCCCACCCAGTAGAATGTGGGTTTAGCCAGTTTTTGCTCTGTGGGCTGCTGGCCCTGTCCGAGTCCGAAATCCCGCGCCTGCGCAGTGCGAATAACAATCCACGCAGGCGCATTGAGAGCCGCCGCCCGCCCGGGTCCCGGCTTCCTCAATGTGTGGATTGTTATTCGCACTGCGCAGGCGCCGGATTTCGGACTCGGACAGGGCCGGCAGCCCACAGAGCTAGCTGCCTGGCCCTGTCAATCAACTGAACAGAGGAGGGTTTAGAGGTGGGGATACGGCGATACTAGGTGCAGGGTTACTGCCCCCTGCACCTAGGAACATTCATTTGCATATTTTAAAACATTAATTTTCCGAAAAACAGCGCAACAGACAGCTATACAAATAACATATTTGTCATCAGGTGTCATTTGCGCATTGCAAATGTCACAAGGTTTTATAGCAAGATTTCTGATGACTGAATCCCTTTAACCTGTGGAACTCATCACCTGGTGAAGTGCGATCTGCTGCCCAGAAAAAACTGAACCTGTATGAGAACGAGTGATGGCAGTAACCATTACTCTTCCCCATACAATTGAGGTGATTTCTGAATGTAAATACAGCTCTTACCTCTTATGATGAGCAGGCAATTATCTGGAAGTAACCGTTTCTTCCCGATGATTTCCTGCTTGGTCCATGCATGTAAATGCATCTTTAGTTACCAGCATACGACTGGTTCACCTTTTGCTTGTTCATCGTTTGCACTTTTATATGGACCTCTTATTAGACCCAATAATCGGCCCCACAGTAGGTAAATCTGCCTTAAAGGCCTTATACACCTTTTGGAGGCAATTTTTTTAATGATTGCATTTTACTTATTTTTGGCTAAAAATCATATTTTCAATTGGTCTTGAATAAAAATAATGAGCTGTTCTGTCACAAAGGGTTAGGCTACTTTCACACTAGCAGCAGCACGGATCCGGCACCTAAAGGGTGCCAACGGATCCGTACTGCCGCTGATACATGTGTGGAGCCGGAGCAGCGCTCCGGCCCCACACATGTTACCACACACATTGGAACAAGACATACAGACATACATACACACATACATACTCACATACTCCAGGGACGCCGGCAGAACGTCTTCACACGCCTCCTGCGCGCAGTGATGACGATTCCCCACAGCGCCCTCTGCTGGGCGCAGTGGGGAAACGTCATAGCTGCGCGCAGGAGGCGCGTGAAGACATGCTGCCGGCGTCCCTGGAGTATGTGTGTATGTATGTCTGTATGTATGTCTGTAGGTATGTATCTATGTATGTAGCCGGATCCGGAATGACCCCCCATTGCAAATCAATGGAGGACAGATCCGGATTACTGGTGTGTCCACACCAAACGGATCCGTCCCCATTGACTTGCATTGGGGGTCATTCCGGATCCGTCTTGGTGCGGATGCCTGGACCGGAGAGCAAACCGCAGCATGCTGCGGTTTGTTCTCCGGTCTGAAGACGGAACGGAATGCTTTCAGGAGCATTCCGTTGTCTTCAGTTCAGTTTTGTCCCCATTGACAATGAATGGGGACAAAACTGAAGCATTTTTTTCCGGCATTGAGCCCCTATGACGGAACTCAATACCGGAATTTAAAATCGCTAACTGTTTTCATAAACACCTATTTAAGTCAAATTCTTATCAGTAAGATAAGGATTGCGCTATAATAAGTGTTTATAATGTCAGAGAGCAGAGATAAGGAGCCCGTCTGCTCCACAGATGACGGAGAAGACAGAAAATCCACGGATTGCTACTAGAGCATCTCAGCTCTGTACAGAGAAAAGGATTCCATATTTTAATAAAGACCAATTGAAAATATTATTTTTAGATCAAATTAAGCACACTACAATAATAAAAAAAAAATTCCCCCATAGCCTTTAAATCTTGGCCAATATACTGTAGGGTCATTACATTTTCCTAGCATTCATGGGTAATTAATATTCCTGCTGAGCCATTTGGCAATAGTAGGCACAGCCTAGGGGGAAGAGTTGGCACTGTTTTTGGAGAAAACAAATTGTTGCCTCATGAGAAATTGCCCATTATCACCAATCTAGGAAGCAGAACCATAAACATCACAGAATTCAGTTTTGGCTTTTACATTGTCACCAGTGTTTATTACAAGAAGGAAAATTCCCATTTTTATGTTACAGTTTATTTTATTCCACGTGCAAATGGCCATATATGTCATTCTACAATAAGACACACGTGCAAATGTGTTAAGAGCTATGCATGCTGATAAGAAGTCCTTTTGAGTTTTTTGAAACAACCAAGCTGCCTTGACTGCCAAGGGTATATTTAAAGGGAGTCTGTCACCTAACCTGAGTCTTTTAGACCGCTCAGATCAGGTTATAGACTCCTTTGCCCTCATTACAGTAGTACCTTTATTTGTTCTGTCCCTCACTGAGATCTTGAAAAATAGGCTCTTTAAACGTATGCTAATGGGGTTTGGCAAGTGCCCAGGGTCGGCGTTACTGCAGCAAGAGCCCAGGCCCCTCAGCGGTGTGCCCAGAAAAACACACCTCTTTCGCCCCTCTGGCCCACCCTTGTTTCCTATTATTACCTCCTCCTCTGCCTCCCAGATCTTGCGCCTGCACCGCTCCACACTTCTCTTGCTTCACTGCAGTCTTCTGGAGCCGCTGGTGACTTCCGCCCGCTGGATTTTGCGCTAAAGACAGGAGCATGTGCAGTCCAACTACCTGTTCCTCTGCCCATAATGGTCACAGCAGTGTGCAGGTGCAGGACAAGTGTGGAGCGCCGCAGGCACAAGATCTGGGAGGCAGAGAAGGAGGTAATAATAGGAAATAGGGGCGGGCCAGAGGGCTGAAAGAAGTGTGTTTTTCTGGGCACATCACCGAGGGGCATGGGCAGTAACGCCGCCCCTGGGAACTTGCCAAACCTTATTATCATAAGTTTAAGAAGCCTATTTTTTAAGATCTCAGCGAGGGAAAGAACAAATAAAGGTACCATTGTAATGTGGGCAAAGGAGTCTATAACCTGATCTGAGTGTTGTAAAAGGTTCAGATGAGGTGACAGACTTGCCAAAATTGGAATATATGTGCCCGAGCTCAGCTCTTGGTATTATATGAAAGCCAATCCTTGCTTTCAAATTATATATTTATTAAGGCTAGATGCAATAGTTGGGGTTCAGCACTGGTTCCAAGACATGGAGCAGGATGTAAATTTTTACTTCCCCATTCTGTGTCTGTGTAGGGAGAAAGGGGCTGCAAGTAGGAGCAGGAAGAACAATCACAGCATGTTACCGGGATAGAGGAACTTTTCTTCATGTTCTCATCCCCTATCTCTGATCAGTGAGGCAAGATTTGTCACCTCAAAGGGGAAGGTTTTTTTTGTTAAAGGAGAAGATGAACAGTTTTTTTTCAATAGACCATTGAGAATAAACAGGTAATTTGTTCACTCTATGACCCAGATGTTCTCTGGTATCTTAAAATGTGGATTTTTTTGGTATCTTCAACTGGGGTGATTTCCTGAAGAAATGTGTATGTAGACATCGGTAAAAAAAAAATTTTTTTAAGACGTGCATCTCAGGTATCACTTGGGTCAGACTTTTAGCCACAATTTTTTGTACAAAACATAACACAAAAAACAATATAGCTCCATCTATGAGTTCTTCTGCTTTGCAGCCTAGGAAACATGAGCAAATAATCACCAGGGTGTCACTCTATGATTGGTTTGTAAAGGAGACGCTTTCAAGAGTCCAAAGTGGAGAACCCTCTTTAACAAATCCAGATACCTTTACATATGTAGGTTGCCTTGTGAGAACATGGGAGGTCATTCCATGATTCAACTCCTCCCATAACTTCTGCACAGTGTTCGTTATCGTGATCATTGTTGGGTTCACCTTCATTCCAGTTACTGCAAGATAAGAAAAGTTACCTATTATTACAAAAAAAAATTTTACAATCATGTACCGGTATCTGGAAATTGTGTTTATTCTGTTTTTGAGCCCACTGCATTGTATTTGAAGCTCTTCCATGTGCTCCTGGGGCCCTGCAGCTGCACCGGAAAAGATTTGGCCACATCTTGCAAATCACGAACTAATCGAAGTTAATGGCTCTGCACCATGATGCAGGTTGCATATGTATTTTGCAGATCCGCAGTTTGTGGTCCACAAAATAGAAATGGTCAGCACCCAGCATACCCAAGCTAATGCCAGGGCATAATGTAATTGCCACTTGCTACAAATGACAGGGCTTTCCATGAAGCCTGGGTATTTCTTGGAAGAGAGACAACTTTTTTTTTTCAAAATCAACAGTTTTATTGCTATGATTATATCCTTGGGGGTCACCCAGAGTCACTGTGGCCTTGTTGGTTATGAGAAAGGACATTGACCGTCACCTTACCCCATGGCCTTTCCTCCTCCCTGTAACATGTCAGTTAGTTGCGTTTTCATTGCAACTTCCTTATTTTAGGTGTTAAAGGAAGTGTTTTGTGACCCTCTCCTGAAACCCATGGGCTCACAGATTTTTGCTCAGTACGGCATTTCTACGCTGGCACGTGACACACATGACTTGGTTAGAAATGCCAATGTCTTGCCCTCTGCATTAACAAAGGTTAAAAGATATATAAAGTTTAGTAACCAATTATTTTTATTGCTTCAATGCCAAAGTCAATTGCAGCTAAAGCAGTAATTTTAGAGGAATTTGTTCTGTACGATGAAAGAGTGCCTCCTAAAAGAGGAGATCGGCTGAATAGGAACATATTGTTATTACCATAGACTGCAATACTGTTTTATTGCAGTCTATAATATAAGCGATCCAATGACTGCATGTTAAACAAAAAGTAAAAAACTAAAGTTTTTAAAATCATTAACAAAAATAAAGACTTAAAAATTCTAATAAACAAAAAAATCTGGGGGTAAAAAATATCAAAATACCCCAAATTTCCATTTTTTTAATCAAAAATTCCTAATACCCCAAAATAGTACCTACAGTTTACCATATAAAAAAAAAATCTCTCACACTGCTTCATAGGTGGAAACAGTGCCTGGTACTGTTACTGCACTTTATGCTGGGTCCCATCAGAGTGCTTCAGTCCGGTTAGTCCAGGATCTATTAGGTCCCAGTGTTTCCCTACTAATAGTATTCACAAATGAAGCGGGTGGGCAGACCCTGACTAACATCGGTCAGGCTGTGCCCACCAGAGTTATACGTGAATACTACTAGTAGGGCACCACTGGGGCCTGATAGATCCAGGACTAACCGCATGTGATTCGGCTGAGATGAGCGCTCTGATGGGGCCCAGAATGAAGTACAGATGCAGTATCGGGGTCAGTTACATGTGAGTGAAGACACGGGGCAGTGGGGGACATTATTGGGGGCAGTGGAGGACATTATTGGGGGCAGTGGAGGACATTACTGGGGGCAGTGGAGGACATTACTGGGGGCAGTGGGGGACATTACTGGCGCAGTGAGGGAAGTTACTTGGGACAGTGGGGGACATTACTGGGGACAGTGGGGGAAATTACTGGGGGCAGTGGAGGACATTACTGGGGCAATGGGGGACATTACTGGCGCAGTGGGGGACATTACTGGCGCAGTGAGGGAAGTTACTTGGGACAGTGGGGGACATTACTGGGGACAGTGGGGGACATTACTGGGGGCAGTGAGGGAAATTACTGGGGGCAGTGGGGGACAATACTAGGGGCAGTGGAAAGATACTACAGTGTGCGCTGTAGGCACAATAGTATGCCCTGCCTCAAAATGACAAAGTGATAGCAGAATGTTCAAAATCTTTCTTAATTTATTGAAAAGGAAAAACTAAAATCTTGCATTGAGATAAGTATTCAGACCCTTTACTCAGGACTTAGTTGAAGCCCCTTTGGCAGTGATTGCAGCCTCCAGTCTTCTTGGGTATGATGCCACAAGGTTTGCACACCTGGATTCGGGGATCTTCTGCCATTCTTCTCTGCAAATCCTCTCAAGCTCTGTCAGGTTGGATGGGGACGGTCGGTGGGCAGCCCTTTTCAGGTCTCTCCAGAGATGTTTGTTAGGGTTCAAATCAGGGCTTTGGTTGGACCACTCAAGAATATTCACAGAATTGTCCCTAAGCCACTCCTGTGTTGTCTTGACTGTGTGCTTAGGGTCATTGTCTTGTTGGAAGGTGAACCTTCTGATCATTCTGAGGTCCACTCTGGGTCAGGTTTTCATTAAGAATATCTTTGTACTTTTCTCCATTCAGTTTTTCTTCAACCCTTACCAGTCTCCCTGTCTCAGCCACTGAGAAACACCCCCTCACTCTAGAGATGGTATCGGGCAGGTGATGAGCAGTGCTTGGTTTCCTCCAGACAACACAGGCCAAAAAGTTCAATCTTGATTTCATCAGACCAGAAAAACTCTGTTTCTCACAGTCTGAAAGTCCTTTAGGTGTCTTTTTGTAATTTTTAGGCAGAATTTCATGTGTCTTTTACTGAGGAGAGGCCATTCTGCCATAAAGCCCAGATGGAGTGCTTCTGGAAGTTCTTCACGCAGGATGTTTGGAGCTGAGCCAGAGTGACCATTGGGTTCTTGGTCACCTCTCTTACCAAGACCCTTCTTCCCCAATTACTTAGTTTGGTGGAGCGACCAGATCTAGGCAGAGTCTTGGTTGTTCCAAAGTTCTTCAATTTAAGAATTATGGAGACCATCGTGCTCTTGGGATCAGTTTAGCAGAAATTGTTTAGTACTCTTTCAAATCTGTGCCTTAACACAATACTGTCTCTGAGCTCTACAAGCAGTTCTTTCCTCCTCATGGCTTGGTTTTTGCTCTGATATGTATTGTCACCTGTTAGACCTTATGTAGACAGGGCTGTGTTTTTCCAAATCATGTGAAATCACCTGAATTTACCACAGGTGGACTCCAGTTAAGGTGTAGAAACATCTCAAACATGATCAAGAAAAATAGGAAGCCCCCAGAGGTACATTTCATGTGTAATAAAAAAGGGTGTGAATATTTATGTCTATCTGTTTTTCCTTTTTAATACATGAGCAAAAATTTATAAAATTCTGTTTTCACTTTGTCAGTAAGGGGTTCTAAGTGCAGATTGATTGGGGAAAGCTTGATTTTTTAAAAAAAATTAAAGCATAAGGCTGCAACATAACAAAATGCGAGAAAAAAAGAGAATGGGTCTGAAGACTTTCCGAATGCATTGTAAAATTTGTATCACTGCATAGAAGTCATGAATGAATTGCTAGCCATTTGCAATGAAGGTCCAGATGTGTTGTTACCAGATGGGGGTGTGTCCCTACACAGTCTGACACTGGCAGCACTGATTGGATACTGGCAGACTGTGCAGGGACACACCCCCAACTGGTAACATTCAGATAGACCTGCATTGCAAGCTGTTCGCTATTCATTTATAACTTCTAGCTGGAATAATAAAGGAATAGTACAACATAGAGTTATAAGAACAGATGCTCCAGATTTATTATTACAAAAGGAGTGTAAGTATTTACTAAAACAGACATGTCAGGGTAGGTGACAGCTCCTCTTTAAATACATGTTACGTGTAGCAAATACTGACAAAGGGGTTCTATGTGCTTTTACTATTGATGAGCTAACCTCAGGATAGGTCATCAATATCAGATCGGTCTGGGGTCCGACACTCGGCACCCCCACTAATCAGCTCTGTGAGGAGACAACGCATGCAGTGTGCATGTGCCGCCTCCCTTCTCTCTTCCTGCTCACCGCTGTTGTCTATGGCAAAGACCATAAACTCCTTTGTAGGAGAACCCATAACAAAGAACAACCCCTTTATTGACATTCATTTACTCCCTTAGCATGTTGTACCTTTACTGTTTTTACCTGTATGTCAGAGGTGAACCATCTGTCCATTCCCACATATCAAGATTATCAGGATTTCGTTTCAGCCCTAACCAGTATCTTCCTTTTTTTATGAATGGCAATAGAGAAGACTGGAAATAAATAAAATAAATAAAAATTATGGGGACTTAAAGGGTTGTTCCATATCATACATTGGGGGCAAATCACTTTCTCAAAAACGGAGCCCGCAAAGAGAAGGAGAGCAGACTGCGCATGCGCGGCCGGCCTCCATTCATTTCTGTCAGACTGCTGAAAATAGCCGAGAGATGGCTTAGCCACTTCCATCAGCCCTATAGAAGTGAACGGAACAGGGGCTGAATTTGCGAAGTGCTCCGATGGAAAATGGAAATGATTGGAGCGCAGCCGCGCATGGTAGTTGTGTCCTTCACTTTGAGGGCTCCATTCTAAAGATAGCAGGTCCCAGAGGGTCCCAGAGGTGAGACCTGCACCTATCAGACATTGGGGGCATGTCCAAAATGGGACAACCCCTTTTACATGGGTGTCAGGGAATAATGGGGACCATTTGCAAACAGATATACGCCACTTTTATGGTGTATATCTGGCACAGATTCTGTCGCACACCATGGTGCGGCAGAATCTGCGACTTCTTCCCTGCTAATGGCAAGTCTAAAAAGGGACGGAACAGGGCATTCCTGGTTTAGGAGTAGAAAATGGTCTAAATGTAAGGCAGCATTGAAGCTGTCTTACCTTTAGAATCGGCGGTGGATACGCCAAAGTTATGGAGAAGCCAGAGCCTATACATAACTTCGGCGAATCCATCGCCAGCACAGGGGCTTAGACACCGGTCATCAAGTGGGCCCCACTTCCCTCAGTGCTTTGTGGCCAGGAGCAGGGAAGCACATAGCCTTCGTGCTGCCTGAGGCAAAAATTGAAACAGCACCCCCCCCCTCCATACCAAATTCTTGACCTAACCCCTTCCCTCCAGCCAGAGGTGCAACTTAACCAGCATGCACTTTCTATAATACCGGTATCTTCTCATGTGCTACAAGGGTCTTTGGGCCCCCTCAGGCTCCTGGGCCCAGTTGAGGCTGCTACCTCTGCACCCCCTATAGCTTCACCCCTGCTTCGACACAAAAATAGCACTGCGTTCATGGCTAGTTTTTCATCAAATGTGATAGAATATTTCAAAAGCATCAGAGATAATGGTGACCTTCAGGCTTACAGGACTTACCATTTCGAAGCTGTTTTTGATTATAAGGAGGATCCCATTACGCTCTGCACACATATCTTTGCTCCTTTCCCATGTTTCGCTTCTTGTGGAGAAGTAATAACAGTTGGATTTAATCAGTTTCCATCCAGCAGGACATTTTGTGCAGGTGCCTTCTGTGATGTCCACTATGGAAGAGAAAAAATATGAGGCCTAAGAATGACATGGAAAGTGGGAGCTATGGTACACACGAATACCTACTTAGGCTTCTTTTACCAGCATGGTATAGTTCCGGCAGAGAACAGCCTGACAGAGATCTCTGGTTCCAGGTGTTACCTTCCAGCTTTATTGACTTCAATCAGGTCCGGTGGAGATCTGGTCACTCCCCAGCAAATATGGCGGGATTTGGCCAGACAAAAAACGTTGCGTGCAATGCCTGATCCAGAGAGCTCTGGCAGAGAACTATACCGAAAGTGTGAAACTAGCCTTGTGAATATTATTTGATCTAAGAACTTGAGTGGTTAATATGGACATTTCTAACCAAAAAGATCCACAGTTGCCAACAGTCACCTACAGTAGAGCTATCGATCTGTGTTTAGTGAAGGTCCCATCTCATACATATAGCCATATCTGGTATGGTAACACAGCCCAATCAAGGTTGAGTTTCAGAACCTGACACATCAACATATTTGCCAGCTACTCCAGAAGGTCCAGGAGGCTCCCAGAAAAAGAGGAGATCCTCTGCACTCTCAGAGGAGCTGATAAATCTCCCAGGCACCGCACTGTTGACAAGGATAGTCTAGTTGGGATCCCATCAATCATATGTTGATGACCTGTCGTAAATGTGCAGATCACATTTTGCTGGCGTCAAAATTGATAGAGTCATGTGAATGCCCGCTAATAGAAACCAGACAGTTTATACATCTGTTCCTCCCAAAGAGGTAAGGATCTTCAGAGTGGAATAATGGCCACCTCAGAAGGCAGTCATAAATGACTTTTTCTTACAAATGAATATACACTCTAGTAGTTCAGAGCGGCAGAGACAAGTATTTTGAGTGAACATTACCTCTATCTTTTATCTTTGACAGATCGCCCATGATGTTGGAAACTGAAAACAGATATCAGAAAATTAACTTGCAGGTTGGTTGTAACCCCTGGACATAAGCGGTATATACTGTGATTAATTGAGTTTTCCCATCTAATAAATATAATTAATTATTGGGGCTCCCAGGAGCAACTTCTGTCCCACCAGCAGCTGCCACAGGCATCCATGGGGAGATTGAATAACGAGGTGGCCGCACATGTGTGCTTGGCTCTCTTCATTCATGTTCCTGGGATTTCCAAAGCTACCACCTCTTAATGCAATCTGTCACTGGGTGTGTAATACCCCAGAGTGGTATTACCATTTCTATACCCTGCTACAGTCTCTAATGGGCTAACCATAATGGCATCTGTGTATTTATTCCAGGTCCTCTTACACTGTGCATTAATTGTTCTACTATGTAAATGTTATTTGTTGTATTACATGTCATATGCCTGGTTCATCAGCAGGTGGCAGCGGATATATGGCAGAGAGATCTTTAGAACTTATCATTACAATCTCCCCCTTTTGGGCAGAAGTGGGGCAGTCCCGTTTCCTACTAAGGGAAAGGCTGCAGGAAGTTTTCCAGTCAGTTTTAGTCTAGTCTAGAGTTGGATGGAGAGGAGAATCACCCTGACTCCTTACAGATTAACCGACAGAGACACCCCACTCCAAAGGTACCAGAACAGCCCTAAAGTCCAGCGACCAGATTAAAGCTGAGTTTAGCAGAGAGATAAAGCAGAATATTTAAGTTTGCCTGCCAGTTTATGCCAAAACCTGCTGGAACCAAGAGAAGCACCACTTCTTGTACAGATGCAAGTAGATTCATGTAAAGCTGTTGAACTTTATAAGAGTCTGGACTCAACTATTTTTCCACCTCCACCATTACTCTACCCTTTATTGCTTCGGGGCCTAACCCTGGGGAGCGACGGTATCCAGTTAGGAGCACTGTGGCACACACATAAAACTATTGACGCCGCACCACACCACTCAGAATTCCAATAAACCTGGGACATAATCAGCCCTGGGGGGTTGACATGTTGTAGATGCACAGCATATAGACCAACACGCTTAAAACCCATCCTTCCAAATCCTGCATTGTCAGCCCATAGCGGAGGCATGGTGGCTGAAGCTGGAGAGGATGGGAGTGGTGGTGGCAATGAAGGTGATCGTAGTTCTCAAGGTGGCTAATCCCTATCCCTCTAGCGCTCCCAAGTCTGTTCATGCAGTGCATGAATGACGCACCCTTTATTTCTTAGGTGCACATCCCAGGGTGCAAGGCAGAAGGGTAGGCGTATAGGCCAGCAGATGGTGTAGGCAATAAATAGGTCAGTTTGATTGTAATAAACTTTCTCACTTTACAGAGAACATGATGGGAGTTACAGTAGAAATACAAACAGTAAGCACAATTCTCAGGTATTTAACAAAACATGATTATCCGAAAGGCTATATATAGGAGGTGGCAATGATGGTAGTAGTCCTCCCTGATTATCTCTGTAGATACACTATGCAATCTTCCCAAATCAACCAGAGTTGTGCAACCACTCTCAATATACTGCACTTTCTGCAATTCCCACTTGTAGGGTGTAGGCCTTAGATCTGGATGGCCAGGAGGCCTCAAAAGTGTGATGGGTGCAAGATGCAGTTAATTAACCCTCACCAGAAGCAGTAGTCTTTTGCCATAAATGTGCATTTAACTTACTGTCTCTACGTACAGCTTTTTTGGGGGTTATCAACCATCTGCAAATATCTGTTCTTCTTATCTCAGGTGTATTTTCTCAGTTCAATTGCTCTTTGGGCAGCTTTTCAGTCTCAGGGATGAAGGTTCCTTGGACTAGGCCTAGAGGTAAGCGCTTAACATATGCACATCCTTCCTCTAGGCCTGCTCAGCAAAAACTCCTAACCAGGGGTGGGACCAGGCCATCAACCTAGCAACTACACTAAAGAACTGTCAGTGAACTGCTTGCTATCTATACACAACCATCTGGGATACACAATGTAAAGAAAAAGAATACTTTAACCATTTAAGTACTTTACAAGAAATTTACAATATTAACTCTTTAGCAGTGATCCTCGGGGTTACTGCACAATGATGATGTATTGTATATGTAGATGTATTGTATATGTAGTCTTTGGATAATTACCTGATTTCCAGAGCTCCGAGACATCGTTTTTAATAACTGGATCTGAAACTGGGGATAGGAAACATTGAACAGAGATCGTCAGGTTCTGGTTTGTATTTCAGAATTGAAAGCACAATGTCAACACTGGCACATTGGACCAGACATATCAAATGTGGTGAATATCTTAAATTTCGATTTAAGTCGTCTGATTTGATTTGGATGCAGAGATTATTTTGACCTGAATCGAAAGTGCTCTGATTGTCTCTCTCTCTCTCTCTCTCTCTCTTTGTCTCCTTATAATATAATCTTAAAAACATTACTTGTCTGGTGGGGTATTTTATTAGGGGGGTACTTGATACAGTGATCGGTTTAATTTACTATTTGTAAGAGCCACACTTCTTGTGATGTGGTGGCCGTTTTAGCTAGGTAAGACATGCAGCCATATTGGTCAGCACATTTATCGGATCAGATGTGGACCCATTCAGTTCAATGGGGCCTCAAAAAATGCGGAAAGAACACCGTGTGCTGTCCACATCCGTATGTCTGTTCCTCAGCCCCGCAAAAAAATATAGAAACATGTCCTTTCCTTGCGGGCAAGGATAGGACATTTCTGAAGAAGAAAAAAAAAATGCCAGCAGGCTTTCAGCTGGGATCCGTATTTTGCGGATCAACGATTTGCGGACTGCAAAAACAGCAATGGCCTCATGCATGAGTCCTTAGCCTGATGCCTCCTTCTTTTCATTCCTTAATGTTTTGAATATTACAATATAATATCACATCATATCTTATTTTACAATGCTGTGTTACGTTTTATCAGCTGTAGGTTAGTTACCATTATATTTCAGAACTGACAGTTCATCGTTCATGGTCGAGTCTGGAAAAGGAAGGAAAAGTATGAGTTCCTGTTGACAGATGTACAGATGTACAAATGAAACTCAAAAATGATGGAGCAAATGTCAGATGAAGCCACCACACAGGATGCAGCTGCCCCATTTTTTCAATAGAATGAACACCTATGTGATCGATGGGCATATTGAAGCAACACATCATAGAGGATTGACAGATGAGAGCTGCTGTGATCTGATGGGAACCATAGCAGATGTGAAGTGAGAGGTATCTCTTTCTGTCTATACTATGCTCATCTCTGAGGTTAAGTGTGGTATGTTCTGCTGACATTCCCCTTATGGTGTACCATGTTGTGGCATCCAAATAATACAGTCATACACTGCTCAAATAACGTTGCCCAGACAGTTGCCAAAATAACACTTTCCAATGACTTTCCATAGCTTAAGGCAGAACATGTGGGATCAAGGTACAGTCTCTCAAGGCTTAGGCCACCAGGGCCAGAGGTTTCCCCTTCAATAGTGACACATGAAGCAGGAACTTAAAATCTTATGTGGTTAAAACGGCGGTACCAAATCACAAGGGCTTAGAAACAAAGCCACAAGGCTGAAGCCCTGGCAAAAATTTTATGAAGGCCTTCAACATCAAACTACAAGGGAAACTGCAGCATAGGCGGCAAAGCTCTACAGCACCAAAGGGGTTTGTCCCACCACTGGTATGTACACACATATTGTACATCTTCATGTTTAATACTTACAATGTCCAAATAGGATTCCAGTAAGGATAGCCAAAATGATAAATATGACGCCCAGTATAGCCACGAGAGCTAGGGCCATCCAGCCATGACTCTTCTTTGTATGTCTTCCTGGTTTGAAAAAAAGGAGAAAAGAGACCATATTCAAGGCAATGAGTGTGAATCTAGACAATTCCTAGAATAACCCTTAGAGAAAGTACAGACGTACAATCTACTTAAGAGGTCATAGCGGCTAGTTGGGTAAAGCAGGCCAGCACTAAAGGGGGGATGAGGACCCACTTGCTTTTAAACCTTCTCATCTTGCCAAATGGGGTCTTGCTGGCAGGTGGACCTTTCCAACTATGCTGGACCCAGAGCCCTAATGTCTCTAATGATGATGTGAAGCTAGCCTTACCTGTCAGTTGACTGCCTAGCAAAAAGCCCATTCATAAACCTATATTGGTAGGTAATGTCTTTGTTCTCACCTGTGTGGCTAAAAAATCCTTCATTGAAGTAAGCTGAAGATCCATCCAGATCTAGGTGAAAAGAAAAATGTACATAATTATGTAATTAACTCTTATATCACTCATGGGTCCTGATTTATCATTCTTTCACTCCAGAACTCTGGCTTGAAAAGGTCACAAAATGGGGGCTTTGTGAGTTTTTGGACTCACGCAAAGATTTTGTGACTTTTTTGCATTTTTACACCACCCAGTCTAGTTTTGAAATATGGGTGGGAAATTGGACGTGGTTTGTTATGTTAATGAGCTTCACTCCAGATTTATCACTGAGACTTTTTTTTTTAAAAAGTTGCAAAAAAGTCACCATCACTGAAGTAGGAGGGTGGAGTAGGAAAACTGGAGGAATTTTTTTTTGTAGACAAAAATTTAATTTAATTTAAAATTAGAAATCCGAACCGAGATACCAAACCTGACTTAGGATTCCTAATTTTAAATGTTTTTAAAGAAACGCAGAAATTAATACCAAATGAATTCACCGAACTCTCGTGCAACTTCGGATGAAACGAAGTATCTGGCAGCACCGTGGTCAAATCACAGCAGAGACGCCCACTGAGAAACCCTGGCGTCTCCACCTTAGCAAGGATCAAACCAGGCCCCACACACAGGACAGAAGGGTTTCTGCCTCAACCCCTTTCAATGACCCTTGGGCCATTTTTCCACTGCTTCATTTGCTAAAAGTTGTTTTTTAAGAGGGTAGAGTCCTGACCAAGTTTTCACCTCCAGTAGAAGAGGGGATGATCCCAACTAAGACTGAGCCCCTTCTTGCCCTGGGCTCCATAGCAGTTGCATGGTCTGCCGCTATGGTAGTTACGCCCCTGCTAGAGAGGGATGGTAGATGGAAGTAGGGAGGTGGCAGTCTAGTATTTGGTAGACCATACAGAGGGGTATTGCAGAAAGTGAGATCACAAAGGTGGGAACTAAGTAGGTTGTTTATGATCAGAAATATGCCTATATTAGGGGTATTTCTGGTGCAGATTGCGGCGTAATGGTTATTTGCGCCGCAATCTGTGATTTTTCCCCACTCACAATAGGTCTAAAAAAGTGGGCATGGTGTGTGCTATCGAGTGGAAAACTAGTTTGAGGGTAAGATAACTCACTGAGGGGCTATGCTTTCCTGCACTAGACTGACTTTTAAAAGGGTTGTCTTGTCAGAGAAGACCCCAGCAGACAGAAGTTGACAGAGCAACCAGCCAGTGCAGTAAAACTGTAGTACTGGATGGCGGCCATTCAGATGAATGTCTATGTATGTATGTATGTATGTATGTATGTATGTATGTATGTGTGGGACAGCCCTCCTCTATGACATCCATAGCCCTAACAGGACATATTGACAGGGTTTATTTTAATAAAAGAGGGAAATTCAGCCAAAAATAATCGTGACTTGTCAAAAGGAAATGTGGTATTTTTGAATTCCGTTGGTTTTAGACCCAAGGGTTACAACTTTTTAGAATGTGTCCATCTCTGGTTACTTTCTACTGTTCAGATATTTTCATTAGTACAGTAGACAGCTGAGATACAAAATTGTTAGTAAAGTGCTAGTGACTTGAATGCTTTTGTCCAAATATTGGATTTTTATTTTAATGGTTAAGAAGAGGTTGACATTGAAGGATGTTAACCTTTTTGAGGACAGGAGCCATGCATAACAGCAAAATTAGAAAGGAGACATTGACGTTGACTTGACATGGCAATGGATAAGAATTACGTAAGACAGTATTTTCCCCTACATTAATGTGAAAGTCCCTATCAATCTTATAAATATTACTTTTGCATCCATTATTCTAATTATGGGATATGGGACATGATGCAGGAGAAATGAAATTGTCAAAGTCATGAAGGAACCTTGAGTGTATTAGACAATAGCATATCTGAGATGTTCAGTAGTCTACAAGTCTCTGTCCCTTTATATAACCAAAAACAACATGTTAAGCAAAATTAGGATAGCCCTCTTGAAAGGTTGAGTGACTTAGAAGTCAAAGGGTGGCAGACGTTGATAGTACTATCCAGTAGTACTGATGATAAGAGCATTGTGAAAATGATAGGAAGGAAAGAGGATGAAAAATAGAAAGGAAAAGCAATTTCCCATTAAGAACAGAGAAGCTTATCTTCTACTCCTGCACAGTTTCTATTTTTTAACATTGACTGTTGGACCTTTAACCCTAAAGCTGGAGAACTTGAAATATTGAAGAAGGGTTGAGGTTTAATTAGGACATACGAAGTGCCCCCATAAAACTTACACTTCACTGTATTACATGTTCATTCTTGACTCCATAGGCTTTGGGAACAAATGGTTCCCTTAGCTCAAACGTTCCTTATATTGTAATCCATCAGATGAAGGATTGACTAGAGTCTGTGGTGAGCCCTTTGCTCTTATTATATTAGTTGTCCAGAATCCTGAAAAAAAACTAGGTTTTAACCAGTGCAAAAACGATACTGGCAGTTCCCCAAATGGTTTTTTACACACATAAGATTTTGATGTAAATATCTAATTCCAAGAAGAGCCTGCAATCTTGGAAGGTCTATGGTCTTTGTTACTGAGGTAAGAGGTCAATAAGTAGATCTAGTATTCCAGTTAGGCTGTTCATACAGCTATCCAATCCTATGGCCCGGTGTTTTCTTATAAGCACTGGAAATCTGTTAAAACAAGATGCTTACAAGTACTGATTAGCCCAATAACAGCTTTATCTGCTGCAGAGTTTGGAATTTTTATCTCTTTCAATTGCAGAGAACATAGCTCAGAGGGATCCCTGGGCTAATGAGATCCAAAACACTTAAACAGATGATTCTATAGACCCAAAAATAAAGTTCTTAAGAACTTAAGAAATGTCCTTCAATGAAACTGATAATTATGGCCTCCCATCAGACAATTATATCTAACCCTGTATCTTTATCTGTTACTCCACCTTTGGTTCCCACCACCCATGTTTTTGTTACCTGTGTTGGATTCATCCAATGATTGCTCATAAGAAGTCTTCATTTTTTCCAGTGGCAGCAGGCTACGTCTCCTCTGACTGTCACTGTCTTCTGTATGAAGAGTTATGCACACCTCTGTACCACAAATACATCACATGGCCAACCTCATGTCCATTTGCCCCTTTATACTTCCTGTGCACAATGAGAATAATACACAAGCAGATAAAGTGTAGAAAGACTAGAGGAAGCTGGTGGAAAATGCTGATTCGGCTAAGCATGGACAAACATGAAGTTTTGCTTATGTTACTCTAATATTGGACATTCACAGGGATAGAGGAGTATTCTTAAGAAATAGGGTTATATCATATTTACACAATTCTATGATATTCAAGAAGCTTCACTTCCTTCATTAGGTTCCACTTTCACAACCATTTTTTGATGGTTCCAAAACATCTCAAATTAGAAATTCAGCAATTTTGCAAGTTATTACCTTCTTAATCTAAATGTAAAATTAATTTCTATTCTATATTTAATAGGTAAAGGTTCACTGTTGATTTTTGGGATTGTAATAGTGCAGTTATTATAAGATATAGGCTTTATTGCTATTGTTTACCTTCAAATTATATTATTTTGGTCCTTTTACACCTTATCATGCCCTAACACTGCAGCAAGGGTGTTCTATTAGAGTAAAAACCTGTTTTGGGTATTTTAGATTGTATTCTGTTTTTTTTTCTCTGTGGTATAACAATGAATATTAGATGGATATATCTACATATTGGCAGGGGTGGACTGGGAACTTAAAGTGGCCCTGAAAAAAATACTAAAAGTGGCCCCATTTTCTAGTCGGGTCCAAATTGATGGAAGGCAGGGCCAGCAATACCATATTGTGACACATTATACCACCCCAACAGAGACAAATACCACAGTCCATCACAAAATACTGCCAGCAGCACAAAATACATCACCAGAAACTTCCAATGGCCGGCCCTGAGGAGGGCCCAGGAAGCCCCCTGGGCATCAGCCCACTGGAAAATTTTCCTGTATGGTCTATGGCCTATCTGCCCCTGCATATTGGTGAGTGTGCATGCTTGCTCTACTTTCTGGACAGCCCTTCCTGGACGATCAGATCACAGGGGGTCAGTGTGTGGCCATCATAGTACAGTGGCTGTTTGCTTTGCCTTCCTCCTCTTCTGTGAGTCCCACCGCTTGTGTGATCTCAGGACTGCCTTGCCTGCCTCAGCTGCCTGGTGTGGTGGTCCATGCTTTATAATACATCCAGTATATACATACGTTGTACGTGGTGTGGTGGACTGGAGTGAAGTCAGGTAAATGAGTTAAATCTAGAGACTAGTCCTGACCTAACCTCTCATAATCCTATAAAAATTCTCCTGCTATTTGTTTTCACCATCTCTGTCACACTTCTGGCCTGTGTTACACAGGTTGCCACTTGCCACCATCTTAACACCATCTGTGGGAAGAGCAAGAGTAAGGTAACTTTCTGCATAGAAAATTCCTCAACATATCTGGCCAAAATACATACCAGCAAATTGTGCAGATCTTGGCTGGCTGCAGACTTGCCTTGCCACAGATTTAACCCTTTACATTGTAAAATATAAAATCTATGGCGGAAACCCACAACTTTGCAATGTAAGGCTAGTTTCACAATAAATTGTTCTGGCAGGCTGTTCCACTAGATAGGGGTGCACCTAGCCCTTCTGCTGGCTGAGACGAAAATTGAAATGGCTCCCTACTCCCCCTACTCCCATGCCATATTCTCAACCTAACCCTTTCCGCCTAACATTACATACAGTACTACAAAACATACAGGGTAATACAGTACCACATGCCTCTTACATCCAGTGACGTGTCCTCTGATGTCAATGTTCTCTTTCCTCATCTTCTCCATTCAGACCAGACCGCCATGATGATTTCTTTCAGTTTAAGAAACAGACATCTTAGTTTCCTACTTTTCCATCATCCTCCCACCTTCTGAACACCCCATCCTGCCACCACCAATACTCAGACACTGTGCTCCCCAATACTGTACTGCAGAAACAGTCCCCCTGAAAATACTAGTACCATACATAACTGTGCCCAGCAAAAAGTGCTCCTGACACTAATAGTATAAACATAATGTCCCCCAAAAATAATTGTGGTAAGCGGATACTGTACCAAGGTGCTCCCCACAGTATTAGTGTTCCCAAAAGTCCCACCAATAGTAATAATTTAATGCCAGAGTGCACTTAATAGTAATAATGCACCTTCAATGCCCCCAAAAGTAATAATATACCCACTGTGCCCCAGAAGTAATAATGCCCCATAGTGCCCATACTAGTAATCATGTTCACCTTAGTCCCACAGTAGTAATAAAGCTCACCATAAAGCCCCCCGTAGTAATAATTCTCCTTTTAAAGTGTGACAGTAGAAAAATGCCCCCTAATGTGTACCAGTGCAAAATAAAAAATGCTCACTTATAATGTGCGCTACTACACAAAATACCCCCTTATAATATGAGCCAGGACAAGAAATGTCCACTTATAATGTGTGCCAGTACAAAAAATACACCCTTACAATGCGTGCCAGTGCAAAAATCCCCCCTTTATGTATGCCAGTACGAAAAATTGTCCCTTTATAATGTATGCCAGCACGAAAATTCCACCCTTCTGTGTGACAGTACAAAAAATATCTACTGTTAAAGCCAATGTCCCCATAGTGCCCCATAATGTGTGCTAATGCCCTATTTGTGTGCCAGTACAAAAAATACCCCCTTTTAGTGCCCCCAGTTGAGCTAATGTCCTCATAGTGCCCCTCATAATACGTGCCAGTACAAAATGCCCATAGTTAGTTCCCCCAGTTAAGCTAATGTCCCCATAGTGCCCGCTATAATGTGTGCCAGTACAAAATGCCCATAGTTAGTTCCCCCAGTTAAGCTAATGTCCCCATAGTGCCCGCTATAATGTGTGCCAGTACAAAATGCCCCTATTTAGTGCCCCTAGTAGATGTCTCCATTGTGCTCAACTCCCTCCCTTCCCCATCGTGGCCCAACAGCATGGTGCCAAATAAAAAAAAAAAGAGAAGTGGTGCAGGCCTCTTCAGGCTTGTGCCCTGTGGTGTACACTGCATGGCGCAGGTGGCACGATGATGATGATGTAATTGTGCCGGCTGCTGGATACAGGCACTAGGCCTGAAGCCTTCCCAACAGGAAAGGGGCAGGGAGACGTTGATCATGTGCCCTGCTGCAGCATTCAACTGTATTGCCATCCTGAGGACAGCAATACAGTTGAATATAGAGAGATGAGCGCTTCCACAATGGTGCTGGGAAAGTAGTGGAGAAGTAATGAAGGGTGCACTGTTTATGCACAGCCGCCCTCCATTCATGTCTATGGGGCCGCCGAAAATAGCCGAGCACTGGCTTGGCTATTTCTGTCGGCCCCATAGAAATTAATGGGAGCGGGGGCTGCATATGCGGTTTGCTCCCATTCACTTGTATCAGAGCAGCGGGGAGCAGCACTTGGTAGTGGCCAGACCCTGGGAAATCCAGGATCCTCAAGCCACAACTCTCCCTGCTCCATTCTCGTTCTCATTTCAGATAATGTGGGAATATCCTAGCGATATGCCCCCATCGCCTGTGATGGTAATAACGCCCTTTAGGTTCCCTGTCCCGTCCCCTGCACTTTGACTTGGTCAGGATATTTAAATACAAGGCTAAGAGAGCAAACTGAATCTTTACCTGAGGTGAAGAAAAACCTACCCATGATACTGAGGACGGCAAATTTGCCATTAATGTCAGCATGCATATATAAGAATGCCCAGTCCAATATACTTGGCAAGCTAGGGAACGGCTCTTCATATTTGCTATATGAATAAACAAAACTATGTCATTCGTTAGAAAAGCAGATGGATAATCAGAGGTGTAACCTGACGTTCCTGTGCCCCAATATAAAATCTGTAAGAGGGCTCTCCACCTACATGTTCCATGCTGGTATCTTCTTAGGTATCACCAGGGACTGGTGTTATTGCTTGTCCTGCACCTCGGCTATATAATGCAAACTGGATCATATTTAAAGTGATAATAGGGGCCCCAAGAAGAACTACATAGGACCCATAACTTCACTGGGGCTTAAAGGGCATGTGTCAGCAGATTTGTACCTATGACACTGGCTGACATGTTACATGTGCACTTGGCAGCTGAAGACATCTGTGTTGGTCCCATGTTCATATGTGCCCGCATTGCTGAGAAAATTATGTTTTAATATATGCAAATGAGGTTCTGGGAGCAATGGGCTCAGCTCTCACTCCAATGGTAACGCCCCCATTGCTCCTAGAGGCTCATTTGCATATATTAAAACATCATTTTTCTCAGCAATGCGGGCACATATGAAGATGGGACCAACACACATGTCTTAGCTGCCAAGTGCACATATAACAGGTCAGCCAGTGTCATAGGTACAAATCTGCTGATAGATGTCCTTTAACCCTTTCATGACCGGACCTATAAAAGGCCTGAATGTCCAGGCAACTTTTTGTGATTTGGGCACATGGTGGCTTAGTGACCCTAATTTTTTTTTTCGTTTGAATACGAAAATATTTTTTGCAATTTTTTTTACTTGACACTTAGGACTTATTATTAGAATGTTTTTTTTAAAGATATTTTATATTTTTTTAGGTTTAATTTAGACAAAAACCGCTAATTCTTATTAAAAAAAAAGGATTTTTTTTTAATTATAGATTTTTTTTTTAAATATTAAAACTGACGCACAAATTAATTATTGCAATGGGTTCCCTATTTGATGACGATCATTTTGATATATAGCATGTATAGATTTTATTTGACGGGGCGACTATGGTGACTGTTTTCATTGGCGACTGCGTGTTTAATTTTTGTTTTTTTTTACACTTTTTTTGTTTGTTTTTTATTTATTTTTTTTACTTATATATTAATTTATTTTTGACAACTAATATGTCCCCCAGGAGGTCATTAAAAGACCTCTGGAGGACTGACTTTTTTTTTTTTCTTTTTTTAACACTTTTTTTCCCACTGTTTCCACTGTAACTGGGGCATCCACAGGAGCCCCAGTTACAGAGGAAAACAGCCCCCTGGGGGCTTATTACATAGAGGCAGAGCTGATCAGGGTCTCCTTAGACCCTGCAGCACTGCTCTGGCCCCGAGACACCCGGCGGTCACGTGACCGCCGGGACTAACACAGGAAGCAGCGCTGCCGCTTCATTCCTGCTGCGCCGGCTGAGCAGGTAAGTCTCTCCTCCGGCTTAGGAGAAGACAGAAGCGGTAATAAACCGCTCCTGTCTTCTCCTCAGGGTCCCCGCTCTGTCTGTGAGCCGGGACCCGACCTGCTCCTGCTAGATTGCAGGAGCAGGAGCTTTAATCCCAGCGCTGATCAGCGCTGGGATTAAAGGGCCGCCTGCACGTCTATATACGTGCTATCTGCACGGGGCATGTGCAGATAGGACGTATATAGCCGTATGGCGGTCGTGAAGGGGTTAAGGAATCTGATTATCTCATATAACTATTTTTCATTGGTCTAGAAACCCTGATGTGCAGAACTTCTTATTATCATGCATGTTCCAGGAAGCAGCACTTACAGGGCACCAGATCATAGCTGACATTATGGAATGTGAAGGATGGATGATATTAGTCTGTTTGTGTTCATCTATCTCCAAGGCATATAAAGTACATTTACTAGTCAGCTAAGCACCAGCAGGGTGCACCACCAATGAGGCCAGGCAGGGGTGTAGCGAAAGGCTCATGGGCGCTGGTGCAAGTGTTCAGCTTGGGCCCCCCTTCCCTCAGTGCTTGGTGGAAAGGGGCAGGGGAAGCACATAGCCTTCGTGCTGCCTTATCCTTAATTATTGCTACAGAAAATAGGTTTTCTGCGATGTTGTTGGAACAGGAAAGGTTTCCAGACCGATTCCTGCTGATTCATGTTTATTGATAATCTGTTCCGTTTCCACTAGTTCCTCTTATCAGCTATTACAGGATGTGCTTTTTTGGTGTCTCATGCAGATACCATTTGGAAATTAGTCTTTAATGAAAATAAATATTTAACCCAGGGATGTAAGTAAATGGCGTACCCAGGTAAGGCTACTTTCATACTTGCAGTAGCCTTTTCCGGCAGGCTGTTCCAAAATGGCACATGGTAGGCAGGGACTCTGTTATATAAGGTGCAGGAACTTAAAGGGGCTGTCTCGCTTCAGCAAATGGCATGCATCATGTACAGAAAGTTAATACAAGGTATTATTATTGTCCATTTCGCTGCTGGCTGGATTAATGTTTCCATCACATTATACACTGCTCGTATCTATGGTTACGACCATCCTGCAATCCAGAAACGGTGGTCGTGCTTGTACACTGTAGGAAAAAGCTCCATTCTATGCTCAATCCCGTAGTCCCAGTCACCAGGGACGCCAACACGACCACTGCTGCTGGATTGCAGGGTGGTCGTAATCATGAAAACGAGCAGTGTAGGAATTATTTTCATTGCCAGACTTTGCATTCTGGCCGCAGAGGGGTATTAAATACCTCACTCAGTTGTATGAGAAAGGGGTTTTTAAGAGCTTTTTGACGTTACAAACGGAATATAACTTGCCACGCTCGTCTTTGGTTCGATACTTTCAGTTGAGACATGTGTGTATGGCTCAGTTTGGGACTGCACCTCTGCGGCAGGAATATGGGGAGATGGAGAAGGTAGTTAGACGTAGAGACTCTAAAGGAATGGTGTCCTCTGTGTATGGAGTGCTGGTAACATAACAATCATCCCCTATATCTAAATCTTTTGGTAAATGGAAGGTGGACATCCCAACCCTTGAAAAACAACATGAGAAAGAGTTGACTTCCTATTGGAGATCCACGGTTATCTGTGCAAGGGATCAGCTGATTCAGGCAAAATGGATACATAGGGTATATTTGACCCCGGTGCGCTTGGCGCATATGAAAAGGCTCTCATCTGATAAATGCACTAGATGTAATGGAAGTAGGGGGACGCTAATACATATGATATGGGAATGCCCTATTATTTCAGACTTTCGGGAGGTAGTACTTAAATATATCAATTGCAAATTGGGACTCCCGGCGGTTCTTTCCCCTGAAGTTTGTCTCTTAGGCCTCGTTAATGATATCCTCCCCTCTAAATATGGAAGACGTCTTTACAGGCTACTGAAGCCAGGGAAACTTTGCTTGGAACGGAAACTTTACATGGAAGCCGCCCAAGGGTCCCTCTCTGTCTCATTGGATTCAACTCATTATACAGAGTTACCAATGTATAAACTAACCTTTGAAGCAAGAGGTACGCCGGATAGATTTGACAAAATTTGGAATCTTTGGTTGACTCCTGATTCATCATCGGTTTGATTCAATATTATACCGTAGTGGTCTGGGAGTCTCTGCCTGTATGAATGATGTGTGTGTGTGTGTGTGTGTATAGACAGTTGTATACAATTGTAATCCATTTCAGGGAATAATGTAAGTTATAAAGGGAAAACTCAGACATGTTAATTTGACTTGCTTTCCCGATACTATTGTTAAGTATCCTTACTAGACTGTCTTAGAGTGTCAGCTGGATGTCTTCTAGTTCTTACTGTTTTGTATGTCCTTAATATGAAAATTCGAAATAAAAGACTATTAAAAAAAACGAACGAGCAGTGTATAATGTGATTGAAAAATTAATCAACCCAGCAAAGGAACCAATATGGACAATCACAAAACATTAGTAAGTGCCTATTACTTTCTCTACATGATAAATGCTATTTGCTGAATTGAGACAACCCCCTGACTGAACCTACAGAGACAGTATCAGGTCACTTAAAGGGAACCTGTCACCTCCGAAACACCCCCTGAACTAGAGTAAGCGGTGTATAGTGCAAGTGATGCTGAATCCGAATATGTAAGTTTTATCTTCATAGTCACTTCCATTCCTACGCTGTGCTCCCACAAACCAGCAGTAAAATACATTGAGAGGACTCTTCTTTGAGTCGTCTCCATTATGTGAGTGAGCACTGGAGTCCACTGAGTGCATTTTACTGCCGGTTTGTGGGAGCACAGCGTCAGAATGTAAGTGAGTATGAAGATAAAACTTACATATTCGGATTCAGCATCACTTACACTATACACCGCTTACTCTAGTTCAGGGGGTGTTTCGGAGCTGACAGGTTGCCTTTAAATGTTTAATTTCTGCCAATCGTTAATAGTGTTGCACTTGAGCAAAAATTTAGTGCCCATCAATGGATGTACTCTATGATCTACTAAACATTTAGTCCTTGCGCTAGTGATGGATCTTCCAAAGTTGGTGCCGGCCTCTACATAACTTTGGCATATCCAGCGCCGGTCTAAATGTAAGCCACCTTCCTAGCAGTCTTACATTTAGACCATTTTCTAGGCCTAAAACAGGCATAGAAAATGGTAAATGAGACGACCTGCCAGTCCGTCCCCTTTCCTGCCCACGCCATGCTCACTTTTTTAGACCTGTTGTGAGCGGGGAAAAGTCACAGATTGCGGTGCAAAAAACCATTACGCCGCAATCTGCACCAGAAATACCCCTAATATAGGCATAAACAGCCTCCTTAGTTCCCACCTTTGTGATCTCACCTTCTGCAATGCCCCTCTGTATGGTCTACCAACAACTAGACTGCCACCTCCCTACTTCCGTTTACCATCCCTCTCTAGCAGGGGCGTAACTACCATAGCGGCAGACCATGCAACTGCTATGGAGCCCGGGGCAAGAGAGGGCCCAGTCTTAGTTGGGATTATCTCTTCTTCTACTGGAGGTGAAAACTTGGTCAGGACTTTACCCTCTAAAGGAACAACTTTTAGCAAATGAGGCAGTGGAAAAATGGCCCAAGGGTTATTGAAAGGGGTTTAGGCAGAAACCCTTCTGTCCTGTGTGGGGGGTCTGGTTTGATCCTTGCTATGGGGGCCTTACTTCTCTATGTACGCCACTGCTTTCTAGAAGTTTCATTGCTGACTTACAATCAACCTAAAACAAACTAACATGTTTTACCTTAAAATTCCTGATCAGTAGGGGTCCCAGAGGATGGACCTCACTTAGGTGCTAGGTAGACTAGGGTGTGAAGTATGAGGAAGCTATTTATTCTTCACTCTTAATTCCTGCAAGGAGGTATGGACTTTCCCACTCAGATTTACAGGTTGTAGTCCCCAGAGTAGTAACCAATTATCAGCAGAAATACTGATAGAAATGAGCCAAACAAGGTGAGTCCAACTGCCTAGCAGTCAGGCACGGCCACGGTTGGAGCTATGGCCACCAGAGGAGACCTGCTGCGGGAACCAAGAATAAAGGAATACTTAGTTTAGGACTTGGCGTAATCTGTGAGTAACTGTTAGCCATGAAACTCATTAGCTCCGCCTATTAAAGCGTTATCCCATGTTAGATGTAAAAAATAAAAATCAGACATCATATAGTAACATGACAACCTCTTTCTAACAAAGCTAGAACCAGCCCTGTACCTCACATGGATCCAGAGTAGAGCAAATCTATTCGCCACTTTGTAGATTCGTATCGAATCTTGGAAACTTTCTCCTCCGAAGCGAATCCGGATTTTTTTGGATTCGCTTCATATGATTAGTAAATCTTTGCAAAATTTTAAACGCTTACGATATGTATGAAACGTACGAAACATGTATTGCGTACTTTGAACTACGCGGACTGTACGTTTGTAATTTGTGCAGGAATGTTCGCAAAACAACAATTGTTTTTTTTATACGTAGATTCGACCGAATAAATTCGTTTAAATACGAATCTTGCCAGAAATTTGGCGAATATTCAGCTAAGCGAATTTTGGATGAATCGCTCATCTCTAATCCAGAGATCTCCTCATTCATTGCTCCAATTGCTCTGCTAGATTTCTATCAAGCTGGCAGCTCATGGGCTGTGAGGAGGGCTCAGGTGGCCCCCTGGGCATTGGCCCACCGGGAAATTTCTCTGTAAGGTCTATGGCCAATCCGCCCCTGTATAGAAGCCTCAATGTCAGTCTCATACGAATGAATAGAGAAGTTACTGACTTCCTGTCCTGTGTCAGTTGGAGATCTTGGGGTGTGTCTTTTCTGCTGCAGGTGTCTCTCTATCACAGCTCAGGGGACACAACTTTTCTTTTGAAGCATTCCCCCTTTCACATCTCAGATGGGTATGTTCTTTCTGTTGCAGCTCTGTCCCTATCCCCGCTCATGTGGTATGTCCTTTCTATTGCAGCTCTGTCCCTATCAAACCTCAGGGGGGTATGACCTTTCTGCGGCAGCTTCCACCTATCACAGCTGAGGGAGTGTGTCCTTTTTTCTGCAGCTGTAGCTGTCCTGTGTAACTATCACAGCTTCTAAAAGAAAATCTGGCTGGTGGCAGTTGAAGGACAGAACTGAGCATGTGCGACCACCTCAGTGAAGTAGACAGAGACATGAGGAAAGGAACAGTCAGTAGGTGGCGCTATACAGGTAGATTTTATTGAATAACTCAGTGGCTATACAAAATTTTTAGTTACAAGCAATTACAAAATTATTCAGATCCAGGAGCTACATTGAAAAATGTAGAAACTGTTTCATGGGACAACCCTTTAAATATGAACTTTATCATTTTATTCAACATCAATGAGCAATAATGATAAGTGTACACATTGATTCAGATGTTAATATACCTGAAGGGCACACAGACCGTCAGTATAGACAGAACCAATACCGTATGTACAAATTTGAATGTGCGGGTGAGCCATAAAGGAGTTTTAAAGAGTCGCTGTCACCTCTCTTGCATTCCACATGGAATAATTTTTCATCTGTTCTTATAACGCTGTTGTGCCATTCCTCTATTATTCCTGATATAAGTTTTCAAACAAATACACAGCTAAGGGTCCATTCACACGACCGTAAGCCGTTCATGCCCCTGCTGTGGACCACAAATTGCTGTCCGCAATGCATGGGCCGTGTGAATCCCATATTGTGGATTAGACTCATTCACTTGAGTGAAAAAGATAGGATATGGCCTATTTTTTGCGTTGTGGACGCACGGACGAAAAAGCCCACGGAAGTGCTTCCGAGTGCTTCCAATCCGTGCCTTCGCATTGCGCCATGTCCCGAGGATTGCAGAGCCAAGACAATGGGTCCGCATGCATGTTAGGGAGTACGCACGGTCGTTACTCATATATTGCGGCCCTGCTGTTTGCACTCCGCAATACGGACACGGACAGCCTACAGTCATGTGAATGGACCCTTAGTGATAACAGCTGGGGAGGGAAGTCCCTGCACAGTTAGGGCTCATTCAGATGACTGTATAAACGGGTACGCATCTGTTCCTCAATTTTGAGGAACAGGGGCGGACTCATTCATTTCAATGGAGCCGCAAAAGATGTGGACAGCACACCGTGTGATGTCCACATCCGTAGTTCCATTCTGTGGCCTAGCACAAAAGATAGCGTGTGACCTATTCCTGTCCGTAATTGCGGACAAGAATAGGCATTTCTATCATAGTGCCGGCCATGTGCATTCCGTAAATTACGGAATGCACGCGGGCCGGTATCCGTGTGGCCGTCTAAATAAGCCCTTAGTCACTATCCAATTAGTCAATTGGTAACAACCGATTGTGCATTTATTTATAAGCTAGTCATCCCACTGGCTTTCTCAATTAGAAATACTTGTGCAAAAAATGTCCAACCATAAATACTGGTGACTCATGCTTCAGTCATGAAAGCAATGCTGTTCTAACACCTCTCCTGAGGCAGTTTAATCCCACCTAGTGACTTAAGTCATGCAAATGAAATCAGCATCTTACCTCCATGACTGAAACACTAGTCACCAGCATTTAAAGAAGCACTCCCACAAAAAAATGTGATTCTCTGGACTGTTAAAAAGATACATGATGTAATCTGTAGAGAAGGTAATGTTCTTACCAGTTACTGTATTTGTGAGTTATAACCTCCCTTGTGATCCTCAGCTGTGTCATGTGACCAGCACTCTCACTATCCAAATAACACAGCATCTTATGCGTAGACAGGAAGTGTATTTCTCTATGTATTCCTATAGAAGCAAGGGCGGACTGGGAACTTAAAGTGGCCCTAGAAAAAATACTAAAAGGGCCCATTTTGTAGCTGGGTCCAAATTGATGGAAGGCAAGGCTAACACATGTAGGGGGATCAACAATACCATATTGTGGCACATTATACCGCCCCAACTGAGCCAAATAACACTGTCAATCACATAATACTGCCAGCAGCAAAAAATACATCCCCAAAACCTTCCACTGGCCGGCTGCGAGGAGGACTCAGGCGGCCCCCTGGGCATTGGCCCACCGGGAAATTTCCCTGTAAGGTCTATGGCCATCCTCCCCTGTATAGAAGCCTCAATGTCAGTCTCATAGGAATGAATAGAGAAGTTACTGACTTCCTGTCCTGTGTCAGTTGGAGATCTGAGTGTTGGTCACAAGACACAGCTGAGCATCAGAAGGGAGGTTATAACTCACAAATACAATGGCTACCCTGGTAACATTACCTTCACTACAGATTACATCATGTACTTTTTTAACAGGTCAGAGAGAATAAAAATGTTTGTGGGAGTGATGCTTTAATGTGTTAGCCATTCTAATCAAGGTAGCCAGTCGGATGACTAGAAAATCGTCTTCAAGAAAAAAAAAAATACAAGTTACTGTGACTTATTACTGCACATAGAAAAACACAGAGTCATAAGAGTAGAGGATCCAAAATTGCTATTACATGGGGAATGCAAGTAGTCACTAAAACAGACATGTTAGGAGAGGGGAGAGTTCAGTGCTTCAGTGTTGGCCTTCATAATCAGCAGATGAGGACATTGGCACACTAGTACTACTCACACCACAGTAACTTTATGAGGTGTCTCCCCAATTCCACTTTTCTTATTGGAGTGTTGTCATCCATACATCAAAGTTTCTGTATGTTTTTATTACATTTTAAAGGTTTTTTGACTTTTGTATTGTATTCTCAGGTTATCCGTATCTGATCAGTGGGGGTCTGACACCTGGAGCCTCCACCAATCACTCGTTTGAGGAGACCTCATACCTCCCAACTGTCCCAGATCCAGCGGGACAGTCCCGGATTGCAGTGGCTGTCCTGGTATGTCCTGGTCTCTGGCCTCTGGCACCTGGTATGTCCTGGTCTCTGGCAGCTGTCTCTGCGTCCATAGGATGCATAGACAGTTGCCTGTTGCAAGAAGAAGCAGACAGCCGGAATCGGCTGCCTGCTTCTTCCATCCTCCCCCTGCCCCCCCTGCAGCTCTCTCCGTACCTTCTGCCTCATGTCTGGGTGGGGGGCCGGGGTGGCCGTCAGTCAGCATAGGCTCCGCCCCCTCTAGACAAGAGCAGAAGAACTCCTGCCGGTGATTCTGCTGCTAGGAAAAAGGTAAGTATAAGGTTTTTATTTATTTTTTTACTTTCTGAGAGGGGACATCACTGTGTTTATTATCCCTGTACTGTGACATCACTGTGTTTATTATCCCTGTACAGTGACATCACTGTGTTTATTATCCCTATACTGTGACATCACTGTGTTTATTATCCCTATACTGTGACATCACTGTGTTTATTATCCCTGTACTGTGACATCACTGTGTTTATTGTCCCTGTACGGTCACATCACTGTGTTTATTATCCCTGTACGGTGACATCACAGTGTTTATTATCCCTGTACGCTGACATCACTGTGTTTAGTATCCCTGTACAGTGTCATCACTGTGTTTATTATCCCTGTACGGTGACATCACTGTGTATATTATCCCTGTATTGTGACATCACTGTGTTTATTATCCCTGCACTGTGACATCACTGTGTTTATTATCCCTGTACGGTGACATCACTGTGTTTATTATCCCTGTACTGTGACATCACTGTGTTTATTATCCCTGTACGGTGACATCACAGTGTTTATTATCCCTGTATGGTGACATCACTGTGTTTATTATCCCTGTACTGTGACATCACTGTGTTTATTATCCCTGTACGGTGACATCACAGTGTTTATTATCCCTGTACGGTGACATCACTGTGTATATTATCCCTGTATGGTGACATCACTGTGTTTATTATCCCTGTACGGTGACATCACTGTGTATATTATCCCTGTACTGTGACATCACTGTGTTTATTATCCCTGTACTGTGACATCACTGTGTTTATTATACCTGTATGGTGACATCACTGTGCTTATTATTCCTGTACGATGACATCACTGTGTTTATTATCCCCGTGCAGTAAGGGGACTGGGTGAGATTAGCTTAAAGTGGGTGGAGTTAGGGGCGTGGCCTAGTGCTGAAAAAATTTGAAAAAATTAGAGGCACAATATGTCCCTCTTTCTCTCTTTGCAAAGTTGGGAGGTATGCTCAACACCCTGGTGAGCACGGCAGCCTCCTCACAACTTCCCAAACACAGCACCGTACATTGTATAGTGGACATGCTTGGTATTGCTGCTCAGCCGCATTCACTTGAATGGGACTGAGTTGAGCCTAGGTCATGTGACTGATGAACGAGACATCAACCTTCTCAAACAGCTAATCAGCGGGGGTCCAGAGTGTCGAACCTCCACCGATCAGACACTGATGATCTATCCTGAGGATACCAAGTCAGTAAAACTCTTTAAGCATGTTATCTTGCCATCAAGTAAGGCCTCATTCACAAGCACGAACATTCATGATTCTTCCTTTTCTTCCTTTTCTTTCTTTTTTTTAAATAGTGGCCTGTAAATCTCAACAACCATTGCAGAGGAAGCCATTGGCTAAACGCACTTAGGGTGCTCGGTGGGTGAGTTGCAGACTTGCTGACCTTGGTCTCTGTGTTATTGGATGTTAGGTTACTTACATGCATTATATGTACCGTATATTTCCGTTATTACTAGCTAACGTTCATGATCTATTTTCTAGAAACTATTTTCGGACAGTGAGCTCCCTCTAGTGGCAGCTGCAAGTAACTGCAATGACAGAGTCCCAGAAGCAGTGCGGTACCAGGCCCCTTTCCACCACAAAAGCCTCACAGCACTCATGCCCCCTTCTCTTTGATAGGTATGGCAATACCAAGGGAGTAACAGCTTTCAACTTAGGCTACATTCACACGACCGTATGTTTTTTGCGGTCCGCAAAACACTGATCCGCAAAAAATACGGATGACGTCCGTTTGGCATCCATATTGCATCGTTTTGTTTTTTTGTGGATCCATTGTAACAATGCTTATCCTTGTCCGCAAAATGGATAAGAATAGGGCTACTTTCACACTTGCGTTTTTGCCTGATCCGGCAGGGATCAGTAAAAACGCTTCCGTTACTGATAATACAACCATCTGCATCCGTTATGAACGGATCCGGTTGTATTATCTGTAACATAGCCAAGACGGATCCGTCATGAACTCCATTGAAAGTCAATGGGGGACGGATCCGTTTTCTATTGTGTTCTAGTGGATCCATCCCCATTGACTTGCTTTGTGGGTCATGCCAGATCCCTTTTGCTCCGCATCCCGGGACGAGATGAGAACGGATCACAATGTATTTTGGAGCACCCCGTTCTGTTCAGTTCCGTTTTGTCCCCATTGACAATGAATGAGGACAAAACAGAAGCGTTTTTCTCCACTATTGAGATCTTCTGCCAGATCTCAATACCAGAAAATGTAAACGCAAGTGTGAAAGTAGCCTAGGACATGTTCTATCCTTTTTGTGGGGCTACGGAACGGACATACGGATGCGGATAGCACACAGTGTGCTGTCCGCATTTTTTGCGGACCCATTGAAATGAATGGGTCTGCATCCTATCCGCAAAAGAAAAAAAAAAAAACGAACTGACACGGAAACAAAATACATTCGTGTGCATGAGGCCTTAAAGTAATCAGCCGTACTAAGGTCATAAAGTTGAACTCTTCCTTTGTTCTATGTTTCTAAGGGCTCCTACACACGACCATATCTTCTTTCAGTGTCGCTTCCGTTTTTTTTGCAGCCCGTATGCGGAACTATTCACCGCAAAATAACAGAAATGACACCGTATGCATTCAGTTTCCGTATGTCCGCAAGTTCGTTAGATGGTCCCAGGTGCCTCAGTCTCAGACTCGGCAGGTAGTTACTTTCCTGCAGATGTAATCTATCGTTTTGCTGCAGTCCAAGTCATTCCATCCTCCGGAAATCATCTCGGTGCAATGCTCCCGCTGAGCGGAGTTATTCGGTTCACCTACATGCCAGTTACTGTACAGAAAAATATGTAGGATGAGTGGAATATACCGCTATACACCCCCAAGTCATTATCATGGCAGTAAAACCTTACTTAACCGTGAAAAAACACACAAAGCGTACATGAGCAGGGCCGCTTGAAACACAGCACTTACACAAGGCACCCTCAATAATGGCACTGCTTTTAACGGTATCCGAGTCCTTATTGGTTATTTGACCATAAGGACAGGTTCACATCATGTTTTTCCCATCCGTTTAACGTATACAAAAAACATGTACATTAAAGGGATGCCTCAGACCGACGCCATACAGTGGCATCCGTACACCACAGTTCCATTGTAAAAAAAAAAACGTATGCATTAAACGGATGCCTCAGACTGATGCCGTACAGTGGCATCCATTCACTATAGAGTTCCATTGTAAAAAACAAATAAGTGTTTTTTACCGGACTGTGCAGGATACAAGAACATGGTGCGCTGCGTTTTTTATCCTTTTTTTTGTAATGTATGTGTCAAATGGAGACATAAAACATGATGTGAACTCACCCTAAGTGGCGTAATACTGTGACAGCATCATCCTGCCTTCTCCCGGCTGCTGGGAGTACAAGCTGCTCAGCATAGGCGTTGCCATGACGTAACTCTAAAACATGTGTCTATGATGATTAATATTGTAAACAGGGACGGACTGGTAATTTAAAGTGGCCCTGGAAAAAAAAACTAAAAGTGGCCCCATGTTGTAGGCGGGTCCAAATTGGCAGAAGGCGGGGCAACACAAATAGCCAGGGCCAGCAATACCATAGCGGAAAATACTTTCCCAGCAGACACATATACCACAGAGTAACACAGTACATTGCCCCAAAAGCTGTCCATCTGTTGTAGCCATCATTGGATGCCATTTTCTGTCCTCCGGTTGTCTCTGATTAAGATATGGAGCAGGGTGCTTAGGAGGTGAGATGTGGGCCATGGCCGTTGAATTAAGAGGGTATGTGTGGTCGCTGGTGGTGTACATGAATTTCTGATTCTCACAGAGTTATTTACCACTGAGAACTCATTTTGTACCTGACCAGCAGCAGAGAGAAGAGCTTGGGTGGCCCCATGGGCATCGGCCCACCGAGAAATTTCTCTGTAAGGTCTATGGCCAATCCGCCTCAATTGGAAATGTGTGTTTAAAGGTTAATGACAGCAGAATAGTAGTATCGGGGGGATTTAAGCTCAATGACAAAACAGTCTAATCACTTGTATTGGTGACAAAACTTGAAAATGTCCAATTTATAAAGAATTTAGAATATGTATGTGCCTTCATCACTCACGTGTACACTGGGATCGTTCCGTCCACCCAACGCCAAGTATATCTACTGTCCCTACTGAGGCCGATCCAGAATCTCTTACTTCCAATGAATGGACGAAGCACATCCTGAAGGAAGACAAACAGTTCTTAGAAACAGGAAAATCCTTCTTATGTTGTTTATTGATCGTTCTCACACATCAGCTCCGAGGACTGGGAATAATAATTCCGAGATACATTCACACAAGTCGGTTTTGAACGTGGTGTCAGAACATTTCAATGGGGCTATGCAAACCGTCATGGCAGTGAGCAACTGCAGAGGCTTCTTGAAAAAGCTCATGCTCCATTGAATGCTTAGAATGGATCAGCTCCTCCCCTTCTAAGCAGCCATAGTACAGTGCACAATATGGCTCGGACCCCCACCAATCAGTTACTGATGACCTATTCTGAGGATAAGTCATTGCAGTGTCCTACATATAATGTGTGCAAAAGGGACACAGCAAACTGTCTATATGTCTGTATTCATAATAGCCATGTCATTTCATCCTTTATATTTATTGTATGTGTAGTTATTAGCTGCAAGAAATCCTTTAAAGGGGTATTCTCATCTTAGACAATGGGGGCATATCGCTAGGATATGCCCCCATCGTCTTATAGGTGCGAGTCCCACCGCTGGGACCCGCACCTATATCCAGAACGGAGCGGGGAACGCTGCGCCTGGAGGACCCCGGGCTTTGGATTCAACTGCGCACGCGCCGTTACTTCGCCGAGCTCGCTCCTGGCTCCTCTCAGCTGATAAGAAGCGCGCGCTGTCACTTCCGGGTTCGGCGAAGTGACAACGCGTACGCAGTTGAATCCAAGCGCTTGCAGTGTTCGGCACTGCAAGCACTACTACGCATGCCTGGGACATCGTTCAGATGCGCCGAACGGTCTAGCGCTGTCAATCATAAAGGATAGGGGAGTTTCTAAACACTGGAGGACGTGCCTAGGACCTGGGAGGGCAGTGAAGATACGGTGCTCAGAAGGGAAAAGCCCGCCCTCCAGTGCTCCGAAGGCTCATTTGCATACTTTTTAAACTTCAAATTACACATCAACCGCTGCATCTACAAGGGAATTACTGGTATGATTTGAATTCATTGTGAGGCCACTACCCACCTATGTATTTTAATACATAGGTTAGGAGGTAGTGACAGAGCCCCTTTAAAGGGAGTTCTTGCAGCATCAATTTATATCAACTACTGTCTATTGAAGACATCTGTAACTTATGCTACCTCATCTCAAGGCAAAAGTAAAGGTTGTTAATTGTTTTCACCAAAGCTGCCTCCTCTTTATTGCGACTAAAAACTTTGTGTCTACCTAAGGCACTGGCATCACGACAATCCAGAACTCTGCCGACAGACACCTTAAAATACCCAAAACCATCAAGGGCCCCTCGCCTCACCATCCGGCAGTGTTCCTGTGGACCAGAGGTGCCCCGGAGGAAACGGTGTCCTTCCTCCCACGCAACTGCACACCGGCACAGGAGTCACCAAACCGTGAGTAGTATTACCACCGGCACCATTAGACACTGTGACATAACCCCAACGCTCACGCATGCCCCTGCGGTCTGGCTCGCTGCATCACCAGCAATGAAATCTCTGAAAACCCCATTAATTTTAGTTATTACATATCCTCCTGATAAGTAATCATACATTACCAGTTCCATCTTGCTATTCAGGATGAGGAGGGAGGAATCCATTTTGCTGCACTCTTCCTTTGAATTCGGCCACGTCTTATGAGATGTAGAGAAAAAATAGCAACTTGAACCGAGCAGGGTCCATCCGACCGGACAGGACGTACAGAGACCTAGTGATATAATGAGAATATAAAGACCTTGTAAATAGGTTTCCTTCTATTACAAACTCTCTCATCTCTTGGCACTATGGACTTGGCCCTCTCCTGGATCACATCATACCTCACAGACCGGACATTTAGTGTCTCCCATTCGCACACCACCTCCTCCTCTGATCCCCTCTCTGCTGGTGTCCCTCAAAGCTTTGTCCTAGTACCCATGCTCTTCTCTATCTACACCTTTGGCCTAGAGTCCCATGGCTTTCATTATCACTTTTATGCTGACGGCATTACCACCTTACGATCCGGAATCCCATAATGCCTATCTTCCATTCCTCCTTCTTCTTTTCTCACTTTCTAAAACTCAACATGGATAAAACTAAATTTATCATCTTTCCCCCATCTTGCTCAACCCCCCAAACAGACCTATCTATTACAATCAAAGGTTGCACACTCATCCTGGTTAACCAAGTCCACTGCCTTGAAGTGATCCTCTCCTTCAGATCACACATCCAAGCTCTTTCCACCACCTGCTGCCTCCTCCTCAAAAATATCTCCTGCATCCGAGCATTCCTCAACCAGGAGTCTGCAAAAATGCTTGTACATGCCCTCATCATCTCCCGCCTAGACTACTGCAACATCCTCCTCTGTGGCCTTCCATCTAGAACTCTCACACACCTCCAATCTATCCTCAACTCTGCTGCCCAGTTAATCCACCTCTCCCCTAGTTTCTCCTCTGCCTCTTCCCTCTTCCAATCCCTTCACTGGCTCCTCATTGCCCATCGAATTCAGCTCAAAATAACAAATACACATAAGGCCATCCACAACCTGTCCCCCATACATCCCACAATTGCCTCCAAGATTTCTGCCGTGCATCCCCCATACTCTGGAACTTTCTACCTCAACATATCAGACTCTCAACTAACATGAAATCCTTCAAAAGAAACCTGAAAACCCACCTCTTCAGACAAGCCTACAACCAGTGACTCTACTGCCGCTATACTGCCATGACCAGCTCTACCCTCTCCTACTGTGTCCTTCCTCCATAAGTCATAGATTGTAAGCCCTCGCGGGCAGGGCCCTCTCTCCTTCTGTACTGGTCTGTAACTCGTCTTGTTTATGCTCAGTGCAATTGTCTGTATTATGTAAGTGCACCCCTTATCATATGTACAGCACCATGGAATTAATGGTGCGTTAATAATAATAAATAATAATAATAAAATAGGTGACGCAGTACAACATTCACAGATAGAACGTTATACACTCATCTCCCTAGGCTCCCTTGGCAGTATATTGTAGCCCTAGAGGGCAGTGCCGTCAAAGGTCTGGTTACCATCACAGATATTTGGACCCCATAAGGGCAAAAAGTAAGGGGCTCTGAACTGTCGATTATATCCTTAAAGTATCCATCTTGTACTCTGTTAAACTGTAAGGACTCTTTTAGGCTGCTATACTTGATGACTGCATATGAGAGGGAATTGTATTATGTTTATGCAGCCTCTCAGGCCTCATATACTTAGTTGGTCCACGGGTGGTGGGAAACAGGATACTGATTGTTGTCTTTATATGTACACCTGCAAAAGTAAGGGCACCATGCTGGGAACCAGGTTTGCACATTCAATTGGGTCCTTTATTCAATAAGAATGACTCCTATGCAGTGACTGGTGGGTAGTTGACAATCCACAGGTGAGTGTGGGCCCCTTATTTGCCCATGACAGCGGTGCAGAGGGGTTGTGCCAAGTTTTAAACTTATCTTCTATGCAACTGTTGTGGGGGTCTTGACCGATCATGAAAACGAGGGTCTTGTTCTTCGCGTATAAATGGACCGGTGGAGCTGCCGTAGATTGCCAACCCCTATACTTGGCTATATATCAGAGAGACTCATAAAGATTAATGGAGCAGCACAGGCCCCCCATTCTCATGATCGGTGGGTGTCCCAGCAGTCAGCAGTCACTGATCAGACCCTTATTCGCTATCCTGTGGATAGGGGATACATTTATAACTTGGCATAAACCTTTTTTGAGAAACGTAAGCTGCTTGCTCATAATTCCTTTTTAGCTAAGGACAGAGAGGTTGAAGAATGTGAGGCGAGAGGTTTGAGGGTTAGTTAGGGGTAGTATGAAATAGTGGGATAAATGAGAAGAGTTACTGTCTTTGCAGACTTACCCAAGACTTTTTTAATGGATTGTACATCTGACTTTAGGACAGCTAGTTCATTCACTGAAAAATACCAATAAAATGCTTATATAGCACCAACATATTCCACAGCTCTGTCCACACAAGAGGCAATTTTGTAAGAAGACTATGTTGGAAGATGGAGTGTTGGGAAAAAAATGGAGAATTCAGAGAAAACTTCACAATTACAGATAGAACATGCAAACAATATGCAAGTGTTATCCTTGGTTGGATTCAAAATCATGTTCCCCATCTCTGCCAAGTCGCTTGCTCTATATCAGTATTATCCACTGATCCTGTGGACAACAAATTCCTCAGAATATCTCGGCAAAGGGAGCCTAACTTTCTGTCAAAACCTGCCTAAACTTGTGGCCCTCCAGCTGTTGCAAAACTAAAACTTCCTTCCTGCCAGATAGCCTACAGCTATCAAGGCATGCTGGGAGTTGAAGCTCTCCAACAGCTTGAGGACCATGAGTTTGACATCCCTGGTCTAAACCATTGCAGAAACGGTAGGTTCTGCACCGAGCCAGGGCGGCAGATCAAGGTTCATATTAGGCACGTTAGGGCACCACTTGCTTGCGGCCACAGAACCTTCATGGTCAATCAATACTTAAGCCAACTACTTTGCAAATGACTGCCACCATCCGCTGGGTACACTTACATTTGTTTTAAGTGAAGCTATTTGTAATTAAAGGTTCTACTTACGCAAGGTCTGGTTGACCTTCATCAAGTCATTCTTGACAGTTTCTATTGCTTTGTTGGTTGAGTCCTGGACCTGGGATACTGTGTAGGTAGCAGAGGTAGGTTATGCCAAGGTTATAGTCTTGGTTAAAAATTAAATATACTTTGGAATGTGTGCATATAGTCACCATTCTTCTTCTACTCCAACAGTTGATTGGAGATGTTAGAGTCTGTCCCAATGTACAATATTATCCTAGAGGCTTTACTGCTGCCATGCAGTCCTGTAAGAGTGCAGCCTGAGGTAGCTGTTGACCCAATTAGCCCAACGGGATTTCTCCTGTTGTAGTACAAGCTGTCCCTGGCAGCATGGCTAGTTTCTCTGGGAATACTTTCGCTGTCAGTATTTTTGGTGGACTTTGGGAGGTATTTTACATATGACTGGAGCCAGTCGGTGGGTGCAATTGCATTTGTTGATGTAAAGAAGACTTACCCAATGTCTGGTTGACTTTCATTAGGTTCACAGTTTCTGTTTCTTTCTTGACTGAGTCTTGGACATGGGATACTGTATAGGAAGCATAGACAGGTTAGACCTGAAGATTATTACTCATAGATATAATGTGGAAATAGTTGACATGCTAGTCACCATTCTTCTTCAGCTCAGCCAGTTGAATGGAGATGTTGGAATCTGAAATGGAATTAGAATTTATCAGATTCAGCATTTACATTACATGACTATGGTATGTTTAGAGCCTGTAGCTTGCCTTCAGAAGATAATCTCTGATATACTGACTCCTAAACAGCACAGTATGTTATGTTAAAGGGGCTGTATAAAATTAAAAGAAGGGTTCTGCTATCTACACCCAAACAGTGTCACTCGTGTCTATGGGTTGCATCTAGCACTGAGACACAGTTTCAATTCCAGAGATAGCCCATTATGAAAGGCACAGTTCTTTGGGAATAAAAAGAACCATTTTTCCATCATCTTGGGCTACCACACGTCCAGGGGAGAGTCCTAGTACCCAGAAACCAAAACAGTGCAGGAGTTAGCTTGGAGTTAAATGCATGTGGAGGTCACTGCATGAAGCCCAATGGGAGCTATATAAATCCTTATTCAGTGAGCTCCCTCTAGTGGTGGCTTCAGGAAGACAGAATTGTATGCCTGTGTAAGGTTTTGGAGCCCGGTAACAGAAAACCAAAGCTCCATAGGGTCACTTTCCTGCCCAAGACATCTCTCATTAGCTCGTTTACTATCCTAAACAATATAATACCATATACTATATATCATATAATAACTCACACTAGACCGACCAGGATATTAGAATAAAAACCTAAGACCCCAAGTGTAATATAAAACAGTATTAATACCTTCAAACCTTAGACCACTTGAAATACTAGGCATTAACCCCTAAGTTTGGACTGAGTGCCAGGGGGTCTTCAAGGGCATCTGTCAGTAGGTTTGTACCTATGAAACTGCCTGACCTGATACATGTGGCAGCTGAAGGGATCTGTGTTGGTCCCATGTTTATACGTGCCAACATTGCTGATGCTTTTATATATGCTAATGAGCCACTTGGAGCCACAGGGGGGTTGTCATTACACTTAGAAGCTCCACTTTATCTGAAACTCCTGTGCTAACTCCATTTTGATTGACAGGGCCAGTTGTGATGATGTTTTACTACCTGGCCCTGTCAATCAAAATGCAGAGGGTGCGGCAGCTGCAGCAAGAGTGGAGTCTCTAAGAGTAACCCACGTTGCTCCTAGAGGCTCATTTGCATACATAACCTTATTTTTCTCAGCAATGTGTGCACATATGAACATGGGACCAACACAGATGCCTTCAGCTGCCAAGTGCACTTGTAGCAGGTCAGCCAGTGTCATAGGTACAAATCTGCTGACAGATGCCCTTTCAATGCTTCATATTGTAGTTTTATGGAATGAAGCCCTCTGGAAGACCCTTGAGCACCAGAGAAGATTTAGAAATCTTTTCCTCAAGATAACTACTCACAATAGATAAAGATGACACTGGTCAGAAGAATCAAGAGGAGAAACATAACGAGCAGACAGAAAATCAGAATTATCTTCTTCCAGTTCCATGCGAGTTTCTTTTCCGAAGTTTGCTCCACTAAAAGACAGTTGTAGTTGTCAACTACAGTAATAGTATTGATTTTTCTGGCTTACTTTTCATGAAATCTAAGATTTTTAAAATTGAAGTTTCACTGGAAAGGAAAGCAGCTTAAAATAGCCCTACGAATATGTAGTGGCCGGGTTTGGGGTGGCCCCAACATTATGCTCGTACCTCGTGACACAGTCAAGGTGCCACCACTTTTGCTGCTCTCTGGAGGAGATGGTAAATCAAGGCACACCCCAATGGGAAATAAGTCCTGAGAGACAGGGTCTGCCATAAACCAGTGTGCTTCTGGAGGAACACAAGTGCAAAACAATACTGGAGGAACTCAAATGCAAAACAATATAGGCGAGGCACTGAGCTGGCTTCACCAGTCTCCTCCTGGGCAGAAGAAGCTTTCATGCTGAGAAAATGCCTGAGCTAGCTGTCCCTCTCTCACTTTTCAGAAGGCTGGTACCCTGGCCCAGGTTCTGTGGCTCAGTCATCTGGCTGGTTCCCTGGTAAAAGGCTGGCAACCCAGGGTCTGTGACAGAGTATCCCTGTCTCAGCATCTTCTTCTGGTCACTCAATGCAGTCTGGCTGAGTCACTTCTACTTCACACTGATCCATATCTGCAGAGTCTTTCCTACTGAGCACTGGTCCCTATCTGCAGACAACTAGGGGCTCTGATTGCTCTTCTAATACAAAGTTTCTAGCTGAACTAGAACCTTCTAGTGGGAGAGGTGGAATGGAGAAGCACAGCCTAAATAGAAATAGTGTTGCAATTTCATCTGTCAGATATGTATAGAATTTCAATGCAAGTCTTTTGGAATGACTAAACAGGTCTTCAGATGTAAACAAAGCTAAACCAGAGAGTCAAAAGTTAATTGTGTCTGTTTTTACCTCCAAATCTTTGCATAGATAGAAAGTCCTAAAATCCCCCAATATTGGCTGGCTGTGCATTAACCCTTTCCACAGGGTGGTGAAAATACAGTGTAATAACTGCAAATATCAGAATAAATCACTGTGCAAAGTGCAATAAAGTAGGGTGTTCATGTCTTTTCATGGTAGCAATAGGAGCAACTGTCCACAAGCATCGATACTCCAAAGTACCCAGGGAACTACAATAGCATTTATAGGAATTATCCCACAAAAAACATTTATTACCAATACACAGGATTGGTGATGATAGATGATCACTAGGGGCTCCACCGATCACTAGAATATGTTCCTGAATTCCCTGTTTCACATCAATGCAGGACCATAGTGTGGAGGAGTCTAAATGGGGCAGTGGTCATACATGTGTCCTGCCTCTCCATTCAGTGTCCATGGGGCTGACAAAAATAGTCAACCTCTGTACTTGGCTGCCCCTGTCAGCCCTGTAAGCAATAAATAGAGTAGCATGTGTGACCTCTGCTCCATTCAATCTCTAGTCATGTGGTGAAGTGGAAGGATCTTCCCGGCCTTCAGCCATCATCCATCATATATTTATCATTTTCTGGATAACACCATTAAATAAGGACCTTTCGATATACTACTTTATATTTTTTAGGTCAACCAGTTTCCTGTGGCCCCTTACCGGTCTGGTCTCTGAATGCTGCATTTACCGCTGGTGACGCAAAGTCAAGACCTAAAGTAAGAAGATGGCAGAATGACCTATGAATGGTCTAAGCCACAGTTTATATCAATAGGCAAGGGTAACATATACAGAAAATATATGATGTTAAAGTGTAGTGTTAGTCTGTCAATGATTGCCAAAAGATCTGTAATTACCTTATAATAACATCTTTCATTAATGTCCCCTGTCCCTTTCCACTAGTCCCTTAAAAGACCTTTGCTATGGCTCATCTGTCTCCAGCTAATCATAAACAGAACATAGAGGGGCGGTCCTTCACACTGCATGCCTGCATTAGGCTTTCCAGTGAGGAGGCGTGTCTCTCAGTAATCCAATCTGATTGGCTGGCAGGAAGCTGGCTACAGTAGGTGTGTGTGTGAAGTGGGGGAAGGCAGTTTTGGCCTCAGAGAACTGGCAGAGGAGCCATCTTGAGAAGATGCTCATGTTGTAGAGGTTAAAGCAGCCGTAACTAAGGCAAAAGCTCAAGAAAAACTGTGGTTTTGATCAAAACATAACAGTTACACTTTAAATATTTTGGAGAACGCCCTTTTATGAAGGTTGATCGTACCTATATGCGGTGGCCGAAATGGCGGAACTGTTCTTGGTCCTGACAATAAAGAACATAGATCATGTGATATAAATTCAGACTGAAGGATAAAACTTTTGTCAGTAGGCTTCCTTATTAAAGGAACACTCCAGACACAACTGATACACTATGTTATGACTAGTATGTGACATGGAGAGGATGAAGCCAGAGGCAGAGACGACCTCCTCTCAGTAGTGCACCTCAGACTGGCCAGTCTTCCCGCTCTCCAGAGGGTACCACTGTGAAAATGGAGGTGCACCTGGCATTGCTACACTGTCTCCTGGCTGATGTACAGTATATTGCAATCCATGAATGAACAGTCCAGGAACCAAGGACAAACTTGGCGCCACATACAGTTATAGTTCATGGAGGTCCTGTACAAATATCCAGATCGCCTAGCCTTAAAATAACCCAGCTCCAGACCCCGTATTAGGCATAACACAGTGTATTCATTTGCCTCCAATGTTAATTCAAGTAAATGCAAAATTAGCAAATTACTGTGTATAGTAGATAGATATACATTCTTACCAGGAGTTGTGTCAATGGACTTTGCAGGTTTATCCAAATCTGAAAAATGCATTTGTGACAATGATCAGGTGTGAACTCATGGCAAAGGTGGGGTCCTGGCTAAAATCAAAAAGGGACAACCCCCAGCTCCCTATCTTTTGTAGGACATAGATGGTTTTCTCATGAAGATAGTCCATTTTTAGACTGAAGTTACTGTTTTCCACAGGTCTGGAAGTTGTATTCACAGACTGAAAAATTCCTACTTTTCCCGTTGGCCACTTGTTTTCCCTGCAGCGACCACTACAGGTGAAATGTAGTATTACACGCCTGTCATTCAAATGAACCATATAATAAATGGGTGGCTTAACCTAGAACTACTTGTTAAAGGCTCTCCGACCTGGCTCATAAAAGAGGGTCCCAGAAGGCATATCAAGGTCTATTAATCTTTAATTTTCACTATTTTTTGCAGCCAGGGAAAACCATATATATTGGACTACATATAGGACAAACCAGACATGTCATGGAGCAGTAGATAGGGTAGGCAAGGAGCTGTCACTTTGCAATAGCTTAGATCTCTATCCTATAGCCTCCTCTCCATGAAAAGTTGTAAGACAAGTATAACGTGACAAAGCTTAAAATCTATCTATCATAGGGAGTGCAATGGAAGTAAAAATACTGACCATATGATATTTTATACAGTGGTCCCTCAAGTTACAATATTAATTGGTTCCAGGATGACCATTGAATGTTGAAACCATTGTAACTCAGCAATCGGTTCCAAAGCCCCAAAATGTCATCCAAGATAAGAGAAAATCAAGATTTAAGAAAAATAAGCAGATAACTAATAGATATTAGACAAGTCCTTACATATAACAGTCAGGAATAGCTGCTAACTACATAGCATCTAATCCAGCTATTTTACCAGAGAAGTGTCCTTGATTGGTTGGATCTGAGTCTGAGGCATTGTATGTTGAGTCTGGTTTCAACTTACGATGGGTCAGAAAAGACCATTGTATGGTGAAGATATTGTATCTTGAGGGATCACTGTACTTGAAGCATCATTTAAGTTGTAGATTTGTGAATATATTACATTTTAGTTGCAGGTCTTCTCTTTTGCATGTGGCTTTGTTACCCTTCTTCAGTCGTTCCGGTACAGTTGGCACCTTCCTGTTGTCAATCACATTTTCATAGTCATCTGCGTCATTTTCATCATCGGTGATTCCACATGCTGAGAACGAGAAGGCATTATTAACATCCTAATGAAGCAGTTACGGCAATTTCAGATGACTCAATTCAGCCATAATTTAGTGGCTGCAATATCTGGACCTTCTGTGAGTCTAGTGCATAGTGTTCTCTACTGATGTACGTAAATTCAGCCCAGAAGAACCACATGAAACTCTAAAATGTGGCCACCCACGTTCTGGCCATCTGAAAACCATCCTTACTAATGTTTCCAATTTTGCAGTAGAATATCAGTTTCTATGTGTGATGCCGTGGGGAATCAAATCCAATATTTTAATGTCTTTATGAAAAGTTCTTTCAAGACTTTCTCTCCCCTTTTAATATTTGCTATGAGTCCACCTCACACTTCTATGTACACCCCTGATCTCAGGATCTGAAAATAACAACTGAAGTAGACAAGATAAATAGCAAGAGACACAGGACAATCAGCAATCTGCTGCCAGCATGGAGTCCATTGCCATGAACTCCACGCACATGTCTTACCTCCCTTCCCTGATTCTCCATAAATGTTCTGCATCTCGTATCGACTTTGTCTTCAAGTACACATTAATTTTTACCAATCAATCAATATCTTCCAATCAGTTCCTTATCTTCTTAAAAGTCTCCACATAACACTCATACACCACAATCCAGTTCGGTGCTGATGAGATCCAAAAAGACTGAAACAGTCCTGTCAACAGATGGACACTGAGCTAAGGTCCAAGTTGTGTCCTTCCACAGTCATTGATGTACATTGTAAATAGGTTCTTCTACAAGACTTGTTGTTTCTTCTCTCTTTTCTGACAAAGACTAAGAGAGCATTGCCGATCACACCTAACAAGTAAGAAGTCCCTAGGGATCCTTGGTTCCAGTGCTTGTAGGCAATACCATAGCATAGCCTTCTTCCACTTCTGTCTTTCTCTTCTTCTTATTGGGCTGCTTTTTCCTCTTCGAAACCCACTTTTCTCACTGACTGAAATCATGTGCAAAAGAGTTTGTTGTAGTACTGAAGGTAACAATTTGTGCACAGTCCTGAAACACACTGCTAGACACTGTAATTGTGTTTCATGGAAATGCATATCTCCCAACTTTGTAAACCACCAAAGAGGGACATATTTTCCACCATGGCAAATTTTTCCAGCACTAGGCCATGCCTCTAACTCCGCCCAAAACCTAATTATACACTTAATCCCACCCAGTCACCTTAATGCCCCCACATAGTAATTATTCCCCTTCATGCCACCGCAGTTTTTTTGCCCAAATTGTGTGTTCACAGAATTATGCCCAGCTGTGCTCCCAGTAATATGCCCACATTGTGCCCCCAGTAATATACCCAGCTGTGCCCCCAGTAATATAACCACATTGTGCCCCCAGTAATATGCCTACATTTTGCCTCCAGTAATATGCCCAGCTGCGCCCCCAGTAATATGCCTAGCTGTGTCACCCAGTAATATGCCTACTTTGTGCCTCCAGTAATATGCCCAACTGTGCCCCCAGTAATATGCCCACATTCTGCCCCCAGTAATATGCCCAGCTGTGCCCCTAGTAATATGCCCAGCTGTGTCCCCCAGTAATATGTCCACATTGTGAATCCATTAATATGCCCAGCTGTGTCCTCAGTAATATGCCTACATTGTGCCCCCAGTAATATGCCCACATTGTGCCCCCAGTAATATGCTCAGCTGTGCCCCTGAGTAATATGCCCACATTGTGCCCCCCAGTAATATACCCACATTGTGCCCCCCAGTAATATACCCACATTGTGCCCCTCACAGAAAGTAAAAAAAATAAACACCATATACTTACCTTCTTCCTAGCAGCAGCAGGACATCGGCTGCTCTGGTCTGTGGAGGGGCGGAGCCTAGACTGACTGCCGGCCGGGGAGGAGGAATAATGAAGCAGGTAGGCGATGCTGGTTCTCTGCTTCATTACGGCAACTGTCTCTGCGTCTTATGGACACAGAGACAGCTGCCAGAAAAAGGGACATACCTCCCCCTTACTGGGACAGTGAGACAGCCACTGTAATCCGGGACTGTCCCGCTGGATCCGGGATGGTTGGGAGGTATTGAAATGTGCTAACTGTAATGTAGAGTTATGTTAGCAATGCAATATGTTAAGCTGTAAATTCCTATTAGCAGGCTGGTAACCACCATTTTACATCAACCACCACTAGATGGTGCCAGTACGTTCCTCTATAAAAGTTATAGGCTAGACAGAAAGTGTGTGGTGAGAGTGAGAAGAAAGTCAGCCCAAAGTGAAGGAGAGTTAGAGAGAAGCCCACCATTTAGTTACCGTTTTAGCCCCCTTGGCAGTGGCCAGGCTGAAGGAGGTTGGAGGAGGAATCAGAAGCTACCAAGCACAAACCAGTGTAGACTTGGGTATAGGGCAAGTCTACTGGAGATAGCAGCCTTCTCTAGCTTATGGACTCCACAGCACCCAGTGCCCAGGAGAAGCATCAAGTACCGGGACACACCACTACAACAGAGCGCCAAGTTGTGTTTTTCCACATTCCTCTATGGACCATGTGGAACCATTTCTATTTAGCAACCAGTACAAAGAATGGAGCAGAAGTGGCATGCTTGTCGTTAGGGAGAACTGCCCTGTTGTAGAAAGGAAGAACGAGAGAAAGACATAGAAAAGAAGTTATTATATCCAGTACATTGCTGTTAGAAAGTGCACCAGTTACCTAATAGGCACAGATAAAGGACTCATTGATACCAGCACAGGGAAGTATATGAGTGTCATCAGAACATTGGAGCCTGTTACCTGGAATTACAGCACAAATACTAAGAGCAGAAGTGGATCTGAATACTTCCATTATAACTGAACCTGTAACTGTCACCCCAAGGCAAATGATTCTCAATAAATGTTCCAGTTATTTATTCAAACAGACTCCTTTTCATTCATCAACCTCATTGCACCCAGGGGTGCTGGCGTCATGAACCTCACGGATCCTGCCTTCCCTGCACCTAAAACCCTGTACCATCAAGGGCACCTTCACCAACATCCGGCAGGAGATCCCTCAACACCAGAGTGTTCCCCAAAGGAATCCAGTGCCTTCCTTCCCATTACTGAACGCCAGCCCAGGGAGCTGCAGAAATGTGAGTACCAACTACTACACCCTGACCCATCAGACCACCACACTCACTCATTGCCTCTGTGGTCCCGGTCACTGCATATGTAGCTCTCTAGTTGTCCTACTCCCAACATTTAGATGTTTAGAAGATGAACATTACTAGATGCCTATTTACAATTTACTACATGTTGTATATGTAAATTATCACCATTTGGTCTGATTGGCCAAGGGCCACCAAGTGACAACATCCATGGCACCTGAATTCCACTGGCAGTTGAGAATATCATTCACCTCATAGAAGAAAATGTATCCTGTTTTGCACTGCTCTGCTTTCTTTGATCTGGGTTAGAGTAGCAACACAAACTACGTTTATCTGTACGTTACAATGCTGGGCAGAATCAGAAGTCAGTCTATCGGTCATGCCTATGACATGGCACCAATAGCACATGGCCAGCCCACACGGTGCTGAAAGGGTGAGCACCTGGAAGAACGCCACAGTCCCTGGTAAGCAGAAGACCAGATGTCCTGTGCTATAGTTAGCTAGTGGGGACTGAGTGACACTCATCTATTAGTGCACTGCCCTAGGTACCTAGGGGTAGGTTGGATCGAAGCACCCTCAGTAAAGGGGAGTGTTGAGTAGGGGCAGCCTACCACAGCTCATATAAGCCATCACAACCGTTCAGGGAACGGTGTTGAGCAAGGTTGGGAGGAACAGATCAGCGAGCTTGGCACTATAGAGATTGTGGCGTAACGAACTGAGATTAGTAAAACCAGTTGGAGTGTTCTGACACCATCTTCATTGCCACCAGAGTGAGACTCTACAGTCATGTGTCAATGCCTACTGTGTAGGGTCAAGTGCCTGGAGCAAGTGGCCTGTGATCACCAAAGAGACAGTACCCCTAAAGAGATCCTATTAAACCTGTTGTCTCTTGTTTACAACCATCATGCTAGTTGCCTCTTGTGAAACACTTGTAACTACTAAGCTTGTTGTGCCATGTTAGGGTGCATTCACACGAACGTATTTTTCATCCGCTTCTGATCCGCAATTTTTGCGTCCTGGGTGCGGATCCATTGTTATCTATGAGTCCTATAAAATCGCGGAGACCTTTTAGGTGTCATCCGCGGCGTGTCCGTTCCGTACGCCCGTGACGTTATTTATAGAACATGTCCTATTCTTACCCGCCTATCGCGTTCCGCGGCCCCATTCAAGTCAATGGGTCCGCAAAAACAACGGATGACACACGGAGTGCATCCGTATGTTGTCCGTATTTTGCGGACGCCAGGCTGGATTGGAAACGCCTTCTTGGTCACATGGTACAGCAACTCAGGCCCAGGAAGAACTTGTGACAAGCAGGCCTAGTCATGGCAACTATCAATGTGGAGACCCTGATCATCCTGGTGCAAGAGCGGCCCCAATTATGGGATACCCGCTCAGATAGCTACCATGACCGCATCAAGAAGGATGCGGCATGGGAGGAAATCGCCCGACTACTGAACCCAGATTCGTGGGACAAGTCAAGCAAGGCCCAGCGGAAGAACATTGGTAAGTGAATGTGACCCCCTCCTCCAGTGTACCCTATAGTTTGTCCCCACCTACCCAGAGTGCTATTTGGCCACCCTGCTCTGCAACTGAAATTAAGCCCTCCCCCCTTTCTGCTCCGTAGCCCCTGCCCTGCCTGCTAAAGTAGCCAACAACCCCTGCCCTGCCTGCTAAAGTAGATGACAACCCCTGCAGTGCCTGCTAAAGTAGCCGACAACCCCTGCAGTGCCTGCTAAAGTAGATGACAACCCCTGCCCTGCCTGCTAAAGTAGCCGACAACCCCTGCCCTGCCTGCTAAAGTAGATGACAACCCCTGCAGTGCCTGCTAAAGTAGATGACAACCCCTGCCCTGCCTGCTAAAGTAGATGACAACCCCTGCCCTGCCTGCTAAAGTAGATGACAACCCCTGTACTTATTATATTTCTAGTAAAAAATGTGAAGACTAGATGGACAAGCACGCGCGATCAATATAGGCGTGAACTAGGCGACACTTTGCGTAGTGGTGACGGTGCAGTGAGGAGGCGACCTTACTTATACACCAAACAACTTCAATTCTTAAAGGATGTCATGGAATTACGGCCGTAAGTATATATTCGTTTACATTTATCATATGTCTATCAAGTTTCTATCTTTTGTAGGTAAAATCGCCTCTTGACTACATTCCAGTCAGCCCCTAACAGCGGCCTTGCAAATGTTGAAAATCTAGAACGCTCACCTTGTGCTGCTGTAGTCCGCTTGCTGTAAGCCAGGCATGCCCAACTTGTGGCCCTCCCGGTGTTGCAAAACTACAACTACCATCATTCCTACTCATCAGTCTACAGAAGGGTATGATGAGAGTTGTAGTTGTACAACAGCTGGAGGGCCGCAGGTTGTGCATCACTGCTGTAAGCTGTCCAGCCAGTCTGGTAGTTGTAGTTTTTCAACATCTACAGTTTGTGTATGCCTGCAATTTCACCCTGGCAGCGGATCATCCGATGCTCCAATGCCCTCCATTGCCACGTGCAAAATTGTGCAGGGCAAAGGAGGGCATGTAGACTTTTTTTTTTTTTTTTAACAAAAGAAAAGGTATACTTACCTTACCATTCCTGCGCAGCTGCGATTGTGGTTTTAAACCAAACATAAAAGAAAATGAAATTATACTTACCTTACCTTTCTGTCGCTGCTGTTAGTCCCTTAAAAAAAAAAAAAAAAAAAAGGTGTTAAAAATTATACTGTATTAAATGACTGTCTTTATAAAACGCAGCACTACTGACAATCTGGAGGACGATCCTCGGTCTCTCGATTCTGATGAAACTCAGATAACAGACCCGAGTCCGCCTGTGGCTTCGGAACAGAACCCCACAGAAACCGACAGCCAAACTGACAATCCGGAACCACCGACAACATCACCAGACGAAACGCCACAGTATTCTGGTTCCCGTCCTGCAGCACGGCATCGGTCAAGAAATGTGCCAGTGGAAACCCAGCCACAAACCAGGGCCATGATTGACAGTCAGGTGCTTGATTACCTGAAGAAAAATGATGCAGAGACTGAAGAAGAAATAATGTTGAGGTCACTGGCCCCATTTCTTAACCGTGTTCCCAAGGAGCGTCATCCCCAATTCATGTCGCTAATGAACACGGTGTTGCACATTTTCTCATTGCCGCAAGATCCGGCAGAATTAGTATATCTTGTGGACCAGTATAAGTGGCGCATCCAGGGGACACCTTGGATGCAGTCCACAAGCACCGGTCCTCAGCCATCAGGTTCCTCCCTACAATTCTCAACCCCCCCACTGTACAGCCAGGATTGGCCTCCTAGTCAACGGGGTCCCCCAATGAGTGGTCAACTTTTGGACCTGTAGGTTGTATTGATATATGGTATTTTACTGTTGTATTAAACTTTATTTGTTTAAAATAAATTTGTTGGGTATTTTTTTGGTAAAAAAAGGGAGCGTTAGAAGGGGGTGATATATTTTTGGGCTTCCCATTACGTCAACCTTATTACATTTGCTAACATCACATTGTAATATGATGTACACAGTTTTTCCATTGGGGGCCTATTAGCAAGATATGGTCCCAGTGTATGATAGGTATGTTTCCAACAGTTGACCACTGAGACCTATCAAATATTGGGCACAGATCTTGCTGATAGGCCACCAATATGTAGACAGGTATTTGAAGTTAACTTGTCACCTACAAATTTCAAGAAATACCATTGAGAGTACGTAAGTTTTCGGAACGTGCTTTGGTGCTGTAACAAGTTAACTTCAAAGTAGGTTGATAGTAATGAGGTATTAGAGGGTATTTAGGGCCAAATCAAATTTCTCTTATTTTAAAAAAAATCCCAAAATTTTCAATTTTTTTGCTAAAAATTTTTCAAAATTTAACATGGGCCATAAATACCCCAGCCCGCAAGCCCACATCAAGGGTCCTCATTCTCTTGCGAGTCCCTACTCTAACTTAACAACAACTGGGAAACTAATGAACTAAACTAACAAACTAAGTAAACGAAGGATACGGATTGCAAACAGTTCAGCAACTTCCATGAATTGCTTCCGTCTGCCATGGCAATTCTCCAGCCGGGCTGCAAAAGTAGTCCGCGTAGAATTCACGAATACGCAGCCCTGCAGATCCTGGTCTACCATGCAGTGTCTGGTCCACTCCAAACGATGATGAGGTTCGGTATTGGTCCAGGTCAGCGTCGAAGGAAGCATCGTGGATTCTAACAAAATTGTGAAGAACCACACAAGCCTGAATCGCTGTGGTGACATTCTCCGGATGAAGCTGGATCGATGACATGAACAACCTCCATTTGTTGGAAAGAAGTCCAAAGGCGCATTCCACATACCGTAGGGCATGCGTCAAGCGGTAATTGAAGATACGCCTTCTCTCATCTAAGTCATGCCTCGGGAAGGGTCGCATTACATGTGGTGTAAGAGCAAATCCTTCATCCGCGACGATGACGAAAGGAGCAGGAGGTCCATCAGATCCAGGCAATCTTCTCGGCTGGGGAAGGGCGAGCTGGTTGGACTGAAGCCGTTCATCCATTCTGGAAGCACGAAATATTCGGGCATCTGAAGTGCTCCCATAGGCCCCGATGTTGACAATTATAAACTTGTAGTCACTGTCAACCAAGGCCAACAGGACTACAGAAAAAAATTGCTTATAATTGAAGAATCGGGACCCTGAGTGAGCCGGCTTCTTCACATGGATATGTTTCCCGTCCAACGCCCCTATACAGTTCGGAAACTGTGCACTTTCTTCTGAGCAATCCGTATCCAATCTTCCACCCTGGGCTCCGGCATCACCGTCTCATGAAGTCGCTCCCAAATCACTTGACAGGTGTGTGGAACAATTTCTGAGATGGTGGAAATCCCCAACAGGAACTCAAAGTGCAGGGACGCAAATGAGTTGCCTGTTGCCAAGAATCTGCAAATTTTAGATAAAATATTATCAGTATATATCTGTGGATGTGCAAACAAAGGTGTTAAGCTATATGATATTAGTACTTACCTCAGGGTGATGACTAGCCTTTCCTCTGGTGAGATGCAGTGCCGCATATTCGTATTCTGGAAAGTGAGCCCTTCACGAGTACTCTCGAGCAGACGATCAAAGGTGGAGACTGACATCCGGCAAAAATTCTGAAACTTGTCCGGGTGCTGCCTCAGGTCATCGTACAAGGTGTGGAAGTGGCCCTTCTTGCTGCGCTGTGAGACAATGGGGTGAACCCACTGCCTCTTCCTACTCGGTTCCTCGTCCAGCATGGGTGTTTGCTCTCCGAAGTTCCGAGATAGAAGCCAGTACAAGAGAACCTTATCCACGCGTCTTTTAGGCATGATTACCACAAAGAAATCGCCAGAAACCAATGTAAAAACACAGAGGAATCTAACAGAGCACACTACGCTGTGAAAAGCTGTAGCAAAATGGCGCCAGTGCGACCATGTGACCTTTTTTTGGGTGGTAACAGGGGTTGGACATGTAAATTAATTTTTTTTTTTTTCTTCCGTTTTTTTTGCGGAAGAAAAAAAAGACCAACGGAAACAATACGTCCGTGTTTTGCGGATGAACGGAACGGACACGGAGACCAAATGTATTTTTTCACGTCCCAACGGATCCGTGATTTGCGGACCGCAAACAACATACGTTCGTGTGAATGCACCCTTAGACTGTTAAAAAAAAAAACAGCAAAAAACACTTTTCAGGTACCAGTAGTCTCTGCCTCTTGTCTTTCCACCATACTTGAGTGAAAAGCCATGTGCACCATTCTTAAACCCAAAAGATTCTTAGTAAGTATTGACACCCCTTACACACAGATGTTTATCTTATAACTGTGCTCTCCAACCCACAGCTCTCCTTCTTCTGTACAGTTACAACACCCAACATGCTCTGACAGCTCATAGAAGACCATGGCCTTATATAATCTAGTAGCCATTTTAAGGAATCGCTCCTGATGACACGTTCCCTTGAACTTACCGCCGCAGTGCACCTTTTAGTGATTGTTTGACACCTTCCCTTGAACCTAACAAAGACTGGTCCACCAAACCACCGTAGGCATCTAATGAACATGCAGAATAGGAAGCGTTGATGTATATCCTTTGATGACCTTGATGGTGCAATGCCTTCTTCCTTCACAATCGTTTACATGGCAGCTCTTGCATGGGAGTATGCTAGAGGTTTAAAGGGAGTTTGTCACCTCATTTCCACCTATATAACTAAGAGCAGTGCCCCACAGAAGATTGCATACACATCCCAGACATACCTGTGTGCACAGTATGTCTGTATTACATGTCCAGGAAAAGCACTTTTATTCTGCTGGAAAACAGCTCCCAAGTGCCCAGCTGAAAGGGAAACTAAAAACAGCTTTCTCTCCCGACTCGATTTCTAAAAGCTATACCAATTCCAAGATATAAGTAGCTAAAGCAGCCCTCCCCTCTTCAGTCTGGTTTGCTGTGGGCACTTGATGCAGCAGCAGAGCTGGGCACTTGGGAGCTGTTATCCAGCAGAATAAAAGTGCTTTTCCTGGATATGTAATACAGACACACAGTGCAAACAGGTATGTCTGGGATATGACATATAATACACACACACACAGTGCACACAGGTATGTCTGGGATATGACATGTAATACACACACACACAGTGCACACAGGTATGTCTGGGATGTGACATGTAATACAGACACACAGTGCACACAGGTATGTCTGGGATGTGACATGTAATACAGACACACAGTGCACACAGGTATATCTGGGATGTGACATGTAATACAGACACACAGTGCACACAGGTATGTCTGGGATGTGACATGTAATACACACACACAGTGCACACAGATATGTCTGGGATGTGACATGTAATACAGACACACAGTGCACACAGGTATGTCTGGGATGTGACATGTAATACACACACAGTGCACACAGGTATGTCTGGGATATGACATGTAATACACACACACAGTGCACACAGGTATGTCTGGGAATGTGACATGTAATACAGACACACAGTGCACACAGGTATGTCTGGGATGTGACATGTAATACAGACACACAGTTGCACACAGGTATATCTGGGATGTGACATGTAATACAGACACACAGTGCACACAGGTATGTCTGGGATGTGACATGTAATACACACACAGTGCACACAGGTATGTCTGGGATGTGACATGTAATACACACACACAGTGCACATAGGTATGTCTGGGATGTGACATGTAATACAGACACACAGTGCACACAGGTATGTCTGGGATGTGACATGTAATACAGACACACAGTGCACACAGGTATGTCTGGGATGTGACATGTAATACACACACACAGTGCACACAGGTATGTCTGGGATGTGACTTGTAATACAGACACACAGTGCACACAGGTATGTCTGGGATATGACATGTAATACACACACACACAGTGCACACAGGTATGTCTGGGATGTGACATGTAATACACACACGGCGCACACAGGTATGTCTGGGATATGACATGTAATACACACACAGTGCACACAGGTATGTCTGGGATATGACATGTAATACAGACACACAGTGCACACAGGTATATCTGGGATATGACATGTAATACAGACACACAGTGCACACAGGTATGTCTGGGATGTGACATGTAATACAGACACACAGTACACACAGGTATGTCTGGGATGTGACATGTAATACAGACACACAGTGCACACAGGTATGTCTGGGATGTGACATGTAATACACACACAGTGCACACAGGTATGTCTGGGATATGACATGTAATACAGACACACAGTGCACACAGGTATGTCTGGGATGTGACATGTAATACAGACACACAGTGCACACAGGTATATCTGGGATCTGACATGTAATACAGACACACAGTGCACACAGGTATGTCTGGGATGTGACATGTAATACAGACACACAGTGCACACAGATATGTCTGGGATGTGACATGTAATACAGACACACAGTGCACACAGGTATGTCTGGGATGTGACATGTAATACAGACACACAGTGCACACAGGTATGTCTGGGATGTGACATGTAATACACACACACAGTGCACACAGGTATGTCTGAGATGTGACATGTAATACAGACACACAGTGCACACAGGTATGTCTGGGATGTGACATGTAATACACACACACAGTGTACACAGGTATGTCTGGGTTGTGACATGTAATACACACACAGCGCACACAGGTATGTCTGGGATGTGACATGTAATACACACACAGTGCACACAGGTAGGTCTTGGATGTGACATGTAATACAGACACACAGTGCACACAGGTATATCTGGGATGTGACATGTAATACAGACACACAGTGCACACAGGTATGTCTGGGATGTGACATGTAATACAGAAACACACTACACACAGGTATGTCTGGGATGTGACATGTAATACACACACGCAGTGCACACAGGTATGTCTGGGATGTGACATGTAATACAGACACACAGTGCACACAGGTATGTCTGGGATGTGACATGTAATACACACACAGTGCACACAGGTATGTCTGGGATATGACATGTAATACACACACACAGTGCACACAGGTATGTCTGGGATGTGACATGTAATACAGACACACAGTGCACACAGGTATGTCTGGGATGTGACATGTAATACAGACACACAGTGCACACAGGTATATCTGGGATGTGACATTCAATACAGACACACAGTGCACACAGGTATGTCTGGGATGTGACATGTAATACACACACAGTGCACACAGGTATGTCTGGGATGTGACATGTAATACACACACACAGTGCACATAGGTATGTCTGGGATGTGACATGTAATACAGACACACAGTGCACACAGGTATGTCTGGGATGTGACATGTAATACAGACACACAGTGCACACAGGTATGTCTGGGATGTGACATGTAATACACACACACAGTGCACACAGGTATGTCTGGGATGTGACATGTAATACAGACACACAGTGCAGACAGGTATGTCTGGGATGTGACTTGTAATACAGACACACAGTGCACACAGGTATGTCTGGGATATGACATGTAATACACACACACACAGTGCACACAGGTATGTCTGGGATGTGACATGTAATACACACACGGCGCACACAGGTATGTCTGGGATGTGACATGTAATACACACACAGTGCACACAGGTATGTCTGGGATATGACATGTAATACAGACACACAGTGCACACAGGTATATCTGGGATATGACATGTAATACAGACACACAGTGCACACAGGTATGTCTGGGATGTGACATGTAATACAGACACACAGTACACACAGGTATGTCTGGGATGTGACATGTAATACAGACACACAGTGCACACAGGTATGTCTGGGATGTGACATGTAATACACACACAGTGCACACAGGTATGTCTGGGATATGACATGTAATACAGACACACAGTGCACACAGGTATGTCTGGGATGTGACATGTAATACAGACACACAGTGCACACAGGTATATCTGGGATCTGACATGTAATACAGACACACAGTGCACACAGGTATGTCTGGGATGTGACATGTAATACAGACACACAGTGCACACAGATATGTCTGGGATGTGACATGTAATACAGACACACAGTGCACACAGGTATGTCTGGGATGTGACATGTAATACAGACACACAGTGCACACAGGTATGTCTGGGATGTGACATGTAATACACACACACAGTGCACACAGGTATGTCTGAGATGTGACATGTAATACAGACACACAGTGCACACAGGTATGTCTGGGATGTGACATGTAATACACACACACAGTGTACACAGGTATGTCTGGGTTGTGACATGTAATACACACACAGCGCACACAGGTATGTCTGGGATGTGACATGTAATACACACACAGTGCACACAGGTAGGTCTTGGATGTGACATGTAATACAGACACACAGTGCACACAGGTATATCTGGGATGTGACATGTAATACAGACACACAGTGCACACAGGTATGTCTGGGATGTGACATGTAATACAGAAACACACTACACACAGGTATGTCTGGGATGTGACATGTAATACACACACGCAGTGCACACAGGTATGTCTGGGATGTGACATGTAATACAGACACAGTGCACACAGGTATGTCTGGTATGTGACATGTAATATACACACAGTGCACACAGGTATGTCTGGGATGTGACATGTAATACACACACAGTGCACACAGGTATGTCTGGGATGTGACATGTAATACAGACACACAGTGCACACAGGTATGTCTGGGATGTGACATGTAATACAGACACACAGTGCACACAGGTATGTCTGGGACGTGACATGTAACACACACAGTGCACACAGGTATGTCTGGGATATGACATGTAATACAGACACACAGTGCACACAGGTATGTCTGGGATGTGACATGTAATACATACACACAGTGTACACAGGTATGTCTGGGATATGACATGTAATACAGACACACAGTGCACACAGGTATGTCTGGGATGTGACATGTAATACACACACACACAGCGCACACAGGTATGTCTGGGATGTGACATGTAATACAGACACACAGTGCACACAGGTATGTCTGGGATGTGACATGTAATACAGACACACAGTGCACACAGGTATGTCTGGGATGTGACATGTAATACACACACAGTGCACACAGGTATGTCTGGGATGTGACATGTAATACAGACACACAGTGCACACAGGTATGTCTGGGATGTGACTTGTAATACAGACACACAGTGTACACAGGTATGTCTGGGATGTGACATGTAATACACACACACAGTGCACACAGGTATGTCTGGGATGTGACATGTAATACAGACACACAGTGCACACAGGTATGTCTGGGATGTGACATGTGATACAGACACACAGTGCACACAGGTATGTCTGGGATGTGACATGTAATACACACACACAGTGCACACAGGTATGTCTGGGATGTGACATGTAATACAGACACACAGTGCACACAGGTATGTCTGGGGTGTGACATGTAATACAGACACACAGTGCACACAGGTATGTCTGGGATGTGACATGTAATACAGACACACAGTGCACACAGGTATGTCTGGGATGTGACATGTAATACAGACACACAGTGCACACAGGTATGTCTGGGGTGTGACATGTAATACAGACACACAGTGCACACAGGTATGTCTGGGATGTGACATGTAATACAGACACACAGTGCACACAGGTATGTCTGGGATGTGACATGTAATACAGACACACAGTGCACACAGGGGTTGTAAACATCTAGGGACCATTTCTACAGACCCCACAGCATGACTGGACCTACGCTGTAATCATACTCACCAGATCCTCACCACTGGGTCCTGGGCAGGGGCGTAGCTATAGGGGGTGCAGAGGTAGCAGTCGCTACCAGGCCCAGGAGCCTGAGGGGTCCAAAGACCCTTGTGCTGCAAAAAGACACACAAAGTACTGAGGGAAGGGGGGCCCAAGCTGAACTCTTGCACCAGGGCCCATGAGCCTTTAGCTACGCCCCTGGTCCTGGGTCTTGTGACCGCTGCAGCCAATGACCGGTCACTGCAATAACATGTCACCCATGCTTCACATAAGTGACATGATGCAAGGGTGACACGTTACTGCTGTGGCCAGTCATTGAATGTTGTGGCAAGGAGAACCAGGACCTACAGAGCCAGCAGGGAAGTGATGAAATTGGGACCCAGCAGTGGGGATCAGGTAAGTATGATTAACGCCGCTAGTCTGACCATGTTGTGGGGTTTGTAGAAATGGTTTCCAGGGGTGAACAACCCCTTTAAGAAATCCCTTGGTCAGAAGTGCCCCATCATCACTATCAAAGAATGGCACATTCCCTTTTAAGAGAAAGAAACTCAAAATCTGCACCTGCATCTTATCAACAGACATAGAATGTACTGTATGATCAAGGATGAATAAAGGAGAAGCTGGATAAGCCTGTGGGTAAACACTTCTCTGGACCCAAACACAATATGATGGACTTAACCTGCTTAATACTGGTAATTTTAAAGGGACACTTCTGTCAGAAAGCTGTATTTTTTAACTTAATGTTCATAGAAAACACATTTTTTACAGAAGTTGTCACAGTTTTTCTTTTTCATTTCAGCAATTCTATACCATAGAAAATGAAACACAAAATATTGCCGTTCTGTAGCAGTCAACACCGAAAGATAAAACTCCTATGTAGAATGGTAACCCATTGATAGTTTATTGCTGCTGTGAGGGAAGATGTTATCTGCTAGTATAATAGTAGATTAGTCAAAGTAGGATGACTGTATGACAGCTCTATCTTGGATTAAGATGACTACAGAATCAGTATAATGTATGATACTCTCCTTGAGCCCCCCTTCTCTGTATGGTCAGAGTGCATGGTCCAAACAGGAGAAAGTTAAAGAGCCAGAACAGGAAGTAGAATACATGTAGAGACCTAAAAATGATATCCAGAAAACCATACACCCATTGTCTGAAAAAAAAAAAATTGAAGTGTCACAGTGAATATTGGGCGCTAAAATAAAACAGCAAACTTTATTGAAATCCTATTTAATAATCTAGGGTAGCTTCATACGCCCTTGAATGCATTTGGCGAGAAAATAATGTAGCCCCAGCCAAATAAATATTATTCAAATAAGGGCACTAATAATGTGTGCTAAAAAACAGTCCAGGGCTACCAAGTATTTGTCTGGAGTGACTCGTCCGTCCCACAGTCAAAGGGAAGAGGGTATTGAACTCTTTTTTCCAACCCCCTACTCCAGACAATAATACATATATAGTCCCTCTGTCAATATGGCTGCCGGGGTATCAAGTCAATGAGCTCAACGCGTTTCTGGGTCCCAACACTAAGCCCTCATCAGGAGCTCTTAGTCCCCTATCTTAATGCCACATATAGTCAAACAGACAGACAAACATAACATGCAGTGCGCTCGCCACCTCTCTCTGTGGCGGCGCCTCCGGCACTATTGTGGCCGTAGCGTGGCCACCGAATATGCCGTGTATAAAAGGATGTAACGCCACCCACAAGAGCCAACGTCATACCAATCAGCTGACTAAAGGGAGCGCTATCCAATCCACTCCCCGGGGCAGGACAGCAGCTGCCTCGCTATTTGGTAGCGCGGCAAATACGTCACAACTGGGCGTCTATGTAACTTGTTTACTTGTTGTAATGGGACCAATCGGCGGCTATTAATTGTTACATTGCAGGCTGGGGAAATAACAAAGGACTGCAGAGAATGAATAATAGAAAGCAATAGAACGGTTCACCACTCAAATAAAGGAACGCAAACATTTTCAATATCTCAGGGATACTGCAGATTTTAGAGACGGGCACATCTTGATTATAGCCAGAAGCCTAGCAAAGCATTAGAGGGAGACACAGAACCATCGTCTTCTGAGGGAGAATCTGACAGTGTTGGTAGCACATCCTCTAAGTCATATACGGGTCATGTAACGCCATTTCGTGGCAGGCCATATAGGGGCAGACAAAAGAGAGGCTCCCAACCCCAGGGTGGTTTTTTAGGAAGGGGCCAAGTGGCATCTGGCTATCCCCTTCGGAACAGGAAATGAAGACCACAGTTAGAACTGTACCTGACGAAATGCAGATTATTCATTTATCAGAAAGACCACTTGATAACATGGAGAAAAGGGTGTTGTCAAGGGGTTTATCTTTTGTTCCCACCAATAGATTCGATTTATTTGAGTGGGTGAAGGACCTCCATCTGTTTATTCGCAAGCTTAAATGGAAGAAGTTTTTTGCAACTCATGACAGGGCCCAATGTGAATCCTTGGGCATCATGATGGAAGATCTGGTAGATGTACAAATGCAAGGAGGGGAATAGAGGTTTGGGGGAAGGGCCGTTTACGAACCTGAAACCCAAATCGTCCAAGAACCCACCTCTTGGGGACAACACCCCCTGTGACATCTTTTTGAAAGTGTTCATAGACAAACTCAAGGGACTTAAGGTATATGAACATGGCAAATGTAACCTTCCAGTAGAGGAGATGGAGGCTCTGAAAACACTTGAGTCTTATCACTCCATTGTGATAAAACCCTCCGACAAGGGGGGTAACATTGTGCTCTTAGGCTATCAGCAATATACAGAGATGTGCCTTAATATTCTTACTGACCCCCAGAGCTATCATACTCTCTCATTTAATCCTATACCACAAGATCGGAAAGAGCTTCATTCCATTCTGTCTGAGGCCTTGCGATTGAAACTGATCAGCAAGGCTGAATTTGGTTTCCTGTTGCCTCCACATCCACTAGCAGCATGCTTTTATTGCTTACCCAAAATACATAAGGGTCTGGATCCACTTAAAGGTAGACCAATTGTGTCAGGTACTGATAGTCTAACACATTCTATCAGTACCTATGTGGATCAGATCCTACGACCTTTTGTCACGGCCTTACCCTCGTATGTACGTGATTCTATGGACGTCATAAAAAGAATCGAGGGTATTCAGGTCGACTCGGATGTCATGCTGGCTAGTTTGGATGTGGAGGCACTCTATAGCTCTATCCCTCATGATAAGGGCTGTGCAGTGATTGATCTGTACCTGCAAGAACGGGGAACCCATCTACGTCCGCATGGCGACTTTGCCCTTCAACTGGTGAGGTTTATTTTGGAACATAACACAACAAATACTACCACCAGTTGAAGGGAGTCGCCATGGGGAGTCCTTGCGCCCCTACTTTTGCTAACTTGTACTTGGGGAGATGGGAACGTGAAATTATGTCGGACGAGATGTTGACAGAGTGGACATCGTCGGTGATCATCTGGCTAAGATTCATCGATATATACCCTAGGTATTTGTATTAGGGACATCAATGCACTAAAACTGATGTCATATGTATCATTTTGTAGTTGGTCAAACTCCAGCTGATATTATGGAGTTTTGGTGTGATGTCTCTATTCTATTTTCCATATCTAGGGTAATATAAATCCTTTAAATTGCAATAGACTTTACTCATTCATTTATTAACTGTTATTATGAATGTAAGTTGTTGCAATTGTTTTATGATTTATTTCTTATGTAGCGTAATTCTTGCTTTCTCTTATTCATTATCTGCAGTCCTTTGTTATTTCCCCAGCCTGCAATGTAACAATTAATAGCCGCCGATTGGTCCCATTACAACAAGTAAATGTTACATAGACGCCCAGTTGTGACGTATTTGCCGCGCTACAAAATAGCGAGGCAGCTGCTGTCCTGCCCCGGAGAGTGGATTGGATAGCGCTCCCTTCAGTCGGGGGAGGCAGTCAGCTGATTGGTATGACGTTGGCTCTTGTGGGTGGCGTTACATCCTTTTATACACGACATATTCGGCGGCCACGCTACGGCCGCAATAGTGCCGGAGGCGCCGCCACAGAGAGAGGTGGCGAGCGCACTGCATGTTATGTTTGTCTGTCTGTTTGACTATATGTGGCATTAAGATAGGGGACTAAGAGCTCCTGATGAGGGCTTAGTGTTGGGACCCAGAAACGCGTTGAGCTAATTGACTTGATACCCCGGCAGCCATATTGACAGAGGGACTATATATGTATTATTGTCTGGAGTAGGGGGTTGGAAAAAAGAGTTCAATACCCTCTTCCCTTTGACTGTGGGACGGACGAGTCACTCCAGACAAATACTTGGTAGCCCTGGACCGTTTTTTAGCACACATTATTAGTGCACTTATTTGAATAATATTTATTTGGCTGGGGCTACATTATTTTCTCGCCAAATGCATTCAAGGGCGTATGAAGCTACCCTAGATTATTAAATAGGATTTCAATAAAGTTTGCTGTTTTATTTTAGCGCCCAATATTCACTGTGACACTTCAATTATCATTTTTGGGACGTTTACCTTACCTATGTTTTTGTGAGCTAAAAAAAAAAAAAAAAACAGAATATTCACATATAGGCTGTTAATATAAATAGATCTGGGATTTCAAAGTAATAGTGACAATCCAGTCATTGACACAAGGAGTCAATCTAACACTCGGATGATCCACTACATGGACACACAGCCCTCTACTTTCCTAATAAAAATACAGTAATTATAACAAAAGTGTACTTATTAATATAATACAAATAGTAGCAGTAATAGCATAGAAAGTACTACCAGTCCTTGTAGTACTTAAAGTGGTTCTCCAGGAATTAAGAAAATGAAAATATTTAAATATTACTTTATTGTAAATATATTCCCAAATACCTTTCATTAGTTATAATGACTCATTTTCTCTGGGGAGCAATCATTAGGAGAAACAAAATGGCCGCTGTCCTATTAGTGCACACAGAACCTGTCCTAATCACTCAGGAGGACAAGTTACTTCACAACACTGAGGTAAAGAGCTGCCTCATCCTCCTCTCTGCTCTGCTGGTCAGGGATTATGGGTCTTAATACTGTTTAATATGATCTTCAGCTGAATCTCTGAAGGAACAGAGTTCATGAGGAGATATGAAGGACAGAGAGGAGGTGGGGATATGGCTGTGTCCTGCTGTGTGATTAGGACAGTTTCTGTGTGTATGAATAGGACGTCAGACATTTTATTACTTCTAATGATTGCTCCCCAGACAAAACAAGCCATTATAACTAATGAAAGGTATTTGGGAATATATTTATAATAAAGTAATATTTAGTTATTTTCATTTTCTTAATTCCCGGAGAACCCCTTTAAGGCTGGCCTTTGGGGTGTGCGACCTGTGCAACCACACAGGTTGCATCACACCACCTAGATAAAGGGGTCCCACTTTCCCCTGTGTGAGAAGTCAGAACTTTGCCAGAGAGTGGGGCAGATGCTGCCTGGCAGTTGCAGTACCACAGGCATGGAGGTATCTGTATTTGTTTAATATGTTATGTACACCGGGAATGAAGAGGTATAGTTGTCAGAGACAGGGTTAACCACCCTGTTGCTCCCTACTTGGTAAGAGTGAGCTGGTTATACTTGCTGCCAGGAGGGGGAGTTCTAGCTAGGACAGTGAGAAGGAAGGAAACATGTATGACTGTTCCTGTTTCTAGGGTCTTAGGGACAGGACTAATACACATAGCCTTTCTGTTGCTTATGGTGAAAATTGAAACAACATGTTCCTACCCACAATCCATGCCACAATCGATTTCTCAACCTATCCCTTCCCTCATAACATAACAAAACATACAGGGTAATAAAGTGTCACATATGTACCTCTTACATCCAGCGATATCTCCTCTGATGTAGATGTTCTCTTTCCTCATCTTCTCCATTCAGACCAGACCACCATGATGATTCCTTTCAGCCATCTCCTGCCACCCCCAGTACTATGCTCACTGCAGAAACAATCCCCCTGGAAATACTAGCACTACACAGATAGTGCCCGTCTCAATAATTATTAGCATGCACCCACCGCTGGGACCCGCACCTATATCGAGAATGGAGCGGGGAACGCTGTGCCTGAAGGACCCCAGGTTTCTCGGGGTCTGGCCACCACCAGGCGCAACTCCCCACTGCTCCCATAGAAATGAATGGGAGCGCACCGCACATGCACCAGCCTCACTCCCATTCATTTGTATGGAGCCGGCGGAAATAGCCAAGCAGTGCGCCCTCCGTTCATTTCCCCGCCGGTCCCTGATATAGATGCGGGTCCCAGAGGCGATATGCCCCCAATGTCTAAGATGGGAATAACCCTTTAATAGTCTTGCAAACATAATATCCCACATAAATAATTGTGCCCACAGTAATAGTGTTCCAAAAAGTCCTGCCAATATTAATAATTCTCTGACATAGTGCACTTAGTGGTAATAGTGACCCTACAGTGCCTCCAACAGTAATAATATACCCACTGTGCCCCAAGAAGTAATAATTAGATATAAGCGAAGTTTTGTAAAATTCAAATCGGCTGCTTCGCCGAATTTTACAAAAAAATCCACTTTGTGATGAATTAGTTTGTCGCAAAGCACATTTCTTTGTAGGTGTGGGTGCAATCTCAGGGAGCAGTGATTGCTCTGCTCCCCATCATTGTACCCCTTTAGATGCCACGTTCATAGCTGATCATGGCATCTGATAGGAATAATACAGTGTAAAATTTGTAAAAAATTATATTTTCCTGATCCATTTGCTTGCTACAGGCCACCAGCCCACCTCCATCTTGCTCAAAGGTCTGGCACGAAATCTTGCGCACGGGATTTCGGCTAAGATCTTCAAGCAAAATGGCGGCGGCTGGGCCATCGTAAGCAAAAGGACTGTGTATTTTTATTTTTTTTTTGCAGGTTAAATCAATTCGCTATCGCAAAGCACAGGCAAATTTGGCTTCGCTGCGAATCAAATTAATCCTGATTCGCTCATCACTAGTAATAATTCCCCATATTGTCCACACTAGAAATCATGTCAGTCTCCCAGTAGTAACAAAGCTCACCATAATGCCCCCAATAGTAATAATTTTTTTCTAATAATGTGTGACAGTAGAAAATGGACCCTAAAGTGTGCCAGTACAAAAAAAAAGAAATGCCCCTTTATCATGTGCGCTAGTGCAAAAAATACACCCTTATAATCTGAGCCAGTACAAAAATGCCCCCGTATAATGTGTGCCAGTACAAAAATGCCCCCGTATAATGTGTGCCAGTACAAAAATGCCCCGTATAATGTGTGCCAGTACAAAAATGCCCAGTATAATGTGTGCCAGTACAAAAATGCCCCGTATAATGTGTGCCAGTACAAAAATGCCCAGTATAATGTGTGCCAGTACAAAAATGCCCCCGTATAATGTGTGCCAGTACAAAAATGCCCCGTATAATGTGTGCCAGTACAAAAATGTCCAGTATAATGTGTGCCAGTACAAAAATGCCCCGTATAATGTGTGCCAGTACAAAAATGCCCCGTATAATGTGTGCCAGTACAAAAATGCCCCCGTATAATGTGTGCCAGTACAAAAATGCCCCCGTATAATGTGTGCCAGTACAAAAATGCCCCGTATAATGTGTGCCAGTACAAAAATGCCCAGTATAATGTGTGCCAGTACAAAAATGCCCAGTATAATGTGTGCCAGTACAAAAATGCCCAGTATAATGTGTGCCAGTACAAAAATGTCCAGTATAATGTGTGCCAGTACAAAAATGCCCCCGTATAATGTGTGCCAGTACAAAAATGCCCCCGTATAATGTGTGCCAGTACAAAAATGCCCCGTATAATGTGTGCCAGTACAAAAATGCCCAGTATAATGTGTGCCAGTACAAAAATGCCCCAGTATAATGTGTGCCAGTACAAAAATGTCCCGTATAATGTGTGCCAGTACAAAAATGCCCCCGTATAATGTGTGCCAGTACAAAAATGCCCCCGTATAATGTGTGCCAGTACAAAAATGACCCCTTATAATGTATGCCAGTCCAAAAAATGTCCCCTCAAAATGTGTGACTGGAGCGGCCGGCCGGCTACATTTATTTCTATGGGAGTTGCGGAGAGCTCACTTATCTCCGGAACTCCCATAGAAATGAATGGAGCAGCCGTGCTTAAAGTTAGCGGATAGCGGATACATTATACCAACCGGAATACCCCTGTAATTCCTTGTGTTATGCTTTAAATGTAATCCCAAGTGCCGTCAATTGGCGGCACAGCTTGGTTTTCATGCCCTACTCAGCAAAGGGAAAGTTGATCCTTCCCCCACTGAGGGAATGAGCTGTGTAGCTGCTGGAGGGAGAGGAGCTGCATGTGCCAATGCTTACCTCCCAACAGTCCTGGATCCAGCGAGACAGTCCTGGATTTCCCGGAACGGCTAAGGTATAGTTGCCTGTAATGGTGAAGCAGGGGGCCGTTAGTTCACCATTCATCGCTCATCGTGCAGGTGGTCTGTGTATAAGAGCAGTGCCAGCCTGGGAATCAACCTGTGTGTGCCAGCAGCACAATGTGTAACAATATCCTGACAACTTCTTGCTGCAGGCACAGGATGAGCCCAGTCATCGGGGGAACTAGGTAAGTATTTACTGTTTTGTTTTTTTATTCCTGTGAAAGGGGCACATATCTGGGAATAACTACTGTGAAGGGGCACATATCTGGGCATAGCTACTGTGAAGGAGGAAGGAACACACTTGGGCATAACTAATGTGAAGAGGACACATATCTGGTCATAACTACTATGAAACGGTTGCATATCTGGGCATAACTACTGTGAAGGGGGTACATATCTGGGCAAAACTACTGTTAAGGGGGCACATTTGGGCATAACTGCTGTGAAGAGGGCACTTATCTGGGCATAACTACTGTGAAAGGGGCACATCTGGGCATAACTATTGAGAAGGGGGAACATCTGTGCATAACTACTGAGAAGAGGGCACATCTGGGCATAATTACTGTGAAGGGGGCACATCTGGGAATAACTATTGTAAAGGCGGCACATTTGGGCATAACTACTGTGAAGGGGGCACATTTGGGCATAAGTACTGTGAAGAGGTACATCTGGGCATAACAACTGTGAAGGGGGCACATCTGGGAATAACTACTGTGAAGGGGGCACATGTGGGCATAACTACTATGAGCAGGGAATATGTGGGCATTACTACAGTGAAGAGAGCACAATCATAGTTTAACTTGAGGGACCACTTGTATCTCAGTCCTCCAGCTGCTGTGGACATCCCTATCAGAGGGGATTCTAGAACTGAAGAATCAGGAAGTAGTAATACTAGGGTATTCTTATTCCTCTTTGTCTTGACCTCAGACATTCAAATTCACCTTATAAATAGCGGATTAACGTTTGTTTTTTTTTGTTGTTTTTTCTTTTTTCTTTAGAGGAAACAGTTAACCAGTCAGCGTGATGGAAAGCCAACAGCCTGTGACATTATTGTCATCTCTTTATAGAGATTATTGTCATCTCTTTCTACCCCACGTCGATTTGTAATGGAAAGCTTAGGTTATGTTCACACCAGTAAATTATTTCTCGGACACATATGAGTATACTGCCTGTGGAACCTGCGGCAGAAAGTCGAGGGGTTCTGCTGCGGATGATCAGTATGTGGCCACTCGCTGTAGTGTATGGCCTCCAATGAGGAAACCCTGGCAAGATCTTGCAGGATGCTTTATTCAGCCTGCCGAGAAACGAAATGTTGGTCACTGCCAGGGACCTAGCTACCATGTAATCAGAGGAAAAGACTGCTACAGGGCCCAATCTCAGGAAGGGGCCAGACTGCTGTTATAGGGGGCGCTCCAGACTACACAACCAGACTGTTGTTATAGGGGCGCTCCAGACTACACAACCAGACTGCTGTTATAGGGGGTGCTCCAGACTACACAACCAGACTGCTGTTATAGGGGGCGCTCCAGACTACACAACCAGACTGCTGTTATAGGGGGCGCTCCAGACTACACAACCAGACTGCTGTTATAGGGGGCGCTCCAGACTACACAACCAGACTGTTGTTATAGGGGGCGCTCCAGACTATACAACCAGACTGCTGTTATAGGGGCGCTCCAGACTACACAACCAGACTGCTGTTATAGGGGGTGCTCCAGACTACACATCCAGACTGCTGTTATAGGGGCGCTCCAGACTACACAACCAGACTGCTGTTATAGGGGGTGCTCCAGACTACACATCCAGACTGCTGTTATAGGGGGCGCTCCAGACTAAACAACCAGACTGCTGTTATAGGGGGCGCTCCAGACTACACATCCAGACTGCTGTTATAGGGGGCTCTCCAGACAACACAACTAGACTGCTGTTAAAAGGGGGCGCTCCTGACTACACATCCAGACTGCTGTTATAGGGGGCTCTCCAGACAACACAACCAGACTGCTGTTAAAAGGGGGCACTCCTGACTACACATCCAGACTGCTGTTATAGGTGGCGCTCCAGACTACACATCCAGACTGCTGTTATAGGGGGTGCTCCAGACTACACAACCAGACTGCTGTTATAGGAGGTGCTCCAGATTACACAACCAGACTGCTGTTATAGGGGGCGCTCCAGACTGTACAACCAGACTGCTGTTATAGGAGGCGCTCCAGACTTCTGTTATAGGGGGCGCTCCAGACTACACAACCAGACTGCTGTTATAGGGGGCGCTCCAGACTACACAACCGGACTGCTGTTATAGGGGGCGCTCCAGACTACACAACCAGACTGCTGTTATAGGGGTGCTCCAGACTACACATCCAGACTGCTGTTATAGGGGGAGCTCCAGACTACACATCCAGACTGCTGTTATAGGGGGTGCTCCAGACTACACAACCAGACTGCTGTTATAGGAGGTGCTCCAGATTACACAACCAGACTGCTGTTATAGGGGGCGCTCCAGACTGTACAACCAGACTGCTGTTATAGGAGGCGCTCCAGACTTCTGTTATAGGGGGCGCTCCAGACTACACAACCAGACTGCTGTTATAGGGGGCGCTCCAGACTACACAACCAGACTGCTGTTATAGGGGGTGCTCCAGACTACACATCCAGACTGCTGTTATAGGGGGCGCTCCAGACTACACAACCAGACTGCTGTTATAGGGGGTGCTCCAGACTACACAACCAGACTGCTGTTATAGAGGGCGCTCCAGACTGCTGTTATAGGGGGCGCTCGAGACTACACAACCAGACTGCTGTTATAGGGGGGAGCTCCAGACTACACAACCAGACTGCTGTTATAGGGGGTGCGCCAGACTACACAACCTGACTGCTGTTATAGGGGGAGCTCCAGACTACACAACCAGTCTGCTGTTATAGGGGCGCTCCAGACTACACAACCAGTCTGCTGTTATAGGGGGCGCTCCAGACTACACAACCAGACTGCTGTTATAAGGGGGTGCTCCAGACTGTACAACCAGACTGCTGTTATAGGAGGCGCTCCAGACTGTACAACCAGACTGCTGTTATAGGGGGCGCTCCAGACTGCTGTTATAGGGGGTGCTCCAGACTACACAACCAGACTGCTGTTATAGGGGTGCTCCAGACTACACAACCAGACTGCTGTTATAGGGGGCGCTCCAGACTACACAACCAGACTGCTGTTATAGGGGGCGCTCCAGACTACACAACCAGACTGCTGTTATAGGGGGCGCTCCAGACTACACAACCAGACTGCTGTTATAGGGGCGCTCCAGACTATACAACCAGACTGCTGTTATAGGGGGCGCTCCAGACTACACAACCAGACTGCTGTTATAGGGGGCGCTCCAGACTACACATCCAGACTGCTGTTATAGGGGGAGCTCCAGACTGTGCAACCAAACTACTGTTATAAGGGGCACTCCAGACTACACAACCAGACTGCTGTTATAGGGGGCGCTCCAGACTCTGCAACCAGACTGCTGTTATAAGGGGCACTCCAGACTACACAACCAGACTGCTGTTATAGGGGGCTCCCCAGACTATACAACCAGACTGCTGTTATAGGGGGCTCACCAGACTATACAACCAGACTGCTGTTATAGGGGGCTCACCAGACTATACAACCAGACTGCTGTTATAGGGGACGCTCCAGACTACACATCCAGACTGCTGTTATAGGGGGCGCTCCAGACTACACAACCTGACTGCTGTTATAGGGGACGCTCCAGACTATACAACCAGACTGCTGTTATAGGGGGCACTCCAGACTACACAACCAGACTGCTGTTATAGGGGGAGCTCCAGACTACACAACCAGACTGCTGTTATAGGGGGCGCTCCAGACTACACATCCAGACTGCTGTTATAGGGGGCGCTCCAGACTACACAACCTGACTGCTGTTATAGGGGACGCTCCAGACTATACAACCAGACTGCTGTTATAGGGGGCACTCCAGACTACACAACCAGACTGCTGTTATAGGGGGAGCTCCAGACTACACAACCAGACTGCTGTTATAGGGGGCGCTCCAGACTACACAACCAGACTGCTGTTATAGGGGCGCTCCAGACTATACAACCAGACTGCTGTTATAGGGGGAGCTCCAGACTACACATCCAGACTGCTGTTATAGGGGGCGCTCCAGAATACACAGACTGCTGTTATAGGGGGCGCTCCAGACTATACAACCAGACTGCTGTTATAGGGGGAGCTCCAGACTACACAACCAGACTGCTGTTATAGGGGGAGCTCCAGACTACACAACCAGACTGCTGTTATAGGGGGCGCTCCAGACTACACAACCAGACTGCTGTTATAGAGGGCGCTCCAGACTATACAACCAGACTGCTGTTATAGGGGGTGCTCCAGACTATACAACCAGACTGCTGTTATAGGGGGCACTCCAGACCACACAACCAGACTGCTGTTATAGGGGACGCTCCAGACTACACAGACTGCTGTTATTGGGGGCGCTCCAGACTACACAACCAGACTGCTGTTATAGGGGGCGCTCCAGACTACACAACTAGACTTCTGTTATAGGGGGCGCTCCAGACTACACAACCAGACTGCTATTATAGAGAGCGCTCCAGACTACACAACCAGACTGCTGTTATAGGGGGCGCTCCAGACTACACAACCAGACTGCTGTTATAGGGGGCGCTCCAGACTACATATCCAGACTGCTTATATATGGGGCACTCCAGACTATACATCCAGACTGCTGTTATAGGGGGCGCTCCAGATTACACAACCAGACTGCTGTTATAGGGGGCGCTCCAGACTACACAATCAGACTGCTGTTATAGGGGGCGCTCCAGACTACACAGACTGCTGTTATAGGGGGTGTTCCAGACTACACAGACTGCTGTTATAGGGGGCGCTGCAGACTACACAACTAGACTGCTGTTATAGGGGGCGCTCCAGACTACACAACCAGACTGCTGTTATAGGGGGTGCTCCAGACTACACAACCAGACTGCTGTTATAGGGGGTGCTCCAGACTACACAACCAGCCTGCTGTTATAGGGGGCGCTCCAGACTACACAACCAGACTGCTGTTATAGGGGCCCTCCAGACTACACAACCAGACTGCTGTTATAGGGGGAGCTCCAGACTACACCTCCATTCAGCTGTTTTATAAGACAGTCCATGTTCTACCACCAGGGCGTGTATATTACAAATAACCTACATGTAACACACACTTGTGTGACAACCTGATTATTATAGCCAAAGGGAAAGATTTCCGTTTCGCTTTTCTATTGGTCATCTCTTTTGTCACTAAGAAATCTAGTACCCTATTGGCTAAAGAAATCTTATAAGTCCCGCCTTCTATACTAAGGCAAGCCGCTGGTAACACTGTTCTCAAGTCCCGCCCAGCTGTCATTTTCTCACTCTCCTATTGGTCATCCTCTCACAGTCTGTTTCTAGGATTGGCTGTTCTTCCTTCCATAGTTGCAGTGGCTAGTCCCGCCCTGCTGTCACCCGGTGTAGTCGTTGATTGGCTATTTTTTACGTCAATCATTTGAAGGTCGCAACCCCATTGAGTGGGTCTATGTGGCGTAGAACAGAAGGCGGGACCATGCCGTGTGTCTGATTTCTCCGCCGTCCGGTGCTGTAGAGCCCCGGGGAGGGAGGAGCTGCGTGACAGCGCCGGGGGCCTGAGGTGAGGACATGTGAGCTGGCTGCACGGTGCGTGTCGGCCTGCCTGACGCTTGTATGGAAGGACATGGGGAAATGTGTGGACATCTGTGATGGGTTTTGTGGACGTCACGGTGCCCGGCTGTAGAGGGTGTGTCGCTGGGTTTGGTGACATCATCAGCGGATTTAGGGACATCATGCAGATGTCAGAATTAGGCGATGCCTTGTGACGTCATTCATTAGTCCGCCAATTAATGAGGTCATGATGGCTCCATAGAGCGCTCCTGTGACGTCACTGCGCATCCATCCCCCTTGCCTTGCTTCTCTACATCATCTCCTGGTCCATCTCCCACCTGTGTGAATCCTTCCCTTAATCGTCTCCTGAGCCCACCTCTGTAGTCCCATCTCTTGTCCTCAGCCCACCCCTTCAAATCATGCCTTCCATGACCATTGATGATCCTCATCCATGCAAGACACCTTTCCACCTTCTCCCTTCCCTTGACATCTCCATAGCTGACCACCAAACAGTTTGTGGTATCATCTGCCCATGTGTCAGGTTGTGGTGACCACATCTGTCGCTCCTCAGTCGTTGTGACCACATCTGTCCCTCCTGGGTTGTCGTGACCACATCACTCGCTCCCCAGTTGTCACAACAATCTGTTTTAATGAACTTGTTTTGGTCCTCAAGATTTGCTGACCACATTTTTAGTTTTCTTTTCCCACTTGTTGCTTGTGATAGTGTGTAGCCCTCTGATGAGTCACGTATGAGTAATCTCTGGGGGTTGGATGCACTGGTCATGAGAAGAAATGGTGTTGTTAAAGGGGTATTGCAGTCTGGAGCATGTATCTCCTAGACAAAGGATAAGGCCAATTGCTGGGTCACCCATAATCTCCAGCATGTGGGTGAGTTTCTGACTTCAGGGACTCCCATCATTCTCCAGAATGGGGGTGAGGTTCTAACTGCAGGCACCCTCATCGATCTCCAGCATGTGGGTGAAGTTCTGACTGCAGGGACTCCCATCATTCTCCAGAATGGGGGTAAGGTTCTGACTGCAGGCACCCTCATCGATCTCCAGCATGTGGGTGAGGTTCTGACTTCAGGGACTCCCATCATTCTCTAGCATGGGGGTAAGGTTCTGACTGCAGGCACCCTCATCGATCTCCAGCATGTGGGTGAGGTTCTGACTGCAGGGACTCCCATCATTCTCCAGAATGGGGGTGAGGTTCTAACTGCAGGCACCCTCATCATTCTCCAGCATGGGGGTAAGGTTCTGACTGCAGGCACCCTCATCGATCTCCAGCATGTGGGTGAGGTTCTGACTGCAGGGACTCCCATCATTCTCCAGCATGGGGGTAAGGTTCTGACTGCAGGAACCCTCATCGATCTCCAGCATGTTGGTGAGGTTCTGCAGGCACCCTCATTGATCTCCAGCACGAGGGTGAGGTTCTGACCACTGGGACTCCCATCATTCTCCAGCATGGGGGTAAGGTTCTGACTGCAGGGACCTCCATCGATCTCCAGCATGGGGGGGGGGTTCTGACCGCAAGGACCCCCCACCAGTCTCCAGCACAGAGAAAAGGTTATGCCCGCTGTGACCTAAGCCAATTTCCAGCACACGGTTAGGGCATGTCAAAGATGGTGACAACCACTTCCCCAACTCCAACACCTACAAAATGTTGTAGTTAGAGTTGAGCGAACGTGCTCGTAACGAGCACTGTACTGCTCGGATCCCCTGCGCTCGCATGGGCGCAGCCATCCAGATCCGTCCTCTTCACCCGACTGCACCCGACGGATCCGGATGCCTGTGGCCATGCGAGCGCAGGGGATCCGAGCAGTGCAGTGCTCGTTACGAGCACGTTCGCTCAACTCTAGTTGTAGTGTGAGGGATTTTGGGGTGTTAGTCAGTGCGCTTCAGTCCTGTTTATTTCTTAAAGGGGCACGCCACAGTCTGAGAAAGTGGTGTCCAAAGGGCTTTGCTATGGTGAACATCTATGGAGTCTCCACGAGAGATTCCTCAACTATCTGACTGCATGGAATCTCTTGAAATCTAGTATTGAGGTTGCACTTCCTGGTGGAGATATGGTCCTGTTTTGGGATTTTGGCCTAAGAAGAACATTAATCATCTTCCCACAGGATAGGTGAAAATGTATGACATGATGACTGACCCTCAGGATAGGTCACCACAATTTCATCAGTGGGGGTCCAGCTTCCAGCACCCCCGTCAGTCAGCTGTTTGATTGCATCAAGGCGCTGGATCATGGTCTACCAGGCACAGCGCCATACATTGGATAGTGGCTGTTCTTGGTATTGCAGCCCAGCACCATGCACTTGAATGGGACTGAGCTGCACGTAGACGATGTGATGTCACAGACTGAGGAAGAGGCGGTAATTCTCACCCAAACACCATGACCCCTTCCAGAGGCTGATTGTGACCAAAAGTTGGACCCCACTGATCTGATACAGTGTCTACAGCTCCTCTGTGACTCTAAATGTCTCCATGGTTACAGACCACAAACAAACCCTATGTAGCCAGGAGACGTGATGTTCCAACAAGATATCACCCACCCACACACTGCCCGCTCTACACAATGTGCTCTTCAGGGTTATCCGCTTCTCCCGTGGTCAGATCCATCACAGATCTCTCCTCCATCCAGAAGGTCTGGGACTGGGTGGGGCGACAGATCTCCCATGTACAGCAGCCATCAACCAGGCTGAACTAGGGGTCCAAGGAGCTTTAATGACCACAGGAGGAGATCCAGCATCTGTATGACCATTACCATGCCAGAGTAGTCTCCTGTATCACAGCAAGGGGAGATACCACCCAGTAATGTGACCCTGCCTCATCATCATGTACCTGCTGCATCTATCTCTTATCTATCATCTATCCATCCATCCTGTATCTATCTATCTATCTCTTATCTGCTATCTATCTATCTATCTATCTATCTATCTCTTATCTGCTATCTATCCATCCATCATCTATCATCCATCCTGTCTATATCTATCTATCTATCTATCTATCTATCTATCTATCTATCTATCTATCTATCTATCTATCTATCCATCATCTATTTATTATCTATGTATCTCTTATCTATCTATCTATCTATCTATCCATCCATCATCTATTATCTACATACGATCTCGTATCTATCTATCTATCTATCTATCTATCTATCTATCTATCTATCTATCTATCTATCTATCTCATATCTATCTTCTATATCTATCTATCTATCTATCTATCTATCTATCTATCTATCTATCTATCTCATATCTATCTATCTATCTCATATCTATCTATCTATCTATCTATCTATCTATCTATCTATCTATCTATCTCATATCTATCTATATATCTATCTGTATCTATCTATCTATCTATCTATCTATCTTTCTGACCCATTGATGTAGATCAGTCTGTACATCACTTCTTGGCTCCGGGGTGCCTCATTAATGTCTGGTGCTTGTAAAGTATTAAAACCTCACACGATCTTTCATTATCAGAAGAAAGTTTTTAGATAAAATCACATAAAACCAGTGATATACTGCCTGCGGTCTCATACTACTCCTCCTGACGGTATAGCTGCCTACATCTGACATTACAAGATGAAGTGGGTCAGGCCTCCGGTGTACTGCACCACCGCTAGAACTGCCATTCAAAGGGGAACACCGCCTTTTTTTCCATAATATTTTTCATATGTCAGAGTGGTATGAGAAGTTTTCATGGGTCGAGTTGTGAGTGCTGAGACCCCCACAAGCTCAGACCCCCACCTAATAAGAAGTGATGGTATGTCCTGAAAAACTGAGCGGTGGGGAACCAATCAGATTCCAGCTCTGATTCCAGACTCCTCCTTTGCCATCCAAGATGGCCACACCGCTTCTCAGACTACCTGATGCACACTGTGCATTTGGTTCCATGGCACTTCCTGCTGTTGGATTGGCCTGCGCCGCTCACATGAGCACTACTAACCAATCTGAAGGCAGGGGCAGAAAAACAGGAAGTGCCTGTGCCTAAGTGTGCACCAGGTAGTCTGAGAAGCAGTGCGGCCTGGGAACTAGTGGATCTGCAGCTAAAAAAGATTAAAAACACACCACCGTGTAAATGTTCTGTTCACTCCCCAGTTAATGTGATTTTTTTTTTTTTTTTTTTTTTTTTTTTACATGATCTGGAGAGTCACTTAAAAAAAATATAGATTTTTTTTTTGTTTTTTTTGCCTAAAACTTGCTTAACTTAGTTATATATTGCTGCCCATCAGATTTACAGTACTATACATTTTTTTTCATAACTGGGACAACCCCTTTAAAGGCTATGTACACCTTTGAGGGCAATTTTATTTGTTATTGCATTGTACTTATTTTGACTTAAAAATCACGATTTCAATTGGTCTTTATTAACAATATGGAATCATTTTTTCTGTACAGAGCTGTACTAGCTGCCTGTGGATTTTTTCACAATTCAGACGGACTCCTTATCTCTCCTCTCTGACCTTATAAACACTTATTAAAGCTCAATGCTTACCTTACTGATAAGAATGTGGCTTAAATAAGTGTTCATGACCTCTCAGTAGTTTACAGATCAGGGTAATTAGATGACCGGCAACAAAGTGAAAGTACCAGTCACCCAGCTAGACTAACAGTTAACCCTTTGTGACTGAACAGCTCAATATTTTTAATAAAGATCAATAGAAAATATGATTTTTAGCCAAAAATAAGTTAAATGCAATCATTAAAAAAATTGACTCCAAAGGTGTACATAGCCTTTAAATAAATATTTATGACCTTTTAGTAGTTTACAGATGAGGTTTATTAGATGACGACACAAAGTGAAAGTACCAATCACACAGCTAGATAAGCTTTTAACCGTTTGTGACAGAACAGCTCAATATTTTTAATAAAGACCTATTGAAAAAATGATTTTTAGCCCAAAATGAGTAAAATGCAATCATAAAAAAAATTTGCCCCTGAAGGTGTTCATCACCTTTAAGGCTCTTTCAGGCCTAGTTAGTTTGGGGTTCAGAAACGGAAATCTGGTCTGGATGTCATCCTGCTCATCCAGCTGAAGGTTCGTTACAATGGAGCAGCAGCAGCCCCGCTCTCTCCTGTCCCTGCGACTAACCCTATCTCTTATTCTTTCAGATGAGCGCTCTGGCCCCCCTCCATCTCTCCGACATGGCCAGCCCCGCTCTCAGTCCAGATGATTCGTCCCTGTCGGCGGCAGTCAGCGTCTCGCCCTCGGACTCTGAGAACCTCAGTCCAGATGAACTGGAGCTGCTCAGCAAGCTGGAGGAGCAGAACAGGTACACAGGGGGACAGATAGAACTGGGGACATATCGGATGCACATCCTACAGCACAGGGGCCACAGTGATGCCATTCTGTGCCGCCCTAACCATCTGGACATGGGAACCGTTGTCCATGTGTGGGTGCCCACATGTAGTTGCCATATCAAGAAGATAAAGAGTGGCACGCATTCAGGAGTACGGATGAGCAGGAACCAATGTTTTATCATGTAGCTAGCTCTGGGCCCTCCTTACATCAGAAGAATGGGATCCCCGTACCCAGTTCGGCACCCTAGAAAAGGAGTAGTAGTTATGGAGGTTGTGAAATGCCAGGCTGTGACTGACCCACAACCATCCATAATCTATAATGGAGAGAGACTCATGCATGCAAGGTCTCCTCCTCTCTAGAATTATATTTGGAGAAGAATGGGGCTCCATTCTCTTGAGTCCTGTAAGCGGAACCCATAAACGTCTCAGATGATGATGCGCCTTTAAGTTGTATTGTGGCTCCCTTGGGAGTGGTTCAGCATAACAGTGTGGCCCCCGGATCAGAGAAGGATGTGCACCCCTGACCTGTAGCGTGTATAGGCATGTGTACAAAACCAGCAGTTCTAGGAGGATGACCCAAAACTGATCCTGTCGCTGGAAACCGTGGTGGTCACCCAAGAATATACCACTTACCTCAATATTGTAGACATTTATGAAAGGTTGTCTCACTATGCGCCCCACCCATGTGAAGAACAGGGGCGCCGGGGTAGTCACACATTTCCTGTAGCTATAAAATGTGTATAAAACATGGGAAACGAGCGGGTAAGGATCGCTGCTCCAAGTAGTAGAGCTGCAGGTCCATGGAAGCAGCTTCTTCAGAGCTCGAAGGTCTTCTCTTCTTCTGATGGACTACATTAATTTGTTGGTGCGCCTGTCAATGACTGTGCTGCCCAGCGACTGATGGAAAAAAAATGGATGAAACCTGTCACCTATAGGTAGAGAACCTGCACCTATAGATAGCATTAAAGAGTTTTTGACCATCTGGAGGAGAACACATTGACATAGTTTTTCTCTCGACCATACAAATTAGATAGCTGTCGGCCAAATGCTGGTTTGGCTATCAGCGCTCCCTCCCATGCCCCCATACAACTGCACGCTTGACCCAAACCTGGGAAAGTCAAGTACCAGTAAGTAATCGCCAGTCTGCTATGACTTCCCCAAACCTTCTCTACCCTGAATCTTCATTCATGGGAGGAGACAGGAGGCCCTATGCACATTAGATGGTCAAGTGGTCCCACAAAAATTGGTGTCTTCAGCCGATGTACGTTCAGTGTACATAGCCTGTGTAAGACTGGTGAAACAGATCCCCCCGAGAGCTTCTTAACGTGTCCTGAAGGTTGATCATCTGAGGAACGGTATTGATTTCCTGAAAGAAAACACTGAATGATTTACATCTGAGGGATTAAGAGGAACCTTTAAGAAATCAATAGTGAAGCCAACGCTCTCTGGTGCATGCTCCGTCTGATGTATCTGTTACTGAACGGCACTTTTTATGGTACAGGATTCTCAGCACAAGGTTCAGGGAGAAAGAATGTTTCAGAGTCGTTCTCATAAGTCAAGTTATTAAAGTGATGGTGGCTCAAGCAGCCATCTTCTTTTCTGGTCTGCCTCCTGGGGCTCCAGTTGTAAGGAAAAGTATATTACATGGCAGCCATGTCATGTCGTGTCATGTCGTGCTCAGGCTTTAAATTGGGGTCCCAAGTGGAGAACCCCCTTTATGACATCTGAACTCGCTAATAGGGTATATGGAGGCGACCACTTTCAGAAATTGTATTAGTCCGTTTCTTGGTTAGCCCAATAATAGTGATGGTAGATGGTGGTATGGCGTACCATGTTCTTATCTGTAATAGGGACTGAAATGAGTTGAATACACTCACCGGCCACTTTATTAGGTACACCTGTCCAACTGCTCGTTAACACTTAATTTCTAATCAGCCAATCACATGGCGGCAACTCAGTGCATTTAGGCATGTAGACATGGTCAAGACAATCTCCTGCAGTTCAAACCGAGCATCAGTATGGGGAAGAAAGGTGATTTGAGTGCCTTTGAACGTGGCATGGTTGTTGGTGCCAGAAGGGCTGGTCTGAGTATTTCAGAAACTGCTGATCTACTGGGATTTTCACGCACAACCATCTCTAGGGTTTACAGAGAATGGTCCGAAAAAGAAAAAACATCCAGTGAGCGGCAGTTCTGTGGGCGGAAATGCCTTGTTGATGCCAGAGGTCAGAGGAGAATGGGCAGACTGGTTCGAGCTGATAGAAAGGCAACAGTGACTCAAATTGCCACCCGTTACAACCAAGGTAGGCAGAAGAGCATCTCTGAACGCACAGTACGTCGAACTTTGAAGCAGATGGGCTACAGCAGCAGAAGACCACACCGGGTGCCACTCCTTTCAGCTAAGAACAGGAAACTGAGGCTACAATTTGCACAAGCTCATCGAAATTGGACAGTAGAAGATTGGAAAAACGTTGCCTGGTCTGATGAGTCTCGATTTCTGCTGCGACATTCGGATGGTAGGGTCAGAATTTGGCGTCAACAACATGAAAGCATGGATCCATCCTGCCTTGTATCAACGGTTCAAGCTGGTGGTGGTGGTGTCATGGTGTGGGGAATATTTTCTTGGCACTCTTTGGGCCCCTTGGTACCAATTGAGCATCGTTGCAACGCCACAGCCTACCTGAGTATTGTTGCTGACCATGTCCATCCCTTTATGACCACAATGTACCCAACATCTGATGGCTACTTTCAGCAGGATAATGCGCCATGTCATAAAGCTGGAATCATCTCAGACTGGTTTCTTGAACATGACAATGAGTTCACTGTACTCAAATGGCCTCCACAGTCACCAGATCTCAATCCAATAGAGCATCTTTGGGATGTGGTGGAACGGGAGATTCGCATCATGGATGTGCAGCCGACAAATCTGCGGCAACTGTGTGATGCCATCATGTCAATATGGACCAAAATCTCTGAGGAATGCTTCCAGCACCTTGTTGAATCTATGCCACGAAGAATTGAGGCAGTTCTGAAGGCAAAAGGGGGTCCAACCCGTTACTAGCATGGTGTACCTAATAAAGTGGCCGGTGAGTGTATATAGCACTGGGTCAATAAAAATCATACATGGGCTCCATGACAGTATTCTTTTTTCCTTTACAAGCAGCACCATCTATCCAAGGATCATTTTTTCCAAAGATGGTGGCCAGCACAGCAGTCATGAACATGGAGAATCCTGAAGACCCAAATACAAAGTGAAGACCTTGTGGACAAACACTGTTCATAGTCACCAGCATGGAGGGAAAATACACTCCAGGTTGACCTTTAAGTCGGCTTACAAGGAGAACTTTTATAGACAGCTGTAGAAAAACATTCCAAGTAGGTTAGCACCTTAAGCAAATTTCTCCAGTCTCCTTGGATTTTTCTTGCCTTGGTCACCAGTAGTTAATAAGTGACTATGGTGGCACTTATAAGATCTTTGTCCTTTTTCGTGGACTGATGCCTAGCAATAACACGCTCCTAACAACTATATAAAAGTCAGTCGTTGCTCCTTTAACGCCCAAACAGTTTTGTCTGAGTTCTGCTTGGGTTTTGAGAGAAGAACCTCACAGATTAGCCCGAGCTGAGCTCAGTTAGCAGGGCTGATTTAACCCTTCACATTTCAGGCTGTGTAACAGATAGAGATGTGGTCTTGGTCTTATTTGAAAGCTTTAAAACAAGACCAGGATCACCCCTTAGCTCCTCTACATTGGGTCGGGTGATATAGCCTTTAAAAATCAGGTTGGAAGTGTGGTAATGGATGTCCTTATGCTTTTCCTAAAAGGAGATATTGCAGTTAAAAGCAGGTAGAAATTGCCCATGTGGCAGGAGGCTGGCACACTCCAATGAGCTTGCCCGTAGGTGGTATGACTGTCATGTTTGATCATTTCTGCTCAGAGCTCATTAAAATGTGCCGCGACCTTGTGCTGAAACCTTCCATTGCTGCGTGTGTCTGGGAAAGTCAGCTGCAATTCTCCCAGCAGGACAATGCTGTATAGATAGCGATGCCAGGCGGCTTTCATCCTCTGCACAATGTCTTCTTTCAGACACATGGGGCCGGGTGAATAGCGCAGGCTGGCTTCTTCTCCGAATTCATTCATACCAAGTAAATATAGCATTCATTACCATGATTCCATGGGCAGTATGTATAAAGGGTATATTCTATTACCACAGTGCAGGTACCTGTACTTGTCGTGCCCTGTGCTCAGGACTGCCCTCAGAAGGTAAAGGGAAGTACTGCAATGCTGGCAATTAACGGGGTGTTCTCATCTCAGACAGTGGGGGCATATGGCTAGGATATGCCCCCATTGTCTGATAGGTGTGGGTCCCACTGCAGGGACCTGCACCTATATTGGGATTGGAGCACTAAAAGTGGTGGAGGGTGCACTGCACATGCGCAGTCTTCCTCCATTCATTTTCTATGGGGCCGCCGAAAATAGCCAAGTGCTAGCTCGGCCATTTCTGTCGGGCCCATAGAAGTAAAAGTGAGCGGTGGGTGGTCATTCACGGTGCGCTCCCATTCTCTTCTATGGGGTGCGCGCTTGGTGGTGGCCGGACCAGAGTCCTTCAGCCCTAACTTTGCAGGTCTTCGTTCCTGATATAGGTGCAGGACCTGCACCTCTAAGACAATAAGGGCATATCCTAGCAGTATGCCTCCATATCTATACATATGATCAGAGCTACAATTTACCTTGTGATCCATTTGTGTAGCTCCTGTGTGAGCCTGCAACACACTGAGAGTGTCATGACTCCTGATCCTCCCTCACAAAACTACAATCCCCACAATCCTTAGCTTCCCTGCTGTGAGTTTCTGCTTGTTCATGAGTGTTGCTGTTCACTGATTGGCTGCCTGATATCACAGTGCAGACACACCTCCTCTACTCCGTAAGCTGCAGAACACTAACATTTAGCTAGAGAACTGATAGCAACACACTGAGCATGCCTGACCTGACAAAGGCTCAGAACTACAGGTCGGTGCCATGGTAACTTATGAGGAACACATTGGGTAGCAGGGGAAGAAAAGTACTTTATAACTACTGAATGGTAGATATGTGAAATAGACATTATATTAGGTAATGATTCATGATGAATTAGTCTAACACATAAGTTACATTTATGGTAACCGGAATACTCCTTTAAAGGTGAAATGTCAAAAGTTCTGACCGATGTGGAGACCCTCACTTCTGCCCTGTGTAGTAGCAATTGCCCCTCCACCCTCGGCCATCAAAACTATCTGACATGTCAGAGGTTTATTAAGATGATAGTTACCATTTAATGGGACTCTCTGGGATTTTGGTATTGATGACCTTTCCTTAGGATAAGTCATCAATATCAGATTGGCAGAGGTCCCAACACTGTGTGGTGGCCATGCTAGGTTACTGCAGTATTTCCCCCAGACAAGTGCCCTCTACCCATTGCATGGATCTTCTGCAGACAGCTGATTGGCGGGTGGAGTGGGGAGACCATCCCCTGCCCATCTGATCTTGATGGTAGTCTGCACCAGGGCTGTGGAGTCGGTAAGCCAAAGCCCCGACTCCGACTCCACAGCCCTGGTCTGCACACAATTATAGAATATCCATCAGTCCATTTTACTACATCCAAAGAGGTATATAATGACCCAGGCCCAAACAGTATAAAAAGCATTCCAAATGCCTACCATAAACCTGCCATGATCAGTAGCACAACCTGGACTCAATACATAGTAAGGGTACGACCACACCATGCGATGGTGTGCCGCTTGGGACTAGGCCGTTTTGCGATCAAGGATGGGCCGCAATGGCCTTTAATTGCATTAATGAGACCCCAGCCAGTCTGCATTGTTAATGGCTTCACAGTCCCTGCAATACCTTTTATTGATTTCAGTATGACCACATCCCGAATGCGACATGACCACGCTGTGTGGTCATACCCTAAAGAAATGGCATATATTAAGGGAATATGTATGGTATAAGTTCATTAGGGTCTGTTCACACACAGGTGTTTGCTGGCGTTTTTCTGTACTTTTGTGTTTTTTTTGCCCCTGGCATTTTTGTTCATTAGGTGTAGCTTTTTTGTTGTTTTTGTTGTTTTTTTGTCTTCTTTTCAAAACTGTGGCATGTTGGAGCTCTGAGAGCTTTTTTTTTTTTTTTTATTTAAGCCATCTTCACATCTCTTCATTCCTTGAAGAAAACGTTGGTGGTAAAACACAGTTTGTGCAAAAACCGCCAGAAAAAAAATGCATGTAGCCAAAAAAAACACTTATTCCAACTTTTTTTTTTAATCACTGGTTAAAAAAATGCCAGCCCAAAATTCATGCGTGTAAGAACCCTACGAAATAACATCATTGCACCACCTGCACACGGGTACAGGTGAAAACACTTAATATCTGCACGGATTTATGTGCGTTTCTGCAGCATATCCGCCATGTCTAACAGCGGGTTTTGGCGTGGATTTGATGCAGTTTTGTCGCAGATCTCATCCTTCCATTAAAAAGGGTGAAATCCACAGCTAAAACAGCAAACATAATTGACATACCGCAGATTTTGAAATCCGCAATGCAGAGGTCAACGGAAAAAAATCTGCAGAGTGTCCAGGAGATTTGTCTTTTTTCGTACACGTCGCTGGTGCTGTACTAGGCTACCGTTTTTCTGCACGGGAAACCGCACGTATTCAGCAAGGTGGCCTCAGTGGCACATACGGGTGGGATGTCTTTCTGGAGGTATTGAGATTATTTCTTACACACAACGTGGCTGATGTCAGTGGGCCACCTCTTAATGATGGTCTGTATGTGCATCTTCTTTACCGCGTGTTGTGAACAGGTCCAGGTTGTGCCATTTATCCAGGAGAACCCTTTTAAGAAAATCTTAAATCTTCTGCTTGCCTTTGTCTGATGTCTCTGGTCTTCCTCGTTGTGTCTCAGACTCCTGGAAGCAGACTCCAAATCCCTACGCAGTGTTTCCGGATCCTGCAGGACCAATGTCACCTCCCCGGGGCCACCACCTCTGGACCAGGACAGCTGGGAGCTTTGGGGACGCATCGTCACTCACTGGGAGGAATGGACCAGGAGGAAGGAGAAGCTTTTGAAGGTCAGTGAGAGGCATAGTTGATGGAGAAGAGCTTAGGGTTTAGGTTACAAGTCTCTGGAGAGAAGAGGTTCCATAATGATCTACTCTTGGGGTGTATTACGTTACGGTACAATGTCTTACACCGCTGGCAATCATTAACGCTGATTGTCTTATTACTATGAGGACGGATCAGTGCACAGACGCTTCATCAGATGAAATACTACCTGCCTCGTCCTGTGTTAATGGTTACCTCTGCCGGTACTGGCTGGTAAGTCTCAGCTCATTGCCGCGCAGCTACATTTCTTCTGCTACGGGATGTATCGGTGCTCCAAACTACAATTCCCACAATCCCTTGCACTTTTTGTCCAGGGGAGGGTTTATGGTCTTCAATGTCCACACAGGCGCCATTACCCAACCCATGTACGTTGCACCATTGTTGAGAACATGTACATTGCAGGTGGTCACCGATTGGGATAAGTTACATGTGAAATGTATGGCCTGTGATCTATAAGGACAGGGACTGAAGTGTGATGTGGTCAGGAGGGGACAAATGGACCTCCAGAACAGTAGCACTTTAGGGCACATTGGTAGAAACAAATCATGGAAGACCCCTTGAAACCTATCTCTCGTTTGTCACCTTCTTACTTTTGCGTCCCACAGGAGCTTATACGGAAGGGGATCCCTCATCACTTTCGAGCCATAGTATGGCAGATGCTGTGCAACGCCACAGACATGCCAGTGAAAAAGCAATATGCCGATCTTCTCAAGATGTCCTCTCCATGTGAGAAGCTGATCCGGAGGGACATTGCTCGGACCTACCCAGAGCATGACTTCTTCAGGGGCCAGGACAGCCTGGGGCAGGAGGGGCTGTTCAATGTCATGAAGGTAAAGCAAATGACGGCATGGGAGGATCACATGGTCATGGAGGCATGGGAGGAGAATAATAATGACCTTGCTGCATAGGAGATCAATTAATAAACTCAGAATTAGTATAATTAATCCTATTCAGTGTTCAAGTAATACCGCCCCCCACATACTCTCCATGTATACAGTTATATGACATATGCTCACATATACTGGTCAAAATGCACACTGTATGCAGTGAGCTCCCCCTAGTGGAGTCTGCAGGTAGCAAGAATTGTATTATTTAACTTTAAGTCTATACAGGGGGTTTGTGGCTCAGTATCGGAAAAATGGAGCCTTTAGTACTCTAGAAGAGAAATGTGGTTTGTCTCCTTAGTGCTGTATGCAGGATTATCACAGTTTTGTGTCCCCCTCCCTCCAGGCTTACTCACTGATAGACCGAGAGGTGGGCTACTGTCAGGGCAGTGCTTTCATTGTGGGCCTTCTTCTTATGCAGGTGAGTTTTTGTATGTTACTACCTATACATCCATTACAGCTGATGGCTATTGCTTCCGAATACCCATTGCACATGCATCCCTGACTCAGCCGAGCATGCATATGTTCACAATGGGGGACCAAAGGATTGGGCAGGTTTAAAGTCAGCATGTCAATCTTTCTTTTCCCTGTCATCTGCGATCAGGTAAGGGTTGGGACACCCCCATATATATTATGGGTTCAGAGATTGTGGGGTTCAGTTGAACTTTATCCTATATGTATGGCCACCTTTACCCTGATCTAGAATCCTGTGCTTTTCTTATATGTCCACCGCTTTCTACCCCATCAGATGCCAGAGGAAGAAGCTTTCTGCGTGTTTGTCCGGCTAATGCAGGAGTACCGGTTACGAGAGCTCTTTAAGCCCAGTATGGCTGAGCTCGGCTTATGTATATACCAGCTGGAGTATATGTTACAGGTATGTTGGGCTCCACTGGGTTTTCGGCTCTTGATACAATAATCTGAGTTTTAATATTTGGTTGGACCTGTAAATGTTGCCAGGTTTTACTACAGGCTCATCTGGACCCTTAATGGGCGTATTACTTTGGCTGAACCCTTCAGTCACATTCGTTGAGAAAGGAGACAAGATACTAGGCTTCATTCTACGCAGTAAAATAGAGGACACTATGGCAGAAGTATCAAAGTACCACGTATCAAAGCCAGCTAGGGTGTACCGCACATTAACCTCCTAACAGTCACGATTGATATTTTGTATTGTTTGAAAGCTGAGATTCCAAGCTTTCAGACAATACCAGAATGACAGCAATATGTTCAGTACAGGGGAAGATATCAGTGATAGAAATCGGGATGCTGTGAATGAAGCTGAAAGTGAAAGTAAAAGCAGGTTTTACCGGCCATTATTCCCGACTCGATTTCTTTAGCTGTAATTTTGGCCTTGTATGAAAGCCTGGCATGTCAGCTTTCAAACAAGACCAGTTGCATGTTTATAGCTGCTACCATTCTAAAGCAGCCCTCCCCCCTGCACTTTTTTTCTGAGCCCAGCTCCGGCAGAACAGTTAGCTACTTTCCCACTGCAGGAGCTGGAATCGGGCAAAACAGGTGGTTAATGAGGATGGTGATTTAAAGCCATAGAAGGCTGACCAGACAGGAAGTGTTTTCATAGGGGGGGCTGGAGTACAGAAGTCTGTATGGCTTACCCAACATTGTCAGAGACAGGGATATATTAATGCTTAAAGAGGCACTCCTGCAAAAAAATGTTATTCTCTGACCTGCTAGAAAGGTACATGATGTAATCTGTAGTGAATGTAATCTTCTTACCAGAGACTGTATTTGTGAGTTATCCCCTTCCTTCTGCGTCTCAGCTGTGTCATGTGACCAGCAATCAGACTTTCCAAATAACACAGCATCATATGTGTGGACAGGAAGTCAGTTTCTCTATGTATTCCTATAGGAGCCTCAATGTCAGTCAGTCTCATCGGAATTAATAGAGAAGTAAGGACTTCCTGTCCTGTGCTAGTTGGAGATCAGAGTGCTGGTCACATGACACAGCTGAGGATCAGAAGGGAGGTTATAACTCACAAATACAGTCACTGGTAAGAAGATTACATTCACTACAGATAACATGCACCTTTCTAACAGGTCACAGAATAAAAACATTTTTGGGGGAGTGCTACTTTAAACTCAATATCTTCAATGTTTCATGCTTGTCTTCTTCAGGACCAGCTCCCGGAGCTAAACCTCCACTTTCGCTCTCACTGCTTCCACACGTCGATGTACGCCTCGTCTTGGTTTTTGACCCTGTTCCTCACAACGTTCCCTTTGCCCATAGCCACTCGTGTGTTTGATATCTTCATATACGAGGTTAGTGGCAGACATGACCGCTCCCCGTGTGCGGCGGTGATTTCTATGATTGTATCTGAACTGAGCTCTGGTGTCTACTTACAGGGACTGGAGGTTATATTCCGGGTGGGGATGGCTCTGCTGACTGTAAATCAGACTGAACTGATGCAGCTTGACATGGAAGGGATGTCTCAGGTACGGATTTAGGAGCTGTTGTGTATGGCGATCATTCGGAAACCGTTTCCATGCCTGATGTCTTGGGGGCTGCCTGAAATTAAACCTGTAGAATTAGGGGGAACAGTTACACATGCATTTTCCCATTTCTTTTCACTACTGTTTTTGGGGCAAGCTGTAGTCTTGTAACCTGCCAGGAGCCTTATTCTAGATTGATGTACCTTGCCACCCTGGAGCCAGCGTGCCATTCTCTAGTGACAGCATGGCTCCAGCTTTAAAGGGGTTGTCCCATTAAGACAACTTATCCACAGGTTAGGGGATAAATGTCTAATCATTGGTATCCACAGGGCGGTAGTAACCTGAAGAGTTAATTTGACAGATTAGTCAGGCATTGCTAAAACTAAATACAATTTGTCCCTCAAAAATCAAGGCCTTATGTAGCCACTTCACAGTAAAAATTAAAAAAGAAAAAGATATGGCTGCTGAAGTGCGGAGAGACAGTAACAAAAATGTAGCTGGTCACTAAAAGGGTTAATACGTGGCCTTTCCCCAGCAGTTGTGTTCTGTTGCAATGTTGTGGTTTTCACTCACTGACCCATTTCACTACAATGACAACCACAAGAAAGAGTCTCCTTTCACTTTGTAACCCTATGACACCCTTAAAGCATACCTGAGTTTTAAAAATAAATTTGCATAATGGCTGTGCTTCTTTGTACAATCATCTGTGTCAACTGTAAAGGAATGCGTCTTATTGGGCTTGACTAATGTCTCTGTCAGCGTATTTATTTCCCTCTTCAGCTGCACAGCTAGATACATTTCACTCACAAGCAGTGAGCCTCTCCCTTTTGTTGAATCGGCGAGCACTGTACTGGTGTGACGTCCTTTCCCTCACTTCCTACTTTGTTTATTCTCATCTCTGGAGCTCATAGAGCAGATAAGGAGGGATAAACCACACTTACAGACACACAGGAGGCTCCTGTGATGTTCAGAAGCAGTGTAGAAGCAGTTCTTTTATTAGGCTCATAGCTCAGCTAGCTCTGACACTCCCCCACTTCCTATCAGCCATCTTCTGTGTCTCTGTTACCAGAACGGATCTTTCCTGACAACAGACGGTGGACTGCAACTTAGGTGGAAGTGAGACCCCTAGTGGCCATGACTTTACAGCTATTTTTCAGGTGGATGCAGGCAGATTTTTTACATGAAGTGATTTAGAAATGTGCTAACTACACCATTCTCTATTAAATGAAATGAAATTGTGTAAAAGTACAGTGACTCTTTAAGATCACCACATGGGGCATTTTAATACAGGTAGTAATATCTTTTGCCTTGCTATTTCTCAGTACTTTCAGAAGGTGATCCCACATCAGTTCGACAGTTGCCCAGATAAGCTCATCCATAAGGCTTACCAAGTGAAGTACAACCCCAAGAGGATGAAACGGTATGGAGAAACTCTCCACCATTCCCACTAAGGTTTATTGTGTGGCTGTCAAGCCAAGACATCTTGTTGGTTTTCTCTTTAGATTGGAGAAAGAATACGCTGCTATTAAAAGCAAAGAGATGGAAGAACAAATCGAAATCAAGGTGAGCACCATGAATGATGTCTTACAACTATGTCCGTCTATAGCAAGGTGAAATACAGCACTTAGGATGTTTAAAGGTACGGTCAGCCTCAGTCTAGGATATGTAGACCTCATTGAGGAGGCCTGCTCTATAAGCCAGCGTGGGGAGCTCTGGAAGACTCTGAGTTTCCCTGTAATACCGCATTTCTCCTGTAGTGGCCACTGCAGGAGAAATGTGCAGCTTCCCACAGCAGTAAGAGCGTCTCCTGATCTGAAGGTCTCCGTTACCATGTAATACCACATTTCTCCTGTAGTAGCTGCTGCAGGAGAATGTGACCCCTGCCTCAGCAATCACAGCTGATCTCCACAGGTTTCAGCTGCCTACAATGGCTTATTGGCCTTACACCCTACAGGCAGAGGCAGACTGGACAAAATACTAAAAGTGGCCCCGTTCTGTAGTTGGGTCCAAATTGATGGAGGGCAGGACCAGCAATACTATATACCACATTATATTACCCCAACAGAGCAAAATATCACAGTCCATCACATAATACTGCCAGCAGCACAAAATACACCCCCAAACACTTCCACTGGACGGCCATGAGGAGGACTCAGGAGGCCCCCTGGGCATCGGCCCACCGGGAAATTTCCCTGTAAGGTCTATGGCCAATCTGCACTTGCCTACAGGGAATTTTCCCGGTGGACAGATGCCAACAGGGCCACCAGAGCCCTCCTCATTGACCTTGGCTGGTTAAATACTACACTATAGGGCCATGCAGCATGCTAAAGGTAGATCTGGCTTGGTGTTGTGGTTCACTTCTCACTTCCTAAGCCCCCTGCTCCATAGCTTAATCAGTTGGAGGACAGAACATGGCAGCTACTGATGCCCACCACAGAGGGACAGCTTCTGAGGTGGTATTTTCTGCTGCACTATGGAATTTCTGACCCTGCCAACTTGTACTGACATGTGTTGCCCTGCCGTCTGCCAGTTTGGACCCACAACATCGGGTCAACTTTTAGTTTTTTTATCCAGAGCCACTTTAAGTTCCTAGTCTACCCCTGGCATTCAGCTAATTATTTGGAGAAGGGTTGTCAGTTGTCAGATAAGGTATGCAGTAGTGCGTTTGTTTGAGATTCTCCAAGCAATTCAGGTAATGGTTCATGTTCTTGTAATTAAATGGGAGTGGAAAGTTGAGAGAAGCTTCCAAATCAAGTCATATAGATGGGCTAAGGACTGTATGACACCCGATCTTAGAGTGACTGTAAACTCTTCAATCAGCGCAGAGACCCAGTGCAAAGTATATGTGGGAAGAACGAATGCTATGCGATCATTCCTCCCCCATTCAGCTCAGGTGATTTGCCGAGTAACCCTGTATCCTGTGGATTTGCTATGAATAATGTTTGAGACAGGAATACTACACGTTATTACGAGGAGAGTAATATTAGTGCGGTCGGTTTACTGTACCTGACTTTTCTTACTACCCTTTATACAGCGATTGAGAACCGAGAACAGACTTCTAAAGCAACGCATCGAAACTCTAGAAAAGGTAAGGCATAAGCTGTCTGCCATCGCGTCCCATTTGTAGTATACCTATCTTCTTCCATTCCCCTCTTTCCTGTGCGGGAGACTTAAAGATGGCTGCCTTGCTTTCATGCCTCTATATTATAAAGATCCCACGCATTCTACCAAACTGGACGTGTCATCAGTGGACACTGAGCGGCAGCCATTTTTCATTCTCCTTGGGTAATTTCTGGCTTTAGAATTATGTGGTTTATAAATTGGTCTAAAGCGAACCTGTCATATTCTGTCCTGCCTCTTGTAGTGCGGTGGTGGTTACCTTTTTCTTTCTCTCCCCCCCCCCCTCTTCTGCTCTGTCTTTGTTTCTCTCGCTCTCTGTCCCTTTATCTCGTCCTGTCTCCTCGTCTTTGTGGACTACCTCATAGGAAAGTGCTGCGTTAGCGGACAGGCTCATCCAGGTATGGTCACCTATCTTCTTGTCTTGTCTTCGGGATCGTTCCTGCTTTTTCCTGTTGTTTTTTTCCTATCATATTGAACATGAGAAGAAGTAGAGTGGAGGCAGTAAAGGTGGTTAGGGGTTCATGTAAGGAAGATGTCAGGCTCAATAGTTCTGAGCCACGGGTCATGTAGTATTTCCCCTTCCTCATTATAATATGAGTATAGATAATTCCATTTGGGGTTCTCTGGGAATGATTTAAAATGTCCTCCAGCAACCTGTCATGGAATGTGAGCAGGACTGGTTGCCACCCTGTGCAGAGCTGCCTTGCATATACTACACATTGGTGAGCGTTGCTGTCAGGCTGCTCAGCCATGATGGCATATCATAGAATTGCATAAATTACCCCCTCACAACTGGAGGCAACCAGATCTGCTCACATTTTAGAACAGGTTGCTGGTGGCCATTTTATGGAGGTCCACCACAAAAAGTGCAATGGAGATATAAAACTGTGATGCCAGAGGGGTATGAAAGACCGCAAGGAAAGGGGGCGATATAAACAACCAGGACGGAGGGACCCTTTCCCTACACTATATCCTGAATGCACGAATACCTAGCAGAGCATCAGACCTGCACTAGAACTTCACCCTCATGCACCCTGTTAAGTCCTTAAGAGTTCAGGTTCATCAGGGAAAAGAATGGGCTCAATAAATAAGCACTCAGAATATGCCCCTGCCAAATAGCCGTAAATTGCTTGGGCCTCAATGGCGCCACTTACAACACCCACAAGACCAGCAGATGACAGCAAGCACGCTAGTCCGCTACACAGCCCACAAATAAACCATGCCTCCAGAAATAATGTGTCGCCACACACCCTCTCCACAATAGTTAAGCCCAGTTGTCAATTTATTCATAGATTTCCAGGAGGAATAACAGAGGGGTAGCACAATGCAGGAAAGATGCTCCAGCATTGCTGTTTCATGGGGAATACCATGTTGACCAAAACAGTTTTTCTTATTCTATATGGATGGAGACAGCTATTTTATCCAGTGCCAAATTTAAAGGGAACCTTTCATGTTGAACATGGTGTCTGAGCTGCAGGCAGCAGGTTATAGAGGAGGAGGAGCTGAGCAGACTGATATAGGTTTATGGGGAAATATTCTGTATAACTTGTGTTTTATTCATTTATATTTCTGCTCATTTTGGGCTGTGACATCCAGGAGGCGGTCCTATCAGTGATTGACAGCTATCTCTGTATAAACAGTCATAAAGGGCAGCCTGTCAATCACTGATAGGACCTCCTCCTCATAGAGAGTAGCCTGTCAATCACTGATAGAACAGTCTCCTCATAGAGGTCAAAACCTGTCAATCACTGATAGGACCGCCTCCTCATAGAGGAAAGGTTGTCAGTCACTGATAGGACCTCCTCCTCATAGAGGGAAGGCTGTCAGTCACTGATAGGACCTCCTCCTCATAGAGGGAAGCCTGTCAATCACTGATAGGACCGCCTCCTTATAGAGGGAAGGCTGTCAATCACTGATAGGACCTCCTCCTCATAGAGGGAAGGCTGTCAATCACTGATAGGACCTCCTCCTCATAGAGGGAAGGCTGTCATCACTGATAGGACCTCCTCCTCATAGAGGGAAGGCTGTCATCACTGATAGGACCTCCTCCTCATAGAGGGAAGGCTGTCATCACTGATAGGACCTCCTCCTCATAGAGGGAAGGCTGTCATCACTGATAGGACCTCCTCCTCATAGAGGGAAGGCTGTCAATCACTGATAGGACCTCCTCCTCATAGAGGGAAGGCTGTCATCACTGATAGGACCTCCTCCTCATAGAGGGAAGGCTGTCATCACTGATAGGACCTCCTCCTCATAGAGGGAAGGCTGTCAGTCACTGATAGGACCTCCTCCTCCTCATAGAGGGAAGGCTGTCAGTCACTGATAGGACCTCTTCCTCATAGAGGAAAGGCTGTCAGTCACTGATAGGACCTCCTCATCATAGAGGAAAGGCTGTCAATCACTAATGGGACCGTCTCCTCATAGAGGGAAGGCTGTCAATCACTGATAGGACTTCCTCCTCATAGAGGAAAGGCTGTCAATCACTGATAGGACCGTCTCCTCATAGAGGGAAGGCTGTCAGTCACTGAAAGGACCGCCTCCTCATAGAGGAAAGGCTGTCAGTCACTGATAGGACCTCCTCCTCCTCATAGAGGGAAGGCTGTCAGTCACTGATAGGACCTCCTCCTCCTCATAGAGGAAAGGCTGTCAGTCACTGATAGGACCGCCTCCTCATAGAGGAAAGGCTGTCAGTCACTGATAGGACCTCCTCATCATAGAGGAAAGGCTGTCAGTCACTGATAGGACCTCCTCCTCATAGAGGAAAGGCTGTCAGTCACTGATAGGACCTCCTCCTCCTCATAGAGGGAAGGCTGTCAATCACTGATAGGACCTCCTCCTACTCATAGAGGGAAGGCTGTCAATCACTGATAGGACCGCCTCCTCATAGAGGAAAGGCTGTCAATCACTGATAGGACCTCCTCCTCATAGAGGGCAGCCTGTCAATCACTGATAGGACCTCCTCCTCATAGAGAGAAGCCTGTCAATCACTGATAGGACCTCCTCCTCCTCATAGAGGGAAGGCTGTCAATCACTGATAGGACCACCTCCTCATAGAGGGAAGGCTGTCAGTCACTGATAGGACCGCCTCCTCATAGAGGAAAGGCTGTCAATCACTGATAGGACCTCCTCCTCATAGAGGGCAGCCTGTCAATCACTGATAGGACCTCCTCCTCATAGAGGGAAGGCTGTCAATCACTGATAGGACCTCCTCCTCCTCATAGAGGGAAGGCTGTCAATCACTGATAGGACAGGGAAGGCTGGCAATCACTGATACGTTATACTGAATCTTTTCCCATAAAACTATATATCAATCTGCTCAGCTCCTCCTGCTTTATAACCTGCTGCCTGCAGATTACTTCGCATTTTCATGCTGACAGGTTCCCTTTAAGTTTCCCCTAGACTTGATGGGATTTCCCCCCCAAGCTTAGAGGATTCCCAGAGTAGCTAGCAGTCAGGTTTCCTATTAGCAGGAAGGCAGGAGTGAGACAATAGAAATAATATTTTTCCTTCACGTTCAGGGTCAGGTGACGCGGGCTCAAGAAGCGGAAGAAAATTACGCCATAAAAAGAGAGCTGGCTGTAGTAAAACAGCAATACTATACTGCTACCGAGAACCTGCAGAGCGCTCAAAATCACATACGACAGATGCAAGATAAGCAGGTAGGAGGAACTTTGTATCCTGTGTCTGGAGGCCCCATCATGAGGGAGGGAAGAGGTAGTGCCAAGAATGCTGTGGAGGACTTGGCTCCACCATGTATCTCATGCTCTCCCATTCAGTGTGTGACTGCCCTCAAGCTTCCCTCAAGTAATATCAGATGATTGCCGGGGTCATTGCATTCTCAGCTGGTCCTTCAGGGTTCCTGTAGAAGTCATCACCAATGTGATCTCACATCTTCCCTGATAGTTCATACGTTGTAGCCACAGGAACACCCCTGAAAAATATTCCCACTGCCAGAGAACCCCTATTCATGTTCCTACCTTAAAGTTACATCACCAGAAAATGCACTGTTAAACCAAGCAAGATGTGTTGTAGGACTAACTGTAATGATACTTCTCCCTTAGCTTCATTCTGGTGAAAAGGGCACTTTTTAAGCCATATGCAAATGAGCAGTTAAGTGCACAGAGAGCGGGGCCTAGTCACTCTGTGCACCCTTCCTCCTAATGCTTCCTCTGCCAGTTCCTCCCTCTCCTTCTGGGTTGAAAGGAGCAGGTGAGATGACTCTGCAGGGCTGGCAGAGAAAGCTCATATATATTATATTTTGGTTGTAGACTAAAAGTATTTTTTTTTCCCCCAAAATGAAACAACAGATCACAAAGTGAAAGGTATCATTACCTTCAGCTGAGCTAGCCCTTTAAGACATTATTGAGACTGGCTTCCCCGTATGCCATTGCCGGAGTAAGATGCAGCTAATTTGATAAGAGGCAGATGCCACTAAATAAATGAGGCGTATATGTCTGCTCTGCTGCGCTCCAGAAACTGAAGTCTATGTCAGCCAGGGGCCGGTGTAGACGTCAGCTATAAACTTACACCGGTCTCTGGTGGTAAGTCATAGTAAATATGGCAGGCCACCTGAGCCCAGACCTCTTTTCTCATCTCTTTAGAAAAGTTGTGAGAAGCTCAAATTTGTGATTTATTAACGCCACTATAGTGGTGTAAGAACTTTAGGAAATGCTCCTCACTGTCTAGTTGGAAGGTGAACCTTCAGCCCAGTCTGAGGTCCAGAGCTCTCTGGACTGGTTTTCAGTAAGAATATCTCTGTACTTTGCTGCATTCAGCTTTCCCTTTTGTGTTTGGTCTAACAAGGACCTTTCTGGTGACAGTCTCCCTTTAAAATAACTTGGTGTAGTTATGGGTAAAGCCCTCTATTATTCTTGTCCAGCACTGTACATTGGCTGATATTTGTTGACTGCGTTGCTAGGCATTTTTGAGGAGGTCTTCTTGGCTATCTCTACTTTACCCCCTTGACGACCGGCATCTGTGTATATACGTCCCATCTGCACATGCCCCGTGCAGATAGCACGTATATATACACGTGCAGGCGGCCCTTTAATCTCAGCGCTGGGATTAAAGCTCCTGCTCCTGCAATCTAGCAGGAGCAGGTCGGGTCCTGGCTCACAGACAGAGCAGGGACCCTGAGGAGAAGACAGGAGCGGTTTATTACCGCTTCTGTCTTCTCCTCAGCCGTACCTGGGTGCATGGTGGAGCAGGAAGGAACCGTGACCGCCGGGTGTCTCGGGGCCAGAGCATTACTGCAGGGTCTAAGGAGACCCTGATCAGCTCTGCCTGTGTCTAATGAGCCCCCAGGGGGCTGTTTTCCCCTATAACTGGGGCTCCTGTGGATGCCCCAGTTACAGTGGAAACAGTGGGAAAAAAAAGTGTTAAAAAAAAAAGTCAATGTCCTCCAGAGGTCTTTTAATGACCTCCTGGGGGACATATTATTTGTCAAAAATAAATTAATATATAAGTAAAAAAATAAATAAATAAATAAAAAAAAAGTGTAAAAAAAAAATTAAACGCGCAGTTGCCAATGGAAATAGTCGCCCCGTTAAATAAAATCTATACATGTTATATATCAGAACGATCGTCATCAAATAGGGAACCCATTGCAATAATTAATTTGTGTGTCAGTTTTAATATTTAAAAAATAAAAATCTATAATAAAAATAATTACTTTTTTTTTAATAAGAATTAGCGTTTTTCGTCCAAATTACACCTAAAAAAATATAAAAAAATCTTTTTTAAAAAAACATTCTAATAAAAAGTCTTAAGTGTCAAGTAAAAAAAAATTGCAAAAATTATTTTCGGATTCAAACAAACAAAAAAAAAAAAAATTAGGATCACTAAACCACCATGTGCCCAAATCACAAAAAGCTGCCTGGACATTCAGGCCTTTTATAGGTCCGGTCATGAAAGGGTTAAAGGGGTTTTCTGGGATTTTACTACTGATTACGTATCCTCAGGATAGGTCATCAGTATCTGATAGGTGGGTGTCCGACACCTGGGACCCCTGCCGATCAACTGTTTGAGAAGGCACCGTCGCTCCCGTGAGCACCGCTGCCTTCTCTTAGCTCCCCAAGCACAGCGCCGTATATTGTATAACGGCTGTGCTCAGCCCCATTCACTAGACCACGTGACTGATGACTGTGACATCACTGGCTTAGGAAAAGCTGATAGAAGGCCGTGGCGGGAGCGACGTTGCCGTCTCAAACAGCCGATTGGCAGGGGTCCCGGGTGTCTGACCACCACCGATCAGATGCTGATGACCTATCCAGAGGATAGGTCATCAGTAGTAAAATCCCGGAAAACCCCTTTTAAAATGTTTTCTTGACATGATCCAAAGGAACCCTATAGGAACCTGATTTGGGTAACTCTGAAACGTTTCAGACAGGATTAGTGCATAAGTATAAGGGAAGTAGCTTCCACTGTGTTGGAGCCAGATCTATCTGTAGTCAAACAATAAGCAAATGTTCTTTTCTTTCCTTGCAGAATGATCCACGTGTCACAGAAGAGCTGGTCAGCCACCTCGAGTTCGAACTAGAACAATCACGGCTTAGAGAAGCTGAGACATTGGGAGCCTTAAAGGAAATGCAAGAAAAAGTAGTTGAACTAGAAAAGGTGAGTGTTCGGCTGGTCATACAGAGTAGATGTAAGTAATGTTGGCCAAACAGCTGATGTGTATGGTGGCCTCCCAACTCATCCCAACAGCATGGGGAAAGAAGGATCCAGCTGGCTTCTTATGCTCGTCCCATAGGATGGGTGCCCCCTCTGGCTCTTGAAGTACCAGCACAGTAGACGTTCTCTTTACTCATCTTCTCCTTTAGGACCAGAACACCTTGACAAATCATTTCAGCTGCATATTGTCTCTGTAGAGTTTGACAACAGACATCTTAGGCCCCTTTCACACGAGCATGGCAGATTGGCTCAGGATGCGCTCAGGAAAACTCGCACCATTTTGCAAGCAAGTTCAGTCAGTTTTGTCTGCAATTTCGTTCAGTTGTTCAGTTTTTTCAGCGCGGGTGAGATGTGTTTTGATGCGTTTTTCACGCGCGTGATAAAAAACTGAAGGTTTACAAACAACATCTCTTAGAGACCACCAGTGAAAAACGCATTGCACCCGCACTTGCTTCAGGATGTAATGCGTTTTTCACTGAAGCCCCATTCACTTCTATGGGGCCAGGGATGCGTGAAAAACGCTGAATATAGAACATGCTGCGATTTTCACACAACGCAGAACAGATGCATGAAAAAAAACAGACCCATAGAAATGAATGGGTCAGGATTCAGTGCGGCTGCTATGCATTCACATCATGTATTGCACCCGCACGGAAAACACGCTCGTGTGAAAGGAACCTTAGATTCCTCACTTTTCCAACATCCTCCTCTTGCTGGCCCAACATCGTCATCCTGCTGCTGCCCCCAATACTGTGCACACTGATCTACCCAATACTATACTATAGTCTGGTAACCTACAGATAGCCCCCCCATTGTAATAGTCCTCCCAGGCTACCCCGAATAGTAAAAGTGCCCTCTACAGTACCCCAGTAGCAACCCCATTAGTAGTAATGCTCTCCATATTATGCCAAATAATAATGCCCCCAAATACTAATAATGTCTCCATAGGGCCCCCAGTAGTAATAAAGCCCCTTATAGTGCCCCCAGTAGTTATAATGCCCCCTGTAGTAGCCCCAGTATTTATGAAGACCTGCTGCAGTGCCTCCTGTATTATAATGCCCCCTGTAGTGCCACTACTTATAATGCACCCTGTAGTAGCCCCAGTATTTATGAAGCCCTGCTGCAGTGCCTCCTTTATTATAATGCCCCCTGTAGTGCCACTACTTATAATGCACCCTATAGTAGCCCCAGTATTTATGAAGCCCTGCTGCAGTGCCTCCTGTATTATAATGCCCCCTGTGGTGCCACTACTTATAATGCCCCCTGTAGTAGCCCCAGTATTTATGAAGCCCTGCTGCAGTGCCTCCTGTATTATAATGCCCCCTGTAGTGCCACTACTTATAATGCCCCCTGTAGTAGCCCCAGTATTTATGAAGCCCTGCTGCAGTGCCTCCTGTATTATAATGCCCCTGTAGTGCCACTACTTATAATGCCCCCCCCCTGTAATGCCCCACTTGTATTATAATGCCCCCTATAGTGCTAGGATGTATAAGCCGTCCGTGTCTACCCCCCCCCCCCCCCCCGTAGTATAATGCCCCCTCTGTATTGATAATATATATAATGGCCCCCTTCCTGTAGTGTATATATACTGTCCCTCTTATAGTATACTCAATGGCCCCCTCAGTAGTATATACAATGGCCACTTCTGTAGAATGCTCCCTCTGTATTATATAGAATCCCCCCTGTCTAGGATATAGAATGGCCCCCTCTGTAGTATATAGAATACCCCCCTATAGTATATGCAATGCCCCCCTCTGTATTTTATACAATTCCCCCTCTGTATTATATACAGTGCTTACCTCCGTAGTGTATAGAATGCCCCCCTCTATAGTATATAGAATACCCGCTATACTATATAGAATGCCCCCCTCTGTATTGTATACAATTCTCCCTATGTATTATATGGGGGTTTTTTTTGCCTTCCTCTGGATCAACTTTAGGAAAACAGGCCGAACTGGATGGACAGATGTCTTTTTTGGCCTTACAAACTATGTTACTATGTTATTATATACAGTGCCCACCTCTGTAGAATGCTCCCTGTTTAGGATATAAAATGGCCCTCTGCAGTATATAGAATACCCGCTATACTATGTAGAATGCCCCCCTCTGTATTATATACAATTCCCCCTATGTATTATATACAATGCCCACCTCTGTAGAATGCTCCCTGTGTAGGATATAAAATGACCTCTTGTAGTATATAGAATAACCCCTTATAGTATAGAGAATACCCCCTATAGTATATACAATTCACCCATATATATATATACAGTGCCCACCTCTGTAGAATTCTCCCTCTATATTATATACAATGGCCCCTCAGTAGTATATAGAATGCCCCCCTCTATAGTATATAGAATAGGCCCCTATATCATATACAATGATCCCCATTTACTATATACAATGCCCACCTCTGTCGATGGTTCCCTCTGTATTATATATAATGCCTCCTGTGTAGGATATAGAACGGCCCTCTGTGTAGTAAATATAGTGCCCTCCATCACCATACCCCCCTGCACCCCCAGTATGGACAGCATAAATACATTTTAAAAAATAATAAATCTATACTTACCTGTGTTCCGCACTCTGCTTCCAGCTGCATTCCTCTTGCTCTCTTGCATCCAGCGCAGGCGTTTGTGATGACCACCGTGCCCTCCTGTACGCGGTTTTGGTCAATAACGTGATGATGCCCCTAACGTTAAGACGTCATTCCATAAAACCCGTCACGGTGATGTCATCGCGATCTCCTACACTGTTCTAATGCCTCATAGGCTTCAGGCATAGTGGTCGCCCAGGAACCCCAACCTCACGGGCCCCATAGCGACTGCCTGGTCTGCCTCCACTGGGCTCCATTGACCCAACAGATTGCTACTCCGCTACTGTATGTCGACCTGTACCTCCAACGGGGGAAGGTGAAAGGGAAGTGTGACGACAGTTTGCTGAGGTACAATGTTCATGGTGCTGTGCACAGGAGCAATGCCTTTAAACATTACACGTAAAATGGCAAGGACTGTACCATTAATTTAATTGGGCGGGCAGAAAGGGGTTAAAAGGTTTCTGTCACCAGTTTTTTCGGTATGAATCAGGCTGACATTAGAGATGTGCTAATGTCACCTGATTCCAAATATATATCTGTTTTATTTACTGGTGCCCCCATTTTTATATAAAATGAACTTTTATTTTATGCTAATAAGGCCTCTAGGTGCAAGGGGCGTTACCCCTGACACTAGAGGCTCTGTTGATTGACAGGCAGAGAAGAAACACTCCATTCACCATAGCTTTCAAGGACCTTCAATGATGTCATGACCATGTGATCAGTCACATGGTTAGGGTCACACAAACAGCCTGTCTCCTCCTAAACCATGTGACTGATCACATGGTCATGACATCATTGAAGGTCCTTGCAAGCTATGGTGAATGGAGTGTTTCTTCTCTGCCTGGTCCTGTCAATCAATAGAGCCTCTAGGAGCAGGGGTCACGCCCCTTGCACCTAGAGGCCTTATTAGCATAAAATAAAAGTTCATTTTATATAAAAATTGGGGCACCAGTAAATAAAACAGATATATATTTGGAATCAGGTGACACATCTCTAATGTCAGCCTGATTCATACCGAAAAAACTGGTGACAGAAACCCTTTAATGAAGAGTTCTCTTGTTCTTAGAGAAACAGTTCTCTCCCTGACGAAAGCAACGTCGCCCTTCTCCAGGAAGAGCTTCAGTCCCTGAGGAAGAGAGAGGCCCACGCCCTGCAGGTCATGCAGGAAGGACAGAAGCAAGTGACAGAGCTGAGCGACCGCTGGCAGGTAAGAACAGGTACATCTGCCCTCCTGTTACTTCTACAGTCTCTTCGGCATGTGTAGTAACGATCCATCCTATCTTTCATTATGTAGTCCATGTCTACCTGGGGTGGAGGTATTTGGAAAGACTCACCTCGTAAAAGTGCATCTGGGAACCTACAGGATGAGGTCATGTCTTGTCGGTTACGAGAAGTCATGGCTCAGAGCGAAACGCGTGAACTCCGGCAGAGGGTTCTTATACTGGAAAGTCAGGTCTACTTTCCATATGTGATTGCCTTTTTGTGTTGTATATTGAGTGATATATTCTAGACTCATAGGGGGAGATTTATTAAGAATGGCGACAAAAAAATCCTGGAGTTTCACACAAGCCCCATTTTGCTCAAAAATTTCAACTTTTTGCCAATTGACGCCGTGCTCACCACTTGTGTACAAAATGTTCAGTGAGGGGTCTGCACGGCCTGACAGTATGAGTTTTCTTCCCACAGCAAGCTCCTAGCGGGCGTAGATTTCAGATTCTGGCCGAGATCCCTCAAAATTATTTAGAGGATTTCGTCTCACTCCACCGCTCAGCAGATCTAGACCCGCGTTAGAAACGTCACTCTTAATAAATCTCCCCCATGGACTTGTATCAATCAGGCCTTATTATATAAACCAGGGTCACACTGATCAAGCAGGATCTGCATCTCCCTATGTAACATAACATAACTGGTGGTATACGTATATTTATGTGTGCGCGACTGATCAAGCTGCCTTGTCATGGTACTCAGGCGTATTCACACAAAGGCATCTATAAGAAGGTTAAACTAGTACACTCCCACAGAATAGTTGCCAAAACCAGAGTTGGGGGCTGTAACTGGCATTTAACTGAAAAGGACATTTGGGAGGAGAATTGTGATCCGTTGCCTGTCATTTCCTCTCGAACAGTTAGGAATGTTTTCAGCCATGCTGATTGGCTGAGAACAGATGACAGATAGCAGCTCCATTGTCCTTTTCAGCCGGATGCCAGGCACAAATTTTGTTTTTCCACAAAGTTTGCTGTTTTAGTTTTATGGTGGCAATGTGCATTAACTCTACAGGGTGGGCCATTTATATGGATACACCTAAATAAAATGGGAATGGTTGGTGATATTAACTTCCTGTTTGTGACACATTAGTATATGGGAGGGGGAAACTTTTCAAGATGGGTGGTGACCATGGCGGCCATTTTGAAGTCGGCCATTGTGGATCCAACGTTAGTTTTTTCAATGGGAAGAGGGTCATGTGACACATCAAACTTATTGAGAATTTCACAAGAAAAACAATGGTGTGCTTGGTTTTAATGTAACTTTATTCTTTCAGGAGTTATTTACAAGTTTCTCACCACTTATAAAATGTGTTCAAAGTGCTGCCCATTGTGTTGGATTATCAATGCAACCCTCTTCTCCCACTCTTCACACACTGATAGTAACACCGCAGAAGAAATGGTAGCACAGGCTTCCAGTATCCGTAGTTTCAGGTGCTGCACATGTCGTATCTCAGCATTCACAGCATAGACAATTGCCTTCAGATGACCCCAAAGATAAAAGTCTAAGGGGGTCAGATCGGGAGACCTTGGGGGCCATTCAACTGGCCCACGACGACCAATCCACTTTGCAGGAAACTGTTCATCTTGCTGGAAAAACTCAGGGAACGTGCCAGCTTCAGTGCATAAAGAGGGAAACACATCATCATGTAGCAGTTGAATGGCCCCCGAGGTCTCCGGATCTGACCCCCTTAGACTTTTATCTTTGGGGTCATCTGAAGGCAATTGTCTATGCTGTGAAGATACGAGATGTGCAGCGCCTGAAACTATGGATACTGGAAGCCTGTGCTCGCATTTCTTCTGTGGTGTTGCTATCAGTGTGTGAAGAGTGGGAGAAGAGGGTTGCACTGACAATCCAACACAATGGGCAGCACTTTGAACACATTTTATAAGTGGTCAGAAACTTGTAAATAACTCATGAAAGAATAAAGTTACGTTAAAACCAAGCACACCATTGTTCTTCTTGTGAAATTCTCAATAAGTTTGATGTGTCACATGACCCTCTTCCCATTGAAAAAACTAAAGTTGGATCCAAAATGTCTGAATTCAAAATGGTAAATGTGGTAAAAACCAACAACAAAAAGGAAAAACATGCCAGATTACACCACGTGTTGCCAATCTGACAGACCTCCTGTTATCTGTCATAGGAATGTCTGTGACAGCGAGATGAGACACAGCCCCGCCCGGGAAACAGCAGAGCTTTCCTGCTGTGCATGAGAGCTACGGAAACAGTGTAGCACAACAAGCTATGCTGTTTCTGAGGGAAGTTGTGCCATGCTGTTTAAGTAGCTCTCATATACGGCAGTGAGAGCTGCTGAAACAGCTGTTTTGAGGGTGGTCAGGACTGTGACAAACCCTTTAATCACAAAAAAACTATTCAAGAGGCTCTGTCAGCATGGTCAACCCTATTAAAACAGGAATACTGCCTGGTAGGGCTCATCATGCTGATTACAACAATACCTTTCTTTTGTCTGTACGATAAACAGCTGTAGAGATACAGTGGGGAAAAAAAGTATTTAGTCAGCCACCAATTGTGCAAGTTCTCCCACTTAGGCCCCATTCAGATGGCCGTATTATTGCGGAATAATACGGGGGCCGCCCGGCGTGTGTTCTGCACTCTCGGAACACACGCCGGGCGGCCCCATTCAAAATACCTATACTTGTCCATGCGTGCGGACAAGTATAGGACATGCTTTATCGGAGCCCCCTGTCAATCAAGGGGAGGGGGAGTGTGAAGAGCACAGGGGGAGTTACAAAGCAGTGCTCCAAAGACTCAGCCCCGCCTCCTGGTGCTCAAACTTCTCATTTCATATGAATAAAAAAGCAGATACAGTGGGGAAGAAAAAGTATTTAGTCAGCCACCAATTGTGCAAGTTTTCCCACTTAAAAAGATGAGATAGGCCTGTAATTGACATCATAGGTAGACCTCAACTATGAGAGACAAAATGAGAAAACAAATCCAGAAAATCACATTGTCTTGGAAAATAAGTATTTGGTCACCTACAAACAAGCAAGATTTCTGGCTTTCAGAGACCTGTAACTTCTTCTTTAAGAGGCTCCTCTGTCCTCCACTCATTACCTGTAGTAGTGGCACCTGTTTGAACTTGTTATCAGTATAAAAGACACCTGTCCACAACCTCAGTCACACTCCAAACTCCACTATGAAACAAAATTGTAGACCTGCACCAGGCTGGGAAGACTGAATCTGCAATAGGCAAGCAGCTCGGTGTGAAGAAATCAGCTGTGGGAGCAATAATTAGAAAATGGAAGACATACAAGACCACTGATAATCTCCCTCGATCAGGGGCTCCACGTGGGGTCAATATGATCACAAGAACTGTGAGCAAAAATCCCAGAACCACACGGGGGACCTAGTGAATGACCTGCAGAAAGCTGGGACCAACGTAACAAAGACTACCGTCAGTAACACACTACACCGCCAGGGACTCAGATCTTGTAGTGCCAGATGTGTCCCCCTGCTTAAGCCAGTACATATCCGGGTCCATCTGAAGTTTTCTATAGAGCATTTGGATGTTCCAGAAGAGTATTGGGAGAATGTCATATGGTCAGATGAAACCAAAGTAGAACTGTTTGGCAGAAACACAACTCGTCGTGTTTGGAGGAGAGTGAATGCTGAGTTGCATCCAAAGAACACCATACCTACTGTGAAGCATGGGGGGTGGCAACATCATGCTTTGGGGCTGTTTCTCTGCAACGGGACAAGGACGACTGATCCGTGTGCATGAAAGAATGAATGTGGCCATGTATCGTGAGATTTTGAGTGCAAACCTCCTTCTATCAGCAAGGGCATTGAAGATGAAACGTGGGTGGGTCTTTCAGCATGGCAATGATCCCAAGCACAACGCCAGGGCAACGAAGGAGTGTCTTCGTAAGAAGCATTTCAAGGTCCTGGAGTAGTCTAGCCAGTGTCCAGATCTCAACCCCATAGAAAACTTTTGGAGGGAGTTGAAAGTGCGTATTGCCCAGCGACAGCCCCAAAACATCACTGCTCTAGAGGAGATCTGCATGGAGGAATGGGACAGCATACCAGCAACAGTGTGTGCCAACCTTGTGAAGACTTACAGAAAACGTTTTACCTCTGTCATTGCCAACAAAGGATATATAAAAAAGTATTGAGATTAACTTTTGTTATTGACCAAATACTTATTTTCCACCATAATTTGTAAATAAATTCTTTAAAAACCAGACAATGTGATTTTCTGAATTAGTTTTCTCATTTTGTCTCTCATAGTTGAGGTCTACCTATGATGTCAATTACAGGCCTCTCTCATCTTTTTAAGTGGGAAAACTTGCACAATTGGTGGCTGACTAAATACTTTTTCTTCCCCACTGTATCTGCCTTTTTATTCATATGAAATGAGAAGTTTGAGCACCAGGAGGCGGGGCTGAATCTTTGGAGCACTGCTTTGTAACACCCCCTGTGCTCTGCACACTCCCCCTCCCCTTGATTGACAGGGCTAGACATGCTGAGGGCAGAGCTGTGTCCAAGGGCAGTGTGCTAGCATGTACATATCATATTCACTATGTACTATAGCTTCACCATACTGAGATCTGCTCAGAAAGCTAATCTACATATCACTGCTTTATTGACAGGCAAAATATATGATTAGAAAGATGCCAGTAATATGTGTTAGCTTATAAGCATAGAAAAAAACAGTAGTAAGTGCTTAGTTTTGTATATAAAAAATCCTAAATTCATGTCCCTGGAGGAACTCACATAGACTTTTTTCTGTTATATTTTTCTCTCTCATTAACCTGTAATAAAAGGCTATACTACAATAAATAATAATTTTTTTTTTTTTGCTTATAAACCCAAAATCTATTAGGGCGGGTTCACATCAGCGTTGTTAATAACTGAAAATAACGGAATATGTAAGCCTTTAGAGGCATGGACTTTCTTTTGCGTCCTGAATAACAGAAACCAGACGGATCTGTTCTGCTTGCCCATAGACCTCCATTATGATGGATCAAAACGGAATGCCTCTTAAAGGCTTCCGTTTTTTATTCTGCCTACGAATTCCGCTATTTTCTGTTATAACCATGTTATAACGGAAAGCAATAACGGAATTCATAACTTTGATGTGAACCCGCCCTTACTGGTTTGTTTACAGCCAGCAATATTTTTTTAGCTTTTCCAACTTAAAAACATTATATTCAATGTGATAAGGATAAATACTTTTTATTATGGGTTAAATGTGAAAGAAGAAAAATATCTGAAGAAAAAAAACTCCCAAGAGTCAAACCTGGAATCTCTACATGCAAAACCAAGCACTTATCACTGAGCTATAGTCTCTACACACAGAGATGTTTTGTTTTTTTTTTCTATCCTTATAAGCTAACTCATATTATTGGTGTCATTATAGTCATATATTGTGCCTGTGAATAAAGCAGTGATATGTAGACTAGCTTTCTGAGCAGATCTCAGTGTGGTAAGGCTATAGTACATAGAGTATATGATATCTACATGCTAGCACACAGCTCTGCCCTCAGCATGTCAATTCCTGTCAATCAAGGGGAGGGGGAGTGTGCAGAGCACAGGGGGCGTTACAAAGCAGTGCTCCAAGGATTCAGCCCTGCCTCCTGGTGCTCCAATTGCTCATTTGTATATGAATTAATGATATCTCTGCAACTATTTATCATAGAGACACAAAAAAGGTATTGTTTTAATCAGCGTTAGGAGCCCTACCACGCAGTATGTCGTGTTTAATAGGGTTGATCCTGGTGGCAAAGCCTCCTTCATTTCAGCCCAGCACAAAATGACCTGCTAACATCATTTCAGTGATCTTCTTGTTAGTTCAGGAGAAAGCGTTAATGAGGACAAGGCAGCAGATATCACCGTCATGCTGATTTAATTAGAGTAGCAGAAATCATAGCTGGAATTCATTATCTTCTTCTGTTAACCTTGGTTACCTCCAAGAAACCGTGTAGTCATCATTGATTTGCATCAAAAGGGCTTCACAGGCAAGGACACTGCTGCTTGTAAGATTTTCCGATCAGTTGTTTGAGAAGGCAGCAGCGCTGCAGCCTTCTTGCAGCTTTGCCTAGGCCATGTGGCATCACATTCATCATGGCCTAGGCGCAGCTCAGCCCCATTAAGTAAATGGGGCTGAGCTGCCATACCAAGCACTACCGTTATACAATGTACGGCGCCGTGGTTGGTGAGGAAGGAGAAGGTCACAACGCTACTACAAGCGCCGGGGCCTTCTCAAACAGCTGATCGGCGTGGTCCCACTGACCAAATACCACAGAGGATAGGTCATCAGTGTAAAACATCGACATGTTTAACCCAGATATGTAGCTGCGCCTGCTGTAGTATGACAGGAAACTCTGGTCTGTTTCGGGAGAATCCAGTACATTGAAGCTCTTCGTACCTTTCAGGAAGTAATGCATGAGAAACAGCTCTCGCGTCTGGAAAAAGAGTGCAAGGAACTGAGAGACAAACTGCAGAACGAGACCGCACAGTACAAGGCCCTGCAGTCACAGATGAGCGAGGATAAGCGGAGACATGCAGTATCCGACTGCAAGGTGAGTGTCCGGTGATCTTGAGTGTTCATAGACTACCATCCTTTCTGTCAAGATCCTTTAGCCTGGCTTCTATAGTACACTGTCATTTTTCTCTCCTAACCATGATATATCCCAGAATAAAGAAGAGGTAATGGCGGTGCGGCTGAGGGAAGCAGACAGTATGGCGGCTGTTGCTGAAATGCGGCAGAGAATAGCAGAGTTGGAGATCCAGGTAAGATACTTGTGTGGACTCCCTAGACTTCTGTGCCTTTCCACCAGCCGGTCGGTGTGAGCTGTCATTTCTCTTACTTACGTCTATAGAAAGAAGAGGGGGTGATCAAAGGGAAACTGAATGATTCGGATTCTTCCCAGTACATCCGAGAACTGAAGGATCAGATTGAAGAACTGAGGCAGGAGGTAAGTGTTTGGCTGGAGACCGTTGTACCATTTACAACTGACTTTGTCCTGATCTCTTGTACACTGGTCACAGTCAACATTTTCCTGACTTCTTGGGTGCACCTCAGGCTGGATAAACCCCTTTGTCTTTCAGTCTTTGTACAGACAGGGGTGCACTTCTAATGAGGCCAGGTGAGGTGGTGAGACCTAGAGACAAGAGGAGGCAGTGGCAGAGCCTTGAGAATTGAGCGCTCCCATTGTGGAGGTGCTCATCTCTCTATATTCACCTTTGGCTTGAGGAAGGGAGGGCGCCGTTTCAATTTCCGCCTCAGCAGAAAGGCTAGGTGCACCCCTATAGATTGACAAATCAACAATTTGGAATGCCAACATAACTGAGCAGCAGAGAAGTCACAAGTGACTGGACAATTACATCAGTGCTTCCTCCTCCATTAAACTATCCTTTGAAGGGAGGTTCAGTGATGCCCTACCACTAGGTTATGCCATCACTTCATGATTGGTAGAGGGCTCATGTGTGGTGCTCCAGCGATCCAGTGAATGAAGGGGATACAATGCTGGTTCAGGGCCACAGTGGAGAGGACATGGTGCCAAATCAGACCTCCTTCCTCTTCAAGCTTAGAATCCGTGGGGGTCCCAAAGGTTGGACCCCAACTTATCATAAATGATGGCAATGCCTCTTTAACGTAATATCAATAAGATTAGATTTTATAGGTACGTGGAGGTACTGCCGTGATCATGGATTCCCTCCCCTGGTGTGATGCATTGACAGAACATTGCAGTAAGACGCGGGACAATGAATCTTATGAAGGTTATCTGCACTGCCGCTTTGTAAAATTTGAATGCGGCTTTGACTGTGACTGGAGATTAATAAAATTATGAAATCAAAATGAATACGTGATAAACAGGGGTGCACCACCAATGAGGCCAGGTGAGGCGTAGACAGCACCAGGAAGGGGAAAGAGGGGGGCAGCAGAAGGGCCATGGGCAATGAGCGCTTTCATTGTGGCAAAGGAGTTAGGCTAAGAAATTGTCATGGAGGGGGCACTGTTTCAGTTTTTCCCTCAGGCAGCAGAAGGGCTAGGTGCACCCCTGGTGATGAAGGAACGATTTGCAAAGTTACTCATCAGTATTTATAGATGTAAATGATGTTGAAGATCAGAGCTTTGTTATACCGTCTACAGCTGAAATTATACAGAACGATGGGTGTTATTTCTATTCAGCTTTATATGTAATTTTTTTTTTCTCTCCAAAGATCCTCATTCTTCGAGGTCATAAACCTTACTCCGATCCCATCTCCTTTGATGGACTGAACCTCTCCTCCCGCTCAGGGCAAGAAGATGAAGACTCCCTGCCGTCTTCAGATGAAGAGCTTCTTTCCCGGCCCCTCGGAGCCTTGCAGGATGCCCTGTACCCCCACTCCCCGCACAAGGCTTGCTTCTTGAGGCCTCTCAGAAGTTCTGCCAGCTCTGACAGTGAAGAGGGAGTGGAAACCAACGGCGCAACATCTGATACCCCCCCTGAGCCTGCAGAGGAGGAATAGCACAGGGGAACGAGGGGGCTGAAGCAGAGGAGCACTAAACAATCCTTCGTACCTTTTGGGATGAGACTACCTAACCGCTTCAGTTTCCTTTCAGAATGATCACTCTTTTGGTACGTAATGGGTGCTTGAACTGCTCTTACCCCAAAGAGGAACCTTAGGGGGCGCGAAGTAATAACCACACGGCTTATGTTGATGGCCAGTTGGTGGAACGAGACTCTGGTGTGAACGCACATGGGGTAAAATGAAGCAGTTCTCATAAATATAGGTTAAAATACTAATCTGAAGGTGGACACTACATCTACAAGCTTTACCCCTGCCTAACAGTCACGCCAGTATGGAGTCAAGGGGAAATGGGGCAACTTTCAGTCCCATACTTAACCCCCTAATTGCACTAAAATAATAGCGGGCAATAAGTGTCCCATACCTTGGACAACCTGGACAACTAGTTTGCAGCCCATTTCCAGTTTTTGTATGTGTCATTTCTGGTAGATCATATAGAACTGGACCAGTATTCCTGACACCTTCATACAGTATTCACCTTCTAGTCACTATAGAGGCCGTGACCTAAAGGCACCCCTGGAGACAGTGGGCAGCCATTATGTGGGCTGCATGGGTGTTCACTCGACATAACATGACATTCACTAGTTGTGGGGTTCTTCAAGTGATCTGTACTGTAATATCCATTGAGTGGTAGGCATGTCTCACCCATGGGTCCTGTCTAGTGTGGTCCACGTGGCCAGGTGCAGGAGCATACTGAGGGTCCATCTCAATCGGCTTCATTTATAAGCAGGAGAACCCCTTTAATAGGTGACCAATGGATGCAAATGCAGTTTGGTTCTGTTCAAAATGGCTTTGTGAAGTGCCTCTCTCCGTATCTCTAATCCTTTTCCATGTTGCTTTGTCATGAATGGAAGTCCGCAACATGGCTGCCTCTACCAGGCGCGGTTCTTCCGCAGAATATACCTCCGTATAAGTTATGGGAACACTTCCGTTACGCTAAGGAATATAGCATTACAAACCAGATTGGACCTCAGTTGGTACCTCAGAATCTTTTTTTTCTTTGAGGGACCAACGTGGAGCCACAGCAATGACAGCCTGACATCCCTGAGAATGAGCAGAGCTGGTCCTGTCCTATCCAGACACTACCACAACCACTGTCATCTTCCAAACATGGCTCCATCAACCACTGGGAACCACAACCAGGTCCTGTCATCCTGGGCACCTGAAGCGGCACCACTTTTCATCTCTCGTAGATTTAGGAGGCCACAGTGAGGACCAGTAAAGTACTTTGCGTTTGGTGCCTGCAGCTCATCCAGAGGAAGGAGACACAGCCACGTCCCCCAGATCACAAAAAGGATTGAGTTTTTTTTTTCCAGTAAAAACACCACTCTTGCCCTTTGCCCCGATATTACAGCTGTGTCACATACAACTAAGTGCTCGTTCACATCACCGCTATTATTTCCGTTCTTCTGCTCCGTTATAGGAGCAGAAAAAACGGAAATAACGGAAGTGCAGGACTTAGCGCATAACTGACACTAACGGGACCCAACATCGCATTGACTTTAATGTTCAGATGAACATTTTTTTTAGCGGAGACTATTGTTCCGGGACTATTGTCTTTGCGATTTTTTGGACGATCGGAGCCTCCAACGCAAACGAGCCCTTAGTAGGGAATGCTCGGTACAGTCCGTGGACAAAAATGGCGCTGTTTTTAGTCTTACTAGGGGAGAAATGAACAAATGTAATGGTGAAGAGTTCAACTGAGGGTCTACTGATAATACATACGTCAGGAGGATGCTGCTGTATAGGCATATGGCGGTATACGTCTCCCACAGGCTGCCATATTGTATACCGTGCGGTATAGTATTTCTACAGGATGCCTCTGTGTGTAGTAGTGCAGCAGAATGGCGCTATGTCGTACCACAGAACTAAGGTATTCCACCTGATGGAGGTGAAAAGGACAGGCTCTTGGCCTCTATCGATTGAGTGGATACGTTTGACTTTTCCAGACGGATGCAGTGTGAATACGCCCTAATTCTTCTCTCTCTCTGTGTAAAGACTTGGAAGTGGTTCAAGTAGAAATTGCCCGGTCCGGTCAAAGCTTCTGCTCTTAAGATGCTTTAGAAATGTCAACTTTACATAAAAATTTTGGATGTAGACCCTCTGTTGGACCCCTCTCCGTGTGTTATGCCTGGGAGGCGATACATGGTGTTAAAGAACACCAAAGCCTTCAGGGGATGCATTAGTTGTAGAAAACAGTTCACCGGTTTTACTCGGAGTCTTCCTTTAAAGAAAGTGAAGTTTGCCAAAAATTCCAAAAATCCTTGAATTCCAGCCAGAGAGGAAAGCCCTTCTTCTCATGTGGTGTACATCTCTCTACAGCCAATCTTGGGGGGGGACTCCTTTCTGGAGACCCGCCTCTCATCATCTAAAACTCGGGGGTCATGAGCTGTAAACCAGTGGCGTAACTAGTGCTTACTGGGCCCCACAGCAAATTTTTGAAAGGGCCCCCTCCTGCAAAATGCAACCCTCACTCCTGCAGCAAGTGGTCACGCAGCCGCGGTATAATCCTGTTGTCGGGCCTGACAGTAAAATCTTTCAGCCCTCCTCCTGGGCGTGCCCCTCCTGAATTCGGGGCCCCGTAGCAGCTGCTTCCCCTATAGCTACTCCCCTGGTTCTCATGGCACCATATCCATGGTTCACTAAAAGGAAATTTGACCAAGGGTTGTCCAAAAGTTGAAGATGCTTTCCATTTTTGTAATGTTTTTGGGGGGGAAATTTAGCAAATGGCTTCCCCCTTGTACAGGGTATATAGGCAAAAACGGCAGCTGACATAGGAAATCGGGTGCCTCTAAGAGTTTGCCAAACTCTGCCAAGTAAGCCTTATGGCCCTTCCTCCACCCGCCTCCTGCAGTATTACTAACCCCCGACACCAGAGAACAAGCTGTGGTAACGTGTACATACCTATGTATAGGACGGTATTGTCTTTTGTAAATGCTTCGTGTGAACAAGACGATCACGCGGCAGATGTTTGAGTGGAAGAGTCTATAACATATATTATTTTTAAAGAGGAACCCTCACCTCTCCTGACCTGTCTGTGGTAGCAACTACTTGCATCCCACGTGTAATTACAATTCTGGAACATCTATTCTTATGACTATGTTGTGCCATTCCTCTGTTGTTCCTTCTAGAAGTAAATGAATAAAAGCCAGATGGGTGTTACCAGTTGGGGGTGTGTCCCTGCACAGGCTGAACTGGTAGCATTGCTTGGATAGTGTCAGACTGGGCAGGGGCACAGCCCCAACTGGTCACCTCCATCATTGCAGACTTTAGGCAATTCATTCATAACTTCTAGCAGGAATAATAGAGGAATGGCACAACATAGAGCCATAAGAATAGATGCCTCAGAATTGTTATTACAAGGGGAATGCTAGTATTTACTAAAACAGACATGTCAGAAGGGACAGGTCCTCTTTAAAGGGGTATTCCTGTTGTTTGAAGTTAGCATCAGTATTCAAAGGATAGGAAATAACTATTAGATCGGCGGGACCCCGTACACCCTTCAGCCGCCCTGAAATGCGTTTGGTCACTCCATTCATTTCTATGGGAATTCTAGAGATAGCCAAGCGCTGTACTTCAAACAACCAGAATACCCCTTAATGTCAATGGTCATGTTGTTTCAGACGCCTGAATTAATCATATAAAATATAGAAGAGTTCCTTTATAAATGAATTGTATTAATTATCTTGTGCTTCTCCCGAGTTAAATCCTGTATTACACTCCAGAGCTGTATTCACAGTTCTGCTGGTTGCTTTTGGAAACTGTCAAAAACCTTTTTGACAGACGCACCCCTTTATAATTAAACTGCGCTTCTGAATTCCAGTGCTCTGCTGCATCAGATTATTGTTCAATGCTAGTATAGAACTGCAAATAACCACTGCAGACACTGAACCAGCAGGGAATACATGTGAACTTAGAAGTCTTGGATAAGATAAGTGCAGGAACGCATTTGCAGAGATTCGTTGAGGGGGCATCCACATGACACTCATGTTCTGTGTGGACGTACCCTGAAGGCAGATCTTTGTGTCCTAAAATTTTCCGGGGACAGATCCATTTTTCTCTAAGCTAAAACGGCTCACAAATATTAGTACCCCATTCAGCTCACTAATGCACTTTGAATATCTCTTGCCACGAACGCCACCTTATCATTTTCTACATAAAAAGTACAGATTCTGAATTCCAGCCTGTATTACAGTTCTGAGCTGTAATCATAGTTGTGCAGAGTTCACGTTCCACCCGCACCCCCTGCTTGTTTTTGCGATTTCCATTCTGGCAAGTGTCTTCTATACCAGACATCGAGAAAGACTAACTGTTCTTCTGCATTATAGGGGCATGTCTGATAACAAGCATGCTGTTTCCAATGACAGTCAGCAGAACTGTGAATGCAGCTCTGAAGTGTAATACAGGACCAGCACAAGATACTAACATTTTTAAGTACATAACATGTAAAATTTTGATGTTCATACATGTTGAGCTTGGGCGTCTTGTGGCTCCCTAGGGGGTGTATATGATGGAGCCTGTGGTTACATGATGGAAGCCCGATGTCCGATTTACACGACAATTGTTGCCCGAGGCCTTGATCCTTGAAAGTATTGAAATGTATAAAGTCTATACAGTATAGATATATATATTGTTGAAGTGCAATAAGTTTCCACACCATGGCTCACCGCATCGCATCTTTTCTATGATATTTGAGGAGCAGATTATGGAAATCTGTCCTATATTTTGTACAGTATCGGACACTCCGTAACCTGACGTTATTGTGAAGAGTGCGCCATGTCCCGTGCAAGGAGCGGCCTGCACGCCTGTTGTTTATATGTGTATAGTATGTACATAGTATTAAATGTTTATGTCTCATTCTATCGAGTGCCAAATGCATAGGAGGCCGTCAGCAAGGAGGCACACAAGGCTGGCAGTTTCTAGAAAGCGGGCATCTGTCCTGTATGTGTGTGTGGTGAAGTTCTGTAAGGATAGGAGACGTTTTTACATTAGAGTGATGCTCTGCAGTGATATGAGACATGCTGATGGTCTTGAGGAACATGAGACAATGTGGAATCAGTGATGCTCTGCAGTGATATGAGACATGCTGATGGTCTTGGGGAGCATGAGGCAATGTGGAAGCGGAGTAATGCTCTGCAGTGATATGAGACATGCTGATGGTCTTGAGGAGCATGAGACAATGTGGAATCAAAATGATGCTCTGCAGGAATATGAAACATTCTGATGGTCTTCAGGAACATGAGACGGTGTGGAATCGGAGTGATGCTCTGCAGTGATATGAAACATACTGATGGTTTTGAGGAACATGAGATAAAGTGGATTTAGAGTGATGCTTTGCAGTGATATGAGATATGCCCATGCTCTAGAGGAACAGGAGGGGTTGTGAGATTAGAGTGATGAGGAACATGAGACAATGTGGAATCAGAGTGATGCTCTGCAGTGATGAGACATGCTGATGTTCTTGAGGAACATGAGATAATGTGGAATCAGAGTGATGCTCTGCAGTGATGAGACATGCTGATGTTCTTGAGGAACATGAGATAATGTGGAATCTGAGCGATGCTCTGCAGTGATATGAGACATGCTGGTGGTCTTGAACATGAGACAGTGTGGAATCGGAGGGATGCTCTGTTGGTAAATCGTAAGTATTCACATGGTGCTCCTGCAGGTAGAGTACACCTCTTCAGAAGACCTCCTTGAGAAGACCACCCTACAACTAAACTAGATTTTTCTGAGACAGATTTTGGAATCCTCTTATCTTCTGAGTATATTGGGAAAGCCCACCCCACCCCAGAAAACATTTTTTTCACTGTAATGTTGGGTGGTCATCCCAAGGAGGTTTCAATATACATGGTAATAGTGGGACTGCATTGGAGGAATTCTCTGCAGGAATGAGGTATCGGAATGATGCTCCTCCAGAACATGAGGGATTGTGGGATCAGATGTAATGCCCTCCAGGTGCATGGAAACGTTGGAATTGGATTGATGTTCTGCAGACACGTATAGTATTTGGGATATAGGAAACAGTACATGGGAACAGCAGTCCCGGAGTCGTGAGGGATCAGCGGCAGGATGTTCTGCAGAGATTGGTATGATGCTCGGCAGGCTCACAGATGGTGACCTGGAGTGATCCTCAGGCACTGGCAGGGTTGTGTAGATAGGGTGATCCTCTTCAGGCACCAGAGTGACTGTAGTATTAGGGCGACACTCTGCAGGCATGTTTTACTGGCAAGAAGTGATGTTCTGCAGCCACATACGGGGTTGTAGGAGCGGAGTCATATCCTGCAGATGGTTGCCAGTGATCTAACACTTTGCACGTTTTTTGTTCTGCTTTGTATTACTGATGGAATGAACTCAGTTGCGTCGACCTCTACCCGTTGTGTTATAAAGGTGCCACACACCGCACCCGCCTCCTGCACTGTTACCCTGGTTAATATCAACCACGAGGCTGGAGGAACCAGTCTCACTGCAGATCATTTAAGTGGCTCCTGGGGGCCACAGCTTCACCTTATTCAATAAATACATTCACATTGATACTAGTCACCTCTCTGTGTCCTTCTGTGCTCCATACTGTCTGGGGAGGGGTGGGGGATAGATTCATATATGTGGGCCAGAACCTTCAGCAGTGACCCAGTTATGTCCTGCATCACTTTGATTAAGTCAGTTACCTCCTGCACCAAGACTACATCCATTATAGGCCCCATTCACATGAATGTATGGCCACCGTGCCCATGCTGTGGGTCCGCAAAACACCGGCGCCGGCTGTGTGAACTCCGTATCGCAGTGTAGACCCATTGACTTGAATGGGTCTGCGATAGGCAGGATACGGCAAAAGACAGAACATGTCCTATCTCTGATGGCTAACCTTCGGCACTCAAGCTGTGGTAAAACTACAACTCCCAAAATGCACATTTGCTTGGCTGTTCTCAGAACCCCATATAAATTAATAGAGCATGCTGGGAGTCATAGTTTTACCACAGCTGGAGTGCCGGAGGTTAGCCATTACTGTAAAAACGATCTTGTGGATCACGGACCCATTCAAGTCAATGGGTCTATACCATAAGGAGTTCACACAGCCAGTGCCCGTGTTTTGTGGACCCCGTCTTTGTCATGTGAACGAGGCCATATTGTGGGCTTACTAAAGGCACATGCACACTATTGGGTTCATTTCTCAAACTGGTGTAAAGTAGAAGTGGCTTAGTTGCCCATAGGAACCAGTCAGATTCCTCCTTTCATTTCATCAAAGGAGATGTCAAAAATGAAAGGTGGAGTCTGATTGGTTGCTATGGGTAACTCAGCCAGTTCTACTTTACACCAGTTTACTATGGAGAAATGGGCACCAATTCTGCCTCTGTATGGTCCCTCTGCTTGGTACCATAATACTTTGTTTCATGGGGAGAATGCCTCCTTAATTTTGCTCTGTGTAGAGAAAGTGCACATGTAGAGAGACATGTGCCAGAACAGTGCATGGGCTCCTCCATTTCCAGTGATGGTACATATGTTAAGTCTGCCCCTGAGCTTAAAGGGTTTGTGTCATCTTGGACAATGGGGAAATATCGCTAGGATATGCCCCCATTGTCTTATAGGTGCGGGTCCCACCGCTGGTCGCACCTTATATCCAGGATGGAGCCCTAAAAGTGAAGGAGGGCCACTGCGCATGCGCAGCTGCCCTCCATTTATTTTCTATGGGGCCGGAGAAAATAGCCGAGCAATGGCTATTTTCGTCGGCTCTATAGAAATGAATGGGAGTGGTGGCCAGTCATGCACGGTGCGCTCCCATTCATTTCTGTGGGGAGCCGGCTTTGTGGTAGCCGGACCAGAGTCCTCCAGCCACCTCCTTGCAGGGCTCCGTTCTGGATATAGGTGCGGGTCCCAGCGGTGGGACCTGCACCTATAAGACAATGGGGGCATATCCTAACGATATGCCCCCATTGTCCATCATGAGACAACCCCTTTAACTAACTGAAACTGGTGATGTTATAGTAGCCTGCAAAAAACACGTATGACGTCTGTGTACATTCCGTATTTTGCGGAACAGAACAGCTGGCCCCTAATAGAACAGTGCTATCCTTGTCCATAATGCAGACAATAATAGGACATGTTCCATTTTTTTGCGGAACGGACATACGGAAACGGAACTTCCGTGTTTTGTTTCTTTTTTTTTTTTGTGGACCCATTGAAGTGAATGGTCCCATATACAGTCTGCAAAGAAAAAATAGAACGGACACAAAGAAAATACGTTCATGTGCATGAACCCTAAAACACACGTATTTTCTTTCCGTGTCCTTTTTTTTTTGCTGACCATATGCAGGACCATTCATTTCAATAGGTCTGCAAAAAAAAAAAAAAAAAGTTACTCTCGCATTCTGTTTCTGTGTATCCGTTTTGCAAAAAAATAGAACACGTCCTATTATTGTCCTCATTACAGACAAGGATAGGACTGTTCTATTATGGGCCGGCTGTTCCAGATTATGTCCGCGTGCATTCCGTATTTTTTGCGGATGGCAAAATACATACGGTCGTGTGCATGAGTTCTTAAAAGACTGAACTGGTAATGATGTCATAACAGCTAAAACGCACTTGTGATGTCACAGCAGCCTTACAAGACTGAAACACTCATTGTGATGTAGCTTACCTGGCTACAACTAGTTGTGATGTCACAACAGCTTAACTCCCACTAATATACAGACACTTGTGATGTCACAGTAGCTCTGAAACATCTCATTTCACAAAAACACAGCTGTGATGTCACAAAAGCTTTCGTGGCCTAAACATTTGTGATCACACAGCAGTTTCTCTGACTTATACTCACTTGTGGTATCATAAAACCTCACCTGAAAAATATGTGAAATCACAGGAGCTTACCCAGAAGCAGAGAAAAGGAACACAGAGGGTCCTATGCAGGAACATTATATGGGCTGCTATATATTGCTGTGACAGTGGGGATAGTGCACCCCTCAGGAATACAGGGGACTGTAACTGTATAACAATGTATGCAGTCGGCTCCCTCTTGTGGCAGCTGGAGATAGCTGGAATTTTATTTCAATTTTTTTCTTTCAGGGCTTTTGACGCAACAAGAAAAGACACTGCTGGCACTTTTTATATGGGAAATTATGCTAGCAGTACTGTAAATTGGGCGCAGTCAGCTGGCAGTATTTAGGAGGGGAGGTGGTGTACGTAATAAATACAACTACAAGGTAAAATATGGACAGATGTACTAATGAGGAACCTTCTATAGCTCAGGGTCCTTTTATATGTTCTGATATGCAGCCATAATGACCACCGATCGACAAGGTGATTGGCGCTCATTTGAAAGGCATCTTACATAGTCCAATGGATAATGTACGGGGGATGAATGATTGTTACTACGATCGTTTGTCCCCATACGTCCCATGTTTACGTGGGGAGATGTACTCCTGACTAGAGATGTACGAGCACTGTAGCGCTCGTCTCCACTTCGAAAGAATGCCCGCAGGCATTGCGGATCCGTCCTCACCCGACTGAAAGTCAATGGGGACGGATCGGTTTGGTATGACACTCATACCAAACGGATCCGTCCCGCTGACTTTCAGTCGGGTGAGGAGGACGGATCCGTTTGGTATTAGTGTCATAACAAACCGATCCGTCCCCATTCACTTACATGCAGTTGAGGACGGATCCGCAATGCCTGCGGGCATTGCGCAGAGGAGCAGAGTGCTACAGTGCTCGTAACGAGCCCTGCTTGCTCATCACTACTCCTGACCAACAAGCATTTTCATAAACGATCTGATCAGTCCAGAAACGAGCATTTCCTTGGGCTAAGTATCGGCAATAAGCGTTTATCATTGGCCTGATCATCTGCATGTGTAGAAGGGCCCTTAGACTACTTTCACACTAGCCTTAGTACGGATCCGGCGGGTGAATGGACCCGCCGGATCCGTACTGAATAATACAACCTTGTGGATCCGGTTGTATTATCTTTAGCATCTTTTAAACGGATCCGGAATAACCTCTATTGAAAGTCAATGGAGGACGGATCCGTTTACAAGTGTGTCCATACCAAACGGATCCGTCCCCATTGACTTGCATTGGGGGTCATTTCGGATCCGTTTAGGTGCGGATAACTAGTACGGAGAGCATGCTGCGGTTTGCTCTCCGGTCTGAAGACGGAACAGAATGCTTTTAGAAGCATTCCGTTGTCTTCAGTTCAGTTTTGTCCCTATTGACAATGAATGGGGACAAAACTGAAGCGTTTTATTCCGGTATTGAGCCCCTATGACGGAACTCAATACCGGAATTCCATAACGCTAGTGTGAAAGTAGCCTAAGCTGCAGTCAGTGATCGCACCGGTACTCTAATAGGGGACACAGAATATTAATATTTTTGTAGCTCATCAGTGGAAAGAGGTTCCGGGTTGAGGATACTGATGGCCTATACTCAGGATCGGTCATCGATATCCGATTGACTGGGTTTGACCATCAGCACCCACGTCGATCAGCTGCTTGCTGGGGAAATAGCACTCTTACAAGGTGTGCTGACAATCACTGCCCTTAACCTGAAAACGCTTTATTGTTAAGGTACATTCACACAACCATGTTGTAGCCGGTGGCCGTGTCGCAGACTGCAAACCGCGGGCACAGGCCATGTGCTCTACACATCGTGGTACGGACCCATTGACTTGAATGGGTTCGTGATCCGCAAACGATAGGACTTGTCTTATCTTTTGCTGTGCTGAGGCACAGATCGGAAGCCTATGGAAACACATGGAGGCGCTTCCAGGCTCGTGCCTCCCCACTGCAAAAGATAGGACATCCACAAGATAGAACGTGTCCTATCTTTTGCTTTGCAGCGGCACAGATCCAGAAGCCCCCGGAAGAGCTTCCGATCTGTGCCTCGGCACCGCAAGAGATAGGACATGTTCTGTCTTTTGCCGTATCCTGCAGATCGCGAGCCCATTCAAGTAAATTGGTCCGCACCGCAATACAGAGTTCACACAGCCGGTGCCCGTGTTTTGCGGACCCACAGCATGGGCATGGTGGCCATACGGTCGTGTGAACGTAGCCTTTTTTATACAGTAGCTACAACGGAAAGTGCACGGTACACAGAGAAAAGCAGTCACTGCGTTCAGATGCTTATTTCATGATATTGTCAGATCAGAGACAAGATGAGGAGACATGTCTTGGTGATGAAGTCCTCACGAGGTGTGTGTCACCTGAGCGATAGGGGCTGAGGGAAAGAGACGAGATTGTCAGACATGGAAGTTATACGCCTCTATGAACTGACGGACATCAAGAAAACATGGGGTTACCTGTCTTGCTGTGAATACACCACAGTGCAGCTGTCAATGTCACCCCAATGAAGAAAGAACTGAGGGTGACGCCCACCGCTCCAGCTAGTCCTACCCCGTGGACAGGAGATTCTGTAAGACACGTTGCCCAAAATTCAGATATATTAATACAACTCTGTCCGCCTGCAGCAACCACTGAGAGGAGCTCACCAATTTACACATTTAATAAGATCACTTTTTTACAGAAATAAAAACAAACCAGGCGAGAAGATCCTCATATTGTAGAGGTTAAAACAGCTGTAACTAAGGGAAAAACTCAAGGAAAACAGTGGTATGTGAAGAAACTAAAGATTGCTTTATGCATAATGCTCCACCAGCAGTAACATATGCTAAAATTGATTTTTTTGATGATAATATGACAGTTACACTTTAATAAATCAGGGTTTTTTTATTTGGTTTAAGTCTGACCCCTAGTGGTCGTTTTCTTGTAAGACAGGTTCATAATCACGAAGACTGATCTAATTAGTATGCGCGTGAAAATATGGCGCAAGTGAGCTGATATTAGGCGCACGTCTCCATGAAAGTAGTAAAAATTGTGGCGCAACTCACCACTCAAAACTGAGGAAGAAAAGTACGTCAGTCGTGGAGTGACGTAGATATTAGACTGTTTTTACAACTATGGCTACTTTCATACTTGCGCTTTCCCTTTCCGCTATTGAGATCTGTCATAGGAGCTCAATAGCGCGGAAAAACACTTCCATTTTGTCCCCATTCATTGTCAATGGGGACAAAACTGAACTGAACGAAGCAGAGTCACCAGAATGCATTCCGTTCCGTTTGGCTGCGCTCCCATCGCAGACAGAATAACGCTGCAAGCAGCATTTTTCTGTCCACGATGTGGTGCAGAGCAAGACAGATCCATTTTGACTCACAATGTAAGTCAACGGGGACGGATCTGTTTTCTCCAACACAATAGAAAACGGATCCATCCCCCATTGACGTACAATGATTTTAGAGACGGATCCGTCTTGGCTATTTTAAAGATAATACAATCAGATCCGTTCAGAATGGATGCAGACGGTTGTATTATAATGACGGAAGCGTTTTTGCTGATACATGACGGATCCATCAAAAACGATGATGTAAAAGTAGCCTAAATCAGGTGCAAAATAAGGCGCACCTGCATACCGTAAATAGCTGGGAAAAGCCTACAAAAGTTTGAAAACTTCGTCTTAAAACTCAAAATAGGAGCGACAGGTGCAAATGCCTCCAAAACTGGCGCAGGCACTCACATATACTACACATTGGTTAGTGTTCCTGTCAGGCTGCTCAGCCATGATGGCATATCGTAGGTAGGATCCCATCATTACCATCTATTGTAGAGCTCTGCAAGTCCTGCTCAATTCTAGGACATGGTGGCTGGTGGCCATTTTACATCATTCCTTTAAACAGCTAGCAATGCCTATTATTACGCAAATTGGCAAGGCCCAACCCATTCTGTGATCAGGTTCGTTGTCTGACCATGCCCCGTACAGTTTTGTCAGCTTTTCTTACCTTGATGTTTAGGAGCAGGGAGCTTCTTATGACCTAAAATAGAATAAAGGATTCAGTTCACAGCATTTCTGGGGTTTATAATAATGGGAGATCACAGACCTGGGCTGTGCTGGACGCTGTGCTGGACGGGCGGACGGCTGGGAGCAGAAATGGTGACCAGCAGAGGTTGGGTCACTGTACGTTGGAGCTCAGGCTTCAGGAGCAAGGGTGCAGCACTAAAGCTGGTGCAGAGGTCCTCAGGATTTTGGCACTTAAGAAAAAAATGGAGGAAAGAATAGTGATCTGCAGTGCAGAGAGAGGGGTTCTGGGCACTAACCTGCAGAAGTAAGGTCTGGTAGTACTTACCCGTCCCTCGCTCTGTGATGCCACCATCTCCTCTGTGCTCGCATGGGCTATGAGCTGCTCCGCCTGGACCGGATGTGGACGTCTCTTTTCCTGTTCAGCTGCATTTACTACTATGTATGGTCAGGAACTGGGCAGAAAAGCCTGCAGCCCCTGCGAGTGCTGCGGAAATGGCGGCATTATGGAGCGAGGGACGGGTAAGTACTATCTAAACGATCTTCCTTCTGCGGGTTAGTGCAAACTGCCGCTTAGGTGAAATGGCTGGAGAACCCCCTTAATTTTTTTCACACCAGCATTTTTGCTGGTTCCGGCATGGATCAGCAAAAACGCTTCCGTTACTGATAATACAACCATCTACATCCGTTATGGACGGATCTGGTTGCATTATCTGTAACATTGCCAGGACGGATCCGTCATGAACTCCATCGAAATTCAACGGGAGACGGATCTGTTTTCTATTGTGTCCGAGAAAATGGATCCATCCCCATTGATTTACATTGTGAGTCATGACGGATCCATCTTGCTCCGAACCACATCGCGGACAGAAAAATGCAGCTTGCAGCGTTATCCTGTCCTCGATGGGGACGCAATAAAACGGAACGGAATACATTCTGGTGCACTCGGTTTCGTTCAGTTCAGTTTTGTCCCCATTCACAATGAATGGGGACAAAACGGAAGGGTTTTGAGATCATATGACGGAACTCAATAGCGGAAAGGGAAAGCGCAAGTGTGAAAGTATTACCCCTCATCACTTCTCTAACAGAGGGGTAGACAATGTGAAAAAGTAAAAAAGTAAAGGTGGACCCCACTGCAGGTATATACATTGAGCCTGTTAAAGGGGTTTTCCACTTTTTACAATCCCTTTTTGTCAGAAGTAGAGATGAGCGAATCGACTTCGGATGAAACATCCGATTTCAATTCGCATAAAACTTAGTTCTAATACTGCACGGAGCGAGGAAGAGAGGTACCACTTAGAACCAAACCCGAGTTCAGGAAATGTTTTTTTACAGTAAAAATGAATTTATGAAGTTATTGCGCCAAGTCTCGCGAGACTTCGCAAAGTAATAACTTCGGCTCATCGGAACCAATAGATTCCGTACAGTATTAGAACGAAGTTTTATGAGAATCGACTTCGGGTGTTTCATCCGAAGTCGATTCGCTCATCCCTAGTCAGAAGGGTCACTGAAAATAAGCTGATCACTGGGTGTCTCGCTGGTGGGCCCCATAAATCAGCAATAATCTATGGGAAACCCAGCATCAAGTGTTTACTATCCTACAGCGCCCCCACAGGAGAAATGAAGCGTTACACAGTTCTTGTTAAAATAAATGAGCTGTCTATGCAACACCCAGATGTGTCAGGTCCTCCAGAGCGAGAGAGACACAATGGGGGTCATTTATTAAATATTAGGGTTTTCTTTGATACCCCTCAGTGTCAGTGTTAACGTACTTAATTTGTGGCACCTCTTAAATTAGGCGCATCCTCCATCAGTCCTGATGCCTAAATTGAAATCTACTCCAGCCCTTGACTGCAATAGATTTCATTCTGGGGTAAATGTTAGCGAATTTGCCGGGGCTCATAGAACCGCCACACCCCCACCAATCCCCAGTCTCAAGGGCAGTGTCAAAGCGGCACATGCACATACATTTAGGCGCATGGACATTTAAAAAGTTGCAAAATAGGGTCCTGTGACTTTTTTTAAGCCGGAAACTGGCATAGGGAGTTATAAAAAATGACCTCTAGTCTCTTCAGCTAATGGATTGAGATCCTGAATGAGATTTGTATCTACTTTAGGCCTCATGCACACGACCGTATGTATTTTGCGGTCCGCAAAAAATGGATACGCAAAAAATACGGATGACGTCCGTGTGCATTCCGTATTTTGCGAAACGGAACAGCTGACCCCTAATAGAACAGTCCTATCCTTGTCTGTAATGCGGAAAATAATAGGACATGTTCTATTATTTTGTGGAACAAAAATGGAATGCACGCGGAGTACTTTCCGGTTTTTTGCAGACCCATTGAAATGAATGGTCCCGAATACTGTCCGCAAAAAAAAAAAAGGAATAGACAAGGAAAGAAAATAAGTTCCTATGCATGGACCCTCAGAGCTCATGCACACGAATGTATTTTCTTTCCATGTCCGTTCCGTTTTTTTAGTGCCATATACGGAACTAATCATTTTAATGGGTCTGCAACAAAAACGGAAGTTAATCCATGTGCATTCTATTTCCGTATGTCCGTATTTCCGTTCCGCAAAAAAATGTCCTATTATTGTTCGCATTATGGACAAGGTATAGGACTGTTCTATTAGAGGCCAGCTGTTCCGTTCTGCAAAATACGGAAAGCACACGGACGTCATCCGTATATTTTTGTGGATCCGTTTTTTTGCAGACCGCAAAATACATATGGTCGTGTGCATGTGACAGGAAAGCACTTACCTCTGGAAGGCTCTTGGATCCAGCTTGACCGCTACACGATTTTTCCTTGTAGCATAAGTGGACTCTGCAGTGCAGGAACTGTATAGAGTTGTTGTAGAAAGGGGCAAGTTGGAAGCTGAAGGTCTTTGTCAGCAAGGCCTTGGTGCAAGGCAGGGGTGGGACCATTGTTAAGGACACACCCCCATCTGCTGGGCAGCCGTTTACAACAAGCAAGGTACGGGAATAATTGAAAGGATCTGAAGATGGGGACAAAGAACACAGAGCCAAACACAGACCAAGAGATGGCAGAGCAGCCGAGAGAGACACCTGTGAGATTTCCATCGCTCAGATTAATGGAGGAAATATATTAGGGCAAGAAATTACAAAGAGAAATGAATTTCAACATGTCATAAAAAGTAAAGACAAAATTAAAGATGGGTGTGTTACAGAAGATGGATGTATTATTTAGCTGAAAAGGAACCTGTCACTTGATTTCAGGGCCCCTAAACCGCCAGCATCCTGTTCTACCACCAGGGAACAGCTTTAGGGCTCATTTAAATGACCGTATTTCTCAGTTCCGCAATTCTGCGGAACGGGTGCAGACCAATTCATTTCAATGGGGTTGCAAAAGATGCGGACAGCACACCATGTGTCGTCCGCCTTCGTTGTTCCATTCCGCAGCTCCGCAAAAAATATAGAGCATGTTCTATTCTTGGACAAGAATAGGCAATTTCTATATAGCGCTAGCAATGTCTGGTCTGCAAAATGCGGAACGCACACGGCCGGTATCCATGTTTTGTGGATCTGTGGACAACAAAACACTTATAATGCGCCCTTAGGGTCCATTCACACGTCCTGTTTTTCTTTCCTGATCTAATCCGCATTTTTTCAGGACCCATTGAAATGAATGGATCCGCATCAGGATCAGGATCGAATCAGGAATGAAAAACAGGACATGTGAATGGAGCCTTATAAAGATGTTCCTGTGTAAATGGTACATTTTAGCATTATGTAGAAAATGAATTTATAATGTGCCACATGTATGCTAATAAGAGTCATGGGGGCGGCACTGCCATCCTGAAGAGTGACAAAGTCCTGCCATCATGATTGACATCCCACTGCCTCCTCCAATCCCAGATGCAGCAATGAATTTTACCTCTAGGACCTGCACCCATTTCCAGAACAGGACCCCTGAAGTGAACAGAAAGTAGCGTGTTCTCCATTCATTTTTATGAAAGTTCTGAAAATGGGCAAGCTATTTCTAGCAGTCCAATGGAAGTGAATGGAGTGGTGGTCGCACATGTGCGGTGCACTCTCCGTTCATTTCTGGGGTCTTCCGAAAATATCCGATATAGTAGGAGTCATTAAACATAATTAAACCTTGGATATACTTAGGTTGCAACCAGGGGCGTGGCTAAAGACTCATGGGCCATGGTCCTAGAGTCCAGCTTGGGCCCCCCTTTGTGGCCAGGGAAGCACATAGGCTTCCTGCTGCCTGAGGCAAAAATTGAAACGGCACCCCCTCATGCCAAATTCTTATCCTAACTTCTTCCCTCCAGCCAGAGGTGTAACTTGACCAGCATGCACTGGTCACATTCTATAGTACCGGTGTCTTCTTATGCGGCACAAGGGTCTTTGGGCCCCCTCAGGCTCCTGGGCCCGGTAGCGACTGCTACCTCTGCACCCTCTATAGCTACACCCCTGGTTGCAATATTTGCAGTATCTTGATTACATCTAAAATGGTATGTAAAACTTACTGATGACTTCAGAACATTGGCTTCTCTACCCCCATTACAACACTTCTTGCCCTGCAGATTCGACCTTACTATAGGGAAGTGTCATGAATCCTATCATACTTGCTTGATAATATGAGAAGCCGTTAAATGCTAATGAAGAAACTCCTCTAGTTTTTCATGAGCACTGAGGAGACTTTTACATCACAATTGTGGAAGTTGTCCTTCAAGGAAACGAAACATAAAAGAAAAATGAAAGAGAACATATGGGTGACCTGACCTCAACTTGTAGCTTGCTTCCTACATTCACACTGCACATGCTGCCATGTTCGCACTGCTTGTCTGGACCACGGACCAGCAACTGAACAACCACTGAATCCAAAAGGTTATCTGATGCACATGGGAACTAAAGTGATGGACAACAGAGAGCTTGTCACAGTACATACAGATAGCTCTAACCTATATCCAATGCACAGGAGCAATAGGTTCCTAATTTCTTTACTTTTATAACTAAACAAAAAATTGCTGGCAGTAGCCACTAGGGGGAGCTAGTTCAATGAAACTTGTATAAATTTAAATTCACTGAGCTCCCCCTAGTGTTGGCTGGAGGCAACCAGAATTTTATCATGTATACTGTGTGTAGAGAATCTGGGAATTAGGAGCCGTGTAACAGAAAACATGATGGTCCAACCATAAAAGACTAATTAACTACACTTTAACCCCTTAACTGTTTTGCAAGAGTCCAGCTCCAACAGTGGGAAAAGCAGCTAACTGGAGGGGGAGGGCTGCTTTAGATGAATGGCAGCAGCTAGAAACATGCAACTAACTAGTCTTGAAAGCAGACATTCCAGGCTTTCAGACAATACCAAAATTACAGAAATAAGTTCAGGACAGAGGAAGATATCACTGACAGAAATTGGGATGCTGTGAGTGCAGCTGAAAGTGAAAGTAAAAAGTTTTTTTTTTAATTATTCCCGATTTGATTTGTAACAGTGATTTCTCCGCTGTTGCTTGGACTTTAGCTGTCATTTTAGCTGGTCTTGTATGAAAGCCTAGATTGTCACCTTTCAAACAAGACCGATTGCATGTTTCTAGCTGCTACCATTGAGGAGATATCACCATCTAAAGCAGCCCTCCCCCCTCCAGTTAGCTACTTTTCACACTGCCCCAGCTGGACTTGGGCAAAACAGTTAGGTGGTTAAAGTATGCTGTTTACACAATGCCGTATACTTTTAGTGGTTTCCTGAGTGGCTATCCAGTACCATCAGAGTTACACCATATACATTATTAGATTACTTCACATAAACAGTGTCAGGATAATGCTGGTCCTTTTTATTCTACTGTAAATAGGTTCAAAACTATTTGCACTTAAAGTGCAACTGTCATTTTATTTTTATTTTTTGCAATGTGTAGGGGCAGTGATACAAAATTTTTTTGTATATATACTTTAATTCTTGAAATCGTACATTTCTATTAGAAAAAATAGCTGTAAAGTGGCCCATTTTGAGCCTCAGCAACGCTCCTTTGTCTTCCGTTTACATAACTGTGGAGACTAGCTCAACACTGACTGTGATGTAAACAGAAGACAGAGGAGCGTTGCTAAGGCTCAAAATGGGCCACTTTACAGCTATTTTTCTAAAAGAAATGTACGATTTCAATAATTAAAGTATATTACAAAAAGGGTCAGTATCACTGCCCCTATACATTATATACATTACAAAAAAATGAGTTACACTTTAAACCACTTGCGATAAAAATACAGTAAAAATCCACCAAATAAGCACCAATGTCCCAGTAATCCACCCTGCTGGATTATCATAAAAAATGGCCTATTAGTCTGGCAAATTGCGGTGGTGGGTCTGATGTTCCAATTTAGAAGTTTCCTCACCCCATAGAAGGCCTGCAATAGTTAATGTGAACATGCATAGTTTCATTAGATTTAGGTCCACATCCTATTCTTTATTATTAGGAACTGTCTGACTGAATCCTGGTGAGAATATATTTATGTGTGTGATTTTTTTTTTCTTCCAATAGTTGGCATATTTAGTAATCCACCACCTAAAGAACAAATGCAGAACAAAAATTATCACTTACTTCAAGCTCTTTCATCATGGTGTCCATTTTGTCATTAGGATAGCGGCATGTGACTGGAATAGGAGCTGGAGATGGAGTTTGTGTGAGATGCTTTAAACGGAAGGCTCTGGAAACTTCAGGATTCAGCCACGGTGGAAGACCTAAAACAGAAAAGGGCTGCATCATTTACAGGGAGAGATGGAGAGGCAGTCCTATCCGTGCCTGCATCATTTACAGGGAGAGATGGAGAGGCAGTCCTATCTGTGCCTGCATCATTTACAGGGAGAGATGGAGAGGCAGTACTATCTGTGCCTGCGTCATTTACAGGGAGAGATGGAGAGGCAGTACTATCTGTGCCTGTGTCATTTACAGGGAGAGATGGAGAGGCAGTACTATCTGTGCCTGTGTCATTTACAGGGAGAGATGGAGAGCAGTACTATCTGTGCCTGTGTCATTTACAGGGAGAGATGGACAGCAGTACTATCTGTGCCTGCGTCATTTACAGGGAGAGATGGAGAGGCAGTACTATCTGTGTCTGTGTCATTTATAGGGAGAGATGGACAGCAGTACTATCTGTGCCTGTGTCATTTACAGGGAGAGATGGATAGGCAGTACTATCTGTGCCTGTGTCATTTACAGGGAAAGATGGAGAGGCAGTACTATCTGTGCCTGCATCATTTACTAAGAGAGATGGGGAGGCAGTACTATCTGTGCCTGAATCATTTACTAAGAGAGATGGAGAGGCAGTCCTATCTGTGCCTGCATCATTTACAGGGAGAGATGGAGAGGCAGTCCTATCTGTGCCTGCATCATTTACAGGGAGAGATGGAGAGGCAGTACTATCTGTGCCTGCATCATTTACAGGGAGAGATGGAGAGGAAGTCCTATATGTGCCTGCATCATTTACAGGGAGAGATGGAGAGGCAGTACTATCTGTGCCTGTGTCATTTACAGGGAGAGATGGATAGGTAGTCCTATCTGTGCCTGCACCATTTACAGGGAGAGATGGAGAGGCAGTCCTATCTGTGCCTGTGTCATTTACAGGGAGAGATGGAGAGGCAGTACTATCTGTGCCTGCACCATTTACTGGGAGAGATGGAGAGGCAGTACTGTCTATGCCTGCATAGAAGCATTTACAGGAAGAGACAGTACTACCTGTGCTTATTTCATTTAAGAGGTGTGGTGGCAATACTACCTGTGCCTGCAGCACTTACAAGGAGAGACAAGGATGGCATTACCATCTCTTTTTACATCATTTACAGAAAGAGACAGGGAAGCAGTACTATCTGTGTCTGTATCATTTACAGGGAGAATCAGTGATTTACAAGGAGGTGAGGTGAAGTGATTGCCTCAGTCAGCACCAGTTAGGGGCAGTGGAAGGGGGATTATCTGTTTCTGCAGTATAGTATTGGGAGGCACAATGGGCACAATATGTGGCACTGTATTACCCTGTATGTTTTGTAGCTCTGTATGTAATGTTTTACAATTATGTATTTAATAGTAGAACTGGAGAGAGGCAGTACTATCTGTATCTACATGATTTACAGGAAGAGGCAGGGAAGCAGTACTATCTGTATCTACATGATTTACAAGGAGAAGAAAGGGCACAATATTAACTATCGACATGATCTACATGACTTACAGGAAGAGACAGGGATGCAGTATTATCTGTATCTACATGACTTACCGGAAGACGCAGGCATGCAGTACTAACTGTACCTACATGATCTACAGGGAAAGACAGGGATGCAGTACTAACTGTACCTACATGATCTACAGGGAAAGACAGGGATGCAGTACTACCTGTATCTCCATTATTTACAGGAAAAGACACGGACACAGTACTATCTGTATCTACATGATTTACAGGAATAGACAGGGACGCAGTACTATCTGTATCTACACGATTTACAGGAAAAGACAGGGACGCAGTACTATCTGTATCTACACGATTTACAGGAAAAGACAGGGACGCAGTACTATCTGTATCTACACGATTTACAGGAAAAGACATGGACACAGTACTATCTGTATCTACACGATTTACAGGAATAGACAGGGACGCAGTACTATCTGTATCTACACGATTTACAGGAATAGACAGGGACGCAGTACTATCTGTATCTACATGATTTACAGGAATAGACAGGGACGCAGTACTATCTGTATCTACACGATTTATAGGAAGAGATAGGGATGCAGTACTATCTGTATCTACACGATTTACAGGAATAGACAGGGACGCAGTACTATCTGTATCTACATGATTTACAGGAAGAGACAGGGACGCAGTACTATCTGTATCTACATGATTTACAGGAATAGACAGGGACGCAGTACTATCTGTATCTACACGATTTATAGGAAGAGATAGGGATGCAGTACGATCTGTATCTACATGATTTACAGGAAAAGACAGGGATACAGTATTATCTGTATCTACATTATTTATAAAGATCAACAGGGAAGTGTTATCATATTTATGTACAGATATAGCAGTGCTGAATTTGCGACTTAACTGTTTCTTTTGAATGCAATAACAATTTAAGTTAAAGGGATAGTAAAAGTCATCACATGGTCCCTCATGCTACTTGATAATAACTCTTCAATTATTATTGTGCCATGCTTTTGTATTTAGCCTCTTGCTCTTCAATACGTTTCATCAGGGAATCTTTAGATGTGAACAACCAGAACCACTAGAAGAGGACTTTATATGCCTGCCACAATTTTTATGAAAAAATACCTTATGGACAGTCAATTTTATCACCAACTGAGTTCTGCTTTATCTGTACACAAATATATAATTTGCTAAATAAAACAAACACTCCATACGAACATACCTTTCACTAGCCCGACACACAAGAACATGATCAGGAAATGCATCATTGCTGCTCCTCTGGGGTAAAAAGTATCCCTGGGAGGGAAACACACAAGGCAATCTTGTAGAAGTTGTTAAAGTGTAGTGTTATATCTTTTTGACTTCATAACTTGGCAAGTCTCCGGTTAAAGGAGACATCCAGTTAAAGTGACCCGATGTATCACAGATACATGACTTCAGACCATCACTGATTTCCAAAATCAAAGGTCTCCATGGAGAGGTCAAACTTCTTGAATACTACTCAGAGGAGTTCAGTCCTGGATGGACCTTTATTTAGAACGTTGTGTCAAATCTCCAGTAACAGAAATCTCTGACGAGGACCAAAGATCTTTGATCACTCTGAAAGACCTTTCATTCTGGAAATCAGTGCTGGTTCCAAATTACAGACTTCATCAGTGTGATCTTCTCAACGGCATCTATGACATATCAAAAGTTAATCTTAACTGTATTCCCCTTTACTGTGGCCATAGACTATACACTAAACCTTATTAGACAATGGCAGAAGGATATCCCATGGTAGAGCTATTTACCTGGTCAAGTGAAGGTGCAGTCGATTGCTCTCTGTATAGTCTCTCACTGTAGATGTCTGCCTGATGGCTAACCTAATTCTGTCCTTTTCAAGTCTATACACAGCCCCCGCCTGCAACTCGCTACCTACGGCCTGTCCTTCATCCCCTTCTCCTCTTACTAACCATGTAATAGTCAAGTGGCCTTGTCCTAGATCCAATATATAAGCAGATGGCACAGACAAAACATAGTTAATCTACATGTATAGTAAGCAGGCAGCTGTAGGTACAAGCAAAGCTCTACTTCATATACAGGGCAGAACATCCATCATTTGTTAAAATACAATATCAACAGAATATAATAAATGGTAGATACAACTGCAGAAAATTCTCAAGATGCCTTCTCTTAAGTCTTTAATATGTTCAGTCATCTCATGGTTTCACGACAAGATGGGTGACGACCAACATAGCCTTGAGAATTTACATTCATTACAGTTATCAAACATGTAAATTAGCTCTCCGTCAAAACAGTGAAAACTGTATAGTACCAGCCATAGGTACCCTGTAAGTAAAAGTTTAACCCATCAAAGAGTCCTGAAAGACTGAGACGCCCATCTGTAGACAGTCCTGTTTCTGAGCTTTCTATCCTTATCAGTACAGAGGACAGTTCTGGTTGGTGGTATGGCAGATCTTGAAGGAGTTCCTATAAGACTCCCAATACCTGCTGAATTTCTGCAAGGAGAATCAGCACTTTGCAAAAGCTACTTCAAAGGAGTCTCACCCAGGAACCCAGAACCCTACTCTTCACAAGACAGAGACGCCCATCTGTAGACAGTGCTGTTTCTGAGCTTCCTATCCTCATCAGTACAGAGGAAGGTTCTGGTTGGCTGGGTGGCAGCTCTTGAAGGACTTCCTATAAGGCTCCCTGTACCTGCTGAATCTCTGCAAGGAGAATCAGCACTTTCCAAAAGTTGTTTCAAAGATGTCTCACCCAGGAACCCAGAACACTTCTCTTTACTGATGAGGAGCAAAAACCCTGAAATTGTGCTGTCTACATATGGGAATCCCAGGTTTAGTCATGTTGGGTAAACAATGACATAGAAGGTAACTGATGTGGCACTAGTGTAAAAACTGTCACATTACTGGTAACCTGTCCAGCAAAATGCACATCCACTGCCAGACTTGATGCTGTCCACTCATTTTAGCAAGAACTAGGGTATTAAAGGGGTTGTCCCATGAAAAATATTCTACAGTTTTTGAACCAGCATCTGGATCTGAATACTTTTGAATGTCATTAAAAATTTTGAATAGCTACTGAGTTATTCAATAAAATGTATCTCTATAGGACCACTTAATTTCTTATTTCTTTGACCTATTCACTGAGAAGGCCGCACATGCTCAATTTCAACTTTTAACTGCCTCCTGAGCTGTGATAGGCAGAGCGGAGACACGCCTCCTGAGCTGTGATAGGGAGAGCTGAGACACGCCTCCTGAGCTGTGATAGGGAGAGCTGAGACACACCCCCTGAGCTGTGATAGGCAGAGCGTAGACACGCCTCCTTAGCTGCAGCAGAAAAGACACTCCCCTGAGCTGTCAGCTTGATATAAATCTAGCAGAGCAATGAATGGAGAGATCTCTGGATCCATGTGAGGTACAGGGCTGGTTCTAGCTTTATTAGAAAGAGGATGTTATTTTCTATATGATGTCTGATTTTCTTTTTTTACATTATTCGTGGGATAACCCCTTTAAGACTTACACTCAAGCACCCCTATCACAAGTACCTAAAGAGGAATAGCTATCCCAATAAGGGCAATCACACTCAGGAAGCTAAACTAGTTCACTCTAAGCAGTCCCTGGTGGACGTATGGAATCCTAGGCTGCAAGCACAAGGTAGCTGCTAGCAGATGGAGGTAACATGTAGAGTGGTCATACTAGCTGGGGTCAGAACCAAAGGAGAAAGAGGTCAGAGCCAAATTGTTATCCAAGAGAGATGAGACCCATATCTCCAGAGTGGGCCCCTGGGACTACTTAAAGGGAACCTGTCATCAATTTTTTGCTGACTGTACTGAGGGCAGCATAAAATAGTGACAGAAATGTTGATTTCAGCAGTGTGTCTCTCTTGAGCTAAAAGTGAGTGGTTGCTGAGAACCAACATCACAAAAATTGCATCCCAGGCCTTAAAAAGAGTCAAATCTACCTGAGAAGAGTCATGGTTATTCCCAATCTCCTGCTCTCCTGCCTATCTGCTGATGATTGGCAGTTCTCTCCTAGAGAGAAAAGGAGAAAACTATGTAGAAGCCTGTCAGTCATCATCAGGTAGGCAGGGAAAACAGGAATTCATGAATAACCATGACTCTTCTCATGAAGATTTGACTCTTTTCCAGGCCTAACCTGCAATGTTTGTGATGTTGGTTCTCGGCAACCACTTACTTTTAACTTATAAATGACAGACTCCTGAAATCAACTCACCTGTCTGTACTTTATTCTGCTGTTAGTATGGGTAGCATAAAGGTGATGACAGGTTCCCTTTAAGATAGTGGCGCCAGAGCTCACTGTTGTCTACAGTTCCATAGTAATGAATGGAGGGTGGCTGTGCATGCATAGCTGCTCTCCTCTCACTTCAGAGGTCCTCTTCTGGAGACAGGTGTCAGCCCAAGTGGTGGGACTTGCACCTATCTAACATTGGTGGCATATCTTAGCAATATGCCACCAATGTCTAAGATGAGACTACGCCTTTAATTATAGCAACCTCCTGCCTCATCTCAGGTTCTAGAACAGGTTAGCTCAGGTTATATCATGGAAGCACAAGGTCTAGTTTATATAGGAAGTTCCAAGCTGTGGCTGATTAGGCAAAGCGAACAGAGACTATTCAAGACTAGGAAACTATTCACTAGGTTCAGGAGTAGAGCTGTCCTGAGTAGCCAATATCTCAGTGAGCAAGGCTACTGCCTGGGATACAGAAGTTTCCTGGTTCTAATGATATCACAGCTCTCAGTCTATGCTCTCTCCTCTCTCTTTGCCTGGCTTCTGGAGCAGAAACAGGTAAAGTTGTTACAACTAGAGAGCCTGTTTCCTTCCTTTCAGAGGAAATTTGCATACTTATTCCCAGGAGACATAGCCTATAAGACTCCTTACACCAATTAGATATCAGCAAGGAGAATCAACACTTTATAACAGTTATCAAATGTAACATTCAACTACTGTATCACTGGAGCTGGATTATAGTGAAACTACTGCTGTATCTTATTGGACCATGCAGCTGAAGTTGTGAAAAGGACGCCCACTTCTCTGACATCACTTCCTGCTCTGCAGGTATTGGCTAGCTGTATCTTACAGACTTCCTTTTCTTCCCACCAACTACATGGAGTAGTTGTCTCCAGTGATTTTAAGGACCTATAGCGTACAGCCCCTCAGGAACTTGAATTTGAAGGACCAGTGAAAGAATGAATTGTCGTGGTATCTTACATCTACAAAGTTATTATTATATACAAAGTTATTAATATACATTATTATGACCACCAGCCATTATCCAGAGTAACAGTCAGGTGCAGAGTGGACAGTAGCTAGACAGGCTGGGAGTGACTCAATAAGGTCCTGGGAGGTTGTCACAGGTTGTCACTTCAAAGTCTTGGTCATGCTCTTCCACTGTCAGACATTTCTAGCTGTGTGACATGTAGTATTGTCTTGCCCAACGATCCCATCCATCCCAGGAAAGACAATCAGCATGTATACCTGTACGTGATCTGCAAATACATACCCAAATCAGTTGGGATTGCCTTCCACATAGATGAGCGGCCAAGAGAACACCTTGGAAACATTACCAAACCATAGCGCTCACTACCAGCTTGTGTTCTTCCAGCAATGCTCAACTGACACACCAACGTCCATCCGTTCGAAGAAGCAGAAAATGTGACACGTTAGAGAAGGTCCAGCGGAGGTCCAATATTGTTACTACCATGAAAATGGAAACTTTTTCTGCCAATGCAGAGGTGCAGTGACCATCCGTCTGCTTCACTGAACTGTTGTTTTAGACATGTCTGGTAGCCCCTGGTTCACTTTGGTGGTGAGCTGCTCCTCTGTAGCCTGTCGGTCCTTCCTCACACACCTTCTTAGCCAACGTTCACCTCACATCAATGGCAAATTGTGCTCCACAGTTTTTATTTCACTTATTCACAGTAGTTACATTGTTCACTCATGATATATTTTCACCACAGCAGCACAAGAACAGTTCACACTACGCAGTTTCAGTATTACCACCACCCTTAGCCCGAAAGCCGCCAATCGACACTTTTACCTATAACAGCCAAGGTATGTGTGCAGACAGCCTATCACCCATCTTATATACCCAGCAAGCCAGCTCACCACATGTGACTTCCTTCATGAGCTGACACCAATAGTAAGGGATCATAATAATTTGACTCGACTGTGTATTTATTTTTCAGTCACTTGTACAGCACTGACATATTCTGCCAAGCTTTACAGATATTTTCATCACTCGCTGTACCTAATGGGGCTCTAAATTCACAATATGTATGTCTTTGAAGTGTGGGAGGAAACCAGAATACCCAGAGGAAACCCACGCAGATGTTGTCCTTACTTAGATTTGAACCTGTCACGAACCAGCAGGTGTGAACCCACTGTGCCTCATGTCCTACTTCCTCTAAGGGTGTTGTCTTAGTGAACCCCTCGATCTTCACAATACCCCTGATGGTGGGGATAGACTTTCCGAGGGGAACACCAGGTCGCTACCTCCTGAAGAGAACAGGCACATGAGGCAGCTGGTCCAGGTGGACCAGGAGGTACCTGCAAAGATACCAAAGGTACAGCGGTGGTCAGAGGGCCGAGTCGTCACCAGAAGCAACAATGCAGGACCGAAGGATGAGGCAGAGGCGAAGTCAGACAGGCAAGGGTCAGGGCAGGCGGCACAGGTACAAGTCAGGCAATCCAGGTCGGCAACAAGAAGGTCCAAGCAGGCAGGCAGGGATGAAGCAGATAGTGGAATCTGGGACACTAGCACGAGTCAGCAACACAGGAATTCAGGCAGGAACGATGGTAACCAAACAGGATACAAGGACCTTGACACTGAGGCATCTGGGAAGAGGTCTGAGCCACTTATATATGAGCAGGTGGACCAGGGTTGGTCAACAAGGTCACATGATCCAACCCACATGATCAACATGCGCTGGCCCAGAGGGAGTGATGCAAGAAACAAGCAGCAAGCATGTTGTACCCAGGGCTGACTGGAAACTCTGGAGCAGATAACAGAGCAACAGCACTTAGATAGAGCCCAGGACTGCAGAGGCAAACGGGAAGCACAGGCAGCAGATCACCGCTGAACACAGCGCCCTGGACCGCGGCGGTAAGCAGGGGGAACAGTGTCGCACAGCAGCCGCTGTTACAGAACCTACTACCTCAGCGCTGCAAGGCACCAGTGTTAACCAATGTGCCACCATGCTGCCACTAGTAGCTCCATTTTGAGGATAATGAAAATTTGGCTTCCCCAGTACTACCAATAATAAAAACGTACAATTATAAAACGCACACTCAACAAGTCTCAGGACTTGGTTTTTGGAATTGGAATCTAGTGGTGGAAGGGGTAATTTACCATGATTTATTTTGCAGTTACACAGCTCTTTCAGTAATCTCCTCAGACTTCAATGGTGAGGAAGGCACACCATCATGGTAGTAGTACGACTGTTGTAGAAGGTTAGATGCGCAGGATGCTTTAATTCAACCCTCAACTGACATTTACCGTAAATGTTCCATTGACATTATGGCATTGTTCTTTATTAGGTGACAGAGGACATGACACCAAGGTTCCAGTAGGAGTTTCTATAATTGCCATCTGTCATGGTAGGTGGCCTCTGGGTGACAGTTCCTCATTTCAGATACATGTCAGAGATTATTGTAGTCATTTCTCACAGCTAATGTTAAATTAGTTCTGTGACCAACTACTGATCTCTTTCCCATCAGAAGATGCAAAATACAGTGTTGCTGAGAATACACAAAGCCCCTATCAACATCATGAGTATCTTAGCCAGTCCAACATTTGCTTTAAGAGTTTTTTTTTTCCTACCCAATGTGTTTGCCCTTAGACCATGTTGTAAAATGCACCAAAACCTGGTGTATTTGTGGAGCATAAGAAAATCACTTTATGGTGACAAGAATTGAATTTTCTCATCTAAGTCATTGGGTAGTCATTTCTCCCAGGAGTAGGTAACTATGAATGAGAAGGGTCATAGTACCACTAACCCCCACCTGTGGAACACTGCGACTGAGAGAAGCATCAGATGATGCAAAAGTGTGTACCATATAAACTTGAGTTACATGACATATCACATGGAATGGGTTCTCTGTGTTTTGCCTAACCAACATCTGTCCTGATCGAATGGGCAACGCACTATGCCAAATCTATTAAGACTAGGTTCAACAGACAATACCCTATACAGGTAGTCCTCGACTTACGACGTTGATCCGTTCCTACGCGACGTCGTAAACCGATTTTCGACGTAAGTCGGAACATACGTACATACTGTACATTTGGGAGCCATAATGAAGGGCAAAAAGAGTTAATGGCCTACTAGGATGCTGGTGACGGCGTCCTCTTCGGTCCAGAGTGGCGTATAGTACAGTATTCCTCCGCCGCTGCACCTCGTACAATACAATATTCTTCCGCCGCTGCGTTACGATGTTTACGATGTAAGTCGAAATAAGGCTTTTCATTGTAAATGGGAGATGCGTCGTAACCCCGAAACGTCGTAACTCGAGACCGTCGTAACCCGAGGACTACCTGTATAGACAAAATAGGTCTCCACCTTTGGTGGTGTGTCAACATTCCAAGACAATACAGAACTGCTCGAGGGAAATGGTTGTCTATTCTCCACCACGTTGTCAACGAGCATTGCCAGGAGGGTAAACTGTATTGTTGTTATTCCCAAGGACCAATAGAACAGATCCTGCAAATTGTCTCCTCAGTTCAGTTAATCAACCAAGAGAAATTGTGTAGAATTGTGGATAAAAACATACAGGGGGTCATTTATTAAAAAATTTTATTCCATGTCCTGCTAGAAACGTACATGATGTAATCTGTAGTTTTCTTACCAGTGTCTGTATTTGTGAGTTATATCTCCCTGATGCTTCATGAGTGTCATGTGACCAGCAATCAGACTCACCAGATAACACAGCATCTTATGTGTGGACAGGAAGTCTATTTCTCTATGCATTCCTATGGGAGCCTCACTTTCAGTCTCATAGGAATGAATAGAGGAGTAACTGGCTTCCTGTCCTGGGTCAGTTGGAGGTCAGAGAGTTGGTCAAATGACACTGCTACAATAATAAGAGAGGAGATAACTCACAAATACAGACACTGATGAGAAGATTACATTCACTACAGATTATATCATGCACCTTTCTAACAGGTCAGAGAATAAAAATTTTTGTGGGCGTTTATCTTTAAACAAAAATACGCCTAAATTAGGCGTATTTATGATGCAGATTGTGGCGCAAAGATCTTTTGCACCGCAATCTGTGACTCCCTGCTCACGCCCCAAAAAGTGGGCGGGGACAGGACGGTAGGCCTGTCTCATTTACCATTTGTTACCGGTTTTAGGTGTAGAAAAGGGTCTAAATATAAGACAGTTCGGATGCTGTCTTACATTTAGAAGCAGCGGTGGATCCGCCAAAGTTATGTAGAGGGCGGCACCTCTTCATAACTGCAGCAGATCCACCTAAAATGCCTCACAGTGTCAAGCATAAGTAGCAGACTCAATGTCCCAATTCCTGTTGGGATAATTAAAATCCCCCATAATAAAGACCCCATTATTGCTTGCGTGCTCTAAGTCTAAACCTGCTGCTGTATGCCAGCGGCTTCACTCCATGGCCATAAAAAGGTTTCCTTTTATATTACCTTCTATATTCTGTATAATGATAGATAACATTCACAAACCCCCCAACCCAGGCATAAACCTGGTTTGCACAGGCAATTAATTGGCACTCCATTGAGGAACATCATCCAGGTAGGATGAATTGATATCCTTATCTGTTGTATCACCATGGGGTGTCAGCCATCTGCTATGACATGGCAGACTCTGAGCCCATTTTGTATGTGTAGGCCAGTGAAAATGATTTCCTTTTTACTACTCTGTATGTGATTTGCCTGTTTTACCTTATATTTAATCACATTTCATAAATATTTTTATCACTAAGCCTGTTAAGCCTATTTATTCCCCATTCATTGAATTCATGTTTTTAAAAACACACATTTTCAAGATGACAGGTTTCCTTTGATGTGTATGATGTAGCCTCCTAGCAGAGGAGTTCACTAGGCCTGATCATGTACTTAGCAGGAAATAAGTCAGTACCAGATGAGTCTGACAGCAGCTTATCCCCCTCTTCCTATATAAATGCATGCTCAACCTATGGAAGCTTGGGAGCAATAGCTGTTGGCAGAACAGCCGTCAGCTATGTAATGTGTATAGTCAGCTATCCATTTTACAGAAAAGTACACCATATGCATAAACTGCAGACAGCATGGAGTGTTGTAGCAGAGTTTATTTCAAACATGGCCTCCCTGCAGAAAAGCCAGCTGGACACATGCAACAGGAATAGTAAAGTGGATATATAGAGGGAAAGAGAAGAGAAAAGAAGAGAGGGGGTTGAGGAAGAGAAATAAAATGAGAGGAAACACACATACACACACCCACACTACAAGACAGTGCAACGGCAATGCTGCTACACTGCTGCAGTAATATAATTACAGACATTAAAACCGGTGGGAAATCCCCATTAGACCCCCCCCCCATCCACCATGTAGCTTTGGTACAGTCATATTAAGCCCCTCCCCACCCATTCAACAACTCTTGGCTCCACCCTCCCATAGGAAGGAGGCAGTCACAAATTGATCTGGCATTTAATTAACGGATAATGCATTAAAACTGCATCTATAGACCCATTTATATGAACAGTCCTGAAGACACGCAGAACCTTGATCATCAACTCTGTAGCCAAGACGACGCCTGGCGAAAACTTCCTCCACGTAGAAAGACGTCCTCTGCGCTTTTCCCACCTTCACATGCAATCAACTCTGGAAGCACCAGCCATAGAACAATTCTGTTCCTTTTCCTAATTTCACGTGCGTATTTCCAATCTTCTTTTCTTTGGGGGGATTTTTTTTTTAAAAATGCCCAAGATTTCTATAACTTACACCTGTGCCCACCTATATGGAGGTACTGTGGAGGGTCAGTCTTTATGGTTTAGTCCAAAGCGTTTTTCCCCACTCCCTCACCTTACGGCAAACATGAATACCATATACAAGTCATGGTTGGTTCATCCACGTCATCCTGAGCTAGCAGAGGGTTGCGGCAAGAACCGCTCCTCTGCCCCATTTTTAGTCTTTGTGGTGGAAGCACCAAAGAATCTTTTTTTTTTCCCCCCTCAAATACTACCGTTACCTTAAGCAGATACACGTATAAATATAGACGTCTTCACAGCATATTACAGTGCACCACATCTACCTGCAGCAAGTCTCTAAAGGTTGCTCTGCTTCCGCTGTGCTGTGAATTTCTTGCTCCACACAATCTCGTATAGATAATTTTCAGGATAAAGCTGGAGGCCATTAAAAGCCTACCTGAAGAACCCTTGGTATTTCATAGTCATATCTGACAGGGATAAGAGGAGCTTAACAAGTAGTTCATAAATAAAGGCAAGGACACCTGGAGCAAAATGGCCATAAATTGTAGAGACTATAGCGGAGCCGCTTCAACTTCTACTGAAGTCTCGACCTCATAGTCAGAAGCAATGTCTCTCTCCTAAGACTTACTCGTGGTCTTCCAAGAGTTTTATCTTACTAAAGAAAGTAGATACCAACGTAGTGCTATGGAGGCAATGGAACAGAAGCAGAAAAATAAAATATCTGAATCTCGGAGTCCATTCTTCTATCGCAACCGAGGCTTGGTGGTCGTGGTGTGACTCAACGACATGCCAAACGTTTATAATTAAATAAATATAAGGACCCCCCCATCATGGAAAGTGACAACCTCACCAAGGACCAGATGAACAGGCTTCTAGATCTTAAAAGTTGCTGAAGCAAAGCCTAATAGTTCATAAAACAACCAACGGTGGCATGCTCAGACGTAGGTCTTTCCACACGTGGGGGTCTTGCAAGAATCTTCCAACTCTGATGCAGAGTCCCTAAAGAAAGAAGGGCAGTAATGTGTGATTGATGACATCTCATAATATAGAGGGGATTCTTCAATTCAGGTTGCAAATTGTTTGGGGTAGGTTGAAAAGTGGGGGAAAAAAAATATGGTGAGGGAGTGGGAGTTGACCTCCCCTTGCGGGAAGAAAGTTCAGAAATATCCCCAATACACCACATAATATACGATTGTTTTGAGTCTACAAGCCACATCTGAAGATGATGGTGGGGAGGGGGCAGTCCTCCCCTCCCATGCCAGATGCTACCTGCTGAAAAAAGGTAGATTTTGGGGACTGAGGAGAGTGCTGCTTCTTGGAGACTCTGTCTGAGCCATGACGTCCTGGAACCAGGAAGCTACATCTACCTCCTGTGTCTCATACTGACGCAAGAATGGGTGCTCCTGCAAGACAACACGGAGAGATCATTACAGGGAAGAATTTATATTAAAAAAAACAAAAACACAAATAGGGGCATTGTCAAAGGTGTACTCCCCTCTCAGAATGAGTGGATATGACATAAATATTCAAGATGGAAATACCATTTTAATGGAGAAACCCTCCACTTTGGTTTTGGGGGGACATGAGGTTATATCAAATCCAAGGAGTAAGGACCATAAAACAAAAAAATAAAAATAAATCAACTGTACTGCGCAGAGTGTTTTACACTCCAAATGGAATCAGTTCATTGCCAGCTCAACTGGAATAGGACAATATGAAAATCCATTTAAAGGGTTTTCCAGGATTTTACTACTGATGACCTTAACCTCAGGATAGGTCATCAGTATCTGATCGGTGGGGTTCCAACACCTGAGACCCCCGCCGATCAGCCACTACCTTCTCGCAGCTTACTAAGCACAGCGCCGTACATTGTACAGTGGCTGTGCTTGGTATCACGCGGTATGAGCCGCTTCTAGGCTAAGTGACCGATGAACGTGACGTCACTGGCCTAGGAAAAGCTAGAGAGAAGGCAGCGTTGCTCATGGGAACGCCGATGTCTTCTCAAACAGCTGATCAGCTGGGGTTCCAGGTGTCGGACCCCCACCGATCAGAAACTGAGGCTATCCTGAGGATAGGTCATCAGTAGTAAAATCCCGGAAAACCCCTTTAATCTGAGATTTGTCAATTCATTCTCATTGGGGGGGTCTTTTAAGACGCCAAAGACAATACACTTACAAGTAAAGCACAAAATACTAGATTCACACTCACCAGAAGCTTATTGTACTTTGGCCTCTTTCTGTGATCTTTAGTAAGACTAAGGGAAAAAAAATTATTAGTACAAAATCACAAGATCTACCATCTGAACACTCTACTCCAGCCAACAGTCAGATAAAAGGGAAGAGTCGTACATACCAATCTTTGACAAAAGACTGGAAGAGAGGTGAAAAGCCCATATTATGGGGGAGAACTGGAGGTTCTTCTTGAAGAACTTTGGTGAGAACTTCAAAGTCTGTCTTGCAGTTCTTGTATGGGAACTGCCCTGTTGCCAACTCCACCTACAAAAGGGAATAAGTTCATGGATTTAGACACTTGAATATGAATGAATACAAAGGAACCAAACAGCGGTTGAACGTCACAGGACTTTCATCTTACCAATGAGATCCCGAGACTCCACACGTCCGCTCGGATGTCGTAGTCTGGTTTCGTTGGATCCGGAGGATCAATTCTCTCAGGCTGGGGAGAAAAAGTTAAACTAATAAAGCTACTTGTATTGATCAATGTGTTTCTGTAGGGTGAAGATGAGACAGCAGAGGAACATAAGTCAACAGCAACCTCGGCTCTATTAACAAGATAGGAGGGAAGCATTATAAAGACCATAGGGTAGACACTTGTTGTATGAAGCAAGCCATGTGAAGAACCACCTTCGAATACCATTTCTGCCTCAATAGGCTAAGAATGCAGGCTGAATATGGCCAGATCTTTTTCAAATCCCCTGTTTAGGGAAGCAGCCAATGGCAGGCGGGGACGAGCCTCCCTAGCATCGCGGGTGACGCTAGGGAGGCTCGTCCCTGCCTGCCATTGGCTACTCCCCCCGACACCGGATGTTTTCATCCACGCACAGGGAGAAGCAGCAGGGGTGGTGCAGGAAGCAGGGAGCCAGGTAAATATAATCATTGTGAGGGGCCCGACGTATGGGGAGGCATTTAAAGAAGAACTCCCGACAAAAATTTTATTCCATGTCCTGCTAGAAATGTACATGATATAATCTGTAGTGAATGTCATTTTCTTACCAGTGTCTGAATTTTTGACTTCTATCATCCTGAAGTTTCTTATCTGTGTCATGTGACCAGCAATTAGACTCACCAACTCACACAGAGACTTATGTGTGGACAGGAAGTCTAATTCTCTATGTATTCCTATGAGACTGAAAGTGAGGCTCCCATAGGAATGAATAGAGCAGTGACTGGCTTCCTGTCCTGGGTCAGTTGGAGGTCAGGGAGTTGGTCACATGACCCAGCTACAATAAGAAGAGAGGTTTTTACTCACAGAAACAGTCACTGCTAAGAAAACGACAATCACTACAGATTATATCATGCTCTTTTCTAACAGGTCAGAGAATAATTTTTTCTTTAATATTCTTTGATAACCCCTATAATAATATACCCTTCCTAATCACACCCCTCTCTCACCGCCATGTAAGCAGCACAACCCGCACTTCTGGTTTTGGCCTTGGAGTCCACCAGGCGACCGCTTATGCCGAAGTCACAAAGCTTAATCTGTCCACTGGCATCCAGCAAAATATTGGAAGGCTTGACATCCCTGTGTATGACGCCGTGCTTCTCCTTCAGATAGTACAAAGCATTTACAATCTAGAAAGACACAGAGAAGAGCCGTCAGATCCACCTGCTGGCAATGCGCCATCTTCTTCAGCACCTAACAGGTCAGATCGTCACTCACCGCTACAGTCATCTTTCCCAGGATGCTCTCTGGGATGGGCCCCTGAATCCTCTTCTTCAGCTTTTCTGCACATGTCCCCATCAGCTCCATCGCAATGAACACATCTGTCTGGAAAGTCAGCGCAAGCAAGAAAATTAAGGGACTGTACAAGATTAGAAAAACATGGCTGCCAACGCCACAGCTGTCCAGGGGTTGTATATTGTACTGCAGCTCATTTCCATTAAAAGGAATAAAGCAACAGCCCATACAACCAATGGACAGACATCACGGCCTGTGTGGAGATTTGTGCCCCCTACCCAATACCCGGCTGCTACCTACTATCTTCTGACTTTACAATCTGCTCCGCTGGGGTGGACTTCCATTTGTAATTTTCTGCCACGGATTTCTTGATAATGGATCAAATCCACTGCAAAATCTACATGTGCCACATGAGGACCTCGCCCTTTGCAATGCAAACTGTATGCCACCTTGGGATCCCCGCTTAAAGGCTATGTACACCTTTGGGGGCAATTTTTTTTCTTATTGCATTGTACTTATTTTGAGCTAAAAATTATTTTTTCAATTGTTTTTATTAAAGAGGCTCTGTCACTAGGTTGTAACCTATGTATTCAAATACATAGGTTACAAGGCCTAGTGACAACTTTTAAAATCATACCTTTCATGCAGAGTTCTGCGCAGCGGTCGCGTAGAAATTTAAACAGTATGCAAATGAGCCATCGGAGCACCGGGGGGGTGGCCTCTTTCCTCTGGAGCACCGCTCTTTCACCGCCCCCCCGGGCCCGAGGCACGTCCCGTCTCTAATCACGCCCCTTTCTGTATTTGATAGACAGCGCTAGACTTGAACTCTCGCGCATGCGCCCTAAAATTTTCCCGGCGCATGCGCAGTAGCGCTTGCGCTGTCTTCTCTCCTGCGCACGCGCCGTCACTTCGCTAGTCCCGGGAGTGACGGCACGTGCGCAGAAGAGAAGACAGCGCAGGCACCGCAAGCGCTACTGCGCATGCGCCGGGAAAATTTTAGGGCGCATGCGCGAGAGTTCAGCACTAGACTTACCAGTCTAGCGCTGTCTATCAAATACAGAAAGGGGCGTGATTAGAGACAGGGGACGTGCTTCGGGCCCGGGGGGGGGCGGTGAAGGAGCGGTGCTCCAGAGGAAAGAGGCCGCTCCGATGGCTCATTTGCATACTTTTTAAAGTTTAAATTTCTACGCGACCGCTGCGCAGAACTCTGCATGAAAGGTATGATTTTAAAAGTTGTCACTAGGCCTTGTAACCTATGTATTTAAATACATAGGTTACAACCTAGTGACAGAGCCTCTTTAACAATATGGAGTCCTTTTTTCTGTACAGAGCTGACATGCTCTACTAGCTGCCTAAGGAATTTTTGTCCTTTCCGTCATCTGGGGAGCAGACGGACTCCTTATTCCTGATCTCTGACATTATAAACACTCATTAAAGCTCAATCCTTATCTTATTGATAAGAATGTGGCTTAAATAACTGTTTAGGACCTCTTAGTAGTTTTGGAATAAGGGTAATTAGATGACCGGCACAAAGTCAAAGTACCAGTCACAGTGAGAAAAACAATTAACCCTTTGTGACTAAACAGCTCAATATTTTTAATAAAGGCCAATTGAAAATATGATTTTTAGCCAAAAATAAGTTAAATGCAATCATAAAAAAAATTAAATTGACTCCAAAGGTGTACATAGCCTTTAAAGGTGTTGTCCCACAGGATCAGTGAGGGTCTGACCACTGGGGTCCCCACAAGAATGAGGTCCCATGGTCCCAGTTTGAATGGAGCAGCAGATGCATACATGTCCAACTCTCCATTAAATTATACGGAACTTCTGAAAATTGGCAAGTACAGAGGCTTAACTATCTCCGGTAGCCTCATACGCGTAACGTCTGCTACATTCAAACAAGGGAGAAAAGGTACCTGCTTTCACGAATGTCAAGGACCCAGCTGTTGGCCCCCCTTGCCGATCAGATGCTTATCCCCTATCCTGTACATAGGTTGTCATAATGGGACAACCCCTTTACCCACCTAACATATTGCTGTCATGCTGGTATGGTCTGAAAGCTTGGAATGTCATTTTTCAAACAAGACCAGTTGCATGTTTCTAGCTGCTACCATTCAGGAGTTGACGGCATTTAAAGCAGCCCTCCCCCCTCTAGTTAGCTACTTTTCCCATTGCTGGAGCTGGACTGGGGCAAAACAGTTAGGGGGTTAAGGGCCTCCATACACTACAGGGTATTATTGGCTGAACGCTCTCCTCTCCCCTTACTGAAAACACAGGTATGCAAGGGAGAGAGAGTGCCTGATAGCTACTGAAGGTGTATGGACACCTGTAGAGCACAGCTATAATAAGCCACCCCAAGTTACCTGCGTAGCATGCATAAGCCTCAAAGAAAGGGCAACACACGTGGCTTTGTCATCAGTGGCTCAGGCTGCTACTCCCATCCCCCTATGCTCAGTTTATTTGCCGTTTATAAGCACACGCTTACAGTCACTGACCCCACAGGTACAATGCAACCTACTCAATGAGAACCAGGATGATAAATTATATCGTTTTGGGTGATAACCAATGCTTACATTTGTAATGAAGGTGCCATAACACTGGACGATGTAAGGACAGTCGTGGCTCTTCAGCACCACATCCAAGTCCATCAAGATCCTTTTATTCTCTTCCTTGTTACCAGAACGACGCATTTGCTGGAAACCAAAACCAGATTATTAATAAGGCCGGTAACGTAATAACACACCAAGGGCCAGTCTTATTACAGATGAGATAAAATGAAGCTATTGCCTTTATCAGGACCAAGACGGCACTAAAGCAGGTTTCCTCCAGATTCCCCCAAGTGGCTGGGACACCCCCACCAGCAAACCCGGTCATAGATCAGGATACAATGACTAAAGGGTGTATTAGTAGTGTAAGTAGTGTAATATGGCCGCCAACTGCCCGATGAACGAGCAAACTCTCATTCATTGGGCAATCCAGATCTTAGAGGACGCTGAAAGACAAGGATTTGCTGGCAGCAGATCGTGCTGTGTAATTACGATCTGCTGCCAGCAGACAGTATGGGGACGAGCGATGGCATAGCGATCACTACTCCCCATGCTGCAGAAGAGATCGTTGCATGTAATATCAGCGCTCTCCTCAGCTAGCAAGCAGGCGATTGTCGGGAGGGGCAGCAATCATCTGCATGATCGGGGTGTCTAATACAGCCTTAAAGGAGTTATCCCACGAATAATGTAAAACATGAAAATCAGATACCATATAGTACGACTCTTTCTACCAAAGCTAGAAGCAGCCCTGTACCTCACATGGATCCAGAGATCTCCACATTCATTGCTCTGCTAGATTTATATCAAGCTGGCAGCTCAAGGGGAGTCTTTTCTTCTGCAGCTCAGGGGGCGTGTCCCAGCTCTTCCTATCACAGCTCAGGAGGCGTGTCTCAGCTCTCCCTATCACAGCTCAGGAGGCGTGTCTCAGCTCTCCCTATCACAGCTCAGGAGGCGTGTCTCAGCTCTCCCTATCACAGCTCAGGAGGCGTGTCTCAGCTCTCCTATCACAGCTCAGGAGGCATGTGTCAGCTCTCCTATCACAGCTCAGGAGACATGTGTCAGCTCTCCCTATCACAGCTCAGGAGGCAGTTGAAAGATGAAACGGAGCATGCGCGACCTTCTTAATGGGCTGGTCAAAGAAATAAAGTGGCGCTATACACATACATTTTATTGAATAACTCAGTGGCTATACAAAATGGTTAATTACATGCAACTACAAAAGTATTCAGATCCAGGTCCTGGTTTGAAAACTGTAGAATATTTTTTGTGGGACAACCCCTTCAAGGGTCTGGTTACACAGACAAATAACTGGCCTGTAACTATGGCCAACTGACAACATGCGCTTGTATACATTCATTACATATATTCATTAATTTTTTCCCCCCTTACAAGCAAGCAGATGATGGACATGAGGGCTGACGACCAATGACAACTTTTAGGTTAGTATAAAGGATGACAGCAAACAAGCGAATCATCTGGGCTCTTTTAAACTGCCAGAATGCTCAGGTAGATGGTTGGGGGCAAACATTTGTACAAACACTTGTTCCAGAATAACCTGCCCGTGTAAAGGTGCCGCTGATCACCCGATGAATGAGTGAAAAGCTCGTTCATTGGGTGAAACAATCGTTCCTGGGCAGCAGATCGTGCCATGTAAACAGCACCCTGAAACAATAATTCTGTATGGGGACAAGCAATGGCATTAGCGATCAGTTTCCATCCTGACAATCGCCTGCTTGCTCCATTGGGCTGTGTAAACTGGCCTTAAAGGGGTTATCCCGCAAAAAAAAAAAAAAAATGAAAAATAAAAAATTCTACAGTACCTGGATCTGAATACTATTTTAATTGCATTTAATTTTGTAAAGCCACTGAGCTATTCAATAAAATATATCTGTATAGCACCACCTGCTGCTTGTTTTTTTTTCTTATTTCTTTGTCCTGCTCACTGAGATGGTCGCACATGCTCAGTTTCATCCTTCAATTGCCTCCTGAGCTGTGATAGGGAGAGCTGAGACACGCCCCCTGAGCTGTGATAGGGAGAGCTGAGACACGCCCCCTGAGCTGCAGTATTAAAGACACTCCCCTTGAGATGTCAGCTTGATATAAATCAGAGCAGAGCAATGAATGGGGAGATCTCTGAATCCATGTGAGGTACACGGCTGGTTCTAGAAGGAGATTGTCATGTACTATATGATGTCTGATTTTCAAGCAGCGTTTTTGAGTGCATCCTGGGATGCGGACACGATAGAAATGGATCCTTCCCCCATTAACTTTCAGTGGAGTTCATGACGGATCCGTCTTGGGAATGTTAAAGATAATAAAATCAGATCCGTTCATAACGGATGCAGACAGTTGTATTATCATAACGGAAGCTTTTTTGCTGATCCATGACGGATCCAGCAAAAACGTTAGTGTGAAAGTAGCCTAACCAGACCACTGTATGAACAGCTTGATGAGAGCAAACTTATGGAGACCGCTCTGGTAACAGATGACATCATCGGTTACCTTTACAGCAATGACGTGTCCAGTCTTCTTAAATCTCATCTTCCAGACTTGTCCACACGTCCCACTGCCGATTTCACCCAAATTTTCCAAGTCATTGATATCTGCCTGGTATTTCTAGATTTAAGAAAAATCACAAGTTAGCAGGCATCTCCAACATTGTGCCACTGAGGTAATATCACCTAAAACAAAACATATGGCTAGGGGAGAGCGTTCTCCTGCGTCTACCCATCTCATTACTGACTGACTGACGGGGTAAAAAATGAGATCTACTTTAAAAATCACTTTATGGGACTAAAATGATCAGTTCTGAACAGATGGATGGAAATTTTTCTATTTTTTTTATTGTAGCTTAGTGGGATCCTGGGTTCAAATCCAGCCAAGGACACCATCTGCACGGAGTCTGTTTCTCCGATTACCTCCCGCACTCCAAAAGCATACAGGTTCACCTGCTTCCTATGGAATCGGATCTTCCGGGTTTTTGTGTCCAAGATAGGCAGATTACATTGTGAGCCCCATGTAATACACAGTCACGCAGAGTCCGGCACTGCTCTTTCTAACTGTATATCTTATAATCTACAAATATATATATATATATATATATATACACACACACACCATATTTTTCGCCCTATAAGACGCACCGGCCCATAAGACGCACCTAGATTTTAGTGTAGGAAAATAAGAAAAAAATATTTTTCATCAGATCCTCTTATCAGACTCCCCATAAATTTCAGGACATCACATCAGACCCCCATATCAGCCCTCCATGACAGAACTTCATCAGCCCTCCATGTCAGCCCCCCACCAGACCTCAGATCAGCAGAATGTGCCCCCATACCATCTCACTGCGCGCCCATCAGACCTCACATCAGCGTCTTGTGCCCCCATCAGACCTCACATCAGCGTCTTGTGCCCCCATCAGACCTCACATCAGCGTCTTGTGCCCCCATCAGACCTCACATCAGCGTCTTGTGCCCCCATCAGACCTCACATCAGCGTCTTGTGCCCCCATCAGACCTCACATCAGCGTCTTGTGCCCCCATCAGACCTCACATCAGCGTCTTGTGCCCCCATCAGACCTCACATCAGTGTCTTGTGCCCCCATCAGATCAGCGTCTTGTGCCCCTATCAGACCTCAGATCAGGGTCTTGTGCCCCCATCAGACCTCAGGTCAGCCCACCCAGCCACTTATAAAGACCATATAAGCTGCAGCGTCAGGTCATAGATGGGGGTCCCTACATACAAGCTCACTTGTCACTTGAAAAATACGGTATGTATATATATAATATACACATACACCATCCTAAATCCACCATTCATACTATCTCTCACCTGCCCATCAATTACAAGATACCCAGTCTGCTTAATTATTTCTTGCAGCTTCTGGTCAATTTCAGTGCTGGAAAAAAAAAAAAAGGAGAAAAAAAATTAAGACACCTACAAAATGCTAGAAAGGCCACAATACTGATCTCTAAGAAATCCAAATATATCAAAACCGAGCAGCAGCAGAAAATCACAGATGGGAACGGGTGGGTGTATATAAGCAAAGGAAAAATGTGTGACCGATGTACCAGCATGAAGAGATCACAGCTTCTCGTAGGGAAATATAACGCTCCACGTGATGTCTCATAAGGAAAACGTAATCAAACCCCATTTCCCTCAAAGATCCACTAGGTAGTAATATGCCAACTCTTTCCATGCTCCAGAGTGCCCACCATCATGTCCATATACCCAGATAGGTCATTTACTTTAATGCTGTATATATCGTTAAGATCTCTGCTTGCTGTCAGAGTGGAAACCTTTCTAACATCTAACTGCTGAATTCCGCTGCAGGCTTCTTACACCTGAGAGCTTGGTGAGCTAAACTAGGCTGATGAAGGGAAAGATAGGAGGAAAGGGAGAGAAGAGAGAGGAAAGAAAGTAGGGAAGAGGAAAGAAAGTAGGAAAGAGGGGGAAAGAGGATAAAAAAGAGGAAAGAGAGAAAGAAAAAAAGTGGAAAGAGGAGGGAAAAAAAGGAGAAAAAAAGGAAAGCCGAGAAAAAAAAGGGAAAGATGAGAGAAGAGGAGAGAAAACATGAAAGAGAGAAGAGGGAGAGAGAGAGGAGAAAAAGAAAAGAGAGAAGAGGGAGAGAGAGGAGAAAAAAGAGAGAAGAGGGAGAGAGAGAGAGGAGAAAAAGAAAAGAGAAGAGGGAGAGAGAGGAAAAAGAAAAGAAAGAGGGAGAGAGGAGAAGAGGGAGAACATCAAAGGGGAGAGGAAGGAGAGGAAAGGGAGGAGAGAGGAGAAAAAAAAAAAAAGAAGAGGATCGAGGATGAAAAAGAGTAAAAGGAGAAAATAGGAAAGGAGAAGAGGGGGAAAGAGAGAACATGAAAGAATAGAGGAGAGGAAAGCATGGAGGAGAGGAAAGAGAAGAAGTGGAAAGTGAGGTGAGAGGAGAGAAAAAGAGGATAGAAGAGAGAAGAGGAAAGAAGAGAGAACATGAAAGAGAGAAGAGGAATACGGAGTGAGGAGAGAAAAAGAAAAGAGAAGAGGAAAGCAAGGGGACAGATGAAAAAGGGAGAGAAGAGGAATGAAAGGGGGAGAATGAAGAAGGAGAATGCCAGTCAACGTTTACACAGTCTACATTTTAGACAGGCTTAGTAAATCTGCCCCAATACATTGTTTGTTAAAAGACATTCACAATGTTCCAGGTGTCCTGTCCAGAAACCTAAACCACCATTTCTCAGGATACACACTTACCTCTCCAAGCTCCGTTGTGTCAGGTAGTTGGTTTGCGGTAGGCTCAACATATGCCGTGGTCGGACTGGCAAGGACGTGTGATGGTGTGTGGGGTTGTCAGGACGACTGTGTCCATCATTGGCTAGAGGAAGTTGTAAAGCTGCACAAAAAAGTGGTAGAGGGTGGTATGTAGAAGAGAGAGAAAGACTGGCCAACGGAGATAAGCAATGAGCAACAGCAAACATCCCCGTTACACCTCTGTGTACCCCCCCCCCCCCCGATGTACCCCATTAGTCCTGTTACACCACATGCAATGTTCCCTGTATAAATCTAAATGCTTGCTCTATGTTTAACCCTTCCCCACCTCCTCCCTGGTCGTTAGGTTCTTCTGAGCTCATGCTCCGTACAAAGCCTACATGCTGTGTCCACTCTGCATGCAACATTCCCCCTTCCATGCACAAAGACAGGTGGTAGAGCAATGCCAAGCCTGAGCAGCGGAGGGGATGGGGGACAGATTCAATGTATACAAAAGGGTTAGAACGAGGAGAGAAACGAGGGAAAAAATGTAAAAAAAAAAAAAAGACAAAAAAAAAAGCAGTGGTTGCAGGTTAAGAAGTGACATGTATGGAGAAGGTTAGCTGGGCCTGGAGCGAGTGAAGAGCTAAGAAGGACAATCCAGTACCTGCTCTCTGGGATGGAGCGGGCGTGGGGCTTAGAGTGATGAGAATAACTGGGGGGAAAAATAGGGGAAAAAACAAAAATCAACATAAAATACGGAGCAACCTAGGAGATAAAAGGAGACAATGGGGGAAAACAGGGACAGAGAACAGTAGGTTTGGTGTGTGGACAGCGAGGTGAACACATGGGACACATCGTATGAAAATGAAGAACATAAGAATACAGACGAGATGAGAAAATGTCCACAGATCATGAAGGAGGAGAACACATGAAATATCTCATGGTCAGGCTACACAACTAGGATAGCCTCCAGATAATGCCACACATATCAGCTTTCCACAAGCATCACCCTCCTCCATATCCTACCAAGGCACAACCGCGTCAAGTAAACCTAGGCAAAGCTTGGCCAAGTCACCTCTGACTCCACTAAATGCTACTTCCATGGTGTTGAGAGAGACAGATATTGTGAGGTTCTCCATGGACACTTTCTTCAGAACACTACATCTGGTCATAAGTAAACTGATTGCTGGATCCAGTAACGTCCTACAGGACAGATGACCAGAACCATTCTCTGGATGAAGCAGAAAGTCCTCAACATTTAGTTTTGCTAAAGGTAGACGTGATCTTCCACCCTATCTGGGAGTCTCACAATGTGGACCGGCGTGATCCTCAGGTCTCATTATTATCACAATCCACCTGGTTAGAGAACACCTATGATATCACAGATGGACACGTGTCGGGCTCCAGAGGAAGTTGTCCTAGTGACTTTTGGGTTCCTGTGAATATCTTGGGGGTCAACAATAGCTGATGAAGGTATATGGCCACCTTAATTGTGTTGTGAAAGAATGGACCTGGCTGGACCTTTAAAGGAAGGATTACTTATCTGCTTCCTGGGGCTGGCTCTCCGCTCCTTCTCCTCCAGGCCTCAGACGCTCTTGTTGAGCTCCCTCAATATCAACATCCGGTTTGACATTGCTGCAACCAACCACTGGCCGCGGCAGAGATCGGATCTCCTTGCATCATGTGACCATTTATCAAGCCTTGAGGGAAGCCACCGTCGCAATGTCAAACCGCATGTTTGAGGGAGCCCAGCGGAGCATAGGATGCCTGGATGAGAAAGGACAGGGAAACCCCACTATTCTTGTACAACTCCTTTATGTCACTACCGTTAGGACCACAGAAGAACACAGATTAACGCCACCCTAGACCTAGAAGGTAAGAATTCTGTAAAGATGTATAGACACAAGGGAAGACGTACGGACGACTACAGTGTAACTCGGCCAAACTCCGTGGAACTATACATGACTTTGAAGTTCAAAGTATCCTCAAAACTGAGCAGTCTATAAGGACACAGCACGTACCCCCTGGAGACATGGCATGTACCCTAAGGGTGGAAATGTACCACATGTGGAGAACCTAGGGCTTATAGTCTAGTCTTATCTTCCCCACAGAGAAGAATGAGAAATGGCCAGGAAGCATTCTTGTGGTTTGTATGGCCACAGCAACCAGACGTACCACTGTCCCAGAATGGGATTGTATATAGTGTGTGCACTGCCCACGTCACACGCTCAACTGGTCCCTGCGAGCAGAACAACAACTCTCATCCTGCCTTTCTCATCCCATGATGGCTCCTATGCTCTCTGGGAGCTAGTGGAGCTGTCGGCAATAGCAAGTGTTGTCAGTATCCTCATATATGTATATACACTCACCGGCCACTTTATTAGGTACACCTGTCCAACTGCTCGTTAACACTTAATTTCTAATCAGCCAATCACATGGCGGCAACTCAGTGCATTTAGGCATGTAGACATGGTCAAGACAATCTCCTGCAGTTCAAACCGAGCATCAGTATGGGGAAGAAAGGTGATTTGAGTGCCTTTGAACGTGGCATGGTTGTTGGTGCCAGAAGGGCTGGTCTGAGTATTTCAGAAACTGCTGATCTACTGGGATTTTCACGCACAACCATCTCTAGGGTTTACAGAGAATGGTCCGAAAAAGAAAAAACATCCAGTGAGCGGCAGTTCTGTGGGCGGAAATGCCTTGTTGATGCCAGAGGTCAGAGGAGAATGGGCAGACTGGTTCGAGCTGATAGAAAGGCAACAGTGACTCAAATTGCCACCCGTTACAACCAAGGTAGGCAGAAGAGCATCTCTGAACGCACAGTACGTCGAACTTTGAGGCAGATGGGCTACAGCAGCAGAAGACCACACCGGGTGCCACTCCTTTCAGCTAAGAACAGGAAACTGAGGCTACAATTTGCACAAGCTCATCGAAATTGGACAGTAGAAGATTGGAAAAACGTTGCCTGGTCTGATGAGTCTCGATTTCTGCTGCGACATTCGGATGGTAGGGTCAGAATTTGGCGTCAACAACATGAAAGCATGGATCCATCCTGCCTTGTATCAACGGTTCAAGCTGATGGTGGTGGTGTCATGGTGTGGGGAATATTTTCTTGGCACTCTTTGGGCCCCTTGGTACCAATTGAGCATCGTTGCAACGCCACAGCCTACCTGAGTATTGTTGCTGACCATGTCCATCCCTTTATGACCACAATGTACCCAACATCTGATGGCTACTTTCAGCAGGATAATGCGCCATGTCATAAAGCTGGAATCATCTCAGACTGGTTTCTTGAACATGACAATGAGTTCACTGTACTCAAATGGCCTCCACAGTCACCAGATCTCAATCCAATAGAGCATCTTTGGGATGTGGTGGAACGGGAGATTCGCATCATGGATGTGCAGCCGACAAATCTGCGGCAACTGTGTGATGCCATCATGTCAATATGGACCAAAATCTCTGAGGAATGCTTCCAGCACCTTGTTGAATCTATGCCACGAAGAATTGAGGCAGTTCTGAAGGCAAAAGGGGGTCCAACCCGTTAATAGCATGGTGTACCTAATAAAGTGGCCGGTGAGTGTATATATGTGGGGTACTTCTATCTTGTGATCAGTGAAGGGGCTGACCTCTGGGACCCCCAACGACCCTGAGAATGAAGGGGGGTAAAGTGCTGGTGCAGCATGCCGTTGACAGAGCTGTAGACCCCCTGCCAGACTACACGTGTACAGAGGTATTCTCCCCTAGAAGCATTGCTGGTACATACATACCGAGTCTGATGGAGCACACCCGCTATTATATGTATAAAACTCTGTATACCCCTGAGGACAGCAGAAGGCTCCTCTATGCCAAGTGTACATGAATCCTGTGACTGAGGGCTGAAGATACATCTCTAGTAAAATAACGCACAGGTCAAGAAGTGCCCAGTTTATTCAGTCTGTTACAGTGGTGGTCCATGCCCCTGCCACTGGAGTAGTGCTCCTCGGTCACCGCCACACAGGCTGAGGCCTGCTCCTCTGGCTGGTGCAAGGCAAACCTAATATTTCCCAGCAGTACTTATGGCACCTTCCCTTGTGGAAACATGCCTGAGCAATAGGTTCTAGCACTCTAATGTCTGTTCTGTTTCACCCTTTGCTGCCTGCCCTGACCTCTGCCTGATCTCTATTCTGACCCTGAGCTGCCTGTCCTGACCTCTGCTTGACCTCCATTCTCACCCTGAGGTGCCTGCCCTGACCTCTGCCTGATCTCTATTCAGACCCTGAGCTGCCTGCCCTGAGCTCTGCCTGATCTCTATTCTGACCCTGAGCTGCCTGTCCTGACCTCTGCTTGATCTCTATTCAGACCCTGAGCTGCCTGCCCTGACCTCTGCTTGATCTCTATTCAGACCCTGAGCTGCCTGCCCTGAGCTCTGCCTGATCTCTATTCAGACCCTGAGCTGCCTGATCTCTATTCAGACCCTGAGCTGCCTGTCCTGACCTCTGCTTGATCTCCATTCTCACCCTGAGGTGCCTGCCCTGACCTCTGCCTAATCCCTATTCTGACCCTGAGCTGCCTGTCCTGATCTCTGCCTGACCTCAAGTCTGACCATAAGCTGCCTGCCCTGACCTCCATTCTCACCCTGAGGTGCCTGCCCTGACCTTGGACAGTTTTTCAGATGGCACAAACTCAGTCTGCCCGAATCTCAGCCTGGCCCTGAATATGGTTTTGCCTCTTCCCTTATAGCTCCCCTATCACTGAACAGAGACTACTTCAAGAGGCAGCAACCTGGCGGTTCCCCTGCAGCGGAGACCAGATCCCTGTATAGGGGTTAAAGGGCAAAGACCATGGAGACCACTTAGATAACACCCTTAGGAATATCCCCAAGTCAAATCTGTTCAGTAGACACAGCAGATCCTCATCTGCTTTGTTACATAGTCTTGAGAGCTCCACTCATTTCTTGGAGATGACAGGAAGCCGTGCCACCCGAAGAGTTATGTGATTTGGTGTCACGTATGGGTCCATGAGGTCCTTCAGGAACAAAGCGCTACAGAGACAGGTCAAGGTCTTCCTCATCTTTATATATTCTAGATCAGTGATGGCTAACCTCCGGCACTCCAACTGTAGTGAAACTACCACTCCCAGCATGCGTGTGCATCTTGGGAGTTGTAGTTTTACCACAGAGAGCCATAACCTGCTTCTATTTCTTCTAAAAGCGGTAATCTCCAAGTGGATGCTGCTTGTCTATCGGGAAGCCAGTGAGGAGACAACAGAAAAGACCTAAACCGTATCATCTGCTCACTATATGTGGCTTTCCAACCACTGGTTGTGGAGCACAGGCAGAGGAACACTTACTCATCTAGGTCCACCTACAGCCACCGTTGTTTTTTTTGGCTATAGATTTTCAACAGCGACCAAATTAAGAAAGTATCGACACGCATAAAAGATTTACCAAGAGTCCAAAAGCTCTGAAGGCACCAAACATCATCATGATCCAACCACCAGAAGCATCAAACATCTCGGCATAAGCCGTCAACTGCGCTCAATGGGGTTGGTACATAAGCAACATTTTCCATCGGGGCAGGTATGATCTTTGGGGGTCTGATCACAGGGACCCCAATGATCACGAGAAGGGGTAATGTAATGGTACACGTGTAACCACTGCTCCCATCACCGACTATGGGACTGGCAAGCACAGCACTTGCCTATCTCCAGCAGTCCCAGAGAAGTGAATGGAGGAGCGGTCACGTACGCGAACACAAGAGACTCATGATTGGTGGGGGGTCTCAACGGTCAGACCCACCAGAATCGTGCACTTATCACCAGTGTTGTGGATAGGTTAGACATTTCGCTATACTCACCATCCAAAGTCTTCCTCCGACCAGCGGCTGGTACCCCTCAGTCCAATGTCCTAACTATGGCCATTCATATTCAGGCTGTACCGTAGACCTTCACCCCAATACCCCGAGGACACCCCTCCTTCTAGATGCCCCAAGCAGATACACCCATTAAGCATCTAACCCAGCGGTACGCCCCTGCAGTGGGCACCAAGTTGAGATACTCGCTGCTCCCCCCGGTATGCCAGCAAAGGACAAAGCCTCAGGAGATCAATGGGGGCCACTGGGCAGGAAACGGCACTGTAGGGACTCAGCAGAACAGTCCACGGGTCAACTACACCGCCAACACGAGCGCCGTAGTCTACGCTAGAAGAGTAAGTCCCCCTAAAAACAGCAGACCAACTCATGGACCAGACTACCACTTTGCAGGGGCATTTGATGGCGCCAAAATGGCCAGACCCCGGTGGCGACGTGCTCAATGACGTTCCTGTCAAGCGCCGTGTGACTAACAACTTCGCAGCGGATACGTCACATGGGCATAAGCGTTTATCGGAATTCATGGCGACAACCGTGAAGTAAAAACCGATTACAGGAATCACGTGACACTTACACCATATAAACGTCACCTCCTAGCCCTGAGCACCCACCCCCAGAACCCCCCCTCACAGCCACCTACCGTCCACTACATTCTGATCACCAGACAGATCCCAGCACCCCTCCCCCCATCACTCGGGCCCACCAGCCTCCATTCTCCGCATCCACCTCTTCCCTGGTCTCTTACTGGGCCGGGCACGCTGCGGGCTGATCTCCAGCTCGATCCTCCTTCTCGCTTCTCTGTTTTCCTGCTTGAGCTTCGCCTCCAGACGAGAGAGTTTCTGTTCTAGGGAGGACGCCGCCATCTTCCCTCCGCGCACTAATAATAAACAAACAGCGCAGGGCGCATGCGCGGCAAAGACTGACAGATTGCACTAGGCATGCGCGGCCGGACTGACAGGCGACAACTTGACATCGCCGGGGGGTAAGACTGACAGCTGGCGCTGCGCATGCGTTGAGAGTTTTCTTTTTACCGCGTTTGCGCCGAAGATGCCGCGCTGGGAAGCTAGTACGCGTGCGCATGTTTCCGTGCTACCGGTCCTCATGGATTGCCGGGAATAGATGCCAGTGCTGCGCATGCGTAATTTGTTACCATCTGTTTGCAAAGGGCTTTGCTCTGTTTATAGCAGTACAAAGTATTTCAGGATATAAAAGAACTTCTACCTGATGCATAAATGAAACAAACAAAAAAAAAAGAAGTGGAATTTGTTTAACATTTTACTATGTTTATAGGCTTGGATTTCTGTGCAGTTTTGCATTGGGCAGGCTGGTGATCTGCCTGTACCAACTACCACAGTGCAGCACAATATACTGCCCCAGTAGTACTAAGTACCACAGTGCAGCATATACAGCCCCAGCAGTACTAAATAGCACAGTGCAGCACAATATACTGCCCTAGCAGTACTTAGTACCACAGTGCAGCACAATATACTGCCTCAGGAGTACTAAATACCGCAGTGCAATATACTGCCTCAGCAGTAACAAATACCACAGTGCAGCACAACTTACTGCCTCAGGAGTACTAAATACCACAGTGCAGCGCAATATACTGCCTCAGCAGTAATAAATACCATAGTGCAGCACAATATACTGCCTCAGGAGTACTAAATACCACAGTGCAGCACAATATACTGCCTCAGGAGTACTAAATACCACAGTGCAGCACAATATACTGCCTCAGGAGTACTAAATACCACAGTACAGCACAATATACTGCCCCAGCAGTAGTAAATACCACAGTGCAGTGCAATATACTGCCTTAGCAGTAATAAATACCACAGTGCAGCACAACTTACTGCCTCAGGAGTACTAAATACCACAGTGCAGTACAATTTACTGCCTCAGGAGTACTAAATACCACAGTGCAGCACAATATACTGCCCCAAAAGTACTTAATACCGCAGTGCAGCACAATATACTGCCTCAGGAGTACTAAATAACAGTGCAGCACAATATACTGCCCCAAAAGTACTTAATACCACAGTGCAGCACAATATACTGCCTCAGGAGTACTAAATACCACAGTGCAGCACAATATACTGCCTCAGGAGTACTAAATACCACAGTGCAGCACAATATACTGCCCCAGCAGTAGTAAATACCACAGTGCAGTGCAATATACTGCCTTAGCAGTAATAAATACCACAGTGCAGCACAACTTACTGCCTCAGGAGTACTAAATACCACAGTGCAGTACAATTTACTGCCTCAGGAGTACTAAATACCACAGTGCAGCACAATATACTGCCCCAAAAGTACTTAATACCGCAGTGCAGCACAATATACTGCCTCAGGAGTACTAAATACCACAGTGCAGCACAATATACTGCCTCAGGAGTACTAAATACCACAGTGCAGCACAATATACTGCCCCAGCAGTAGTAAATACCACAGTGCAGTGCAATATACTGCCTTAGCAGTAATAAATACCACAGTGCAGCACAACTTACTGCCTCAGGAGTACTAAATACCACAGTGCAGTACAATTTACTGCCTCAGGAGTACTAAATACCACAGTGCAGCACAATATACTGCCCCAAAAGTACTTAATACCGCAGTGCAGCACAATATACTGCCTCAGGAGTACTAAATAACAGTGCAGCACAATATACTGCCCCAAAAGTACTTAATACCACAGTGCAGCACAATATATTGCCTCAGGAGTACTAAATAACAGTGCAGCAAAATATACTGCCTCAGGAGTACTAAATACCACAGTGCAGTGCAATATACTGCCTCAGCAGTAATAAATACCACAGTGCAGCACAACTTACTGCCTCAGGAGTACTAAATACCACAGTGCAGCACAACTTACTGCCTCAGGAGTACTAAATACCACAGTGCAGCACAATTTACTGCCTCAGGGGTACTAAATACCACAGTGCAGTGCAATTTACTGCCTCAGCAGTAATAAATACCACAGTGCAGCACAATATACTGCCCCAAAAGTGCTTAATACCGCAGTGCAGCACAATATACTGCCTCAGGAGTACTAAATAACAGTGCAGCACAATATACTGCCTCAGGAGTACTAAATACCACAGTGCAGCACAATATACTGCCTCAGGAGTACTAAATACCACAATGCAGCACAATATACTGCCCCAAAAGTACTTAATACCGCAGTGCAGCACAATATACTGCCTCAGGAGTACTAAATACCACAGTGCAGCACAATATACTGCCTCAGGAGTACTAAATACCACAGTGCAGCACAATATACTGCCTCATGAGTACTAAATACCAAAGTGCAGCACAATATACTGCCTCAGGAGTACTAAATACCACAGTGCAGCACAATATACTGCCTCAGGAGTACTAAATACCACAGTGCAGCACAATATACTGCCCTAGCAGTACTAAATACCACAGTGCAGCACAATATACTGCCTCAGGAGTACTAAATACCACAGTGCAGCGCAATATACTGCCCCGGCAGTAATAAATACCACAGCGCAGCACAGTTTACTGCCCCCTTCACAGGCAGTAAAAAAAAAACACACACACACACCTTGTTCCCCAGCAGCAGCAGGACACACAGAGTTCCCGGTAGACCCCGCCCCCAGCCCATACCTGCAGTGTAGAGGAATGATGGAGTCTGTCCACTCTCTGCTTCATCATTACAGGCAGCTGTCTTTGCTTCCTATGGGAAGTGGGGACAGCTGCTAGAGAGCGGGACGTACAGGAGTGCACCTAGCCTTTCTGCTGCCTGAGGCGAAAACTGAAATGGTGCCCTCCCCCCCCATGCTAATTTCTTAACCTAACCCCTTTGCCACAATGAAAGCACTCATTGCCCATGGCCCTTCCCCTGCCCCCCTCTTGCCCCTACCAAGTGCTGCCTGAGGCAATTGCCTCACCTGGCTTTATTGGTGGTGCACCCCTGGGGACATACTTCCCCCGTACTGGAACCGCAGGACAGCCACTGCAATATGGGACTGTCCCATCGGATCCGGGACAATTGGGAGGTATGCCTTAGTGCTCCCCTTACAGTAGCAATGCCCCTCACAAGTTGGGCCACACGACAGTAGCCAGAAATCCATTCCTGCTCATGTCACGGTTGCAGCAATTTGTGTGTCATACCAACTTTCCTGAAACATCTGGGGTCTCCAGTGAAAAGGGGACACTTTCCAGAAGAGCTGGTAAATCTCATGGGCTCTGCAAGGAGGACTGCTTTCTCCTAGAAGGCAACTCCCCATGAGCTCTGACTTTATGTGACCAGGTCACAGTCTTCGTCTTGGCCTCTGTTCTATGGGCATATCACATGTGATGTAAGAAAGCACACAACAGACTTCTACAGACAGTGTGTAAGAACCCAAGACTCTTTTATAAGGGTTTTCCTGTAATTACCGTATTTTTCACTTTTAGAGGAGGAAAAAAACAAAAATATTTTTAATCAGACCCCCATATCAGACCTCAGATCAGACCCTCATATCAGACGGCCAGATCAAACCCCTATATCAGACCTCAGATCAGACTCCCATATCAGATGCCCAGATCAAACCCGTATATCAGACCTCAGATTACACTCCCATATCAGATGCCCAGATCAGACCTCAGATCAAACCCCTATATCAGACCCCAGATCACACTCCCATATCTGATGCCCAGATCAACCCCCTATATCAGACCTCCATATCAGACCAAATCGGACCCAGATCAAACCTCAGATCAGACCCCCATATCAGACCTCAGATCAAACCCCTATATCAGACCAGAAATAACTAAATGAACTTACCCCTAATGCTCCACCGCCACTCAGCACATCAAGCTGCTCTTCCTGTGCTCACCACTCCCTGTTCTTCTCCGCACAGTGTCAGGTCATAGTGTGCGCACTACATCCTGACACTGTATGCAGTCAGAACCTTGCAGCCTGGTACCCTGGAGAAAAATAGGTAATGTCGAGTACAGGCAGCACTAGCAGCGCTACACTCGCCACTCCCTGTGCCTCCTGCATACTAATGAACTCTTCTATAATGGAAGCACTCGCTAGTATTCGCTTTAAAAGATACACTGCTATTTTCCCCCCAACTTTTGGTGGAAAATAGTGCGTCTTATAAACCGAAAAGATACAGTAACTATTACAGTTCTCTGTTAGATCTTACTTAAAAGGTATCTCCGGGTTACAAATATTAACGCTTTATCATCAGGTTAGGTCATCAATGTCAAATCGGTCGGGGTCCGATGGACAGCACACCACCAATCAGCTGTTTAAGACATACGTGGTACTGGAAACTATACAGTGTACACAGCCGAAGCAGAAAGATCTGTATCCTGTGTCATATCTAGCGCCTACATACTGCACTGCCGTAGTACTCCAGCACTGCCACTACACCGTGTACAGAGCGGTGCTCCATACAGTACAGACCAAAAGTTTGGACACACCTTCTCATTCAAAGAGTTTTCTGTATTTTCATGACTATGAAAATTGTAGATTCACACTGAAGGCATCAAAACTATGAATTAACACGTGGAATTTTGTTTCACAAAAAAGTGTGAAACAACTGAAAATATGTCTTATATTCTAGGTTCTTCAAAGTAGCCACCTTTTGCTTTGATTACTGCTTTGCACACTCTTGGCATTCTCTTGATGAGCTTCAAGAGGTAGTCACCTGAAATGGTATTCCAACAGTCTTGAAGGAGTTCCCAGAGATGCTTAGCACTTGTTGGCCCTTTTGCCTTCACTCTGCGGTCCAGCTCACCCCAAACCATCTCGATTGGGTTCAGGTCTGGTGACTGTGGAGGCCAGGTCATATGGCGTAGCACCCCATCACTCTTCTTCTTGGTCAAATAGCCCTTACACAGCCTGGAGGTGTGTTTGGGGTCATTGTCCTGTTGATAAATAAATGATGCTCCAACTAAACCCAAACCGGATGGAATAGCATGCCACTGCAAGATGCTGTGGTAGCCATGCTGGTTCAGTGTGCCTTCAATTTTGAATAAATCCCCAACAGTGTCACCAGCAAAGCACCCCCACACCATCACACCTCCTCCTCCATGCTTCACGGTGGGAACCAGGCATGTAGAGTCCATCTGTTCACCTTTTCTGCGCCGCACAAAGACACGGTGGTTGGAACCAAAGATCTCAAATTTGGACTCATCAGACCAAAGCACAGATTTCCACTGGTCTAATGTCCATTCCTTGTGTTCTTTAGCCCAAACAAGTCTCTTCTGCTTGTTGCCTGTCCTTAGCAGTGGTTTCCTAGCAGCTATTTTACCATGAAGGCCTGCTACACACAGTCTCCTCTTAACAGTTGTTGTAGAGATGTGTCTGCTGCTAGAACTCTGTGTGGCATTGACCTGGTCTCTAATCTGAGCTGCTGTTAACCTGCGATTTCTGAGGCTGGTGACTCGGATGAATTTATAGAAACATAGAAGATTGACAGCAGAAAAAGACCACCTTTTCCATCTAGTCTGACCTTTTATTATCCTTTTATTGTTATCTTAGGATAGATACATGTTTATCCCAGGCATGTTTACATTCAGTTACTGTGGATGTAGCAACCACCTCTGCTGGAAGTTTGTTCCAAGCTTCTACTACTCTTTCAGTGAAATAATATTTTCTAATGTTGTTCTTGCTTTTTCCCCCAACTAACCTCAGATTGTGCCCCCTTGTTCTTGTGTTCAGTTTCTTATTAATAACACTTCCCTCCTGAACTTTATTCAGTCCTTTAACATATTTAAAGGTTTCAATCATGTCCCCCCTTTCTCTTCTTTCCTCCAGACTATACATATTAAGAACTCGGAGTCTTTCTTGATAAGTTCTATGTTTTAGACCTTCCACCATTTTTGTAGCTCTTCTTTGGACCCGTTCTATTTTAGCAATATCCTTTTGTAGGTGAGGTCTCCAGAATTGAACACAGTATTCCAGATGTGGTCTCACTAGAGCTCTATACAGAGGGATCACAATCTCCCTCTTTCGGCTTGTTATACCTCTAGCTATGCAGCCAAGCATACGATTTGCTTTCCTTACCGCCTGGCTGCATTGGTTACTCATTTTGAGGCTGTCAGAGATGACTACCCCCAAATCCTTCTCTTCTGAGGTCTTTGTTAGCACAGAACTGCCAATACGATACTCAGATAGAGGGATAGAACTTATCCTCCGCAGCAGAGGTGACTCTTGGTCTTCCTTTCCTGGGGCGGTCCTCATGTGAGCCATTTTCTTTGTAGCGCTTGATGGTTTTTGCGACTGTACTTGGGGACACTTTCAAGGTTTTCCCAATTTTTCGGACTGACTGACCTTCATTTCTTAAAGTAATGATGGCCACTCGTTTTTCTTTACTTAGCTGCTTTTTTCTTGCCATAATACAAATTCTAACAGTCTATTCAGTAGGACTATCAGCGGTGTATCCACCTGACTTCTGCCCAACACAACTCATGGTGACCAACCCCATTTATAAGGCAAGAAATCCCACTTATTAAACCTGACAGGGCACACCTGTGAAGTGAAAACCATTTCAGGTGACTACCTCTTGAAGCTCATCAAGAGAATGCCAAGAGTGTGCAAAGCAGTAATCAAAGCAAAAGGTGGCTAATTTGAAGAACCTAGAATATAAGACATATTTTCAGTTGTTTCACACTAAGTATATAATTCCACATGTGTTAATTCATAGTTTTGATGCCTTCAGTGTGAATCTACAATTTTCATAGTCATGAAAATACAGAAAACTCTTTGAATGAGAAGGTGTGTCCAAACTTTTGTTCTGTACTGTACATAGCCCAAAACAGCAGATTAGTGGGGGTGTCAGATCCCGACCAATCCGATATAGATGACCTATCCTGAGCCTAGGACATTAATATCCGTAGCCCAGACAACCCCTTTAACATAAAAATGTTAGTTTTAATCCTTTAATAAAGGAGCTCCTGTATGTATATGTTATTATTGCTTGTTATGACGCCCCCTGCTGTTACATACTTGTTATGTTGCTCTTCTTTTGGTCCCCTGTCAGAATTTCAATTTCATGCTCATCTAATGTGACCAGTGCTGCTGAGAAGAAGCCGATTCTAGCACTGATTCTTACTGTAGGTTCACACCCAGGGGCAAATTAGCCATAGACCTTCCAGGGAAATTTCCCGGTGGGCCGATGCCCAGGAGGCCGTCTGGACCCTCCTTATGGCCAGCCAGTGGAAGTTTTTGGGGATGTTTTTTGTGCTGCTGGCAGTATTTTGTGATGGACTGTGGTATTTTGCTCTGTTGGGGTGGTATAATGTGCCACAATATGGTATTGCTGGCCCTGCCTTCCATCAATTTGGACCCGACTACAAAACGGGGCCACTTTTAGTATTTTTTTGCAGGGCCATTTTAAGTTCCCAGTCCGCCCCTGTTCACACCTCCCACCTCCATTTAACTGATCCAGCAGGCTGTTCCGGCAGAGAACAGCCTGCCAGTACTTACCAGATCCGGCTGTTCACTGCTGGACCCCATAGACTATAATGGGATCCAACGGGCATCTGCCGCTTGAGATTTCTATAATTTTTAAAGATTTGCCAGAGGATTGTCCTACAGGGTTTATGTAGATCACGCAAGATCATTTGGAATTTATAACACTGTAAGGGTTGGATGCATGTGGCCAAAAACCACATCCACATGCGTTCATTTTTGCAGACAATGTTACAGTTCTGCTCACAAAACCAGTTGTTTTAATGACCACACAGCTTTATGGCTGATAACATGACCACTGTGGACCTGTACTGTGTCCCAAGCTCTGCTATTCCATATGTCAAGCTCCTGGTACTTGTTCTAGAATTTTTTGGTCGTTATTTTCAGCAATCAGTCCTCCCAATTGCCTTTTAGTCTGGTTCCCTGACTGCTCACCTTACCTACAGGCTAGCTAGGAGGCACCAGAGCACCTCAACCATAACCAAGCTTGGAAGAAAGGGGTGCCATAGGGGAAAAGTGGCATCTGGTTGGTTCATTCTCAGGTAACCTCACTGATCATGAGAGCAAGGGTCCCATGCCCTGCGTTTGAATGGTGCGGCAGTCAAGAATTTGCTTTGTTGTGCCATTCAAGGTCTATGTGACTGATTGAGATAGCCAGGTCCAGTGCTGGACAATCTCAGTCAGTCCTGTAGACTTTGAATGGAGCAGGAGCTCTTTTTTCTGTCAGGTTTACTACCAGGGGTGGATTGGCCATAGACGTTACAGGGAAAGTTCCCGGTGGGCCGGTGCCCAGGGGGCCTTCTGTGCCCTCCTCATGGTCGGTCAGTGGAAGTTTTTGGAGATGTATTTTGTGCTGCTGCCAGTATTTTGGGATGGACTGTGATATTTGGCTCTGTTGGGGTGGTATAATCTCCCACAATATGGTATTTATGGCCCTGCCTTCCATCAGTTTGGACCCGACTACAAAACGGGGCCACTTTTAGTATTTTTTCCAGGGCCACTTTAAGTTCCCAGTCCGCCCATGTTTACTACGAACAAATGTTCCATCGAACTTCGTATTGTAAAAGGATTTTTCTTCGTAGAATCTGCTACTAGATGAGACTATCTCCATAATTCGCCGATGTACAGACCTCATACAGTGACACATGGAGTGTCTATGAACATGATGTGCTGCTCTACCCCCAGGGGTACACCACCAATGAGGACAGGTGATGCGACCGCCTCAGGCAGCACCAGGTAGGGGCAGGAGTGGGGCAACAGAAGGGCAATAGTCAATGAGCACTTTCATTGTGGCAAATGGGTTAGGTTAAGAAATTGGCGGGGGGAGGGGGGGGGCGCCATTTCAGTTTTCGCCTCAGGCAGCAGAAAGGCTAGCTGCACCCCTGCCTACCTATAGACCCTTTCTGTATTCCGTTCTGGTTTCATTCACCTAGGGTCATGTACACAGTAGATCATATTTAATTTCTCATAAGCCCTGGATATTAACAGTCAGAAAGTCAGAAAGAAGGAGTTACAGAACAGTTATTAATGGTTATTCAAAAAAATTGCATAAACACATACAAAATACAGTAAAAAAGTGCCCCTAAAGTGCGTACAGAAATAATTTACATATGGAGCCATACATCATTTAAAGGGGACCTGTCATCAAGTTCATGCTGCCTGAACAAGGAGCAGTATAAGGTCCCGTCAGGGTACCTCATGACAGTGATCTACAAAATACTCTGATACCTTTGAAGGGTCACTGAGCTTTCACAAAGCTTCTGCTATGTCATAGAGACATATCAAAGGTTATGACTGGTGGAAGCATGAGTGCTGAGATCCTACAATGAGAAGGGGGAAGCGCTCTGGCATGGTAACGGTCATACAGATGTTGGATGTCCTCCTGTGGTCATTACAAGCTCCTTCATCTTGGATCAGTAGTTCAGATAAGGTGGCTGTTGGCTGCTGTACATGAGAGATCCGTCGTCCCATCCAGTCCAAGATGTTCTTGATGGGGCGGAGATCTGGTGATGGAGCTGGCCAGGGGAGCTTCTGGAGAACCTGACAGCATGTTGCGTAGCCTGAGCAGTGTGTGGGTGGAACATCACGTCTCCTGACTCAAAATAGGCAGTAGGACTGGTTCCACCATGTTCTGGACATACCGAAGGCTGGTCAGTTGTTCCTTTGTGCATACCAAACAGGAACAGCCATGGTAGCTAATGGAGCACCACACCATGACACCTGGTGTTGGTCCTGTGTGTCTCCACACTATGCATGATGGCAGTAGGTGCTCACCAGGTCTCCTGTGAATTTTGATGCAGTGATCAATGGCAAAGGATAGTGTCCAGTGCTAATGATAACTGTAGGAGGGCACTTACTGCCATCTTGCATAGTGCGGAGACACACAGGACCAACCAGTGTCAGACTGGGGTGCTTAGGGCCCACCAGTAAAAATTTATTTTGGGGGCCCACCGTACGTATAAATATTACCTGCTCACACAGCAGCAAGATGCTACCAGATGACTGAATATGGGGGGGGGTCCCTGCAGAAACTTTGATAAGGTAGGTCCCAGGGAGAAAAGGACACTGGTTGCTTTCCTCTATACCTAGAAGTCATCTCAGCTCTAATAGTGTCTATAATAATAAACTGGGGAGTTTCTTAATTAATATGTCGAGTATTTTTATATGAACATAGGCTGGTTGAGGTGCTGTACATGGAATATATGTATGTAGTGCAGAAAGTCTACTGTGTTATGTGCTACTTCTGCAGGGGGTGGGAGACTAGGGGCCCACCTTGCTCAGGGGCACACCGGGGGGATTCACATGTACCCCTGTGGGCCAGTCCGAACCTAAGGCCAACAAGATTAATGTGATCCTGCCTCACCATATACCATGCTGCAGAACCCACTATAAAGGGAGCACCACCTTGGTTGTGTCATCATTGACCAAGCACCACTAGCAGTTTACACGTTGTCAGTCTCAGCTCAATCACATCAAGTTTTCCAGGTCTTCATTTTTTTTTTCATTTTTCACTGCAATCATTTATATGTATATAGCACCAACATATTCAGCAGCGCCTTACAACTAGGAAAATAGCGATTTAACAGAGTAAAATGTAAAATGACAAATAAGTAAATCAAACAAAAAGGAGAGAGCTTCCTGCCCATAAGAGCTTACAATCTAGATGATGGTTCTGGAATCTTTTTACTGATGACCTATCCTCAGGAGAGGTCAGTAAAAAACACATCATGGCACAAAATATTTACGTACACTCAGATGTTTGAGGCGACAGTCAGCAGTCAATAGTTATAGTCTGAATTTTCCACTTACGCCTCTAACATGTTTCGACATGGCTTCTCTGTACATCAGTGTCTCAGTCCGCAAGGAATCTTAAAAGATGACTAATGTTCAAGGATTGTTTCTGCAGTAAAGGACTGCCGTGTTAATAGCACATTTGAAATACGTAGTTACCTTCCTAAGTGCATAAGTACCCAGAAGTGTCCCTAACACTTTGGAGAGGTCATTGCTATTTTATATACAGTACAGACCAAAAGATTGGACACACCTCCTCATTCAAAGAGTTTTCTGTATTTTCATGACTATGAAAATTGTAGATTCACACTGAAGGCATCAAAACTATGAATTAACACATGTGGAATTATATACTTAACAAAAAAGTGTGAAATAACTGAAAATATGTCTTATATTCTAGGTTCTTCAAAGTAGCCACCTTTTGCTTTGATTACTGCTTTGCACACTCTTGGCATTCTTTTGATGAGCTTCAAGAGGTAGTCACCTGAAATGGTTTTCACTTCACAGGTGTGCCCTGTCAGGTTTAATAAGTGGGATTTCTTGCCTTATAAATGGGGTTGGGACCATAAGTTGTGTTGGGCAGAAGTCAGGTGGATACACAGCTGATAATCCTACTGAATAGACTGTTAGAGTTTGTATTATGGCAAGAAAAAAGCAGCTAAGTAAAGGAAAACGAGTGGCCATCATTACTTTAAGAAATGAAGGTCAGTCAGTCCGAAAAATTGGGAAAACTTTGAAAGTATCCCCAAGTGCAGTCTCAAAAGCCATCAAGCGCTACAAGGAAACTGGCTGACATGAGGACCGCCCCAGGAAAGGAAGACCAAGAGTCACCTCTGCTGCGGAGGATAAGTTCATCCGAGTCACCAGCCTCAGAAATCGCAGGTTAACAGCAGCTCAGATTAGAGACCAGGTCAATGCCACACAGAGTTCTAGCAGCACACACATCTCTACAACAACTGTTAAGAGGAGACTGTGTGCAGCAGGCCTTCATGGTAAAATAGCTGCTAGGAAACCTCTGCTAAGGACAGGCAACAAGCAGAAGAGACTTGTTTGGGCTATAGAACACAAGGAATGGACATTAGACCAGTGGAAATCTGTGCTTTGGTCTGATGAGTCCAAATTTGAGATCTTTGGTTCCAACCACCGTGTCTTTGTGCGGCGCAGAAAAGGTGAACGGATGGACTCTACATGCCTGGTTCCCACCGTGAAGCATGGAGGAGGAGGTGTGATGGTGTGGGGGTGCTTTGCTGGTGACACTGTTGGGGATTTATTCAAAATTGAAGGCATACTGAACCAGCATGGCTACCACAGCATCTTGCAGTGGCATGCTATTCCATCTGGTTTGCGTTTAGTTGGACCATCATTTATTTATCAACAGGACAATGACCCCAAACACACCTCCAGGCTGTGTAAGGGCTATTTGACCAAGAAGGAGAGTGATGGGGTGCTACGCCAGATGACCTGGCCTCCACAGTCACCAGACCTGAACCCAATCGAGATGGTTTGGGGTGAGCTGGACCGCAGAGTGCTAAGCATTTCTGGGAACTCCTTCAAGACTGTTGGAATACCATTTCAGGTGACTACCTCTTGAAGCTCATCAAGAGAATGCCAAGAGTGTGCAAAGAAGTAATCAAAGCAAAAGGTGGCTACTTTGAAGAACCTAGAATATAAGACATATTTTCAGTTGTTTCACACTTTTTTGTTAAGTATATAATTCCACATGTGTTAATTCATAGTTTTGATGCCTTCAGTGTGAATCTACAATTTTCATAGTGATGAAAATACAGAAAACTCTTTGAATGAGAAGGTGTGTCCAAACTTTTGGTCTGTACTGTACAGGGGTGCACCACCAATGAGGCCAGGTGAGGCAATCGCCTCAGGCAGCACCAGGTAGGGGCAAGAGGGGGGCAGCGGAAGGGCCATGGACAATGAACGCTTTCATTGTGGCAAAAGGGTTTTAGGTTAAGAAATTGGCATGGGTGGGGGCGTCATTTCAGTTTTCACTTCAGGCAGCAGAAAGGCTAGGTGCACCCCTGCCTACCTATAGACCCTTTCTGTATTCCTTTCTGGTTTCATTCACCTAGGGTCATGTACACAGTAGACCATATTTAATTTCTCATAAGCCTTGGACTAATGACCATAAACAGAGTCAGAAAGAAGGAGTTACTTAATCTCTTTTTCTGGCTTTCTTTCTCGACAGAGGAGACTGGTTTAGCAGGAAGATGGCGAGGCTTCATGAGAAAGGGCTGTCTCCTGAGTTCCACCAAAATTGTGCCACATTTCAGAGTAAGCCAACCAAGAGTTGGCATAGAGTTAGGTAAGATTGTCTATCCCTGCACCACATTTATCATCCACCCGGAGCCTCTGTGATAAATCTGGTGCAGGTCTAGACAGCCGGTCTAAGCTTATGCCTCTAGGATTAGTAAATGTGGGCCTCTGTATATAAGGGAGAATACCTCTGCAATATCCAGTGGAGCATGGCACACAATTAGAAACTAAAAAGGTACATTAAGGGCTCACAAATATTTGGCTAACATTTATCTAATATGAACATTCAGCTTAAAGAGGTTGTCTGTTTTTTTACTATTGATGACCTATCCTCAGGATAGGTCATCAATATCAAAACAGCGGGGTCCAACTCCCAGCACCCCCCGCTGATCAGCTGTTTGAAGAGAACTCGGTGCTCATACGAGCACTGCTTGCCGCAGCAATTGCAGTGGTGAGTAGGTGTAATTACAAATATGGCATTCCCATTCACTTCTATGGGATGGCTCCTTCTTATTGACTTGAATAGACAAAGCCGTCCCATAGAAGTAAATGGGGACGCCATACTTGTAATAACACCTGCTCACAACTGTAATTGTTGTGGCGAGCAGGCAAACCAAGCAGAGAAGGCAGTGATTGTATGAGCACTACCTTCTCTTCAAACATCTGATCGGGGGGGTGCCAGGAGTCAGACCCCTGCCGATCTGATATTGATGACCGCCCTGTTCCCATCTTTTAGTCCCTGCACTGTTTACATCTGGCTGGCCATGGGTTTAGTCACGTGAACCACTCCAGCCAATGACTGGCTTCAGTGGTGACATGCTGCTTGTGGCCACATCACCACATGACAATGCCTGTGTACTGCCGATAGAAAACAGTGTGGGGACCGGAAGATGGAGAAAGAGCGGAGGACTGGAGCAGCATAAAGCAGGTAAATATGACTCTTCTGCTTGGGAGCAGGGTGCGCCTACTTTCTTAAAAATCTTAATTACCGTAAAAAACCTTAAGACCCTTGAGGAATGTCCCATCAAAGAAAGTATTGTCCATTTACAAGTATTTTTTCCTCACTTCTGGAGGTAATGTTCCTAAGACATGCTCTTCCACATCAAGCCCTCCTTTCTTCAGCTGTAAACAATTTCTGATCTCCTGTGGCAATTCAGTCAAGTTATTGCCCATAAGATCCAAGTTGGACAGGAGGGGTAGCTTTTCAATCTCAGAAGGAAGACTAGAAAGTTTGTTAGAACCAACGTGGAGGGACCTGAGTCTAGAGCAACGGAACAGCTCCCGTGGTAGGGAGGAAATTTGGTTAGATATGATTGCCAGTGTTTCCAGACGTGTTAAGTGACCAACTTCAGGGGGGATAAATCTAATGCGATTATAGCTCACATCTAAGTGTCTTAGCCTAACAAGATTAAAAAGAGAAAGTGGCAAATTCTCCAGGTTGTTGTGAGAAATGGAAAGCTCTTCCAAGTTCCGAAGAAGCTCAATAGATGCTGGAAGGCGGCAGATTGCATTGTGGGATAATCTTAAAATGTTAAGGCTTCGAAGACGCTGAAGGGTTCCCAGTTCGTCAACATATTGCAGGCGGTTGGATGTTAAATCAATACATTGCAAACTTGTTAGGCCAAGAAGTGCACCAGGAATCCTTGAGAGCTTGCAGTGGCAAAGTTGAAGCACCATCAAGTGGTTCATGCGTTTCAATTGACCAAGTGACCTGAGCTCAGTGTCTCCATTCTGTATGCTCAATTTTGACAGTTGCCAAGCCACATCCAGCACTGCTGAAGGTAACTGAGAAAAATTACTTGTCAGAGAAAGTGACTTAAGCGCAGACAATCCTCGCAGAGAATGTAGACGAATGGACTTGTTGTTGGAGCAATTTAGGTTGCCAGAAAGATGCAGCTGACTTAAGTTCTTCAAAGAGTACATCCAAGATGGAAGTTCTTCCATGTCTGTGAACCTAATGTGAAGAACTTGTAATCGTTCCCGAATGAAAGCGAATGCATCAGGGTCCATTTTCACTGAACAGTGACTGATGTGGAGCTCCGAGAGAGACTTAAGTTGAGACACTGCTCCTACAACCTTTGCTGAGGAGATCAACTCTAGTTTGAGAACCTCAATCTCACACAATTCATAAACATCTTTTGGTATGACAGGGATCATTGACAGTTGCAGCTCAACGCGTCCATTGGTGTCCCTGTTGATCATCTGTCTCAGTTTTTCTGCTGGCCACTCGGAATTAAGTGCTAGCTCTCGGAGCCTCCCTTCACTTACAGCTGAGAGAAACACAGAAAATCTCCTTGAATACAACGTGTCATAGCGGTCTACCATGTGTAACATGAAGGCAAAATCATTTTTCACATCAGGGATATCGCTAAAGCCAGGTCCTTCACTATTTTTGTCAAAAGAGTACACCTTGAGTGAACTAGTAAATAACCAAAACAGTGCATAAGCAGACAGGAAAGCATAGACGCAAACAAGCACAATATAGGTCAGCAGAAGTTTTTCTAGTATGAAGGCCAAGTTATGTGTGCACGTAAACATGGAATATCCCATGAGATTCTTTATACCTGGTCTACAGATATGGTGGAAGCTAAATGAACCTACCAAACTGAGTGAGTACCCAAGGATTATAGTGACTTTGACCACTTTGAAAATGGTCTGACTAAGATAAACTCTATATACAACATCTGAGTCCTCAGCATGAGCTCGGAAATGACGTATCTTCTCAAATAAAGCCTTAGCTTGCTGTTCCTCCTTTTTGTCCAAGATTGCAGGCAACGAGAGTGGTGCAAATGAAAATCGAACTTCATTTAGCAGTGGTGTCCTGGAGGAGATGTCCATGGAGCGCGAGCTGCTGGACTTTTGACGGCTATGTTCTGGAGGTGGCTGGTCACTGGTTTCTTCAAGTGCTTTAGTGGTCCACTGAGATTCAAAACATTTGCCCAGAATGGAAAGGAAAAGTTCAACCTTAGAAGATGTTTTAGGATACTTGAACCAGAAATTGCTGCTCACCAGTAACATCAAAGTGTTGATAAGGGCCAAGTAAGGAAAATATTTGGACTGCCAAGGTACGACTTTGTGGTAACAAACGACACTCACATACCTATATTGCTGGTAGTCTAAATTAGTTAGATGACCAATGTCTCTTGGCACAGTTGGAGTAGGTTGTGTAGTCATGCCGACATCACTTGACATGTTCTTGCTAAGCTTTGAGGTCTTTGGCATACAGACAACATTGTCCATGGTGATGAGGAGTGTCGCAGAGAAGAAAGATGTCATAAGCATGATTATAAGTAGATAGTCCATGAGAACATCCCACCAAGGTTTCATAGCCTTGAAATGGGCCTGGGTCTCGGCCAGCGATGCAGCCTCGCTTACTGTGAGCATACCTGAAATTGAGGAAAAAGCAAGAAAATATTCAAAACATGAAGTCTGTTTTTTTGTTGTTTTTTTTTGAGTGTTAAGACTGGTTCGCTTTAACTGTCCATGATTTTTTTTTATTGGTGTGACAGGTGGAATTTGTAAGCCATGGCTGCAATATTACATAGCAGTTCTACTCAATACACCGTTCTGTTTTGGGTTCTAATGCTGTTTGTGGAGCCATTTTTAACATACATGTTTACCACAGCAATCTGTGTTGGTCCCATGTTCATATGTGGAGAAAAATTATGTTTTTATATATATATATGCAAATGAGCCTCTAGGAGCAACAGGGGTGTTGCTGTTACACTTAAAGGCTCTGCTCTCTCTGCCACTACCATGACCTCTGCACTTTGATTGACAGGTCTAGGCAGAGAAAACATTATCACACCTGGCCCTGTCAAAGTGGAGAGGAGAGCGGAGCCCCAGTGGCTCCTAGAGGCTCATTTGCATATAATAAAACATCATTTTTCTCAGTAATGTGAGCACATATGAAGATGGGACCAACACAGATGTCTTCAGCTGCCAAGCGCACATGTAACAGGTCAGCCAGTGTCATAGGTACCAATCTGCTGACAGATGTCCTTTAAGTCAGGCTTTGGTTTGTACAGATCTGCTGACAGACAACTGATTGGTGGGGGTCCGACCACTGTGACCCCCATCAATTCCGAGGGATCGTGATTCCTTGCTGCCACATTCATTACCATTATACAACAAAAGCTATGAATGCTCATTCTCCACGTTCCTCCTAAATAATATACTGCCCACCAATAGAGCAGAATATGTCGGGCAGAAAGTCTCAACATCTAGAATGACTTTGTAATTTACTGCAGACAATAGAAGACCATAGCACTTTGACGTCCTCAATGAAACTGTAGTTAATTCACCAACTGAATGTGACGTTTCGACCACATGTTGTTCGAAACGTCACATTCAGTTGGTGAATAAGCTATAGTTGCATTGAGAACGTCAGAGTGCTGCGGTCTTCTTCTATTGTCTGGATTCAATGGTGGGGTTCTACAGGCTGGAACTCAACACCGCTGGCACCACCACTAATTGGACTTTTGCTTCCGTAAGTTCTGCTACAATCTTTTCAATAGTGTATTGATTTGTAATTTACTGGAAAGAGTTAAATTATGCATGCTTTGATATTGTAGATTTTTTAAAGCATCGTATAATGGCAATGAACTACCTGTAGGTGGCAGAATGGACTTCAGTGGGTTGCATATTAGAAATTAAGGTGGTGGGCTATCCTATCCTGGAGTAATCTTAAAGTGTAACTGTCATATTTTTTTTTTTATTTGTGTAATCAATATGGACAGTGATGCTGACCATTTTTGTAATATACTTTAATTATTGAAATTGTACATTTCTACTAGAAAAATAGCTGTAAAGTGGCCCATTTTGAGCCTTAGCAACGCTCCTCTGTCTTCTGTTTACATAACTGAGTAGACTTGCTCCACACTGACAGTGTTATGTAAACAGAAGACAGAAGGATGTTGCTAAAGCTCAAAATGGGCCACTTTACAGCTATTTTTCTAGTAGAAATGTAGAATTTCAATAATTAAAGTATATTACATAAATCGTCAGTATCACTGCCCCTACACATTACACAAAAAATATGACAGTTACACTTTAAATGGACTTCAATGTGGTAAACACAGTCGGTCCATGGTTTTGTCATAGATTATAATTAGAGATGAGCGAACGTGCTTGTAACAAGCACTGTAGCGCTCGGCTCCCCTGCGCTCTCATGGGCACAGGCATCCGCTTCTGTCGGGTGAGGAGGACCTATGTGCCCACCATAGGAGAAAACTACCAGAGTCGGACTGGGATACCTAGGGCCCTCCAGTAAAATTTATTTTGGGGGCCCACCGTACGGATACATTCAAATATAATAATCTATTAAGTTTTTATATGAACATCGGCTGGTTGAGGTGCTGTACATTGGATATATGTATGTAGTGCAGTAAGTCTACTGTGTTATGTGCCACTTGTGCAGGGGGTGGGACACTAAGGGCCCACCTTGCTTAGGGGCCCACCAGGGGATTCCCCTGTACCCCTGTCAGCCAGTCCAAGCCTGAAAACTACCCTGCCAATGTTAACGTCTGACTCTTTGAAAGACCTTGCAAAGTGACTTGGGATAAGCCAAATCAGAAACATATCCATGGCTCAGGCAGACGACCTTATCTATTTTGTGGTCTGCAAAACACGGATCCGCAAAAAAAAAAAAAAAAAAACAGATGACATCCATTTTTTTTTTTTTTGCAGATCATTGTAACAATGCCTGTCCGTGTCTAAAAATGGGAAATAATAAGACATGTTCAATTTTTGTGCGGAACAGACTTGCAGACTTTGTAGCCCCATTGAGATCATTGGTTCTGCATACGGGCAGTAAAAAAATTAAAAATAAAAAAACTGAACAGCTGCGGACAAAAAAAATATGTGCATGTGCATGAGTGCAGGAAACTTGCATCAGTGCAAAGCAGGGTACTGGTTGGCTAAATAAGAGGCCATTGACGTAGGTCTGGTTTTTCTAAGTATCTGCCAATAGGTGGTACCAAACAGGCAGCTTTTTTCATGGATGAAAGCTAATTTACATACCCCTTTTCCCAGGAAGCTTTGTCTGGCCTATAAGAGTCCCTATGGTCTCCACATGAAGAAACAGTATCACCCCAGACTTATCAAAGAATGTAATAATTAGCATCACTAGACATTAGTCCTATATGTATTATTGTGCCCCCACATAAAGAAGCCCCTTAAAGGGGTATTCCCATCTCACAAATGTAGTTTGTATAGTTAGATATAGCCATACCAATATTATTACTAATAGAATGTATTTATATAAAATGTACTGTTTAGAAGATTTTCCTATTTGTATATCCATTGTCCCACACACATCAGTCAGGCTGTTGCCCCTGGTTACGACCACTGTGGCCATGTAGTAGTGGTGGCCGGCTTGCTCCTTTTCAAACCCGCTCTGAGGTAACTGTTGTATTGTGAACACACATTACATGACCATGTGGAAACACATCTTAGGGTATTTTCACATCTGCGTTTTGGACGTTACCAGTCCAAAACGCAATGGTCAGGATCCGTCCAAAACGCAGACTTTATAAACGGATCCTGCTCCATAGAGATGAATTGATCTTGGAACGCCGTTTCTCTGCGTTTTGGAAGCACAGGCAAAAATGCTACAACCCTAAGATGTGTCTCCGCATGCTCATGCAATGTGTGTTCACAATATAGCAGTTATCTCAGAGCGGGTTTGAACAAGAACAAGCCGGCCACCACTACTACATGGCTGCGGTGGTCGTAACCAGGGGCAACGGCCTGACTGATGTGTGTGGGACAATGCCTATACAAATAGGAAAATCTTCTCATTTTATATAAATACATTCTATTAGTAATAATATTGGTATGGCTATATCTAACTATACAAACTACATTTGTGAGATGGGAATACCCCTTTAAGCCCCTTTACCTGTCAAGTGCTACCTGGCTTCTTCCACTTGGGTTTCCTCTGCTATGTTTAGCATTGGCATTCAGGTGTATCCTGCTGAACTCTACCAGCTCTGCAGGTATTCTTACCTGATTGTAGTCTTGTTGAAATTATAGTCCTTACCTCTGCGGGCGAGCATTTTTAAACCAGGAAGCTGTAGCAGATTCTTTCTCAATCTAGGACAAGCCTCAACGTAGGTCTTGTGAACTCTGTCCTTTATCTTTAGAAGATCCAAAAGTTTGTTCCCCGGCTTCTTTCCCAAGGCTAATAGTTCTGTCAGGCAGACACTTTCACTCTACGGCCACTTTCCACGCGTTCCTCTCCGCAGCTATATCTGAGAGACGTCGGCCTCACCCACACAAATGTTTGGTTGGTTTAAACATGAGTCAATCATGCATAACTTGGCTTTCAAAACCTGTGTACACATCTTTCTGGTTCTTAAAAGATTTGCATTTATTAGCTTTACACTGGTGACTGATGTTACTATCACTGTTTCAGATTGTCTACAAATGGCAGACAAGCTTTGGAAATTCAAAGGTCATCTTCCTCTAAAAACAATATAAACTATATGGCTAGTATTACAGTCTCTACTAGGGAGCGTTCCCAGATACAGGTATATAGATATAAAAAAAAAGCTAGAAAACAACTCAAGGGCTTGTACTGGGTTTCCTTTTATTATAGAGTTGCACATATCTATTCACATTTTGTTGACTTATAATTGACCTCCATCTAAGGGATCAGTTCCAGAACATGTCGTAAAACTTTTAAAAGACTATAATTATTGGGCTGGAAAATTTTAATATTTCAGCAGACAAAAATAGGGTTTAACCGGTTTGCCATTTAATAATGGTTGTCAACTTATTTGACAAGGGTGACCTGAGGAAATGTAACCATAAGGTTATTGGGTTATTGCCAGGTCTCTTATTCTTCTGCCCAGTCAAGATGCAAAAAAAAACAAAAAACCAAAGGATGAAAATTGGGATGGGTTGCACTTGGTAAGATTCTTTCATGGCTTGACCTAGTTTTTTTCCAAACAATTTGTGAAAATTGTTTTCAATCCAAACAACACCGTGAAGCCCTTATAGTTGTTATATATCCCAAGGACAGTTCTTTGACGTTTTAAACAAAGTAGATGCCAACACCTGAATACCTAAAATACTGTTCTGTTAAATTGGCAAACTAAGCTGGAATAAAGGTGGAGAGGTGCGACTTTTGGTGTCTTCTACTTACAATGCTGTTCTAACATCTCTTCCAAGGCAGTTTAAAGGGGTTTTCCGGGATTTAACTACTGATTTCCAATCCTCAGGATAGGTCATCAGTATCTAGTCGGTGGGGGTCTGACACCCGAGACCCCGACAGATCAGCTGTTTGGGAAGATACCGGAGCTCATGTGAGCGCCGGTACCTTCTCCCTGCTCACGAAGCACAGCGCCGTACATTGTACAGTGGTTGTGCTTTGTATAGCGCTCAGCTACTAGGCCACGTGACTGATGAACGTGACGTCACTGGCCTAGAAAAAGCTGAGAGAAGAGAAGACTACAGCGCTCACGGGAGCGCCGGTGCCTTCTAAAACAGCTGATCAGCGGGGGTCCCAGGTGTTGGACCCCCAACGATCAGATACTGATGACCTATCCTGAGGATAGGATCAGTAGTAAAATCCCGGAAAACCCCTTTAATCGCACCTAATAGCTGCAGTCATGCAAATGCAATCAACATCTTAACTCCATGATTGAAGCACAAGTCACCACTATTTAATGGATATTTTTTGTACAAGTCATTCTATTTAAGAAAGCCAGTCCGATGAAATGTTGATAAGAAAAAAATATATATATACAAGTCCAGTTGCTACTATACCCGTCATTTTTACACTGTAGGGATCTGAAACACATCATGCATTGTGTTACCATTTACACTCATAATTGGAAACTGTCCAGTCGAGTCCTTGAGCAGCCTCGTTTACAGATGCCTTTTTTTCCTGATCCAGTGTCTTAGATATCTTATAGATTGAGCCATTGAGATCCATCCATGTTCCTTCTAAGATGCTGAAAGTTGTACTAAAATAACGTTTCGTATATGCTTGCTTGAAGAGAATAGTTTTTTTATATTATATTTGAAATCTCAAAAAAGGAGCTTTGAAAGATCGGTGGTAGGGAATTCAAGGGAAGAGGCAGTGGCGTAACTACAACTGACTGGGCCCCACAGCTAATTTTTGATCGGGCCCCCACCCCCCAGCAACTTCTTTGCCAGCCCCAACTCATATGCAACCCCTACTCCTGTGTCTAATCAAGATTGAACTCTAAGACAAGCCGCTCCTCCTACAGTGTCATATGTATATAATATCATTGTATAATACTGTTGTGGGGCCCCTGACAATAAATTCTTTTAGTCTTCCTCCTTATGGGGGCCCTTTGTGGGTCTGGGCCCCAAAGCAGTCGCTTCCCCTGCTTCCCCTATTGCTACGCCCCTGGGAAGAGGAGAAGCACAGGGGAAGATCCAGAGGTTCAGACGAAAGTCATGTGAGGAGCACAGGTGGTATATCTGTCACACTGTTAGTCCTCCCCTCCCTCCCAGTACTAAGGTGGCTGAAAGATGATGGATTCACATTTCATATGGTTGTTGCCATTTCTCCACATTCCCTTTACAGTGTTGTCTCTGAGGAAGGTCCTTAATTATGGGACGAAACATCACGTTTTGGATTGATAAATGAGTGTTCTTCAGACAAAGGAAATTTATGGGCATAGTTCCTTTTCCGGTATGTGGAACATGAAGACATGAATGACAATATTTATAGACAGTCTGTGTAGCAAAGAAGAACAGGACTATTGTAGACAGATGGGACTTCTCGTGAGTCTTCATCCCGTCTACATGCCTGATCGTTCTTTTCCCTATCATCATCTGTGAGGACACAGGAGACACTGTCATATACATCTGATAGTTCAGCTGACGTTAACCTTCACAGCCAGATCATCTGCACCAAAAACAGGATCCAATCCTGTCTGGAGAAAGCAAGGAGACATATAACAAAGGTCCCTCCCTTGCTTGGATCTAGTCCTGTTTTGGCACAAAAAAATGGGTGTTAATATCCAAGCCATGAGGGAAGCTCAAAGGCCACATAGGAAGACACCAGTATTATCAATGACACATAGGGGGGACATTTTTTAAATCTGGTAGGCCAGTTTTCTAGTGCTAAAATGTCACAAGTGCAGGAACATGTGGATTTTTGCTCAAAATTGCTCCTTTGTATATATTAAAGTATAAATGAAGTTTTAATATATGTAAATGAGCCTCTAGGAGCAAAGGGGGTGTTACTGTTACACCAAGAGGCCCAGCTTTCTCTGTATCTGCTGCATCCTCTGCACTTTGATTGATAGGACCAGGCAGTGTAGGCATCATCATATCTGGCCCGTCAATCAAAGTGGAGAAGACGCGGCCATTGTAGAAAGAACAGAGCCTCTAGGTGTAATGGTAACACCCCCGTTGCTACTAGATGCTCATTTGCATATATTAAAACATCATTTTCTCAGTAATGCGGACACATATGAACATGGGACCAACACAGATGTCTTCAGCTGCCAAGTGCACATGTAACAGGTCAGCCAGTGTCATAGGTACAAAACTGCTGACAGATGTCCTTTAAAACAGACAAAAAACACAGCAGATGATAAATTCCCTAAATTCCCCCAAGTAAATACAGATGCAGCAGAGCTGTTTTTGTCATTTAGCTCAACAGCTGGTGGTATCACATGGACTGTCTACAACTTTCCATAGGACTGCAGGAACATATACTGAATTATTGTAACTCATCACAACGCAAACCCAAAGAGTTAACTGACAAAGTCGGCCCTGCTATATCAGTAAATTCCGTAATACACGTTATGTAAACTGTCACATCCTTAAAGCAATTGTCTCACTTCAGCAAATAGCATTTATCGTGTATAGAAAGTTACTAAAGGCACTTTCTAATGTATTGTGATTGTCCATATTGCTTTCTTTCCTGGCTGGATTCATTTTTCCATCTTGTTTCCATGGTTACGTCCACCCTGCAATTCATCAGTGGTGGTCGTGTTTGCACACTACAGGAAAAAGCGCCAGTCTCGCTGGTGGCCGGGACCGTGGGAGCGCACATAGGCTGGTGCTTTTTCCTATAGTGTGCACCACTGATTGTAGGGGGGTAGTAGCCATGGAAATGAGCAGTGTATAATGTGATGGAAAAATGAATCCAGCCAGCAAAGGAAGCAATATGGACAATCACAATACATTAGTAAGTGCCTTGTATTAACTTTCTCTACATAATAAATGCTATTTGCTGAAGTGAGACAACCCCTTTAACTAGAAATTCCAGTTTTAATCAGTACACTTCTGAATTGGTTCTGAATCTGAGATTATGGAAATCTGTCCACACAGGCATATCAGTAAGCACAGCAGCCCAGTGACGTGTTCTAGGATAACAGAAATAATTTAATTATACAGATGGAGAAAATCCCACTAATTATGTACATTTGTGCATATAAACCTGTCCCAATGTTTTATTATGGCAGTTCACAGTTGTTACCACTAGATGTCACTCTACTCACATTGGTCACCAGTCTGTGGCTGCCTCTCCCTTTTAGATTGTATATGTGACTGATTCGTGACTCATTTAGTCCAGGCCGTAATTACAGACGCCACTTTCCCCAATTACAGAGGCGTGGCTGTGTCCTCCCTAATATCTCTGCCACATGCACACAAGAATGCAGGAGCAAAGGCCTGCTTTTCCCTTTCATTTATATAAACCGCAGAGTCACTATTGGTGGCAGTTATATGCATAGTAACTCCTATAGAGCTGCCTATAACAGTCATGGATCCAGTAGAACCACATTGAGAGACCTGGGACTACAAGTTATAAAGCTAGTAATTGGCCTTGGGGTAAATTCACACACTGCAGATTTGCCGCTGCAAATCAGTTCTATTCATCTGAATGGGGTTGTTTTGGCGGGAAGCACATGGATTAGGACTAACATCCAGGGGCGGATTGGCCATAGACCTTACAGGGAAATTTCCCGGTGGGCCGATGCCCAGAGGGCCGCCTGAGCCCTCCTCACGGCTGGCAAGTGAAAGTATTTGGGGATGTATTTTGTGCTGCTGGCAGTATTTTGTGATGGACTGTGGTATTTGGCTCTGTTAGGGTAGTATAATGTGCCACAATATGTTATTACTGGCCCTGCCTTCCATCAATTTGAACCAGACTACAAAACGGGGCCACTTTTAGTATATTTTCCAGGACCACTTTAAGTTCCCAGTCTGCCCCTGCTAACATCTGTATGTTAGAAGTCAACGGTGCCTCTGTTTTTCTGCATGGACCCTTGGAGATACTCAGGGCATGCACTACTTTTGTCCTCGTCTCATGGAATATGGACCTAGAGACTACGGAAGAAGAGAATTGTCTCCAGCAGTCACCAGGTCTATGTCCTACAGCAGGGGTGGGGAACCTTTTTGCTGCCGAGGGCCATTTGGATAATTGTAACATCGTTCACAGGCCATACAAATTTCTCAACGTAAAAATTTGACTGCTATATTTGGTCTAACATTTAATTGACTTAGTAAATTACATAAATTGTAGTTCAACTAAAAAAAATCTAGCGTGCTGTATTTTTGCAGCACAAAATGGTGTCTGCGCTATTTAACAAATAGTACAGGTGCCATTTTGACCACATATAGCAGTCTAATTGTTAAGTTCAGAATGTTTATTATTTAGTTCTTTATTTGGCTTTAATGACAGCCAAGCTAAACCCAGAGGGGTCCAGAGAGGGGTTCACCCAGCTTCCACCCTCCCTGCCACTGTCCATGCCTCTTCCTTTGCAACTGTCCCTGCCTATGACCCTCAGCCTCAGATCTGCCCCCACCTCCATCAGCCTCCTATCAGACCTCCCAGCCTACATCAGAATCCCATCAGACCTACCAGCCTCAGATCAGACCCTCCCTAGCCTCTGATCAGACCCCCATCAGACTCCCCAGCCTCAGATCAGATCCCCATCAGAATCCCCAGCCTCAGATCAGATCCCCATCAGAATCCCCAGCCTCAGATCAGGTCCCCATCAGAATCCCCAGCCTCAGATTAGACCCCCAGCCTCGGATCAGACCCTCCCTAGCCTCAGATCAGACCCTCATCAGACCCTTCCCCGTCCTCAGATTAGACCCTCTTCAGACCCTCCCCAGCCTCAGATCAGTCCCCCATCAGACTTCCTAGCCTCAGATCAGACCCCCATCAGAATCCCCAGCCTCAGATCAGACCCCCATCAGAATCCCCAGCCTCAGATCAGACCCTCCCTAGCCTCAGATCAGACCCTCATCAGACCCTTCCCCGTCCTCAGATTAGACCCTCTTCAGACCCTCCCCAGCCTCAGATCAGTCCCCCATCAGACTTCCTAGCCTCAGATCAGATCCCCATCAGAATCCCCAGCCTCAGATCAGACCCTCCCTAGCCTCAGATCAGACTCCCATCAGACCTCCCAGCCTCAGATCAGGCCCACATCAGACCATCCTTAACCTCAGATCAGCCCCCAGCAGAACCCCCAGCCTCAGATCAGACCCTCCCCACCCTCCATTATCCTCAGATCAGCCCCTATCAGACCCCCCAGCATCCAATCAGACCTCAGCTCAGACGTTTAAAAAAATAATAAATAAACTTACCTCTCCAGCTCCGGACGGCACTGCCACTCGGCAGACTCACTTACCCTCCCTGGTCTTCTTCCTGTACTGTGACCTGACAGCGCACAGCGTCACGCGTCTATGTGCGCTACATCCTGACACTGTACATGTCAGTACACAGAGCGGGGCCGGAAGAAGACCAGGGAAGGTGAGTACAGCCAGCGCAGTGCTGTTCTCATCTTTCTGTGCCTCCCATGTGCTAATGACATTAGCATTTTCAGCACTGGCAGGGGGCCACATGAGATGATCCAAAGGGCCGTATGTGGCCCGAGGGCTGGAGGTTCCACACCCCGGTCCTACATGGACGTCACTCTGTCCAGAATACTTGATTTTTTATATGTATATCTGAACCAGGGCTTACTGCAGACGCCATTCAGATGAACAAGAGTTATAGAAGTGTCCGCAAAAAAACTGACCAGAAACTGTAATCTTCTTCGTTTAGCATTGCAGACATTTAGCATTCTTGCGGTCAGTCTTTGAATTAGTAGCTCTTCCATGAGATGTAAATGGTTTGTATGACATTTTCCTGGAGCTTACAGTGAAGCTAGTTGCACCAGAGCTCGGTAAGATGGAGATTTGATGGTTGTGCCAATAAGTCATCCATCTGTCTGTATTTCCGGCCAATAATTGTTGCTGAGCTCAGGAACCCTTTAAATGTTCACATTTCTGTCCGTTAAAGAAGCACTCCAACAAAAATGTTTATTCTGTGACCTGTTAGAAAGGCACTTGATGTAAACTGTAGTGAATGTAATCTTCTTACCAGTTACTGTATTTGTGAGTTAGAACCTCCCTTCTGCTCCTCAGCTGTGTCATGTGACCAGCACTCTGACTTCCAAGTGAAACAGGACAGGAAGTCAGTTACTTCTCTATTCATTCCTATGAGACTGACACAGGAATACATAGAGAAACTGACTTCCTGTCCACACATAAGATTCTGGAAAGTCTGAGTGCTGGTCACATGACACAGCTGATGATCAGAAGTGAGAGGATAACTCGCAAATACAGTCACTGGTAAGAAAGTTACCTTTTTGCACCTAACAGGTCAAAAAATGGATTTTTTTGTGGGAGTGCTTCTTTAATGATTGCTGGTGGACAATACAGAATGCCAATCAGCGCTCGTTAGGTCCATGGGGATGAACAACTGCTAATACAGTCACTCATCCATCCATATAGAGTTGTCATTGGATGGTGCATATTCCAGCTTACATAGGCTCCTCATTTCCTACATGTCACCTATATTCTTCTCATAAATGGTCACTAACTTTTCACACAACTTTGCATAAATCAATAGTACAAGTGACCACAAGAAACTTTGTAATATGCTTTATCATTGAGAAATGTCTAGTTCTACTGTTATCAGCTGTTTTTTTAAACTCGCAGTTTGTTAAAAGTCGGTGACACTTTAAGGCCTCCCACAAGAACGCTACGGATAGGCTTGGGATGCGTTCAGTGAAACTCGCACCATTTCGCAAGCAAATTCATTCAGTTTTGTCTGCAATTGCGTTCAGTATTTCCGTTTTTTCTGCGCAGGTGCAATCAGTTTTGATGCGTTTTTCACTGACGTGATAAAAATCTGAATATTTACAAACATCTCTTAGCAACCATCAGTGAAAAACGCACTGTATCTGCAATTGCTTCAGGATGCAATGCGTTTTTCACTGAAGCCCCATTCACTTCTATGGGACCAGGGCTGCTTGAAAAACACAGAATATAGAACATGCTGTGATTTTCACACAACGCAGAACTGATGTGTGAAAGAAAAACGCTCATGTACACAGACCCATTGAAATGAATGGGTCAGGATTTAGTGCGCCTGCGTGGAAAACTTGCTTGTGTGAAAGGGACCTAAGGGTATATGCACACAGCATTGTGGTTTATGTAGATTTTACGTACGGATTTTCATGTGGTTTTCACTGCTTTTTCACACAAATTCCCCACCAGATTTTGATGCAATTTGCCCCAGATCTCACTGTTTGCATTGCCAAAGTTGAAACCTGTACAAACAATTGACATACAGCAAATTGCAAAATCTGCACCTCTGGTCGATTTTCGTGCGGAACATTTCTGCACCGTGAACTTGAGATTCTCTTCTACTTAGCTGGTACTATATTACGCTGCACATTTTCCATGCACAGATTTTTGTGTTATACGCACCGTGTGCATATCCCCTTTAGGTTTCCTGCACACAATCGCATTTCTCATCCATACGTTATCTGCATTTTTTGCGGGATAGCACACCAACCCATTCATTTCTATGGGGTCTTGCACACATCTGTACTTTCTACGGATCCATGTGGCCACAAATTATAGAACATATCCTATTCCTGTCCGAATTGCAGATGAGAATAGTCCTTTCTATGGATGGAGTGAGTTAAATACAGAATGCACACGGAAGATATCTGTATATTGCAGACCGATATACGGAGGCGGCTGTGTGCATGAAGCCTTAAACCAAACACCTTAGACTTGGACCAAATGCTAGTGCTACAGTTTCGCACATCCTTAAAGGAAATGGGTCACCAAAGATGTTATCTTCCACTTAAAACCAGATAGTAATGTCTCCTTTTTTTCTAATCTATTTTTATTTTCTGATTGTAGATTTCTTTATTCTATTTCCTGATGGGCAACCATATTGTCTGAGCTGTTGTTAACAGCATTTACAAAGCATTAGAAAAATTGCTTTATGGCAGCCCCATGGGCCACAGACACAATGGTCAGGAGAGGACCTCATTGACTTCTATGGGAGACTTTTCTAGGCATGACCTGTGACCTGTGCAGAGGTCATTGTACAAGGAGAGAATAGATAAGATGTGATATCACCTATTGTGAATGGTGGATCCTGTCTTATCTATACACAGAGGTGATATCATCACAGGCAGGATTAGAATGACAGATAAGCAGGTAACTGCAGTAAAGTGAACTGTAAAAGTGGTGCCTATTATTAGGCTTAGTGGCCAGTGCGAAAACTGCAGGATTTTATGGTGTTTGTTTAAATATAGTGACATTGAAAATTAAAAAGATCAAAAATTCTTTAAAAATATGTTAAAACTTAAAAACGTGATTTAAATAATAGGTCATTTTCTGATGACAAAAATGACCTCTCAGACACTGAAGGCATATCTTTAGGATATGCCATCAATGTCAGATAGGTACAGGCCCCAAATTGAAGAAAGAGCATCCACCCTCCATTCACCTCTATGGGAGCTCCGAAATAGCTGAGCAGTCCCATAGCAGTGACTGGAGAGGTGGCCATGCGGTATGCTCTCCTTCACTTCGGGTGTCCCATTTCTGAGACATAAGCGGATCCCAGAGGTAAGACCCCATCTATCCGACTTTGATGGCATATGCTAGCAATGTGCCATCAACGTCTAAGGGAATGCCCCTTTAAAGTTATATACATAGCCAAAAAGGGGTTCCACAGACTCCTTTGATTCCCTATTGTACCTCTATACGCCTCCAATTTTATATACAGGCAGATGGAGTTTTTCTAACAAATTTCATTATGGAGGTATTATATATACGTAGTACCATTAGACGGTACAAATGTTATCCCTGCAGCTCAATAGCACTGAGCTACAACATGTAAGAGGCCTTAGGCCGCCTTCACATCTACGGCAAACTAATCCGGCACAAGTGCCAGCTGTCGGCCGTACCAAAAACCGTTGCATGCAGTGGTTTTTGTCCAGCTGAAACCTACATTTATGCTGTAAGACAGCTGGATCACTGCTAGACCTCATTAAAGTGAATGGGAATCTGGCAGGCTGCTCTCTGCTCTGCTTGAACAGCCTGCCGGATCTACTGCCGTAGATGTGAACGCGACCTATAGACTTCTTGTCCTGTGTCTGCATTTGTTCACCCATTTGCTTGTTGCAAACATGACGGAGTTGTATTTTTAGCTCTTAAGAAGGTGAGAATTCCAGGCTTTTCATATTGATGAGATATCCTCAGGATAGGTCATCAATATCAGATCGGCGGGGTCACCGGTGTCAGACCCCGCCGATCTGATATTGATGACCTATCCTGAGGATATCTCATCAATATGAAAAGCCTGGAATTCTCACCTTTTTAAGATCAGCTGTATGAGGAGACAGGCGCCGATCTGATATTGATGACCTATCCTGAGGATAGGTCATCAAAAGGAAAAGCTTGGACAACCCCTTTAAGCACAAATGTTTCTGTCCATTTCATTATTTAAGTAACACTCAGGATAAAATGGAGACCCTGTGGCAGGTCCAAGTGCAAAGCCATGGGAGGAAGATATTCTGTCTGGTTGTCTTTGAATCCCTGTGTAATGTACTGCCCCCCCTTAGGCCCCCTGCCGCTTATATATTTACTTCAAAGAAGATTATGTAGACCTGATAAAAGTGTAGACCCTCCAGTATTCGGGCGCTATGAATTTTCCATTTCTGTATCTAAATCAAGTGTACCCATTCGACAACAGCAAGCAGAGAGGTATATTTGAAAGTTGCTAAGTTTACCATTATGCAATGATTAATGGCAGGTTCGGACTAGGTTTCCTTGGGCCGACCAGAGGAAATTATTCTCAGTGCCCAAAACCTCCACCCATAGCATCAAAGTCTAATCATGCTGAATCAAGAAATGGACCCTAGTAACGGCAAGTGATTAGCTCCAAATGTTTTTCCCCCCCTTGACCTTTGGGGCTCACTATGGTGTCAGAAGCTTGGGCTCCTCGGAGGATCGTCTGTTGGGCCAGTCCTACCCTGATTAAGGGAGGAGGCTTTGAATCAGAATTTCCTTAAGATTTTTCAGAAATTGGAAATATACAGGATGGACGTATACTTCTCCTTCCTGATGAATCCACTTCTGTCTTCATCTGAAAAACCTGCAGAAAAATCTGCCTCAAAACCTAAAGGGACAGTCCGAATCCCCAAAGTAAAATCAGCGTTTAAAGGGGTTGTCCGAGTTATGAAAAAAAAAATATAGCACTGTAAATCTAATGCACAGCAATATATAACTAAGTTAAGCAAGTTTTAGGCAAAAAAAAAAAAAAAAAATCTATGTTTCCTCATTTTCCTGGTTCTCTTCTGGCCTTTGTTTACCTGCAATAACAACAATCTCTGCCCCTCCCCCTGCTCGGCAAAGGGAGTGAATAAGTCTGCCCTGAGTGACATGTCTGCCTGCTAGGATACTCAGCAGCATGTTGTGTGTGTAGGACTACACGTCCCAGCTGTACAATGACATTACTGATGCACACAGGAACTTCCCCCTACCTTTCTTGTGCAATATTCTGCAGATCTCTGTGTCTACAGGATGAAGAGGGCAGATCCTATGTCTCTTCATTGCCTGTAGCTACTCTTGTAAAGCCTTGAGCTCTGTGTGTGTTCTGGCTGAAGGGGTTAATGTTTTATCTGAAAGAATCCAGGGAGAGATCAGGAGACGGTAGCGCGGGGGGGGGGGCGTGGCCAGCACAGTGGCGTCTCGTCTCGTGTACAGACTTATCTGCTTGTGCACCAACTTTAGCAGAGCACAGAGAGAAGCTGACATGACAGGTCATGTGACCCTGAGTGAAATCTGAGAAACCAGCAGCTTTAGAAGCACAAAGTGCTGGAAAAGCGGTTATATTTGATTAGTTAGAAACATACAAATCACAAAAAAAAAAATAACTCGAACAACCCCTTTAACCTATGGTCCCACCCTGCTGCTTCAGTCTCCTGTGGACCAGAAGTGTGACATCCTGTCCGTCATCACATGCACTGCTGCTGCTGTACACCGACCTTAGCAGTGACGTGTCCACAACCAGCATAAGGCCACCAAGGCCAAGAATGGCTACAGTGGAGCACGTGAAGACAGATTGGACGCCACATATCCGGTTAATATTCAAAAGGCACAGTGTAAAATGGAAACTTTATTGATTTTTGGTGTATTTAATTTGTCACGGCAATCCGGGTGCTAAAATATCCCTGGGTTGTGGTGTCAATAAAACGGCTTAATTAGGCTCAGAGGGTTGAATAGATAGGCAGAAAACGGGCACTTATGCAGGAAAAAGCAGCAAGATCCCACCGTAGCCCAAGCCATTTCATATACAGGCTTCGTCCAATTTCAATCCAGCAGTGTGACATGGATGGTCTTTTAGGAAGAGAAGAAGTAACACAATCATTTACTGAAATGTTTATTTTAAATTAAAAAAAAAATCTAGTCCATTGTGGGCCATATACTGGTCATTCCATAAAATATTAAGCCAACCATTCTAATGCCCCATGTCCTTCAGCCAACATTTATTCCTTTCATCCCCCGTCATGTCGGCAAAGCATGGGTGAAGGGGAGCTCTGGAGGTGGAGATCTGGATTGGGCACATTGAAATTCTTCCCCATCCCACCCATATCGGCCACCGTAATTTATGTCCAGATGGGAATACCCATTTAAGCTAATGTATATGGCCAGCTTTGAAGGAACGCTCCAGGAAATCAGATATACTTTGTGATGCTTAATGCAGAGCCTAAAGGGAGAGTACACCAGTGTCCTTTTGGCCACCCCTCACCTCAGGCCCTGCACTAGGCATAACACAGTATCCATTTAGCAGTGTACCTTTAAAAATTGAAGACCTAACATTAAAATATGCAATAAGTGTGGAGCCTTAGACCTTCACACAGGTGAAACAGCTTGTCCATAAGGGCAGCCATGTCTGATGCTGAGGCTTAATCCCAGTGATCAAACATCCCTAGGATTGGCCATCAAAACTTTAAGTCCCAGAAAACCTCTTTAAAAAAGGGTCGTCTTAAATAATACTAAATATACAGATGTCTACAGATTAAATAAAATACCCTACTTGACAGGCAACTCTCCTCTGTATGGGTACATTCGGAATATACAGCACCAATAAACCTTGATAAAAGCATACTCCTGAGATGAGACTACTACTTGGTCTTCAAGGCAATATAAAGAACGTCAACTTTTGAGGTATGGATACACAATGCATGCCAAGTAAACGAAGGAAGACGAAAGAAAGGAGGTACTTGATAAGGTCCTATAGAAAATTTTTTGATCTTCTGATATCATAAGGTTACTCGTCCATCAAGTCTTGGTCTAACTATAACTTTTTTTTTTTTGGAGTGTGGTATCAAAATAGACACTGAACTAGAGATCATGATCTAAAGTAATTGTTCTAGCATGCAACCCTTCTATAATTCCTCACTTAGCCTCTCCTTCACATCAAGAGGTAGGGTCTCCAGTAGAGAGTGCTCGACCGAAAAACCAGTCTTTTTAAGACTAGTACAAGACCCAAGTTCTGGAGGCAACACATCAAATCTGTTCCCTTTTAATTCTAGTTTTACTAAGGAGACAAGGGACCCAATTTTGGGAGACAGACTTGTCAGTTTATTCTGTCCCAACTTTAAAGTCTTAAGCCTTTGGCAGAAAAATAGCTCATTGGGGAGATCCTCTAAAAAGTTCCCAGTCAAAGCCAAAAATTGTAACATCTGCAAAACTCCGATTTCCGGTGGCACCTCTCGGATTTCATTATAAGACAGGTCAAGGTGACGGAGTTTGGTACATAAGAAAAGTTGAGGTGGCAATACAAGGATCTTGTTTCGATTTAAGCACAGCTCCTCAAGGCCCTTCAGTTTGCGGATGTGTTCAGGGATGTAGGCAATTTGGTTGTGCCATAATCGTAGGACGCTCAGTTTCCGGCAGTGTTGCAAACTTATGATTTCTTCTATGGTGTGCAAGCTGTTCTCTTTCAGGTCCAACATCTGTAGATTGTTGAGACTAAAGACGGCATGGGGGATGCGCTCTAGATCGCATCGAATCAGCTCTAAATCTTTCAGGAATGAAAGCCTTTTTAAAGCATTAAGTGTAAGGAGCTTGGTTCCATCATTTTGTATACTGAGTTTCAACAAATGGCTAGCCACGTCTGCAACAGTTTGAGGCACTTTGGAAAGATTGCTTTTCAGGGTCAGCACCTTGAGGCTTTTTAACTCCCTCAAGCTTTCAAGGGTAGCATTTTTTGAGACATCCTGGGACAGGTAGCCAAATAAGTGCAGTTCTTCAAGACCTCGAAGACTAAAAATCCAAAGTGGAATCTCTTTTACATCATCAAACTTGATCTGAAGAACCTTAAGATGGTCCCGGAGGTAAGTCAGGGAAGCATGTTGTACTTTAGCTGGGCAGTTAAACAAAGCCAATTCTTCTAACCTGACTAACTTGGACACCAAGGGAGGGATAATGACTTCATTGAGCAGTTCTAGCTTAAGGGATTCAATTTCAGTCACTTCAAACACTGTATCTGGCAATCCTGGAAGCTTGAAGAGATGAAGTTCCAGTCGGCCTTCTGGTGTGTGCTGAAGTTTCTGTCTTAGTTTATCTGCTGGCCATTCATGGTTGAGATTAAGCTGTCTCAGTCGACTTTCACTAACCTCTGACAGAAAGACAGCAAATCTTTTAGAGTAGAGAGAATCGTATTGATCTATTAAATGAAGTACAAATGCAAAATCATTTTTCACATCAGGGATATCCCCAATCCCGGTTTCTTCTCGCACCGATCTGAATGAATATTCCTTTAAGGGACGACGAAAGAGCCAATAGAGCGTGTAGAAACAGGTTAAACCATAGATTCCCAAGAAGCACAAGTAACTGATGGCCAACTTGGAGAAGAGGTGGGCTTTAGTGTGGTTGCAACAAAAACTGTTGTATCCAGTCATGTCCTCTGTATGCACCCTACATGGGACGATAAAGTGTATTTTCCCCACCAAGGCAGCATTGTATACGGTTATTAGAAAAAATTTGCAGACTTTCAGTATCGTCTGACGCATGTACATGGAATAGAGAATATCACCTTCCTCCACATGATGCCGGAATTTCTTGACCTTCTCAAATAAAGCCTTGGCTTGTTCTCCTTCTTTTTTGTCCAAGACACTAGCTGAAGGAGTCTCTGCTACAATTTTCTCCGGAACTGGAAGATCACCCGTGACCGGGCTTGTTTCATCAAAGTTGGTTTTTGACATATCTCTCTCCACAGTTTTCTCCTGTGTTGTCTCTCCCGAAACTTCAGAGAGAGCTCGAGTTGTCCAAGGAGAATCAAAACACTTGCCCAAGATGGAGATGAAGTGTTCAATTTTGGAGCTTGTACCAGGGAACTTGAACCAGAAATTTCCACAAATGATGAAGATGAGCGTGTGGATGACCACAAGGTATGGGAAATACTTGGCATACCAGTGTAATGCAGTTTCGTAGCACATTTGGTTAATGAAGCTGTACTGCTGAAGGTCCAAGTTATTACGTAGTCCGCTCATCTCACGAGTGGAAGTCGGAGGAGCGGTGGGAAGGGTCTGGTCTTCCTCACTAGCATTTGTGGCTTGCGGGTTTTCGGTGTACTCTTTGCAGGTGATTTGAGAAACATAGTCAGCAGAGGTATGGTTTGGCAGACAGATGATCTTATCCTGAGTTATCTGTGGATGAAGAGAAAACCACATGAAGTCAAAAGGATTCTTCTAATCAATCAAATTGAGGAAATGAGAGGAAACAATACTGAGGGATGGTAAGGAGTTATTGGGAAGAGTGCATAGGTTAATGCATAGAAGATGAATAACAAAGACAAAGGTTCACGCATGAAGGAAGATCAATGTGAAAAAAATCATAATGCAGTATAACGTGGAAATATTGCCATTTTTACAAGGCCCGCTAATGGAGGCGCTTACTTAGGCCGCATCCACCTCTTAAGAAAACAGGAAGGATTAACTGTGCTATAAATATACATTACAACCATCCCAGATGCCATAGACATTAAATACTGACTCAAGGTAGATAATCTTTATTGTCCATGCCTCCTAGGATAAATAGAGCATAAAACCAGAGTTTCGACTTCAGACGCCCTACAGAGTATTTCTGGTGTTGCTGTTTGCCAAGAACCAACTGCTGGATCTCCATGCCTATGATCTGGTAAGGTCACTCAGTATAATGGAGAAGAGCTGGTGGTACAGAGCTGTATAGGTCATCAGCATCTGATTAGTGGGGGTCGGACTCCTGGAACCCCCACCAATGAGCTGTTTGAAGAGGCTACAGGGCTTGAATGAGTCACAGTATTACAAAGCACAGCAACATACATTGCACAGTGGTTGTGCGTGCTATTGCAGCTTGAAATGGGACTGAACTGGACAAAGACCCTATGATCAATAAATGTGATGTCACAGGCTGAGGAAGGGGGCTCACAGAGGAGAGCTGAATATACTGTATGCTTTGATATCCTTCAGCCTGCTGTTCAGCACTTTGGGAGGCAAATTCGAGGGTGCATCCACTAACCTGCATTATCAAGTCATCGTATAGGTGTAATCAATGGTAAGGAGCCTTCCTCAGGGACAGCGTCCACTTCAGAGAAGCTTGACATACATCAAAGTAATAGGAATGGATAAAGGCTAAAAGCCAGCTTCATGCTGAAATGCAGAGTGTCAAATTAAACTCCCCATTAAAAGTGCCCTGTCTGACCCAGGAAGAAGTGCCGCGGCATCTTAAAAAGATTAAAATAGACAAATCGCCGGAACCAGATGGCATACACTCCCGTATCCTAAGAGAATTAAGTAATGTCATAGGCAGACCCTTAATTCTGATATTTAAGGACTCTATATTGACAGGGAGTGTTCCACAAAATTGGCGCTTAGCAAATGTGGTTCCAATATTCAAAAAGGGGTCAAAAACTGAGCCCGGAAACTATAGGCTGGTAAGGTTTTCTTGGAGTATCCAAATGAAAATAAGCAAATAATGCCATATCAGCATGGCTTCAATGTCCTTCCAAACTAATGTAAAGGGTTATCCAAGTTTTTTTTTTTTTACTGATGACCTATTCCCTCAGAGGGGGTCTGGCATGTGGGAACCCCCACCGATCAGCTGTTTGAGAAGGCACTGGTGCTCCTGTGAGCGCTGCTGCCTTCTCACAGCTTACCAAACACAGTGCCATACATTGTATAGTGGCTGTGCTTGGTATTGCAGCTCAGCCCCATTCACTTGAATAGGACTGAGCTGTTCCTAGGCCACATGATCGATGAATATGTCATCTCTGGCCAGGAAAAGCAGAGAGAAGGCTGCGTCGCTCCTGTCTTCTCAAACAGCCGATGGTTGGCATGGTTCCCCGGTGTCGGAACCCCACCGATCAGATACTGATGACCTATCCTATGAGAACATAGTCCTGCCACTTTACAAATCACTAGTCAGACCACACATGGAGTACTGTGTACAGTTCTGGGCTCCTGTGAACAAGGCAGACATAGAGCTGGAGAGGGTTCAGAGGAGGGCAACTAAAGTAATAACTGGAATGGGTGGACTACAGTACTCAAGAAGATTATCTAAATTACGGTTATTCACTTTAGAAAAAACACGACTAAGGCTACTTTCACACTAGCATTAATATTTTCCGATATTGAGATCCGTCATAGGGTTTCAATACTGGAAAAAAACGCTTCCATTTTGTCGCCATTCATTGTCAGAACAGAAGGAAGTGCTCCAAAATGCATTCCGTTCCGTTCTTATACCGGAGAGCAGCATGCTACGGTTTTCCTCCAGTCCTGGGATGTGGAGCAAAACTGATCCATCATGACCCACAATCCAAGTAAACGGGGACCGATCCGTTTAACTCTGACACAATCTGACACAATAGAAAACATATCCGTCCCCCATTGATGTTCAATGGAATTCATGACGGATCTGTTCATGCAGATGGTTGTATTATCAGTAACTGAAGAATCTTTGCTCATCCCTGCCGGATCCAGCAAAAACGTAGCCTAAGGGGCGATCTTATAACTATGTATAAATATATCAGGGGTCAGTACAGAGATCTCTCCCATCATCTATTTATCCCCAGGACTGTGACTGTGACGAGGGGACATCCTCTGCGTCTGGAGGAAAGAAGGTTTGTACACAAACATAGAAGAGGATTCTTTACGGTAAGAGCAGTGAGACTATGGAACTCTCTGCCTGAGGAGGTGGTGATGGTAAGTTCACTAAGAGTTCAAGAGGGGCCTGGATGTATTTCTGGAGGGTAATAATATTACAGGTTATAGTTACTAGAGAGGGGTCGTTGATCCAGGGAGTTATTCTGATTGCCTGATTGGAGTCGGGAAGGAATTTTGTCCCTTAGGGCCCTTTCACACGACCGTATGCCAAGACATACGGTCCGTGAGTGGGCCATATGTCCTGGAGCGGCATTGATCATGCGCTTGGGAGCGCACAGCATCGTAGATTACAATGATGCTGTGCACGTTGGGCCGCCGCGGGTCTATTGTCCCGCACTTATGTGATTTTATGAGTGCAGGACAATAGCCCCGCGGGCGGCCCGACGTGCACAGCATCATTGTAATCAATGATGCTGTGCGCTCCTGTGCACACTGTCGACGCTGCTCCGGGACATATAGCCCACTCACGGACAGTATGTCTCGGAGGGCATACGGTCGTGTGAAAGGGCCCTTAAAATGAGAAACTTTGCAGGATAACAGGCTTTCTTCAGCCTTACAAACCATGCTACTATGCTATTCTACACAGTGATTAATATAAAGCTGATCCTTTGTCAAAGAGGTTTTGGAGCAGCTGGGATGTGACGTATAATGTACCGTGCCCCAGCTGTTGCAGAACAGCTTCACAAGGAGTGAAGGGGATCTTGAAGACGATAAAATCTATTGAAGTGAATAGGTTAGTATGTTGTAGTGCTCAGTGATAACCTACCTGCAGGGTGCATCCAAAGACCCCAATCATGAGCATGGCAATGGTGATATACTCGGCCAGGACATCCCACCAGGGCTTCAGCACTTTGAAGGCCGGCTGCTGCTCCGTGAACTGCTTGAACTCGGCCACGGGAATCATGTTGACTGTAACTCAGACTGCAGAGAAGGAGGACAATAATGTACAAATTATGGCACTGTCCACAGCAAGTCCCTGGAAGCCGTCCACCCCACTGACACACATGTATGGCCATGTGGAGCCCCCTCCTTATTACAGTGCAGGCAGTTTACATGTTATCTGTCTGAGGACACCATGTCCTTATCAGCCACCCGCACACTCCTCCACCCTTTATGTTCACGGGTTAAGAACCTCCAGTGCGGGATGGGTTAATGGCAGGGTGTGCAGTATGGAGGCCACCGCAGTAATAGGGTGACCCTGGTGAGAACAGACTTAAAGTCCTTCAGGAAATGTCTTCTACATAAGACGCATTGAACGACAATAGATGTAAATGCAGAGACAGAAGGGAGGCTTACCGACCATTACCATATATAATCCTTAAACATGTACAGTATATATGCAGACTACAGCCATACAAGTGTGTGTGTGTATATATATATACATATATACACACACACACATACATACATATACATATACACACACACACACACACACATATACATATACACACACAGAAAAACATACACACTGTGGCAGTAGATGGTGTATCTCACCCAGAGATAGGCTGGTAATTAGGTACTTAGCAGCCAGCTGAGGAGCTCAGGTAAAGGTGGTCCGGGCCCTGTGGGAGCCAGGACCCTCTAACCCTGGGTGGGGTAAGCACCGTGTTATGTTTTGGGGAGTTGGGTGGTAGACCCAGATCCCGATAGAGAGGGAGAAATACTGTGTAGTCAGGGGCCAGAAGGCCTAGGATGTGTGTTTATGATTTGTTTGGACTGCTGTAAAAGTGACAATAAAGCTGCTTGTGGCCAGTTTGCACCCAAATCTGCAGTGTTGGAGTGGCTTCTTGAGGTGTGCTAACAGTCTAAGGTGAGAAGACAGTGATCTTGGAGAGCTACGTGACCCCGAGTTGTCATAACACACACTATATATATATATATATATATATATATATATATATATATATATATACACACACACACATATACACACACACACACACTATAACCAAACACAAACTACTATAACCATATATAACACATATGCAGACTATAGCCATATACATATATAGACAACCATATTTAGTGTGTGTGTATATATATATATATATATATATATATATATATATATATATATATAAAACGCAATACCAAGAAAAAATTCCACGGCACTCCAAAGGTAGTGAATTGAAGGTGTTTATTCACCTGATTGCGACGTTTCAGTCCACTCAATGGGACTTTTCTCAAGCACTGTTTGAGAAAAGTCCCATTGAGTGGACTGAAATGTCGCAATCAGGTGAATAAACACCTTCAATTCACTACCTTTGGAGTGCCGTGGAATTTTTTCTTGGTATGGATTATAACATACATAATAGACCCTAAAGATATATATAATACATATACTGACTTTAACCATATACAACACATACATAGACTATAGCCATATACATATAGACCGTAAACCATTATATATATATATATATATATATATATATATATATATATATATATATATATATATATATATATATATACACACACACACACACAGAACCATAAATAGTACATATATGCATGTATTGACTATAACCATATACAGCAAATATGAAAACTAAAACCGCTTCCATATATACACTAACTACGCACACAATACTATTGTGATACAGTATGCACACTATAATTGCACCAAATTTGGATCCAAGCTTTCCATAAATTGTATGCATTTCACTTGCAGTAAGGGGGTTAACTAAAATTTTTCTCCAGGCCACCCAATGCATTTAAAAAATAGATGATATCCTGTCTCTCCTGCATTGTTCTCACTGCTGCAAGTCCAGTCCTGCTCTGGCTGTTTGTATACAGGGCTGCAGCGGTAATGTACAAGTAAGGAGCACATGGCTGATACACTGAGGGCAGCAATCGGCTGTTAAAGTCACTGGCAGTATACCTGTGTGTTGTTGCTGCAGCCTTGTATGCAACGACGGGGGGAAAGCTAGCAGCGCTGAAAAGCCCAAGAGAAAATCAGAAGCATTTCAAGAGAACAGCTACACAAAAGAGTGAGGAGGTATGAGGAACGAGGCCTAAAACAAACTGCATCTTCTGGACTAAGATATCAGAGTATGCCAATCTGTACCCTTTAACCCACCCAAACTGATTGAATGAATGAAGACTGGTAACGCTGTGAGAAGTTAGAAAAGAATGGTCAGAGCAGCCTCTTTATCCAAAATGTAGCATACAGTGATATAAAAACCTTTAAAAAACCAGTACCAAAATACAATGTCCAGGTACTGTTCATCCAGAACCTGCTCTCCTAAACCACCACAGAGGGAACAACATGGCCTGCTTCACTGAAGAGGAGACACCAGGCATCCAATGGGCTCCCAAAAATTCCTTCAGTAGGTACCATCCATAATCTCCTCTCTGCCAGCTGTCCCAACACTGGACACTGGAGAACACAGAAGCCCTCATCATCTTCTGCAATTATTGCCCCAAACACAACTGAATGCTGAAGGTCCAGGTCCATAGTGGGAATGAAGAAGACCGCCCTCCATTCATGTAGATACCACTGCCACTACAAACCCTCTCATCGTTTTTTTTCCATGTCTTCTCTGGTTTCATTCTCCCCTTCCTCTTCTAGCCACAGCTATTAACCATTTCCCGGTCATGTTGGGCCTGCACAGGTTTCTGTTTTTGGAAAAGTGGTCGGGTTTAAGAGGAAAATTTTGCCAGGAGACATGTTGTTGGGCAATGATCCAAACACAACATGAACATGGAAAGACTTCATCAGACTGAGCACCCTCCATGGGAGACAACTGATACAGCGACCAGGACGCTAAACATCTGTGCACTATATACAGTAGATACCTCCGGGTGGTCTCCTGCTGATCAGATTACAAAGGTCCATGTATGCCGTGTTCTGTATGAACAGTAACGGACCAGTGTGAAGAATGACACTACAAAGACATTTAATCCCTCAGATGCCGTGGTGAATTATTTTTAAAGACAGTGGGATGTTTGTACAGTTTAATGCAGGGTATCCAAAAATGATAAAAATAAGCCTTTCCTTTATTCTTCTCCTTCCTTTAACCCTTTCACCCACAGACCTAAATGTACATCACAGACTAACTCGCTCTGAGGCCCTGTGGCATGCACCAGGACGAACGTGTAAGCGTAGCAGTTGTGCCCCACTGACCAGTCACTGGAGCACCACTGTGATTGACAGCTGTATTACCGGGATCGGGATAGATGCCATGGTCAGTAGTAACTGTGGCATCTAGGATCTTGACAGAGGGATCTCTCTATCAGGACAACTTCGCCCAGAGATGTGTTTGGAGGAGCTTTCGGTGAAATGAGCGCACTGCCAAAAGTTATCTAACATGTATGTCTAGCTTTTCAGACAAGGCACCAATGACCACACGACTGATCATTCTTAACCCCAAAATCTGCCAAAGGGGGAGTCAGGACACACATGAAATGGTGGGTTGGGTTCAGTCAATATCCATCTGATGTGCCTAGGCAGATAAAGCCCGGTGCTGATTTTAATGAGTTATACAATGAATGGGGACAAAACAAAGCGTTTTCTTCCGCTATTGAGATCCTATGACGGATCTCAATAGCAAAAAGGGAAAGCACAAGTGTGAAAATAGCCTTAAAGGGAACCGGTCATCTCCGAAACACCCCCTGAACTAGAGTAAAAGATGTATAGTGTAAGTGATGCTGAATCCGAATATGTAAGTTTTATCTTCATACTCACTTCCATTCTGACGCGGTGCTCCCACAAACCTGCAGTAAAATGCACTCAGTGGAGTCCTCTCCATTATGCGAGTGAGCACTGGAGTCCACTGAGTGCATTTTACTGCTGGTTTGTGGGAGCACAGCGTCAGAATGGAAGGGAGTATGAAGATAAAACTTACATATTCGGATTCAGCATCACTTACACTATACAACGCTTACTCTAGTTCAGGGGGTGTTTCGGAGATGACAGGTTCCCTTTAAGTCTTTGGGGGGATGGTTTCGAGGAAAAGCAGTGTGTAATCGGTGGTGGTCCAGGGAGGACCCCCCCCAGATGGGCCCTCCAGTGTAAACCCCTCACATACACACTTTAATGTGGTTGCACAAGACTGGAAAACATGGCTATCTTCCTAAAATAGTGCCACACCTGTATGCAGGTTGCATGTGGTACTGCAGCTCAATCCTATTCACTTCAATGGAGTCGATTTACAATAACCCTCATATCAAGACCAGATTTCCTATGACAGATTTTTGGTTCCACCATATATTATGCATACTGGCCATGGTCTCTGAGAAGACCTCTTTTGAATACAGGTTTGGGTGGTTGTCTCCTTTCTACAATCTACACCAGGTCTAACCTGCAATGGGCTGGCTCACTCATTTTGGAGTATAAAGTGTTGACTGCTCTTTGTAAATGATCGATAAATTGTACTCATTGTACTACTACAAATTGATAAATTTGTCCCCCATAACAATGTCACCAGGCAAGCTGTTGCTAAACCAAAAGTTAAAGCTCCAGAAACGTTGCGCCTTTTATTTCCATAATGGTCAGAGGGAGAATATTCTTCCTTCTCTATCAAGGACAATGGAGGATTAACATTCTTCTAAAGCATTTCTTTACTAAGACCTGGAACGCCAGCCAAAGACGTCTTCTGAGGTGACTGGTATATGAGAGAACTGTGCTTTTATGGCATACAGGAACATGGGAGTCTATGCTTCCAGCATAGTTAATGCTTGCGCATCTTATCCTCCTGGGTTCCTGTGTCTTCAGACCCTGGCCATTCTACAGGACATATCTGTTTCACAGATACACGGTACATATCCAAAGGGAAAAATAGAAGCTTTTCATTATAGTTCTTGAGTCCTTAAGTTGCTTTATTGAACAGCATGCCTGGCGGCAAGACCATGGAGATCTTTTATCAGTCGTATGGAGAAGTACATGGAACCAATAAGCAACCTTTTTTAGTGTTTAATAGGTCCCATTTGATTTTGTGCAGTCATTCATCTTTGGTCTTCTCAAACTGGGTTAAGCTCACTGAGGTGGAACCACAGTAGTGAGAACTTCACACGGAAGGATTATAGGTCACATTACTGTTTTAGTCTCGGCCGAGCGCCTCCTGGTTGACTCCCTGCTTTCTTGTTAACATGCTTCGCTAATTGTTGTTTAATTACCATGTTTTATTAGTATATATATTTTTTTTTACTTCAGACCTTCCTGTCTCCGTTGTTTTGTCTGCCTAGGCTCAGAGGCCGTCAAAAGTAGAAGGCTACAAAGGGATTAGCTTCATGTACAGTGCACGTAAACACATGAAACTTCCTTATTATCACTATACACATTAAATTAATGTCGGCTGAACACGCTGAATTTGGAGGAACCTGCTGACGATAGGACAGAAGTATGTTGATTGATTTCAGCATGCCCAAGACTTTTGTTCTCAGGTGATATAAGACACTGCCAGTTGCCTGGCCACGCCATCCTCTATCTACATTCAGGACATATGCATCTATTTTCTTGGATCCGCCAACGGCAGGCCTTGGCAACTTTTCTACAAGGCCCCAAGACAATTTTCTAAGGACCTGGACAATATATCACTATTAACAGTCTACTGTTGCCAGCTGTTCTATGGTTTAAGACTCCCTCATTCAATTACCTAATGATGCTTATGGAAAGAGAATATATGGCCAGGGTCTGTTTACCTCCTGATGACATCTCAGGAGGCTTCCTATTAACTGGTCCTTTGCCAGAGGTCAATCAAACCACGAAGGAGACAAAAACAAGCCCTTTTACATGGATTGAGAATCGGCACAATTACCGAGAACAAATGTTCATACCAACGCACTTTCCTGATGATTGGCCCATGTCGCTAATCACAAAACAAGCGAGCAAACATTCTGTTGGCAGAACTTACACAGGAAGGTATGCTGCCAAACAATGGAACTGTGGGAGGAAGAATGATCGTAGTAATAATCGTTCATCCCCATAGCGTAGGTATGATTGTTGCATTCAGTGTAGCAAACAAGTAGGGCAATGATCGGAAATAATTCTCCTCATTGCCAATCACTACCTGCTCTATCAGCCCATATAAAAGGCACTTACTCATCTGCGGATTATGTGAACCAAGTACCCAATCCTAAGACATAGGGTTCAATAGTGATATGATTACCAGTATGGGTCTTCAGCCTCTTAATACAGACTGTGTAGAGCTAAAGTTGATTGCCGGTATCTACACAGTTGCAGGAGATCCCCTTTATCTGACTGAAGAACATAGAGGGATAACTTGTCCGTAGATACGATACAACATAGATATATCAGTCATAAAAAAGCCAAAATGAAAGGAATTTCTTGGATTAGAAGATCTATTTTAGAATGGTCTATGAGGGAAATAAACTTATCTCCATTCAGGAACCTCATCTCAGATAGATCCAGCATATCTAGACATTACGCAAATGGTCCATGGTTTCAGTGAGTACTGTGTAATGTTTAATGTCTCCTGAGGTGGCGCTACAGGGTAACACATACTCACTTTTAGGTTTCCCATACAGATTACCGCTGATCATTTGGGGTCTCAAAAGAAGGATGCTCTGATCATCTAATCATTTGAACCTTCAAGGGTTCAAATGATAGGAAGGGTGTGTTCAAAAGTGGGCAACCGATATATATACCTTCAGAGCTCCTACAGGCAACCGATATATATATACCTTCAGAGCTCCTACAGGCAACCGATATATATACCTTCAGAGCTCCTACAGGCAACCGATATATATACCTTCAGAGCTCCTACAGGCAACCGATATATATACCCTCAGAGCTCCTACAGTGTTTGTCAACCTTTGGGGAAACATGACTATAATATGAGGAACATCTGCCATTCATGGCAGCATTGTAACAGGCCCTAAGTCTTGCTGGAGACATGTACCAGACTAGGTTCTCTCTGGAAAATCCACTTAATCCTGGCCAAGCACCATTAAACCATTCCACACAGCGACGATACATTCCAGGAGGGGGCTACGTTTCCAGTTCCTACACAGCTGTGCCATGTGTCTTGTATTCTGCTACACACGACATGCACAGTAGAAATGACACTGCTACAATGCAAAGCACAGACCACGGAGTTTACTAAGGAGGCAGAGGATGGGAAGGAAGAGCCCAAGCTTATGGACAATTAATGGCATGTGTAATAAGTCCACCCTGATGTGGACACATGGTGGGACATTGGCATCAGACAAATAGTCCTCAACACAGCAAGTACATTTACACACAAAACATCTAGGATACTAAAGGTCCCTTTACACAGACCAATGATAAAGGCAATTATTGGGAAGGAGTGTTCTGGTGTAGTCACCCAAATCATTTCTGGGCAGCAGATTGTGCTGGCTAAACTAGTTATCTGCTGCTCAGAAACCACGGAAATGTATGGGGACGAAGGGTCACTGATCCCCATACGGCGGCGGTGGTGATTGTTGCACGTAAATGGAGATTTCTCCTCCTGTAACAAGCAGGCAATTATCAGGACAACTCATAAAACATATGAGGTCATTTATTAAGACCGGCGCTTTAGATGCCGGTGTTAATAACCCCTATAGCTGGCGGTGGTTCCACCGGAGTTATGAAGAGACGCCGGTCTCTACATAACTTTGGCGGGTCAACCACTTCTTCTAAATGTAAGACAGCTTCCTAGCTGTCATACATTTAGACCATTTTCTAAGACTAAACCAGGCATAGAGACCTGGCGTGAGTGAGGAAAAGTCGCAGATTGCGGTGAAAATGACCTTTTTGCCGCAATCTGCGCCAGAAATACGCCTAATATAGGCGTATTTCTGGTTAGAAAATAACCCCCATAGTTTTGCTCTACAAAGTGAACTCATTGCATGTTTTATTACACCTCCCAACACGACCCAACCATAATATTACATTCTACACATAGATCACTACACCTCCCAACAGGACATGACCATAATACAGTTATATTATACTCTATACATAGAGTACCACTAACATGACCAGTCCACAGGACATGACTATAATACAATTCTATTATACTCTATACATAGAGCACTACAACCCCTAACATGACCTGACCACTGGACATGGCCATAATACAATTCTATTATACTCTATACATAGAGCACTACAACCACTAACATGACCGACCACAGGACATGACCACGATACAATTTTACTACACTCTATACATAGAGCACTACAACCCCTAACATGATCCGACCACAGGACATGACCATACTACAATTTTACTACACTCTATACATAGAGCACTACAACCCCTAACATGATCCGACCACAGGACATGACCATGATACAATTTTACTATACTCTGTACATAGAGCACTACAACCCCTAACATGATCCGACCACAGGACATGACTATAATACAATTCTATTATATTCTATACATAGAGCACTACAACCCCTAACATGACCTGACCACAGGACATGACCATACTACAATTTTACTATACTCTATACATAGAGCACTACAACCCCTAACATGATCCGACCACAGGACATGACTATAATACAATTCTATTATATTCTATACATAGAGCACTACAACCCCTAACATCACCTGACCACAGGACATGACTATAATACAATTCTATTATACTCTATACATAGAGCACTACAACCGCTAACATGACCTGACCACAGGACATGACTATAATACAATTCTATTATACTCTATACATAGAGCACTACAACCCCTAACATCACCTGACCACAGGACATGACCATAATACAATTCTATTATACTCTATACATAGAGCACTACACCTCCCAACATGACCTGTCTACAGGACAGGACATAATACAATTTTATTATAATCTATACATAGGGCACTACACCTCCCAACATTCAGAACATTATACTTACCACATTATACACTTTGCTGAAGAATAAGTGAACTCTGGTCAGCGGTGTAATGCCCGGTCACTATATAACTCGAGACCGGATTTCTCAGGAGACATTGTGCTCCTGCTCCAGGAAGCGGTGGGACGCTATACTAGTCTCTTCTATAGATTCCTATAGCATTCTCCTCCTGCTCTGCATGTAGGTTGGGCTGAGACTTGCTGGAAGGCTTGCGTGTAACCTGAGAGCTTTAATAGGTTTGGCATTTAAAGAGACAATGCCTGCTTTCAGAGTATTAAGGTCGGGAACACACCACTGCTCAGTGGCATTAACTATAACCCAACAGCCACATCTGGCCTCATTTTACGAGTCGTTTTATAGAAAAAGATTTAACTCCTCTCAAAACTCCCCGCCCCAATGTATTCTGTATGTTTAGTGTTATCCAGCCTGCCATAAACTAAGGTGTGAGTACCTCTTGCATGTAAGTAATGAGAAAATGTGACATTATAGTAGTTCTCCACCAACAGGTAGATTAAAGGGGTTGTCTAATATTTTATATTGATGGCCTCTACCTAGGATATAAATATCTGATCGGCGGGGGGTCCAAAAACCATACATACCCATCGATCAACTCCAGAACTACAATCATGTCCAGAGGTTCTGAGACTGTGAAAGATAAAATTTGTGTCAAAGTTTGCTGCTTCAGTTTTATGGTGGCAATTTGCATTAATTCTAGATTGTTATGAAGAGCGATTAGATTGTAATTAATTGCAAAGTCATTCATCGCCATGAAAATGAACTAAATCATAAGAACCCAATTTCCACTTCATTTCAGCCCTGCCACAAAATGACCTGCTAACATCATTTCAGTGATCTTCTCATCAGCTCAGGAGAAAGTGTTACTGAGGACAAGGTAGCCGATATCACTCCGTCACGTTGCTTCCATGAGTCCTGTATTATGCCAACAGTTAAAGGGGTTTTCTGGGATTTTAATATTGATGACCTATAGGTTATCAATATCAGATTGGTTGAAAAGAAGGCCACGCTCCATGCAAACGAAGCCTTCCCTTAATTTTTTACCTGCTCACCGTCAACATCGCAGCCGTAAGCGCATGTAATTACAAGCCATCCCATTCACTTCAATAGGATGGCTCTTTCCTATATACTTTTTGGACTTCCACGATCTGATATTGATGACCTATCATGAGTATAGGTCATTAATATTAAAATCCTGGAAAACCCCTTTAAGCTTCTTGAGACAATCTCATCTTTGGGGCGCTTCTCATCCAAGTGAGTGGGCTCACTCACAATTTTGCCTAAGAACACAGCCATGAATAAAGAATGGCATCAAAACATCCTCCAAGAGGAGCAAACTTTGTGAAAAAACAAAATTTGTGTCAGTCTCAAAACTTTTGGCCACTACTGTAGAGAACATCATCCATTATATAGTGGATCTACTGCGGCGCTGCTCCCATTGATGTACTTTATCTGGATGGAGTTATTAATGTTCTTTAGGCCGCACCCTCAGTTTTGTAATCTAAATAACATGGAAGAGATATTAAATATAATTATATTCTCCATTTTGACATCCAAATAATTTTAATACCATCAGTAGTGGGGTGCAACCCAGGCCTGAAGGTCAATATAACCGGTGTCACTTGTGCTTTTAATAGATGCCTTAGATTTATTAAGGGGAAATTCAACGTTTGGTAATAAGTGGACTACATAGGAGTGGGAAGACTGTCAGGCATAGAGATACCATCCAGGCCAAACTCTCACCTTTCTTGTCAGATCAGACAAGTTTTTGGCTGGGAGGTAGAATGATGCAGTAGAAAGCTCCCTCAAGAAAACCTAATTAATACACATTAGGCTTCATTCACATCACCGTTAAGCCTTTCCGTTCTCATGCTCCGTTTAGGAGCAGGAGAACGGAAAGGACGGATTCGGCACATAACTGAGCCGAACGGAGCCTAAGGACCCCATAGACTATAATGGGGTCCGTTAGGTTACCGCTCAGAAGATGATTTTGGAGCGGAGACAAAAGTTGTGCATGCAGGACTTTTGTCTCCGCTTCAAAAATCATCTTCTGAGCGGAAACCTAACGGACCCCATTATAGTCTATGGGGTCCCTTAGGCTCCGTTCAGCTCAGTTATGTGCCGAATCCGTCCTTTCCGTTCTCCTGCTCCTAAACGGAGCATGAGAACGGAAAGGCTTAACGGTGATGTGAATGAAGCCTTAGACTAACATCTGTAAAGAAGCTGGTCATGTTTGAAAGTTTTGTTTTTGTCTCCTTGAGAGAACTTCCTCAGAAGGATCTTCTGTCCTTCACTTGATGGCAATGAACACATCTGGCTGATGTGAAGGACTATAACGGCCAATATAGACACAAATGTAGAGCTGCTTTGATGTAACTACTGTTCACCAGATAATTGTTCGTTCTAAGGCGACTCAACTTCTGTCTAATGTGTATGGCCACCTCAGTCAGTCATTCTCCAAGCAAACCTTGAGGAGATGAGGACATGGACTGCATTTTACCTAGACTTCTGTATTCGTGTTTGTTTTAGGCGTTTGCTGAATGCCTTGTTGGCTGACTTATAGACATGTTTACTTTATGCTTGTTATTTTTCCTTTCTTTATTCTAAAGCTGGTCTTACAGCTGTCTGTACAATAGCCGGGCTGACAGCTATTCCTCCTAAACTCCATCCTCCACGTCACACGTGCTCGGCTCGTCCGACTTTACGTATGTAAAGGGAGAGGTGACTGAGGAGCCCTTTAAACTGTCCAATGTTCAGCTATATGTTTGTTGGAATGCTGACTACTCATAATCTTCTGGTGTAAAGGTGCCACCAATTAAGCATGAAAGAGATAGAATTGTTGGTGCGGTCACCTAAATCACCATTTGCCGGCAGCAGAACGTGGTGTCTAAACAACCTCTGCTGCTGACAAACAATGATTCTGTATGGAGACGAGGAATGGAGGGAATTGCTGCATGTAAGTGTGGTGGTCTCCTCCACTGATGAGCAGGGGATTGTCAGGAAGGAAATCGTGCCACATAAGGGGCCCATAAACTGCTTACAGACACCTCTGGAGGTATCTTATGACCTTGAGAACAGGATTGGGATGCTTGAAATCAAACAGTTCGATTTTCTCTTTCAGTGGAAAGTCAGGATACATCCAAACGCACAAAATTGTTGGTAGTCCCACTGAAATCATTGGGTTCAAGAATATGAAGGACTGTCCAGGATTTTCAGGAGAAGCCATCAGAATTTTGGAGGTCCAACAACCTACCCGTCCACCGATCAGATGTTACTTTGGAGCTTCTCCTTCAGAACTCCACAGCTCCATCCATAGCGTAGTGGATGGACCTGGTTACCGCAGCCATACACTTTAATAGGAGCAGAGCTGTAGTTATCAGTCGCAGCTGATCGGTGGAGGTGCTCCACTCCTGATTTTGGCTTCAGAAACTGCATCAGGAAACCTGAGCGTGTGGCCGTACCCTTACGACCCAAACAGACAGCTTCACAGGGATCCAATTAGTTCAGGTCATTCGATCAATGGCTGGGGCTGGATTTGAAGTCAGAAACTTGCCTAGAGGTCCTCTTCTACGGGCCGGTGGCGGGCAATAAACAAGCGCTGATCCGCGATATACCTGTCAGTCAGCGCTCGTTTAAAGTGCCTTTCAGATGGCCCCTGGCAGAGTGCGAGGAACGGATGCAGTTATTGCCTGCCCCATTAACTTTGCAACATGCTGCCAACAAACCACGATTTTAGGTGCCACATGAAAGATGAGACCACCTGACATATAAAAGGTGCTCTTGTTGCGAGCTACGGGAAACCAGGAGGACACCCACTCTAAACAGGTCCATGCACATGGCATTGCTGCGTACATGGAGCTTTTGAGGCCACACGTAGTGCCCATATGGTGATCAAAAACGTCAACAACCACCCTTATCTGACTGACGCACGGCATAACAGGTTGCCACGTTTGGAATACCTCTTTAGCCTCCATGAAGATGACCTAGTAGTAGTGTGCACCATACGTGTGTATGAACAGGTGCGTCCGGTACAGAGCGCTGAACACAAACGGCTTTCCTATAATGTTATCACGCAGATAATACATATCCACAGTACCTGTGGGGAGAGCACTTGCCAAATATTGACCTACGTACATTCCCTCCCGGAGTCCGGGTCTTACATTGAGCCACATTGACCTGATTATGGACAGAGCCAAAGTGATCGCTGGATGCTAAAGGACTTTGAACAGTCACTGATAAAGGTATGTGAATATCTCCCCAGCCCCCCCGGGTAGAGGATTAGTCATTGTACTGAGGCATTGTTCTCCATTGTCAGCTCCATCAGAGACTTCCTGCAGTGACCACTGAGATGGAGAGATGTCCACAGTGGCCCAGGGGTTGTCCATTATTAGTTGGCCTTCAGGAATTCATATGGAAATTACATGGACGCTTAGTGATGCATTCACAATTGTATGCGTGCATTGTCCTCTGTTATCAGCCACTTCCCATTCAAAAAGACCCCATGTGAGGTTCCTTCATAGGCAACTGGTCCCAGGTGTAGAAACTTAAAGGCTAGGCATACCGAGAATCGAACTGCTCCACGGATAGTAACATATTAGGGAATTGTTATGTATGCCGTTCCCTAATATAAAAGTGCTATGTACTAAGATTTACCTCCAGCCTGGGGTTGTTAACACTAGAGATGAACTAAAGCCTCACTAAAGAGTATATTAGATGGGCAGATTTTCTGCCCAATGATCGCTAACGCTCATTAGAGATCATCTGGCAGTGTAATACTGCCACCAATTGCACGTTCATCAGGCAATCTAGATCTTTCAGCAAGCTGAAAGATCAGGATTTGCCGGCGGCAGATCGTGCTGTGTAATTACAATCTACCGCCAGCACACCACTGAAGATAATGAGGACAAGCGATGGCAAAACAATCTCTACTCCCCATGCTGTGGAGGAGATCTCTGCATGTACAGTCATGGCCAAAAGTTTTGAGAATGACACAAATATTAATTTTTACAAAGTCTACTGCTTCAGTTTTTATAATGGCAATTTGCATATACTCCAGAATGTTATAAAGAGTGATCAGCTTAACAGCGATTACTTGCAAAGTCAATATTTGCCTAGAAAATGAACTTTATCCCCCAAAACACATTTCAACATCATTGCAGCCCTGCCTTAAAAGGACCAGCTAACATCGTTTCAGTGATTGCTCCATTAACACAGGTGTGGGTGTTGATGAGGACAGGGCTGGAGATCAATCTGTCATGATTAAGTAAGAATGACACCACTGGACACTTTAAAAGGAGGCTGGCGCTTGGCATCATTGTTTCTCTTCTGTTAACCATGGTTATCTCTAAAGAAACACGTGCAGTCATCATTGCACTGCACAAAAATGGCCTAACAGGGAAGAGTATTGCAGCTAGAAAGATTGCACCTCAGTCAACAATCTATCGCATCATCAAGAACTTCAAGGAGAGAGGTTCCATTGTTGCCAAAAAGGCTCCAGGGCGCCCAAGAAAGACCAGCAAGCGCCAGGACCGTCTCTTAAAAGTGTTTCAGCTGCGGGATCGGGCTACCAGCAGTGCAGAGCTTGCTCAGGAATGGCAGCAGGCAGGTGTGAGTGCATCTGCACGCACTGTGAGGCGGAGACTCTTGGAGCAAGGCCTGGTCTCAAGGAGGGCAGCAAAGAAGCCACTTCTCTCCAGAAAAAACATCAGGGACAGACTGATATTCTGCAAAAGGTACAGGGAGTGGACTGCTGAGGACTGGGGTAAAGTCATTTTCTCTGATGAATCCCATTTTCGATTGTTTGGGACATCTGGAAAACAGCTTATTCGGAGAAGACGAGGTGAGCGCTACCACCAGTCTTGTCTCATGCCAACTGTAAAGCATCCTGAAACCATTCATGTGTGGGGTTGCTTCTCAGCCAAGGGAATCGGCTCTCTCACAGTCTTGCCTAAAAACACAGCCATGAATAAAGAATGGTACCAGAATGTCCTCCGAGAGCAACTTCTCCCAACCGTCCAACAGCAGTTTGGCGATCAACAATGCCTTTTCCAGCATGATGGAGCACCTTGCCATAAAGCAAAGGTGATAACTAAATGGCTCAGGGAACAAAACAGAGATTTTGGGTCCATGGCCTGGAAACTCCCCAGATCTTAATCCCATTGAGAACTTGTGGTCAATCATCAAGAGACGGGTGGACAAACAAAAACCTACAAATTCTGACAAAATGCAAGCATTGATTGTGCAAGAATGGACTGCTATCAGTCAGGATTTGGTCCAGAAGTTGATTGAGAGCATGCCAGGGAGAATTGCAGAGGTCCTGAAGAAGAAGGGTCAACACTGCAAATATTGACTTGCTGCATTAACTCATTCTAACTGTCAATATAAGCTTTTGTTACTCATAATATGATTGCAATTATATTTCTGTATGTGATAAAAACATCTGACAAACACACATAAAAACCAGAGGGCAGCAGATCATGTGAAAATATAATATTTGTGTCATTCTCAAAACTTTTGGCCATGACTGTAATAGAAGCAGTCTCCTCAGCAACCGATCTCTGTGATTGAGGTGTCTAATACACCCTTAAAGGGGTTCTCCAAGTTATATTTATTGATGACCTATCCTCAGGATAGGCCATCAATATCAGATCGGCGGGGGTCCGACACCCCACCAATCAGCTGTTTGAAGAGGAGGTGAGCGCCGTAACAGGGGTAGTGGTGAGTAGGTGTAATTACACCTAACCGCCCCATTTATTTCAATGGGAAGGCAAAAATGTAGCCTCTAGATGTGCAAAGCTAGGACAAACATACCCCAAAAGACTAGTAGCTGTTATTGCAGTGAAAGGTTGTTCTACAAAGTACTGACTCAGGGGGCTGAATACAAAGTTTGTCGGTGTAAAGTGGAAAAAATAAAAATGTGCAAAGCTGGTAGAAACATACCCAAAAAGACTTCCAGCTAAAATTGCAGCGAAAGGTGGTCCTACAAAGTACTGACTCAGGGGGCTGAATACAATGCACAACGCACTTTCCAGATTTTTATTTTTAAAAACCGGGCCTTGGTGCAAAAAAGGTTGGGGGCCACTGGTCTAGAACAGACAACTGTAGCAAAGCTCCAGCTGTGAGAAAGGTCAGGTCTGGACAGGTAAAAGAAGAACGTTACCATTCACAGACAGCAAACAGAGATCTTAAAAATAGCGAGGAATGCAGAACCGTTCACGACACAAGCCTATGTGATCCTGAGTGTAGAGATGCATCAGGTACAGCGAGCGCGCTCCTGTGCTCAGGACTGTAGGCACGGCCTGTCCCGGCATGTACGGCGCAGTGAAGCGTGCGCCAGCCTCAGTCTATCACCGCTAGAGGGGCTCGTCCTGGTTTGCTTCTGTTATGTATGACACACTCTCATTAACCCTCTACTCACCAGGCGTGCCGCTCTGCGGTTCTTCACTGCTTGTGATTTTTGGAGATACGGAGATGTGGCCGCAACCAGTCCGCTACATTTCCCTAGGGCTGGCTACTAGGTAAAAGGTAGGTTCACAGCTGCGGGCATATATTTGGCTCCCAAGGTGGACCTATGGTTGCCTTTGCCAGTTTACCCACATAACGTGGCCATTTCAGCCACATCACACCTGGAGCAAATGTTTAGTGCAACTCAAGGGGAGCTTGAGCTGTCTACCCCCTCCCACCCTAGTAGTCAACAGAAGAATGCCATATTTATGGCGCACTTTTGACACATGTAAAATTTACTGTCTGTCAGAAAAGTGGCAAAGGACAGACCCTCCAAAATGAGTCCTGTCATGTTGATTTTACAAATTGTATTTGGGTGGGCCGACATTGCTGCGAGGTCACACCCCTTCAAGTAAAGCTTGCAGTACATTTCCCATCCACTACGTGGCGTATGGAGCTGCGCTAGTCCTGATGTGCCACACCTCCTATCAGCTGATTGGTGCAGATAGTCAGCCCCCTGCCAATCTGATACTGATGACCTATCCTAGTGATGGTGAACCTTTTACATACCGAGTGCCCAAACTGCAACCCAAAACCCACTTATTTATGGCAAAGTGCCAACGTAGTAATTTTACCTGAATACTGAAAAATACCAGCCAAGTTAAGCTGTGGGGGCGTGGCTTAACACAGGCCCCAGTAAAATGAATGCCCCATTGGCACCCTAGTATTAAAAATGTCCCAATAGTGGCCCCCTGTATTAATAAATTCCCCAGTAGTGGGCCTCCAGTATCATTAAGGCCCCCATTAGTGGCCCCCAGTATCATTAAGGCCCCCATTAGTGGCCCCCAGTATCAATAAGGCACCCATTAGTGGCCCCCTGTATTAATAAATTCCCCAGTAGTGGGCCTCCAGTATCATTAAGGCCCCCAGTACCATTAAGGCCCCCATTAGTGGCCCCCAGTACCATTAAGGCCCCCATTAGTGGCCCCCAGTAGCAATAAGGCCCCCAGTATCAATAAGGCCCCCATTAGTGGCCCCCAGTATCAATAAGGCCCCCATTAGTGGCCCCCAGTATCAATAAGGCCCCCATTAGTGGCCCCCAGTATCAATAAGGCCCCCATTAGTGGCCCCCAGTATCAATAAGGCCCCCAGTATCAATAAGGCACCCATTAGTGGCCCCCAGTACCAATAAGGCCCCCATTAGTGGCCCCCAGTACCAATAAGGCCCATAGTGGCCCCAGACCAAAGGCCCCATTAGTGGCCCCCAGTATCAATAAGGCACCCATTAGTGGCCCCCAGTATCAATAAGGCACCCATTAGTGGCCCCCAGTATCAATAAGACACCCATTAGTGGCCCCCAGTATCAATAAGGCACCCATTAGTGGCCCCCAGTATTAATAAGACCCCCCATTAGTGTCCCCAGTATTAATAAGACCCCCCATTAGTGTCCCCAGTATTAATAAGACCCCCCCATTAGTGGACCCCAATATTAATAAGGCCACCCCATCAATGGCCCGAGTAAAATTAAGGACCCCATTAGTGCCCCCCCCAGTATTATTTTCCCTCCTTTTGTGGCTCCCAGTATTAATAACGCCCCCATTAGAGGCCACAGTATTACTAATGCCCCATCTATATCTAGTCCTATTTACAGAACACTAGAGCTGTCATCCCAATTCTACACCTATTATCATCGCAAGGATTACCCTGCAGATAACATCTTCCCCACACAGCAGCGGTAAACTGACTATATAAGAGGTCTTATCCTACCAGATTTGGGCAGTGTACTGAATGAAAAAGAAAAAAAACAGGGGAAAAAATTTCTAAAAAATAAAAAAAAGTTTTCTATGAAGTGATAATTGTGGGTCATATGTTTGGTTCTGCAGCACCTTTTTCTTTGAGGGGTGGAGTGGACACATCTTGTGAGACTCCAATGGAAGACGTCAGTCGGCAGATCCTAGGGCAGACACAGCTCCTAGTTCGTGTGTGTGATTTGGTCATACACGTCTACAGGAAATTGGAGGATTGTTTAGACTCTTAGGTAAGATATTTACATAGGAACACAGGTGACACGCAAGAGCACGGGAGCCCGTGTAACTGGTCGGAAACATCCAGACATAATTACCAGAAGCCAAGGGAACAATGCAACTTTTATCTGTTGCTTTCTATGGAAGCTCTGATCGCCAGACCGCTACCATAACAAGCTGCTCCCTGCTGTGGTCAGCAACGGATGCAAAACTACAACTCCCACTATGCTCTGACAGCTGGGAGTTGCAGTCTTGCAGCATCTGGAGGACCAGAGGTTGGACACCACTGCTTTACAGGGATGCCCAACCTGCGGTCCTCCAGCTGTTGTAAAACTGACCCTGAAAGCCCTAGAGTTCAGCTCCGCAGCTCTCCGCAACTGACTGGATTATATGTGATTGTATTGTAGTACAACATTTTAGCATCTGGGGGCCCGATGATCACTCCAGGGGCCACAATTTGTCTAAAACCATCTCTGCCTGGACACAAGAGGCACAATGAGGACATCATGGGGTTGTGGTATTTGTTATATTGCACAGGTAGGGAACCTGTTAAAAATTTGACTCCCACCCCTGACTACAGCTTTTATAATACTATTCCACGCACAGTACTACTACATTGATCACAGTACTAGATTAATACTCCTTTGAGTTAGCTACCTTTATGCGTACAGTACCACAACTACTACCCCATCAGCCAAGGACAACATCTGCATGGAGTTTGTATGTTCTCCCCGTGTTTCAGTGGGTTCCTCTCACACTCCAAAGACCTAGAGACATGGAATTTAGATTGTGACCTCCACTGGGGTCAGCGAAGTATAATGACTAAAGTGCTGCGAGAGTATGCTGGAGCTATACAAATAAGTAATACATAATCTACTTGGATTACTAGTGTTACTACCTACAGTACTACTAGCACCATCATCCACCTCTCCTGGATTGCACTGTGACTCTGCTCCATTATTACTATAATAAGACCCGTACAGTACTACTACTTTGCAGTACTACTAGCACCATCATCCACCCCTGGATTGTACTGTGACTCTGCTCCATTATTACTATAATAAGACCCGTACAGTACTACTACTTTGCAGTACTACTAGCACCATCATCCACCCCTGGATTGTACTGTGACTCTGCTCCATTATTACTATAATAAGACCCGTACAGTACTACTACTTTGCAGTACTACTAGCACCATCATCCACCCCTGGATTGTACTGTGACTCTGCTCCATTACTACTATAATAAGACCCGTACAGTACTACTACTTTGCAGTACTACTAGCACCATCATCCACCCCTGGATTGCACTGCGACTCTGCTCCATTATTACTATAATAAGACCCATACAGTACTACTACTTTGCAGTACTACTAGCACCATCATCCAATTCTCCTGGATTACAGTGTGACTCTGCTCCAGACAACTACTCCTGCTCCCTCCTCTGCTGCTGCTGCACCCTGGGAGTTGTAGTCCTACACGCCTGCACTCAGCACAGGTGAGACGCGACCACACAGCCATAGAGTTACACATGAGGGGTCTCCCCGTCCTCCGGTGGGCAGCAGTATATAAGCGGTACCTCTGCCAACCCCCTGTCCACGTGTTACTACTTACCAGGCTTAGGACGTCATACAGCAGCCCCTCATCCTCTGCCGGCCGGGACCATGCTGGAGTAGGGGGGGCCGTGCTCAGGTCCCGGGATCCCCTGTGAGGAGGAGGAGGAGGAGGAGTAAGGAAGGGAGGGGCCGGCTCCACACCTCTGGGGTGATTACAGCGGCTGTGGGGAGGGGGCGTGCCCCCGTGTGTGTAGAGAGCGGACCCGTAAACTGGGGCAAAGCAACACACCAGCTCCATGGGAGAAGGGTCACACCCTCACATTGGTTCTGGGTGTGAAAACTGGCATCAAAGTGGGCAGTGAGACCAATTGTATATCTGCGTGCACTGTCCGTGGTCTGTTTTCTTGCCCCTCTTATATAATGACCTGCAGCACATTTAGGCTCAGTTCACAGGTAGGAAAAAAAAACCTGATAGGGAATCTGCCTCACGTTTTTTACCCCATGTGTTTTCAGTGAGGAATTTAATTCCTACCTATTTTCAGGACGCAGATTCAGCACGGAACGGACAAGACGCTTTATTTTCCGCCATTGCAGAATTGGCAAACTGAAAGAAAAACTCAGTACGGTTTAACGTGCCCAAAATACTGCGTGTGAACCTAGCCATAGGGTACAGCCTCCTGTAAGGCTAGGATTTTGGCACAGATTCTGGATTTAAAAAAAATCCTTGTCAACAACGAATGCAGAACTTCTCCATTGAGTTCAATCTGCGTTTTAGGGCTCATGCACATGAACGTATTTTCTTTCCATGTCCGTTTGTTTTTGGGGGAGCTGCATGCAGAACCATTCATTTCAACGGGTCCACAAAAAAAACAGAAGTTACTCCGTGTGCATTCCGTTTCCATATGTCCGTATTTCCATTCAGCAAAAAAATAGAACGTCCTATTATTGTCTGCAATATGGACAAGGATATATAAATATGGAATGCACATGGACGTCATCTGTATTTTTTGCGCATCCGTGTTTTTTTGCATGAGCCCTTAGTAACCGCACGACAAGGAAAAAAAAAAGGACTTCTTTGTCCCAGAATTCTATATGAAAATTCTCACCAAAACCACGTTAAAAAAGGGATGCAGATTCCGTATCAGTTTTTTTCAGCGCTGAAAATACTCTGTGAGGATCTAGTCTTGTCTTATGTTCACACAGAGTTTTTTTTTTCCTATGGCAAAAAAACCCCAGAAATTCATAATCTGCTTCAAAATTCCACGTGGTTTTGGATGTAGTATGGAGGGCGGCTGCGCATGAGTGGTGCACCTAGGGTTGCACTAATGGGTGGCATTATTCTTCCTGGGTGCACTAATAGGGGCATTATTTTTCCTGAGGACGCTAATGGAGGTATTATTCTTCCTGGGGGCAGTAATGGAGGCAATATTCTTACTGGGGGTACTAATGGGGGCATTATTCTTCCTGGGTGCACTAATGGGGGCATTATTCTTACAGGAGAGCACTAATGGGGGCATTATTCTTACAGGAGAGCACTAAAGGGGCATTATTCTTACTGGGGGGCATTAATTCAGGGGTACACTAATGAGGGCATTATTCTTACTGGAGAGCACTAATGGGGGAATTATTTTTACTAGGGGCACTAATGGAGCCATTACTCTTATTGGAATGCACTAAAGGGGGCATTACTATTACTGGGGTGCACTAATGGGGGCATTAATATTACTGGGGGCACTAATGGGGACAGTATTAATTCTGGGGGCGCTAATAGGGGCATTACTATTACTGGGGGCGCAAATTGGGGCATTATTAATGCTGGGGGGCACTAATGAGGGTATTATTAATTCTGAGTGGCACTAATAGGGGCATTACTAAAACTGGGGGGGCATTAGCATTATTGGCAGCCACAGTATGACATCGATCTAACACCCTGTGTTAAGCCATGCCTCACAGCCACACCCCCTTTGAGGTGTGGCTTAACTTGGCCAGTATTTTTTGTTGGGTAAGGAGGATCTGTTCTAAGGATAGGTCCAAAGGTAGGACCCTTACCTATCAGACATTGGGGGCGTATCCTACCAATATGCCCCCAATGTACAAGATAGGACAACTCCTTTAAGCAACCAATCAGAATCTACATTTCATTTTCCCAGTGGAGTTTAGAGAATAAACAGTCAACTCTGATTGGTTGCTATAGGCAACAAGGCCCTGTTCTCTCCCATCCATACACTGATCTACATGGCCTATCCCACGTTATGGCTGTACTGAGAGCCATGTTGTCAGATACTCGTTCTTTCCAGTTCTACCAGTCTGAAGACCCTTCCCAGTGCCATATTGTAGCTGGGCAGGAAAATGTGTGGTCTGCTGTACAGGGACGCAGTTACTGTATATTCATTTATAAAGTGTTAATATTGCTACTGCTGTATGAATAAAGTTTATTGAAAAAAACACATTCCTTGGGGGAGAATTATCAAAACTGGTGCTAAGGAAACCTAGATGCCCATAGCAACCAATCAGACTGATCCTTTCATCTTCTTATGGAGCTCTGAAAATTAAAAGGTTGAATCTGATTGGTTGCTATGGAGAACTGTCAGTTTTCCTTCACATCGGTTTTGATAAAGCTTTGTGGCCCAAAATCAAAGCTCAGGAACCAAATTGCCACATATATCAAATGTCAATAGGTGAGCCTATACCATATACTCATCACACATCCCTTTCTTAGTGGTACTGGAGTACCCCTTTAAAATTCGGATAGTCTCCAGCATTCCGGATGTGTGAAAAACAATGCTGTGTGAATTATGACTAATTATGTCCCCATCGCTGTATTGCATAACAGTGTACAGAGACTTTAGTCACAATGTCGCTTTGGACAAGATCCCACGGGAGCTAAGATTACCTACCTCTGTGTTTTCAGGCTGTGGGAAGGAAGCAGAGTGTTTGGCATGGGGCTCATATTAAAACAGCAACCACCCATCCCTGGGATCAAATGCTGGGTGACAACCTCTAATCCCTGGGCATGCAATTTTTCAGTGGAGGGGGCATAAGCAGCCATCAGATACCGTGGATGCTCTTTATCCCAAGTCATTAGGCCGTACAGGTTGAATTTGATGGACTTGTCTTAAAATCAGAGAGAGATCCATAAAGAAAAGTCTGATGTCAGTCTTCACTGTAGATGTATTATTTTATTCGTGAAGGGTCAGCTCGGGACTTTGAAAAAAGTTCAGTTACTCAGAGGACTTTACTACCTAGGGGTGTAAAAAAAAAGTATGGCTGAAGTGATGGCCTCCTGACGAAGAAAAGACTATTCTCAATGTCAGGGGTGCACCACCAATGAGGCAGGGTGAGGCGATTGCCTCAGGCAGCACCAGGTAAAAGCAAGAGGGGGGCAGCAAAGAGGCTAGGGGCACCCCTGCTCTTTGTGATGAGGCATCAGGTCACGATCTTGCTCTATTATATGCTTATCATGGTCATTAACCCTGTCTTGGACGTGGTACCAATGCCGTTTACTTGTCTGCATTAATGTATACCTAGTGGCTGGCCAGATCCAGACCTGGAAAATTCTGCACATGGGTGTGATGTGAGTGGGTGTGCGGGCAGGGAGGAGGGAGAGGAGAATGGAGAGATAATGGCACAGATGGGTGTCTGTTCTTGAGGTCAGGATGCTGCATTCTGTAGTGACCACAAGACGTTCCTTCCCTGAACTACTTCCTCCTTCTGCCTGGTTTGTGCACCTTGTGATATAACCGGGATGATGCAGACATGGCTGATGAAGAGGAGCCTCTAGTCAGAACTTTTTCCAGTAGACCCGAATCACACTGCAGCCTCCACGCGACCAGCAGGTCTTCCACCAGGAGCTGGCATTGCCTCTGGCCTTCTGAATGTATGCTCAGTCTCAACACCCACACCATCTCTTAGGCTAGTTTTACACTAGTATTTTAGCACTCTGGATCTGCATGCAGCAGTTGTGGTGAAACTATGACTCCCAGCATGCACACTTGCTTGGCTGTTCTCAGAACTCTCATAGTAGTGAATGGAGTATGCTGGGAGTTGTAGTTTCACAACAGCTGGAGTGTCGAAGATTGCCGATGCTTGTTTTATGCTATGTTGATGTCTATGCTAAACGTAATCTGGCAGTCTGTTCTGGCAGAGGAAAGGACTACCAGAGTTACTATATCTGGCCTAGCCCAATACTGCTGCACACCTTCAGATCACCATTGACCATGGTGGGATCTGGTGGCTCTCTGCAATAAATGCCGGCTTGCGGCCACACAAAAATTGCTGCAAATATGAAACATAGTAACATAGTTTATAAGGCCGAAAAAAGACATCTGTCCATCCAGTTCGGCCTGTTATCCTGCAAGTTGATCCAGAGGAAGGCAAAAGCTCTAGAAAGCTATCAGATCCCAATATAGTCAGTGGGGACGCACAGTGTGCAGCGGTATCCGGCTATGCTGGCTACGGTAACTCTGGTAGAAGGTTCCTCTGCTGGAGCAGACTGCCAGATTACCTTTAGCACAGATGTGAACCTACCCTTAGGACTTTTCACTTATGAAGAAGTTCGTTTTGTGTCATCTGGGACATTGGTGGCATATTCTGTAGGATTGGAGGGAGGGTAACAGGGGTGGGGGGTGGAGGTTGTGGTTTTGTCTGTGCAACAAAAATAACTTTGGAAAATCTGTCTAATAAAATTAGATTTAATAAAAGATCAAATCTTGCTAAATAGGATTTCCTACCCCACGCTGAACTTCTTTGAGCTGAAGGTAGGAGTAGGGATTATCGGGGACGGGAAACAAATGGAGGGATACCCCATAGTCAGTGTTAGAGCCTGTAGTTACCAAATGTTTGATGCTTTAGACTGCTCCACAGGATAGTGGACAAAGGCTAGACTGGTGAGAGTCCGACCTTGGAGAAGGCCACCTCCATGATCTTAAGAGTGCAGAACCATGGTCTTTTGTCCGCCCTCTAATCTCACAACCACTGCGAAGGACATTTGGGTGAGGTGACTATTCCTTCAAAGTCTGTAGGACGGATGGAAGCAGCCGACCCTATACAGATGATACATATTTTAAGAGAAGAAAGTGACTAAAAAAAGAGTGTCCTTGTCTCTGGAGAACCCCACATGTCCATGCATTGCTTAAACAGCTTTAAGAGGGATCTTCATTTTACGTGTGATGTCGATGCAAGAGGACAACCCTTTCAAAGAGGACTTTGTGTACACTTTACATACCTTTATCACTTGGCCCCACTAAACTTGAGTCCTCCATGGCTTTTATTTAAAGGGTTTCTCTGGGAATTAAGAAAATGAATATACGCGAATATTACTTTATCATAAATATATTCCCAAATACCTTTCATTAGTTATAATAACTTGTTTTGTCTATGGAGCAATAATTAGGAGAAACAAAATGGCCGCTGTCCTATTAGTACACACAAAACCTGTCCTAATCACACAGGAGGACAAGTTACTTCAGAACACTGAGGTAAAGAGCTGCCTCATCCTCCTCTCTGCCCTACTTGTCAGGGGTTATAATCCTAAAGACAGATGATAAAATCTTCATCTGAATGTCTGTAGGAATGGAGTTCATGAGGAATGAAGTACAGAGAGGACGGACAGGACAGACTGTAGTAATGTGGGGCTGTAATGAAGACTGCGTACAAGTGCTGCTGCTCATTACCCACATCTGCTCGTGAACTCCATTCCTACAGAGATTCAGCCGAAGATCTTATCAGCTGTATTCAGGATCATAATCCGTGACAAGCAGAGCAGAGAGGAGGATGAGGCAGCTCTTTACCTCAGTGTTATGAAGTAACTTGTCCTCCTGTGTGATTAGGACAGGTTTTGTGTGTATTAATAGGACGGCGGCCATTTTTTATTTCTCCTAATGATTGTTCCCTAGAAAAAATGAGCCATTATAACTAATGAAAGGTATTTGGGAATATATTTATCATGAAGTAATATTTAAGCATGTTAATTTTCTTAATTCCCAGAGAACCCCTTTAAAGCTTTGTACCCCCTATTCTGACTTATCAGGCCCCTTGGGTCAGACACTACAACCAGCAGTAATTTCCTAAGAGGAGTGATGTTCATTGATCTGATGCTGTCTACACTGATTGGGGGGCTGCAAAGAAAAAAAGCCATGGAGGACTCAGGAGCGGCCGGTGGTGCCAGTTGGTGGAGGTATGTAGATTTAGAAGTTGACAGAGGTGATAGGTCCTCTTTAAATACAGATACATATAGACTGAAAATATTTCATTCCATTAGTGGTCATAGGCGTCTGCCATGTACTAGTTAGTTATCAACCTGCTAATGAGGACAAAGGGCTTAGGAGGAGAAGGAAATACCTAGGAGAACAGTCAGAGCCAGAGACAAAAACCAAGAGTGAAGAAATCTGTGCTCGGGATCAATATGGAGGAAACAGAAACACATAATAGGAAGAATGCAAGGGATTCAATTTATGCCATGGATTTCCACCCAAGGTTTTAAACTTTACATTGTGAAATTTCCGCAGTTCTGCAGCATTTGCTGCAGAAATGTGAATTTTACACTGCAGTGGATCTGCTACATGTGGCCATACCTCTTCAGGTAATTGGCGGTACGTGGCCTGATCATCTCTAATGAGCGTTACTATGGACGCTCGTTAGCAGTAATCTGTGCAATTCGAGACTCTTGTAAAGGGCCCTTTAGAATATCTTTGCTGCTCCATTCAGCTTTCCCGCAGTCCTGACTAGTTGTTCCAATCGCTGAAAAACAACCCCACAGAATGATGCTCCCACCACCATGCCGTACTTAATTGATGGTAGTTGATTAGCAGTGCCTGGTTTCCTCCAAATGATGCTTAGAATTGAGGCCAAAGAGTTCAATCTTGGTTTAATCAGACCAGAGAACCTTCTGTCTCACAGTCAGAGAGTCCTTTAGGTGCTTTTTTTATTTTATTTTATGTTTTTGCAAACTTTCATATGTCTTTTACTGAGGGGAGCCTTCTTTCTGGTCACTTTGCCATAAAGCACAGATTGGTGTAGTGCTGCAGTGATGGTTGAAAGTTTCTTGCATCTTTACACAGGATCTCAGCCAGAGTGACCACTGGGTTCTTGGTTACCTCTCTCACCAAGGCCCTTTTCCCCTAATTACTTAGTTTGGTGGAACAATTGGCTCTAGGGAAAATCCTGATTGTTCCAAACTTCTTCAATTTAAGAATTATGCTTTGAAGAACTTTCAGTAGAGAAGTATTTTTTTCTACCCTTCTCCAGATCTGTGCCTCTTGTCTCTGATCTCTACAGGCAGTTCTTTCCTCCTCATGGCTTGGTTTTTGCTCTGATATGCTTTGTCAGCTGTGAGACCTTATACAGAAAGGGCTGTGTCTTTCTCAGTGATGTCCAATCAACTGAATTTAATGTAGGTGGACTCCAACCAAGGTGTAGAAACATCAAAGATAAATCCAGAGAAGTGGGAGGCCCCAGAGCTATATCTATTATCTATCTATCTATCTATCTATCTATCTATCTATCCACCTCATATCTATCTATCCACCTCATATCTATCTATCTATCTATCTATCTATCTATCTATCTATCTATCTATCTCTATCTAGTATCTTAATCTTCTGTATAATGGTGGACATGTTAATATTGGTAATAGTGGTTTAAAGTTGTTTGTCACTAATGCATTGTCTTGTTTTTTTATGTCTTTCAGTCCCCATTAGAATGTTTTATAATTATGTAGGGTCCTGCTCTTCACCATCTACATTTACAGGCAAGACTTTTTAGCTGATCATAAACAGTGGCATTGGGAATATCCACTTGCATCATATACTGTATGTTTTCTTATTGTCCTCACATGACAGCTGTCACTGCCTGGTATCAGGGGCATGTGCCTTGTGTTTTGCCCAGTATCCTGGGCCTCTTGGTACCAGTAACAATCTATTGTGCCTGCATTCTCCACCAGTCTCCCATGGTGCTAGGTTTCTTCAGGGCCTACCAACATCGCTGGTCTAATGTCCTTCACTTTTGTGCAGATCAGCTTTTCCAGCCCGTGTATTCCAATTTGAGGTGTACCTTGAGGGTATGGCCACATGTTCAGGTTTGCTGATTCAGTTTTGAAAGCCAAAATCTGGAGTGGATCATAAAAGGAGAGAAAGTATATTGGAAAGAGATGACTTTAAAAAAAAAATTCAGTCCTTGTTTAAAATAGACAAATCGCCAGGACCAGATGGCATACACCCCGTGTATTAAGTAATGTCATAGCCAGACCCTTATTTCTGATATTTAAGGACTGAGAGGGAGTGTTCCACAGGATTGGTGCATAGCAAATGTGTTGCCAATATTCAAAAAGGGTCCAAAAACAGAGCCCGGAAACTATAGGCCGGTAAGTTTAACATCTGTCATGTGTAAACTGTTTGAAGGTTTTCTAAGAGATGCTATCTTGGAGTTCCTCAATGAAAATAAGCAAATAACTCCATATCAGCATGGCTTCATGACGGATCGGTCATGTCAAACTAATTTAATCAGTTTCTATGAGGAGGTAAGTTCTAGACTTGACTGCGGGGAATCAATGGATGTCGTATATCTGGACTTCTCCAAAGCATTTGACACGGTACCACATAAAAGGTTAGTATACAAAATGAGAATGCTTGGACTGGGAGAAAAATGTCTGTATGTGGGTAAGTAACTGGCTCAGTGATAGAAAACAGAGGGTGGTTATTAACGGCACATACTCAGATTGGGTCACTGTCACTAGTGGGGTACCATAGGGGTCAGTATTGGGCCCTATTCTCTTCAATATATTTATTAATGATCTTGTAGAAGGCTTGCACAGTAAACTGTCAATTTTTGCAAATGACACTAAACTGTGTAAAGTAATTAACACAGAAGAGGACAGTACACTGCTACAGATGGATCTGGATAGACTGGAGGCTTGGGCAGAGAATTGGCAGATAAGGTTTAACACTGACAAATGTAAGGTTATGCACATGGGAAAGAATAATGCAAGTCACCAGTACATACTAAATGGTAAAATATTGGGTAACTCTGACATGGAAAAGGACCTAGGAATTTTAGTGAACAGCAAACTAAGCTGTAGAAACCAGTGTCAGACAGCTGCTGCCAAGGCCAATAAGATAATGGGTTGCATCAAAAGAGGCATAGATGCCGTGATGAGAACATAGTCCTGCCACTTTACACATCACTAGTCAGACCACACATGGAGTACTGTGTACAGTTCTGGGCTCCTGTGAACAAGGCAGACATAGCAGAGCTGGAGAGGGTTCAGAGGAGGGCAACTAAAGTAATAACTGGAATGGGTGGACTACAGTACCCAGAAAGATTATCAAAATTAGGGTTATTCACTTTAGAAAAGACGACTGAGGGGAGATCTAATAACTATGTATAAATATATCAGAGGTCAGTACAGAGATCTCTCCCATCATCAATTTTTTTCCTGTGAATGTGATGAGGGGACATCCTCTGCGTCTGGAGGAAAGAAGGTTTGTACACAAACATAGAAGATGATTCTTTACGGTAAGAGCAGTGAGACTATGGAACTCTCTGCCTGAGGAGGTGGTGATGGTAAGTTCACTAAAAGAGTTCAAGAGGGGCCTGGATGTATTTCTGGAGGGTAACAATATTATAGGTTATAGTTACTACAGAAGGGTCGTTGATCCAGGGAGTTATTCTGATGCCTGATTGGAGTCGGGAAGGAATTTTTTCCCCTAAAGTGAGGAAAATTGGCTTCTACCTCACAGGGGTTTTTTGCCTTCCTCTGGATCAACTTGCAGGATAACAGGCCGAACTGGATGGACAGATGTGTTTTTTTGGCCTTATAAACTATGTTACTATGTTTTGGCTTTCAAGGAAACCTGACCACGTAGCGGTACCCTTAAACATCTCCTGATCACATCTAGTAAAGGACTCTTAGGCTGAGTTCACACTTCAGTTATTTGGTCAGTCATTTCCATCAGTTATTGTGACCCCAAACCAGTAGTGAAGCCTACACAGAGATAAGCTATAATGGAAAGATCTGCACCTGTTCTGTGTTTTTGACCCAAACCTGGTTTTGGCTCACAATAACTGATGGAAATAGCTGACCAAATAACTGATGTGGGAACTTGGCCTAAGTTGTATGGAACTGTAATACAGTCCTCACACAGGTCTATTATAGCTCTGGTGCCTCTGAATTCATATTGAGGTGTATCTTACCTCGGATGTCCTATTAGGAAAGTATTCTCCCTTAGAAGACTAGTTCCTTAATACTGTGCCATGTGGAGACACTTCATGAAGCATCATAGTATAGAACCATAGGGACTTCATATACCAACGTACAGGTACTGCACCCTGAGTGTTCATACCGGATGTATATTTATGAAAGAGCCATCTTGAAATGACGGTACATTAAATCGTCAAGGTCTTGACTGTTCTTCTGTCCCTCTATAGACATCATGCACAGCTGTGGTCTCCTTCCATAGATTTTCTCACTCTCACCAGTCCTCCAGTGACAGGTTTACAGCTTTATCCCATCTGCTGCCGTTTCTCAGATTACATCTTCCTATCTCTTTTTATTGATATGCTTGCTGCTCAGTCCTCTCATTGATTTACAGTTGCGTACAAATATAGTACAATTAGCGGTAGTTACTTATTTATATTGGGGGGAGGTTCTGAGTGAGATTGCAGTTACCTACAGACCGCACAAGAAACTTTCGAATATCTAACAATATTCACTTCTTATAAAGTGATGGCATATCGCTAGTGACTTCTGCAATTCCAGACACAGCCCATGGACAAGAGTGGAGCTGTTTCTTTGTAGAGCCTTTTTTACAATCCCAGTCATTATCTTTCACTGGTGATTAGGGGAAATTTACCAAAGTTTTAATTCCACTAGGACATGCCATATTTACTGCATAATTTTTGACTTTTTGTGTTTCTCAATGCAGTTCGCCGACCCGCAAAAGAAGTCGTGAGGCAGAAAGGATAGTAATGATGGCTACACAGAGAATTGTGGCAGTGGCATATATAGAGAAGTAAGGGCCCCATAGCAAGGATCAAACCAGGCCTCCCACACAGGACAGAAGGGTTTCTGCCTAAACCCCTTTCAATGACCATTGGGCAATTTTTTTCACCTCGTTTGCTAAAAGTTGTTCCTTTAGAGGGTAGAGTCCTGACCAAGTTTTCACCTTCAGTAGAAGAGGAGATGATCCCAACTGAGATTGAGCCCCCTCTTACCCTGGGCCCCATAGCAGTCACATGGTCTGCCGCTGTGGTAGTTGCGCCCCTGCGTGGTGGTGATCCCACTCCAGCACTTCCTGGGCCGAGCATGCAGTAAAGGAAGGGACACACACTTTCTTCTCCTCAGGGCACACCCTGATTTTATCTTGGGTCCCCTGCCTGGTGGTAGGTGGGATACCCTTGGTGTCAGTGGGTTTTGGGATACAAGGCTGGGATCCCCTGAAGTGACAAAATGCCTTGTCATGGCAATACAGGTGGGGATGCAGTGCAGTGATGAGGCCAATGGTAGGTAAAAAAAAAATCAGCAGTACTTCACTGGAGCAACTCGGCAGATAGTACACACAGATAGGCACCTGCAGAAGTAGACACAGTCTTTACAGGTTGCATAGGCATTCTGGGGGTCATTATAGGGATTGGATAACCCCTTAAAGTCTACACCAGGGTCTAGCTGTTCCTGGGGCACAGAGGGCCAGAGATGCGCCTAAGAGACATCTGCCTCAATAAAATAGACACATTTCACTCCGGCATGTATGAGATCAAGACTGGCTTAAGTAATGCCAGTCTTGATAAATCTCCCTTTTTGTGTCTGCTGTTTGCATTAAAGTCATATTTTCCATCTGGATTCTGTGGGATCTTGTTTCTCACCCACCCTGACTTCTATAAGTATAATTAGATCATCAGAGCCGCCTATCACCATACATTTACTAGACATGTTCATCCATGTATATACAAAAAGTTTTTATAGAGGTCAGTCTGCTATATATACAGAGTATGAAATGTGAGGCATGTGGTTCACATATATGACAGGTCCAGAAGTAATTTTCACATTTAGCCTCTCTACTCCACCACAATGATGTATAGACTTTCACCTTTAATTCAAAGGGTTTTACAAAATCTAGCATTAACAATTTAGGAATTACAGTTTTAAAGGGCCATCAAGTGCACCTACAAATCTATTCCGAGCCAATGGCTGAGGGTCCTGGGGTACTTAAATGGGTTGTCTCACTTCAGAAAATAGCATTTATTAAGTAGAGGAAGTTAATACAAGACACTTACTAATGTATAGTGATTGTCCATATTGCCTCCTTTGCTGGCTGGATTCATTTTTCCATCACATTATACACTGCTCATTTCCATGGTTACAGACCACCCTGCAATCCAGCAGTGGTGGTCGTGTTTGCACACCATAGGAAAAAACGCCAGCCTATGGAAGCGCACATAGGCTAGTGCTTTTTCCTATAATGTGCAAGCACGACCACCACTGATGGATTGCAATATGGAAACAATATGGACAATCACAATACATTAGTAAGTGCCTTGTATTAACTTCCTCATACATAATAAATGGAGCTTGCTGAAGTGAGACTACCCATTTAAGGTTAAGAGTGCCTGAGCGTTAGGTTCACAGGTGACCAGCAAATGTGCTTGGAAATTAATTCCTTCTGTGATTCTTCTGCATTTATCCTGCATTATTCCCATCTTTATTCCTGTTTATGCTCCAGCCCTGATCCCTTCCTGCCTGTGTGCCTCTTGCACGTTCAGTTCATTTCTGTCCATGTTTAATTTAACCCTGTCCATCTGCCTTGTCTCTGTTCCTGTCAAGTATCCAGCCTGCCTCATCTGTGTCTTCACTACCACCTTAAGTGCCAGTTTATCATGTGTCTCCCACCATCTAAGCTACATGCGTGCTGTCTGGGTCTCAAATCCTGCCTTTAAGCCTTGGTGACTGTTCAGACCGCTCCTGCAGTTTTATTGCAGTTTTGCTGTGTTTTCTGTATCCTGAGCTTCTGATGTTTGCACCGGTGTCCCTGACCTTAGTGGATCAGCGGCCAACTATACTGGGACTATCCCAAGATGTAGCAGTCTGGTGGTTCCCCTGCAGCAAAGTCCAGATCTCTGTACAGGGATTAAAGGGTAAATGCCAGGGAGCTCCAGAATAAGGCCCTTAGGGATAGCCCAAAGGCAAACTGGTTAGTAATTTTCATTACTTGGATGTAAACTTTTCTAGAGTGTGGCTGCCAGAAGTCTGAAACATGTGAACATCACCAAATGTTGATTTTCCTTCAGAATCCTTGAGGCCTTTACAGTAGTTAGTGGGTCTTTTTGCCTTCAGTGATGAGGTCAGATGAATAACTCAACCATTGAAGAATATTCTATTACTTTATGTGAATAAACTCTTGGGTTGTTTTTGTAATATGCTTTGGTCATTATTTGCCTGTACTGTGAAGCACTGGCCAATCAGTTTTGCAGTATTTGACTGAATTTAAGAAGACAGTCTTGCTCTGTAGACTTCAGAAATCCTCCTACTACTTCTATCCAAAGTCACATAACCAGTAAACACCAGTGACCCTATTCCTTTCCTTCCCCATATTGTTCTCTTGACATCATTATAGTACATATATAGTTTGCCCTTTTCAAAGAGTTTTGTAGCAAAGTCTTATCTGATCTTTCTGTTCTTGTTGCTTTCATCTTGAGATAGGCCCTCTGGATTTATATTTATGAAGTCATCACTTGTAGACCTTGATTATGAGACGTTCAATGGTGCACCTAGCCTTTCTGCTGCCTGAGGTGAAAATAGAAATGGCGCCTAAGGCTAGTTTCACACTAGCGGGAGCACGGATCCAGTGGGTGAAGGGGCCTGCCGGATCCGTGCTGCCGCAGTTGCACGTGTGGGGCCAGAACTGCGTTGTATTTTCGTTCCAGCCGCCTCTCAGCAGGGGTTAAGGTGCTGCGGCCGGATCCTCGGCCCGCCCCCATTACAGTGAATGGGCCCCACATGTGCACCGTCGGCAGCACGGATCCGGCGGGCCCCTTCACCCACCGGATCCGTGCTGCCGCTAGTGTGAAACTAGCCTAACCCCCTCCTGTCCTACTGCTTAAGGTATACTTTGATACAGTTGATATTCCCACAGCCCTACCATTGCTCCTACTTGTCTCTAAGTCTTGCCTCCTGAGGCAATTGCTTCACCTGGCCTCATTGGTGGTGCACCCCTGGAGACGTTCCCCTCCTCGATAATATCAGTAACTTGATGTTATAAAGAGTTTTTCTTCACCAAGGAATGTGTTTTCTGATTATCCACTTAGTTCTTTAGTGCTCTTTTTGGAGTTCCCCAGTGCATATACCAAATTGATGACTTGGACACTCCCAGGGGTGGGATTCAAATTTTTAACAACAGGTTCCCTACTCAACGGTGGACATTCGGCGTCATGACACGTTTACATATACACCATATATGAGCAACACACATACACATAAATACACCATATGGTACACATACACAAAAACACTACACACATACTACCCAACTTTTAAAACTCCTAAGAAGCTAATCTATGGAATGGAAGGGCTCATCTCCAGCTGCCAGGCAGATCTGTAATTTTAAGAACCGGATCTGGAGAACCTGAGGGAACTGGCTGAATCCCATGCCTGGACACTCCTAAAGTTTCTATTATTTCTCTAAAAGATGTTCTTCTGTTTTTTCAGCCTAATGATGTCCTCCTTCACTTTCACTTTCCACATATTGAGCTACCAAATGCTAATTCAACACTTGGAATCATCTCCTCAGCTTGAGAGGAAATAATGAGATAACAGGTCACGGACCATGAAATTGTTCAACAGTCAGTTGTCCAATTATTTTTGAGTGTGTGAAAATGGAGGAACTGTGCAAAAATTGTCTGTTTAACAGTTGAGGCAATGTTTTTGTAAACCTCTAGAAATAAAACTAAAGATCTACACTTGAGTCACATCTTGATCGCCTTCAATTGGATCTATTGCAGTCATGTACAGAGGATGAAGAAAATAGTCTCACTGTCCAAATTTTTTTGGACGTGACTGTAGCTCATAATGGACTCGTTGTTATGTATAGCACAACACACACTAGACATGAGTCAGGGACATCCCCTGGGGTAAATTGTTGCCACCCAAGAGATTATTAACAGAAGCAGATCAGTATAAACAAAAGCAAGTGACCCAAAGTGAACCTCAAATTAGTAAATGTGTCTATCCACTAACTATACTGTATATTGTAAGATCATCAAAATCATAATGGCTTTGTACAGATGTTCCCAGAAGCACTAAAAGTTTCCATAGAGATGAGGTAAAAAGGACGCCACCTGTGTAACTAAAGTGAATATAGAAGACACGTAGCCTAATGTGAATAGAGCCATGAAATGTTATGTTAACCTGTTCATCTCTGAAGTGCTTGAGTAGTGTGGGGAGCGGGCTCTGAGGGAAAGACAACCATCTCACCAGTGCCACCTTTTGATAGTGGCTTCCTATGAGTCAAAGTCTGACTTTTTAGCAAGCCTTGGGATATGACAAAGGGAAATAGCCAAGTCAAATATCCATCTGTAGACAGATGTTTCAGGGTTCTTACCACTCATCAGTATGGAGTAGGACAAACTAGAGCCAGGAATCAAAGAATCACAGGCAAAGACAAAGCAATAAGTGCCAGACTTAAAGGGTTTCTACAGTTTTTAAAAACTGATGATCTATCCTCTGGATCAGCTGTTTGAGAAGGCAGCCGCGCTGCAGGAGCGCCGCGGCCTTCTCTGTGTTTACCGCAGGCCCAGTGACGTCACGACTAGTATCACTGGCCTGGGCGGGGCTAAGCTCCATTCATGTGAACAGAGCTTAGCCCCGCCCAGGCCAGTGATACTAGTCGTGACGTCACTGGGCCTGCCGGTAAACACAGAGAAGGCCGTGGCGCTCCTGCAGTGCCGCTGCCTTCTCAAACAGCTGATCGGCGGGGGTCCCGGGTGTCGGACCCCTGCCGATCAGATGATGATGATCTATCCAGAGGATAGATCATCAGTTTTCAAAAACTGCAGAACCCCTTTAAACCCAATGCCTAACATAGGGATTGGACACAGGTATGGCAAGACAAGTCTCTTGGACCATGTGTGCCCTGAAAAGTGGATGGGTAAGTTCCTGACAATGGCATATCATCAAGGGTGCAATTCATATGGCACACTTACAGGGATTGTCTCCCCTCAGACATTGATAGCATATCACTAGAACAGGGCCCCCAAGTTAAACGAGAGCACACCATGCTTGTGCGGCTGCTCACTATTTACTTCTAAGGAAGTTCCCATAATAGCCAAGCGAGCGTGTTTGGCTATTTTTGGAAGACCTATAGAAATAAATGGAGAGCACACCATGCAAGAGCAGCTACTGCTCCATTCACCTGTATGGAACTACCCAAAATAGCCAAGCCAGAATTTGGCTATTTTCGGAACCCCCCCCCCCATAGAAATTAATGCAGGTGGTCATGCATACATGGCTGTTTTTCTATTCAATTTGGGAGTCCTGTTCTAGAGATAGGTGTGAGTTCCAGAGGTGGGACCCACACCTATCTGACATTGGTGGTATATGCTAGTGATATGCTACTAAATTCTCAGGTGAGACGACCCCTTTAACCCCCTAACTGTTTTGCCAGGGTGGAACTCCAGCAGTGTGAAAAGTAGCTACCTGGAGGGGGGAGGGCTGCTTTAGATGCTGCTACCTCCTGAATGGTAGCAGCTAGAAACATGCAACTGATCTTGTTTGAAAGCAGACATTCCCAGCTTTCAGATTCCAAATTCCAAAGACAAATGACAGCAATATGTTCAGGACAGAGGAAGATATCACTAATAGAAATTGGGATGCTGTGAATGCAGCTGAAAGTAAAAATAGGTAAAAATAGGTTTTACTGGCAATTATTCCCGACTTGATTTCTAACAGTGATTTCTCCTCTGTTTCTTGGACTTTGTGTCACGAAGGGAAGTGGGGAATGGTGAACCCTGTCTGTAACCCCGACCACTCTCCCTGCCTACTTACAGTATAAGCCCTTATCGGCAGAACCGTAACTGGACGACCGTCTCTAACCAGAATAAGTACACAGGGTAGGGGAAGGGAAACACGGGGAGAGACAAACACAGACAGAACACAACACAATATATAGGAGAGTCAGCAAGCCAAATTCGTACCAGGAGATCACGTCAAAAACCAAGGGAGAGAGAGCAAATCGAAGTCCAAAGTCCGTAGCCAAAAATCCAAATAACACACACCAAGTCACAAGGGTCAAAGAGCGCAACACTGCTTTTAGAGATTAATCACAGACAACCTGTGACCAGCATAAATATGCCTCCAAATAGGTCATGTGTAAAGTGGCCAGCGTCACATGACCTAATTAGCATAATGAGCGCTTGCACAGTGCCACTACCAGCGTTCAAAATTGCTCTAAATTGGTCACGTGGCGTGGTCAGCACCACGTGACCCATATACAGAACAATAAATATAAATAATAAATATATTTTACCTAACTGAGCGCTGACCCTCCTGGCCAGCGCTCAGAACCTACCACTGCTCGTCACTAGGGGCGGGGAAGGATGCCGGACGTGCAGCAGCACGGGGTACACCGGATCCTCCCCTAGCAGAGGACGCGCCTCCTCCCTCACACGGAGGTCCGGCGGCACAGCACTGGGAACGCGCGCCGCCGCCCTCCCGTGACACTTTGGCTGTCATTTTGGTCTTGTATGAAAGCCTGGACCAGTTGCATGCTCTAGCTGCTACCATTCAGGAGATAGCAGCATCTAAAGCAACCCTCCCCCATCCATGTAACTACTGTTCACACTCCCCAAGCTGGATTTGGGCAAAACATTTAGGTGATTAAAGGGGTTGTCCAGGTTCAGAGGTGAACCCAGGCAGCCAGCCTGACAAGAGAGATGCTTTCCTTTGCCCTGTGCTGAATCACGCAGGGCAAAGGCATTTCGAGCAGATCCGGTAACGAACCGGGTTCTACCAGGCTTCCGCCCATCAGTGAGCCCGGTGACGTCACCGGCACTGATGGGTGGGCTTTAGCGCTGCCCTAGCCTGTAAAATGGATAGGGCAGTGCTAAAGCCAGCCCATAAGAGCCGGTGACGTCACCAAACACACTGCCGGGCGGAAGACTCCGCTTGGCAGTGTGTTGTTTTTAAATAAAGACCCCTTGCCCTGCTCGATCTAGCGCAGGGCAAGGGAACGCATCGGAGCATGACATGCTCCCATGCTCTTGTCAGGCAGGCCGCTTGGGTGAAACTATGGGTATGTCCGTGTTCAGCTTTGGACCCGGACAACCCCTTTAAGTGCCGTTAGATATAATAGCGTGCATAAACATAAGATTACAACAACACTGGTATGTTCTTGCAACCATCACATTACAGTTTAAGAGTTCAACTTGGTGGTTTTGCCACCGAGTCCAATGGTAACCTACAGGAACAGTTACTGTAAAGAATACCGATTTCTTGGTAAGAGGTACAAGGCTTATTTCCAAACTTCTTACAGGTCACCCAAATAAAAAAAGATACACAAAAGAAAAACAATTAACAATATACAAGCAAGGGCCAATCCAAGAGGCCCTAAGCATAGAAAGCACCAGATGTATTTAACAGGGTGACCTGTCCTCAGGAACCTTTTACAGCCCAGTACCTGTTCACATTGCCCCATATCCTGAATGTGTTTACAGGGAGAGAGGTCGTCATGAATGAGTACAACTACATTATATTCAGACGTATTGTCCAACCAAGACCACTGGATGATGAGAGAGATCTCCCGGACGTGCATGAATAATTCATTCAGCTAATTGTTTAAAAGAAGGTCTATTGATTTTGTGTCCCATAAAGATGTGAGCACTGTGTATTCCCGAGCCAATCACTGACTTCCATTTATTTTATGTTTCCCATGTTACTGAGACTTTGTCAAGGGACCAAGAAGAGCGGTCCCATTTTCTACTAGGCATATATGCCAGAATTCTGGCTTACTTTGAATCTGGCCCATTTTTTTCAACTAAAAAACATAAAAATTTAAATATATTCAGAACCAAGCAAATTTTAGCCGTTAGAACCCTTTTTTTTATGTAGGCTTTCCGGAACAAAGACATTTTTGCATTTTATAGACAAATATGTTAGAGTTAAATTTTTTTAAAAGTATACTTTTGTTACTTTTTGATGAATATTTTAGGTTTGGTCCCATAAAAAGAATCTAACCAAAAGCCTGAATGAAACGTTAAAACAAAAAAATATATGTGTATTTTATTTGGTCAATAAATCCATTAAAAACCATGGGTGTATATGTCCCATATTGAAATCTCAAAAATCAGGCAAGAGGGGGTAGAAAAATCACGAGTGGGAGGTATATGGATATTAGCCTACGCCACTCAAAATAGTGATGGTATAATAAAGGGTAGAGGGATTAGAGTCTTGGGATCCAGGTTATTGCCCATTTATGTTGCCCTCAAGAGTACTCGAAAGACCCCCCCCCTTTTAATGTTACATTAAATCTGAGTGCATGTGTCAAGCATAAATATTCATCTCAGATCAGAATATCACCCCTGGTCTATCGTGGTATAAGAGAAGACCAGGGGTTGATATATAGCTTTTCCTAACAGACTGCACAGACGCAGTCCAGTAGATATATAGCATAGCCTGTGTGGTAGCCACAGTCACAGAGGCAACCAGCCATGTGGTCCCATAAAAGGACTTTTATTTTACATTGACTTTTTTATTTCAGTGTAAAGGTATTAGAGATTTATGCTACTTTCACACTAGCATTTTTAAATTCCGGTATTGAGTTCCGTCATAGGGGCTCAATACCGGAAAAAAACGCTTCAGTTTTGTCCCCATTCATTGTCAATGGGGACAAAACTGAACTGAAGACAACGGAATGCTCCTGAAAGCATTCCGTTCCGTCTTCAGACCGGAGAACAAACTGCAGCATGCTGCGGTTTGCTCTCCGGTCCAGGCATCCGCACCACGACGGATCCGGAATGACCCCCAATGCAAGTCAATGGGGACGGATCCGTTTGGTGTGACACACCAGTAATCCGGATCTGTCCTCCATTGACTTGCAATGGGGGGTCATTCCGGATCCGGCTACAGAGATACATACAGACATACATACATACATACATACTCACATACTCCAGCCAGGGACGCCGGCAGCATGTCTTCACGCGCCTCCTGCGCGCAGCTATGACGTTTCCCCACTGCGCCCAGCAGAGGGCGCTGTGGGGAATCGTCATCACTGCGCGCAGGAGGCGTGTGAAGACGGGCTGCCGGCGTCCCTGGCTGGAGTATGTAAGTATGTATGTGTTTGTGTGTATGTGTGTGTATGTGTGTGTGTATGTATGTACCTGTGTCTTGTCCCAATGTCTGTCAACATGTGTGGGGCCGGACCGCTGCTCCGGCTCCACACATGTATCAGCGGCAGTACGAATCCGTCGGCACCCTTTAGGTGCTGGATCCGTGCTGCCGCTAGTGTGAAAGAGGCCTAACTAATTGATCGCGAGAATCAATTTGTTTCATCAAGTAAAGTTCTTCATCTGCAACGGGGTGTCCTCAAAGCTGACGAGGGCCGGTCAAGGTCTGCTTCAAGGGCACCCCGTTGCTTAAGCAGAACATCTTACAAATCAATTCGCTCATCTCTATAAGGCATGTTTGTCAGTATATCATGCACAGGCACCTGTTGGGGCCTTCCACTGGTATGCCCTAACAGAACTGGGGACCATTGTCTGGTCTCAGGCTGACTTCAAAGACAAGTTTGAGCAGCGTTAAAGAGTTCTATTACAGATGTCTTCTTGCCGTTGATGCTTCAGACATAGTGGATGGGATGATTGCGTGGGGTTGTGTCTTTGGTGGGCTTCCTCTAGGCACTCCTACTTCCTTCCAGTGTCTAAACAGAAGCTGACAGACTAATAACTTTCCCTTGATATTGTTTAGTATCATGTTTCCTTTACATGATGTGTGCTTTAAAGGGGTTGTCCACAATTTGCTTTTGTTTTAAATTCCCCACCCTCATCCACCCAGAGGGACCCATGAAGGGAACTATAGATATATTCTCCCCACTGCTCAGTTCTGGGTCTATGGATCCCAGGCTGTGTTTACTTCACTTGTGGTCCAAGCATGTAACATTCCTGCACAGAGTCAAGAGGCACATCACTGCTTAGTCATGTGCTGCTTGAGGACACGTCACTGCTGAGGCCAGCCATTGGCAGCAGTGGCATACGTGACCCTGTTCATGCAGGAACTTTACATGAACCAAAAATGCTGTGAAGACAATCCCAAACCATCTTAGCCATTCATGGTTCTACCATAAATCTCACAGAATTAGCTAATTTCGCAACTCTCGTGGAAGTGAATGGCAGCTACTTAAGATAGCCTACTGAGCTGTATGCTTTTACTTCCCCTGTCCTGGAAACCACAAAAATAGATATTTTGATCTCTCCCATAAATGGCTGAATTGAGATTACACTTTTAATGGGGGTTTCCTATCCTCAGGGTAGGGGATTAACACCTGATCCAAATCCAAGCACCCCCACCAATCAGCTATATGAAGGTTTATCAGGGCTCAGCCTTTTCATACATAGCACATCGCCATACATTTCATACTGGCTATGCTTGTTAAAGCAGCTCAATGGCATTTACATAATAAAAAAGCAAAGTAGTATAGGTGAGATGATTAATAATAAAACTGTGCATATATGACATATTTATGTCTTCAATGTGCCTGATGAGATTTTCCATACTACTGGTTGACTTGCCAAATTAATTTTCTCATTTATCTTTGGAACCTATTAGATATACTAATGGCCACCCATACTTCTGGTCAGCCATGCAGTCTGGCATGAGCTTCTTCTTCTAAGCACTGATCCCCAACTGCAGACAATAGGGTCTCTGATCTCCTTACATACAGTTTCTGGCTGAACTAGAACCTTCTAGTGGGAGAGGTGGAGTGGTGAAACTCAGCCCAAACAAATACAATGTTGCAATTTTTGTCTGTCATCGACTTGCATTGGAGCTTCAATAATACTCAATGGCAATGACATAGCAGTTTTTCCAGGCAAAAACAAGTCTTCAGACATAACAAAAAAGCTATACCAGACATTCAAAAGGTCAGTCCGTCTGGTTTTGGTAGTAAACTAGTCTGTCTCCCCACCCCCACCCCCCAAAAAAACTCAAAACATACTCTTCTTTAACTGTTATGAAAACTAACAGCTTCGCATTATTAGCTAGAAAGTCCCAAAAGTCTCTCAGTATTCAATAACCCATTCCACGGTGCTGTGCAAACACACTGCAAATGAACAGGATATATATTACAACAAACATATAAAATGCAGTTACACAGTATTAAACAGTGCAAGTTAACCCTTTAAAGTGAAATAAAGTAAGGAGTTGATAACTGTGCATAGGGGGAATAGGGGCAAATGTCCAGACTTCAAAATATTCCTGCTCCAGGGCACTACATGTTTAATTAAGGTATATAATTTGAATTTCACTTTTTGAATTACTGAAATAAATTCACTTTTTGATGATATTCTAATTTATTGAGATGCATTAGTACAGGGATGGCCAACTCTCCAGCTGTTGTAAAACTTCAATTCCCACCATGCCCTGCTGTAGGCTGATAGCTGTAGGAAGTCTTTGCATGCTGGGAGTTGTAGTTTTGCAACAGCTGGAGAGCCGCAGGTTGACCATGCCTGCATTATTATGTTTCCAATATGTCCTACACTTCTGCTGTTCTTTATACCAGACCTATGAACAATTTTCTGTGAACCAGACACTGGAACCAACTTGCCAGGTGATCCATCAAGTTCTGGACTCCAAGGGGAGAATTTATAATTTGAGGTGCTTTTGGTGTCAGTTTTAAGTCTGTCTAGTTTGAGTTTGTGGCGAATTTTTGAAATGGTGTATAGTAATAATATATTTGGGGCAAGTGCAATGTAGTATACATCTAAGTTTGTAAAATTACACCAGGGATTTGCCTGATAGGGAATTGCTACTTAAAAAAAGTGGTTATCTAAACTATAAAACATGCCCCCCAATGCCTGGGCTCCTCATATAGATTATGCTAGGGAGTCTCGTCCCCTTCACGGGCTGCTATTGGCTGCTCTCCCCCTCACCAAATGTTTTCTAGGGATGGGGAGATGCAGCGGTGGCCGTGCGGGGACCAGGAGCGAGGCGGGTGCCAGGGAGTGGGGTAAGTATAATTTTTATAAGGGGGCCAGGCATTAAAGTAGCATATTTTATAGTTTGAATAACCCCTTAAAAGGTGTTCCAATCTAAAATCTTGACCTACTTTTTACTTCTAAAAGTGGCAAGAATATAAAAATGTCACAAAAAATACGCACCAAATGTTGATCGTGGGCATCACTTGGGGTTTGTTTGTTTTTTGGCACAGCAGACTTGATAAATGTCCCCTCAAGAGTTTCCTTGTTCTTGTCTTGCTTCCAGATGTACAAGATCAGACCTTTTCCCCGCAATGTGCAATCACCACTACCAACTCCACCTGCTAATTTTCTTAATTATTGAGTATCTTCCTCAGACTGCCATATATTTGCACAGCGTTTCAGATATATGTATGTAATTACTCTTATAGTATACCATTACCGGTAATTATTATTGTCTTCCAGTTGGGGTGTCGTGCACTGGGAAGTAATGGGATGTCACCAGCTTGTCCTGTTTACTATGAATCACAATAACCGCTCTCTGGATTTAAGTGCTTTTCTTCTCCTTATCGTGGTCCACTTGGCAATAGACTTCCTACTTGCCTGATAAGGTCCCTGAGTATGAGCAATCAAGGCTTCAGGAAATTGTGAGGATGTCCTGTCATATTAGTGGAATGTGTGAGGTGTAGGAGGGCTCTACGTGATAGATCTGCTTCACTGGTCTTTTCAGGAATGGATCAGTATATGAAAGATAAATCTGGTGTGGGATTAAAGGACATACATACCTTAGAGGTGGACCATCTAGCTACTATTGGGCTCCTGGAAAGAGGTGGCCTAGCTCTACTTGGCCTGCTCCTGTTGGAGGAACCTGTGCAGAACTGTATTCCCTAATAGAAGTGCATTGTCAGGATGGGTTCACAATACCCCTCTCCTTTAAGTTGGGAGTACACATTTTGATGCTTGAAAGAGGTATTTAAAGAGGACCTCTCCCCTCTCCCGACATGTCTGTTTTAATAGCTTCATGCATTCCACATGTAATAACAATTCTGGAACATCTATTCTTATGTATCTATGTTGTGCCATTCCTTTATTATTTCTACTAGAAGCTATGAATGAATTGCTAGCAGTCTGCAGTAAGAGTTGGGGGTGTGTATCTGCACAGTCTCACTCTATCCAATCAGTGCTGCCATTTTCAGACTGTGCAGGTACACACCCCCAACTGGTTACCTCCCCTCTGTACCCTTACTGCAGACTGCTAGCAATGCATTCATAGCTTTTAGTAGAAATAATAAAGGAATGGCACAACATACAGACATAAGAATAGATGTTCCAGAATTGTTATTACATGGGGAATGCATGAAGCTATTAAAACAGGCATGTCAGGAGAGGGGAGAGGTCCTCTTTAAATTCATACCGAAATTCACTTCATTGAGGCATACAAGCTCCAGAAGCTTAAACTTTAGGCTCCATTTGACCTGGTTTCCATTCATTTCCATCTTCTTTGTTGGGATGAATAGCATTGTATAATACACTATTTTGTGAGGCAAAAACAATGGAAATGAATGGAAAGTAGGTCAAATGGAGTCCAAATTGTAATCCTCTGAACTTTGTTGTCTTCATTGAAGTGAATGTTTCTATCACGGCATATATTACTAGCACCATGCTGGTTTACCTTACTAGCAGTTTGGGTACTTGAAAGAATAATGTTATTGATCAGGGGGTACTATCTCTCCTTGGGGAGAGAGCGCCTTAATCAGTGTGAGTAGACCTATAAGCCATTCATGCTCCTCTGGAATTCTGTGAAGAAAAGGGATGCAAATGAGCTCTTAACAAGCTCTGCCCAGTCATGCCCATGGGAGTCGACCAATATCTCAATCATCTGCTTCAGGGTGCCATTAAACCGTTCACACAGGCCGTTTGTCTGTGGGTGGTACGGGTTGGTCACCAGACGTTGCACCTGCATTTGCCTACAGAGGGACTCAAACAATTGCGACATGAACTGGGTCCCCCGATCGATAAGCATTTCCTGGGGAAAGCCCACTCTGGAAAAAATCTCCAGCAAGTTGGTGACCACCTTGTTGGCCCGAATGGACGACAAGTCCATTGCTTCCGGGTACTGGGTGGCATAGTCTACTACCGTTAATATGAAGCGTTTCCCAGAGCTGCTGGGAATGGACAGTGGTCCTATCAGGTCCACAGCCACCCTCCTGAAAGGCTCTTCAATTATGGGCAGAGTTACCAGTGGGGCTTTGGGGCGTGGCCCCACCTTCCCCACCCTCTGGCAGATGTCATATGAACAGCAGTAGGCCACCACATCGGCCCCCATCTTTGGCCAGTAGAAAAGCTGGGCTAATTTGGCCTTTGTTTTAGTGACCCCTAGGTGTCCGGCTATCGGAATCTCATTTGCAACCTGCAACAACTCCTTACATCTGGTGGCATTAGAGGCAGAGCTTGTTAAGAGCTCATTTGCATTCCCTTTTCTTCCTAATCTTATTGAGTAATCTTTACAGCCTGGAGGCAGCTCATGCCATGTTCTAGCAAGATATAGGTACCATGTAATGCACTATTTGCCCTGCGGAGGCACTGCTGGGAAACTGAACACACATTACCAGGTTCTACTGCCATGTGTCAAACACTTTGATGGGTCACAAAATAGGAGAGCATTAGCGGTTATGTAGGAAAGCTTTGGCACGGAATGTGACTGTACCTACATCTTTTACTTTCTGTTCATTTGAGTATATAGTTAGGGAATCCTTTGGGAATAAAAAACATGTATTTCCCCACTCGGTTTTGACATACTGTATGTTGCTGATGAGAGGAAGGAACCTCGAAATTTGTAGGCTTATAGGATAAAACTAAGGTGAATTCTTCCTATTATCAGCACTGGAACCAAAATGCGTCAGCCTTCACATATTCCTAGATATTTTCTAATACATTAAGAAATATTATTTGCTGGCAGTCAGGAGAGTGGACTTGCACCCTTATCTGACTTACATTTGCTGGCAGTTGTGTAATTTATAGATGGTCATAAGTAGCTTTTAGGTTCTCTACATTACAACAACAAAACAACCACAATGCGAAACCAGGGCAAAACAATAATAGAGTTATGTTCTAATGGTTGTAGTCTCAAGCCAATGATAATGGTCAGGCCTGTTTCTATTCAGTAATTACTATTAACCCCTAGGAAGGACAAGATCGAAACGCGTTGAGGGACAGATGTGGAGTAAAAGGAAACTCTGTATGATAAATATCTCAAAGTATAGTATTACTGGCTAGCAGATGGGTGCATCCTTCTCTTCCAGTATGTCCATCTCTGAGGGATGGGAAAGATCATTGTAAGTTCAAAGAATGTCCCAGCCCATTCCAGTAATAGGAGTCAGGATATTCTTCAAATGGAAACCAGTATATATACCAGTCTGGCAGCATGTTCTGGTATTAGAGATGATTCCATGAGTCACATGCATTGCAATACTCTGCAGCCACTAATTGTTCCTAATCACAAATGGTATGTCCAGGTTCTAGCTGTAGGACATCTTCTCCCTTGTAATGTTTTCCATGGGTGTATATACTACACGGAGAGCACATGTGGCTGCAATGAAGAGAGAGGGCATGCCATGGTTGGTTCTGTCCTCTTTTCTAAGGAAAGGTGATTTGGGCCAGTGGTCATTGAACGGATTGAGGGAACTAATTACCAACCCCTGGGATGGCAGTACCCAGCATCAATATGGCGGAACCATTTTAATCTTTGTTTTAGGTAGCTCTATCTTCCATGTACGCCCACAGTAGGATTGTTGGCAGTCACACAGACAATGCTGTCCGTCAGGGGCGTAACTAGAAATGAATGGGTCCTACAGGAATTTTTTTAATAGGGCACCCCCCTCCTCAGCAACTTCTTTGCAAATCCCACAGAATTAAACCAGGCCCCCACACAGGACAGAAGGGTTTCCGCCTAAACCCTTTTCAATGACCCTGACCAAGTTTTCACCTCCAGTAAAAGAGGAGATTATCCCAGCTAAGACTGGGCCCCTCTTGTTCTGGGCTCCATAGCAGTCGCGTGGTCTGCCGCTATGGTAGTTACGCCCCTGCTCCTGAGGCTAGTCAAGATCACACTCTAAGACAAGGCCCAGCAGCCACTCCTTCCACTTCCTCCAGTGCCACCGTATATAATGCCTTGTATAATACTGTTGAGGGAGACCTGACAATAAACTCTTTTAGTCCTCCTCCTGAGTGGACCCCTTCTGAGTTCTGGCCCCAAAGCAGCTGCTTCCCCTATAATTACGCCCCTGGTGTCTTTTAAACGCCTAACTTGAAGCTAAAGAGCTAAATCTGTAACAGGGGCCCCACTTGAAATGTACCACGAGTAATACTGGTCTCCTGACATGAGGCAGAGACATGTTTTTATTTTTTAATTTTCAAAATTTGTTTGGCATTTTTACCATTTTTTTCAGCATTTCAGCAGTATTATAACATGAAAAATTAAATACAAAATCTTGTACTTCTGTATCCGTCAGCACAGAGAGATAAAACTCCTATATAGATAGGTAATCGATTGTCAGCTTACTGTGGCTGTGAGGGGAGGAAGATATCTGCTAGTATAATAGTAGGTGTAGACTTTGGATAACAGTATGACGACTCTTCAATTGATAGGACTAGATAAAGATGTCAACGGAAGACCTCTGCATTACATACATAGTTTATAAGGTTGAAAAAGACCTCTGTCCATCCAGTTAGCTATATTGATCTCTTGATCTCTTTTAGTGAACTTACCATCACCACCTCCTCAGGCAGAGAGTTCCATAGTCTCACTGCTCTTAAAGGGGTTGTCCTACAAAAATATTCTACAGTTTTCAAATCAGCACCTGGATCTGAATACTTTTGTAATTGCATGTTATTTGAATATTTGTACAGCTACTGAGTTTTTCAATAAAATGTATCTGTATTGGACCACTTAATTTCTTCTTCTTTCTTTGACCTGCTCACTGAGAAGGCCGCACATGCTCAGTTTCAACTTTTAACTGTCTCCTGAGCTGTGATAGGGAGAGCTGAGACACGCCCCCTGAGCTGTGATAGGGAGAGCTGAGACACGTCCCCTGAGCTGCAGCAGAAGAGACACTCCCCTGAGCTGTTAGCTTGATATAAACCTAGCACAGAAATGAATGTGGAGATCTCTGTACCCATGTGAGGTACAGGGCTGGTTCTAGCTTTGTTAAAAAGAGGTTGTCATGTACTACATGATGTCTGATTTTCATTTTTTACATTATTCGTGGGATAACCACTTTAACATAGAGAATCCTCTTTCTTTCTTTCCTCCAGGCGCAGAGGATGTCCCCTCGTCACAGTCACAGTCCTGGGGATAAATAGATGATGGGAGAGATCTCTGTACTGACCTCTGATATATTTATACATAGTTATTAGATCTCCCCTCAGTCGTCTTTTTTCTAAAGTGAATAACCCTAATTTTGATAATCTTTCATTCCAGTTATTACTTTAGTTGCCCTCCTCTGAACCCTCTCCAGCTCTGCTATGTCTGCCTTGTTCACAGGAGCCCAGAACTGTATAGTGTGATAAGTATAGCATATGATGCAACACTACAGGGGGCGCTCTCTGGTTGCAGTAATGGTCAGACTGAGTGAGACTGTCTGCTGTGCAAACCAGTACAAACACAGAAGGTAAAGATCCAGAATATGAAGCAGAATACATGGAGTGACTTAAAAAAATCGTATCCAATCATATCCAGAAAACCATCCACCATTTTTTTATATGTAAAAATACATAGAATATACAAACATACTGTAGGTTGTTTATATGTGATAAAACTTTTTGATGGAGGTGTACTATTCATTTAATTTAAAGTGGACCTCTCACCACTCCTGACATGCCCGGTTTAATAGCTTCATGCATTCCCCATGTAATAACACTTCTGGAACATCTAATCTTATGGCTCTATGTTGTGCCATTCCTTTATTATTCCTGCTAGAAGTTATGAATGAATTGCTAGCAGTCTGCAGTAAGGGTACAGAGGGGAGGTAACCAGTTGTGGTGTGTACCTGCACATTCTGAAAATGGCAGCACTGATTGGATAGAGTCAGTCTGTGCAGGTACACACCCCCAACTGGTTACCTCCCCTCTGTACCCTTACTGCAGACTGCTAGCAATTAATTCATAACTTCTAGTAGAAATAATGAAGTAATGGCACAACATAGAGACATAAGAATAGATGTTCCAGAATTGTTATTACATGGGGAATGCATGAAGATATTAAAACAGGCGTCAGGAGAGGGGAGAGGTTCTCTTTAAGGGGTTTTCCAGGATTTTTCAACTCATGACCCATCCCCTGGATACACTATTGGTTTCACATCTGGTACTTTATCGATTATACTGTTTGCACATTGTTGTCCTATCATGGTTATCAATTGACTTACCTTTCTGTATAATTGTATTATGTGATTTTTATTGCTATGACACCATGGTTATTCACAGTTATTTGTTTACTCTGATCATGTAACATGATTTACTTCCTGAATCATATTTTGGGCCTACCCTTGCACCATATTGTATTGTTGCTGTTGTTTGATGGGGGGAGGGGTCTCCCTTATTGTGGGTACCCCAGTATATATATTTTTTCCTTTGTGGAATGTTTTTAAGTGACCCAATAAAGTTACTATTTTTGAGTGCGTCCATTATATTGCCTGTTTTTCCTTTCTTCTCTGGTACCGTTATTGTGTCTTTTGACATGCTGGATGACACCCGTGTATTATTATTTATGGATTAGGTAGTGTCTGCACCATTTCTATGATAACACCATCCCCTGGATACGTGATCAGCATCTGACTGGGGAGGTTAGAGACCTGGGACCCCCGCCAATCAGCTGTTTGATGAGGAACAGCGCCATACACTGTATAGTGGCCATGCTTGGTATCACAGCTCAGTCCCATTCACTTCACCTCCTGAAGGAGTGAAGTGAACCATTTGGACATGAGTCACATGGTATTTAGCTCCCATAGACTGGATACAGAGCCATAAATTGAACTCCACTTTGTGTATGGCTTAGATATAAGGAGCCTCGGGTATATGCTGACAGTTCTCTTATCTTATATCTTATAGTGGGGGAGGTTCCTGCTGGAGCAAGTTCTCCCCCACCCAGAAATTAATGCTATCAGTGGTCTGTCAGATGGAAGCGGACCTGTTTATTTTGCACCCTTTATATTGTGACATGGGACAGAACAGGAACCAGGAACATGAGAATATCACTGACAGTATTTCTGGTCCATAGACAGGGGCGGATTGGCCATAGACCTTACAGGGAAATTTTTTCTGGTGGGCCGATGCCCAGGGGGCCGCCTGAGCCTTCCTCTTGGTCAGTCAGTGGACGTTTTTGGGGATGTATTTTATGCTGCTGGCAGTATTTTGTGGTATGTGGCTGTTGGGGTGATATAATGTACCACAATATGGTATTGCTGACCCTGCCTTCCATCAATTTGGTCCTAACTACAAAGCAGGGTCACTTTTAACATGTTTTCCAGGGCCACTTTAAGTTCCCAGTTCACCCCTGTCCATAGAGAACCTTTAAAAGGGTTGTCTAACTTACTATTGATGACCTATCCTCAGGATAGGTCATCAATGTCAGATTGGTGGGGATCCAACACCTGGCTCTCCTGCTGGTCAGCTGGTTGAAGAGAAGGCACGCGCCGTGCAAGCACAGCCATCCCTTCATTCTTTACCTCTTTGCCGTCACAATAGCAGCTTTGAGCAAGTGTAATTACAAGAAGAATACTAAAAGTGGCCCCATTTTGTAGTTGGGCCCGAATTGATGGAAGGCAGGGCCAGCAATACCATATTATGGCACAATATACCACACCAACAGAGCCAAATACCACAATCCATCACAAAATACTGCCAGCAGCACAAAATACATCCCCAAAAACTTCCACTAGCCAGCCATGAGGAGGGCTCAGGCGGCCTCCTGGGCATCGGATCACCGGGAAATTTCCCTGTAAGGTCTATGGCCAATCCGCCCCTGGTAAGGAAGCAAAATGCTTAGGCTACTTTCACACTAGCGTTTTTAAATTCCGGTATTGAGTTCCGTCATAGGGGCTCAATACCGGAAAAAAACGCTTCAGTTTTGTCCCCATTCATTGTCAATGGGGACAAAACTGAACTGAAGACAACGGAATGCTCCTGAAAGCATTCCGTTCCGTCTTCAGACCGGAGAACAAACCGTAGCATGCTGCGGTTTTCTCTCCGGTCCAGGTATCCGCACCAAGACGGATCCGGAATGACCCCCAATGCAAGTCAATGGGGACAGATCCGTTTGGTGTGACCACAATGGTAAACAGATCCGCCCTCCATTGACTTTCAGTGGAGTTCAGGACATACAGACAGACAGACATACACACACACATACACATACATACTTACATACTCCAGGCAGGCAGGCCGCACGTCTTCATGCCCAGGAGGCGCGTCGCTATGACTATTCCCTACAGCGCCCAGCAGAGGGCGCTGTGGGGAATCTTCATAGCTGCGCGCCTCCTGCCTGGAGTATGTAAGTATGTATGTGTTTGTGCGTATGTGTGTGTATGTATGTATATGGTACTGTGTGACATGTGTGGGGCCAGAACGCGGTTCCGGCCCCACACATGTCCCTGCGGCAGTCCGGATCCGACTGCACCCTTCACCTGCCGGATCCGGACTGCCGCTAGTGTGAAAGAGGCCTTAGTTGGTTTACTACTAATATAAACCATGATAATTTCCACATATCAACCAGTAGGTGTCACTGTACACTAAACTCTTCTCATACCCAGCAAAGGGCTGAAGACAGGGCCAAGTACAGTGCAGAATGGACTTCCATATCTTAAACCAGCCATAAACATTTAGAGGTCATTGAACTGAATATATTCTAGTGTAGGGTGACCAGACCTCCTCTTTTCCCCGGACATGTCCTACTTTTGGGACCTAAAAAAATGTCCGGGGGGAATTTCAAAATCGTCCGGGATTTTGTTTGACTGCCTCAAACTGTTTGAGGCAGTCGAACAAAATCATTTTAACTGTTAAAATGACCCGAACTTCCCTTTATTATTTTCCGTTATAACATGGTTATAACGGAAAATAATAAAGTGGCCTTTAGGGGTTAAAAATAATAAAAAAAACTCACCTTTTCCGCTTGTTCGCGCAGCCGGTGTCTTCTTTCTTCTTTCCCCTGCAAAAGGACCTTCGGTGACGTCAGCTCGCTCACGGAAAAGGTGAGGTTTTTTTTTATTATTTTTAACCCCTAAAGGCCACTTTAACTATTATTTTCTGTTATAACCGAAAATAATAAAGGGAAGTTCGGGTCCCCATTCTCTGGGGTGTCCTCCTTTTGGGAATTTAAGATCTGGTCACCCTACTCTAGTGCCAGTATATAATGCTCCCCCTGTAGAACCAAGCTATAGGCGAAGCTGTTGGTACGGGGCCCGAACTGAGAACGGGGCAACCCAGGACGAGGACTAAAAGATTTTATTGTCAAAGTCCCCTTAAGAGTATTATACGGTATTATATACTGTTACACTCAGGGCTGGGCGATAGGTACTCTCCTGCCTAGGGCACCACCTCGCATTGTAGAAAGGGGGGGGAACGTGAGAGAGGTGGGCTTTTTTTGTTTTTTTTTCTATTTAAATACTAAACATCAGTCCTACTGGGAGCACCAAGGAAGGGGGAGAATTATATAATTATATATATCTGGCACTACTGGGGGCGCTAAGGAAAGGGTGGGAGCATTATAGACCTGGCACTACAGAGGGGGCATATATATACTGACACTATGGGGGGATTATATATTGGAACCAGGGGGGAGCATTATGTATTGGCACTACAGGTGGCATTATAATACAGGTGGCACTATAGGGGAGTTATAACTGCAAGGGGGCATGAGAACTACAGGGGACACTGCAGGAGGGGCCTTATAAATACTGGGGGCACTATGGTTATATTACTACTGGGGTATTGTAGGGACATTATTATGACTGGGCACAATATGGAGGGCATTGCTACTAATGGGGGCACTCTTGGGGAGTATTACCACTATTTGTGGCACAAATACTAATCAGGACAGTCTGGGAGCACTATTACTATGGGGTACTATCTGTATGGAACTGTTATTTCTGACAGTATAGTACTTGCAAGCGTGGGGGAAGCACAGTGGGCACAGAATGACCTTGGTCTGTAAAAATATGGGGGCTGATCTGGGGTCTGTATAGATTTTCAAAATTTGTAATAGTCCCCCATCTACTGTCATGGCCAAAAGTTTTGAGAATGACACAAATATTATATTTTCACGTGATCTGCTGCCCTCTGGTTTTTATGTGTGTTTGTCAGATGTTTTTATCACATACAGAAATATAATTGCAATCATATTATGAGTAACAAAAGCTTATATTGACAGAATGAGTTAATGCAGCAAGTCAATATTTGCAGTGTTGACCCTTCTTCTTCAGGACCTCTGCAATTCTCCCTGGCATGCTCTCAATCAACTTCTGGACCAAATCCTGACTGATAGCAGTCCATTCTTACACAATCAATGCTTGCATTTTGTCAGAATTTGTAGGTTTTTGTTTGTCCACCCGTGTCTTGATGATTGACCACAAGTTCTCAATGGGATTAAGATCTGGGGAGTTTCCAGGCCATGGACCCAAAATCTCTATGTTTTGTTCCCTGAGCCATTTAGTTATCACCTTTGCTTTATGGCAAGGTGCTCCATCATGCTGGAAAAGGCATTGTTGATCGCCAAACTGCTCTTGGACGGTTGGGAGAAGTTGCTCTCGGAGGACATTCTGGTACCATTCTTTATTCATGGCTGTGTTTTTAGGCAAGACTGTGAGAGAGCCGATTCCCTTGGCTGAGAAGCAACCCCACACATGAATGGTTTCAGGATGCTTTACAGTTGGCATGAGACAAGACTGGTGGTAGCGCTCACCTCGTCTTCTCCCAATAAGCTGTTTTCCAGATGTCACAAACAATCGAAAAGGGGATTCATCAGAGAAAATGACTTTACCCCAGTCCTCAGCAGTCCACTCCAAGAGTCTCCGCCTCACAGTGCGTGCAGATGCACTCACACCTGCCTGCTGCCATTCCTGAGCAAGCTCTGCACTGCTGGTAGCCCGATCCCGCAGCTGAAACACTTTTAAGAGACGTCCTGGCGCTTGCTGGTCTTTCTTGGGCGCCCTGGAGCCTTTTTGGCAACAATGGAACCTCTCTCCTTGAAGTTCTTGATGATGCGATAGATTGTTGACTGAGGTGCAATCTTTCTAGCTGCGATACTCTTCCCTGTTAGGCCATTTTTGTGCAGTGCAATGATGACTGCACGTGTTTCTTTAGAGATAACCATGGTTAACAGAAGAGAAACAATATTACCAAGCACCAGCCTCCTTTTAAAGTGTCCAGTGGTGTCATTCTTACTTAATTATGACAGATTGATCTCCAGCCCTGTCCTCATCAACACCCACACCTGTGTTAATGGAGCAATCACTGAAACGATGTTAGCTGTTCCTTTTAAGGCAGGGCTGCAATGATGTTGAAATGTGTTTTGGGGGATAAAGTTCATTTTCTAGGTAAATATTGACTTTGCAAGTAATTGCTGTTAAGCTGATCACTCTTTATAACATTCTGGAGTATATGCAAATTGCCATTATAAAAACTGAAGCAGTAGAGTTTGTAAAAATTAATATTTGTATCATTCTCAAAACTTTTGGCCATGACTGTACCGTGTGCCATATAGTAAGGGCTCATGCACACGACTGTCTGCCGACTTGGCCTGTGCACGGGCACCGACCGTTTGGCCACCACATGTGGATCGCAGACCCATGCAACTGCATGCACTACTTTTTTGCGTTGTGGAGGCACGGACAGAAAACCCACGGAAGCACATTATATACTGGCACTCCCTTACCCCCGTGCCAGTATATAATGCTCCCAGTTCCCCCCCTGTAGGGCCAGTATATGATGATCCTCCATCCCTCTGTAGTGCCAGTATATAATGCTTCCCCTGTAGTGCCAATATAAATAATGCCCCCATAGTGCCAGTATATAATGCTCCTCTGCCCCCCTGTAGTTTCAGTATATAATGCCCTTTGTAGTCCCAAGTTTGAAGTATACATAATGATCCATCCCCCCACCCCTTGTAGTGCCCCCAGTAGTGCCAATGTTAAAAAAAACACTCACATCACTCCGGTTCCCTGCTGCCATCTGCAATGTCCTGAGTTGCCTAGCAGCCTGAGGCCTATGAGGCTCAATGGTGTGGATGGGAGCCAGAGGCAGGTTGGCTGCGCCTAAGGTCAGATGCTCATCTAACCTCATGACAGATGCGGCCCTAGGCATATGGAAGAACATAGGAAACACATTTGAAGATTTAAGGTGTAGACTATTTAACCAAATGTATGTGAACTCCCCTCCTAATTATTGAGTTCTGCAGCCACATCCATGAAATCCCCATAGACAAACAATTATTGTAATACTCGTACTGAAGAGCTAAGTGACTTAATGAGGAGGGCACTGATGGGGGCAGAATATTTAATTAAAACCTGCAGCTATTACATTACATTGTCATCCCCAGTGTATGAATGGTCAGCCCCCAGCAATGCTTTCCATGCAGCACTGACGTCCTGGGTTCTAATCTGACCAGGGCCGCAGCTACTCAGTGTTTGTACAGAGATTATCTGCTTCATTTGGGCAAGTCCAGAATCTGCTGCTACTTGTATTGGCCCTGCCTTCCATTAATTTGAACCGGACTACAAAACGGGGCCACTTTTAGTATTTTTTCTAGGGCCACTTTACGTTCCCAGTCCGCCCCTGCCCCACATAGGTCCAAATTGACAGAAGGCCGGGCAGCACATGTAGGCAGGGCCAACAGAAGTAGGCGGGGCCAGCAATACCTTCGTGCAGCACAAAATACCGCCCCAGCAGAACCAAATATCACAGTGCAGCACAAAATACTGCCTCCTCCGCTGCAGTATTCGACTATTACAGTCCTGAGGACGGCAATACAGTTTAATTTAGGACAGGGGCGGATTGGCCATAGACCTTACAGGGAAATTTCCCGGTGGGCCGAGGCCCAGGGGGCCACCTGGTCCCTCCTCACAGCCGGCCACTGGAAGTTTCTGGGGATGTATTTTGTGCTGCTGGCAGTATTTTGTGATGGAATGTGGTATTTGGCTCTGTTGGGGCGGAATAATGTGCCACAATATGGTATTTCTGGTCCTGCCCTCCATCAGTTTTGACCCAACTAAAAAACAGGGACACTTTTAGTATTTTTTCCAGGGCCACTTTAAGTTTCCAGTCCGCCCCTGATTTAGGAGGTCGCCTGTGGCCACTGGTCAAGTACATATGTATCGGATGCTTCTAGCATTAATTAATGCTGAGAGGATCAGATTGTTATGTACCTGGGTGGTGGCCATGAGGAGAGCTGAGGCAGCCCAATGGGCATTTGACCTACCGGGAAATTTCCCTGTAGGATCTATGGCCAATCCACCTTTTCAGCATGCAATAATCTAAGAGATTAAAGGGGTTATCCAGGATAGTGATGGCCTGTCTTCAGGAAAGGTCATCAGTATCACACTGGTTGTGGTGGTGGCACTCCTGCCGGCTGTTTGAGAAGGCCGCAGCATTCCTTGCAGCTTGCCAAGCACAACACTGTCTGTTGTATACAGGGATGCACCACCAATGAGGCCAGATGAAGCAATTGCCTCAGGCAGCACCAGTTAGGGGCAAAAGAGGGTCAGCAGAAGGGCCATGGGCAATGAGCGCTTTCATTGTGGCAAAGGGGCTAGGTTAAGAAATTGGCATGGGGGGGGGGGGGGTTCGGTTTTTACCTCAGACAGCAGAAAGACTAGGTGCACCCCTGATTGTATGGTGGCTTCGCTTAGTATTGCAGTCCAGGCCCTTTCACTTGAATGAGACTGAGATGCGTCTAGACCATGTGACCAATAAAGGTGACATCACATGGCCTTTGAAGAGGTCACCAAATTAATATTAAAAAATAAATATCAAAATTTTGGAAAATCCCTTTAATATTCATATATAATGAGATCATGATCTCCATGAAAAACAGTTATGACTGTGTTTAGGAAAGAGGTAATCGGCCAACATAGTAAGAAGGATCTGTGTCATGAGGCGGAGATGTGGGATAGTCGTTGGCAGCCTTGAGCAGTCCCCTAATATCACTTAATGGCATATAAGGCAACAAAGAAATAACTATTAAAGGGGTTGTCCATGATTTGAAAAACATTTCTGCTTTCTTCTAGAAACAGCGCCACCCCTGTCCACAGGTTGTGCATGGTAATGCAGCTCAGTGCGATTGAAGTGAATGAGCTGTAACAGCACATAATGTACAGGTGTGGCGCCGTCAGCAATGACACAAGTATTCGGAGACCAGGGGCGGCACAGGAAGCCAGGTAAGTATATTCCCAGTGAGGGGCCCGGCACATGGGAGGGCAGTTTATGGTATTGATTAACCCCTTTAATAGCCATGTCCGTCCATAATAATGACTCCTTTATTAATGACTCCGGTATTGTCCGGTCCAGGCCATTGGTTGCTGGGGTTGTCCCAGTGGTGAGTGGATGACTCGGAGAATCTGCATACTGGCCACATACGTTCAGCATTTTGCGTAACGGAACATCCTTCCCTCTATAGAACGGTCCTATCAAATGGACAAGAATAGGACATGTTCTCTTTTTTTATGCGGGGGTCACAGAACGGACACGCAGTGTGTTATCCGCATCTTTTGTGGCCCCATTGAAGTGAACCACTTCCGACCCGCACAAAATGCGGGGAAAAAAAGAGTTTGTGTACATGAGCCCTTACACCAGGATGTGCAGCGGTAAGATGGTGCCATGCTAGTGACAGCATTGCCCTGTGGTCTGTTATGTGTATCCACCCCGCCTGGTGACAGTCACATTGTCCCCTGGGCATGCGCCTGCTGCACCATAGATAATAACAATGAGACCTGCAGAACACAAGCCGCTGGAGCACGGAGACAATATATACAATTAGCGGTATAAAATCCCGTCCAGGGGCTCCTTCCTGCTGAGCCGCCGGATCTAATCCCATCAAGGACAATACCCAGTACAGCACCCACCTCTGCTCCCCCCATAATAAAATGCAGACTGGATTTTGCTATAAATTCGTTTAATTAGCATTTTAATCAGTCCTGTTAATTATACATTGCATGTCAACAGCTTGTGGTGAGGAGAGATGTGAGAACGAAGCTTTCTGTCCCTTTAAGAACGTTGGGCGTCATGAAAGTGAAAACATGTTTTTAGTTATAACTTTCCATCCAGCCGAGCCGGTGGTTAAATGCGCATCATGTGCTGCAGGGCTGACCAGTTATGCTAATAAGAAGATGTAAAAAAACACGTCAGGCTACAGATGTAGCAGAGCTGAGCATTAGATGCATTAGAGCTCAGTGCATCAGATATCGCATAGAGGGAAGTGAATGAGAGGAAGCAGAGCTGATCCTATCTCATTTAACAAAGCAGGGATTGTCCGGGACAGCAGAGCTGACACTATCAGATGTAGTATCAGATGTATTATAGTACGGCTAACCTTATCAGATATAGCAGAGCTGTGCATATTAGATGTGAAACCGAGTCGTGTAGCTAAGCTGAGTTTGTCGCTACTACTATTATCATTATTTATGTCACCTACATCCATCTGACCGCTGCAGCCAGTTACTGACTGTAGTGGTCAGTGACGGTCTGGAGTACCTAGGGCCCTCCAGTATAATTTATTTTGTTCACCCACCGTACGGATACATTCATTATAATAAATAATCTATCAAGTTTTTTATATGAACATAGGCTGGTTGAGGTGCTGTACATTGAATATATGTATGTAGTGCAGTAAGTCTACTGTGTTATGTGCTACTTGTGCAGGGGGTGGGAGACTAGGGACCCAAATTGCTCAGGAGCCCACCGGGGGATTCCCCTGTACCCCCTTATTCCCAACAGGATACGTTTAGTTCAGTGAAACTCGCACCATTTCGCAAGCAAGTTCAGTCAGTCATACCTGCTATTGCGATCAGTTTTTCCGTTTTTTTTTCGACCGGGTGCAAAACAGATTTGATGCGTTTTTCACGCGCGTGAAAAAAAACTAAAGACTTACAAACTACATCTCCTAGCAACCACTAGTGAAAATCCGGATGCAATGCGTTTTTCACTGAAGCCCCATTCACTTCTGTGTGAAAAACAGGCTGCGTTTTTCATGCAACGCAGAACTGATGCATGAAAAACAACATTCATGACCCATTGGGTCCTGCACGGAAAACTCACTCGCATGACTGATTAGCTGCAGATTTGCTGTCGCAGATTTACATGTGGCAAATCCACAGTGTTGTACAGTACCAGCAATTTCTGAATTATCATGCAAACAATAATATGCCATGTTCTCTATTTTTGCGGAACAGAAATACGGACATAGGGCTCATGCACACAAACATATTTTCTTTCCATGTTCGTTCCGTTTTTTTGGTGAATCGTATCTGGAACCATTCTTTTCAATGGGTCCTAAAAAAAAATGGAAGTTACTCCGTGTGCTCGTCATCCGTATTTTTTGCAGATCTGTTTTTTGCAGACCGCAAAATACATGCATTCATGTGCATGAGCCCTTACGGAAACGGAATGCACCCGGAGTAACTTCCTTTTTTTTGCGGACCCATTGAAATGAAAAGAAAAACGGAACTGACATGGAAAGAAAATGGAGAGGGTGAAATTCGCTGGGTTTTCCAAAGCAAAATCCGCGTGTAATACATGCGGGTTTTGTTGTGGTTTTTCATGCACTTTTTTGCGTCGGAAACCGCTACGGAATTTTCCGCTGGATTTTCCACGTGTGTCCCTGGCCTAAAGCTACGGCCATGCGGTTAGGTTTCCGGATGCAGTTTTGGAATCCAAAACCAAGAATGAATTAAAAAAAAAAACAGAATCTGTCTTTTATAATCCATTCCCGACCGTGTTGGCGTACCCTTGTAAATTTCTCTTTCTGCCTCCTGCCCATTTAACAAGGCGCATTGCCATGGAGATGGAAGGTGGGGGCAGCCCAGGGGTTAATGATCGCATCTGAGATGAGGCTTAGTCATATATATAGTAGAGAACAAACACTGCCACCTACTGACGGCAGACATGAACTGCAATACCCTGTCACCTTCAGCAGGGAGGGACAGGGGCTATAGATTATAGGTTTCTCCTGTGTGTGTCATTTTTGTCGCTGTGTGATATAACGAGGTGACAGGGACATCTAGATGATCCTGTTGTGTGACCCAGTTCTGAGTGCGAGGCAGAGGTGGAGCTGGGAGTGAGGGACGAGACGTGTTTGCTGCGCCGCGCTGCACCTGAGCTGTGTTTACCTGGAAGGTATTGCAGTATATGAGGGGGAGCGGATGACGGGGCTGGAGGATATACATGGATGCTGAGCTTATGGGTGGGGGAGGAGGGGCTGACATCATGTCTATATGTGGTGGTGGCTCCGTCAGTGTAGATGCGAGTGGGCGGTGGTTCTCTTGATGAGGTTTTATTACATGGCGTACTATTTGTCTGGGTTGTATTGCTATATTGCGTATGATGTCATATTTGCAATCTACGATTTACGTCATCCCCTTTACATTTCTGTATTATTACCGCACCTTTTTATATAAAAGATTACTGTGATGTATAAATGTCAGTGGGACGGGCGTTGGCACCAGAAGCACATTAACCCCTCCCACAAAATGGGTTCCACGTATCCGCAGTACTATACCATAGGCTTAGCTTTGCAGTATATTCCATACAATATTGCCTTACATTTACATATGTACTGCAATATTCCAATAAATTAGCCCCTGGCCCTTTAAGGAGGTGAAAATGAAGGCTCTCGGTAGTTGCGGTACCGCATAATGCAGTGCCTTGATAAATATGGAGCATATTTTACGCTCTGTGAGGGAGATTTATCAAACTGGTGTAAAGTAGAACTGGCTTAGTTACCCATAGCAACCAACCAGATTCCTCCTTTCATGTTTCACAGCTCCTTTGGAAAATGAAAAGCGGAATCTGATTGGTTGCTATGGGCAACTAAGCCAGTTCTACTTTACACCATTTTGATAAGTCTACCCCTCTATATTTTTTACAGTCTTGCTTAAATGTTGAAGAAATTATAATGTTTTTATTGATATTGTCATTTTTGACAAGTGGTGTGAGCTGCAGTACCAGACACAGCCTCTAGAACAGAGTGGCGCTGTTTCTGATAATAAAACCGTCCCATATTTTATGTCAGACCATCCTACTTGTATTTTGTTATCAGGACTGAATAACTAATAATTATTACATTTGGTCCCTGATACCCTATGTGGTCACCCATTCCCCCAATCACCCGTTTTTCAAAAGGTCCAAATACAATTAAGTTCCCATTTGGTCAGACAGACACCCAACTTTCCTAGACTCCTGAACAGCAGATCTACCTACTGAATCGCAGTACAGACACCGGGAACGCTGTTGTACAGGGCAAACTGCTAACAAAACTGTGAGAGAAGTACTTGCAACCCTATTTGTTGACACACAGCCTTCCCGGAAAAGATAGAAAAAATGACAATTTCAAATAAGACGACAACTTAATGAGGAGATTTATTAAAACTGGTGTAAGGGAAACTGGCTTAGTTGTCCATAGCAACCAATCAGATTCTACCTTTCATTTTTCAGAGCCCCTATGGAAAATGAAAGGTGGAATCTAATTGGTTGCTAAGGGCAACTAAGCCAGTTTCCCTTTACACCAGTGTTGATAAGGGTGCATTTACACGACCGTAATTCAGGGTCTGTATCAATTTTGTGGAAACGGGTGCGAACCCATTCATTGCAATGGGACTGCAAAAGATGCAGACAGAACACCGTGTACTGTCCATATCTGTTGTTCTGTTCCGCGGCCCTGCAAAAAAGATAGAGCGGTCACAGCTCCATTCATGGACGACTGGTGGGCTTCTATTTACAAGTGTTTTTTTTTTTTTTTAAACTTTAAGTGGAAATGCCCTTTAATTATGACACAGGCCAGCTCAGATACACACCCTATGGCTTATTTTCAGATTTCAAGCTTTTAAATGCCTGTGATCAGTATATTCAGGGCTGGGCCTCACTGTTCTGCTTCCCAAGGAGACAGCTATAATGGTTCACCTCCCATTATTTATATAAACTGCCGTAACTACTGGTACCTGAGAGGTTCAGCAAATCCATGAGTAATGGAGGCGTCTTCAGATATTATAGCGCTGGTCATCACATTAACACCACTGATGAAGATGATGTAAGGCATACCTCCCAAGTGTCCCTCTTTTTGACCCAAGTCCCTCTGTCCCTCTTTGATCCTTAAATGTCCCTCTTTTTGACCTGGGGAATTAATGCATAAATGAGCATTAATAAATTTACTACATTGCTCCTTACTAAAGTGTTTGTATGGTTTCTACCTGTATATTAGACCAGAACTTCATGGAGACACACGTCACACATATTAAACTATACTAAATAAATAAAAACCGACACCGATTATGGATGAAATAGGCCGTGTTGCTTTATTACAGGGTTACCATATAATTAACCATCAATAAATAAATAAATATATAAATTAATGAATTAAAATTCACCATATAAAACCATAACCAAATAATGTATAATAAAAACCATTCACCAAATACTTGAATCCATACGTCCACCCAGCATTAGCTGGGCGACTAACTCCCCCAAATAAAACAACACGACTTAAAGAAAAGGGAGGGCGGGCGGGACGCAGGTCCGGGTCTTCTTACAACTGCAGGTAAGCAATGACAGTCTCGATATTTAAACCCGCAGGTGTTCCCGCCGTCAGCAGCAGATCCAATCATCTTCAGAAGAATCTCCCGCCGTTGTCAAGAGCAACCAATCGCCAACCAACTTCACAGAAGACGTTGCTGGGCAGAAGATCAGAATCAGCTGGAACCAGAATACCTTCAGGTAAAGACTGCAAAGAAAACAAGGGGGGGGGAGAAAACACCTCACACCAGCCAAAACATTAAAACCGATCACCATTTTAACCATAAAATGGTGACTGTGTCCCCATGTGTCCCCCAAGCTAGCCGCTCTGGGGGCCCCTTCATTATTTGGTGCAATTTGTACCTTAAAATATCTATAATGTGATGATTTATGAGCTAATATTTATATGGACATTGAAACGCAAGAAAAAAAATTGCCGCAGGGGCTCCAGTAATTATGCTTTGGGTGGACTTAGAGGGGTGGCCTAGTATGAAAAAAAAACTGCCGTGATGTGCACCGCACACATTGTCCCTCTTTGCAATTTTCAAAAGTTGGAGGTATGATGTAAGGTGTGGGCTGGGGCACAGAAACTGTTTCTTTGGGATGTTACACTTCTTATATTTTGCTAGATTTTCCCATTTTAGTAAGTCTGGCACAAAAAAGCTCTTGAAAATAGCAGAATTGTTATGACACAAGTAGTGCTACTCATCTAGCCAGGTCCTCAGGGGCAATTCAGGATCTTGTTTCTTAAAGGCTAAGGACACTGTGGCAGTTTTTGTTATGATTGCATTTAATTCATTTTGGGCTAAAAATCCTTTTAGCAATTGGTCTTTATTAAAACTTTTGAGCAGTTTTTGTGATACAGGGGTTAAATTTCAGTCTATTTGCAGGCTGTCACTTTCTGATAGCTCTTATATCTGATTTCCTGACCTCATAAACACTCACCTAATAGGAATATGGCTTACATGAGTGTTTATAAGGTCAAGAGATCAGAGATAAGGCTTTACATGAGACATCAGCTGAGGGGACAGAGTAAACAGAAAGTGACAGTCTGCAAATAGACTGAACCCCTGTACCACAAAAGCACTGAAAAATCATTTTGAGCCCAAAATTTGTAAAATGCTTTAATAAAAAAAAGGCCCCTGAAGGTGTTCATACCGCTCCACCCAGCGAGACCTGTGAAGAGTCTATACTTACCTGCTCCCAATGCTCCGTTCAGTCTCCTGGTTCCCCACAGTGGTTCTAGGTCACGTGAACCGCTGCCTCAGCAGTGACATGTCCAGGGCCTGACTGGGAACTTTAAGTGGCCCTGGAAAAAACTTAAAAGTGGCCCCCTGTTGTAGGCAGGTCCAAATTGACAGAAGACAGGGCAACACAAGTAGGCAGGTACACCAGAAGTAGGCGGGGCCTACAATACTATTGTGCAACACAAAATACCACCCCAGCAGAACCAAATACCACAGTGCAGTATAAAATACTGACCTAACACCATACTGAGGACGGTGATACAGTTAAATCCGGTAGCGTACCTGCAAGTACCTGATGCTCATACATTAATTAATGCTGAGAGCATCTGTACCTGGACTGTGAACATGAGGAGGGCTCGGGCGGCCTCCTGGTCATTGGCCCACCAGTCCGCCCCGGACATGTCCCCACTTAGCACATTGCTGGGCCACGTACCGCTCGGGTAAACATTCATGCAGGAAGTTTACAGTGCCTTGCGAAAGTATTCGGCCCCCTGGAACTTTTCAACCTTTTGCCACATTTCAGGCTTCAAACAAAAAGATATAACATTTTACATTTTTGGTGAAGAATCAACAACAAGTGGGTCACAATTGTGAAGTGGAACGAAATTTATTGTATCATTTAAACTTTTTTTGTAATAATAAAACTGAAAAGTGGGGCGTGCAAAATTTTTCGGCCCATTTACTTTCAGTTCAGAAAACTCACTCCAGAAGTTGATTGAGGATCTCTGAATGATCCAATGTTGTCCTAAATGACTGATGAAGAGAAATAGAATCCACCTGTGTGTAATCAAGTCTCCGTATAAATGCACCGGCTCTGTGATAGTCTCAGGGTTCTGCATCATGAAGACCAAGGAACACACCAGGCAGGTCTGTGATACTGTTGTGGAGAAGTTTAAAGCCGGATTTGGATACCAAAAGATTTCCCAAGCTTTAAACATCCCAAGGAGCACTGTGCAAGTGATCATATTGAAATGGAAGGAGTATCAGACCACTGCAAATCTACCAAGACCCGGCCGTCCCTCTAAACTTTCATCTCAAACAAGGAGAAGACTGATCAGAGATGCAGCCAAGAGGCCCATGATCACTCTGGATGAACTGCAGAGATCTACAGCTGAGGTGGGAGAGTCTGTCCATAGGACAACAATCAGTCCAACACTTCACAAATCTGGCCTTTATGGAAGAGTGGCAAGAAGAAAGCCATTTCTCAAAGATATCCATAAAAAGTCTCGTTTACAGTTTGCCACAAGCCACCTGGGAGACACACCAAACATGTGGAAGAAGGTGCTCTGGTCAGATGAAACCAAAATCCAACTTTTTGGAAACAATGCAAAACGATATGTTTGGCGTAAAAGCAACACAGCTCATCACCCTGAACACACCATCCCCACTGTCAGACATGGTGGTGGCAGCATCATGGTTTGGGCCTGCTTTTCATCAGCAGGGACAGGGAAGATGGTTAAAATTGATGGGAAGATGGATGGAGCCAAATACAGGACCATTCTGGATGAAAACCTGTTGGAGTCTGCAAAAGACCGGAGACTAGGACGTAGATTTATCTTCCAACAAGACAATGATCCCAAACATAAAGCAAAATCTACAATGGAATGGTTCAAAAATAAAGGTCTCCAGGTCTTAGAATGGCCAAGTCAAAGTCCAGACCTGAATCCAACTGAGAATATGTGGAAAGAGCTGAAAACCGCTGTTCACAAACGCTCTCCATCCAACCTCAAAGAGCTCGAGCTGTTTTGCAAGGAAGAATAGGCAAGAATTTCAGTCTCTAGATGTGCAAAACTGATAGAGACATCCCCCAAGAGACCGCAGCTGTAATCGCAGCAAAAGGTGGCGCAACAAAGTATTAATGCAAGGGGGCCGAATAATTTTGCACGCCCCACTTTTCAGTTTTATTATTACAAAAAAAGTTTAAATGATCCAATAAATTTCGTTCCACTTCACAATTGTGACCCACTTGTTGTTGATTCTTCACCAAAAATGTAAAATATTATATCTTTTTGTTTGAAGCCTGAAATGTGGCAAAAGGTTGAAAAGTTCCAGGGGGCCGAATACTTTCGCAAGGCACTGTACATGTGAGGACCAGAAGTTTGCTGAAGAGCCTGAAGTGAGCAGTGGGAGGCAAGTACCGGTAAGTATAGCTTTCTTCACAGGTTCCACTGGGTAGAGGGAATTTTATAAAAAATAAAATCCTAGACAACCCCTTTAAAGTGCATTCCCCTGCCCCCAAATAAAACCTATAGCAATAACATGGCCATACTTACAGGGGTACAGCACCAATGACGCCAGGTGAGGCGTTCTCCTCAGGCAGCACCAGGTAAGATCAAAAGGGGGGCAGCGGAAGGGCCATGGTGAATGAGTGCTTTCATTGTGGTGAAGGGGTTAGGTTAAGAAATTGGCATTGGGGGGGACGCCATTTCAGTTTTCGCCTCAGGCAGCAGAAAGGCTAGGTGTACCCCTGATACTTATCAACCACCTGGATTGCAAATTGTGTAAAATTTTATGTTCCATCCTGATTTACACCTGCAATCAATCTGTGCCTCTTTGGTGGGACTGTCTCATAGTGATATCCTCTTCAGGAGCTGTCATGGGGAACTGCGTAATTCATCACCCAACTTTCCCAATAATTGATATAACTAAGAAACGGTATCATAGGATAGGTCATCAGTATAGGATAAGTGGACAACCCCTTTAAATCCTACATAGCTTGACGAAAGAGGACGACTCAAATTGTTTTATTTAGTGATTTATACAGAATGATAGAAATGTTCTCTGTGTTGTTCTCTGAGCAAATCCAGAGATGGCGGTGATGTCATCCCAATCAATTCGTCATCTCGTCAGGCTTTCATTTCTTATTATCCCTCTATTACTACAGTTCACTTCAGCAGATCAATAGGCTTTGTGTCTGCTTTACAGGTAGATAAAGGCACCTTACTTCCTCTTTGGACGGGATGCTACAGGTACATGTCTGTGGCCATGCAAAGCACCCGCTCATAGCCTGGCGTGTCAGTCCAGTTATGCAAATCGTCTGACAATACCCTCACTGAGAGCCCAGAGAGGTAACTACAGGTGATGTGCCTTTATGTGTCTTCATTAAAGGGATATGTAGCCTTAAAGGGGTATTCCCATCTCACAAATGTAGTTTGTATAGTTAGATATAGCCATACCAATATTATTACTAATAGAATGTATTTATATAAAATGTACCGTTTAGAAGATTTTCCCATTTGTATATCCATTGTCCCACACACATCAGTCAGGCCGTTGCCCCTAGTTACGGCCACCGTGGCCATGTAGTAGTGGTGGTCGGCTTGCTCCTGTTCAAACCCGCTCTGAGGTAACTGCTGTATTGTGAACGCACATTACATGAACATGCGGAGACACATCTTAGGGTTGTAGGATTTTTGTCTGCGCTTCCAAAACGCAGAGAAACTATGGAGCAGGATCCGTTTATAAAGTCTGCGTTTTGGACGGATCCTGACCAATGTGTTTTGGACTTGTTGCATTCAAAACACAGATGTGAAAGTACCCTAAGATGTGTCTGTGCATGCTCATGTAATGGCAGCTAAAAGTCATATGTGCCCACATTGCTGAGAAAAATAATGTTTTAATATATGCAAATGACTCTCTAAGAGCAACGGGGGCGTTGCTGTTACACCCAGAAGCTCTGCTCTCTCTGCAGTTGCCATGACCTCAGAAGCTCTGCTCTCTCTGCAGTTGCCATGACCTCAGAAGCTCTGCTCTCTCTGCAGTTGCCATGACCTCTGCACTTTAATTGACAGGACCAGATGTGATGACAATTACACTGCCTGGTCCTGTCAATCAAAATGTACTCAGTGCTGTTCAGTACCTTCATTTTGGTGGTGCACTGCCAGTTGAACACTTTTGCCCTATGTCTGGTTAATGGAGCTCTTAGGACATGCCAAGCCTGTGCATCCAGCGCATCTCCCATCGTACAGACAAAGGGAGACCAAAAATGTGATGTGAACACAGGCCCATACTGGTGTCTTCTTGTATTGGGTTCGCTCAGGCACCAGCATCTCTAGCAATTAGCAATTATATGGAGTACCTGCTCAATAAAATTTTCCTCAGTTAACCTCATTGTCAGTAGGCTTTCATATAAATTTCTAGTCAGAAGCGATGGTGAAGTATTGTGAGAACTTCCCTGTCACAGAGAACTGTGTCTAAGCCTAGCAGGGCGCCCTTTAAAATCAATAGAAACAATGGACACCAAGAACAACCAAGAACATGGCCCCTAGCTCTAACAAGAATAGAGGGGGAGTGACAAACATTCCTGTCCCGCAGCTCAAAATGTCCTAATGGGGGTTATCACAAGCAGCCTAGCCTCACATGAAGATAACTAATTGTGTTTATTAGCTTAGATAGACTGCCCACTAGTACGCCTAGATGGTAAATCTACATCCCCCTCCTTCCAGGCTCTGCTCATTCATTGAGACGACTGAAAGAGGGGAGAGGGCTCTTCTCAGCCCATGTATGCAGTTTAGTGTATGTGATCAGGGATTCTTTATTACATGTAGTTAGCTGGTTAGGGTTCAGAAGCTTTCTTAGCAAATATCAACTTGAGGTACCCCCTTTTGGGTCTTCACCCCTTTAGGCCCTTAGACTAAATGTGGTCATACACATCAACAGCCATCTCCAAATCCGGGTATAGGTAGATCTAGTGGGCCTACACGTGCAACAAACTTTTGACGTTTCTAGCTCAAGAGGAACCTAGAAATTCACCACCAAACAGGTGTCCGAGAGGAACGCAGAAATTGACCGCGAGAAAGCGCTTGCAATAGGGCCAGAGAATAGGTCGGGTACTTTTGCATTTTTCTCGGTCCAGGAAAGAGCTGCGCACTCCAAATCCGGGGTATAGGTAGTTCTAGTGGACCTACATGTACATATGAAACAAGTTGAAATCCAATCCTTTTTTCTCCGAACAGTAGATGTTGGCCTATCCAATACAAATCTTAGTCTAATGTCCAGCCATGAAGGCAAGAACATAACTTCCAACTGGACCAGATTAAGGATATTTTTGGGCTTACCAACCAGTTGTATCCATTACTATTCTTTAAAATCACCTTGTGTGTATGTTTATTAATATATGAAGTGATTTCAGAAGAAGCTTCAGACAAAGGTTGAGTGTCCACCAACCTCATCTGGCAGGAGAGCTGTGTCTCATTGTGTCATGTTGGAGGATATACAACAGATCCACATACAGATCTGTTTACCCAGGCCACCAAAATACCAAACCAGAAGACATCACTCTGGTAACTTCACAGCACCGGGCACGGACGTACAAATCATTGTGAAAGATAATTTCCTCCTGTGAGAAATTTAAGGAGAACCTCATACAAGATGTTTGGCCATATGGCCCAAGATCCCTGGAGACATGCACAGTCTTGTAGACACGTATTCTACTAGAATAATTTAATGCTTTAGAAGTTGTTTTAGATGTCAGAATTTAACACTGCTCCTTACAAAATATACCGGACCCTCAGTTATGTCAAGAAACATCTAAGGAACATGTTTGACCATCTTGCTCTGCAGGAACTGTCTATGGGTACAAATCTAATGATAAAGTCCTGTGTAGCTGACTTCTGTAGGGACCACCACCTATAACCAAAGCATGTAAAATAACATGTATTCTCCTCCAGCCTCGGAAGACAGGCTAAGAGTGGGGAGTAGACCTTCCTCAGATCCCCATTGTTGTAATGGATATAATGTCATGGTGTCTTATTGACAATACATTGTCATACGTTGCTTTCTCTTCCTAATAATATATACAGTATATAGTGTCCTATGTTCAGGAACTGAAGAGGGGAAAAGACAGACCCCATCTGCCAGGCTTATGGGAGGTCATCAGGTCGGCTGCGGCCACAGGGGTGTAACTAGGACCCATGGGGTTCCATAGTAAAACTTGAAATGGGGCCCCGCTCCACCGTGACCAGCTTCAAGCAATGGTTAGAACATGAGAAGCTTATGATTATGTTGGTTTCCTGATTGTACTGGAATAATGCACAAAGTGATATCACAGTAGTGGGCATATTGTGCACAGTGATGTCACAGTACAGCAATAAGGCTCACAGTGATGTCACAACCGTATGATAAATCGCATGGTAATGCACAGAAATATATGAGTGATGTCACAGTACAGAAATAATGCAAAAATAAATGTGCTCTTCCATTGTCCATGATATATTACTAACTGCACAAAGTGGAGATGGGCCCCATAGCATCTGCTATGATTGCTACCCTGGTAGTTATACCCATGTGGTGGCAGTGGTGTGGCACAGTTGCCAGGGATGCTCCACCGCATTCAGCCCTGGAGAAGTCCATACAGCAGACCTAAGATCTGATTAGGCCCGAGATTCGGTTAGCGTGGCTGTAGGCCACTGTGTGAAGATATTGCTGAATGGAGATGGTACCAGTGGAGACCACAGTGGTCTGGGAGAGGCCTGGACTATGCATACAGATAATTTCCCCTGCAGCAGGGAGGTGTTGATGTCACTCATACAGAATCCGATTAGAGGGAAAGCCACTCCAGCCACTGCAATCATTGTATATTATATATCACCTGTATATGTGGTAGTGCTAAATGTAATGTCCATCCAAATATACCATTAGCATTGAGGTGGGAAGGGGGAAGGTGGGATTAGGTTGGAGATGCTCACAACCTTAGTGGGCCTGTTTGTTTTAAAAATGCCAGGGCTAAATTTCAGTCCCAGTCCGGCTCTGCCATAGTCTATGCCAATACTGTAACAAGTGGTGAGGTACTTGATATTCCTGGGAGGGTCCTTACAGATTTATTGTCAAGTCAGGTGTAATTATATGGCTCTTTTATGCTGTAGGTTCCCCAGAAATAGTATCTTTATACCTAGGTACCTACTACATCACAACGGGGGGCAGATTGGCAATAGACCTTACAGGGAAATTTTGTGGTGGGCCAATGGCCAGGGGGCCGCCTGCACCCTCCTCACGGCCGGCCACTGGAAGTTTTTGGGAATGTATTTTGTGCTGCTGGCAGTATTTAGTGATGGACTGTGGTATTTGGCTCTGTTGGGGTGGTATAATGTGCCACTATATGGTACTGCTGGCCCTGCCTTCCATCAATTTGGACCCAACTACAAAACGGAGGCACTTTTTTAGTATTTTTTTTCCAGGGCCACTTTAAGTTCCCAGTCTACCCATGATCACAGCTATGATTTTGTAGCCACCAAAAGATACTTAGAGTCCAGAGAAGAATTTAACAGACCATGGGGCCTCATAGCGAAAAAGAAAGGGGCCCTTTCTCCAACAGTTACATTCGGCAGCAAGTGGGTTCAGTGTGTTTAATAGTTTGGTGTCTCTTCTTCTACTGCCCCCTTCCATCGTCATCAGTGATCCCTAAATGCATTTCTTCTCTTGGTAGAGCTGGGCCCCATGGCATCTGTCAATCATTCCTGCAGTTATGTCCATGGGTCCAAAAAAACTGTCTGTCCAAAAATAATGACACATTGATACATAGTTCCACACCCTTACATACTGATATCTTGGGGACCCCCCAATACTAGCTTCTGTACAGACCTGCCCCATTTAATATCTGGTTCAAGAAAAGCAGTATTAGCGGATTGGCCATAGACCTTACAGGGAAATATCCCGGCGGGCTGATGCCCAGGAGGCCGCCTGAGTCGTCCTCATTGCCGGCCAGTGGAAGTTTTTGGGGATGTATTGTGTGATGGACTGTGGTATTTGGCTCTGTTGGGTAGTATAATGTGCCACAATATGGTATTACTGGCCCTGCCTTTCTTCAATTTGGACCGAACTACAAAACGGGGCCACTTTTACTATTTTTTCCAGAGCCACGTTAAGTTCCCAGTCCACCTCTGTTTGGAATAGTAACATGATAACTCAGCCACCTCCAGAACAGGGGTGCTAGGAACCAGCGAAGACTCACAGGAGCGCATGTATCAAAAAATCAGTCACTTGGGGTCCAAAAATATAAACTTATAACCCTTACAATAGAAATGAGAGTACAAAGTCTGTATTCTCCCTTCATCACTAATCCGACTGTGTGACCGCGCACTGACTCATGGCTTGCCCTCGCTATTTACCAATTTGGGGGCTGGATGAGAAATGCCTTCTGTAATGAAAGGAGGAGGCAATACACATAAATCTGGGCCTGTCTATATAAATCCCAGTCACTTGGCTGCCTGGATTACATACATTGCATCCTCCTGTATGGGGACAGACACTTCCTCCCATCCCCCTCCTCTCTGTGGAAGGACCCTTTGTGCCAATTTGTATCACAACAACTTGAAGCTGCCTGCGTAATTCTAAAAGTCAGCGATGAAATCCTCTTATTGTAGACAGTCAGCCTAGCATGGGGGGGCCCCACCGGGTGGGGGGTGGTGGTAGAGAGCCTTAGAGGGTGGGTAGACTGTAGACGAGGGGCTATTCAGCACATGGGCGGCATAAAGTCTCCAGTGTAGATTGTGTGTTGTGTGAGTGTGGCTGCCAGCGTTGGCGCACACAGTGCCCCCTCTATCTGGGCTCTGCACCGTGTCGGCCAGGCCGCTCCAGCTGCTGCTGGTCCTTTGAGTAAGCGCACGGGGTATTGTCAACGTCGTAGAGGAAGCTTTATTGATCTCCTTAGCCGGTCTCTTTTGACGGATAATAGGGAGCGTTGATCTCCCCCTGGGAGGGTATGAATATTCACATCCTCCCCCCCAACAAGGGAGAGTGGGGGGAGCATGTCCAAAAGCTCAGCTCGCCTCCCATTGGACTCTTTCATTATCCCTGGTACCCTGTTCCCATCGATCTCCTTCTTCTTCTTCCCCTGGTGACACTTGTGAGGAGGGACCGAGGGAGTGACTCACAGGCACAGTCAGACACACACGCCCGAGCAGCAGAGAGAGGTGAGTGCCGAGGTGCAGTACTGCCATATAAATATATATATATATATATATCTGTATAACGTGTGCATGTGTGTACTTGTATGTCTATACGTGTACCATATAGCGTCGTGTCCCGCACTGCTGCACAGAGTATATTCTTGCGGTGCTTTATTCTGCATTTAACCCTTGTGACTCTCTATCTATATACCGGATATATATATATACAGTGTGATCCAAGTGTATAGAGAAGCCTGGGACTCACTGCTGTGTCCTAGGTCCCAGGGTTTTGTGCTTGGGGGGGAAGGGCGCACCCATTCAAATGCAAACTACTTGAATTGAAACAAGGGTCTTGCCTCAGTCCTGACACTTGTGAATAGGGGATGGCATACGCAGGGATTTGTATCTGGGCTATACAGACCTGTCACACACACACGGATCTCGGCGGTCATACAGGAGCAGGGATATCTCAGTATATGAAGCAAATAGGAGGCTCAGGCAGCATCTGGCTTTTTCTGCATAATTAATACCTCTAGGACCAGGGAATACAATGCAAGATGAGATGCATGGTGTCTGGAAGTTAACCCTGAACCTCTAGGAACAGGGTAAGAGTCTTCAGAGGGTGACGGCTCATCCGAATGAGGAGGAATACTCAGACGGTCCTCGTTCCGGTATATAACCATATCTCCTCTCCCTGCAGGCTGAATCACAATGGACTCCTCCACCAGCGGGAAATCCAAGGGGGGAACCCCGACTAGGCCTCTAACTTCTAGACCCTCTTTGTCTAGAAGCACAAAAACTGGAAGCTCCACTCCATCTCCCAAAGTGGCCGCAGAGAGCCCCCGCCCGGCTTCTTCAAGGGGTGGAGGTAAGTTACTGAAATGCAATAAGCGATCAAATCCAATAAATTGTAAGGGTAGAAAATGGATCAAATGGTTTTTAATTCATTTTTGTTTGTAATTTATCACATATGATCATTCACTGTGAGGTACATTAAACGTTGCGTCCTTAGTAACGTACGTCCTTCAATTGAGCTCAGCTGCTATACCAGACACAAACTATGGTCAGAGGGTGGCGCTGTTTCTAGAAGAAAGCAGCCATGTTTTTCTCATTTTGTACAACCTGAGTGATCTAGCAATAGGGATACAAGGATCGAGGTGTGCAGTGGCCCCAGGAGAGGATAGGAGTGGTAGTAGCAATTATATCAGCAGTAGTTACTCCTCTCTCTGTATCTCCCCTGGGCCATGTAGTGATAGGACGGCCCTCCCTGGCTTTGGGGTTCTCATGTCTGTAGGTGGTTTGGGGTACTCTTGAGGGTTATGGACTCTAAGACTACTTTCACATCTGCACTTTTGTATTCCGGTTTTGATATCCGGTTCAGTTTGATTTAGTGTACCAGGATGCATCCGTTCCGTTCAGACGTGGTTGTATTAAATCGAAACGGAACAAACCGGACCTGGCATTAAATGCACAATGAATATACTTACCTGGCTCCCTGCACCGCCACTGCTGGGAGAGCAGTCAATGGTAGACGGGGACAAGCCTCCCTAGTATCGCAGGTGACACTAGGGAGGCTCGTCCCCATCTGCCATTGGCTGCTTCCCCCCGACACCGGATGTTTTCATCACCACACGGGGAGAAGCAGCAGTGGCGGTGCGGGGACTGGGAGTGGGGAGCCAGGTAAGTATATTCAGTGTGAGTGGCCAGGGCATATGGGGGACATTTAATAGTCTTGGATAACCCCTTTAAGTCCTATCCAAGTAGGGGACATTTTTGGCATGGTCCTCACCAATGCACTGTAATACAGATTTGGCACTAGACACCACATTATCCTCAAAGAACAGATCTGGCCTTTCACTAGTGATATTCACCAGCTGTATAGTGAACTACTTGTAGGAAAAATTTGTCATTTTGATGCCCACAATGTACAGATCAATGACGGCCTTGTTCCAGGAACTGGGTGGAAGCCGTGAATGCTGATGAGGTCACAACTATTGGCACTGCCTACTGGAGCAACTTTCCAACAGTGACTGGACCTGAAGAACTGAGAAAACAGATATCAGCCTTTGACCAGCATCTGTCACACTCCATCATATCACAATCCCTTAAAGCTGTATTAGACAGTCCGATTTTGCAGGTAATTGTCAGGAGTGAAGCGTTCCTTCCTGGAAACTGCCTGCTTGCTAGTGGAGGAGACCTCTTCTATTACATGCAGCGATCTCCTCCACAGCCATCGCTCATCCCCATGCTGTCCAGTTGTTTGCCGGCAGCAGATCGTGATTTGACACTACGATCTGCCACGGGCAAATAATACTTTTTAAACCTGTCAAAAGATTTGGATTGCCCCATGAATGAACATTTGCTCATTCATCGTGTAATCGGCGGCAGTATTGCACTGCCAGATCATCACTAATGAGCGTTACTACGGATGCTCATTAGCGATGATTGGCCCGACAATCGCCTGGTGTGATACAGGCATTAAAGGAGGCTCTCACTAGCGCAAAAGCCAACTTTTGTGGTCCCAGTCTCTCCTCTACATATCCTGCCCTGTGCCTCTTGCCCATTTGCTGTGTGGCCTTCCCCTCAGCGTGCATGCGCCGTGCAACTATAGGACAGTGCATGCACAGTACTCTCCAGTCCATATCCTTCGACTTCAGTGATGAAGGTGCATAACTGGGATGTCACTGAACCTGATAGACATAAGATGGTAAGTACTGCGCATCTGCAGTCCCACAGTCACACACTCCATACACAAGATTTCAGTGCTGCTAAGAGCGACATCAGACAGCAAAGGGGGCTGTCAATCAAGACAAGCAGGGAAGGTGGAGGAGAGACTGACCATATGTGGTGATGGCAGCTCTGACAGACTTCCTTTTAATATACATTAGATACTCCTGATCTCAGTATATCCGGTACTGTTCTCCCCCAGGATATAAGCCCCTGGCCGTGGTTTTACCTGTATTTTTAGAATAAACCCCACATTTAGGTAAGGACTCCCTCATCATCTCCAGAGCTCTACAATATGTGGACCATACAGCTCTCCATACTTCATCTCCCCAAATCCCTATGAGTGTGACATGAGGGAAGAAGGAAACTGGGGTTAACTTCAGTCCCAGCTGAGTTCCCTGAGGTTTTTAGTGGAATTAGCATTTGCATTGTAAATGAAGGAAGTGGATTGTTCAGACATCAGGCTAATTGGAGGAAGCGGTCTGCCAGAAATAAAAGATAATGGAACCTCGTTGACACTGGTTGTCGCTGAGGTATCTGCCCGATCTTAAACGTCACATCCTGAGTGAGGGCAGCAGAAAATTAGTGACAGGCATGGCGAAATCAGCAGTCTGCCACTTACCTGCTAAAGTAACGCTGATGCAGAGTACTTACACTTTAAAGGGGTATTCCGGTTAGATTAAGTTATCCCCTATCCACAAGATGGGAGACAACTATTAGATCAGTGGGTCCTATCACTGGGATGCCCACTGATTATGAGAACAGGGACCCCATTGAGTGGCTGGTTGCACATGCACGTGGCCGCTCCGTTCATTTCTATGGGAGTTCCAAAGATAGTCGAGTACAACGCTCACCTGTCTCTGGAATTCCCATACAAATGAATGGAGCGGCCTTATGCATGGCAACCGGTTGCTCCATGTTTCAGGAAGGTGGGGTATTGGGCTTCCGGTTCTCATGATCGGTCGGTGTCCCAGCAGTAGGACCTCCACCGATCTTATAGTTATGCCTTATCCTGTGGATAGGGCATAGCTTAATCTATTTGGAATACCCCTTTAATCCTGGCAGAGCTCGCCACCAGAGGAGAATCCGGTTTATTCATGAGTTCTCCCTCTCCCTGACTACCTGCTCCTTGGGAGATAATTAAGGAGAGAGCTGTCAATCATCAGCAGGTAGGCATGGAGAACTCATGAATATGTCCGACTCTTCTCCGTGGGGTGCTGCCAGGATTAAACACATGGGGACACATTTATTATGTGATTTACGCCCCAATAGTGGCATTAAAAAGTTGCAGATTTTGTTGCACGCCATATTTGTGGCAAAATCTGTGACTCTTGCCCATTCACAGAAGTGAGGAAAGAGGGAGTGGCAAGGGCAGGGAGGGGGCGTTGCAGCAGGTCCGGCACAAGAACACTGATTTGAGCATGTCTGCCTCTACTTTATGCCGTCCTCCTTTAAAGGGGTTTTCTGGGAGTACAAAAATGATGAGCTATCCTCAGGATAGGTCATCAATATCTGATTGGTGGGAGTACGACTACCAGCATCCCCACTGATCAGCTGTACACTGCGCCATCTTTCTAGGCCAGTGACATCACGTTCCTCTGGCCTATGTGCAGCTTAGTCCCTTTTAAATAAATGTGCCTGGCCTGCAATACCAAGCACGGCCACTGTATAATGTATGGCGCTGTGCTTGGTAAACTGTGAGGAGGCCGCAGCGTCCTCTTCAAACAGCTAACCGGTGGTCAGACCCTCACTAGTCTGATATTGATAACCTAAAATCTCTTTAAAGGGGTTGTCTCACTTCAGTAAGTGAGATTTATCATGTAGAGAAAGTTAATACAAGCAACTTACTGATGTATTGTGATTATCCATATTGCCTCCTTGCTGGCTGGATTCATTTTTCCATCACATTATACACTGCTCGTTTCCATGGTTACAGACCACCCTGCAATCCATCAGTAGTGGTCGTGCTTGCACACTATAGGTAAATGCATCAGTCTCTCCGGTGGCCGGGACCATAGGACCGCACATAGGCTAGTGCTTTTTCCAATAGTGTGCAAGCATGGCCACCACTGATGGATTGCAGGGTGGTCGTAACCCCTGGATATGAGAATAGTATAATGTGATGGAGAAATTAATCCAGCCAGTAAAGGAAGCAATATGGATAATAACAATACATTAGTAAGTGCCTTGTATTAACTTTCTCTACATGATAAATGCCACTTACTGAAGTGAGAAAACCCCTTTAAGGCCCCCCATACACATAAGAGTATTGATGGCCGGCCCCGCCTTTTTCGAGGGACTGATATACAATGTAATGTGTATGGAGAGTTCCTGATTCTGTCCTAACAGATGAAGCCGTGGGTGAAGAGGATCCGATGCATTAAATTTCATCATGTTGTTCTCCTGGGACATAAACCGCCGCCAGAAGTATCTGGCAGCCACTATCCCCATTAAAGCACATACACACTCGGCTGAACTGAGCGCGGATGTCTATGGAGGAGTCAAGAGAGATAGCCATCTCAGGTGTGCGGACACCTGTAGACCCTGCTCTATAAGGTCCACCACATGGTCCTAAATTGGATTGGCCAGAAATATCCAGCCACGTCATGACTAAAGTATACCATTTGATGCACGTAAGAAGGGTAGCAGTCATTGGCTGATCACTCCTTTCTATTCACCATGTAGGTCAACACTAGTGGTCTACGTTGGTCATGCACAAGTCAAATGGATTGTCTCTTTGATCATCAGAAATGTTCTGCAATCCGTGGGCCACAGTGGTTGCATCGGAGTAGTACATGGCTCTCACGGGTTAAATGTGTCATATTTAATTAGTGAATTAATGGTATGCTACCTCTTAGTAGTCTGGGGTGGAGGACGTCAGTCTAGCTGGACCAGATCTCTGAAATACAGCTTCTTGCAGATGTTTCTTACCATACAAGGCTCGTAGGAGCAATGAGCAGGATATTTAATTAGTACTCGTCAAGCCCATACGATATACAATTACAATTAATCAGCTCCCTTTGGCTTCTTGCTGCAATGTGGTATTAGAGCGTCTACCACTGATGGTCTTCTGGACCCTCTATCATCTGATTAGACTGTGCCAGCTCATGAATGATGGCCTATTACAGGAACCTATCTCCCGAACCTTGTAATAACCCCATTATATATCATCACAGTCATGAAATGTTATTAGGTCTGAAATATCTAACAGCAGGAACCCTGGGATCCTAATTCAGATGTAACATTTCATTACACTAAGCAGCTGAAGAATCTCATGTATTATGTCCTGTGTATTACCAGGGAGTCCAATTTCTGAGCTGTCTCTTAGAAATATAACTTCCTATTCTCTTATTAAAGGGTTTCTCCGGGCTTTTAATATTGATGACCTATCCTGTCTTCCCTTCATTCAGCTGATTCGCGGGGTGCCGGGTGTCGGACCCCCGCTAATCTGATATTGATGACCTGTCCTAAGAATAGATCATCAATATTAAAATAGGGCTGCAGCTATCGACTATTTTTGTAATCGCGTATTCTATCGATAAATACAATTAATTGAGTACTCTAATAACAAAAAACTAATTAAAAGAATGTTTCACTTTATAAAAACTCATCAGCCCCCCGTGCCATCAGCTTCCCCCCCCAGTGCCATCAGCTGAGCTGCCCCCCCCCGTGCCATCAGCTTCCCCCCAGTGCCATCAGCTGCTTCCCAGTGCCATCAGCTGTCCACTAGCTTGCCCCCCAGTGCCATCAGGCATCCCCCAGTGCCACCAGCTGCCCCCCAATGCCACCAGCTGCCCCCAGCACCATTAGCTGCCACCAGCTTGCCCCCCCAGTACATCAGCTGCCCCCAGCTTGCCCCCCAGTGCGACCAGCTGCCCCCCAGCACCACCGGCTGCCCCCCAGCACCACCGGCTGCCCCCCTGCACCATTAGCTGCCACCAGCTTGCCCCCCAGTGCCATTAGCTGCCCCTAGCTTGCCTCCCAGTGCCATCAGGTGTCCCCCAGTGCCACCATCTCCCCATAGTAGCCATGTCCCCAGCACCAATGAAACAGAATACTTACCTCTCCTGTAGGGGCGCCGCTCCACAACTCATCCTCTTCTTCTCCGCGCACTGCACTGTACATACGTGCACTATGACCTGACGATGTGTCAGTATACAGTGCAGCATGCGGGCCGACAAGTGACCATGGAGTGGTGAGTAATAGCAAGTGCTTCACTCCCGCTCCGTGGTCACATGACACAAACAAATCCTTGATGCAAAAAATTTGCATAGTGGATTTTCTTTGTGTCGAATTACTCGGATCAATCAAGTAATCGTTTCAGCGCTATATTAAAAGCCCTATATAAAAAAAAAACCCCACTAAGGCTCCAGTCACACGACGTATCGTTTTGCAGTCTATAAGCCATGCATATGGATTTGTGGACCCATTGAAAATTGCGGACATAGTCCATCTTTTTGTAGAACAGATGTGGAAATCACAAAAATGATAGAACATGTCCTATAATTGTTCGCAAAATGTGCACCGCGGACCCATTGAAGTTAACGGGTCCTCAAAAAGTGCGGCTGCAATGAGGAACGCATCCGTATTTTGCTTATCTGAGATTTGCAGATTGTAAAACAGATATGGTCGTGTGCATGAGGCCTAATGCTACAATATCTTATCACTGCAGTGCCGATCCTAAAATAAAAATTTACGCTCTGAGTTAATAGGGGGGGGGGGGTCCTCTTTTTTAGGACCCTTATCTTTTGGTCAGAGTGGTTATAAAGACAGTCTCTCACTCTGGAGGAACTGGTTTGAATGGGCAGCTTGCAATGCTTAATTTCACCTGTGGTGGTGCTTTAGGGTAATGAAAACTTCCTGCCATGTTTCCCCACTCTATGGCGTCCGTCGGAGATATCCGTTTAACATGTGCAGAAACGGGATGTGAACCCAGCCTAAGTAGTAGGGACTGTCCAAAGTGTAGAAAGCAGCAAATGGGATGGGAAAAAGGGATCGGATTGTTGAATTTCATCATGCCCGTTCCTTCTGTTCTCAGGGGAGATAAGCTACTGACAGGGGTGTCTCCCTTCTCCCTATTTAGAATACATGTGTACTACTTTTTTGCAGTGCAGAGGCACGGACAGAAAACCGTGCTTCCGTGGGGTTCCGTACCAGCCTTTCGGATTGCAGATCCATTCAAGTGAACTGAGTTTGGTTGGACCATCATTTATTTATCAACAGGACAATGACCCCAAACACACCTCCAGGCTGTGTAAGGGCTATTTGACCAAGAAGGAGAGTGATGGGGTGCTACGCCAGATGACCTGGCCTCCACAGTCACCAGACCTGAACCCAATCCAGATGGTTTGGGGTGATCTGGACCGTAGAGAGAAAGAAGGCAAAAGGGGCAAGTGCTAAGCATCTCTGGGAACTCCTTCAAGACTGTTGGAATACCATTTCAGGTGACTACCTCTTGAAGCTCATCAAGAAAATTCCAAGAGTGTGCAAAGCAGTAATCAAAGCAAAAGGTGGCTACTTTGAAGAACCTAGAATATAAGACATATTTTCAGTTGTTTCTCACTTTTTTGTTAAGTATATAATTCCACATGTGTTAATTCATAGTTTTGATGCCTTCAGTGTGAATCTACAATTTTCATAGTGATGAAAATACAGAAAACTCTTTGAATGAGAAGGTGTGTCCAAACTTTTGGTCTGTACTGTACATTTGTACAGGTGCTGTATGACGGCTCTATCCATCTTAGAGCTTGTATGGCCCCACGCACACGGTGTCGCCATCATAGAAACAAACGTACCGTTCAGCACTGAAAATGTCATTTTTATCCCATGTTATGGGGTAGACGTGAAGGCTTGGCATCATAAATATCTAAAACTTTGGGTCACAGGAGGAGTCGATGTCACAATGTGTTAAAATTGCAACACCTGCTGCTATTCCCGTCCCTGCGAAGCCTTATTACGGTCATAATATCTCATTACAATTCACTGCTCTTCATTTCCATAGAATCCTTGTAATATTTGGTTAATCCTCCGGACCCCTGACAATTCAACTCCGGAAAATCTACGCCCTCAGCCACAGTGTGCAGTAGCTAGTGAATAATGCATGGCCTCTGTAACATCTTATTAGAGGATCTTATTAATGTAGCACGCGCGTCTCATCGCGCCTTCTGTAGCTTCCTATTCCAGATTATTGATCTGCATTATGGAGAAGTGCTTGAAACGTAGATTTACTCACATTATTGACCCACTTACCTTAATAATGAATTAATAAAAGTGTCCATCCTTTGACTGCCGCAGATCGATATTAAATTGTTAACCCTTTCCCGACGCAGCCATTTTGTTTTCGTTTTTCATTTTCATTTTTTATACCCCACCTTAAAAGAGCATTTTTTATTTTTCCATTAAGCCAAATGAGGGGTAATTTTTTTGTGTGTGTGGTAAAAATTGTACTTTCTAACGCTACCATTTAATTTTCCATGGTATGTATTGGCGGTGAAAATAAATTACCGCTAATATTGGGGTGGAATTGGGAAAAAACTTGATGGTGTCCTAGTTTTACAGGTTTTTTTTTTTTTTACGGTATTCACTGTGTGGTGAAAATGACACATTACCTGTATTCTGCAAGTCAGAATGATTACAATGATACTAAATTTATATACGTTTTATTGTGTTTTAAAGGGGTTGTCTCACTTCAGTAAGTGGCATTTATCATGTAGAGAAAGATAATACAAGCCACTTACTAATGTATTACTATTATCCATATTGCTTCCTTTGCTGGCTGGTTTAATTTTTCCATCACATTATACACTGCTCGTTTCCATGGTTACAGACCACCCTGCAATCCATCAGTGGTGGCCGTGCTTGCATAATATAGGAAAAAGCACCAGCCTATGTGCGCTCCCATGGTCCCGGCCACCAGAGAGGCTGATGCTTTTTCCTATAGTTTGCAAGCACGACCACCACTGATGGATTGCAGGGTGGTCTGTAACCATGGAAACGTACAGTGTGTAATGTGATGAAAAATGAAACCAGCCAGCAAAGGAGGACAATATGGATAATAACAATACATTAGTAAGTGCCTTGTATTAACTTCCTCCACATGATAAATGCCACTTACTGAAGTGAGACAACCCCTTTAATGCTGCAAAAGAAAAATTACAAAACTCAGAAAAAAATGTTTTCCTTTGCATCCTCCTATTCTTTTTTTTTTGCGGGCTGTTCTCTCGTTTTTTTATTGCTACCATTTTGGAGTATGTATGACTTTTTGATAATTTTTTATTCAAAAGGAGGCAAAGTGAACAAAAAAAGTCAATTTGGCCACATTGGCTTTTTTTGACTTGTATATTTTTATAGTTCTGGCATCTTCAAATACGGCCATACCAATGATCTTTATTTTTATTGCTTAAATTTTGGAAAAGGGTGATTTGAATTTTCAATTTGTTTTGTTTTTATATTTTTTTAAAACTTTTTTTTACTTATTTTTAGCCTCTCTAGGGGACTTTAACATACGATTAACAGAGACTGCAATGGTAGGGCTCTAAAGGCCTGGAAGCCTTCAAAAGTCTCCAAGTTGCCATAGCAATCAAACGGTTCCTTGTTGCAGGGGGGCAGTTTGGTAACCAGGAGCAGTCTGCTCCCAGTAAATGATCACCTCAGATGCCATGGTCCATGGCATCAGAGGGGCTAAATGTCCATGATCGGAGTTGTCTCTGATAACATACATTGCTGATAGGTGTCTGCAGTGTGTCCACTTAGGTCCTGAGTGTGCACCATCTTTACACGCTCGATATCTGCTGTATATGTATGGCAGATGAAGGGATGTGGTTAATGGCAATGTGGTCTTGTGTCTAAAAGTGCTGCTATTACAGGTTTATTCATTAATGGGACTATATCCTCCGACCAACCCGACAACTGCAAGGACTATTCAGTATGGACTCACTCTGGTTCTTGCTTAGGGTACGTTCACATACGTCTGGTGATCCAGTATGGTTGCACTGGATTAAAAACCATTGACTGCAGCATCTTTCAATCTGCATCGTTGACAGGTTCGATGCCGTCATGGGTGTATTGGCAACTTAAAGTGGCCTTGGAAAAAAATGTTGTATGCGGGTCCAAATTGACAGAAGGCAGGGCAATACAAGTAGGCAGGGCCAACACAAAAAGGCAGGGCTAACAGAAATAGCCGGGACCTGCAATACTGTAGTGAAGCACAAAATACCGGCAGAACCAGATTCCACAGTGCAATACAATATACTGCCTCAACAGAAGCAAATACCACAGGGTAGTACAATATACTGCCTCAGCAGAACCATGTACCACAGTGCAACACAATATACTGCCTCAACAGAAGCAGATACCACAGGGTAGTACAATATACTGCCTCAGCAGAACCAGGTACCACAGTGCAACACAATATACTGCCTCAACAGAAGCAAATACCACAGTGCAACACAATATACTGCCTCAATACCACAGTGCAGCACAATATACTGCCTCAACAGAAGCAAATACCACAGTGCAATACAATATACTGCCTCAATACCACAGTGCAGCACAATATACTGCCTCAACAGAAGCAAATACCACAGTGCAATACAATATACTGCCTCAATACCACAGTGCAGCACAATATACTGCCTCAACAGAAGCAAATACCACAGTGCAATACAATATACTGCCTCAATACCACAGTGCAGCACAATATACTGCCTCAACAGAAGCAAATACCACAGTGCAGCACAATATACTGCCTCAACAGAAGCAAATACCACAGTGTAGCACAATATACTGCCTCAGCAAAACCAGGTACCACAGTGCAACACAATATACTGCCTCAGCAGAAGCAAATACCACAGTGCAACACAATATGCCACCTCAACAGAAGCAAATACCACAATGCAGTACAATATACTGCCTCAAAAGCAGCTAATACCTCAGTGCAGCACACTATACTGCTCCCGCACCACAGTATTCAGCTCTATTACCGTCCTGAGGACAGTTCAGAAGAGCACTTGCATCCATTGGCCAGGTGCATCAGATCATTATGTACCGGGCCACCAGCCGTGAGGAGGGCTCTGGTGGCCCCCTGGGCATCGGCCCACTGGGAAATTTCCCTGTAGGGTCTATGGCCAATCAACCCCTGGATGCCGTGTCCCATTTGAGCTTATGGAGTACAGTAGGGGATGGAGGGTGCATCTCCTCCATCTTTTAGCATCCGGCATTCCCATCCAGGGTGGCTCCAGATCACTGAACTTATGTGAACACAACCTCACAAATACTGAGACACAATACTGACCAAAAAGTGTCCATGCATAAAAGTGGGCAATGGCTGCATTTAGCCATTGTATAAAATGTCAAGAACAGGTTTGGATCCCATAAGGACACAGTATGGAGGTTTTGTTTGGGAAATGTTTCCCAGCCCTGGTGGTCTTATGGTAGCTTACGGTAGCTTTAGATTTGGAGGTAGACATGCAAAACAAAGCCATGTCACAATGTAGTAGCCTTTCATGAGATGTTTATACCTTGGCCTTTCTGCAGTAACTTTCATTCTGAATGTATATAACCCCTCTAAGAAGAGAAAGCCTATGAAATTTAGGCAAATAACTAATGTCAACAAAAAAGTCCCCAAATGGTTAAGATATTGGGGACTTAGGGGATATTGATGAATTTCTAAAAGGTGTTATCCCATATTAAGGAATGAATTAAGACCTTAAGGCATCCTGTTGAAAGAACTAGAAAAAAAGGGTCCCCTCAAAAAACAGGATGACTACCCTTTTGCCACTGACTTCTATGGTACACAATACCAGCTCTATCGGTGTGCTGCTCTTCACCCGGCCAGAAAAAGGAACCGGCATCATTTTTGTGCCCTGTTGCATCCTGTTTTTATGGCAAATTTACCCAACAGAAAATAAACAGGATGCAAATCTGTGGTGTGAATCTAGATTTATTTGCATGAATTTCCCAGAATGCCTTGGCTGGCAGCCTCCGCAGTATGACCAAATTCCTGTAAGAAACCCCTTTTTATCCAAAGCCTTTTTCTTTCATTTTCAAAAACAACAGTCCCTATGGTGCTAACAAATCCTGTCCTGATCATCAGCGGGGGTTTCATTCCTATAATTGGTTGCTGTATTTTATCTGGATCGTTCTGTAACACTTATCATTGTGTCTTGAACAGGGCCTATGTCTAAGCCGACATTGACTAAAGCAACCACAGCAGTAAAGGAAGCAAGTTCTGCAAAGAGCAACGCCATCAGGTAAGATCCTCCCTGAACTGATTTGATGGTCGGCGGTCTACGTCTTCTGCTCAGGGATGCTTGGTCTAGTTATAAAGTTGTGGAAGGAAGCCGGTTGTAACAGTGCCCTTTGGGGTGGGATTGGTCCTCCATGTTGGATAATCTCATTTCGTTCCATGGCAGTAAACATTGCATAGGGTATGTCATCCTGTAATCTCTTAGGATCTCTGCAGCAAGTGATCTATTTTCCTGCAGCACCACCACAGGGGAGAAAAAGTATTTCACAATTTCTATTAAAGAGCATCTGTCAGCAGTTTTGTACCTATGAAAATGTCTGACCTGTGGCACATGTACTTGGCATGTGAAAGCATCTGTGTTGGTCCCATGTTCTTATGTGCCCGCATTGTTATGTGCCCGCATTGTTTAGAAAAATGATGTTTTACTATAGGCAAATTAGCCTCTAGGAGCAATGGGGGCGTTACCATTACACCGAGAGGCTGTCTCCTCGCTACAAGTGCCACGCCTTCTCCACTTTGATTGATAGGATCAGGCAGTAAAAGCATCATCATGTCTGACCCTGTCCATCAGTGCAGCGGGCGAGGCAGTTGCAGAGAGGGCAGATCCTCTAGGTGTAATGGTAACGCCCCCGTTGCTCCTAGAGGCTCATTTGCATATATTAAAACATCATTTTTCTCATCAATGTGGGTACATATGAACATGGGACCAACACAGATGTCTTCAGCTGCCGAGTGCACATGTTACAGGTCAGCCAGTGTCATAGGTACAAAACTGCTGACAGATGCCCTATAAAATCACTAGACTGTCCATGTAACAAACAGATGTGCTAGGTCCTCCAGAGTTTCTTGACGCTCTCTTATAGATGAGTGTCTTGTTCTGATAATTGAGAATATTTCAATAACAACCCCTTTAGAAGAACTGTAAGCCTAGACATTGATGATGCAACCTTGCCCGCAGTTTTGTCATTCTGCAGCAGTTTCTTCTCCTACAACAAGCAGTCTTCTAGAAATTCTACAAGGAATTTAGGAGAATTCATTTCTTCTCGATCACTTGCATTTTCACTTGGCAGATGGCTGGGGGATTGGGCTTCTCTAAGAGTCTGCCTGTTCTGTTACTGCAGATAGAAGAGTGGGGGAGGGCTCCTGCCACAGCCAGTTGCCTGACAAAACATTTCTGACAACTTTATTGCAGCGCGACAGGATATTATCAAAGAAGAGGAGGCTATTAGCGGAGGAATTAATGTTTTTTTTTTTCTTTTTTATGCGTTTGTTTGGTATCTGGATACCTCTGATGGGGAGTGGATTATTTAGGAACCTTGTGGAATCTTTAAAATAATTTTGGTCTTTGAAATATATGAATATGTCCACCCTATTATAAGCAATGTGACTTATATAAAAACCTAGGGGTCATTTAAATGATATACGCCAGTTTTCTGGCATATATCTGTCGCAGATTGCACCAAAATCTGCAACTTTTCCCCGCTTACGCCAAGTCTAAAAAAAGTAGGAGTGGTGTGGGCGGAGAAGGGGATGTACCTGTAGGCCCATCTCATTTATCATTTTCTACGCCTGTTTTAATGGTCAAAATTTAAGCCAGCAAGGAAGCCATCTTACATTTAGACCGGCGGTGGATGCGCCGAAGTTATGTAGAGGCAGTCGGCGCCTCTTCAGAACTCCGGCTGATCCACCGCCAGCGCAGAAGTTATTTAGACCGGCGTCTAAAACGCCTGTTTTAATAAATGACCTCCATAGTGTTTTAGAACAGGTCATGCAACTAACATAACATAGCGGTGAGGCGGCTTCTTGGTATTATGTTTTTAGTATATTATTCCTAATATTGCAAGTTTCACCGTCTGAAGTTCGGCACGTTACCTCGACATGATCCTTAGAGCCGCCATTACAGTTTACTGATGATATTCTACCGTATTAAAAAGGGCCATAGGACAAAAGTGACATTGCTGCTCCCCAAATATACCCTATATGTTATACAAACGATATCGTTGGTATCTACATACCGTTTTTGGAATGACATAGATGACATCACTACAACGAAGATGATATGTATGTTTTAGCCATGTATATACTTGATGAGCACATACGACTAGATATACTGTATTATATATGCCTTTTCTGTGTTACAGGACTGTAGCTGCTTCACCCATCAAATCCAAAACAGTCACACATAGAGGTAAGTCAGTATAAACTGCCGAGGTTCTGCCTAATCGTCCAATGTCAAAGGTTAAAATTTCAAAAATTGGCACATATGGTTCTTTTTTCCCATTGATTCTAATGGGCAGAGAATAGGGTGTAATCAATCACTTCTGTACATCTGAATTCTAAGACCAAGAAACACGTCTCAAAGCTTTCTATGGTCTGCAAGTTACTGTGCTTCTTCAGAAGCAGGATTTGGGGGGTACTATCTCTCCTTACTGGAAGCGCCTTAATCGGCGTGAGGAGGCTTATAGGCCACACATGCAATGGCATGCACAGATCTCATAGGGCCCCAGAGCAAAACTTCATACAAACCCCCCCTCCCCCTGTACACACAGTTTCCCAGTATGTATATCAACCAACACAAAACACAACTGCTTAGATTCCTGACAAACGTACTTTTTTTTTTATAAAGTGGAAAAAATAGTTAAATAAAAATTGAATTAAAAAAAGTCGCCCTCAGCCACTTTATTTGACCAAACAACTGTCATAAATATATAACTAAATCTCCTACTTCCAGTCACACAGAGCTCAATGCATAAGAAATTTATACAGTCACCATTGATATTAATGGAAGCTGTAAATAATTTCTTTGCCCGTGTCTAGTCAAGATCACTCAGACCAGGCCACTGCTCCGTCTGTTTCCTACATGTATATATAAAGTATGCCATGTCACTGTATATAATGTCATTGTATAATACTGTTGAGGGAGTCCTGACAATAAACTCTTTCAGTCCTCCTCCAGGGCAGACCACGTCAGAGTTCGGGCCCCGTAGCAGCCACTTCTCCTATAGCTGCGCCCCTGGCTGGGCCTCTTTTCTCCCGGTCTCCATAGCAGTTGTGTGGTCTGACTCCATGGTACATACGCCACTGTTCAAAAGCCCTTATTGATTTATCAGGGCATGTCTCACCCTACGATATAGAGAATCGAGGGGCAGTAGTGCTTGCTGGAGTCACTGCAGTATCGGAAACTCGCCCACATCACTGTATGTGGTACTGAACATTCGTCCCATTCACATAAATGGACTGAGCTGCCGTACCAGACACAATCAGACACACACGGATGTTATGTGTCAGGTACTACACTGACTAGAGAAGCCTTATTGCTCTTCCGGCCTAAGCCCTAATTAGACGTATACACAAGGGTTTTCCTGATGAGATAGTCTCTTTAACCATCTATTATTTTAGAAAATTCTATGCAGGTTGTCTCTTACTGTTCTCTATGAATTAAAATGTCATTCAGAATTAACATAGACACAGAAAACTCATAAGCCACCTAGCCCCAAACATTTCCTTGCAAGTCAGATAAAAATGTAATTGATTTCTTTATAGATCCAGCATCTCCAATGAAACCACCAGCCAAGCAAACAACTCGCCCCCAGAATGGAGAGAAAGGAGCTCAACAGACGGCATCTCCATTAGTCATAAAAAAAGAAGCAGCCAAGAAAAATGCTGAGGGAGCCCAGCTCGATAAACCTAAATCTGGACAGGAACGAGGGAACACTACACCCTCAAGACAGAACGGAACTGTTAAAAGGGAAGTGGGCAAACCTCCAGAACGTGGATCAGTGCCAAAAGATAAGACATTGTGCCTTCGACCAGAAAGTAGTACATCTGTGCCATCCAAGCCACTAGCCACAGCATCGAGCCCAACTAAAACTTTGAAAGCAAACTCTCTGTCTCATAAGCCAAAACAGATTGTGCCTCCACCAGAAAAGCCTGTTAATAACACGTCATTATCAACAAAGGCAGCCAAAAGCCCAGTGGCAGCTACTAGATCAAGTGTCATGACTTCAACAGCAGCGAAACCCATTAGAACAGCATCACCATTGGTTAAGGCTTCTAGGCCTACATCAGCTTCAATCAAACCAGTAACAAAAACTCCAACATCGCCTGTTAAGCCTGTGAATACACCATCTGCTCCACCTAAGCTACGCAATGCTACGCCTACAAAACCACCAGGGAACACTGTGTCTACTACTAACCAGGGTAAAGTAGGCAAGCGATTATCAACCACAACTAAAGCGACGTCTGTGTCTGCTAAACAGGTAAACAATTTACCTACAGCAATCAAATCAGTAAAGTCATCTCCCCTAGCTCATAAATCAGTAAAGGAGGAGTGTGCTGAGGCCACACCAGTAGTGAATCAAGTCAGTCAAATTCTCACATCTGAGTCTCAACAAATCATTCATTCTGAAGCAGAGAATGTAGACATGGACAAAAATGATAAAATAGCTGAATTGGAGAAGCCTCAAGAACCAGTGATTGTAGCAGAGGAAGTAGTAGTTATACCTGTCAATACTGAGACAGAAAATACCACATTAGACAATGCAAAGATTGGTGGGGATCTGTTAAAAGAGTCTGAACTGCCTTCAGAAACAAATGAATCCATATCACCGGCTGAGGAAATTTCAGTAGAAACAAATTCACAGGATAAAGAGACGCAGATCTTAGTGTCATTGGACCAAGAGGTAAAATCTCCCACAAAACAACTTACACCTTTAGAGGAAGAGTTTAGTCCTTCAGTTGAAGAAGAACCAATGTCTGAATCTTCAATTGTATCAGCAGAACCTTTAGATGAAGACAACAAAAGTCAAAAACCTGTTCAGGGGCAACCAAATGTTCCCAGTGAACATTCAGAAGAAACTTTAATGTCTCCTCTAGAAGAAACATATTGTAGCGTGGAGGCAAGCAAACCTTTTGAGGGCCAACAAAATGTTCCTATCGAAGATTCACCAAACAAACTCCGTTCTCCTCTTGAGTTAGTCATACCATCTGCAGGGCCAGAAAAAGTGGAAAGTACAAAAGAACTGAAAGAAGACACAACGTCTTCAGAAGTAAGTGATGGGGTTCATATTTCAGTCAAAACATTAGATGATGATGTTGCATCTACCATTGAACCCTCAAATGAGACAGTGGAACATTTAATGGAAGAAACAAGATATTTAGATGAAGAACAAATTGTTTATATGGATAGAACCCATTCAAATCAATCAGAGAGAATGCCAATCAAACCCTTAGATGAAGAAACATTTACAGCGGATGGTGTTGAACCACTAGAAGATGTAGTGACATCTTCTTTAGAGCAAGTTACACCTTTAGAAGAAGAAGCTGTACTGTCAGAAGATGAGCTAGAACCTGTAGAACATAAAAGTGCACTGTTGGAGGAAGAATATAAAAATTCACCAAATAATTTTGACCAACTAGAAATATCTCCTTTAGATCCACAGAACCCATTAGAACTACTTACATCTTCATCTGAGGAATTAACACCTTCAGAAGAACTGGAACTTTTACATGATGAAAAACAAACGTTAGAGGAAAGAATATCATCCTCACAACATCTAGATATGACAGAAACAGAGGACAAAATGGACATAGCCAAGCCAACAGAGCTAGGAACCATTTCAGTGGATCCATTCATATGTTCAAATGAAGAAAACACTTTGGTGAAACACTTTGGAGAGACAAGCACACAGTCAAAAACTTCTTTGGAGAAAAAAATACATTTGAATGAAATACTACAATCTTCAGGTGAAGTAGTTAAACATTCAGAGGAAGGAATGACTTCATCATTGGATTTATCACAGTCTTCAGTTGAGGAAGCTAGATCTTTAGAAGAAGAAAGAGCTGAAACATTACAGTCTTCAGCTGACGAAAGCAGTTATTACCAAGAGGAAGCAATGTTATCAGTAGAACCCTTACAAGATTCAATTCAAGAGACCTTGGTTGAACAACACGTGAATAAGCCATCAGTTTCAGATCTAGAAAAATCAGTAGATTCAGATTTGTATGTTACTATGGATACAACGGAGCATGAAGAAGAAGCTGAAACATTACAGTCTCCAGCTGATAAAGGCAGTTATTACCAAGAGAAAGCAGTGTTATCAGTAGAACCCTTACAAGATTCAATTCAAGAGACCTTGGTTGAACAACAAGTGAATAAGCCATCAGTTTCAGATCTAGAAAAATCAATAGATTCAGATTTGTATGTGACTATGGATACAACAGAGCATGAAGTAGAAGATGAAGCTGAAACATTACAGTCTCCAGCTGATAAAGGCAGTTATTACCAGGAGGAAGCAATGTTATCAGTAGAACAAGATTCAATTCAAGAAGTCAAACTTTCAGAGAAGGAACCCTTGGTATCAGTGGAACCACTACAGTCTCTAGGTGAAGTACTCAAATCTCCACAAGAAGACAAGATATTTTTAGAGGAAGCACTGCAGGTTTCCTTTGGAGACATCAGATCTTCACAAGAAGAACCAATGTTATTGGAAGAACCCTTACAGACTTCAGTTGAGGAAGTCAAGCGCTCAGAGAAAGAACCCTTGCCAGTTGAATTATTACACTCTTTAGTTGACGCAGACCAGTCTTCACAAGAACAACCAATGTCAGAAGAATTACAACAGCCTGCAATTGAAGACGTCAAATCTTCTCAGGTGGATCAAATGTTGTCAAAAGAACCACCATGTTCTTCAGTGGAAGCAGATGGAAATTTGGGTGGAGAACATACATCATCACTGGTATTGCTACAGTCTTCATTAGAAGCTCTAGATCCTTTGGTAGAAAACTTACTTTGTTCAATTGACCCACTAACACAAACCAAAGAATGTATAACTTCACTGGAAGAAGCAACAACATTAGAAGGGTCACAATCACCAGTACAGTTGCAAGACCTAAATCAAAATGTGCCACATGAAGAAAACACTAAAGACGTGCCACATGAACTTATAGAGGAAGAAGGTGATGCTTCTTTAGAAAAGAAAGGAGAAGAAATCCTATTAATGGAACAGCAAGGACATGTAATAGAGGAAGGTAATTCATTAATAGAAACATTACAATATGAAGCAGAAATGCTTGGCTCTTCCACTGCAGAATCATCAGAGAATGTAGAGCAAACAAACAAAGCTGCAAACATAGATCCAGAGGAACTTCATGAGAATATTCCAGTTGGGTCAAAGCTGTTTGAAGAACCATTAATAATGATGCATGAGCCTGACCACAGACCACCAAAGCATATAATTGCAGCTGAAAAACAGCTAGACTCAGCAGATGTGGAGGTCGAGGAAATAAGTAATCCAATAAAAGTAGATCAGCCTGTCCAGGAATCTGTACTGCACCCAGAGGAACCATTAGCATCCAGAGATGAGTCTAAAACTATTTCTGTGGAAGCAGTTGACTACCCAGAGAAACCAATAAAATCTTCATTAGAACAGGTCAAATGTGCAGATTATGATGAAGAGGCTACAAAACCATCAATACATGAATTAATGGACTATCGTGAGTATCTTATCACATCTCCAGGGAAAGCATTGGACACAGCTATGTTTACAACATCAAGAGATTTGGATGCATTTTCCTCAGAGACAGTGGATATCTACAGTATTGAATCAGCTTTACCAAATTACCAAGAAAATTTGGGAAAATTGGAACCAGCTAAGTCGTTGACATCAGAGGACTATGCATCTGAGACCATGGTTGAACAACAAGTGAAAAAGCCATCAGTTTCAGATCTAGAAAAATCAATAGATTCAGATTTCTATGTGACTATGGATACAACAGAACATGTTAGGAACCTTTGCACAAACCAAGTTGTAGGCAAGGATATAGAAGAAATCAATCCCTCAACCCCAGAAGTAGTGTGTGTTTCAGAAGAACCAATTTTATTTAGAGATGAAGAATTTTTGGAACCATTAGACACGGCTACTGATGTTCTCAAGCAATACAATCCTATAGAAGTTCTAGAACAAACTAAACCTGTTGAAGCAAAACCTGCCGCAGAATCCACAGAAGTAAGCTTTTCAGATGAATCTACCAGCATTTCACATACTGAGACTTCATCTCTAGAACATACTTTCTCTCCAGCCTCAAATACTATCTCAGTGCTGCCGGCAGAGCAGAATGTTGAGGTTAGTAAAACAAGTGATTTACATCCATTACAGAATGAACATCCCTGGGATCACCCACAGGACACGGAAAGGGAACCATGGGTGCTAGTAAAGATGGATGAGTTATCAGATTTCAAGGAAGAGCCTGAAGAGAGACCACCGAGGCCTGCAAGTCTAAATCAAGAGGCTGAGGTGCAGGATGAACAGAAGGCAGAAGAAGAGTTGGTGGAAAGGGCTTCAGTCTGCAGTACCTTGAGTGATCCCCAACTGGCGGCAAAAAGTAGTAGCGAGACAAGTACTCCCGAAGAGCTGAGAACCTATGAAGATTCTAGTTCTGGGGTGGAGTCTCACTCAGATGATGCTGTTACATCCCCACAAACTACACTCACACCTGACCCAGATTTAGGTATTCATATGGGACAAGAAGAAGGCACAGAAACTCCAGCTGGTACACCAGCTTCAAACAGCAAGAGGGTGCCTCCTCCACTGCAGATTGTAGACATTGAGGGGCAGTCTCAAAGTACTTCTCCATGTGGTATCTTTGGCTCTGCAGATAATGAACAAATTGTACGGAAAAAGGAAATGACGACTTCTAGCGAATCAAGAGAACATGATTATGAGGAGAGACCAAAAGAAAGAGGAGCCCAAAGAGGTAATGATGACTGACTGTGTAGTGCTTGGAGTAAGACACCGTAATTTTCAGAAAAACAGGGAGTAATTTAGAGCCACCCACTAGTTAGTGCAGGAGATAATGGACCATACCATGCTGAGACATTGACACAGGGGTGTGACCATCCGGTGATGTAACACTGAACAATACACATCATTAGACACATCACTTCATCTATCACCTTTTTCTTCGACATTTTCTCACACCCTCTCCCACCCTAGTATGTTTTGCCTTCTCCATTAGATCCGTGTTTTTTTTTTCTTTTTACAAATCTTATAATAAACATGGATTTATTTTGTACAACTGGTGACCCCTGTTTTTATTTAAGCATGTGTCATATGTGTCCTTTATTCAGCGTAACCAGTTAAGGTCATTCTTCAACTTGTGTCATTTGTGAGTAGTTTGTGTGCTGTGCAATAGTTGTGACTTGTGCATTACTAGATCATGTGACCTGATGTGTATGTGTTGTTGGTCTGCTTAATTCATATATTTGTGCATAGCAATACTGTAGCTTGTCACCCATGGAGCTGAGAATGAATGCCTTACTTGACATTACTTCCTTGCACCAAAGTGAACCTCATTTACAAATGTACACAGTCTCCATTTTTTGTGCAGCTATTTCAGGTCAATTGGAATATTTCATGTGCATTAGTGACAGTAGAGGTCCCTTTACATGGGCCGACAGAGCAGCAGATTGTCGGGAGGGAAGCGTTCCTTCCGGACAATCTGCTGATCGCTGGTGGAGGAGACTGGGGCATTTACATGCAGCGATCTCCTCCACAGTATGGGGAGGAGAGATCGCTAATGCCATCGCATGTCTCCGTACTGACTTGCCGTTTGTCGGCAGAAGATCGTGTTGCCGGTTTGTGGACGCACAAACGATTGCATTACCCGATGAATAAACGTTTCGCGCTTTCATCAGGTAATCGCAGTACATTTACACCGCTAGACAATCACTAATGAGCGCGTTACCGATTTCTTTAAGATTCTCGGCCCATGTAAAGGGCCCTTTAATAATCAATCCTTTTTTCTAAAAATTTTTTAAAAAAGTTCTGAGAACCTTTAGAAAGTTTGTAAGCTTGGGATTTCAAGAAGATTTAAGGAGCCTCTGTTAGCAGGATGAACCCTATTAAACTAGGCATTCTGTCTGGGAGAATTGATCTTGCTGATTAAAGCGATACCTGTCTTATGAAAATCCATTGCGGCGTTCCTAAAAAAAAAAAAAAAAAAAAAAATTGTAGTTGATGATGGGCACTAGCATCTTGGTGCACTTCCTATGATGGCCATGCCCTTGCTGTACTAAAGCCTTCATTTGCACAAAGAATAAGTCTTTTTTTCCCCCTGAAACAGCACAACCGATTTTTACAAGACAGGTATAATTTTAATCAGCAGGATCAACCCCATCAGGCATTGTCTGGTTTGATAAAGTTGATCCTGTTGACAGGGGTTCTTTAAAGGTGCTATGTCATGGTTAATGTAGAAAATAAAAATCAGGCATCATATAGTACATCATATAGTACATGACAAAACTAGAACCAGCCCAGTGCTTCCCATGGACACATAGATCTCCCCATTGCTTCAATTGTGCTGCTAGATTCTGTTCAGGCTGGCAGCTCAGGGGGCATATCCTTTCTGCTGCAGCTATCTCCTTATCACTGCTCAGGGGGCATATCCTTTCTGCTGCAGCTTTCCCTCTATCACAGCTCAGGCTGGTGACAGTTGAAGATTTAAACTGAGTGCGTGTGACCACTTCACTGAGGTGGACAAGAAATAAAGAAAAGAACAAACAGCAGGTGGCGCTATACAGATACATTTTACTAAATAACTCAGTGGCTATACTATCTTTTTAATTACATGCAATTACAAAAGTATTCAGATCCAGGTTGTGGTTTGAAAAATGTAGAATTTTTTTTGCGGAAAAACCCCTTTAAGCAAGTCTTGATGAATCTGCAGATGCTCACTGTGTCCTGCATGCTAAAATGTGGCAACACTGGCATGACATGTCACACTTTGATAAAGGCCAGTCATATATTCTTTTAGGCTCCAGATGATATTTAGAAACGCCATGATTATCCTGCAGACAAATATGAGTGCCACTATGCGTGTAATTGAGGGTAGTCCCAATAACTGAAAGAGAGTTTAACCAGTAGCCTGAGAATTATGGATACCATCCCTCTCAGCCACACCAACCTTGGATCTTGTGGTTTGACTTAGGACATCATATTTTTTTAGTATGTTCTGCTCCATGGCATTGCTGCCCACGTGTGAGATAACCATATCAAAAGGAACCAACTAGAATCAGTGGCAAATATTTCTAGTGGACACCACCATTTTGGTCCATTTACCTGAGCAGGACTGTAGGAACACCTCTATAACTTGAAGGCAAGTGGTGGCACAATGTCCCTTGCCCCAGCCTGTGTGTCGCATTGTAAATGAGGTCCATTGTTTGCTTTTATGCATTGATCTGTGCTTCTTTCATGTCTCCCCATGTTACCAAGATTATTGCTGTCCCAGTCATCACCTCTTTCCCATATCTGCCACATTACTCAGGGCTCTACGATCTTACCCATAGATACGGCCTCATAATCAAGGTCACCACCACTTTCCGAATCACAGTAATTCTCTCTACTTTGAAGAGTTATGCTTTTTTAGCATATTATATCTATTCTGACGGTGGAATTGATCTTGATCACCTGGCTGATTAATACTTGCATGATACAATACTTGCACCATCTTGCAACTTTAACATCTCATATCTCCCACTCTCTTTACCTATTATTCCTTATACCATCCCTATAACTCATCATCCTCACGCTTCCATCGTTGGCATCACACAGCACAATTCACTGACTAATCAATGCTTTTTAGATGAGGTGTGGTCTGCACTCACATGTTTCTGTGACATTTGGTTACACGCATCTATGTAAGCTTAAGCACTTTTACATACATGGTTACTTGTAGAAGGTGGTCACAAAAACAGAGTGAATGAGTGGGAATGCTACTGCTTAGCGCTTGGCTGGAGTTGTATAGAAGGTAGGAGACCCGTTAGTGTATGATAAGTTGTGCTGAATATGTACACATTTCATGGTGAATGTACAGTATATAAGAAGAATATAAACATACTCTACAACATTTTGACTACAGCCCTTCCTAACATAGGCGTGGTGGTCTTGATGGAGGCAGAGCTTGTGAATATGTTGTGAGGTCATTATGAGAAGACGGCAATTCAGACAAACGTAGGACCAATGGTTGGTCTAAATTAGGTCTAAAGCAAGCCACTTAGGTAACAGTTGAATCAAATGGCTGAAATCCCATATGTGTCCACAATTATATACTAAAGGTGCCTAAACACGTTGGAGCAAAGTTGACCAAAGTCGCAAAATATCGTGCATGTATGGTGGGCTCCTAACTCTCCCCCAACAGATGATGTCAGGCCAAAGAAGGATCTTCTGTTCTTAAGGAAGGTAAGCTAGTGGCAGGAGTGTCTGACAGCAGCTTACTCCCCTCTCCCCATTAGTACAAACATGCTCAGCTGAGTGTGCACGTACGGTCTGTAGGAATAGCAACAGTCATGATAGTTAAACCCCATGGTCATCACTTACCCTATGTTTTATATAAAGCATGGCTAACCACATTTGAAATCAGGTCTAAATTATGAATGAGTCATAACCATGAGAAAATGCCTTCAGCATGTCAGAAAGACCCCAGACAGCCAACAGATTGCTCAGACCGCTTGATCATAAGACATAAGATGTAGGTGTAGTACCAGTGACAGGATGAGATCCCAATTCACCACCATATTCAGCTCAGGCATTTCCACCTCCTTTACTTTACAGCTGGAGGGTCCCCAGCTGTTTGGAGGTCTCTGTCCAGTTATAGTCAAAGATTTATGTAGCAAGATCTTTTTAATAAGCCAAGATGACAAGCTTAAGCCTAGTACAGCTCCTGGATTAGCTGAAGAAACCAAGGTGCACCAGTCAACCCCGACAATCGGATACTGGTGACCTATCCTGTGGAGAATGCAAATAAATAAATAAAATTAGACCAGCACCCTATGTAATAATCTGCAGGAGCATGCTACCATGGCTGAGATGCAAGAGCGAACAATCAGTACAGGTAGCAGCTCCCTGCTCCATGCCCAGACACATGCAAACACTCTGATTTGCATTACTGCTATGCTTACTATATATCAACATTTAAAGCTCTTTTCACACACTTTTGATTCAAATTGTGTCAGGCCCATTTACCAACAATAAGAGAGCGACTGCCTCAGTTTGGACCATGCTCTCCCAACCATCTGCCCAAGGCTTTTAAATGGAGTATAGTATGTCTGGGTCCTATACTGCCCTTAAAGGCTATGTACACCTTTGGAGTCAATTTTTTATGATTGCATGTAACTTATTTTTGACTAAAATCATATTTTCAATTTAAAAATATTGAGCTGTTCAGTCAAAAAGGGTTAACTGTTTTTCTAAGTCTGTGACTGGTACTTTCACTTTGTGCAGTCATCTAATAAACCTTATTCCTCAACTACTAAGAAGTCATAAACACTTATTTAAGCCACATTCTTATCAGTAAGGTAAGGATTGAGCTTTAATGAGTGTTTATGAGGTCTTAGAGCACAGATAAGAAGTCAATCTGCTGCTCAGATGACAAAATTGACAAAAATCCACAGGCAGCTAGTACAGCATCTTAGCTGTATACACAAAAAAAGGATTGCACGTTGTTAATAAAGACCAATTGAAAAAATGATTTTTAGCAATAATAAAAAAAATTGCCCCCAAAGGTGTACATAGCCTTTAAAGCCTAGGAGAGGCAAATCTGATAGAAGCCACCTCATCGTTGGTAGATGGGCCAGACACTATTTTGATCAAAATGTGCACAAAGAGCTTCAAATGTTCATATACAAGGTGGCCCATGAAAAAGTAGCCCGCCTCCAGCGATAGTATGACAAGTTGAACGAGCAAGTGATTGTTTCTTTTTTTTTTAATTACCCACAAGTCACAAAAGATGCTGAAAGTGGTCCCCGTTCAGGTCTATGCATCTTTGGGCAGGTGGGATTATGATGGCTGATGCCGCTTGTGATGGTGCAGATGGGGTTTGTGATGTTCTCCTTGAGTTCTTCCAGGGGATGTGGATTGTTAGCGGACACTTTCCCCACAGATAAAAATGGCATGTGGACAAGTATGGGGAACGTGGTGGCCGTAACTCCTTGCTCACAGTTCGCTCCTCCATAAACAGTCCATAAACCAGTGCCGGTGAGCTCCGTGAGGTGGAGCATGTTGCCCCATCTCGTTGGAAAAAACAGGACATTTTTTCTTCTGCAGCTTCACTGTTGAAGAGCTGCCAGCAGTATCAACCAACATAATCCGACCTGCTCAAAAAACAGAGATGTGAACGGGGACCACTTTGAGCATCTTTTGTGGATTGTGGGTAATTATAAAAACAATAATCCCCTTGCTCGTTCTTTTTTTCATACTATCGCTGGAGGTGGGCTACTTTCTCGTGGGCCACCCTGTATTGAATCATGCAATTCAATGTAATGCATGTTTCCAGTGTTTGCATGTGACTTTGCGCATAGAGCGGGATGCTGCTATCCTAAGGATAGGTCATCAGTATTTTCCTGTTGGAACAGCCCTTTACTATCCCAAAAATATCCAATGTCTATTGATCCAATCATCCGTTGCCCAAGTTGCCTGATGGTACATTTAGATTTATCGCTTCCACAGTTGTCTAGATGGGCAGCCAACTATAGGTAGCCTTGATCATCTCGCCCTCCCATTCTAGGGCATGAATTTAATTATCTTCATGCAAATAAATATTTTTGCCATGTCATTTTTACAGTTCTAGAGAAAAGCAGATTTCTTTTTCATGATAAAATCCAGTTTCCTATTAGTGGGGGCTGTTACATCAAGATAACACTCTTTTCTAATCAAAACCTACGCGTAATAGTCTAACCTGCTGTGCCTGGGAACAAACACGGGGAATGCCTTAGCAACGCGCTCAGAAATGCCACTCAAGCAGATGGCAGGGTGCTGCAGTGTACGCTATTAAAGAACATAATGTACAGGAGAAAATGGGGAGAACTAAAGTGGCAGAGTGCCAAAGAACCATTGTGCAGCCCCCTACTGCCACTACCCAACTACCATGGGGACCATGGACAATATGGCATTAGGTGGCTTCTAAAATGCTACTGACAATGGTCTAAGACCAGGGAATCAACAACCGCCGACACGCCAGCTGTTCTGAAACTCCAACTCCCAGTATCCTCCTTTCACTTCTATGAGAGTTACAAGAACAGCCAAGTAGGTATGCATGCTAGGAGTTGTAGTTTCACAGCAGCTGAAGTGCCGAGGGTTGCTGATTCCTGGTCTAGGCAAAAGTAGGTGACATTGTATGAAATAACACATAAGGGCAACAGGGGGCAGTATATTATTTTGGCGAGCAAAAACAGATAAACAAACCAATTGCAACGTCATCAAATACCCACCATGAGTACACGTGAAAGTGGTACAATCATCACAGTAAATAATGATATTTAGTTTTCCCTGCCCCTTTTTCTAGGTGAACCTTTCCCCATTGCTACTCCTGCAGATGGGTTATATACAATCTACGAGTCAGAGCGCGGACCTCAAGAACGAAGCCCAAGAGGGCCAGAACTGGGGCTGGTGGAGCAGATCATCGGAAGAACGCTGTTACTGGCGGCCTCAGAAGGGGGGATAAAGGGAGGTGTTCGAGGGGCAGAATTGGGAAAGTGGGCAGAACTCTTGTCCCCACTGGATGAGTCACGTGCTAGTATCACATCTGTCACCAGTTTCTCTCCTGAAGGTGATGCTTCTCCACAAGGTGACTGGACAGTAGTCGAAGTCGAAACATTCCACTAAGTAAACCTCCATCTATGTGGAGAACTGTGCTGAATGTAATATGCAAGGTTCATGCCCGTGCGGAACATTGTGCGATATGGGTAGGACAGTGGTTCCACCCAAGACACTGCAACACATGTGAGACATTGTGTTAATTCTGTGTCTGTGTGACTCCGCTCATGTACAGAGCTTTTTAGAGTGAGAAAGTGGCAGTTCTCTTGCAGAGTGAGTGAAGCGGTGGCTCCACCCATGCAGAGCATTTCTTTGACTGATGTGGTGGCTCTACCCATGCGGAGCATTTCACCGAGTAAGATAGTGGATCTACCTGTGCTAGGCAATGTGCTATGATTGTGACTGTGGCTCCACCCATGAAAGTCATTTTGTTGTATATGAAGACAGATGCTCCACCAATGTGTGGCAATGTGATGAATGTATATGACAGTGGCTCCACCCCAGAGGAGCACCGTGATGAATTATACAGAACACTGTATGGATTGATGTGCAATATGCGTCTATTGTTTCTATGAGTGTGGAGCTTTGCACTATTGTCAAATGGATCAATGTTGTGAACAAGGACTGTTTTTTTTTCATATTAAAGCTTGGGACCATTCCAGTTGATGAACATAAATTTGTCCAATGAAGAATATTCAAAGGAATGTTTGATATCGATGAGTACTGACATATGCTTATATAGATATGCGCTTCGCCAACCAGATCAATGTTTCAAAGAGATCTACTGTGGGCACATTCAGGTTGAGGGTGACTACAGAAGACAATAGCTGGCCATATACCTCAGATAAATGTTGGCTAACCAACTAAGGTTCGTTCACATCTCTGTCAAGAGGATCTAGCAGGCTTTTTTGGCACAGAGCAGCCTGCTGGATCACACAGGATCTTCAGACTTCTGCTTTGCCACTGGATCTCCATTGTCTGTAATGAGGTCTGGTGGTGATCAGGATGCTTTCCAGCATAAATGCCAGGTTTTGGCTGGACAAAAACCGCTGCATGCAACATTTTTTGTTTGTCAGACAGCCGGCATTTGCACCAGATCAGGCAGCCAGAGAAGTGAACAAGTTCTAATGTGTAATGGGGCCTCCTGACTCTGCCATGGCGGCATATAAAGATATAATCCGTTGCCAGGTGTCTGGCAGCAGTGTACTTACCTGCTTAGTGTGCTTGTGTATAGAGGGTCGGTGGAGACAGCTGTTGGATGAACACTCAGGTATCTAATGGGTATGGCCAACCTTTTATAGGTCTCCTTCAATCAACATTATGGGAAATTATTTCACTATTAATCTTAAGGGCGATTTCAAAATGAACCAGTCACTATGTCAGGTTTGTGCTCATGAAGATTTTTAGTACCAAACGTCAACTGTGTCTACTGATTGCAAACCCTCAGACTGAAGGTTGGGACACAATATGAAGCAAGGCAGATGCTATTTAGAAGATGAGGAGCCCTTCTGACCGCTCCTCCTTCCTAACAGGTAATTACAAATCCAGGTAACACCTGGAGTAGCTTAAATAGCTGTAATCCCTCTTAACCATCTGCTCCCAGCAAGGTCCCTCTGGTGACCATGACGTGAAGACACCAGTGAAAGCCTGCATATTATAGATGACACCTATACCTCAATAGAAGCCCATGGATTTTAGGTCACAATGTGTACATACAAGGGACTGCACTACACAGAAGAATCCAAATGCAAGTGCACAGTGACTCTAAGACCTATGTGGACTATGGACACATGGTTTTGCTAAGGGGACTGAAGCTCCAAGAAAAATGTGGTGAATTAAAAGAACATAAAGAACGATGCCAAAGATTTGTAAAACAAATACAACGAAGAATGTCACAGAGGCAACGTTCTCTGCAAACATGCCCGGGCACCGGCTGCTGATCAGAAGCCCAGACAGACCCCTGCTGAGATGGCATCATATCTATTATTCTTCAGCTGGGCACTACTCTTATTATCATCCAGCCCCCACCTCTACAGGGGCAGCAGCCAGACAACCGGCTACAGAGACAGAACACAGGCGCTTAAATCACCATACAATAAAGTAGTAATAGAGTGACTACTGCCCTTCATCTGTACAAGTGAATACATCCCTCCATGTCTATACAGGAGGACAATACAACCACACCACACGTCTATACGGGAGGACAACACAACCACACTACACGTCTATATGGGAGAACAATACAACCACACTACACGTCTATAGACAACACAACCACACTACACGTCTATACGGGAGGACAACACAACCACACTACACGTCTATATGGGAGAACAATACAACCACACTACACGTCTATACGGGAGAACAATACAACCACACTACACGTCTATAGACAACACAACCACACTACACGTCTATACGGGAGGACAACACAACCACACTACACGTCTATACAGGAGGACAATACAACCACACTACACGTCTATACGGGAGAACAATACAACCACACTACACGTCTATAGACAACACAACCACACTACACGTCTATACGGGAGGACAATACAACCACACTACACGTCTATACAGGAGGACAATACAACCACACTACACGTCTATAGACAACACAACCACACTACACGTCTATACGGGAGGACAACACAACCACACTACACGTCTATACAGGAGGACAATACAACCACACTACACGTCTATAGACAACACAACCACACTACACGTCTATACGGGAGGACAACACAACCACACTACACGTCTATGTGGGAGAACAATACAACCACACTACACGTCTATAGACAACACAACCACACTACACGTCTATACGGGAGGACAACACAACCACACTACGCGTCTATACGGGAGGACAACACAACCACACTACGCGTCTATACGGGAGAACAATACAACCGCACTACACATCTATACGGGAGGACAACACAACCACACTACACGTCTATACGGGAGAACAATACAAGAGCACTACACATCTATACAGGAGAAAAATACAACTACACTACACTTCTATACAGGAGGACTATACAACCGCACTATATATCTACGGAAGGACAACACAATTACACTATACATCTAGACGAGAGGACAATACAACTGCACTACATGTATATACAGGAGGACAATACAACCACACTATACGTCTATACGGGAGAACAATACAACCACACTACACGTCTATACAGGAGAAGAATACAACCGCACTACACGTCTATATGGGAGAACAATACAACCGCACTACATGTCTATACGGGAGAACAATACAAGAGCACTACACATCTATACAGGAGAAAAATACAACTACACTACACTTCTATACAGGAGGACAATACAACCGCACTATATATCTACGGAAGGACAACACAATTACACTATACATCTAGACGAGAGGACAATACAACTGCACTACATGTATATACAGGAGGACAATACAACCCCACTACACATCTATACGTGAGGACACTACAACCACACTACAAGTCTATACGGGAGAACAACACAATCACACTAAACATCTACATGAGAGGACAATACATCAGCACTACATGTCTATATGGGAGGACAACACAATCTATACCGGAGGACAGTACAACCGCACTACATGCCTATACGGGAGGACAGTACAACCGCACTACATGCCTATATGGGAGGACAGTACAACGACATTATACTTCTATACAGGAGGACAATACAACCGCACTATACATCCATACAGGAGGACAATACAACCGCACTATACATCCATACAGGAGGACAATCAGGAGGAAACTACACATCTATACGGAAGGATTATACAACCATAGTACAGGTCTATACAGGAGAACAATACAACTACACCTCTATACAGGAGGACAATACAACTGCACTATATATCTATACGGAAGGACAACACAATTACACTATACATCTAGACGAGAGGACAATACAACCGAACTACATGTCTATATGGGAGGACAATACAACCGCACTACATGTCTATACGGGAGGACAATACAACCGAACTACATGTCTATACGGGAGGACAATACAACCGCACTACATGTCTATACGGGAGAACAATACAACCGCACTACATGTCTATACGGGAGAACAATACAACCGCACTACACGTCTATATGGGAGAACAATACAACCGCACTACATGTCTATACGGGAGAACAATACAAGAGCACTACACATCTATACAGGAGAAAAATACAACTACACTACACTTCTATACAGGAGGAGGACAATACAACCGCACTATATATCTACGGAAGGACAACACAATTACACTATACATCTAGACGAGAGGACAATACAACTGCACTACATGTATATACAGGAGGACAATACAACCCCACTACACATCTATACGTGAGGACACTACAACCACACTACAAGTCTATACGGGAGAACAACACAATCACACTAAACATCTACATGAGAGGACAATACATCAGCACTACATGTCTATATGGGAGGACAACACAATCTATACCGGAGGACAGTACAACCGCACTACATGCCTATACGGGAGGACAGTACAACCGCACTACATGCCTATATGGGAGGACAGTACAACGACATTATACTTCTATACAGGAGGACAATACAACCGCACTATACATCCATACAGGAGGACAATCAGGAGGAAACTACACATCTATACGGAAGGATTATACAACCATAGTACAGGTCTATACGAGAGGACAATACAACTGCATTACATATCTATACGGGAGGACAGTACAACCGCACTACATGTCTATACAGGAGAACAATACAACTACACTTCTATACAGGAGGACAATACAACCGCACTATATATCTATACGGAAGGACAACACAATTACACTATACATCTAGACGAGAGGACAATACAACCGAACTACATGTCTATATGGGAGGACAATACAACCGCACTACATGTCTATACGGGAGAACAATACAACTGCACTACATGTCTATACGGTAGGACAATACAACCGAACTACACGTCTATATGGGAGAACAATACAACCACACTACACGTCTATACGGGAGAACAATACAACCACACTACACGTCTATACGGGAGGACAATACAACCACACTACACGTCTATACGGGAGGACAATACAACCACACTACACGTCTATACGGGAGGACAATACAACCACACTACACATCTATACGGGAGGACAATACAACCACACTACACGTCTATACGGGAGAACAATACAACCACACTACACGTCTATACGGGAGAACAATACAAGAGCACTACACATCTATACAGGAGAAAAATACAACTACACTACACTTCTATACAGGAGGACAATACAACCGCACTATATATCTACGGAAGGACAACACAATTACACTATACATCTAGACGAGAGGACAATACAACTGCACTACATGTATATACAGGAGGACAATACAACCACACTATACGGCTATATGGGAGAACAATACAACCACACTACACGTCTATACGGGAGAACAATACAACCGCACTACACGTCTATATGGGAAGACAATACATCAGCACTACATGTCTATATGGGAGGAGAACACAATCTATACCGGAGGACAGTACAACCGCACTACATGCCTATACGGGAGGACAGTACAACCGCACTACATGCCTATACGGGAGGACAGTACAACCGCACTACATGCCTATATGGGAGGACAGTACAACGACATTATACTTCTATACAGGAGGACAATACAACCGCACTATACATCCATACAGGAGGACAATCAGGAGGAAACTACACATCTATACGGAAGGATTATACAACCATAGTACAGGTCTATACGAGAGGACAATACAACTGCATTACATATCTATACAGGAGAACAATACAACTACACCTCTATACAGGAGGACAATACAACTGCACTATATATCTATACGGAAGGACAACACAATTACACTATACATCTAGACGAGAGGACAATACAACCGAACTACATGTCTATATGGGAGGACAATACAACCGCACTACATGTCTATACGGGAGGACAATACAACCGCACTACATGTCTATACGGGAGGACAATACAACCGCACTACATGTCTATACGGGAGAACAATACAACCGCACTACATGTCTATACGGGAGAACAATACAACCGCACTACATGTCTATACGGGAGGACAATACAACCGAACTACATGTCTATACGGGAGGACAATACAACCGAACTACATGTCTATACGGGAGGACAATACAACCGCACTACATGTCTATACGGGAGAACAATACAACCGCACTACATGTCTATACGGGAGGACAATACAACTGCACTACATGTCTATACGGGAGGACAATACAACCGCACTACATGTCTATACGGGAGCACAATACAACCTAACTACATGTCTCTACGGGAGGACAGTACAACCACACTACACATCTATATGGGCCTACAATACAACAACAACACTACACGTCTATAAAGTACAACAATACAAGAGCACTAAACGTCTATACAGGAGAAAAATACAGCGTGGGCCATTTATATGGATACACCTAAATAAAATGGGAATGGTTGGTGATGTTAACTTCCTGTTTGTGGCACATTAGTATATAGAAGGGCGGAAACTCTTCAAGATGGGTGGTGACCATGGCAGCCATTTTGAAGTTGGCCATTTTGGATCCAACTTTAGTTTTTTTCAATGGGAAGAGGGTCATGTGACACATCAAACTTACTGAGAATTTCGCAAGAAGAACAATGGTGTGCTTGGTTTTAACGTAACTTTATTCTTTCATGAGTTATTTACAAGTTTCTCTTCCCTTATAAAATGTGTTCAAAGTGCTGCCCATTGTGTTGGATTGTTAATGCAACCCTCTTCTCCCACTCTTCACACACTGATAGCAACACCGCAGAAGAAATGCTAGCACAGGCTTCCAGTATCCGTAGTTTCAGGTGCTGCACATCTCGTATCTTCACAGCATAGACAATTGCCTTCAGATGACCCCAAAGATAAAAGTCTAAGGGGGTCAGATCGGGAGACCTTGGGGGCCATTTAACTGCTACATGACGATGTGTTTCCCTCTTTATGCACTGAAGCTGGCACGTTCTCTGAGTTTTTCCCAACAAGATGGTGCACCACCACATTATGGGTGTCAGGTCCGAGCATTCCTAGATGAACAGTTTCCTGGAAAGTGGATTGGTCATCATTGGCCAGTTGAATGGTCCCCAAGGTCTCCCGAGTTGCCTGTCAAGCCCTGCCACCAGCAGGCCAAACTCCCCAGGTGAACGGAGAGGCCAGGGATCTCTGCTCTCCCTATCTGTAAAGAAAGGAAAATAAAAGAAAAAAATAAATATGGCAGAAATGTATTCTGCTAAGCAAGGAGGTCTGCCTCCTTCTACACTAAGCTAAAAACTAATCAGCTATCTACTCCTGTTGCCTCCTAGTAGTAGCACCTACACCCACAGTCCTGTGTCCCCCAATGATATGAGAGAAAATTAGGTGACAGACTCCCTTTAAGGAGTTCAGGTTTGTCATGCACATTATAAAACTGTGATCTGAAAGCTCATTAGGCCGACAGCTCTCTCTCGGAAACAAACCATGCACATGAACACTTGGCCAAGGATGCATGTGTCCTGAACAGAGAAAAAGGGAGGAAGTTGCAGAAACAAAAAGGCAGAGTTGATGGCGGCCAATGAAAACTTCTGACACGTCAGAAAAAGTTTATGAAACGACATGAGGATACTCCCAATATTGTGCATAAAACATAGGACACAATGTAAAGTAAATTTTCTTTATATTCCTGAAAAACTTGTCCATACTTTGACAAATAACCACATAGATTACACTGAAATGCAGAGATTGAATAAATACTAGTCCATTAATAAGAGCATGTTGAATCCGAGGTGGAAAGAGTGTAGCGTGTTCACATGTAGGGTTGCAACGTTTTGGGATCATGCACCGTTCCTGTGTCAGTCTTCACTGTATTGCTTTCATTCTACTCCTGAAGCAGAGAAGCAAATAGGTCCTAACTAGATTGAAGTATATTTTATACAGCTCTACGCTCTTACAGAACACTTTGTATTTTAGTTATAGACAGGATGATCCCCCTGACCGAGTTGGGCTGAGGTTTGACATGGGGAGATTTGATCAGGAAGATACCTGTCTGTTCCAGTTTTTCTCACTTTTGATCCAACAAGACTCAAATAAAAGTCTTCCATTTCCCTTGGAGTTAGGGTTCACGAACACGAACGTGTGCTGGACGGGCCCGGGCTGCGGACCGCAAATTTCTGGGGTCCGTGATCCGCACCACAAAAAAGTAGTGCATTCAGTACTTTTTTGCAGTGCGGAGGCACGGACAGAAAACCCATCCAATTTGTACGCTATTCGTACGCATTTGCGTATAGATTAAAATATGCGTATGAACAGCGTACGAATTTTAAAATGCGTACGCAAAAATGGCACTCGAGCATGCTCATCTCTATTTATAACGTTAAAAACTCAGGGCAGTGTTGCTGTTTTTTTCCTATTCCCCTCACAGAAAGCATTAATAAAGTTAACCATTAAGTCATGTGTACCCTAAAATGGCACCATTAAAAAACACACCTTGTCTTGCAAAAAGCAAACCCTCATACGGCTATATACACAAAAAAATAAAATAGTTACAGCTCTTGAAAGGCGACAATGAAAAAAAATCTCATGGTCATTGAGGCCCAAAACAGGCTGGTCATTAAGAAGTTAAAGGGTTCCTCAATTTTCAAAAGAAGTTTTCATAATGGCTGTGTGCTTCTTTGTACAATCATAACTTCTTTTTCAGCCATATTATTCCCTGTTTCAGCTGCACAGCAAGAGGCATTTCTCTCACAAGCAGGGGCAACTCCCTTCTGTGGAATCTACCAGCACGGTACTGCTGCGACATCCTTTTCCTTACTTTCCACTATGTTTGTTTTCAGTTCCGAAGCTCACAGTACAGAAAGGGGGGGGGGGTGTCTAGTAATCTTTAAAAAGCTGTGTAGAAGTAGAAGCAGTTCTTTTATCAGGCTCATAGCTCAGCTAGCTCTGACATGTCCCCACTTCCTCTCAGCCGTCTTCTCTGTCTCTGTTACTAGGGATGGATCTTGCCTGACAACAGGCAGTGGACTGAAAGTTAGGTGGAAGTGAGACCCCTAGTGGCCATGACTTTACAGGTTTTTTTTTTTCCTGATGGATGCAGGAAGATTTTTTTAAATGAAGTGACTTTGGAAAAAAAAAAAAAAAAAAAAAAAGGGACAATACATATTGATGGCCTATCCTCAGTATAGGTCATCAATATCAGATCTGACTACAGAAAATACTCACATAATCTACTTTAATGCAACACATGCCAATCAGGGCTCCCCCTTGTGGTCAAACCCACAAAAAGCAATGTTTTTTGCAAAATGTGATTTTTCTTTAACCTGTGAAGGTCAAATTTTAGGACTAAAAAGAAATACATATCTTCTACCATTGTATTCACCCACAAATGTCTTATTTTTTTTATATATTTCTTCTAAAAAATTCAGAAAAACAATATTGGATACCATTGCATTAACTAAAATAGGACCAGGGACTGCAAGAAAAATGGACAATAAAAATGAGCATTTTTTTTTTAAACAAAACTTTATTGGTAATTTTGTCTCAAATGTTTACAGTATAACACATGTAAGAAGTGAATGTGTGTGTGTATATATATATTTATATATATATAGAATTTATTTAAGTGAAAACGCAATAGAAATTCACAGATCTGCCCCCAAATTATCCCACTTCCCTCAACATCAATGACTGCTCCCAAGCCAAACCCCCATTCATTTACCATAATGTAACGGGTTGAAAAAGGAGCGGCCGAATATTCAGGTCTCAACCAACTTCATGCTGGAGAATAAAAAATAATAATAATAGTTGTGCCTCCAACTTGGGTGCCAACTACTGACCCAAATCCCTAGTCTACCGGGCATGAGGAGAATCAGAGGAGATCCATGGAACACGTCAAGATTTGGCATTTGATTATAGAATACTCTTGTAGACGGGAGTCTTTAAGTAGGTTTCTAGCTGTAGGGTCCCCAAATCCAAATCTGAACCCTTTCTCCTCAAGTCTCTGAGCTTATTTAAGGGGTTGTAAGAGATTATAAAAACATGGCTGCTTTCCACCATAAACCATGCCACCTGCATCCACGGGCTATGTGTTTGGTATTGCAGCTCAGCTAGCGAGTGCTCAAGTGAGTGCAATACCGGACAACTCATGAACAAGGATGGCGCCGTTTCTGGACGAAAGCAGCCATGTTTTTCTATTCTCGCACAACCCCTTCAGACGTTGATTTGGAAGGAGAGCGCTGAGGAACAAGCCATCAGGTTCATGAAGGATATAGCGTCCTGTAAGAACGCTCCGGGACAAAAAGTCCATAGATAAGATAAAAAATAAATACATACACTGTGATCTTCTCACTAAAAGGTGACCTACGCATGGCAAACATGTAACTATGTCCACTACATTATTGTGGGTAACATCTAAGACTGTACCGCTAGTGTGTGATGGGCTGACGGGACCTTCACCAAGGCGGTCTCCTTAATAACAAAATCAAGAACCATGTAAGGTATGTAACAGGACGGAGCACATTCAGACTCAGCTCTTGGCCTAACGCTCATAGCAGAGAGTAGCCGACAACAATGCTTAGACCTAGTGTATAGTTGAAGCACCCTTGTATTTTCTGGGCCCTCAAAAGGCCATGTTGTCTATGCTCCGTGTCCACGGACTAAAGTAGCCTAATAAAAGTCGATGGTGTGTGAATTTCAAAGAGTAATAGCCTAAAATCTCTCAAGGCCTATGTCAACTGTAAGCAGGTCACCAAAACGGATGACAACCAGGCGGCTCATGCTAACCACAACCATAGGGCCTTATTGCCTTCGGTCCACTGTCGTGGCAAGTAGGAAGCAAGTTCTCTCTGTGTAATGTAGACTGCTCAAGACCTAGTGACTCACTAAAAAGATGACAAGGTCAACCAAAGTCCCCCAAACAAACACATAGTAACGGCCAGCTGCATTTAAAAAAAAAAAAAAATTCATCCGGACCAGCGAAGCGAGTTTCTCACCTATAACCACCACCACTCCTTCCACACTAGATTAAAGTAGACAGGAGGCAGCCAATAAAGATATGATTGGACCTACCTACCTACCAGAAGAAGGTTATGGCTTTAATGATTGGATAATAGGGTTAACCAGAGGCAAAAATGTGAACTAAACGGTAGTGTGAGGTGAGGGAAGGGGTAAAAACTGGCACTTCAGTTTAAAAGTCATTCTAGGACAAGGAAAGCCGGGCAACAGGACAGTGATTGGCAGGGAAGAGAATTCAGATTAAAACAGTTCAATATTTTTACACTATGTAAACTAAAGGATTAAAAACCAGTAGCCAAGCTCTTCGGATGAAAATGGTTAAAAAAAAAATAAACAAAAACAAAAAAAAATAATTAACATAGGCCACATCCTGAAGGATACAGGCCCTGCCCCTAAGGTTCTGACTCCACCCTAGAGGAACCAGTCACATTTAAATAACTTTCTTGGCCCCTCTGATCTGTCAAGGAGAGAAGCAAAAGAGTGAGGGAAGTGGGGATGACAGAGACTGGGGAGAATCTCCAGGACCAATCGAAACCAGCACCACCAGATCCAGGATAAAATAAGATGGCCGCCAAGTCGATTCTGCACCACTAATAAAAGCTAGAGAGGTGGGAAGTGTGAAAGGGAAGGAGAAGTTTGTGTGCCAGTCAGCGGCGTTCTCTCCATCGGTCTCGCTTGATCTCAGGAGGTCTTGGGTAATGGTTCCTCCTCTCAATGCGCTCTTCAGAACTCAGAGAATTCTTTGGCGCACTTATCTGTAATGGAGACTCTGATTTCCTCCTCTTCGTAATCATCGAAATTACTGGTGTCGCCTGGGCCCTTGCACTTCGGTATGAAGGGAGCCTCCACCTGAGACACAGAGAAGAATCAGTTCAGTAAAGAATGAGGTCTCCATCACATTCACATCACATATTAAAATATACAATAGTCAAGAGATATTTGGGTAGATCCAGTTAACCCCTTCGCGACCAGCGCCGTACATGTACGGCGCTGGGGCGATGCGGGCACATGGCGCCCGCTCGCAGGTGCGGCGGGCGTCATGGCCGGCAAGTCTCTGCTGTTTCTAACAGCAGAGACTTGCCGCTACTTACCGCCATCGGCGGCGTCTTCCGGGGTGACTAGATGCCGTGATCACACGTGATCACGGCATCTAGTTGCGTCTAAACCCGGAAGCGTTCGCTTCCGGGTGGTGTACAGACACCCCGTGTGGCCAATCGGGGTGTCTGTACACCATATGAAAACTGTAATCCTCGCTGGTGAGGATTACAGTTTTCAAAGTGCAATTCTTATTCTGGCCACTAGATGGCAGGCCAGGATAAGAAATGAGCAATTGATGGATTTCTGAGTCTATAAAACCCAGAATTGCTCATAAAGAAAAAAAAAAGCCACAATTTATAAGCCCATATTTGAGCTTTCTAATAGTAAAAAAAAAATTTAAAAAAAATGTTAAAAATATAAATAATAAAATAAAAATAAAAAAGATGTAAAAGTTCAAATCACCCCCCTTTCCGTATAAGTAAAAAATAAATACCTAAATAACAATAAATATAGACATCATGGGTATCACCGTGACCGAAAACGCCCGTACTTTTAAAATATAAAAAAAAAAATTCCAATACGGCGAATTGTGTGGCGGAAAAAAGCGTCCAAATGGCGATTTGCCGTTTTTTGTCGCTTTTTTTTTCTAAAAAAAATGAAATAAAAAGTGATCAAAAAGTCATACACACCCCAGAATGGTATCAATAAAAACTTCAGATCGTCCCGCAAAAAATTAGCCCCCATACAGCTCTGTACACATAAATACCAAAAAGTTATAGGGGGTCAAGATTTGACAAGGAAAAAAAAAAAAAAAAAAAAAGGGCAACTTTCTAATTATTTTATCACTATGAAAACGCAGGAAAAACTATACATATTAGGTATTGCCGGATTCGTACTGACCAGTAGAATGAAAGTAACGGATCAGTTTTAATGCACATCGAACGCTGTAAATAAGAAACCCGTAGAACTGTAGCGGAATAGCGTTTTCTTTGCAATTTCACCCGGTTTGGAATTTTTTTCCCGCTTCCCACTACACCGTATGCAATATTAAATGGTGGCGTTGGAAAGTACAACTTGTCCCGCAAAAAACAAGCCCTCATACAGCTATGTGAACAGAAAAATAAAAGAGTTATGGCTGTTTGAAGGCAGGGAGCGCAAAACGAAAATGCAGAACTGAAAAAAGCTCCGGGCACGAAGGGGTTAAGGTGACTCTCCAGGATTTGGGTTCAAAACAGAGAGGAGGATGGTGTGTACAGCTAAAAACATCTCTGCTCTTAGTTTTTTTACTTGCAGTAGGCCCTCAATAGATTGCAGCATGGAGCATAGATGGTGGATGGGACGGGGCAGCTAACAGCAAAGTGGGGGGTGAGACTCCGCAAGAGTGTTCTTCTCACCGCCCACTCTTTACATATCCTGGTATCCCCTGAATGCACAAAGTGTATGTGAAGAACATTTCCATTCTTCAGCTTTTCTTCTGTGCTCATCAGGCTGAGCACATCGCCTGCTTCTTGTAAGGGAATGAGCATAAGCTACTGCCACACTGAGTACACCATGGGTGCAGCAGGTAGTCGGAGTGCTCCATCGGCCATGATACTTGGCACAACAGAGGCTCAAAAAAAGAAGAAACAGGCAATGGAGATACAGGAAATATAGGTATGTAATACCCCAAGAGTCTACAATGTCAAATTATCGTGGGGAACCAGAGAGCAGCTTTAATAGGGTTCTTCAGAACCTTACATTATTGACTTATGGCCATCAAAGTGATCAGTGGGGGCCTGATCCCTTGACTACAGTTGTACTGGACACATCAGAATTTCAATATATTCCGGCTGTATCTGGTGCTGCAGTTCGGTCTCATTCACTTGAAGTCCAGGCACAGGGTGGGACAGCCAACCACAGCCTACTACACTGACATGTTCAAATTCACAATGACTTCACCAAGCAGGCTGCGATTAGCCTACCCATGTGACATCATCATGCCAATGCGTAAACCAGCAGGCAAACCAACATGGAGGCCAAAAAGTGATAAAGGATCCTGAAAGCTGTGAAAAAAAACATTTAAGTTTTCAGTACCTCCCTGCTTCCATTGTGTTCCCGATTCTGGAACGTGCTACCTGTTTAAATGCATCTATAAATCAGTCATGATGACGGTCAGTACCTTCTTCTGATAGACTGCGATCCAATCTGTGGTGCTGAACCATTTATGACCCTTGATGTCTGTCACGCCGTTCTTTAGGTTCCCAAATCTCTTAGTAAGGTCGACCTGCAAGAGGTTTCTGAGAAGATCCTTCAGATCAGAACTGAAGTGTGAGGGGAAACGGACCTGTGAACGAGAGAAGGCCAGCAAAGAGTTAAAAGGTTTCCATAAACTATAGATCTACAAAAGCGGCAGAAAACAAACAAAAAAAAAACCAAAAAAAAAAAAAGGAAGCTTCTGTGTTATTTCAGCTTGTCACCTATCAGCCATTTTTATTGTTTGACACTTTGGTACCTGGAATACATTATTATCACAACCAGGTGAAGAACACAAAAGGTAGTTCTGCCTCCATACAAATCACTAGTCAGACCACACATGGTGTGCAGTACTGGGCACCCAGGAGGGTGACCAATGTAGTTAAAGAACTCACCCAAAACTTTTTTATTCTCTGACCTGTTAGAAAGGTACATTATGTAATCTGTAGTGAATGCAATCTTACCAGTGACTGTATTTGTGAGTTATCCCCTCTTCTTATTGTAGCTGGGTCATGTGACCAACTCCCTGACCTCCAACTGACCCAGGACAGGAAGTGTCAGTTACTGCTCTATTCATTCCTATATGACTCAGAGTGAGGCTCCCATAGGAATGCATAGAGAATTAGACTTCCTGTCCACACATAAGATGCTGTGTCAGTTGGTGAGTCTGATTCCTGGTCACATGACACATATGAGAAACATCAAGGAGATATAACTCACAAATTCAGATACTGGTAAGAAAATGACATTCACTACAGATTACATCATGTAACTTTCTAGCAGAACATGGAATAAAATTTTTTGCGGGAGTTCTTCTTTAAGGTGGCTTTCACCGAGACCTGTGAATATGATAAGAGGACTTCCCTCTATGGCATGAGGAAAGGAGGTTTCTTCATCATTATAGACGGGATTTTCTAGTGTAAGAGCGGTGAGACTATGGGTCTATCTACCAGAGGTGGTGACGGCGGACTCAATAAAAGAATTCAAGAGGGACCTGGATGTATTTCCTGAATGTAAAAACCATTTCAGATGGTGGGCACCAGATTTCTGGAGATGGGACATTAATCCAGGATCGGGCAGGATTTTTTTCCCTCTAGTATGGGCCTCACAAGGGTTTATCTGACATAATAGTTGGATTATAGGTTGAGTTGATATATCTATGTTTTTTTAAACCTTATCAGCTATGTGACTATCCTGTACTATGTCAACAGGAGATACTTAATTGGGGAGACCCTACATCTTCCTTAGACCCAAAAGCCTAAGATGATCTCAGAGGTATTTCCTCCTACCAGGAGAGCCACTGCTTCACCTCGCAGAACTACTACTCTCAAAGATCCAATTTTTCCCCTATCCACAGGTAGGGGATAATTGACTAATCGGTGTGGTTCTGACCACTGGGGCTCCTGCTAATTACGAGAATGTGACCCTGTATGCTGTTGTTTTAATAGAAAGGCCACTATCCCAAAATGTCTATGGGAACTACTTTCAGCCCACAAATTTCACTCACTCAGCAGTCATATGAACAGCTCTCTGCCCAAACACTGAAAGAAGCTGTTCTGTCTCCCCGGCACCAGTTTCGCTCTCGACGCCCCCGTGGCCGCTGCTGCATCTCTGTCGCGTGGATCAAAACATTCGATGACAGGGGGTTAGGCGATAGACTGGGGGGTGCAGACAAAAGCAGGCCACGACGGGGGCCGAGCCTCCGTCACGTGCGGCCTGATATTGGCTACCCAAAACCGCACCCTCTTCCCCCGGACGTTTTAATCCATGCGAAAGGTAGATACCGCGGCGGCCATGCGGCATGGTTGCTGGGGAGAGGGGCAAGTATAACCTGAGGGGCACGTGCATTGGGGGGGGGCACTATAGGGGTTGGATAAGGCCTTAAAAGCTGGAGGCCACAAAAAGGTAGGACAGACCTCTGATAACCGATATGTCCTAATACTGCATAGTACTTAGGTGGGAAAAGGAGCAAAACAAATTACCATGAAAAGATGGCCCTGGACACTCACCTTCCCAGATACAATCTTTTCATAGATCTGAATGGGCTGGTCAGCAAAGAATGGAGGGTAACCGGCGGCCATTTCATAAATCAGGACCCCAAGAGCCCACCAGTCCACGGCTTTATTGTACCCCTAGGAAACATGAAGAGAAAAAGTATTGTATGGTGTGCTAGCACAGCACTCTCTTATTTACCAGGCAGAGACACCACCACAAGAGGGCAGTAAAGTAACTCATTACAATCATTCTAAACATTCGGACCATAAAGGTAATATTTTAGTTTCACCCCTCGTAATTCTAAGCTTAGCTTCTGTATATTTTTGGTTTTTGAAACTGCATGGTACCTCTTAAAGGGATTATCCCACGAATAATGTAAAAAATGAATATCAGACATCATATAGTCCACGACAATACCTTTCTAACAACGCTAGAACCAGCCCTGTACCTCACATGGATCCAGAGATCTCCACATTCATTGCTCTGCTAGATTTATATCAAGCTGGCAGCTCATGGGAGTGTCTTTTCTGCTGCAGCTCAGGGGGCGTGTCTATTCTCTCCCTATCACAGCTCAGAAGGCAGTTGAAAGATGAAATTGAGCATGTGCGGCCATCTCAGTGAGCAGGTCAGAGAAATAAGAAATTAAGTGGTCCTATACAGATACATCTTATTGAATAACTCAGTAGTTCTACAGAATTTTTAATTACATGCTATTACAAAAGTATTCAGATCCAGGTGCTGGTTTGAAAACTGTAGAATATTTTTCGTGGGACAACCCCTTTAAGACACTGCAGCTGCTTATACATGGTGGACCACAGATATCAACACGGTTATGGTTACACCTGAATCCGAGAGAACAGGGATCACAGTGTCGATGGCTGGATAAAAATATATGCACACATGAGCCAATCATGCAGCCCTGCATTCGAATCCAGCCATGGACAATGTTCTCGTGGGTTTCCTCCTTGTACGGCTATTTCCTCCCACCCTCCGAACACATATGAATAAGCCAATATGAAACTTAGATGCTCAGAACCAAAAGAGACAGCGCTGAGGAATATAATGGCGCTATATAAATGAATAAAATACGTAATAAAAAACGGATAAAAAAAAAAAAATCTCAGATGGGGTGACCTAGTTACCTTTTAAATAAAAAAAAAAATTGAACAGTGGATTATTGCAGCAGCACTTAGAGAGGTGACATGACAACGTACAGTCTCCCGCCTGGGTAATGATCGCCCCCTGCTGGACAACCCTTTAACCTTGTTCCTTTTTGGAACTCATACATACAAAAAGTATTAAAGCCTCACAAATGTTTCCTGCCTGTCATTGCCCAGTGTAAAAATGCTCAGAAATCCGCCAATAAATGAGCAAATGCTCGTCTGTCAGCTGATCAGCAAAAAAGCTGCAGCCAATATGCTAATATGGGGGACGAGGACAGTTTTAACAATTATTCATCCCCATACGCCATTATGATTGCATCATTTTAATGTACAAAGTATGTGATATCATCTCTCATTACACACACGTTATCTGCTGGTGTGAACCTGGCCCAAACAAGGGTAGGCCTCTTTTTTTTTTTTCCTTACAAACTGAACCATCCTCTGAGCTGCAATTCCGGATACAACCCGTGGGAAAAAACAGCGCCATTTGCGGCAAAAGAAAACTCAGGCTTTTTGTCTCTAACCCCATACAATTCCTTCAAGCAAAAGGCTATCCTAATGGGCAAGTGTTAACCAGTTCAAGACTGGACCATCTTGCACTGACACTTTCAGATTTTTTTTTTTTTTGTTCCTGCTAATTTTTTCCCATTTGGTTATTTAAAGGGGTTCTCTGGGAATTTGATTGATGGCGTTTCGTCAGGATAGGTCCTCAATATCAGATGGGCGGAGGTCCAGGACGTAAGATAATGATCAGCTGTTCAAAAAGCCCTTGGCTCTCCATGAGCCCTTAGGTCAGTGATGTCATCACACATCATGTCATGTGGCCTAGACGCAGTTCAGTCACGTTCAAGTGCCATACCAAGAACAGCCAATATCCAACGTACAGCACTGTGCTTGGTGAGCTGTGAAGAGCCTACGGCGCTCACCACTTTTTTTAGTGTTTTATTTTATTTTTTTAAACAGTACAAAGTTCACCTAAAATACATTTTTTGACTTTTGCTCCCATTCCGTGACAGTCATAGGGGATATATAGTTTATGGTCACCAGGGGCAGGGCTAGAGGCTGCGGTGTAGGCTACTAGGGAAGGGACGGTGAATGGACATCTCTGCCTTATCTATGGGTTCCTGCACTTTCAGAAACATCCTTGCAGATGTTCATAGTCAATGGCAGGGGTCAGCAACCTTGAGCTCTCCAGCTGTTGTGAGACTACAATTCCCAACATGCTCCACTCATTTTTGTGCACGTTCCAAGAGGAGCAGAGCAAGCATGCATACTGTGAGTTGTAGTTTGCTGGAGGTTGCCTACCCCTGGTCTATGGGCTTCAGGTACTCTACTTCTAAGCAGAAGGCAGGCGAATCATACATAGAATAAAACCCATGTGCTGGAATTTTCTGCTCACCTTGCTAAGGATGATTTCAGGGGCCAAGTACTCCGGGGTCCCACACAGAGTCCAAGTTCTTCCCTTTACTCTTTTGGCAAAGCCAAAATCTGTCACCTATGAGATAAAGGTCACAATTCGGTTTTCAGCTTCAAGAGCCACCTTATTCCCGCTAATGACTGAGCTATATGCAGTATGGCATGCGGTACCTGTATGTAGCCTTGCTGGTCTATAAGCAGATTCTCTGGTTTCAGGTCTCTGTATATAAGATCCAGGGAGTGCAGGTATTCAAAGGTTAATACAATCTGGGACGCGTAGAAGCGGGCGTGAGGTTCACTGCAAGACAAATAAACGTTCGGTAAAATCCCATGAGGTGAAAGAAAGCCATCAGACTACTGTGCAAGAGAAGAAAAATAAGTGACCCCATGCAGCAAGATCCACACACACTACCTGAAGCGGCCGATCCTACGCAGGTGAGAGAACATCTCACCCCCTGCTACATACTCCATCACCATGTACAGATTAGTGTTGTCCTGAGAAGAGAAGCGCAAGAGGTTAAAGGAGGCACCAAAATAATTGTACCCACAAAATAAGATGGCAGTAGATAGAGGCAAGGGATAAGAGTGTAGACTGGTTATAATGTGGGAAGAGATAAAGGAGAGGGACAGAGAGGAGCAAGAGAGGGACGAGGGAGAGGACAGAGAGGAGCAAGAGAGGGACGAGAGAAAGGACAGAGAGGAGCAAGGAAGGGACGAGAGAAAGGACAGAGAGGAGCAAGGAAGGGACGAGAGAAAGGACAGAGAGGAGCAAGGAAGGACGAGAGAAAGGACAGAGAGGAGCAAGGAAGGGACGAGAGAAAGGACAGAGAGGAGCAAGGAAGGGACGAGAGAAAGGACAGAGAGGAGCAAGGAAGGGACGAGAGAAAGGACAGAGAGGAGCAAGGAAGGGACGAGAGAAAGGACAGAGAGGAGCAAGGAAGGGACGAGAGAAAGGACAGAGAGGAGCAAGGAAGGGACGAGAGAAAGGACAGAGAGGAGCAAGGAAGGGACGAGAGAAAGGACAGAGAGGAGCAAGGAAGGGACGAGAGAAAGGACAGAGAGGAGCAAGGAAGGGACGAGAGAAAGGACAGAGAGGAGCAAGGAAGGGACGAGAGAGAGGACAGAGAGGAGCAAGGAAGGGACGAGAGAAAGGACAGAGAGGAGCAAGGAAGGGACGAGAGAAAGGACAGAGAGGAGCAAGGAAGGGACGAGAGAGAGGACAGAGAGGAGCAAGGAAGGGACGAGAGAGAGGACAGAGAGGAGCAAGGAAGGGACGAGAGAGAGGACAGAGAGGAGCAAGGAAGGGACGAGAGAGAGGACAGAGAGGAGCAAGGAAGGGACGAGAGAGAGGACAGAGAGGAGCAAGGAAGGGACGAGAGAGAGGACAGAGAGGAGCAAGGAAGGGACGAGAGAGAGGACAGAGAGGAGCAAAGAAGGGACGAGAGAGAGGACAGAGAGGAGCAAGGAAGGGACGAGAGAGAGGACAGAGAGGAGCAAGGAAGGGACGAGAGAGAGGACAGAGAGGAGCAAGGAAGGGACGAGAGAGAGGACAGAGAGGAGCAAGGAAGGGACGAGAGAGAGGACAGAGAGGAGCAAGGAAGGGACGAGAGAGAGGACAGAGAGGAGCAAGGAAGGGACGAGAGAGAGGACAGAGAGGAGCAAGAGAGAGACGAGGGAGGACAGAGAGGAGCAAGAGAGAGACGAGACGAGGGAGGACAGAGAGGAGCAAGAGAGACGAGGGAGGACAGAGAGGAGCAAGAGAGAGACGAGGGAGGACAGAGAGGAGCAAGAGAGAGACGAGGGAGGACAGAGAGGAGCAAGAGAGAGACGAGGGAGGACAGAGAGGAGCAAGAGAGAGACGAGGGAGGACAGAGAGGAGCAAGAGAGAGACGAGGGAGGACAGAGAGGAGCAAGAGAGAGACGAGGGAGGACAGAGAGGAGCAAGAAAGAGACGAGGGAGGACAGAGAGGAGCAAGAAAGACGAGGGAGGACAGAGAGGAGCAAGAGAGAGACGAGGGAGGACAGAGAGGAGCAAGAAAGAGACGAGGGAGGACAGAGAGGAGCAAGAGAGAGACGAGGGAGGACAGAGAGGAGCAAGAGAGAGACGAGGGAGGACAGTGAGGAGCAAGAGAGAGACGAGGGAGGACAGAGAGGAGCAAGAGAGACGAGGGAGGACAGAGAGGAGCAAGAGAGACGAGGGAGGACAGAGAGGAGCAAGAAAGAGACGAGGGAGGAAAAAATGGAGTTAGTGCATAGCAGAGTTGCAGGACCTTGACAAAGAGGATAATGGAGTTAAAAAATATATCAAATGATGAGGTCACAACAATCACCTTAAATGAATACTCCAAGCGCACAAGAAAAGGGAAGTTAACAGCCTGTAGGATGCGCTTCTCATTCAGCGTGTGCTCAATCTGCTTCAACTTCACCACCTGACAGGAAAAGAGCAGATTATTATGATTTATGACAGGAGGCAGGCACTGCTGTATAGCTGGGTAATAATGAGTACTGTGCCCTCAGGAACAATATAATAGTACCCCTAATACATCACAGAAAGTCACACAATGCTCCTGGCAGCGAGGGAGGAGAATGGCTTGTATGTCCCTATAGCTTACCTAGAGATTTCACAATCCAAACTCCACAAGAACCACCGTGTACTTCTACATCATGGAGACCACGTAGTTCCTTGCTGACAGACCGTCATAGTGATGGTGCAAGCATAAGGGTGGTGCCCACGGCATCACTTGTGGGTCCTGGCCATATTATACAGCCTGGGGGATAACTCCAGTCCCGACCATTTAACCCCCTTTGGTGCTGCAGTCAATGTTTACTGTGGCATTTAAGTGGTTTGATAGGCGGAGAGGGAAATAAGTATCACCTATGCATAGGATCAACCACTGGGACTCCCACCAAACAAAAGGTGGACCCACGTTCTCGCGACCACTTGGACGCCCAAGCAATCATACATTTTTATTCCCTATCCTGTGGGTGACAAGTGCAGTAACGACAGCTTCTATTCCTGAAATGTGGCGCCATCTCCTGGCCAGTTTTATTCCTGCCATTACATGAGCATAACGCACGCACCCACGCCCGTTATATTATGCAACTTACTGGTTTCATCCTGTTGGATGTGACGAAAATTCTGCTCATACACAATTGTTGAAGGAAATGTCCTGCCACGTCTCCACCCTTGTAGTACTAGTGGAGCCGGTGCAGTAACCCCCAGTGGGCTGGAAACATGGGGCATTTAGGGCCGCCTTCTATGAACGGTCATGAAATCTCAATACCAAACGATTGTTTCTTAATGGTTGTTCTTATTTTTGACAAACAAATTGGACCACCCCCCCTCCCCCCATCATGAGAAGGGGGGGGGGGGGTCCATAAATGTGTCAATCTCTGTAATTAAAGGGGTTGTCCCACAAAACATATTTTATAGTTTTCAAACCAGCACCTGCATATGAACTTTTGTAATTGCATGTTATTAAAAGTTTAGTATAGCCAGTGAGCTATTCAATAAAGTGTATCTGTATAGCGCCACCTACAGTTTGTTTTTTTTCTTATTTCTTTGACCTGCTCACTGAGATGGCTGCACATGCTCAGTTTCATCTTTCAACTGCCTCCTGAGCTGTGATAGGGAGATCATGGACACGCCTCCTGAGCTGTGATAGGGAGATCATGGACACGCCCCCTTAGCTGCAGCAAAAAAGACACTCCCCTTGAGCGGTCAGCTTCATATAAATGTAACAGAGCAATAAATGCGAAGATCTCTGGATCCATGTGAGGTACAGGGCTGGTTCTAGCTTTGACAGAAAGAATTTTGTCATATACTATATGATGTCTGATTTTCATTTTTTACATTAGTCATGGGATAACCCATTTAAATAAATGGGGCAGCACTCAAATCATTCATTTTAATGGATTAACTGTATAGTAAAAGAACGAATTGTGACCCTCATTAGGAGAGACTTATTTCACGATTTATGGCCTGGAGGGGACAATGTATGACATAGGACTTCTCACTTTCCATCTGTCATAACTATGGCATATTGATAAATGTCTGGACTCTGGGACCCGGTCATGTCTCAAGAATGGGGCTTCATCTTGTGTGAGGGACGGCTGCGCAGGTGCAGTTCTCTCCATAAAAGGGGGAAGGCCTGTCGCAGACATTGATAACATATTGCTAGGTGTCAGGTGTGGGTCCCAACTCTGAACGTGATCCCCCCCCCCCGGAGTGAAGGGGAACACACCGTGCATGTGCTGTATGCTCTCCACTCACTGCTATGGGAGCTCTGAAAATAACTAAGCGTGGGTGCTCTGCTGTTTTCGGAAGTGAGAGTATATAGGAATGACGGAAGTAGCCAAGTACTGGCTTGGCTACTTTCAGAACCCCCAAATGGTTGAATGGAGGATGGCCACCCTTGCACAGTGTGCTCTCCTTCACGTCAGGAGCCCCGTTCTGGAGATGGTGGGACCTGTATCTAGCGATATCCCGTCAATGTCTGAGATGAGAATACCCCTTTAACTTTATAGGAGTTCTGAAAATGGCAGACCATGCTCACTCAGCTATTTTTGGAAATCCCATAGACCTGAATGGAGAGAGAGGCAGATACGTGCTCATCTCTCCATTCTAGACACAGAGGTGGGAAACACACCTATCAGACATTCATGGCATATCCTGTGGGTATATCCCTTTAAGGATGACCAACCAGGCTGTGGAAAATCTATCTAAAAATCCAATCCTCCACTGGGAGACAGCAGTAGATCCCTGTATGGCCAGAGCATGAAGATGGCAGGAGAGCCACAAAGCAGAAAGCACATGACCCCCAGGATGGGGTACCGTGAGCACAATGGGGGACATTAATTAAACAGGCGTAATCCAGGCGTAGATCCCCGCTCACGCTGGTCTAAAAAAGTGGCCGTGTCATGGTGGGGAAGAGAACGTGGAAAATGGTCTAAATGTAAAAAGTAGGAAGTGGTCTTACATTTAGAAGCGCCTGCTCATAACTTTGGCAGATCCAACACCAGCACAGACCTATAAAGACCGGCGTCTAAAATGCCAGTCTTAATAAAAGTGCCTCAAAGTGTCTGATGTAGAGGGTACCGGCACTGGCACACTGTACTGACCTTCTGCTTATCCAGGATCTTCATGGCGTAGTGATGGCCGTTCTCCTTGTGTCTGACGAGCATGACGCGGCCAAATGAGCCGGTGCCCAGAGTCTTAATGCGCTCAAACTGGTCCAGGTGAGCGGTGTTCTGTGGAGTAGAGCAGAGGTGAGAGCAGAGCACTACTACACCAACCATCCTCACTGATAGCAACCATACTACAGCACTGACTACACTTGTTAAGCAACACACTATACCTACCACGGTACCCGCTTTGTCCACATGCTGAGCACCACCTCAATACCCATCCAGTTTCCTGACCCAATACTCATTCTGTTCCTTGCCAAGCACCACTACAATACCGGTTTCCCTGTGCATACCACGATAATACCCACCAGGTTCCCTGCTAAGTACCACCACAATCTTGCCCATCCTGTTCCCTACCAGCACCATTTTACCCATGCTTTAGTGGCACCCTATTGCCCACCCTGAAACCTACCAAAGCCACCACTTGACTAAAGTTGTACCTTAGTTATACCAATCCCTGCTAGCACCACGTTGTCTTGACCAAACCTAAGCCTCTCTGCTCCATGCCAACCACACTGCACCCTGCTAGTGCCTCCACGTTATGAATGCCACATTGCTGATGTCACTACATTAAGCCAACCGCACCATAGTATACCGCTGATGTATCCATGTTATCCACACTGTCTGTTACCAGTGCCACCATGGCTTGCCCTGTTATCCCTGCTGTGCCCGCTGCTCCCCTCCCCAATGAACGCTCCGATACCTGCGCTGGGTTTTCCCATTTCTTCAGGAAGTCTTCTTTCGCTTTGGCCAGGAATTCTTTCACTGCAGGAAGAGGAATAGAGATTAGAGAAAGTCCGGACATTGAGGGAACAGGCGCGTATACACAGTGGTCCTGACACTCACAGGGTTAATGTCCTACCTGCCATGATCCAGGTCATACATCTACTACAACCCCTACACGCTCCTGGCCTCCCGCATGCTGCACCAGCCGTCCGCTCCTCTGACCATAGACTACTCCTCGTTGTTTATTCCCAGAGATGACAGGCACCGTTATAGGGACTTTGGCCTCGGCAAAGAGAAATATCCCTATGCCTGACCCCTCACAGGGGACCCTCCTCTCCCTGGACGGCAGCACTTGCTCCCTCTGCAGGTGACGACATCCAACTACATGAGCGCCGGTGAAACTCATCTATTAGCAAGCTGCGGGCAGCTCCCTGATCAAACCTGACCAAAGGCGTCCATAAAATCATTAGCTACAAATCATTAGCCAGAAATATGCCCCCCTGTATGGCACCTCAGCCCCATTTAACTCATCAGCTGCAATACCAACGCAGTCCATGGGCAAAAGTGGCGTCGTTTCTACACACACACAAAAAAAAAAAAAATAAAAAAATGTCTACTCCTGGACGACCCCATTAAGGATATGGCCACATGCAGCACAACATCCACAGAATATATGGCTAAGTCTTTTGCAAAAAAAATAAAATAAAACAAAATACGCTGGTTGTTGTGGTGGTATTGCTGCCAGAATCATATTGGGCCTCCCACTGCTTTCGACCTACGCATTGCTAAGGCTGAAAGCAGTACCATAAGTTGGCATCCACAGCTTTTATGCCATGTGTACCCATACTCTAATGAGGTATGTTATATTGCTTGGTTGGGCCATCACTATGATCTCACCGACCCTTGAGGGTCTAGTGCGGCTTCTCTGCACACACAGCTCCTGGAGATGTACAGCGTGGCAGCAGAAAATACACTGCACATCCTGTGACCACCTCATTACACACGGTAACATACACTCTGTTACAGTCACCCAGGCAGGAAGTTGTGCCGTTGCTAGGCAACCAGTACATGCACATTCTGCAGAATCCACTGTGAGAGGCCTGAAAGAAGATAAGTGTAAGTAGATTATGCAAAGATGTCTACAGCCTGACAGAAGATGTACACGAAAAACATGGCGTCCTCAAACCAGACGTCTTTATCTGTAGAACATCATACCTGAAATAGACAATCTGAAATGTGAATATAGTGTGACATGCCCGATCCGATCAATATGTGAAAGTGGAGAGTCCATCGTGGAGAATAGTATGGCTTCTGACTGGAGCGTTCATCAACACTTCCACCATGAAGACTAATGGTCTGTAGGCCTGAACCAAGCCAAATAAGATAGAGGCCCAATCGTTAAAGGTGTATGCCCATATTGGACATGAACGCCTGACACATGTGGGTCTCACTTCTGGAACCTGTACCTATGTGACAAATGTGTGATCGCCGACCAGTCTGGTGTCCCGCCGCTGATTCTGGAAGAAGGGGAGTAATGTCTGGTTTTGTAACTCTCACAGAAATGAATGTTCAACCATCTCAACATTGATTCTTTGCCTGGATGTGGTGGCCAACTCACCAGGAGGGTCAAAGGACCCACTCTCTACATCGGTAGAAGTCCCAGATATGGGACCTGCACCAATATTTATGGCATTTGCTGGGGCTACACTATAAAGTTCTGTTCTTCAAGGCTTTGTGTGGGTCCCCAGGGTTTATAGGCTGAAGAGTGAAGAATTAGAGGAACACCTGTACAGTAATGTTTGGTTCCTCAATTTATGCCAAGGCCGGATTGAGCATTTTCTGGACAGTTGGGAGACGCCCAGCGACCCCTGCAGGCGAAATGTAGCATTACACGTCAGCCATTCAAATGAAAGCCATGGATGGACCAGGTATGGTGACTCTCCATTCTCCAACAGTCTTTTGTTCATGTGTCTCTCATGGCGAGACCACCCTTTTAAGCATCCTACACCTTTGCCCAGTTCCTCAGTAAATGGCAAAATCTTCCTATAGATTTTGGAGAACTGGAGGTTTATTTCTATTGGTGTCTACACGCCTTCATCATAAAAGATGTTCGCCTAGCTTTTTTGGGTTGCCGTCTGCTGATGTCTATGGAAGTCATACTGCCAACCACTTCACCAAATCTGAGGGGCTACTGGAAGGGTCTATTTGGCTCCAGAAACATGTCCGCCCCTGGAATAAGCTAAAAGAGCCTGGGCTCCTTGTACCTGGAGATAAGAACCTTCTATAAATTCCTTCCACAAGGTCCTACAAGGTGACGCTGGCAGTGTGGCCGCTTAACCCCTGCAGTGATACCAACTTCATCGAGTGTGCCGACATGGGGCATGCAGCTCTGACAACCCGGGCCCTGTTCATACTAGCAGCGAGATGGTAACGCTATATTAAGCAACTGCATTACATAACCTTAGAGCCACCCATACAGGCTGCAGCCACACCTGGCAGCGGCACAGGCAAACCGGTTAAGGCAGCTGTGCCCGTCCAGGGTCAGGGCGTGGGGGGGGTATTACAAGGTAACATGAAGGCATTGCCGTTTGCGCTCCATCTAGTGTGCGGCACTCACTGCGCAGGGTGACACTGGTCACAGACCCTAGGAGCAATACAGGAAGCTGCGAGGAAAGATTAAGCTACAGAGCATCGCAGAGCAGTGTGTAACAGCAGATTGCAGAGCGTTGCACAAGCGGAAAAAGTTATTTTAACCAAACATTAAGAGGGTGAGATAACAGCGGCATGCAGAGCATTGCGTACTGGAGCTGCAGGCATGCTAGGACAATATAGGACGTCTGTGCAGGAGGAAGGCAGAGCATTGCATGACACAAGCGTGCACCAAGCACTCCGCAGACTGTCACAAGTGAATAAAACAGTATCATGGTGCCAGAAGCAGAACATTAGGAGCCTAGCACTCCAGGCAGAGCATTGCACAATATCCAGAGCATTTCATCTTGAAGAGCATTATGCAAATAAAAAAATACAAAAACTAAGCTAAAAAACTATACAAGAAGCGCACTGCGCGGTCAATGGTGGCTCCCTACCCCGCAGAGCATCGCGAAAACTCACTCTCCCGATCCCAGCTCAGTACGTTGCTGGGCAGGCTGGGCGGCTGAGGACTGTTGGGGGGCGCCGGATCCCTCCCCGGAGCTGGACTGCGGGGTCCACGGCTGAAGACCCGCGAAGCAAAGCTCTCCAACTTCTGCAGAGCCGACATCTTGGTGGGCCACAACTCAAGCGAGGACTAGTACTGGTGTCCTGACATCCAGACGAGAAGGAGGACAAGGTAGACGGGTTCTCAGGCAAAGCGGTAGAGCAAGAAGACTTGTAAGAAAACGGGGAGCTGGGGAAGGATGGTGGAGATGGGTCTAAAGAGGGGGATGCGGTGGGCAGGCATGGTGGAAGGAATTTGAGTAAGTTAATGAAGAAGAGGACAGCAAGTAAGAGAGAACGAGGAGAGAGAGATCATGTCAAGAATTAGGGAGAGGTAGGGAGGAGGGAGGGAGGGCACTTCAATGAAGAAGCTGCAGGGCAAAGTGAGTGATATAGCAGCAATGCACTGAGGAGGAGACAAGGCAGGACACAGAGAGACAGACGCACCGCCGCTCAGAGAGTGTGCTACCAGAGTGCCAGGCAAAGAGAGCGAGAGACTGCTTGCCCTCTTATCAGCTGGCTGCAGGTCTCTCCTGTTGACAGGGGGTGGAGGGGCAGTCTTGATAAAAACAAAGGGGAGGAGAATGGGCAGAGGAGAAGGACCTGGAAAAGAGAGAGAGGAGGGAGAGACAACTTGAAGAAGCAAAGTGGTGAATGAAGACTAGGAGAAGGTGAGTGGCCAAGGACTGGACGGAGATGTGGAGACTGGAAGGAGGAAAGGGCTGGTCAAAGATGAAGGAGAAGACAAAAGGTCAGGGATTGTTGGGATTAAGAATAAATCACCATGATTAGAGGAAGTGAGTAGAAGAGGAATGGTCAGTCTTGGTTATGAAGGTGGAAAGGACCATACTTGCAGAAAGAAGAGTGCTTGCCAGGAAAGGTGGCTTCACACAGTAGATGGAACCAGGGAGAGGAACCAGCAGAACCCATCATATGCAGATAGAAAAGCACAGGACTCTGTTATGCTGGGTCCAAAGGAGCCAGGTGTATGTATAGGAGGTGAGGTGTCACGGCAGAAGTCTTGGGCATGGTCGCAAGAGAAGGGGAGATGGATGTAGGAGCAAAGCTAAGCCTCCAGCTGGTGACTATTGTCAAACTACAACATCAGGCGCCTGTCAGGGTATGCTTGGAGTTGTAGTTCTGCAACAGCTGCACAAATCAGATGAAGAACGTGCACTTGAGCTGAGTATTTGGATTGACCAGGGTCCGCCAGCTGTCTCCCTGCCAGGTGTCTGCTTTCTTATCTCCCTGTACCGCCTGGTACTACATGTTCTACACACAGACACGCATGTGAAGACCTCAGTGTATGCACATAATGACTACGCTGGATTAGACGGCACTGGTCTATAGCTTCTCGGTCGCTGGTCGTGTTATCATTGAGGTGCTCGGGTTCTCTAATGACACCAGTCTTCCCAAAAGGTGAGTAGACCCTGGCGCTTCCATGCACAGGCTGGGGCTGAATTCATATCTGCCGCAGCTTAGATCATCATGTGACGTTATTACCCTGCTATGTTTCCACACTTCAGGTGGTATACAGCTCAGGTACCGCACCGTCTCGAGAGATGACCCCCAGGTCAAACTGGAGGGGAGGATTGGCTGACATGGGACCTTCTGATGACCTTCTGATGACCTTCTCAATGTCACAAAGGCCCTGTCTTTGCACAGGTGAACAAGCAGGCCTTTCTGCTCGGCACGTACACACCATATAACCATAACCCATCATTTATATGGAGGTCACACGGGAGGTGTCCTGCGGATACACAACAGGTATGACCACTTTCCTGCAGGTCGAGGAAATGGAAGAGTTTTATCACTACCGCCCTGTACGGGAGTAGTTTTGTTCTTACTGCGTTCTACAAGACAGAACTTTTTAATTTAGGAGGACTTGTTTTATGGTGGAGGAATTGTAGTTTTTATTGCTACCTTTTTGGGTCACACAAAATTTCAGTAAGTTTTATAATTTGTTTTTCCATGAGGTAAATTATTACCCACCAAGTATAAATAATAAGTTCATATCAATTCTGGGTGTGATTACAATTACAGCGGTACCCTACTATTGACTGGAGACGCTAAGGGGTTAAAGGGGTATTCTCATCTTGGACAATGGGGGCATATCACTAGGATATGCCCCCATTGTCTTATAGGTGCGGGTCCCACCGCTGGGACCCGCACCTATATCGAGAACGGAGCGGGGAGCGCTGCGCCTGGAGGACCCCGGGTTTCCCGGGGTCCGGCCACCACCAGGCGCAGCTCCCCGCTGCGCTCATAGAAATGAATGGGAGCCGGGCCGCGCTTGCGCGGTGCGCTCCCATTCATTTCTATGGAGCCGACGGAAATAGCCGAGCCAGCGCTCGGCTATTTTCGCCGGCCCCATTGAAATGAATGGAGGGCGGCTGCGCATGCACAGTGCGCCCTCCTTCACTTTGGGGGCCCCGTTCTCGATATAGGTGCAGGTCCCAGCGGTGGGACCCGCACCTATAAGACAATGGGGGCATATCCTAGCGATATGCCGCCATTGTCCAAGATGAGAATAACCCTTTAAATGGCCGAGATTAGAGGATTCTCTGATCCTGGCCGTTATAGCAGGTGCTCAGCTGTCAATCACCGTTGGCTCCCATGCCATCATCGTGACATCACTGCACGCCACATTGCCTTAAAGGGGTAGTATTTTGGTCATTTCAAGTTATCCCCTATAGGGGGCAACTATTAGATTGTTGAGGATCCTATGGGACTACCGTATATAACTGAGCGCTGTACTCGGCTATCACCGGCAGTGGCCATGACCGACCAACGGCTCAGTTTGTTTTGGGAGGCCCTGTGGGGAACCAGGCCACCTTTTCATAACTGATGGGACCTCCACGATCTAATAGTTAGCCCATATCCCTGTGATGGTGAACCTCCTGCACTCCAGCTGTGGTAAAACTACAACTCCCAAGATGCACACGCTTGCTTGGCTGTTCTCAGCTCCACCCCACCCCCCACCCCCCCAAGTAGAGGAAACGGTGTATAGTGTAAGTGGAACTGAGTCCAGTTATATCATTTTTATCTTCATAATCACTTGCATTGCAACACTGTGCTCCAACAAACCTGCAAGAAATTGCATTGAGAGGACTCCTCTTTAAAGGGAACCTGTCAGCTCTGAAACACCCTCCAAGCTAGAGTAAGCATTGTATAGTGTAAGTGACGTCGAGTCTGGTTGTGTAATTTTTATCTTCATACTCATTTCCATTCTGATGCTGTGCTCTGATAAACCAGCAGTAAAATGCATTGAGAGGACTCCGGTGCTCACTCACATAATGGAGAGGACTCAAAGAAAAGTCCTCTCAATGTATTTTACTGCAGGTTTGTGGGAGCACAGAGTCAGAATGGAAGTGAGTATGAAGATAAAACTTACATATTCAGATTCAGCATCACTTACTCTAGTTCAGGGGGTGTTTCGGAGCTGACAGGTTCCCTCTCCATTATGTGTGTGAGCTGAGGAGTCCTCTCAGTGCATTTTTACTGCTGATTTGTTAGAGCACAACATCAGAATGGAAGTGAGTATGAAGATAAAAATGACATAAATCGGCCTCAGTGTCACTTACACCACTTACTGTAGTTTGGGGAGTGTTTCGGAGCGGACAGACTCCCATTAAGGAGTGACATTCATCTACAGAACAGGTCTGTACTCCCCCTCCTTGGTCTGTCTCAGTGACTTTGATTGGAGAAGCACCGTGCATGCTTGACCGGCAACCAAAAATCCAAGAGTTTTGGATCTTTCACAACTGACGCGTTGCGATCCTGTAAGAACGTGCACACGATCACGACTTGCAATATGACCTTGTGTTCTTGGTGTCGCATGCGTAGGCTTCACCTTTAGCTTATGCAGAACAAAAGACTATGGCAAGTTCTCACTTTGACTCCCACCACGCCTCTGCTTCACACCTTTTTAGTCACTAGATAAGTTAGGCTACTTTCACACTGGCGTTTTCATTTTCCGGTATTGAGTTCCGTCATAGGGGCTCAATACCGGAATAAACGCTTCAGTTATGTCCCCATTCATTGTCAATGGGGACAAAACTGAACTGAAGACAACGGAGGCTCCTGAAAGCATTCCGTTCAGTTCTCTTCAGTCTCCAGACCGGAGAACAGACCGCAGCATGCTGCGGTTTGCTCTCCGGTCCAGGCATCTGCACCAAGACGGATCCGGAATGACCCCCAATGCAAGTCAATGGGGACAAATCCGTTTGGTGTGACACAATGGTGAACGGATCCGTCCTCCATTGACTTTCAATGGAGTTCATGACGGATCCGTCACCTTGCACTTTCCTCGCTCTCCAGCGGTGGGCGCTGTGGAGAAACTTATTGTGCGCGCCGTCCTCCTCCTCATCGCTGGTCAGGGATGAGACCGGTAAGTAACCCCCCCCCCTTCTCCTCCTCATAGTGTCTGACACGTGTGGGGCCGGAGCGCGGTTCCGGCCCCACACGTGCACCTGCGGCAGCACGGATCTTGCGGGACCCTTCACCCGCCGGATCCGTGCTGCCGCTAGTGTGAAAGGGGCCTAAGCGTTCCTTTACATCCAGGGGGGAATGTTGTCAGAAGTGACTATTAAGGTGCACTGGGAGCCCCTTTTGGGCAAATTAGTAGAGTAAAAAGGGGTCACATGAGACCTGTCCTGGTGGTCCAGAGTGTCCTTCTTCTGGTACCCGATTCACTTTTAGAGTTGTCTTTTATAGGTGTAACTGAGCTATACAGCCTGATAGGGCATCGGACAATGTCCGACGTGGGCCATGTCTCTTCTCGCGCCATGGGAAATGGCTGCTCCCATGTCATTCTCTTCCGCTAACAGCCAAGTAAGCATTTTCAGTGCAGAGTGCAGAGTGAGATGGGGCCCCATTTTCGACATACGAGGTGGTACCGACCTCTACGAGGTGGTACCGATACTTGCTGGCTATCCTGTGGAAACACCAGATGGGACAACCCCTTTAATCACGGCCAGCGACAAGGTCCTTTAAAAATGTTCGAAAGCACAAGATCTGCACGATGGATCCATGTACTTACCTGCATCTTCTCATGAGGTCCACACGTGGCAGAAATGCTATGGATTTTCAGTAATGTGAAAAATCCCACAGCTTTTCACAGAAGCAGCAAGTTGATGGGATTTCACTCAATCTCACCCACAGGCTTTAAAATTTACAATATGTCAGTTTTAGGCTGGGTGAAATCCACGTGCGGCCCATGGAGAGACGCTGAGGGTTGGCATCAAAATCTGCATTTTACATCATGGTTACGGCCATTCTTTGCGGATATGTTGGGGATTTTTCATGGAAATTGCGAGCAGAAAACACACAGTGTGGTACAGTATCAGGAAAGTGGTTGAAATAAAAAAAAAAAAAATATTATATATTAATAATAATAAAATCTCATCCACATGATGCTGAAAATTCCCTAAATGGACTATGCACATAACGTGACCTGCAGCGTATACGCAACTTCCCCAGCCAAAATTGATTTGAGCAGGATTTCACAAACTGCTGTGCAGAGGGTGAAACCTAATGCGTTTCCCCCATGAACTCCACACCACTCTGCGTTTGGCTGCTGTGGATTTTCTGTATGGACGTACCCTTGAAGGGGAATTTGTTTTTGGACGCCTATCATTGTGTAAATCAGTAACACAGCCCTCCGCTGCCACCTAGGGGCGGTCACCCTGTAATGCAGCGCTCTCCAACCTGCCGCACGCCAGCTGTTGTGAAAACTACAACTCCCATCAATCACTGCTGTGCTGCGGGCCCCAACTTTAAGTGAACATAATGTAAAATTGACTAAAACAGTCCCCTTAGAGGGGTTGGCCCATCAAGGACACCGATGGTATATCTCTAGGATAGGTCACATAGATGGAGGTCCCACCTCTGAGGCCAGCTCCTATCTACAGAACAGGGTCCCGAAGTAAAATCTCAGATGGGACCTCAAACCTCTTCTTCTTGGACTCCAGTAAGCATGACATGGCGGAAAGTGGGGTTAAAAGGCCTCCATTATGTTATAGGCGTGTCCAAGGGCTTTTCGGGTTTAAAGGGGTATTGTCACTTCAGTAAGTGGCATTTATCATGTAGATGCAGTTACTACAAGGCACTTACTAATGTATTGTGATTGTCCATATTGCTTCCTTTGCTGGCTGGATTCATTTTTCCATCACATTATACACTGCTCGTTTCCATGGTTACAGACCACCCTGCAATCCAGCAGCTGTGGTCGTGCTTGTACACTCTGGCCTCTCTGGTGGCCGGGACCATGGGAGTGTACATAGGCACGCATGCACAGCAGCTCCCGTCCACCTTATATCTGCTCTGCAGCAGTGGTCGTAACCCCTGGACATGAGCAGGCACGGCCACTGTGATATATGATCACAATACATTAGTGTCTTGCATGGACTTTCTCTGCATGATAAGTGTCACTGACTGAGGTGGGAGCACCCCTTTAACAATGTGCACATTCTACAGAACAGAGTGTATTGCACTGATACCACAGCGCCACCTAGAGGATCTCTTACCTGTGGAAATTTCCAACCTTACTGGGCTGTCAGAGGGGGGACTGCTTGATTTATAGTTGGCGTTAACTGTAATCTGCCGCGCCCAGGAGCGTTGAGGTCAGGCACTGTGTACACACAAACAGCCCTGTGCCTTCCTCTATTTCATTCCTCGTCTCATCCTGCAGATTACGACATGCCCACGCTGCCCGCCTGCCACCCTCGCCCAGGATCACAAACATCAGAGTGAAATCCGGTCGCCCAGCACAGCAGAAAGAAGCCATACAGCGCCACAGCGTAGGTGATGTCTTGTCGCTTCCATTTACAAAGGGCCCGTCATCCCCGTCCGTTTTAGTAAACGCCTGTATTTGCCATTAAATAATTCCGTAGATCTGAACTGTGCTGGCCCCCTATTACTCCCACTGGAAATGTGTGAATGTATGCATCCCCAACACTGACATTGTCCAATCAGTGCTGACCACATCAGAGTGTGCAGGAATAGGGACACGCCCCTTGACAAGGGGAATGATAACACCTCTTCCTACATTTCCAGGAAGAATAGCAGAGTAAGGCCTCATTCACACACGTGTGGACCACAGTCCGTGAAAACCTGTCCTGCTGAGCGCACGGGGTCATTGGTCATACACTCGTATGATCTATACGAGTGCATTACTGTACAGCGGTGGCAGCATGAAGTGCACGGCCTCATAGCAACCAATGACACCGTGCCCTTGTGTACTGAGCAGAACGGCAGGCCGGGTTTTCACCGTCCGTGGTCCACGGATGTGTGCATGAGGCCTTACAGCATAAGGCCCCACGTTCACGACCGCATACATTTTGCAGTCCACAAATCGCAAATCCGCAAAATACGGATGCAGGCGGTGTGCCGTTTGCCTGTTATTTGTGGACCCATTGTTTTCAATTGGCCGTTGTCCACACCACAACGCCGATCCTGGCTGTCTGACCCCTCAGATGCTGCGTTCCAAATCAGGCTGCGAGTGATCAGGACAGAGGGACCCCTCCGTGGTGTCACTGCCCCTACAATCATGGGGTTCCTAACAATGGCCTCCAGGTCTGCCATGTATGAACGCCTGCAGCCTGCCCGCTTCTACACTGACAGCTAAGGCCTTGTTCACACATCAGTTATTTCCATCAGTTTTTGTGAGCCAAAACCAGGAGTGGAGGCTCCACAGAGATGAGGTATAATAGACAGGCCTGAACCTGTTTGGTGTTTTTGACCCGCACCTGGTTTTGGCTCACAATAACTGATAGAAATAACTGATGTGTGAACAAGGCCCAACACTGCCATACTGAGTAGTATTGTATGTCTAAAAAATTTTTTGGAAAAATTCAAATTTTTGAGTTTTATTTTTAATAAAAATACATAAATGGCACCAACACATCCTGAAAACCTACCTGTACTGTACACCACCACTGATCTGCAGTGTGAACGCCACGACGAAAAAATTAAATAAAAAACCCAATGCCACAATAGCGTCCCACATCAATACAAAGACAGGACAACCCCTTTAAGTGGCAACTGGGTCACGTCCTTGAAGTGGTTGTCCGGTTTCAGGAGAACCGGCAGAAAGTACTTACCTGGCAGATCCCAGCTGGGCTCTATCTGCTTGGCTGCAGAAGTGACATCGCATTAACAACATGTGACCACTGCAGCCAATCACTGGCCTCAGCAGTGCACCAAAGAGTCCAGCGATTGGCTGCAGCGATCACATGACATCACTGATGCAGCCCAGCGGGGAGAACCGGGGGTGGCTGCACGTATCAGGTAAGTACTTGCCAGTTCTTTATTGATGGCTGTTCCCGAGGGAAAAGATATGGGATCTGACATGAGAACATACAGTTGGGGGGAGGCCACGCCCCAGATCTGATGTGCTATCTACAAGTACAATGTGTCTTGCAGCCGCTGCCCCCTATTCCTGGGAAGTTTACATTACACGGAAAATCCTTGACATTCCTCAGACTCTAGTGATGGAGCCGCACACGGGACACGCAGAGCCCCCGGCACCAACCGGATGCCTTAACCCCTTCACCCCCAGAACAAACCTCACCTTATTCTATTACTTCCAGCTGTAAGATGAATTAACCAGATAGGTGGGATACAGTAAAATAAAAATCATCCCATCATTTAGATTTATCAGTGCCCGCTCGGAAGTGGACCTGGACCGTCTACAGGTTGTCCTCGGATTTGTCCACAGCTCGCCCCGCACACTCCTGCCCGACGCGCCTGCAGACCCTCTACCAGTAGATAGCAGCAGGGCGTCCTGACTTCTGCTGGGCCCGCACCTTACAGATGTCTTGTATGTCTACCTGCCACCAGGAGACAAGCAAACATCTTCAGGGACGTGTCCCACAAGGGCTCAAAGTCAGCCCGATCCAAAAATGAAACCTCTGGTGGCCGACCACCATGAGCCAAAAACATGGCACATCTTGGCTGACAATGACCTCATGCCCATGGCCAGTCACCAGCTGCAAATTAAAAGTGACCACCCCAGGTGCACGGGAACAGGGGCCCTAGACAAGGAGGAAGAGCGGCCATTATCAGGGGCCCGCCAGACAGTCACCAGATGTTAGAGGGAGGCTAGGGACAAGGATCGGACATATAGCCCATATTAAAAGGGTTTTTCCAGGATTCCTCAGGATAGGTCATCAGTATCTGATCGGTGAGGGTCTGACACCCGGGACCCCCGCTGATCAGCTGTTTGAGAAGGCAGCATTGCTCCTGTGAGTGCCCCGGCCTTCTTACAGCTCACCAAGCATAGCACCATACATTGTATAGTGGCTGTGCTTGGTATTGCAGCTCAGCCCCATTCACTTCTACGGGACTGAGCTGTGCCTAGGCCATGTGACCGATGGACCTGTCGTCACTGGCCTAGGAAAAGCAGAGAGAAGGCTGCAGCAATACTGCGAGTGTCTCTGCCTTGTCAAACAGCTGATCGGCGGGGGTCCCGGGTGTTAGACCCCCACCGATCAGATACTGATGACCTATCCTTTAACGCCAGGAGATATGCGGCACGAGAAGCCCGGTAGATGCTCATCTGCCCTCTCTTGGAGGTGCCAAGTTACCAGCCCCCCCAGGCTTAAATGTTGACAACCTATCCTCAGGACAGGTCACCAATATCAGATTGTTGGGGGTCCGACTCCCAATGCCCCTGCCTATCAACTGTATGAAGAGGTCGTGCCGCTCGGCTAAGTGTCTCAGGCCTTTACTAGGCCAATGACATCACATTCATTAGGTCACACGGCCTGTGTGTAGCTTAGTCTCATTCAAGTGAATGGGACTGGGCTGCAATACCAAGCATGGCCACTATACAAAGTACGGCGCTGTGCTTGGTATACAATGAAGCACTTCCCCGGCCCCTTTAAACATCTGATCGGCAGGGGTGCCGGCAGCCAGACCCACAGCGATCTAATACTGAGGTCCAATCCTGAGGATAAGTCATCAGCACTTTAGGTGTCAGGGCATTAGGTTGTCAGACAATGTCTGATTATAATATACTACAGGGTCTGGCAATGAGTGCAGAAATCTGCAGTTTTTTTTTTTTTTGCACACCCCCCAAACCCCCCGCCCCAAGCCAAAGAGAACTCCAATATGCCTCAATTCTGCCTGACAGATACAAAAGTCACCGCTACAGGGGGTATTCTCAGGGGTATTCTCATTTTAGACAATGGGGGCATATCGCTAGGATATGCCCCCATTGTCTTATAGGTGCGGATCCCACCGCTGGGACCCGCACCTATATCGAGAACGGAGCGGGGAGCGCTGCGCCTGGAGGACCACAGGTTTCCGGGGGTCCGGCCACCACCAGGCGCAGCTCCCCGCGCCACTCATAGAAATGAATGGGAGCCGGGCCGTGCATGCGCGGTGCGCTCCCATTCATTTCTATGGAGCCGACGGAAGTAGCCGAGCCAGCGCTCGGCTATTTTCGGCGGCCCCATAGAAATGAATGGAGGGCGGCTGCGCATGCGCAGTGCGCCCTCATTCACTTCGGGGGCTCCGTTATGGAAATAGGTGCGGGTCCCAGAGGTGGGACCCGCACCTATAAGACAATGGGGGCATATCCTAGCGATATGCCGCCATTGTCTAAAATGAGAATAACCCTTTAAAGGGGCTTATTCCCCTCCCAATTGAGAACCCATACACTCGGAAGAACACCTGCATGCTCGGCTGAAGAAAGGGCACACAGGGCGTCACCTGTATTCCGAAATACACAACATATCCTGACCCATATAATCCTTACAACCCATGCACCTTCTTAGTAATGGCAGAGACCACCCTAAAGTTCTAGACCAGAGACTAAAGCGATTGGTATCCGTGGGCAGAGACCACCCCAGGGCAGAGCAATCTCAACCCTGTAGATATCAGAGGATCTGCCCAATGGACGGCCCACAATACTCCCCCCAGCATGGCCTGTGCTGTGGCGGACCCCCATAGTGACCGCTCCTACACCTAAAGCTTGAGCAGTACCGTATTGATCCCAGCTCTCTCGGTCCAGAGCGGGGGTCGAGCAGCTGAGCGTCGTGGCAAGTTTCCAGCGCCGGAAGATGCCCGCGGTGGAGGAGAGCATCGGCTACGGAGACGGAGCATCCGCTGGCAGAGGGTGCAACGCTCTGCAGAGCACTGGACAGGAGGTGGGAGGAAGAAGAGGGGGGGGGCAGGAAGAGACGCAACAGCCCACCGCTGACCCTGTTATGCTATTTATAACCGCTAAAGGGGATTAACCCGGGATAAAAGCTCATTACAAGTGACCTGCTGCGTGGCGCCATTAACCCATTCCTGAGGCAGGACCTGACTGTTTTTTTTCCTTCCTCCCCTTCACCTGTAAACGTCCTGACCTTCCATCGAGTGGTCCTCTTTTAACCCATCACATTCCGGCTCACTAACCATAAATCCTGCCTGCCGCTCTTAATTACTCCCCAGACCTGATGGCTGGCATAGGACCTCGTTATTCCGACACTGATAACCAGGACACAGAAGGGCAGCGCCCACAACTCCCTCGCAAAGGAACGTGAATGGCAGGCAGCGAGGGCGCAGGAAGTGCCACCTGCACAGTGTAAAACATCGCACACAAGGTGCACCAGACACAGTCTTGTTGCACGGAAGCTCAGGACACGCTGTGACTCAATAAATGGTTGGAAAAGAAAATCGTAACCAATTGGAGCTCAGCTTTTATTTTCTAAACTGCCCTGGAAATTTGTAAACTACCTTCTGATTGGTTGCTGTAGGCTTGATAGTGGTGGCGAGCCCAGAATGTCAACCTATCACCTCCCCACAGGATATTGTCTGACTGGCGGGTCTCTGATGGCTGGGACCACCATGATCATGAGAACAGGGGTCCCATGTTTACCACTGGAATGCAGCGACGGTCATGCATGTTCACTAACGCTCCAATTAAAGTCTATGGGACTGCGGGAATAGTGGAACACTGTGCTCGGCCATTTTCGGCAGTCCCCCACCAACCTAGGGTTTATCTCCCTTAGGGCTCATGTACACGACCGTGGCTTTGGCATTTTTTTGCAGATCAGATGCAGACGCATTCATTTAAAGAAGAACTCCCGTAAAAATTTTTATTCTCTGACCTGTTAGAAAGGTACATGATGTAATCTATAGTGAATGTAATCTTTTCATTAGTGACTGTATTTGTGAGTTATCCCCTCTCTTCTAACTGTAGCTGGGTCATGTGACCAACTCCCTGACCTCCAACTGACCCAGGACATTAAGCCAGTTACTTCTCTATTCATTCCAATGAGACTCAGAGTGAGGCTCCCATAGGAATACATAGAGAAATAGACTTCCTGTCCACACATAAGATGCTGTGTCAGTTGGTGAGTCCGATTGCTGGTCACATGACACAGATGAGAAGCATCAGGGAGATATAACTCACAAATACAGACACGGGTAAGAAAATGACAATCATTACATAGTTGCAAAAATGATCACAAAACTCACCTGGTCCGATCATCATGCAAGTAGTGGTATGGGACCAATTAAAGGGGCTCTCCAAGAATTTAATATTGATGGCAACCCTACTGATCACCTGTATGTAGAGGCCGTAGTGCTCTCTTCCTAGGTCACTGACGTCATGTTCGTCAATGGGGTGTTGCTGCTCACCAGAGGTCCAGGGTGCCGGGAGTCGGACCCCCGCCAATCTCATATTGATGACCAATTCTGAGAAGAGGCCATCAAAATAAAAATCCTGGAAAACCCCTTTAAAGGCTCCTGATCACGAAACAAGCGACTCCTGTACCTCTCCACCAGTTGGTGTCATCTGTAAAACCGTCACATTTGGCCAAAAAAAAACAACAGACATTAAAGGGTTATTCTCATTTTAGACAATGGGGGCATATCGCTAGGATATGCCCCCATTGTCTTATAGGTGCGGGTCCCACCGCTGGGACCCGCACCTATATCGAGAACGGAGCCCCCGAAGTGAATGAGGGCGCACTGCGCATGCGCAGCCGCCCTCCATTTCATTCCTATGGGGCCGCCGAAAATAGCCGAGCGCTGGCTCGGCTACTTCCGTCGGCTCCATAGAAATGAATGGGAGCCGACCGCGCATGCACGGCCCGGCTCCCATTCATTTCTATGAGCGGCGCGGGGAGCTGCGCCTGGTGGTGGCCGGACCCCCGGAAACCTGGGGTCTTCCAGGCGCAGCGCTCCCCGCTCCGTTCTGGCTATAGGTGCGGGTCCCAGCGGTGGGACCCGCACCTATAAGACAATGGGGGTATATCCTAGCGATATGCCCCCATTGTCTAAGATGAGAATACCCCTTTAATAGCCAAATGTAGTCTCAACGTGGCCGATCGTCTTGAAAGCAGGAGATGGTCCTCTGGTAACAAGCTCAGATTCATTTCTGTTCTTAGTATATGGATCTACCCAATGGTCTCATGGGCCATATTTAACCACCTAACTGTTTTGCCGGATCCCAGCTCGGGCAGTGTGAAAAGTAGCTAACTGGAGGGGGGAGGGCTGCTTTAGATGGTGATATCTCCTAAATGCTAGCAGCTAGACTGGTCTTGTATGAAAGCTGACAGTCCAGGCTTTCATAGAAGAGCAAAATGAAAGTCTAAGCAACAGAGGAGAAATCACCGTTAGACATCAAGTCGGGAATAATCGCAGGTAAAACCTGTTTTTACTTTCATTTTCAGCTGCGTTCACAGCATCCCGATTTCTATCAGTGATATCTTCCTCTGTCCTGAACATATCGCTGTCATTTTGGTATTGTCTGAAAGCTTGGAATGTCTGCTTTCAAATAAGATCAGTTGCATGTTTCTAGCTGCTACCATTCAGGAGATAGCAGCATCTAAAGCAGCCCTCCCCCTCCAGGTAGCTAAAGGGGTTGTCCTGGAAATCGGTTGGGATCCGACTGGGACCCCCGTATATCAACTGTTAGACCCAGCCGACGTGATAATGATGATGTAGCCTGAGGGAAGGTCATCATTGTCATTTCCTGGATAACCCCTTTAACATGTAGATCTGTACTAAAGATGAGATGAATTCTCACCCAATTACTCTCTTGCCCCACCTGTAGACCAGGAGAGCCCCAATAAAGGATTACTCTGAGGTGCCACCCAAACCCCATACTACATGCCACAGACTTGCAGCTTATGGTCACATCTATGGAGGGCTTTGTTTAACTGCTGGGTTCGATCTTCGATTTCACACAAAAATGCCTTCTACCAACACAAGTTCACGTAAGACAGTCAGACAGTACGGGTGGAAACACCTACTGACGCTAATTCTGCAGAACCACCGCAGACGTTACTAGGCAACAGTTGGGTCTTAAAATACGTAGGGTGTACTCACCACTTTCAATCTCGCCACCTTTCTTGGCCGTAGCGGCGTTGCCCATGGTGGGGGGCGGGCAGGACCTCTGGGATCAGGACAGGCGCCCCCCACCTATATTTGTAGGACCTAGAAAGACAAAGTGCACGGTCATCAATGGAGAAAACAAGATGGACCTTTCTGCATTGACATGTATTCATGGCACCCTGCGTGTAAATGACAGCACCAGTGACAGCTGGCCCTTCTGACATCTATACAATCAGTCAATCAGTGCAAGTTTCCGTCCGTTACCTCTTCAATGTAGAATTACCTGGCATCATTCAATGGCATAGGGAACCAAGTAACGTGGTCAGGCCGAAGCCTCTAGAGCAGAAGCTGCTCTATGTGGGGCTCCGCTCTGAGTAATGGAGAAGTGGCTCCCACTATGGCATCCACATCTTACAGAGGGGGACTAACAGTTATAATGCAGACCAAAATGATAATTTGACTCCTTAAATTGGCAGAGTTATGAATCTAAGGTGTCCAAGTGATTTTTTTCTTTGAAGCATGAAAAATCCTCTCTGCAGTCACCACTAGAGGGAGCTTACTGCATACTGGGTTACTGTTGAGTTCCATGTGTAGCTATATGCCATAAGCTCCAACACTCCTTCTAGTAACAGCCTAAAGTCCAGCATAGACGCTGCCTCCGGACAGCCCACAGTCCAGTGTAAATCCTGCTGCTGCCCGGCCCAGAGTCCACAGTCTAGTGTAAGCGCTGCCACCGCCCAGTCCACAGTCTAGTGTAAGCGCTGCCACCGCCCAGTCCACAGTCTACTGTAAGCGCTGCCACCGCCCAGTCCACAGTCATGGCCAAAAGTTTTGAGAATGACACAAATATTATATTTTCACATGATCTGCTGCCCTCTGGTTTTTATGTGTGTTTGTCAGATGTTTTTATCACATACAGAAATATAATTGCAATCATATTATGAGTAACAAAAGCTTATATTGACAGTTAGAATGAGTTAATGCAGCAAGTCAATATTTGCAGTGTTGACCCTTCTTCTTCAGGACCTCTGCAATTCTCCCTGGCATGCTCTCAATCAACTTCTGGACCAAATCCTGACTGATAGCAGTCCATTCCTGCACAATCAATGCTTGCATTTTGTCAGAATTTGTAGGTTTTTGTTTGTCCACCCGTCTCTTGATGATTGACCACAAGTTCTCAATGGGATTAAGATCTGGGGAGTTTCCAGGCCATGGACCCAAAATCTCTATGTTTTGTTCCCTGAGCCATTTAGTTATCACCTTTGCTTTATGGCAAGGTGCTCCATCATGCTGGAAAAGGCATTGTTGATCTCCAAACTGCTCTTGGACGGTTGGGAGAAGTTGCTCTTGGAGGACATTCTGGTGCCATTCTTTATTCATGGCTGTGTTTTTAGGCAAGACTGTGAGAGAGCCGATTCCCTTTGCTGAGAAGCAACCCCACACATGAATGTTTTCAGGATGCTTTACAGTTGGCATGAGACAAGACTGGTGGTAGCGCTCACCTCGTCTTCTCCGAATAAGCTGTTTTCCAGATGTCCCAAACAATCGAAAAGGGGATTCATCAGAGAAAATGACTTTACCCCAGTCCTCAGCAGTCCACTCCCTGTACCTTTTGCAGAATATCAGTCTGTCCCTGATGTTTTTTCTGGAGAGAAGTGGCTTCTTTGCTGCCCTCCTTGAGACCAGGCCTTGCTCCAAGAGTCTCCGCCTCCGTCTCCTGCCTGCTGCCATTCCTGAGCAAGCTCTGCACTGCTGGTAGCCCGATCCCGCGGCTGAAACACTTTTAAGAGACGGTCCTGGCGCTTGCTGGTCTTTCTTGGGCGCCCTGGAGCCTTTTTGGCAACAATGGAACCTCTCTCCTTGAAGTTCTTGATGATGCGATAGATTGTTGACTGAGGTGCAATCTTTCTAGCTGCGATACTCTTCCCTGTTAGGCCATTTTTGTGCAGTGCAATGATGACTGCACGTGTTTCTTTAGAGATAACCATGGTTAACAGAAGGGAAACAATGATGCCAAGCACCAGCCTCCTTTTAAAGTGTCCAGTGGTGTCATTCTTACTTAATCATGACAGATTGATCTCCAGCCCTGTCCTCATCAACACCCACACCTGTGTTAATGGAGCAATCACTGAAACGATGTTAGCTGGTCCTTTTAAGGCAGGGCTACACGGCGACAGTTGTCGCACCAAAGTCGCGCGACAATTTTTATAATGGGAGTCTATGGTGTCGCAATGCGACATGCTGCGACACGACAGTCGCAAAAAATCCATTTTGGATGGATTTTTCTGCGACTGACGCGTCGCAGTCGCAGCATGTCGCAGTGCGACACCATAGACTCCCATTATAAAAATTGTCGCGCGACAACTGTCGTCGTGTAGTTGTGCACTATGTCGCCGTGTAGCCCTAGCCTTAAGGCAGGGCTGCAATGATGTTGAAATGTGTTTTGGGGGATAAAGTTCATTTTCTAGGCAAATATTGACTTTGCAAGTAATTGCTGTTAAGCTGATCACTCTTTATAACAGTCTGGAGTATATGCAATTTGCCATTATAAAAACTGAAGCAGTAGACTTTGTAAAAATTAATATTTGTATCATTCTCAAAACTTTTGGCCATGACTGTAAGCGCTGCCACCGCCCACACCACAGTCTAGGGTAAACGCTGCCACCGCCCAGACCACAGTCTAGTGTAAACGCTGGCACCGCCCAGACCACAGTCTAGTGTAAGCGCTGGCACCGCCCAGACCACAGTCTAGGGTAAACGCTGGCACCGCCCAGACCACAGTCTAGCGTAAACGCTGGCACCGCCCAGACCACAGTCTAGGGTAAACGCTGGCACAGTCCAGACCACAGTCCAGTGTAAACGCTGGCACCGCCCAGACCGCAGTCCAGTGTAAACGCTGGCACCGTCCAGACCACAGTCCAGTGTAAGCGCTGGCACCGCCCAGACCACAGTCTAGGGTAAACGCTGGCACCGCCCAGACCACAGTCTAGCGTAAACGCTGGCACCGCCCAGACCACAGTCTAGGGTAAACGCTGCCACCGCCCAGACCACAGTCTAGGGTAAACGCTGCCACCGCCCAGACCACAGTCTAGGGTAAACGCTGCCACCGCCCAGACCACAGTCTAGTGTAAACGCTGGCACAGTCCAGACCACAGTCCAGTGTAAACGCTGGCACAGTCCAGACCACAGTCCAGTGTAAACGCTGGCACCGCCCAGACCACAGTCCAGTGTAAACGCTGGCACAGTCCAGACCACAGTCCAGTGTAAACGCTGGCACCGCCCAGACCACAGTCCAGTGTAAACGCTGGCACCGTCCAGACCACAGTCCAGTGTAAGCGCTGGCACCGCCCAGACCACAGTCCAGGGTAAACGCTGGCACCGCCCAGACCACAGTCTAGCGTAAACGCTGGCACTGCCCAGACCACAGTCTAGGGTAAACGCTGCCACCACCCAGACCACAGTCTAGGGTAAACGCTGCCACCGCCCAGACCACAGTCTAGGGTAAACGCTGCCACCGCCCAGACCACAGTCTAGTGTAAACGCTGGCACAGTCCAGACCACAGTCCAGTGTAAAAGCTGGCACAGTCCAGACCACAGTCCAGTGTAAACGCTGGCACCGCCCAGACCACAGTCCAGTGTAAACGCTGGCACAGTCCAGACCACAGTCCAGTGTAAACGCTGGCACAGTCCAGACCACAGTCCAGTGTAAACGCTGGCACAGTCCAGACCACAGTCCAGTGTAAACGCTGGCACAGTCCAGACCACAGTCCAGTGTAAACGCTGGCACAGTCCAGACCACAGTCCAGTGTAAACGCTGGCACCGCCCAGACCACAGTCCAGTGTAAACGCTGGCACCGCCCAGACCACAGTCCAGTGTAAACGCTGGCACCGCCCAGACCACAGTCCAGTGTAAACGCTGGCACCGCCCAGACCACAGTCCAGTGTAAACGCTGGCACCGCCCAGACCACAGTCCAGTGTAAACGCTGGCACCGCCCAGACCACAGTCCAGTGTAAACGCTGGCACCCGCCCAGACCACAGTCCAGTGTAAACGCTGGCACCGCCCAGACCACAGTCCAGTGTAAACGCTGGCATCGCCCAGACCACAGTCCAGTGTAAACGCTGGCACCGCCCAGACCACAGTCCAGTGTAAACGCTGGCACCGCCCAGACCACAGTCCAGTGTAAACGCTGGCACCGCCCAGACCACAGTCCAGTGTAAACGCTGGCACCGTCCAGACCACAGTCCAGTGTAAACGCTGGCACGTCCAGACCACAGTCCAGTGTAAACGCTGGCACCGTCCAGACCACAGTCCAGTGTAAACGCTGGCACCGTCCAGACCACAGTCCAGTGTAAACGCTGGCACCGTCCAGACCACAGTCCAGTGTAAACGCTGGCACCGTCCAGACCACAGTCCAGTGTAAACGCTGGCACCGTCCAGACCACAGTCTAGTGTAAACGCTGGCACCGTCCAGACCACAGTCCAGTGTAAACGCTGGCACCGTCCAGACCACAGTCCAGTGTAAACGCTGGCACCGTCCAGACCACAGTCTAGTGTAAACGCTGGCACCGTCCAGACCACAGTCTAGTGTAAACGCTGGCACCGTCCAGACCACAGTCTAGTGTAAACGCTGGCACCGTCCAGACCACAGTCTAGTGTAAACGCTGGCACCGTCCAGACCACAGTCTAGTGTAAACGCTGCACCGTCCAGACCACAGTCTAGTGTAAACGCTGCACGTCCAGACCACAGTCTAGTGTAACGCCCTACTCAGACCACAGTCTAGTGTAACGCTGCCACTACTCAGACCACAGTCTAGTGTAAACGCTGCCACTACTCAGACCACAGTCTAGTGTAAACGCTGCCACTACTCAGACCACAGTCTAGTGTAAACGCTGCCACTACTCAGACCACAGTCTAGTGTAAACGCTGCCACTACTCAGACCACAGTCTAGTGTAAACGCTGCCACTACTCAGACCACAGTCTAGTGTAAACGCTGCCACTACTCAGACCACAGTCTAGTGTAAACGCTGCCACTACTCAGACCACAGTCTAGTGTAAACGCTGCCACTACTCAGACCACAGTCTAGTGTAAACGCTGCCACTACTCAGACCACAGTCTAGTGTAAACGCTGCCACTACTCAGACCACAGTCTAGTGTAAACGCTGCCACTACTCAGACCACAGTCTAGTGTAAACGCTGGCACCGTCCAGACCACAGTCCAGTGTAAACGCTGGCACCGTCCAGACCACAGTCTAGTGTAAACGCTGGCACCGCCCAGACCACAGTCCAGTGTAAACGCTGGCACCGTCCAGACCACAGTCCAGTGTAAACGCTGGCACCGTCCAGACCACAGTCCAGTGTAAACGCTGGCACCGTCCAGACCACAGTCCAGTGTAAACGCTGGCACCGTCCAGACCACAGTCTAGTGTAAACGCTGGCACCGTCCAGACCACAGTCTAGTGTAAACGCTGGCACCAGTCAGTATAATACACATCATGGCGAAGCTCCTTGTCATGGAATTAAATCCTTGCACTCCCCACGTGCCTACTCTCACAACTAGCACTGCTTCCACATTTTCTATTTATTGGATTTGACTTTTGGATCTTCTAATCAGGTTCTCACGAGGCTATAATTCAATCCCGAGTACTCGCTGTCCAGATTTCCAGATTATTCACACTACTTCTTCTTACAGGCCGGCAATAAGAGCTTTTATAGTCGCAGAATCGACCTACCTCGTGGGATTAGTCCAGCCCTAAGAAATTCCCAAACCTCAAGATAATAGACTTTGGGGGGTCTGGCCGGACCACTCTAGAATCCAATTCCAGACAATAGGCGCTTCATAGACATCTACAGAAGATACTGGAGCAGATCTGACAACCCTCACCCACTACATCAGGCTGCGAATATCTCTAGGACGTGGTATGAGACCGGACACGTCTCTTTATCAGCACTCCCCAGAACGGAGCCGTCATATATCAGGCGCTGCCACACATGTACACCCTGCTCCTATTACCAGAGCCAAAACCCTTAAAGGGGCACTACACTGATAAATAAGCACTATACTGTATAGTACAAGTGTCAAAATCTGATGGCCACTAGACGCTTTTGAGGCCTTACGCTATAGATAATTTAAAGAGCAGCGTCAGCAGTTTCAACCTTAAAGGGTTGATTCTGCTGATTACAATGAGACCAGTCTTGTGAAAATCGGTTGTGGCGTTCCCAAGAAAAAAGGACTTTTATTTTTTATGTAACTGAGAGCGTCGGTACACCGAGGGGCGGGATCTATCCCCTCTGCTGGCCACTCCCCTTGGTGCAATGATGCCTAATTTAGCATTCAAAATAAAAGTATTTTTTGGGAGGGAACTCCTCAACCGATTTTCACAAAATAGGCATCATTTTAATCAGCAGAAACAACCCTACCAGACAGAATGCCTTGTTTGATAGGATAGATCCTGCCAACAGGTTCCCTTTAAGAAAAAGGTCTCATCAAGCTAATTCTTTTTGGAACAAGTAGGCCCGGTGGAGATCAGCCATACGTTTCCTCTGCAGTGGTTGCCCATGGGACACATGAGCAGCCTGGTCCGCCATGGGGTTCCTGAATGTAGAAGCCTTCTTCTTGAAGAAGCCAGTATCAGTTCCCACTGTTTGATCTTCCACTTATAGGCTTAGGGACCAGATAAAAATGTTGATAAAAAAGTTTCTGATGACCACCGGTCATATAGGTCCAGGACCTCCACATCCAAGTGTCTTAAAAGCAACGCTCTGGACAAAACTGATCAAGTGTGTGATACTTAGTGCAGGTCCTGAAGGGGCGGGGCATGACAAAAGCTCTCTCTCTCTCATTGGTGCTCTTTAAATCTGTGCATCATGCCCCGCCTCCTCAAGCTTTGCACTGGGCACCGTGCAGTATCACTTCTGTCTGGGGTGTTCACTTACTCCAGTGACCGGTATAAATAAAGTTAAATGAAGGGATTGCAAAGAGTTTGGTCCTGCTGGTCCTGTAAAGGTTGCCTCCGGGATCTGATCCTATTACAGAGTGTGAGCAGGTCTAATATCAATAAGCTTTATTTATACCATAAACAGGACAACGCAAACAGTAAGAGGCTCTCCGACAATGGCAGTTGTCACGGCCGCTTGGGTGATCTGTGTTTGCATAATAAACCGTGTCACCTCCTTCCTCCGCCATCACCGCTGCCCGGGACCACGCCTTGTATCAACATGGTGGTCGACAACCAGTACCTGTGACCCTGCCATGGACAGCATCTGACAGCGGAGGCTCGTGGCCACCATGGTCTTGTGGGGCGTCACTGACGACACGCCATTATAGAGGATACGTCCCCTCTCCTGACATGTCTGTTTTAGTAACGACCTACGTTCCTCATGTAATAAGAATAGATGATGCAGAATTTTTATCACTCAGTGTTGTGCAATTCCTCTATTATTCCTGCTAGAAGTTAATGAATGAATTGCCTACAGGGTGTTCTTTTAGCCGTTAGGTTGTGTCCTTGCACAGTCTGACATTTTCCAATCAGTGCTGCCCCCCCCCCCCCGATAACAAAATGCCCAGTTGGCAATTCATTCACAAACTTCTAGCAGGAATAACTGAGGAATGGCACAAATAAGTCGTAAGAACAGATGCTCCAGGATTGTTATTACATGGAGAATGCAAGTAGTTACTAAAATTCACACGTCAGGAGAGGTCCTCTTTAAAGGGGTTGTCCATTTATTTTAGGGCTCGTGCACACGACGGTTTGATTTTTCGCACCCGAACATCGAGGATCCACAAAATACGAATGACGTCCGTGTGCATTCCGTAATTTGCAGAACGAATCGGCCGGCCCCTCATAAACAGTCCTATCCTCGTTCGAAACGCGGACAATAAATATGACATGTTTTATCCTTTTGTGGAAAAGACATGCGTACATACGTCATACGGAGTCATTTCCGTTTTTTTGTGGCTCCAATGAAGTGAATGGTTCCGCATACAGGCCGCTAAAAAAAACAAAAACGGAACGAACACAAAATAAAAAAAAAAAACACGTTTGTGTGCATGAGCCCTTACATTGATGGACAGACCATGATATTTGATGGGTGGGGGTCTGACTACCTGCACATCAGGTTTCTGTAGTGAATAGTTGTCAGAGTTACTGCAGACGATTGGTGGAGGTGCGGTGCATTAGACCCCCTCCGAACAAATATCCTGGGCATAGGCCATCAATATAAAAGTATTGGACAATCCCTTTAAGCCCTGCAAGACAGCATTGGCAGGAGAGCTGACCCTCCTTCAGGGTACGTACACACGGGGCGGAGCGGACAAGGGTTGCGGGTTACAGATCTGAGAGCCTATCCCTTTATACATTTTGTCCTTTGCGATGCATACGGCGAAAGCAACAATAAATTCGGAACGCTGCTCCCGCCGCCTGATGCGCTAAGGGCGTTCCCTTTCTCGTTTAGTGCCCCTCAGGAATCCAATCAGGAGACTGCAAGAGCTGTCACAAAGAATAAAGGGGCGGGGCTGGAGAGCGCCGGACACACATCCATGTCGGCCATTCAAACGGGACCGCAGACCCTCGCCCCCCATCCTGTGGATAAGTTGCATTCATGGGACAATCCCTTTAACCTCCAGAGCTGTATTCACAAAAAAACTTCAGAGTTTTGCCCAGTGATACACATTCTACAACGTGCCAACATTTCGGAGGACATGTGGCAGAATTATGAATACAGCTCTGCGGTATAACACAGCCAGTAATATGTTATGAACTGCAGGGTTAGACTGGGGTCACTTCTACATCTGAGGTTTCGTTAGAAGCCGCCGTCACACATGTCAGCAAAAATAGCGCCATTTTTTATCCAGCAGCATGTGACGCGGGTCTGTCATGTGACGCACCAGGCACTGCTGTTAATTTTGGCTGTTTCTACCAGTGTCACTGGAGCATCGTCATAAACACACTATACCATCATACGCACACCATACTGCCGTACACAAACCATACCGTCATACGTACTCCATATACCTTCATACACAAACCATACCGTGATACACCAACCATATCGTCATACGTACTCCATATACCTTCATACACTCACCATACACCAACCATACCGTCATACGTACTCCGTATACCTTCATACACAAACCATACCGTGATACACCAACCATATCGTCATATGTACTCCATATACCTTCATACACAAACCATACCGTGATACACCAACCATATCGTCATACGTACTCCATATACCTTCATACACAAACCATACCGTGATACACCAACCATATCGTCATACGTACTCCATATACCTTCATACACAAACCATACCGTGATACACCAACCATACCGTCATACGTACTCCATATACCTTCATACACAAACCATACCGTGATACACCAACCATATCGTTATACGTACTCCATATACCTTCATACACTCACCATACACCAACCATACCGTCATACGTACTCCGTATACCTTCATACACAAACCATACCATGATACACCAACCATATCGTTATACACACACCATACCTTCATACCCTCACCATACACCAACCATACCGTCATACGTACTCCGTATACCTTCATACACTCACCATACACAAACCATACCGTCATACGTACTCCATATACCTTCATACACTCACCATACACGAACCATACCGTGATACACCAACCATATCGTCATACACACACCATTCTGTCATATACACGCCACATACTGTACCATCATACGATCATACACATAACGTATCGCCATACACACACACCATATCGTCAGACACATGCCATACACACACAGTACACACAACATACCGTCATACAAAGGCCATACACACGCCTTACCACCATACACACCATACTTTCATATACACACTGTGCTGTCTCCTTTGCAGTAACAAACCAGCCATCTAAAGCCTCCTATGGCACAAGGGCCACTTATGGGGCACGTCACCTGCTGCAGCCTCATCTAGGTCAATTATATGGCAGTTTCTGAAGAACACCACAATGTTATGGCACCCACCATGTATGCAGTGACTGGAGGAGAGGAGGATGGAAGATCACTGCAGGCAGAGCCCATCACCTGGGAGATTCCCATAGGAAGTGATAATGGACCGGGGGAAAAAGGGCCGATGCCCGACAATAAACACAGCCCAGAGCGATAGGAGGATGTAAGACAGGCCCGATCATCCCGCCCCGGGCTGTCAGCTTAGGCCTCCGCCTCCTGTCATCTCTCAGCAGTCACACAGTCCTCGCTGTCAGGCCGCACAACTCAGGCCCCATTAGAAGCCAAATCCCCCTCCCGCCTCTATCCCCGCTAGGACGTACCACCCAGGCCTTCCCTCCCCCCCATCTTTACCGTAAATAACCGTCCGCACCTCGCGGTCTCTCCCTGGGGCGCTGACACGTCCGGACCCCGCAAGCAGACTCCCCCGTCACCTCTAGGACCCGCAGGCCGCGGAGCCTCTTTCCTCCTCCTATGCGATACCTCTAGGAACCCCCGCTCACCTGCTGGCCACGCCTCCACTTGGCGTCATTCAACAGACGTCAGCCAATAGCCGCCTGAGTCCCGCCCAGCTCTCGGCAGAATCAGCCAATCAGCAAGGACTTCTTTCCCTCCACTGTTGACACCTCTTTCCGGCCGACTGTCCCTCCGCCTCCTCCCTTGTCACCCAGGAGACGGCGAACGTGACGTCACGCCGCGTAGAAACCAATGAGAGGGCGTGGGAATCATAAAGCTCCACCTCCCGTAAATCGTCATTGGCTGAGAGCATGAGTGAGTGACAGGGAAGAGGGCGGGGTATTCGGATGTGTCATTGATTGGGCTTAGCTGTGGCGGACGTCAGCGGTCTATTTATAGCAACGGTTACTCCCCGCCTTTTAAAGGAGACATTCTTGTTTAACCCTGTAACTCAGGGATCAGCAGCCAACGGCTGTTCTGAAACTACATTTCCCAGAATGCTTCTATGGGAGTCACAAGAACAGCTGAGCAAGTGTGCATGCTGGGAGTTGTAGTTTCACAGCAGCAGGATGGCATCATGTTGGTACTGTGATGTAATAATGGCAGGATCATAAAAATGTAGAAGTGTTCAGTTTTCTGGGTCTTATCACTGACCCCCTACCATAAATGTGGCTCACGTATGACTGTGATGTCACACACAATGTATGTCTTGACCTTGTCACAAAAAATGCATCTGGTGTGGACGCTGGGACTTGTAGTTCCACAACAGCACTGAGTGCAGCAACCATGTCATTTTTTACATTGCTCCGTACCGTATGGTACATAATAGACACCACAACTGTTGCAGAACCTCATAATACACACCTCAGCCATGGCAGAACCTCATAATACACACCTCAGCCACTGCAGAACCTCATAATACACTCCTCAGCTGCTGCAAAAACTAAAACTAACCTCAACTGGTGCAGAACCTCATAATGTACACCTTAGCTGCTGCAGAACTTCATAACACACACCTCAGCTGCTGCAGAACCTCATAATACACACCTCAGCTGCTGCAGAACCTCATAATACACACCTCAGCTGCAGAACCTCACAATACACACCTCAGCTGCAGAACCTCACAATACACACCTCAGCTGCTGTAGAACCTCATAATACACACCTTAGCTGCTGCAGAACCTAATAATACACACCTCAGCTGCTGTAGAACCTCATAATACACACCTCAGCTGCTGCAGAACCTAATAATACACACCTCAGCTGCAGAACCTCACAATACACACCTCAGCTGCTGTAGAACCTCATAATACACACCTCAGCTGCTGAAGAACCTAATAATACACACCTCAGCTGCTGTAGAACCTCATAATACACACCTCAGCTACTGCAGAACCTAATAATACACACCTCAGCTGCAGAACCTCACAATACACACCTCAGCTGCTGTAGAACCTCATAATACACACCTCAGCTGCTGAAGAACCTAATAATACACACCTCAGCTGCTGTAGAACCTCATAATACACACCTCAGCTGCTGAAGAACCTAATAATACACACCTCAGCTGCTGTAGAACCTCATAATACACACCTCAGCTACTGCAGAACCTAATAATACACACCTCAGCTGCAGAACCTCACAATACACACCTCAGCTGCTGTAGAACCTCATAATACACTCCTCAGCTGCTGCAAAAACTAAAACTAACCTCAACTGGTGCAGAACCTCATAATGTACACCTCAGCTGCTGCAGAACTTCATAACACACACCTCAGCTGCTGCAGAACCTCATAATACACACCTCAGCTGCTGCAGAACCTCATAATACACACCTCAGCTGCAGAACCTCACAATACACACCTCAGCTGCTGTAGAACCTCATAATACACACCTTAGCTGCTGCAGAACCTAATAATACACACCTCAGCTGCTGCAGAACCTAATAATACACACCTCAGCTGCAGAACCTCACAATACACACCTTAGCTGCTGTAGAACCTCATAATACACACCTCAGCTGCTGCAGAACCTAATAATACACACCTCAGCTGCTGTAGAACCTCATAATACACACCTCAGCTGCTGCAGAACCTAATAATACACACCTCAGCTGCAGAACCTCACAATACACACCTCAGCTGCTGTAGAACCTCATAATACACACCTCAGCTGCTGTAGAACCTCATAATACACACCTCAGCTGCTGCAGAACCTAATAATACACACCTTAGCTGCTGTAGAACCTCATAATACACACCTCAGCTGCTGAAGAACCTAATAATACACACCTCAGCTGCTGTAGAACCTCATAATACACACCGCAGCTACTGCAGAACCTAATAATACACACCTCAGCTGCAGAACCTCACAATACACACCTCAGCTGCTGTAGAACCTCATAATACACTCCTCAGCTGCTGCAAAAACTAAAACTAACCTCAACTGGTGCAGAACCTCATAATGTACACCTCAGCTGCTGCAGAACTTCATAACACACACCTCAGCTGCTGCAGAACCTCATAATACACACCTCAGCTGCTGCAGAACCTCATAATACACACCTCAGCTGCAGAACCTCACAATACACACCTCAGCTGCTGTAGAACCTCATAATACACACCTTAGCTGCTGCAGAACCTAATAATACACACCTCAGCTGCTGTAGAACCTCATAATACACACCTCAGCTGCTGCAGAACCTAATAATACACACCTCAGCTGCAGAACCTCACAATACACACCTTAGCTGCTGTAGAACCTCATAATACACACCTCAGCTGCTGCAGAACCTAATAATACACACCTCAGCTGCTGTAGAACCTCATAATACACACCTTAGCTGCTGCAGAACCTAATAATACACACCTCAGCTGCTGTAGAACCTCATAATACACACCTCAGCTGCTGCAGAACCTAATAATACACACCTCAGCTGCAGAACCTCACAATACACACCTCAGCTGCTGTAGAACCTCATAATACACACCTCAGCTGCTGTAGAACCTCATAATACACACCTCAGCTGCTGCAGAACCTAATAATACACACCTTAGCTGCTGTAGAACCTCATAATACACACCTCAGCTGCTGAAGAACCTAATAATACACACCTCAGCTGCTGTAGAACCTCATAATACACACCTCAGCTACTGCAGAACCTAATAATACACACCTCAGCTGCAGAACCTCACAATACACACCTCAGCTGCTGTAGAACCTCATAATACACACCTCAGCTGCTGCAGAACCTAATAATACACACCTCAGCTGCTGTAGAACCTCATAATACACACCTCAGCTGCTGCAGAACCTCATAATACACACCTCAGCTGCAGAACCTCACAATACACACCTCAGCTGCTGTAGAACCTCATAATACACATCTCAGCTGCTGCTGAACCTAATAATACACAACTCAGCTGCTACAGAACCTCCTAATACACTCCCCAGCTGCTGCAGAACCTCATAATACACACCTCAGCTGCTGCAGAACCTCTTAATACACTCCTCAGCTGCTAAAGAACCTCACAATACACACCTTAGCTGCTGCAGAACCTAATAATACACACTTTAGCTGCTGCAGAACATCATAATACACACCCCAGCTGCTGAAGAACCTCCTAATACACACCTCAGCTGCTGCAGAACCTCATAATACACACCTCAGCTGCTGCAGAACCTCCTAATACACTCCTCAGCTGCTGCAGAACCTCATAATACACACCTCAGCTGCTGCAGAACCTCCTAATACACACCTTAGCTGCTGCAGAACCTCATAATACACACCTCAGCTGCTGTAGAACCTCCTAATACACTCCTCAGCTGCTATAGAACCTAATAATACACACCTCAGCTGCTACAGAACCTCCTAATACACTCCTCAGCTGCTGCAAAAACTAAAACTAACCTCAACTGGTGCAGAACCTCATAATGTACACCTCAGCTGCTGCAGAACTTCATAACACACACCTCAGCTGCTGCAGAACCTCATAATACACACCTCAGCTGCAGAACCTCACAATACACACCTCAGCTGCAGAACCTCACAATACACACGTCAGCTGCTGTAGAACCTCATAATACCCACCTCAGCTGCTGCAGAACCTCATAATACACACCTCAGCTGCTGCAGAACCTAATAATACACACCTCAGCTGCAGAACCTCACAATACACACCTCAGCTGCTGTAGAACCTCCTAATACACACCTCAGCTGCTGCAGAACCTCACAATACACACCTCAGCTGCTGCAGAACCTAATAATACACACCTCAGCTGCTGTAGAACCTCATAATACACACCTCAGCTGCTGCAGAACCTAATAATACACACCTCAGCTGCAGAACCTCACAATACACACCTCAGCTGCTGTAGAGCCTCATAATACACACCTCAGCTGCTGTAGAACCTCATAATACACACCTCAGCTGCTGTAGAGCCTCATAATACACACCTCAGCTGCTGTAGAACCTCACAATACACACCTCAGCTGCTGTAGAACCTAATAATACACACCTCAGCTGCTGCAGAACCTAATAATACACACCTCAGCTGCTGTAGAACCTCATAATACACACCTCAGCTGCTGCAGAACCTAATAATACACACCTCAGCTGCTGTAGAACCTCATAATACACACCTCAGCTGCTGCAGAACCTCATAATACACACCTCAGCTGCAGAACCTCACAATACACACCTCAGCTGCTGTAGAACCTCATAATACACATCTCAGCTGCTGCTGAACCTAATAATACACAACTCAGCTGCTACAGAACCTCCTAATACACTCCCCAGCTGCTGCAGAACCTCATAATACACACCTCAGCTGCTGCAGAACCTCCTCATACACTCCTCAGCTGCTAAAGAACCTCACAATACACACCTCAGCTGCTGTAGAACCTCATAATACCCACCTCAGCTGCTGCAGAACCTCATAATACACACCTCAGCTGCTGCAGAACCTAATAATACACACCTCAGCTGCAGAACCTCACAATACACACCTCAGCTGCTGTAGAACCTCCTAATACACACCTCAGCTGCTGTAGAACCTAATAATACACACCTCAGCTGCTGCAGAACCTAATAATACACACCTCAGCTGCTGTAGAACCTCATAATACACACCTCAGCTGCTGCAGAACCTCATAATACACACCTCAGCTGCAGAACCTCACAATACACACCTCAGCTGCTGTAGAACCTCATAATACACACCTCAGCTGCTGTAGAACCTCATAATACACACCTCAGCTGCTGTAGAACCTAATAATACACACCTCAGCTGCTGCAGAACCTCCTAATACACTCCTCAGCTGCTGCAGAACCTCATAATACACACCTCAGCTGCTGCAGAACCTCCTAATACACACCTCAGCTGCTGCAGAACCTCCTAATACACACCTTAGCTGCTGCAGAACCTCATAATACACACCTCAGCTGCTGTAGAACCTCCTAATACACTCCTCAGCTGCTATAGAACCTAATAATACACACCTCAGCTGCTACAGAACCTCCTAATACACTCCTCAGCTGCTGCAAAAACTAAAACTAACCTCAACTGGTGCAGAACCTCATAATGTACACCTCAGCTGCTGCAGAACTTCATAACACACACCTCAGCTGCTGCAGAACCTCATAATACACACCTCAGCTGCAGAACCTCACAATACACACCTCAGCTGCAGAACCTCACAATACACACCTCAGCTGCTGTAGAACCTCATAATACCCACCTCAGCTGCTGCAGAACCTCATAATACACACCTCAGCTGCTGCAGAACCTAATAATACACACCTCAGCTGCAGAACCTCACAATACACACCTCAGCTGCTGTAGAACCTCCTAATACACACCTCAGCTGCTGTAGAACCTAATAATACACACCTCAGCTGCTGCAGAACCTAATAATACACACCTCAGCTGCTGTAGAACCTCATAATACACACCTCAGCTGCTGCAGAACCTCATAATACACACCTCAGCTGCAGAACCTCACAATACACACCTCAGCTGCTGTAGAACCTCATAATACACACCTCAGCTGCTGTAGAACCTCATAATACACACCTCAGCTGCTGTAGAACCTAATAATACACACCTCAGCTGCTGCAGAACCTAATAATACACACCTCAGCTGCTGTAGAACCTCATAATACACACCTCAGCTGCTGTAGAACCTCATAATACACACCTCAGCTGCTGCAGAACCTAATAATACACACCTCAGCTGCAGAACCTCACAATACACACCTCAGCTGCTGTAGAACCTCATAATACACACCTCAGCTGCTGTAGAACCTCATAATACACACCTCAGCTGCTGCAGAACCTAATAATACACACCTCAGCTGCTGTAGAACCTCATAATACACACCTCAGCTGCTGCAGAACCTCATAATACACACCTCAGCTGCAGAACCTCACAATACACACCTCAGCTGCTGTAGAACCTCATAATACACATCTCAGCTGCTGCTGAACCTAATAATACACAACTCAGCTGCTACAGAACCTCCTAATACACTCCCCAGCTGCTACAGAACCTCCTAATACACTCCCCAGCTGCTGCAGAACCTCATAATACACACCTCAGCTGCTGCAGAACCTCCTCATACACTCCTCAGCTGCTAAAGAACCTCACAATACACACCTTAGCTGCTGTAGAACCTCATAATACACACCTCAGCTGCTGAAAAACCTCCTAATACACACCTTAGCTGCTGTAGAACCTCATAATACACACCTCAGCTGCTGAAAAACCTCATAATACACACTTCAGCTGCTGCAGAACCTCATAATACACACCCCAGCTGCTGAAGAACCTCCTAATACACACCTCAGCTGCTGCAGAACCTCATAATACACACCTCAGCTGCTGCAGAACCTCCTAATACACTCCTCAGCTGCTGCAGAACCTCATAATACACACCTCAGCTGCTGCAGAACCTCCTAATACACACCTCAGCTGCTGCAGAACCTCCTAATACACACCTTAGCTGCTGCAGAACCTCATAATACACACCTCAGCTGCTGTAGAACCTCCTAATACACTCCTCAGCTGCTGCAGAACCTCATAATACACACCTCAGCTGCTGCAGAACCTCCTAATACACACCTCAGCTGCTATAGAACCTAATAATACACACCTCAGCTGCTACAGAACCTCCTAATACACTCCCCAGCTGCTACAGAACCTCCTAATACACTCCCCAGCTGCTGCAGAACCTCCTAATTCACACCTCAGCTGCTGCAGAACCTCCTAATACACTCCTCAGCTGCTGCAGAACCTCATAATACACACCTCAGCTGCTGCAGAACCTCCTAATACACACCTCAGCTGCTATAGAACCTAATAATACACACCTCAGCTGCTACAGAACCTCCTAATACACTCCCCAGCTGCTACAGAACCTCCTAATACACTCCCCAGCTGCTGCAGAACCTCCTAATACACACCTCAGCTGCTGCAGAACCTCCTAATACACTCCTCAGCTGCTGCAGAACCTCATAATACACACCTCAGCTGCTGCAGAACCTCCTAATACACACCTCAGCTGCTGCAGAACCTCTAATACACAACTCAGCTGCTGCAGAACCTCATAAAACACACCTCAGCTGCTACAGAACCATCTAATACACACCTCAGCTGCTGCAGAACCTCATAATACACATCTCAGCTGCTGCAGAGCATCATAATACACACCTCAGCTGCTGCAGAACCTCCTAATACACACCTCAGCTGCAGAACCTCACAATACACACCTTAGCTGCTGCAGAACCTCATAATACCCACCTCAGCTGCTGCAGAACCTCACAGTACCCACCTCAGCTGCTGCAGAACCTCATAATACACCTCAGCTGCTATAGAAGCTTATAATACACACTTCAGCTGCTGCAGAACCTCATAATACACACTTTAGTCGTAACGTAATTGCTGGAGCTGGAAGTAGAGAGGCCTGTTGGGGGGCGGGGGCAAGCAGCATCGGTACCGGAGTGGGTGATGCACGTACACTGGCAAACTAGTTGCAGGGGTGGGCTGGTACATTTTGCTATGGAGCGCTGTGAAGTGAGCTGAGAGAAGGCCATGGCGCTTCTGACGATGCTTTCTCAAACATCTGATCATCGGGGGGTTCCAGGTGTCGGACCTTCACCAATCAAATACTGATGACCTATCCTACTGATCTGCCACTATTCTTTATGTGCTGGATTTTTGTTGTACCCCCAGGATATGTTGGCCTGTATGTAGCATTTCTCTAGCATTGAATGCTGGTCTACTGGCCCATCATGTCCACAGAAATGATTCTGCCTCAAGCATAGCGTGACATTGTGACGTCATGACTCCTGACCTCAATAACGGTGGGGAGATTTACGAAAATATCTAATAGGAAAACTGTCTTTGTCACCCATAGCAACCAATCACAGCACAGCTTTCATTTCATATTCTGCTCCTACAAATTGAAAGCTGAGCTTTGATTGGTTGCCATAGGTGACAGTTTCTCATTTAGACACTTTTCATAAATCCACCTGATTTGTCATGAAATTTTCTCTTGTTCCAAAAGGCAGTAAATATTTTCATACAGGTGCATCTGAATAAATTAGAAAAACATCAAATAGTTCATTTATTTCAGTAATTCCATTCAATAAATGAGCCATATATTATATACATTCATCACACACATAGTGATCTACTTCAGGCATTTATTTCTTGTAATATTGATGATTATGGCATACCTCCTAACCGTCCCGGATCCAGCGGGACAGTCCCGGATTACAGTGGCTGTTCCGCTGTCCCGGTACAGGGGAGGTATGTCCCAATTTCTGGCAGCTGTCTCTGCATCAATAGGATGCAGAGACAGTTGCCTGTTAGATGAAGAAGCAGACAGCCGACATCGACTGGCTGCTCCCTTCATCCTCCCTCCCGTCCCCCCTGCGGCTCTCCATACCTCTGGTCTGGGTGGGGGGAGGGACCGGCCAACAGTCAGCTTTGGCTCCGACCCCTCCAGACAAGACCAGCCGATGTCCTGCTGCTTCTGCTGCTAGGAAGAAGGTAAGTATATGGTGTTTTTTTTTAACTTTCTGTGAGGGACACAATGTGGGCACATTACTTGGGGCACAATATATTACTGGGCGGCACAATGTGGGCATATTACTGGGGGGCACAGCTGGTCATATTACTGGGGGCACATAACTGGGCATACTCCTGGAGGGCACAGCTAGTCATATTACTGGGGGCACATAACTGGGGATATTCCTGGGGGGCACAGCTGGGCATATTACTGAAGGCACATAAATGCATATTACTGGGGGCTCAGCTGGGCATATTACTGGGGGCACATAACAGGGCATATTACTGAGGGCTCAGCTGGGAATATTAATGGGGGCACAGCTAGGCATATTAATGGGGGTACATAACTGGGGAATATTTACTATGTGGAGCAGTAAGGGGACTAGAGGGATTAGGCGTATAGTTATGTTTTGGGCAGAGTTAGGGGAGTGGCCTAGTGGTGAAAAAATTTGCTGCAGCGCACAATGTGTCCCTCTTTGTCCCTTTATAAAGTTGGGAGGTATGTTATGGCTTACAGCTAATGGAAACCCAAAAGTCAGTGGGGTAGACTTATCAAACTGGTGTAAAGGAGAACTGGCTCAGTTGCCCATAGCAACCAATCAGATTCCACCTTTCATTTTTCACAGCTCCTTTGGAAAATTAAAGGTGGAATCTGGTTGCTATGGGCAACTGAGACAATTCTACTTTACACTAGTTTGATAAATCTCCCCCAGCGTCTCAGAAAATGAGAATATTATATAAGACCAATTAAAAAATATGTTTAATACAGAAATGTTGTCCTACAGTAGATCCACTCAATACTTGGTTGGCGCTCCTTTAGCATGAATGACTGCATCAATGCGGCGTGGCATGGAGGCGATCAGCCTGTGGCAGTGCAGAGGTGTTATGGAAGCCCAGGTTACTTTGATAGCAGCCTTCAGCTTGTGTGCATTGTTGGGTCTGGTGTCTCTCATCTTCCTCTAGACAATACCCCATAGATTCTCTATGGGGTTAAGGTCAGGTGAGTTTGCTGGCCAATCAAGCACAGTGATACTTTGGTTATTAAACCAGGTATTGGTACTTTTGGCAGTGTGGGCAGGTGCCTACTGGAAAAGGAAATCAGCATCTCCATAAAGCTTGTCAGCAGAAGGAAGCATGAAGTGCTCTAAAGCAGCTTTAATTGAGTGCTTCTCCACTCTTCCTCCAGACTCTGGGACCTTGATTTCTAAATGAAATGAAACAGGACTTTGACCACTGAGAACAGTCCAGTTCATTTTCTCCTTAGACCAGGTAAGACGCTTCTGATGTTCTCTCTGAGTCATGAATGGCTTGACACAAGGAATGAGACAGTTGTAGCCCATGTCCTGGATACGTCCATGTGTGGTGGCTTTTGGAGCCCAGACTCCAGCCACAATCCACTTTTCTTGACAATCGTTTCAAGGCTGCGGTTATCTGTTGCTTGTGCACCTTTTTCTACCACCCAACTTTCCATTAATATGTATGGATACAGCACTCTGTGAACAGCTTCTTCAGCAATTACCTTTTGCCTCTTTTTACCTCTTACCCTCCTTGTGGAGAGTGTTAATGACTGTCTTCTGGACAACTGTCAAGTTAGCAGTCTTCTCTATAATTTTATAGCCGTGTGTTCCTCAACTCCAGTCCTTAGGCAACACCTGCCGGTCTTGTTTTCCGGATTTTCTTAGCTGATATGATTAGAGTCAATGCATCAGGACTTAACACAGGTAGTCGTTCTGGGAGATCTTCTCAAATCATGACCGGCAGGTGGGCCTCGAGGACTGGAGTTGAGGATCACTGGTGTAGCCTACTGAACCAAGCTGAAGAACCAGGGACTTACTGAACCAGGCTGAATGTTTTTTGTAGGTGTTTTGTGTTGATTAGAGTGTGACACCATGAGTCTACAATATTGAACATTTTCACAATATTCTGGTTTTATGAGATACTGACTTTTGGGTTTTCATTAGCTGTAAACCATCATCAACATTACAAGAAATAAACACTTGAAATAGGTCACACTGTGTGTAATGTATCTATATAATCTGAGTTTCACGTTTTGAATTGAATTACTGAAATAAATGAAGTTTTCAATGATATTCTAATTTATTGAGCTACACCTGGTTATTATTGCCTCTGCGTGTAATGATGAGTATGTGATAGATCACAAGGAGCTGATCCCCATCCTGTATGCATCGGTCGTCTTGGTGGTCACAAGGACTTGCCATTTTGGCACTTACTTCATGTATATTGATGAAGAGGTGTTTGGGAGGGCACTGAAAACGGGTTGTGGGAAAAGAGGATGATTTTAGGACCACTGATGGGCTAAAATGTACAGTAGGAGGTTGAAGCATGTCACAGCTTTCTGATCAATGACTAAAACCTCACATGACCGCTCTTCTGTATGAGCAAGTAAGTGCTTTGCTTTTCCATTGTAAGGACAATTGTCATGTTTTCTATTACTTTAACTCCTTCAACCAGTGTGATGTACTGTAATGTACGGAGCAGGCTGCTGCAGTAAGCCAGCTCTATATGTGGCCGGTTCCAGCTGCATCATACAGCAGGCATCCAGCCGCAATGATGGGAAATGGTGATCCTGACAAACCCCGTTATTTAACCCCTCAGATGCCACAATCAACACCTATTGCAGCATCTGTGAGCAAATGAAATCGCAGAGCTCCGATCGGTTACCATAGCAGCCTGGGTGCTTCTGTAGCTCACCAGGCCTGCTATGGTAAGCTCTCTGCTAAACTGTGCATGAGACACAGCTCAGCAGGGAGAGTATTCGAATCCTATTTATCCTAAGGCTCCATTCACACGTCTGTATTTTGTATCCACAATTTCGGACAATTATGCGAATAGGATGCGGATCCATTCATTTCAATGAGTCCCAAAAAAATGCGGACAGTCCGCATCCGTGTGTCCGTTCCGACTGTCCGCATAAAGAAATCCTCCTGTCCTACTTCTATCCCCATTTTGCGGTCCGTAGCTCAATACAAGTCTATGGAACCTCCAAAAATGCGGAAAGGCATCCGCATGTCATCCGCATTTGCGGAATCCGTTCCAGGAGGTTAGAAAAAAATAAAATAAAAAAAGATTTGATTCCTCCTTCCGTTTTTTGTGGATCCACCAAAAATGGATGACATACCACCCCCCCCTCCCTCCCTCCGCCCAGAAATACTCAGCAGCTTGGCAGTGTCTCTCATCCAGAGACATGGCACATTCTGCCAGTCTACAACGCTCGCCAGCTTGTACGAAGCCCAAGACATGACAAGTCGAGCTCAAGAGCGGCCATGTTCACCAGGCAGCTGTGAAACAATGCACCAGGGTAATGTATACAGTGCGGAAATGTAAAGAGCATCCCTATATCTTTCTTCCCATATCTAGGAAAAACATAAAGGGGCTGACATCTTTATATTAACCACCTAAAGTCCAACTCGGGCAGAGTAAAAGAAAAAAAAAAAAAAAAAGTAGCTGCTTTAGATGCCGCTATCTCCTGAATGGTAGCAGCTAGAAACATGCAACTGGTCTTGTTTGAAAGCGGCCCAGGCTTTCATACAAGACCAAAATGACAAAGTCCAAGCAACAGAGGAGAAATCACTGTTAGAAATCAAGTCGGGAATAATCGGAGGTAAAAACCTGTTTTACTTTCACTTTCAGCTGCATTCACAGCATCCCGATTTCTATCAGTCATATCTTCCACTATTGCTGTCATTCTAGTATTGTCTGAAAGCTTGGAATGTCTGCTTTCAAACAGGCCAAGTTGCATGTTTCTAGCTGCTTTCATTCAGCATCTAAAGCAGCCCTCCCCCCTCCAGTTAGCTACTTTTCCCACTGCTAGGGCTGGACTCTGGCAAAACAGGTGGTTAAAGGGAAGGCCAAACAGGTTGGTTCTCACATGACCACTGTCATTTTCGAAATTTTAAGGGGGCGCTTACATTTACAGTGACATGTCTCAGCTAATATATTGGAGAACATTCATTACCAGCCACTTGGGGGTTACAGCCGGCTCTAATGTAAGCACGGTCAGCCAGCTGACATGTCAGCAGACCCATCAGTCAGCGGCCTCTGTTGGGTAATACAGGACAAGGCCTGGGCAACCAGCGCATGCGCAGTGTTACTCAGTGAAGGCTGTTGTACAAGACCCACCTACTCAGCTCTCTTCCATCTAAACATGTAGGAGCTCAAAGTGTTCTCTGCAAGATTTCCACAAGACTTTGTGGAGCGTGCAGAAAATTCTGTGGACAGATCGTCAAAATATATTCAGCTCTTTTAAAGGGATTTTACATTCATGTCCATCCTCAGGATAGGTCATCAATACCTTCTAGGCAGGCGTCCGCTTCTTCTAAAGGCTTCTACCAGATAAATATCACTGCAAAAAGCAGAATTTATCTCAAGATTTATAAAGGGGTATTCCAGTTATATAAAATTATTCCCAGGATAGGGGGATAACTATTAGATCAGTGAGGGGGCTACTACTAGGACCCCCATTGATCACAAAAACGGAGTGGACAGTCAGACACATGCTCCGTTCATGTAAGTTCTTTAGATAGCTGAGCGCTATACTCGCCCATCTCTGGAAATCCCACAGAAATGATTAGAGTAGGGCTGAAACGATTACTCGATTGAATTGAGTAATTTGACACAAAATCCTTGATGCTAATTTTTTGCATCAAGAATTCGTGACCATGGAGCAGGAGTGAAGCGCTTGCTATTACTCACCGCTCTATGAGGGACTAATGGCACATAGGGTTGATTGCATTGGGGGACTGATGGCACAGAGGATTGATGGAAAGGGAGCTGATGGCACGGGCGAGCTGATGGCGCACAGGATTGATGGCATTTTATAAAGGAAAATTTTTATTAGTTTTTTCTTAGAGTACTTGATTAATCGATAGATTACTTGATTACTAAAATATTTGATAGCTGCAGCCCTATAATAGAGTGGCATGCCCCACCCAGCTGTTTCATTCATTTTGGGGCCCCCTTTCGCATGTTCAGTGAGTGGAATGACCCCCATAGATCAATAGTCATCCAGTAACCCTGCGGATAGGGGAGAACTTTAAATGTTACCTGTCACCAGGATAATCAGTATTGAAGTAAAGCCATGGTCTAATAGCACTTAGTACCTTATTTCCAGATGTGCCTTTCTTTCAGCAATAGATATTTTATTTGGTATGCGAATGAGCCAGTAAGGTGCCCAGAGGGGCATCACTCTTGCAGGAAGGAGCCCAGGCACGCCTCCTGCCACAATGTGTCCGCCCACCACTCCTACATCACATTCAAGGGCATGAGGGCAGCTTGGACACTAGCAGGGGGCGTGCCTGGGTTCCTTACTGCAAGCCCCCTTTCACACGACCGTATGTGCTCCAAGACATACAGTCCATGCGCGGGCCATATGTCCCTGAGCAGCATTGATCTTGCGCACGGGAGCGCACAGCATCATAGATTACAATGATGCTGTGCACGCCAGGCTGCCCGCGGGGCTATTGTCCCGCACTGATAAAATCATATGAGTGCGGGACAATAGTCCCACGGCCGGCCCGACGTGCACAGCATCATTGCAATCTATGATGCTGTGTGCTCCCGTGCGCACGATCGATGCCGCTCTGGGACATATGGCCCGCTCACAGACCGTATGTCTCAGAGGGCATACGGTCGTGTGCAAGGGGCCTTAGAGTGACGCCCTCCGGGCACCTTACTGGCTCATTTGCATACCAATGAAACTGGATTTTCAGAAGATAAACATCTATTGCTGAAACAAAGGCACATCTGGAAATAAGGTACTGGGTGCTATTAGGCCGTGGCTTTACTTCAATAGTGATTATCCTGGTGACAGGTTTCCTCTAAAGAACCGAGATACCCCTTTATTCTCATCTTAGACAATGACATTGTCTTATAGATGCTGGTCCCACCGCTGGGATCCGCACCTATATTGAGATCGCTGCGCCTGTAGGACCCCCATGTTTCCCAGGGTCCGGCCACCACCAGGCACAGTTCCCCCGCTGCTTCCATATAAATGAATAGGAGCGCGCCGCGCATGTGCGGCCACTGCATTTCTATGTAGCCGACGGAAATAGCTGAGCCAGCGCTTCACTTTGGGGGCTCCGTTCTCAATATAGGTGCGGGTCCCAGCGGTGGGGGTGTATCCTAGCGATATGCACCCCTTGGTCTAAGATGAGAATAACCCCTTTAACAATGAAAACTGAATAAAGGTTCTGCTTAATAGAATAAAAAAAAGTTCAAATTTAATCAAATACGTCTTCGAGCACCTTGCTCAAGTACTTTTATTTAAGCAAATCCTAATCACAAATATATAAAAAAAAATATACATATTGGGGAAAAAAAAAAAAAAGATCCCATCTGTTTCTAAATACGACACAAACATAACATATAATGCGTGTGGGAGGCAGGGGTATCGGAGAGCCTGCCTCTACACCGCCGTGTGGCCCATCTCAGAGAAGCCTTCCTTCAGGTGGACAGCCCGAGACGCACGGCAGTGACCACCACAGGTTTCCATCATGGAGCAGGTGTAAGTGCTAGCTTTGTTCTATGGATGACGCACCGAGGCTGAACATTCTCCGATGGCAGAAATCCTCACTCTACAGGAAGTCTTTTGGCTCAAAGCACAAGGCAGAACAATGGCGCTTTTATTGGGCAGTGATCATTTCTCCTGCCGTCGTCCCAGGAGCCACAAAAGAAGTCTCATGAGGCCGTGGAAGGAGATAATCAGGATGAAGGAATGCCGCCCGACCATAAAATAAATGGCAGCATTTCCAGTGAGTGAAGGGAACTAACACAAGGGTAGACTGGCAGAAGACATGGTCTATCCTCGGGGGTCACCAAATATCAGCGCTGCCAAGGGCATCCTCTGCTGCGGAAAAAAAAAAAAGGATAAATGGTGCGGCTGGTTCATTAATGGTTAACAATAGGCCACAGTCAAGGCACCAGAGAAGCCATATTCTCCTAAAAAGGTGGCAGTGTGATAAAAAATTATGTATATACAGAGGATGTGACCACTGCCGTATCGGCATTATGGAGTATTTGCTTCTGGAGTCTGAGGACATCACACACAATAAAAGACGGCCATGTAGACCACAGCCTGAGGTGAGAGGTCGGTGCTGGACTTTAGGTTCTGGACAGTGTGATCTGTACGCTGGTGTCTTCACATGCAATCCATAGAGTTGTCTGGGATGGAGTTAAGTGCTCCGGAGAGGCCCTTGGTAGGGGCACAAGATGGCGGGAGCATAGCGTGACAAGCAGGGTCCACATTCTCAATGTCCTCCATCTTTGATTCGCCAGCGCTATCCCAGTTGATATGAAAGCGTGTCACGCGTGGATTTGATGCCAGGATGTTCCTCTGGAGCTGAAAGACAGATGAGGACATTTGTACCACCAGCAACCTCTGGCACTCCAGCTGTTCTGAAACTACAACTCCCAGAACCCTCCATTCACACGTCAGTCAGTGAATTTCCATCAGTGACTGGTAGCCAAAACCAGGATTGGAGCCTCCACAGAGATAAGGCATAAGGGAAAAATCTGCTTCTGCTCTGTGTTTAGAGCCGCACCTGGTTTGGGCTCAAAATCACTGATGGAAATCACTGACCGAACACTGACTGTAAATGTGGCATTACAATAAGGGCTCATGCACACGGCTGTTGCTTGAATGGGTCCACAATCCACGAGATACGGTGCCGAATGGAAGCACAGATCTGAACCCCACGGAAGCACTACGGTGTGTTTGTCCATGCCTCTGCACCACAAAAAAGTAGTGCATGCCGTCGGATGTGAATTGCAGACCCCATTCAAGTGAATGGGTCCACCATCCGCATGCTGGGGCCCCACGGCAATTTTTGGTCCGCAGCACGGGCCCTGCCTCCACACGGCCCTGAGTAAGACCAGACACACGAGTGAGTGAAATGCAAGGAGTTCAGTGTGTCAGTAAGAGGTCCCATTCTGGCCTCCACTCCTCTGACAGGATGGCACAGCATTATACCGATTTGAACCCTTGCACACGACCGTATTCCCTCTGAGACACACGGTCCGTGAGCAGGCCATATGTCCTAGAGCGGAATTGCTTGTGCGCATGGAAGCACAGAGCATCATAGATTACAGTGCTATTGTCCTGCACTCATAAGATCATTTCAATGCAGGACAAAAGCCCTGTGGGTGCCCCGATGTACACAGTATCACAGTAACCTATGATGATGTGCGCGCTCCCCTGCACACGATCAATGTCGCACCGGGACATATGGCTCGCTCACGGCATACGGTCGCGTGCAAGGACCCTTATAACGCTGGGTAACCCTGTGAGACCGGGAATCTAATGTATTACAGACAGTATTTTGTCAGTGGATTTCAGGACTCTAAGGGTTACACAGCATTATAAATCAGTATAATGCTGTGCGATCACATCAGAGGAGTGGAGGCCAGAACAGAACCTCTCGCTAACATATGCTGCAAGTTTATCTCATCCAATATGCTCATGTGTCTGGCCTAAGTGTGCATGCTGGGAGATGTAGTTTCACAGCAGCTGGGTGCTGAAGGTTGCCGATCCCCGGAACAGACAATACAAGTCAGACATTGTTTTGACGGTTTCACTTTTACAGTTCATTGCACGGTAGTAATGACATTTTAACTTCATCCTGGGAGTCAGTAGGATTACGGAGATACTCAATTTAGATGGTCGATTTTTTTTTTTTTTACTTAAAGGGTTTATCCAAAGATGGACCCCCGTGAAATAAACGGTCTTATCAGAAAGAGAAAATGGTGCCAGAAACTGGAAAATCCTGCAGATCAGAGACCTCATGCCGTTCTTTTAATTAAAATAAGCATCAAGATGTTACATCAGCACTGTCCAGTAATGAGCAGCGCATTACCACGTCCAGTCCTAAAGGGACAATACCTTTCCCTTGATCACGGTTGTCAATCTCGTCTTCCCTATTATCGGACGTCTCATGAAGGGGTTAAGCTGACTGTAGAGCTTTTTAATAGGATTCCTGGCAAGTCCAGAAAACTCCCTGCTCCAGGATTACTACTCTGTCATACAGGTACAGATTTATATTCACTTTATATTCTAGTGGCCCACTAACCTCACAACGGCCACAGTTTGTGTCGTCTTCTATGTGACATTTGTGGGATGTAAACTATAGGTTCACTGTGGAGGGGGGGAATACAGTAAAAACCACTTAAAGACGACCTCTCACCGCTCCTGACATGCCTGTTTTAATAGCTCCATACATTCCCCCTGTAATAACAATTCTGGAACATCTATTCTTATGTCTCTATGTTGTGTCAATCCTTTATTATTTCTACTAGAAGTTATGAATGAATTGCTATTTGTCTTCAGTAAGGGAACAAAGGGGAGGTAACAAGTTGGGGGTGTGTATCTACACAGTCTGAACATGGCAGCACTGATTGGCTAGAGTCAGTCTGTGCAGGTACACACCCCCAACTTGTTACCTCCCATCTGTTCCTTTACTGAAGGCAAATAGCAATTCTTTCACAACTTCTAGTGCAAATAATAAAGGAATGGCACAACATAGAGACATAAGAATAGATGTTCCAGAATTGTTATCACATGGGGAATGCATGAAGCTATTAAAACAGGCATGTCAGGAGTGGTGAAAGGTCCTCTTTAATATGACAACATGCCTTACTATGATCAGCACAGAATTGTGCAGGAAGCCATCACAGCAGCCTCACCAGATATAAAGCATTAGCCACACTGGAGCAGTACCTGGCAGAAGTCTGGCTTCAGAGGAGGATTCTCCCTCAATTCGCTGTCAGAATACTCGTTGTTCACATAATAGCCGACTCTGATGAACTCCTGCCCCCTGTACGTGCACGTGATGAGGACGACCGTAACGCCAACGGCATCAGACTCTGGGATGAGGCTTGGATTTGGAGCGTCTGCCTGTAATTTTCAACATGTAATGTTAGGACTTGACCCTCACAGAATTACACACAAATTCTAACAATCCTCCAAGCAGAGGACCATTCACAAGTCGCTTATCTCTGACTGATCAAACTGGATGAATGGCCCTATATATGATTTAGGTGCATGCTTTAAAGGGGTTGTCTCCCTTTGCTGGCTGGATTCATTTTTCCATCACATTATACACTGCTCGTTTCCATGGTTACGACCACCCTGTAATCCAGCAGTGGTGGCCGTGCTTGTACACTATAGGAAAAAGCACTATTCTATGTGAGCTCCTATGGTCCCGGCCACCAGAGAGGCTGGCACTTTTTCCTATAGTGTGGAAGCACGACCATCGCTGATGGATTGCAGGGTGGTCTGTAACCATGGAAACGAGCAGTGCATAATGTGATGGAAAAATGAATCTAGCCAAAGGAGACAATATGGATAATAACAATACATTAGGAAGTGCCTTGTATTAACTTTCTCTACATGATAAATGTCATTTGCTGAACGGAGACAACCCCTTTAATTTTACAATGTTAATCCTCCAAAGTTTTTAAACATATGGCAGTAAATTTGTATTCAAATAAATGAGCAACTTGTGATCTCCGAGCAGCGCCAGAAAATGTTTCATATGGACGACCTTGGCACAGTTCCCAGCTTCAGATGACTGTCTACCGATACTACATAAATGCATGTAATACTACATCTCGCCTCTAGTGGCCGCCACAGGGGAAAAAAAAAAAAAAAAAAAGTTTCCTGGGCACAACAGACTGGACCCATAGAGCTGTGACAACTCTTACCCCAAAGGGTTTGTCTGTACAGAACCATCTCATACCGTTGTAATATTGACAGAGGTGACTGATGCCACGGAGGGGCAGATGAGTTTTTATAGAAAACATTATTTTAATTTAGCATTTTCTCAGAGTACTCGATTAGGCCTCACGCACACCGCCATTGCCAGGCCGTGCCCGAATTGTGGTCAGCAAACAGCGCGTTCACAATTCACAGACACTGGCTGTGTGCACCCCACATCATGGACCCATTCACTTCAATCGGTCCGCAATCCAGTGCTGAACCCTGTGGTACTACTTTTTTGCGATGCGGACGTACCACGGACCCATTCAAGTTGAGCGGGTCTGTATCGGTCTGCGGAATCCGCACGGATGTTGTCCGTGCAAATTGCTGTCCCCAATGCGCGGAACGGCCAATCAACGGCCGTGTGCATGAAACCTTAATCGGATTGATTGGTAGAATCCTTAATTACTAAAATAATCAATAGTTCAAGCCCTACATATGACCAGGAAACATCATATTCCTTCAGACATGTTAATAACGGGGCACGCGATACTACAGCACATGGCATCCGGTGGGGCGAGTATGGATTGGACTTGGCATTCGCTTACAGATAAGGAAGCCGCCAGGAGATAAGATGTGCAGTTCCCAACGTTCAATGTGAACAGGAATTTCTGATGGGGAAGGATTTTACCAGCAGCAGATATCTCTAATCATCTGGTGAAATTCTGTATCAGGTCTCTGCTGGTATCAGATATAAACTGAACCCAACAGGAAGTGATAGACAACCAGCCACTGGGTTATATAGAATTAGGTGCCAATATTATGTCAATGGCAGCAAAGCCTTCCACTGGACACCATTAACGGCATCCACCCTGCAAAATGCAGATGATGATCAGGTGCCGTGTACATGAGAGGAGTGCGATCACATCCAATACTACGGCTACATGAAGTCTATCTATACGTCCATCTGGAAATCCGGGATCTTCAGCAGGTGAAATTCCCATTACAGCTGGGCATATACATTATATACAGGGCATGCTAGGAGTTGTAGTTTCACAACAGCCGGAGAGCTGCAGGTTGAGCGTCCTCACTGATCAGAGGCGGCAGATCTCCAGGCTGCTCCCCTCCTCACAGTATGTGTTATGGCACTGGTTGGTAAATCTATTCTTTTGTTGTAATGGAAATCCATTCCCTGACATCATTCGTATTAAGGGCCAGTTCACACGACTGACTTTGTACGGTTTCCTTCCGATTCAGTTTGATGCTTTTTTTTTTAAACCAATGGGCAAAGCTGCATTTTCAGCTTGAGGTTTCTGACATGGACTTGCGCTGGAAAATGCATGGACTTACATGGAGCTGTTTTTTAATGCTTCCCATTCATTTCAATGGGAGACTCAGCCCCAAGATAGGGCAGGCTGCAAAAAAAGGCAAGCGCTGCTTCCCATTGAAATGAATGGGAGGTCATTTTGGGACTTTTTTTGGTGCCGATTTTGAGGCAGAAATGCTCAAAAACCATCAGAAAACTCTGAACTGTCCCTAAAGGTGTTGTCCATGTTTAGATATTGATGATCTATCCTGAGGATGTCATCAATATCAGATGAGTGGGAGAATCAGGACTCCCACCGATCAGCTGTTACCGGTCCAGTGTGTACTCTCCGTGCTGGTGTACTGCAGCTCAGCTCCCATAGACCCCACTCCCCCAATCTACTTCCACAGGGTAAGGCCTCATGCACACAGCTGTTGCCCGTATTGTGACCCACAATATGCGGGCACCGGCCGTGTGCTCACTTGAATGGGTCCACAATCCGGAAGGTGTGAAACGGAGGCACGGAAGCACGACGGAGAGCTTTTTGACTTACCTGAAAAACAAACATATGCCGCCCAGCTGGGACGGGGCCCACCAACACAGAATCCAGAACCTGATCATATTCCTCACTTTCTGCCGAGCCCACGTAGATTATCTTCCACTCCAGATCTGTGGAAACAAAGGCAGGAAAATAAAAATGGTACCTTGCTGGGACATTACTAAAGAAGAACTCCCAACAAAAATTTTATTCCATGTCCTGCTAGAAATGTACATGATGTAATCTGTAGTGAATGTCATTTTCTTACCAGTAGCTGAATTTCTGACTTCTATCATCCTGAAGTTTCTTATCTGTGTCATGTGACCAGCAATTAGACCCACCAACTCACACAGAGACTTATGTGTGGACAGGAAGTCTAATTCTCTATGTATTCCTATGAGACTGAAAGTGAGGCTCCCATAGGAATGAATAGAGCAGTTACTGGCTTCCTGTCCTGGGTCAGTTGGAGGTCAGGGAGTTGGTCACATGACCCAGCTACAATAAGAAGAGAGGTTTTTACTCACAGAAACAGTCACTGATAAGAAAATGACAATCACTACAGATTATATCATGCACCTTTCTAACAGGTCAGAGAATAAAAATTTTCGCGGGAGTTCTTCTTTAAACTTTACCTCCATTCTGAAGAGGCCATGTCCACTGACCCCAGACAGTTTCTACATCATATACTTATAAAAGAAGATAACAAAAGCAATAAGAAAAGTGCTCCGTACACATTTAGAATATAGTGCCACAGATATATGTTAATATGGAACCACCTTACCTATAACACGGCATGCTGGATCATGTGCCCTGCATTCATCTATGGCCTACACCTTGATGCAGAAAGGGGGGTGGATTTGGAGGGGTGCGCTGCCCAAGCAGGAGTAGGTATCTATGCACTAAGGAGGCCTTCTGATGTCAAGATTAGTTACAATACATTTCATGAGGAAACTTGTGTTTTAGGCGGTAAACCATAGAAAGGGGTTATTTATTAATGGAAAAGGATCTGTTTTGATTTCACGTCCCATTATTTTTGGTAAAGAAAGTTAGTAAAAGTATTTATATGTGACCTGATGGGTACGTCCAAAAAAAGCTGCCAGCTACACTCATTTCTCCTGAAACTCCCAGCATGCTCCACTAGTTTCTACAGAGTTCTGAGAACAGCCAACCAAGTGTGCATCTTGGGAGTTGTAGTGTTACCACGGCTGGAGTGGCGGAGGTTAGTCATCACAGGGCTAGTTTGTGGCTCCAGAAGCTGAACCCCACCAGGTCTGCTGCTTACGGCCTATCCTAGGAGGAATAGACAGATACCGTAGGGGACTGGGAGGAACAGCCAAGAGAGGGAACATTCTCCAAAGGACTAAAATAATAAAGGGGCTTCACAATTATTTTAACTGAAAGTGCCCCTCTCTCTAGGCCGCATACAGTATGGGCAGACTGCACTCTACCCCACCTCTGGGACCCGGCTCCGATCAGACAGCATACTGAGCACGTGCAGCGTCCTCTCAATTCACTGCTATGGGACTTCGGAAAAGAGGGGAGTGGGCGTCCAGTTATTTTCAGAAGTCACACAGCAATATATGGAGGGGTGAATGCAAACGTGCAGCTTGCACTCAATTCACTTCAGAGCCGGATCCGCACCTATCGGACATCTATGTCATATCTCGGCTGTTTAGTGAGTGCAGCCCATCATTCAACAGATCTGACACTACGAATAGAAGTCACAAAGGAGATGTGAGAAGAGCCGAACCACACTCACCATCTGGTAGATCTTCTATGCATTCAAAAGTGATCTCAAACTGAAAGGGATTACGGAAGGGACACGGGTTGTCAAGGACCACCATGTTCAAGATCTGTACCTTTGCCATGATGCTGGTGAGATTCTTCACACAATGAATACGCACTGGAAGAGAGGAAGGAACAGAACAAACAATTAACAAAACAGACAATCAGCCGAACCCTGTCCAAAAGAGGGAGAAGGGGGGACTGGGTGCCAAGTAACAGTCATACAGGGGCAGGTGAACGCACACAAGACCAGCACCAATTTCCTTGCGGATTTCTGTGCGTTTTTGCAGAACATCCAAACCAAAAGCCGCAATGTGGTTTTGCCACAGATCTCATCCTTCCATTAAAAACGGTGTAATCTGCAAACATTGACACGCTGCGGATTTGGAAATCCACAATGCCGTTCTATGTCCGCACGGAAAACACCTGCCAAGTGTACAAGAGATCTGTGTCGTCTCATACGCTCTGCTGGTACCGTAACACGATGCGGTTTTCCTGCTTATATCCCGCAACGTGTGCACGTGGCCTAAAAGATCTTACAACTGCTGTGAAACTACAGAGGTGGTATCAGTGACTGACAGCTCTCTCTGTATACACACTTACACAGAGAATACTATCAATCACTGATAACACCTCTCCTGTGTACATCTATCAGTGACTGACAGCTATCTCTGTATACACACTTACACAGAGAATACTATCAATCACTGATAACGCCTCCCCGTGTACAGCTATCAGTGACTGACAGCTATCTCTGTATACACACTTACACAGAGAATACTATCAACCACTGATAACGCCTCCCCTGTGTACATCAGTGACTGACAGCTATCTCTGTATATACACTTACAGAGAATACTATCAATCACTGATAACACCTCCCTGTGTACATCTATCAGTGACTGACAGTTATCTCTGTATACACACTTACACAGAGAATGCTATTAATCACTGATAACACCTCCCCTGTGTACATCTATCAGTGACTGACAGCTATCTCTGTATACACACTTACACAGAGAATACTATCAATCACTGATAACACCTCTCCTGTGTACATCTATCAGTGACTGACAGCTATCTCTGTATATACACTTACACAGAGAATACTATCACTGATAACGCCTCCCCTGTGTACATCTATCAGAGACTGACAGCTATCTCTGTATACACACTTACACAGAGAATGCTATTAATCACTGATACCATCTCCCTGTGTACATCTATCAGTGACTGACAGCTATCTCTGTATACACACTTACATAGAGGATATTATTAATCATCCTCCTCCCCCGTGGTATACTTTATGTAATGCCCATGTAATGATTTATACTCGCTGCCCCCATGTTCTCCATGCCTGCACCGTTTACATCCAGAGATACAAGGTCGTGCGCCGCTCCAGCCAGTTACGGTAACGTGGCCACAAGCAGCACGTCACTGCTGAAGCCGGGCACAGATCGCACTTCATTTGTGGTGACAGGTCCTCTGAGAGCCACTATAAGAAATACATTAAACAGATTACCCAACTAAGTAAGGCTTCATTCAGACGCCCACAAATTGCGGATCCGCAAAACACGGACACCGGCCATGTGCTTTCTGCATTTTGCGGACCGCACATGGCCGGCTCTATAATAGAAATGCCTGTTCTTGTCCGTGGCTGCAGACAAGAATAGGACATGTTCTATTTTTTTGCGGGGCCGAGGACCGGAAGTGCGAATGAGGACAGCACACAGCGTGCCGTCCACATCCTTTGCGGCCCCATTGAAAATGAATGTGTCCGCACCCGTTCCGCAAAATTGCGTAACGGATGCGGACCCATTTCCAGGACGTGTGAACGGAGCCTGAATCTGATTAATGCTTCAGCTGGAGATGAGGAGTGATACGACATGGCTGCTCCTCCCCTGTCAGTGTAGCGGCGGTGCTAAAGAGTGCCTAAAAACATCCTGATCCTAGTCACCCATCCTGACCGCACATGAACCTGTACTGTGCACCTGCAGGTAGCAAAAGGCTGTATTCATACAGCACAATCACACTGAAGGGGGGGTGATCCATCATCCTCACTGCTGCAGGCACAGGTGTGAGGGGGCGTGGACCTGTCAGGAAGGCTATGACGTTTGGCAGCTGGTCGGGCGCCATATTCAAACTATTACAGTGTGACGTGTCTCCTGATCAAGAAAGGGGAGGCAGCGCTGCAATTTACAGGGCATCTGTCAGCAGTTTTGTACCTATGACACCGGCTGACCTGTTACATGTGCACTTGGCAGCTGAAGACATCTGTGTTGGTCCCATGTTCATAGGTGCCCGCATTGCTGAGGGAAATGATGTTTTACTATATGCAAATGAGCCTCTAGGAGCAACGGGGGCGTTACCATTACACCTAGATTCCCTGCTCTCTCTGCAACAGCCGCACCCTCTGCACTTTGAAAGGTGAAATCATCATCACACCTCACCCTGTCAAAGTGGAAAGGGCGCAGCAGTTGCAGAGAGAGCAGAGCCTCTAGGTGTAATGGTAACACCCCCGTTGCTCCTAGAGACTCATTTGCATATAGTAAAACATAATTTTTGTCAGCAATGAGGATTGATATGAACATGGGACCAACACAGATGTCTTCAGCTGCCAAGTGCACATGTAACAGGTCAGCCAGTGTCATAGGTACAAAACTGCTGACAGATGCCCTTTAAATCTGCGCCCGCACCAAGAAAAGACAAGTGATCGTCCACTTTCTGTTCAGCACCAGTCAATGGATCCTAAACCATGACTGGGTCTGCCGCATCCAGAGCGGTTTCATTATATGCAGAGTATTTTCACAGAATGTATGGACCTATGGATTTGACAGTGTCGACTGGACCTTAGGACCTGCAGACTCGTACAGAACATACCCCACCTACTGAAGTCAATGGGGATTTTCTGCATGAAACCTTCAGTACAGACTGACAAGCTACAAAGCACGAGAACCATGCCACAGGACAATGTCCACGCTGTGGAAATCTCATCTACACTGCACAGACCCTAGGAGGGGATTAATACATTGGCAGGGGTCCCATGGCTGGGCTCATCTATGACTACTGGGGGGATCCTGCAGCACCACATGGCGCCCCCCCACTGACTACAATACAGGGACATGCCAAACCCTGCCTGTGCCGCAGTTCTCAGCACTGGCTAATGGGGGCGCCCACGACCAAACCCACAGGGGTCAAGGAAAAGTAGGTAAGTTACTCACAGGAGAAATCAAATAGATAAAAGTTGTTGCTATGGGCAACAGCTCCCCATTTCCCACACACTAGTTTTGATAAATCTCTCCTTCTCTTTGTCAGACCTGACAATTCTTAATTACAGCCAAATGCACAGAGACTGACCCCAAGAGCTGACAATCAGTCCAGGAGACTTCATACACTGTCCAATGTGAGGGAAACAATGGGGGACGAGGGACGTGAACATAATACCACACGGACAAGGCTCCCGCCAACTACCTCATGACAGCACGAGACAATGGAGGGGAAGGAGCGGTGACATTACCAGGTTAATGGCCCTTCGGTTCGACCTCCCGGTGATTCCGTTCTCCACACGTTAGCTCAGCTCCGCCGCGCAGCCTTTCCCGCCCTCCGTTTGTCTCCCGCGCACAAACCCCCTTCCTCCTGCGCCAACCTTACCTCACAAATCACAGCCCCTCCTACTGCCCCCGACACTACGTCACCAGCCCCGCCCTCTCCCATCAACAGCGTCAAAACTCCCGCTCATTTCTCTCAACGCCGCCATATGCTGCAAGCATATCCCCGCCCACAGTATAGGAAGACACGCCCACTCATGGCAGTCCTCACCAAAACCCGTACCCGCGCAAAGCACCGCCCGCCAAGTTCAAAGCCTGCGTCATTACGTCAGCCACACCCACTGTTCTAAAGGATGTCGAAACTTCGAAATTTATTTACGTAAGTAGGCTAGACACAAGTTGAGTCATGGCTACGAACTACCGGGTGTGGAGCTGATGGATTTTGTATTAAAAAATGAATTGCCCACATTAAATATGGCTGCGCTATAGGACTTGTCGGGTAGTTGAAGGAGGAGACCAGCTGAAGTTCATTCCCGGGCTAACGATGGCCACGCACGTGGATGTGGGCGGAGCTCGTCCATATTCAACGTGTCTTGTGATTGGTTAAGAGAAGCGGCTCAACGCCGGTTGGAGGGGGAAATGTTTTTGGAGGGATAAAATTGTTGGCGGGGAGTTTTGGGCATCTGTTTAGTTTCATTTAACATCTTAAGGACTTGGTCAGTTTTTATTTAGTTGAGTAAAAGAAGAAGGGCGTGTGTTCTGGCCTGTCAGTTGTCTATAGTATAACACAGTGGTACTTTACATTATTTCCAAATCCGACCCCACTTTAAAGGGGTTGTATCCCCTCATAAATTGGAGCATATCGCTATTGTATTCCCCCAATGTCTGGTAGGTGTGGGTGCCACCCCAGAGGCCTGAGTGTATCTCTAAAAGGGAGCCCATAAAGAGGAGAGCGGACTGCGGAAAATAGCTGAGTGCTGCATGGAGCAGTGCTTGCTTGCACTGTGTGTCTCCCATTAAATTCAACGGACTTCCGAAAATAGCCAAGCTTGCCATTTGGCTGTTTTCGGCGCTTCCATGAGCTGTACCCTCATTCAGTTTGCGGGCTCTGTAACAAAGATAGGTGCGGATCCACTTATCAACGATTGGGGGCATATCCTTCTGATATACCCCCAATGTATGAGTTGATACAACCCCTTTAAAGGGGTTCTCCAAGACTATAAAAATGTCCCCCATATGCCGAGCCCCTCACAATGAATATACTTACCTCGCCCCCTTCACCGCTCCTGGTCCCTGCACCGACGCTGCTGCTTCTCCCCATGCGCAAATGAAAAGATCCGGTGTCGGGGTGGGAGGGTTATGCAGCCAATGGCAGGCGGGGACGAGACTTCCTAGCATCATGGGTCACGCTAGGGAGGCTCGTCCCCGTCTGTCAGCCCCAGGTGTTGGACCCCTGCCAAACTGAAACTGATGACCTATCTGGTAGATGAGGGTCTGAGTGAAGGGGCCCTGCTGATCACGAGAATGGGTCCTTTGTTTTCTTATTTGAGAGTGACTTTTTTTTTGCAGATTTTCCATTTTAATCCTTTTTTTTTCCTGAAACACAACAAGGACTAACAGCAAAACAAGCCTCAGTATTTATTACCTGATTCTGTAGTTTACAGAAACACCCTTTATGTGGTTGTAAACTGCTGTATAGGCACATGGCAGGGTTCAGAAGGGAAAGAGCCATATGGTTTTTGGAGGGCAGATTTTGCTGGAACAGTTTTTGGGTGCCATGTCCTATTTGAAGACACCCTGAGGTAACCCTACAGTGGAAACACACAAGAAGTCACCCCATTTTGGAAACTACACCCTTCAAGCAATTTATGAGGTGTTTACTGAACACTTTAGCCCCATAGGTGTTTCATAGAATTTGAAAACACTTGGCTGTGAAAATGAAAAAAAAAAATACATTTTTTCAAATAAAATGTTGTTGTAGCCTAAAAGTTTTCCTTTTTACAAGAGTTACAGGAAAAAAGGACCCCACGTTTTTTTTGCCAATTTTCTCCTGAATATGGTAACACTCCCATATGTGGTCATAAACTTTTGTTTGGGCACTTTGCAGAGCACCATGTGCATTTGAGGCCCAGTTTGGGGATTTATACAGCATAGGGCAAAAACTGCAGACGGCTCAGAGATGAAATAAAATAAAAAGTGACCCCATTTAAGAAACCACACCCCTAACAGAATTTACCAGTGGGTGTAGTCAACATTTTGACCCAACAGATGTTTCACAAAAATTAATTCACAACCGATGGAATAGCAATTTTCACATAGATATGCCATTTCAGTGCCCAATATGTTGTGCCCATTCTGTGCCAGTGTGAAAAACAAAAACACTAATTATTATGCCATGCTTCCTTGTTTTAGAAACACCCAGTGTATGGCCCTAACCTTTAACCTGGACATACAACAGGGCCCAGGAGTAAAAGAGCACCATGCACATTTGAGGACCAATGTGGTGATTTACGCATCTTGTTTGGACAACTGTAGAAGATCTTGAGGCTTTTTTTTTGCAGGATGAGGTGACGTTGTTATTGGTACCATTTTGGGAAAGATATGACTTTTTGATCATATTATGCTCTTTGTGACCAAAAATGGCTGTTCTGAAATAGATATATATATACTTTTTTTCGGCATTTACCTGATCTCATGATATTTTTGTAGAGCAGGTTCTTACAGATACCTAATATATCTATTTTTCCAAGAGCTATATTTTTTATTTTTTTGGTCTTGTGTCAGGGCTTGTTTTTTGTGGGATAGGTTGACATTTTCATTGGTCACATTTTGGGGTACATAGTACTTCTTGATCGCCTGCTAATATGCTTTTTGTGAGGTGACATTGTTTTCTCTTGCTTGGACTTTGGCTGTGCACAAAAGGAATGGAGAGATAGTCCTTGTTGACAATGAAGCTTGGAGACTACTTTTGGGAGAAAGGCTGGAAAATGCTTCAGGATCCTCTAAAATACATTCTGCTTGCTGCTTTTACAAACCTTCTAATCAGTCAAGTCAGTTCATTTTATGTCCATGAATGTACTCAAGGCAGCAATGTGTACCTTTAAAGTATTTTCTCTGAGACCTTTATCCAATCCAGATTGCAAGAAATCTAAGACAATAGATAGGTCAGGTGTAGCTAGAGGATCCAATCTTCCTCTTGAGAAGAGAAAGAACAAAAATGTTCTCCTTACTCTATGGTAAATTTTTGATGTGATTTCGTTCCCGGTGTGCAGTAGAATACTAATGACTTGATCCAAAAGGCCGTTTTTTTTTTTTTTTTTTAGAATAACACTCTCAGTGTCCAGGCTGTCAACTTTAATTGAGGAACCACTGGATGTAGAACTGGGCCCTGGCTTAGAAGGTCTGGAACTGTAGGGAGAAGTCAGAAGTTTCGTGCTGCTAGATTTAGTAGAAGAGGGTACCAGGATCTTCTCACAGGGCTATGTGAATTACAGTGCCTTGCGAAAGTATTTGGCCCCCTGGAACTTTTCAAACTTTTGCCACATTTCAGGCTTCAAACAAAAAGATATAACATTTTACAACAATTTTTGGTGAAGAATCAACAACAACGGGGTCACAATTGTGAAGTGGAGCAAAATTTATTGGATCATTTAAACTTATTTTGTAATAATAAAACTGAAAAGTTGGGCGTGCAAAATTATTCGGCCCATTTACTTTCAGTTCAGAAAACTCACTCCAGAAGTTCATTGAGGATCTCTGAATGATCCAATGTTGTCCTAAATGACTGATGAAGATAAATAGAATCCACCTGTGTGTAATCAAGTCTCCGTATAAATGCACCTGCTCTGTGATAGTCTCAGGGTTCTGCATCATGAAGACCAAGGAACACACCAGGCAGGTCCGTGATACTGTTGTGGAGAAGTTTAAAGGGTTATTCCCATCTCGGACAATGGGGGCATATCGCAACGATATGTTTGGCGTAAAAACAACACAGCTCATCACCCTGAACACACCATCCCCACTGTCAGACATGGTGGTGGCAGCATCATGGTTTGGGCCTGCTTTTCATCAGCAGGGACAGGGAAGATGGTTAAAATTGATGGGAAGATGGATGGAGCCAAATACAGGGCCATTCTGGATGAAAACCTGTTGGAGTCTGCAAAAGACCTGAGACTAGGACGGAGATTTATCTTCCAACAAGACAATGATCCCAAACATAAAGCAAAATCTACAATGGAATGGTTCAAAAATAAACGTATCCAGGTCTTAGAATGGCCAAGTCAAAGTCCAGACCTGAATCCAACTGAGAATATGTGGAAAGAGCTGAAAACTGCTGTTCACAAACGCTCTCCATCCAACCTCAAAGTGCTCGAGCTGTTTTGCAAGGAAGAATGGGCAAGAATTTCAGTCTCTAGATGTGCAAAACTGATAGAGACATACCCCAAGAGACCGCAGCTGTAATCACAGCAAAAGGTGGCGCAACAAAGTATTAATGCAAGGGGCCCGAATAATTTTGCACGCCCCACTTTTCAGTTTTATTATTACAAAAAAAGTTTAAATGATCCAATAAATTTTGTTCCACTTCACAATTGTGACCCACTGGTTGTTGATTCTTCACCAAAAATGTAAAATGTTATATCTTTTTGTTTGAAGCCTGAAATGTGGCAAAAGGTTGAAAAGTTCCAGGGGGCCGAATACTTTTGCAAGGCACTTTACCTGTTCTTCCAGAATGTTCATAAGAACCCTTGAGATTAGAACAGATGGAGGGAAGGTTTATAGAAGTCCCACTGGCCAATGTAGAGACAGAGCATCTACTTGTCGAGGATTGTCTTGAATTGATAGAGAATAGAATTCTTGAAGTTGACTGTTCTGCCGTGTGGTGAACAAATCCATAATCGGAGTGCTCCACTTCTTTGTAATCTGAGGGAAAAATTCTTCTATTCAGTGTCCATTCTCACTGTCTCAGTGTATGTCTGCTGAGTTAATCTGCTAGCCTATTTTCCTTCCCTGATGGAGATGAACTGCTGACAGGGACATTAGCTTCTTCTCTCCCCATGAAAAAAATCTCTGCTGTCACTGAAACCAGACTCTTGCTCCTTGTACCTCCATGACAGTTGCCACAGTGGTCACATTGTTGAATAGACTCTTCACGTGTCTTGATTTTACCCTTGATTCTAGCATTCTCAACGCGAGGAGAACTGCTGTCAATTCTTGCTGAAGAGGACTGAGTCATATCTTTGTTCCAGGTACCCTGTACTACCATGTGATCCACCCTTGGTTGCTGGCATCGCTGGTGATCACCATCTGATCTTTCGAACACCAGTGCACTCCACTCTGGAGGTTTCTCCAGCCACCAACATAGTTCTTCACATAAGTGGGTACATTCACTCTTTTGTCGGGAGATGTTCTCTTCTTGTCCCAAGATGACAGTAGGAAAGACTGGCGTGTTCTCGAATGAGCTTGGGCCCACCTGACAGAAGGAACTGTTGACATTAGTAGGCCCAGGATCTTCATGATGTTCCTTATGGATGATGATCTGTTCTGACACAAAGTTGAAATTGTCCTGATCAGGACAAGAAGATAATTGCTTCGAGTTCAAGAGAACCCCCAAAAAGATTTTCCGCTGAGCTGGGAATAGGTAGGACTCCTCTTTATTTAATGTCCAGCCTAGGTAAGAGATGGTTGCTATAAATATTTGAAGATGATTTAAAAGCATTTATTCTGATGGGGTGGCCAATAAAAAGTTGCTGAGATAAGGAATTATCAACATGCCTTTTAGCTGAAGATAGCTGTTGACTTCTGCCATAATTTTTGTAAAGACCCGGGTGGCTGATAATGATAGATATTTCCCCTTATATAAACAGCAATCCTTAAAGGGGTTGGCCACTTTCTGGCTACTTGTCACCACTGATGTAAGATGACTATATTACACTTACTAATAGAGCCTTTGCTATATTTCATTAGCCATGCCTCCTTGTTGGGCAAATCTTCTGTGCTGTCTGCATAGAGATCCTGTCCATAAGATGGCTGCTGATGGAGGGTCATGTGACCAGAAAAATCACATCCATGTGATGTCTCCTCCATTCATATATACTGCACCTGCACTAAAACCCCAACTGTAAAGTGCAGAAGGCAGGTGCAGTGTATTTAAATGGAGGAGGCATCACATGGAGGTGATTTGCCCGGTCACATGACCCTCCATCAGCAGCCATTTTATGGATAGGTCCTCACTGTGAACAGCACAAAAGACCTGACAAACAAGGGGGCATACCTTATGAAATATAGAAAATGGCACAAAATTTCTACAAAGACCATATTAGTAAGTGCCAGATACTCATCTTATAAACACATTGGTCAACAGTAACCAGAAAGTGGCCAACCCCTTTAAATACTTCTGATAGTTCTCGTGGATGGGAATATAATAGTAGGTGTCTGCCAGATCTAGTGTTACCATGCAGCAATCTTTGGTCAGAAGAGTTATGGTAGATTTTATGGTATGCATCTTGAACATTTTGTACATGATATACTTGTTTAAAGGGGTTGTCCGGGAATTAAGAAAATGAAAATACTTAAAGGGAACCTGTCATCAACTTTGTAGTGACCTCACTGAGGGCAGCATAAAATAGTGACAGAAATGCTGATTTCAGCGGTGTGTCACTCATGAGCTAAAAGTAAGTGGTTTCCGAGAACCAGCATCATAATCATTGCAGCCCAGGCCTTGAAAAGAGTCAAATCTATCTGAGAAGAGTCATGGTTATTCCTAATCTCCTGCTTTCCCGCCCATCTGCTGATGATTGGCAGTTCTCTCCCAGAGAGAAAGGGAGAAAACTAGGTAGAAGACTGTCAGTCATCAGCAGGTGGGCAGGGAGAGCAGGAATTCATGAATAACCATGACTCTTCTCAGGTAGATTTGACTCTTTTCAAGCCTTGTGCTGCAATGATTATGATGCTGGTTCTCGGCAACCACTAACCTTTAGCTGATGAGTGACACACCGCTGAAATCAGCATCTCTGTCGCTATTTTATGCTGCCCTCAGTGAGGTCAGCATAAAGTTGATGACAGATTCCCTTTAAATATTACTTTATTATAAATATATTCCTCAATTCTTTTCATTAGTTATAATGGCTCATTTTGTCTAGGGAGCAATGATTAAGAGAAACAAAATGGCCGCCGTCCTATTAGCCCACACAAAACCTGTCCTAATGACACAGGAGGACAAGTTACTTCACAACACTGAGGTAAAGAGCTGCCTCATCCTCCTCTCTGCTTGGCAGGGATTATGACCCTGAATACTGATAAGATTTTCAGCTGAATCTCTGTGGGAATGGAGCACATGAGGAGACATGAAGTACAGAGAGGAGGTGGGGGTGTGGCTAATGAGCAGCACTTCTATGAAGGCTCAATTACCATAGTCTGTCCTGTCCATCCTCTCTGTACTTCATGTCTCTTCATGAATTCATTCCCACAGAGATTCAGCTGAAGATCATATTAAACTGTATTCAGGGTATTCATAATCCCTGACAAGCAGAGAGGAAGATGAGGCAGCTCTTTACCTCATTGTTGTGAAGTAACTCGTCCTGCTGTGTGATTAGGACAGGTTTTGTGTACACTAATAGGACCGTGGCCACTTTATTTCTCCTGATGATTGTTCCCCAGAGAAAACGAGCCGTTATAACTAATTAAAGGTATTTGGGAATATATTTATAATGAAGTAATATTTACATATTTTCATTTTCTTAATTCCCGGAGAACCCCTTTAACCCCTTCCCGACCAGCGCCGTACATGTACGGTGCTGCAGGAGGTAACTTTCTGACCAGCACCGTAGTACTACGGCGCGCTGATCAGGCGGGTGCAGGAGCTGCGCCCGCCTGATCAGCTGCGGGGGGCCGGCTGTTCCCAGTAGCCGGACCCCTGCTGCGTACACCCGCATCGGTGAAAACACCGATGTGGGTGTATTAACCCTTCATGTGCCGCGGTCAGCACTGCTGTGACGGGGACCTGATGGCTTGATGGCTACGGAAGCCTGTGAGATCCAGCCCCCTGGATCTCACAGGCAGTAAGCTGGAAGTGTATTACTGTGTGTAATACACTTCCAGCCAATGCATTACAATACAGACGTATTGTAATCGATTGTAAAGGGGGATTCCAAAAGAGACCCCAAAAGTTAAAAAAAGTGTAAAAAAAGAAAGTGAAAAAAAGTGAAAAAATAAAGTTTTACAAAAAAGTTTCAAGTCCCCCCCCCAAAAAAGCGTCCTTTTCACAAAATAATATAAAAAAAATTGTAAAAAATAATGAAAAAAATAAAAATAGACATATTAGGTATCGCCGCGTCCGTATCGACCGGCTCTATAAAAATATCACATGATCCACCCCGCCAGGTGAACGCAGTAAAAAAAAAAAAAAAAACCTGTGCCAAAACAGCCTTTTTTTGGTCACCTTCCCTTACAAAAAGTGTAATAGCAGGCGATCAAAAAGGCGTATTTACTCCAAAATGGTACCAATCAAACCGTCATCTCATCCCGCAGAAATGTAGACCCTACCTGAGACAATCGCCCAAAAAATAAAAAAAATATGTCTCTCAGAAAATAGCAACACAAAAATAAGATTTTATTCTGTTCAAAAATGCATCTAATGTGTAAAACTTTCCAAAAATAAAAATGTTTGACATATTGGGTATCGCCGCATCCGTAACAACCTGCTCTATAAAAATATTACATGAGATGGCCCCCCAGGTGAATGCTGTAAAAATTTTTTTTAAAAAACTATGCCATAACAGCCATTTTTTTCACCTTGCCTCACAAAAAGTGTAATAGCAGGTGATCAAAAAGTCTTATGTACCCCAAAATGGTACCAATGAAAACGTCACCTCATCACGCAAAAAATTAGCCCCCACATAAGACAATAACTCAAAAAAATAAAAATCAATGGCTCCTGCAAACCAATCCTTCTGAGCACTGCCACAAACCCATAGAGACGTTTACCACCACATATAGAGTATTTCTGTAAACTGCAGAATCAGAGTAATGTATATTGAGGTTTAGTTTGCTGTTAACCCTTGCTGTTTTGCAAGAAAAAAATTATTAACATGAATAATCTACCAAAAAAGTTAAATTTTGAAATTTCACCTCCATTTTCCATTAAAGGGTTTCTGTCACCAGAAATAACCCTATTAAACCAAGTGTCATTTGCAATGAGCAAATGACACTTGATTCCAGTAATGTTACTATTATACTTCTCAGTAACGGCGTTTTGCTAAAAATAGCGATTTTATAATATGCTAATGACCTCCCCTAGGTGCAGTAGGCGTGAACCTGCACCTAGGAGAGGCCATAATAACGCCTCTTACCACGCCCCCGGTCGCGCTGATTGACAGGGCCGGGCAGCCAGCTCTTTCGGCTCCCGGCCCTGTACGAACCCGAAATCCCGCGCCTGCGCAGTAATGAAGCCGGGACCCGGGCGGGCGCCGGCTCTCAATGCGCGCTGATCCCGCGCCTGCGCATTGCGATCAGCGCGCATTGAGAGCCGGCGCCCGCCCGGGTCCCGGCTTCATTACTGCGCAGGCGCGGGATTTCGGGTTCGTACAGGGCCGGGAGCCGAAAGAGCTGGCTGCCCGGCCCTGTCAATCAGCGCGACCGGGGGCGTGGTAAGAGGCGTTATTATGGCCTCTCCTAGGTGCAGGTTCACGCCTACTGCACCTAGGGGAGGTCATTAGCATATTATAAAATCGCTATTTTTAGCAAAACACCGTTACTGAGAAGTATAATAGTAACATTACTGGAATCAAGTGTCATTTGCTCATTGCAAATGACACTTGGTTTAATAGGGTTATTTCTGGTGACAGAAACCCTTTAATTCTTGTGGAACACCTCAAGGGTTAACAAAGTTTGTAACAGCAGTTTTTTTTATAATTTGAGGGGTGTAGTTTCTAAAATGGGGTCATTTATGGGTGGTTTCCATTACGTAAGCCCCTCAAAATCACTTTATTTCTGAATTGGTGCTTAAAAAAATGGTTTTGAAAATTTTATTGAAAATTTGAAAAATGGCTTCTAAACTTCTAAGCCTTCTAACGTCCCAAAAAAGTAAAATGACATTTATAAAATGATGCCAACATAAAGAAGACATATGGGGAATGTAAAATAATAACTATTTTTGGAGGTATTACTATATATTTTGAAAGTAGAGAAATTGAAATTTGGAAATTTTTCCAAATTTTTGGTAAATTTGGTATTTTTTTTATAAATAAAAATGAAATATTTTGCCACAAATTTACTACTGTCGTGAAGCACAATATGTGACGAGAAAACAATCTCAGAATGGCCTGGATAAGTAAAAGCGTTCCAAAGTTATTACCACATAAAGTGACACATCAGATTTGCAAAAAATGGCCTGGTCAGGAAGGTGAAAACAGGCCCAGGGTTGAAGGGGTTAAGCCTTTGAGATTGATTATTAATCTGAAGGACCTGCTTGGTTTTTTGATTAGGAAAACTGGGCAATAAAACCCCAGAGAGGCAGGAACTGGAATCAGTACCTGTTTTTATAACAGGGAAATGATCTTCTTTTCCAGTGCCAGTTGTTTCTGAGTATCTACAAGGGGTCTGTTTATCATAAATGTGTGCAGTCTTTAGGACTTAAAGGGGTATTCCCATCTCACAAATGTAGTTTGTATAGTTAGATATAGCCATACCAATATTATTACTAATAGAATGTATTCATATAAAATGTACCGTTTAGAAGATTTTCCTATTTGTATATCCATTGTCCCACACACATCAGTCAGGCCGTTGCCCCTAGTTACGACCACCGCGGCCATGTAGTAGTGGTGGCCGGCTTTCTCCTTTTCAAACCCACTCTGAGGTAACTGCTGTATTGTGAACACACATTACATGAACATGCGGAGACACATCTTAGGGTACTTTCACATCTGTGCTTTAGACGCTACCAGTACAAAACACAATGCTCAGGATCCATCTAAAATGCAGACGTTATAAATGGATCCTGCTCCATAGAGATGAATTGATCTTGGAACAGGATCCGTTTCTCTGCGTTTTGGAAGCGCAGACAAAAATGCTACAACCCTAAGATGTGTCTCCGCATGTTCATGTAATGTGTGTTCACAATACAGCAGTTACCTCAGAGCGGGTTTGAACAGGAGCAAGACGACCACCACTACTACATGGCCGCTGTGGTCGTAACCAGGGGCAACGGCCTGACTGATGTGTGTGGGACAATGGAAATACAAATAGGAAAATCTTCTAAACGGTACATTTTATATAAATACATTCTATTAGTAATAATACTGGTATGACTATATCTAACTATACAAACTACATTTGTGAGATGGGAATACCCCTTTAAGTCTAGGGGGTAGTGTTTTCCCATGCCTGATGGAAAGCCCTTGAAGACTCACTGGAAACCTGTCGTCATTGTGATTTCTTGGTGGAGCTGTCAGGATTAAACTAGAATCCCTTCCCTCTGCCACTTGCTGGCTGCCACCTATGAGTATTCCTTTTTTCTTTGTCCTTGTTTGCCCCTCTCCTGGTTGTGAAAGAAGCGCTTCTGCTGGAAAAAAACGGGATTCCGAGGGAAATAATTTTTCCTTATTCTATGCCTTTTAATGGAGAACCAAACAATCTGCCTTCCTCACAGGGGACAGAACAAAGTCTGCCCTGAAACGCCTGACGAAGAGTGGAGCCATGCAGCTCTGTGTGTGGCATTGGACAAGGCTGTAGATCTAGCAGTCAGCCTCGCCAAGTCTGCTGAGGCGTCCTCTAGAAGGGTACTCTAGGGCTGGCCCACCTTCTGCTCAATATAGGTGTGTAGGGTTGGTACAGCTTGAGACTCTACACCTTGGCCCCTTTACAAGCCATCAATTCTCTGAAGTGAGTCAACCACATGGAAAGGGAGGGACTGTGGTACCAGCACCATGGCAAGGAGCACGTTCAGCTTCTGTTCCATTGGATGAATGCGCACATTCAGTGTTGTATTTTTGCATTTGTCTCGGTTGCAATTCTGTTAGCCTTAGAGGCAGCTGACTGGCATTGCATGCTGTTATTTAGTCTATGATCTACTAATACACCCAGATCCTTCTCAACAAGTGACTTTCCCAGTTTTACTCCCCCTAAGACATAGGGTTGTCGCGGGTATCGATATTTTGATACTGATTCGATAATTTTATACCAGTATCGATTTGGTACCGGGATTTACTCTTTTGCGATACTTTTGGCAGATAAAATAAAAAAGTCTCTTACTTCTCCTGCGCCGCGGCTCTGGCGCTCCTCTCTCTTCTCTGTCCGCGCTGCCCTGTCCTGACCGCGTATAGCGTCAGTACGTAGTGCGCGCACTCTGACCTGATGCTACATGCAGTCAGGTGACAGTGCAGCGCCGGGAGGAAAAGAAACAGGAGCGCCGGACCCAGAGCGGAGCCGCTGCACAGGAGAGGCACTGATGGGGGCACAATGGGCTTATCTGAGGTCTGATGGGGGCACAATGGGCTGATCTGAGGTCTGATGGGGGCACAATGGGCTTATCTGAGGTCTGATGGGGGCACAGTGGGCTTATCTGAGGTCTGATGGGGGCACAGTGGGCTTATCTGAGGTCTGATGGGGGTACAGTGGGCTTATCTGAGGTCTGATGGGGGCACAGTGGGCTTATCTGAGGTGTAATGGGGGCACAGTGGGCTGATGTGAGGTCTGATGGGGGCACAATGGGCTGATCTGAGGTCTGATGGGGGCACAATGGGCTGATCTGAGGTCTGATGGAGGCACAATGGGCTGATCTGAGGTCTGATGGGGGCACAGTGGGCTGATGTGAGGTCTGATGGGGGCACAGTGGGCTGATGTGAGGTCTGATGGGGGCACAGTGGGCTGATGTGAGGTCTGATGGGGGCACAATGGGCTGATCTGAGGTCTGATGGGGCACAATGGGCTGATCTGAGGTCTGATGGAGGCACAATGGGCTGATCTGAGGTCTGATGGGGCACAATGGGCTGATCTGAGGTCTGATGGAGGCACAATGGGCTGATCTGAGGTCTGATGGGGGCACAGTGGGCTGATGTGAGGTCTGATGGGGGCACAGTGGGCTGATGTGAGGTCTGATGGGGGCACAGTGGGCTGATGTGAGGTCTGATGGGGGCACAGTGGGCTGATGTGAGGTCTGATGGGGGCACAGTAGGCTGATGTGAGGTCTGATGGGGGCACAGTGGGCTGATCTGAGGTCTGATGGGGGCACAGTGGGCTGATCTGAGGTCTGATGGGGGCACAGTGGGCTGATGTGAGGTCTGATGGGGGCACTGTGGGCTGATGTGGGGTCTGATGGGGCACAGTGGGCTGATGTGAGGTCTGATGGGGGCACAGTGGGCTGATGTGAGGTCTGATGGGGGCACAGTGGGCTGATGTGAGGTCTGATGGGGGCACAGTGGGCTGATGTGAGGTCTGATGGGGGCACAGTGGGCTGATGTGAGGTCTGATGGGGGCACAGTGGGCTGATGTGAGGTCTGATGGGGGCACAGTGGGCTGATGTGAGGTCTGATGGGGCACAGTGGGCTGCTCTGAGGTCTGATGGGGGCACAGTGGGCTGCTCTGAGGTCTGATGGGGGCACAATGGGCTGATCTGAGGTCTGTTGGGGGCACAGTGGGCTGATCTGAGGTCTGATGGGGGCACAATGGGCTGCTCTGAGGTCTGATGGGGGCACAGCGGGCTGATGTGAGGTCTGATGGGGCACAGTGGGCTGATGTGAGGTCTGATGGGGGCACAGTGGGCTGCTCTGAGGTCTGATGGGGCACAGTGGGCTGCTCTGAGGTCTGATGGCACACAGTGGGCTGATCTGAGGTCTGATGGGGGCACAGTGGGCTGATGTGAGGTCTGATGGGGGCACAGTGGGCTGGTCTGAGGTCTGATGGGGCACAGTGGGCTCATGTGAGGTCTGATGGGGGCACAGTGGGCTGAATGTGAGGTCTGATGGGGGCACAGTGGGCTGCTCTGAGGTCTGATGGGGGCACAGTGGCTCATGTGAGGTCTGATGGGGGCACAGTAGGCTGATGTGAGGTCTGATGGGGCACAGTAGGCTGATGTGAGGTCTGATGGGGGCACAGTAGGCTGATCTGAGGTCTGATGGGGGCACACAGATTTTTGGGTGTTTTATTTTTTAGGCGTGGTATCGAATGGTATCGAGTATCGCTATACTTTTTCTTGGTATCGAAATCGAATCAAAATGTTGGTATCGTGACAACCCTACTAAGACATATGCTGCATACAGATTATTCGCCCCCAAGTGCATAACTTTACATTTATCTATATTGAACCTCATTTGCCAAATGGAGGCCCAAACAGTAAGTTTGTCCAAGTCAGCTTGTAACTGATTAACATCTGTATGTAGTCGTAGAAGGCCCTTAAACATTTTTCCACTATGGATGTTAAGCTTACTGGTTGATTTCAGAGCCTTCTTGTGGGTGGTGTATAAGCCCGCAGACTGCTTTCCACCTTTATAAGGCTCTGGAGACATGTTCCTACAATGGTGTGCCTGACTCTACTGAGTCACAGTGAACACAAAGAAGTTCTCCTTACTGGGGCACACTGGAAAAGCCGTCAATAGAAACGTGTGAAAAGAGGGATCAGGATGAAGCATTACTGAATGTGCTGACTATAGGTAGTGTAGTGGCTGCAGTTCTTAGAAAACACCACTGGATGGAGCTCATGTATCAACAGATATATTGGAGGTTCAGGTCTGGATTTTTTAGACGAAGAATAAAAAATAATCCTGGAGGGAAAACTCTCCAATATCCTTCTGAGCCACTGATGGTATCAATTAGAGAAACTGGTCAGGGTCTTATATTCTAGCCCCTGGTAAAGTGAATGACGGAGGTGCTGTTTCCTCTGTATCCCAAGGCAGTCAATTAATGACATTTAGGTGGGACCCCCTTCAGAATGTAGCATGTCAGCCAGTTATGCTTTATGGAAAAACACTGTAAGCATGTGGGTAGGATATGGTGGGGCCGCTTGTGCCATCTTTGATGAGGCTGTGCTCCAGTTTCTCCTGCGATCGGATGTTGTTGGAGAGCAGCGGTGGTCTTGCAGGGTGTCAGTGGTGAGGCTCGCAGTCAGGAAGTGGGCCGCAGGAGTGCCATGTAGTGGAAGGGGCTTTGCGCCTCAGTCCGACGTCCCAGGCTCTCCTCCCCCTAGCTGCTCCCTCTAAGCACTTGAAGTGCAGGGCACTGGTAATGATCCTCCATATGTGAGGGCAGACACCACTGTGGGCAGGTGGAGGACTCAAGTCCGCAGCCCAACAGACAAGATGGCGGATAGGAACAGGCCCAACCTGTAGCCGATAGGTCCCAGTCTTCCAGAGGAGCTCTAGAATGGTCTTGGGAAGGCACAGGGGTAATGAGGAGGAAGTAACAGAGGAGGAATTGTGGATGGAGATGATGGCCGTATAGCATGGGAGCTCTCAGGCAGCACCCACTGCCACAGTTTCTTATATTCTGTATATTTGCTGAAAGTTTGCAGCAAGTAAAGAATTATCCTTTTAACATGAGACGGCTCTTAATGATAAGTGACTTAATTTATCCAGTAACAGTGACAAATTGAACTTTGCAATACATGCAGCAAAACGTGTCAATTCCTGTGTGGAAAACTTTCATACGTCATTAGATTTATCACGTCCTGAAATGAATTTGATTAGTGTGTGCAGATAAAAGTACATAGGTTCAGTATACACGGTCTATAATTACATTATTTGGCTCTAGTTGTACAGTCATCTAGTAGTTTATAAAGATTTATGCAACCATTTTCTTTATTACTAGGATGCATACAATGGGGGCATATTGCTAGGATATGATAGGTGCGGGTCCCAGAGATGAGAACGGAGCGGGGAAATGAATGGAGGGTGCACTGCGCATGTGCAGCCGCCCTCCATTCATTTCAATGGGGCCGCCGAAAATAGCCGAGCGGCCCCATAGAAATGAATGGGAGCAGGGGTTGCGCGTGTGCTGTGTGCTCCTATTCACTTGTATGGGAGCAGCGCTTGGAGGTGACCAGACCCCGGGAAACCTGGGGTCCTCCAGCCACAGCTCTCCCCACTTCATTCTCCTTGTAGGTGCGAGACCCGCTCCTATCAGACAATGGAGGCATATCCTAGCGAGTGACCCGGAGAATCCTCTTCCCCTGTCCAACCACTTAGATGGTGCAGTGCCACTAATCCCGATCCCAGCAGTTGTATCAGAATATCAGCGGTAATCTACAGCTGATACCTGCTGCTCATGGCGGGAGCATACAGCTAGCCCCTGAGGAGCCAGTGCAGAGGATGGGAATGGTAGTGGCCCTGATGAGATGCTGCGTCATGGTGTACTCCCTCAGGCCATTGTTCCCGGGGGATGGTTGCTGTGAAAGAGTAGTCAGAAGAATACAATGTGTGGCACATCCAGCAGCATTAAGTACAAAGTGCAGTTTCTGCACCAGAAGAGGAGGTATGATGGCAGGTTGGCACAAGCTAGCACTTGTGGATTTAGGTGTCCAGTGTAGTACAGGCTTCATGTTTGACTGGCCTAGCAGTGGTTTAGGTAGGTGGTGGTGTCTGAGCTGTTATCCCTGCACACCTTAGTAGCCATCTGGACCCTGCTATATTTCTGACTAAGGCTACTTTCGCACTGGCGGCATGGGAACAGCCTGCCGGATCCGTGCTGCCGCTAGTGCACATGTGGGGCTGGAACTACGCTCCGTCCCCATTCACTATAATGGGGGCAGGCCGGAGTTCCAGCCTCAGCACGGCAAACATGCAGAGAGGCGGCCGGACGAAAATTACAACATATTTTTAATATGTTATCAACAATAATTTTTGTCCGTTCGCCTCTCGGCATGTTTGCCCTGCACTAGCGGCAGCACGGATCTGGCAGGCTGTTCACCCGCCAGAACAGCCTGCCGGATCCCCGTACCACCAGTGTGAAAGTAGTCTAAAAATGTTTGAAATTTACAGGCAAAGGCCAGTTTCCTGTGTTTGCAATTTATGGTCTTTGGGATTACCACATTTCTGACTGGATTTAGCTCATCATATGGTGCATTCAGTTTAGGTTAGCAGAACTGCAGGAGGTCCAGGTGTTGCAGGCATACCACAGAGCGGCCATGTGAAATCTTCCTAGCTGCTTTCCTGTGTCTTAATGTCGGCTGTGTTCCTTAGGACACCGCCATGAGCATTGCTCAGGTTTAGCTGCAGTATCTAATTGTAGTCTGTGGTAGTCTGAAATCCACCCCAGACTCCTCAGGAGCCCACGCCATTGCACTTCTCATTCATATGGTGCCAGCAGCAGCATGGAAGTAAGATTAGTAAGCTACTAGGCATATACTGAGCAGCTGGTAAGTATGATATCCAGATATAGGCGATGTACATGCTGTACCACTAGGGGTCACTGTGATCCAGATGATCATATCCAGATGCATTCGGTCCATACTGTGGGAAATACCAAGTAGTGATGGATCTGATGCCTTTACCGTCCTCTGTCTCGCTGAATGCCGGTTGTAGAATGATGTAATGGCTACATCAATGCCAAGTGAATGAAAGGGAGCATTTCTCACAGGGATCAGTCATCCAGATCATGACATTAAGAGATATGTCCCTGATTTCACGTATTCCAGAAATGTAACCATGGAGTTATTAAAAGATAACTATTCAGTGCACTTTACACTGTCAGCTGTGGGGCAGAGCTATTATATATATTTTTCAGGGACCACGTATTTGGAAAGAATAATGCCTCTTTCACTCGAACAATACAGATTGTGTCAGGATGCGTTCAGCAAAACTCAGCTGCCACCCTCATGCCCTGATGATGATGATGCCCCCTCTTCAACTGGCTCCCACGTGCAATCAGCTACATCATCATCCACTAATGTCTGTTCGTCACTTATGTCACCCTCACCAGTCTCATGGCCAAGTCCATGACTGCTCGCAACACGGGCTCCCACGCAACTGTCGCCATCACTAGTTGCATGCCTCTTCTTCTGCTGCTACTTGTGGCGGCTACAGCCACTGCCTATTTCTCTTAAAGGTCCAGGCAACAGTCTGTTGTCCATAGTGTACAGTAACTGAATCAGTAATGTAATGGCGCAGCAGATAAACACGTCTATATACTGTATAACAGAACAGATTAAGAATAGAGATGAGCGAACATGCTCATAACGAGCACTGTACTACTCGGCTCCCCTGCGCTCGCATTGGCGCAGGCAGCCGCTTCCGTCCTCCTCACCCAACGGAAGCCCATGCGAGCGCAGGGGAGCCGAGCGGTACAGTGCTCGTTACGAGCACGTTCGCTCATCTCTAATTTAGAATGAATGCACAGCAGTGGAACAAAATGCACAGGGCAATTACACAGAGTCTGCAATCTCCCTATGCTCTCCCTACAGTGTCTGAAAACTCTCCCTATGATCTCCCTACACTGTCACCATCGAATGTTCTACCATTTAAAAACTGTCCCTAGCACTTTCCATGACTCTCCCTATCAGGGACGGACACAGACAGCAGAGGGCCCCTGTGCAAGGAATGTGTTTGGGCACTCGCCCTGCCTTTCCCAAACCAAATTCTCAACTTAACCTAAGGTGTCCTAACATTACATACAGCAATACAAAACACACAGGGTAAGGCTACTTTCACACATGCAGCACTACGCTCTGGCCACCTGATTTGGCAGAGAATGCAGGAAATTGGCCGGACACAAACTCAGGCATGCAGCAGTTTGTGTCCCGCTGATTCTCGGCATTTTTGCCAGATTGTGGCCGGATCTCTGCCGTACCCCATTATAGTTAATGGGGCCGGCGGGCATTCTGCATCCAGCTGTGCCGGAGCCGGTGAATTCCAGAAGGCCGTTCTCTGCTGGACCAGCCTGCCAGAATCACTAACTCAAATGTGAAAGTAGCCTAATACAGCGCACATACCTCTTACATCCAGTGACGTCTTCTTAGATATAGATGTTCTCTTTCCTCATCTTCTCCTTTCAGACCAGACCGCCATGATGATTTCTTCCAGCCATCTCTTCTCTCAGTGGAGTTTGACAAATAGACATCTTAGTTTCCTACTTTTCCATCATTCTTCCACCTTCTTGAACTCCTCATCCTGCCACCCCAATACTGTGCCCGCTGTGCTCCCCAAAACTATACTGCAGAAACAGTTCCCCTCAAATACTACCGCCTTCAGTAATTATTGGCACACAGTGCCCTAAAAAATAACTGCGCCCAGGAAATAGTGTCCCTGACCCTAACAGTGTAACCATATTGTTCCCCAAAAATAACTGTGCTAAGCTGACACTGTGCCCCCCACCATAATAGTGCTCCCCAAAGTCCCACCAATAGAAATAATTAGTTCCCCCAGCCAGCCAATGTCCCCATAGTGCCCTCATAATGTGTGCCAATGCCCCTACTATGTACCCAAAAAACCCTCTTAGTGCCCCTATACAATGACCCCAATAGTGCTCCTCTCCCCCCCTTCTCCATAGTGCCCCCCATGTCTGCCAGTATATAGTGATCCTCCCCCTCCATAGTGCCAGTACATATATAGGGCCCCCCATAGTGGTCCTCCTCCTCCTCCTCCTCAATAGTGCCCCCCATGTGAGCCAGTATATATGATAGGGCCCCCCATAGTGCTCCTCCTACATAGTGCCCCCATTGTGCTCTTCCTCCATACTGCCCCCATAGTGCTCCTCCTCCATAGTGGCCCCCCATAGTGCTCCTCCTCCATAGTGCCCCCATAGTGCTTCTCCTCCATAGTGCCCCCATAGTGCTCCTCCTCCATAGTGCCCCCATAGTGCTCCTCCTCCATAGTGGTCCCCCATAGTGCCCCCATAGTGCTCCTCCTACATAGTGCCCCCATTGTGCTCCTCCTCCATAGTGCCCTAATTGTGCTCCTCCTCCATAGTGGCCCCCCATAGTGCCCCTCCTCCATAGTGGCCCCCCATAGTGCTCCTCCTCCATTGTGCCCCCAAAGTGCTCCTCCTCCATAGTGGCCCCCATAGTGTTCCTCCTCCATAGTGCCCTCCATAGTGCCCCCATAGTGCTCCACCTCCATAGTGCCCCCATAGTGCTCCTCCTACATAGTGCCCCCATTGTGCTCCTCCTCCATAGTGGCCCCCATAGTGCTCTTCCTCCATAGTGCCCCCATTGTGCTTCTCCTCCATTGTGCCCCCATAGTGCTCCTCCTCCATAGTGCCCTCCATAGTGCTCCTCCCCCATAGTGCCCCCACTGTGTGCCAACTTAAATGAAAAAAATTAACACTTATACCTACCTCCTTGCCTCTGTCAGCGACGCGATGCAGGCCTCTTCCGGCCTGTGTCCTGTGCTGTACGGCTCAGGCGGCGCGATGACGTCATCGCACCGCCTGAACCGGCCTCTGATTGGCTACAGGCCTAGTGCCTGCAGCCTATCAGAGGAACGGGGAAGGGAGACGCCTCTCCCTCCCTTGCCCAGCATTATCCATTTTTTCATCTATTATCCCCAGGACTGTGACGAAGGGACATCCTCTGCGTCTGGAGGAAAGAAGGTTTGTTCACAAACATAGAAGAGGATTCTTTACGGTAAGAGCAGTGAGACTATGGAACTCTCTGCCTGAGGAGGTGGTGATGGTAAGTTCACTAAAAGAGTTCAAGAGGGGCCTGGATGTATTTTTGGAGGGTAATAATATTACAGGTTATAGTTAATAGAGAGGGGTCATTGATCCAGGGAGTAATTCTGATTGCCTGATTGGAGTCAGGAAGGAATTTTTTCCCTAAGGCCCCATTCACACGACCGTGAATAGATGCTGCCCCATTCACCTCTATGGAGCGGGGATCCACCACACGGAGCTAGCTCTGTGGCGCGGCTCATATAAAGCATGTCCTATACTTGTCTGCACGCACGGACAAGTATAGGCATTTTGAATGGGGACGCCCAGTGTGTGTTCCGAGCGTGCGGACCCGCAATAATACGACCGTCTGAATGGGGCCTAAAGTGGGGAAAATTGGCTTCTACCTCACAGGGGTTTTTTGCCTTCCTCTGGATCAACTTGTAGGATATCAGGCCGAACTGCTATGCTGTAGAGCTTAAAAGTGGTTGTCTCATCATGGACAATGGGGGCATATCATTAGGATATGCCCCCATTGTCTTATACGTGTGGGTCCCACTGCTGGGACCCGCACCTATATCCAGAACGAAGCCCTGCAAGGTGGTGGCTGGAGGACTCTGGGCCAGCCACCACCAAGCCATCTCCCCATAGAAATGAATGGGAGCGCACCGCACTTGTGCGGCCACCGCTCCCATTCATTTCTATGGAGCCGACGAAAATAGGCTCGGCTATTTTCGCCGGCCCCATAGAAAATGAATGGAGGGCGTCTGCGCATGCAGTGCACACTCCTTCACTTTTGGGGCTCCATTCTGGATATAGGTGTGGGTCCCAGAGGTGGGACCCGCACCTATAAGACAATGGGGTCATTTCCTAGCGATATGTCCCCATTGTCCCAGATGACACAAACCCTTTATATGTTAGAGCTGGTTGTGAGGTTGTTGCTTAGTAACAGTCAACATGTGAACATCTGCTATTGCCAGGTTACCAGGTTAGTTAGATGCTGGGAGCAGTGCTGAATCCACCAGTGCCAAATGGGTCAACATTTTCTATGCTTATAATGCCATGGGTGGGATGTTCAAGGGGCTCACTGTTACATTTAACCCCAGTGCCATTGTCAACTATTTTGTTTTTTGATTTTTGTTTTTCAAACCCTGACTTTCCTTTGAAATATCTGTATGAGGGCTTGTTTTTTGTAGGATAAGATTTACTATTTAATACTCCATACAGTGTCACGGTCGGTACGATGACAGTGATACCAAATTTGTATAGTTTTTTTTAAATGTTTTAATAGTTTTAGAACAATAATTAACTTTGAAAAAAATTTCTACTGAGCTGCGTGAGGGTTCTTTTTAGCAGAGCGATCTTTAGCTTTTTTTGAGGTATTTTTGACTTTTGGTTGCTTTCTATTCAATTTTTTTAGAAGGCAAAGCAACCGAAAAACAGGAAATATGGCATTTAGATTTTTTTTCCCATTACAATGTTCACCATATGGGATAAATATCTTTATATTTTAATAGTTTGGGCATTCTCAGATGTGGCTATACCAATGATCTTTTTTTTTTTTGTTTATATGGAAAATGGGGAAAGGGGATGATTTGGATGTTTAGGTTTTTTTTATAGTTTTTTCCTGAGCATGTGATCATGAGACTGCTTCTACCATAGACTGCAATGGCTTACCATTGCAGTCCATGATAGAAGCTTACAAGTTGTTGTTTCTCTGTTGAGCCCTGCCTGAGCAGGACTAAATGGGAACTGAACCATGGCAGGCCTGGGAGCCTTCACAAAGTCTCCAGGCTGCCGTGGCAACCAAACAGCTCCAGTGATCTTGTTGCATGGGGGCATTTCAGCAAGCAGAAGCAGCCCGCCTTCTGTACTTGACCATACTCGCTGTTAACCATAGTGTCTGAGGGGTTTCTGGATAATGTGTATGGCAGCCTTGGCCCTCCTGAATGTTCAGAGACTAAGGGGGTTCATTCACACGAACGTATATTTGCGGGCCCGCATTACTGCGGACCCGCAAATGTACGGGGGCCGCCCGGCGTGTGTTCCGCAGTGCTCGGAACACACGCCGTGCGTCCCCATTGAAAATGCCTATACTTGTCCGTGCACACGGACAAGTATAGCACATGCTATAAAAGAGAGTTTTTGCGGATAGATACGGCCCCATTCACACGGTCGTGTGAATGGGGCCTAAGGAAACATTGCCTATGGCAGAGCTCCATAGGAACATAGTGTAATTTTCATAAACACTAATGCTAATGCATAGAGGTCTATGAGAGAAGCAATATAATGATTTCTTGTTCAAGTTCCCTATGTGAACTTTTAAAAGGTGTACAAAATGTTTTTAAAAACTTAAAAAAATAGATAAAAAAATTATAAAAATTCAATTCACTCCCCTGCTAGTAAACAACAAAACATAAAAACAAGTCAAAATGGCTGATTCACCCTTGCTTCACCTCCCCTCAAAAACAGAGTAAAAAGCGATCAAATAGTCATACTCACTTCAAAATGGTATCAATGATCGCCCCTCACAAAATGAGCCCTCACACAGCTCCATACATATAAATACAAAAAAGTTATAGGGGTCAGAATATGGTGATGAAAATAAAAATCATTTTTTTTCAAAGTTTTTATTTTTTTACAGTATTAAAACGCAATAAAAACTATACAAATGGTATAGCCATAATCTTACTGACTTGGAGAATGAAGGTAACAAGTCTATATGAACAGAAAAATAAAAAATGTATGGCCCCGGAAAAGTAGCGAGTGAAAAAACACTCCGGAGGTGAAGGCGTTAAAGACGCTACTTGCGCATACATGTATAGCGGATGTTGGGAAGGGGTTAAGTAATAAGAAAGTAAGAAGATAAAAATTTTCTAAGTGAAGAGAGATGAACATCTCTAAGTATTAAATTAACTTCGAGATTTTTGTTTCTGAATTTAACAAATTAATCACTTCTCGAATCAATTAAACTCTGAGATTATTCAACATCCTTTCTCTATTAGAGTCCTCAATTATATCATCCATCACTCAATTTACAGCTAAATACATCTGCGTAGTGGAAAACCTTTTTTTTTTAATTTCTAGCAATACTCAGGTAACAAAAAAGCCCTGACTTTCCTAGTCCTTGTTCTCCTAATGAAAGTCAAACTGAGGTTTCTTGGACCCACCAGAACCAATGGTTCTAATGTCCACTCTCCATCTCCCTGCAGTTATCACTCAGCGTGTATTTTATGTTGGCATATTAGGCCTTTTGTAACTTCAGCAGTGTTTTTTTCAGGAGTTCAATCTTGATGACCTATTGTCACGAGTGATCTTGCGTCTGGAATCAGACGTTCTGCGCGGCTTTCTAAGTGACAGGTTGGACAGGCTATTCCCTGTGGTTTGGGTGCTGTTCTCCACACCCCTTTCCCTCAGCTGTTGCCGCTGGGCAATTAGCTGTCTCCTACTTACCTCTTCCTCTCCCAGTATCCCTTGCGGTTTATATCTGTTTCATACCTGGTTGAGAGTGGTGTGGATCTCGGCTGAGATCCTGTTGCTGAGTTCTACTTAAAGTTAAGTGTTTTCCCTTCCTTTGGTTATTCCTGTTTGAGTCTCCTGTTCCTCCTTTCGCTTGGAGGAACAGGTTACTCTCTTGTGTCATTAGACTGCAGGGTGTTCTAGGGTTTATTCAGATTAGGTTCCTGTGTATGAGCTTTCCTACCACCCGGGTTAGTTCATACTGGTAGCCAGCTAGGGCCTAGTCTTAGGGTCCCCTGCAGGAGGTGACCAGTTCCTTGGTTTTGTCTGTTCCCATCCCTCATACGCTCGGTGTGGCTTTTCCCCCCACACCCGAGCGTGACATTATAAACCGCCGCTAACAAAAATTTATGTCATTTTTGTGCTGACATGGATGCTATTGCTACACTGGCTGAACGGCTGCAGGGACTCAGCTTGGAGGTGGCTGACATCCGCAACCAGATTCAGAGACCACAGGCTGGTGGTTCTGGGGGTGCTGAGTGTCAGGCCTGTTTGGAGCCTAAGGTCCCCCTCCCGGATAGATTTTCTGGGGAATGTGATAATTTTGTTCTATTTAGGGAGGCGTGCAAATTGTATTTCAGACTGCGTCCACATTCTTCTGGTAATGAGGAACAGAAGGTTGGTGTGGTCATCTCGCTGCTTAAAGGGGATGCGCAGTCATGGGCCTTTTCTCTACCGGCCGGATCGCTGTCTCTCCGGTCGGTAGATGAATTTTTCAAGACCCTAGGGATTATCTATGATGACCCGGATCGTATCTCCCTGGCTGAGACCCAGATACGTAACCTTTGTCAGGGTGAGCGGCCGGTTGAGACTTATTGCTCTGAGTTTCGGAGGTGGGCGACCAATACTGAATGGAACGATCCAGCTTTACGTAGCCAATTCTGTCAAGGTTTGTCTGAAAGGCTGAAGGACGCTTTGGCCTTTCAGGAAACCCCTGTGTCTTTGGAAGCCGCTATGTCTCTTGCTGTACGCATGGATAGGCGCCTGAGAGAGCGATCTAGGGGCCCCCGCTCTCAGGACGTACTATCACATAGTGTACCAGCTTCCTATGACACTTTGGGTGAATATTCCCCTAGGTTGATGTCTGGGGATGAACCTATGCAATTAGGGGGAGCCACTCCTGTATCCACCCGTAAACATCTTGGTAATAAAAAGGGTGTGTGTTTTTTCTGTGGTCAGAAAGGACACTTTATCAATGTATGTCCATGCTTCCTATCTCTAAAGGAGAGAAAAGAAAAGGGGGCGTTGAATTCTCATCTCACTCTTGGTGGAGTGGGTAGGGAGACTGAAAATGTGCATTTGTCTTCATCCTGCAGTACCCGTTTTCTCCTGACTGCCGAGGTGGCGCTAGAATCTAAGGTTGTGAAAATTGAGGTGTTTATTGACAGCGGGGCAGGGGTGAACTTGATTGATGCTCAGTTTGTCCGTATGCATGGATTGTCACCAAGTTCTTTGGATAAGAGGATTGCTGTGTTCGCCATTGATTCTGCACCTCTCTCTCAGAAGTGTTTGTCTCAGATGGTGCATGATATCAAATTAAGAGTGGGTGAATTTCATCAGGAGCTTATTTCATGTTTTGTGTTGGAAGGTCTTCCTGCTCCTGTGGTTCTGGGTTTACCGTGGTTAAGCAAACATAATCCGTCCATTGACTGGCATACTAGACAAATTGTGGATTGGGGCGATTATTGTGTTGACAATTGCCTTAATACATCTTTTTCTGCTTTAACCACTAAGACTCTTCCTTCTTTTATATCGGATTTCTCTGATGTATTTTCTGAAGGTGGATGTCAGGATTTACCCCCTCACCGGGAATACGATTGTCCTATCAATCTTATCCCTGGAACAAGATTGCCTAAATCTAGGCTATATAACCTTTCTGGACCTGAGAGAACGGCCATGAATGAATATATTGCTGAGAGTTTGGCCAAAGGACATATTAGGCCTTCCAAATCTCCTGTGGCAGCAGGGTTCTTTTTTGTTAAAAAAAAGGACGGATCCCTTAGGCCATGTCTGGATTTCCGTGAACTCAATAGGATTACTGTCCGTGATCCGTACCCCCTTCCTTTGATTCCTGACTTGTTTAACCAGATTGTGGATGCCAAGGTGTTCTCCAAGTTGGACTTAAGGGGGGCATATAATCTGGTCAGGATCAAAGAAGGGGATGAATGGAAGACGGCCTTTAACACTCCTGACCACACTTCTCTTTGAGAACCTGGTCATGCCTTTTGGGTTGACCAATGCTCCTGCTGTCTTCCAGCATTTTGTTAATGACATTTTTCATCATCTTGTGGGGAGGTTTGTAGTCGTGTATTTGGATGACATACTAATCTATTCTCCAGATATTGTGACACATCAGGATCACGTGAGGCAGGTGTTGCAAATCTTAAGAGATAACAAGTTGTATGCAAAATTGGAGAAATGTGCCTTTGCTGTACATGAGGTGCAATTCTTAGGATACCTGCTTTCATCTTCAGGTTTTCGTATGGATCCAGAGAAGGTCTGTGCTGTTCTGAACTGGGACCGACCTGAAAATCTGAAGGATTTTATGCGATTTTTGGGGTTCACCAACTATTACCGAAAATTTATTAAGAACTATTCGACGATAGTTAAACCCTTAACTGACATGACTAAGAAAGGGACGGATGTCTCTGTGTGGTCTGATGTAGCGTTGCAAGCCTTCTCCGCTGTTAAGGAGTGCTTTTCCTCTGCCCCTATATTGGTGCAGCCAGATGTGTCACAACCTTTCATTGTGGAGGTTGACGCATCTGATGTGGGGGTAGGAGCTGTGTTATCACAGGGCCCATCACCTGGTAAATGGCGCCCATGTGCTTTTTTTTCGAAGAAACTCTCTGTGGCGGAGAGAAATTATGATGTGGGTAACCGAGAGTTACTGGCCATTAAGTTGGCTTTTGAGGAATGGCGTCATTGGTTGGAAGGGGCGAACCATCCAATCACGGTATTCACTGATCACAAAAATCTGGCTTACCTGGAGTCGGCTAGACGACTTAATCCGAGGCAGGCCAGATGGTCTTTGTTCTTCACCAGATTCAATTTCATTGTCACATACCGTCCTGGGGTTAAGAATGTGAAGGCGGATGCCTTGTCACGTAGTTTTCCCGGGGGTGGTGATTTTGAAGATCCTAGCCCTATACTGTCTGAAGGAGTGGTGATATCCGCTCTTTACCCTGATCTTGAGGCTAAAGTGCTTGAGGCCCAGGGAGATGCGCCGGAGTCTTGCCCTCCCGGGAAGTTGTTTGTTCCTTCTGATTTGCGTTATAAGGTTTTTGAGGAGCATCATTCTTCGGTGCTTGCGGGACACCCTGGGAGTAAATCCACTGTCGACCTCATCTCTCGTAGATTCTGGTGGCCAGGTCTGCGTAAGTGTGTTGAGGAATATGTGTCAGCCTGTAGTGTCTGCGCACGCTCTAAGGTGACACATACTCGTCCCTCTGGACCCCTACTTCCATTACCCATCCCGTCCAGACCAGGGACTCACCTATCCATGGACTTCATCACTGATCTGCCTGAGTCGTCTGGTAAGACAGTTATTCTGGTGGTTGTAGATCGTTTTAGTAAAATGGCGCACTTTATTGCATTACCTGGACTCCCCAATGCTAAAACTCTTGCACAAGTGTTTGTTGACAATATTGTGAAACTTCATGGCATTCCCACTGACGTTGTCTCTGATCGTGGGACTCAGTTTGTGTCCAGATTCTGGAGGGCGTTCTGTACTCGGCTCGGGGTACAACTGTCTTTCTCCTCTGCCTTTCATCCCCAGACGAATGGACAGACTGAGCGTACCAATCAGAATCTGGAGACTTATTTGAGATGCTTTGTCTCTGAGAACCAGGAGGAGTGGTCCTCGTTTTTGTCTCTGGCTGAGTTTGCCATAAATAATCGCAGACAGGACTCCACTGGTAAGTCACCATTTTTTGGTGCATATGGATTTCACCCGCAGTTTGGCACATTTTGTGGTTCTGATACTTCTGGTATTCCTGAGGAAGAACGTTTTTCGTCATCATTGTCTTCCATATGGCGAAAAATTCAAAGTAACTTGATAAATATGGGTAACAAGTACAAACGTGTGGCTGACAGGAGACGCATGAATGGTCCGGACCTAAATGTGGGTGATTCTGTGTGGCTGTCTACTAGGAACATTAAGTTGAAAGTTCCTTCATGGAAGTTGGGTCCAAGATTTATTGGCCCATATAAAATCACGGCCATTATTAATCCTGTAGCATTTCGTCTTGAACTTCCGCAGGCCCTGAAAATCCATAATGTGTTTCACAGATGTTTGTTGAAGAGGTATGTTGAACCTCTGGAGCCATCTCCCTTGCCACCCGCGCCTGTCTTGGTGGATGGTAATTTGGAATTTCAGATTGTCAAGATCATTGATTCTCGAGTTCTTCGTGGGACCCTTCAATATCTGGTTCATTGGAAGGGTTATGGTCCTGAGGAGAGGTCATGGGTACCGGCATCTGACGTGAATGCCAGTCGTTTGGTAAAAGCCTTTCACAGATGTCACCCTGATAAAGTTGGTCCTGGGTGCCCGGAGGTCACCCGTAAAAGGGGGGGTAATGTCACGAGTGATCTTGCGTCTGGAATCAGACGTTCTGCGCGGCTTTCTAAGTGACAGGTTTGACAGGCTATTCCCTGTGGTTTGGGTGCTGTTCTCCACACCCCTTTCCCTCAGCTGTTGCCGCTGGGCAATTAGCTGTCTCCTACTTACCTCTTCCTCTCCCAGTATCCCTTGCGGTTTATATCTGTTTCATACCTGGTTGAGAGTGGTGTGGATCTCGGCTGAGATCCTGTTGCTGAGTTCTACTTAAAGTTAAGTGTTTTCCCTTCCTTTGGTTATTCCTGTTTGAGTCTCCTGTTCCTCCTTACGCTTGGAGGAACAGGTTACTCTTTTGTGTCATTAGACTGCAGGGTGTTCTAGGGTTTATTCAGATTAGGTTCCTGTGTATGAGCTTTCCTACCACCCGGGTTAGTTCATACTGGTAGCCAGCTAGGGCCTAGTCTTAGGGTCCCCTGCAGGAGGTGACCAGTTCCCTGGTTTTGTCTGTTCCCATCCCTCATACGCTCGGTGTGGCTTTTCCCCCCACACCCGAGCGTGACACCTATCAACAGGTTCAGCTTTTTGAAGAGGCTCTGGAGCTCTGGACGGATTGTGGCTAGAGATTCTTTACTTTAAAACGAGACCAAAATCATGGCTCTAGCAGCATTCTAAGTGGAGCTACAGGCTTCAGAGTAGCAGCTCCTTCTTATTTTCTTCAAGCCAGAGCAGAATTTGAAGTAAACTGTTAGGCCTCATGCACATGTTCCGTCTGCACCCGTTCCATTTTTACGGTCCTTATTTTTTAATCCGTTTTTTATCAGTTTTTCATCCGTTTTCCATCCGTTTAAACGGATCCGTTTTTTTTTTTTTTTTTTTAAAGTGGGAATGTCCTAAATGATGTCAGGATCATGTCCCATCCCCTTGGATGGGTCACATGATCGGCCTGACGCCATTTTGGTTGCATTTTGTGTAGTAAGGAGTTCGTGCTGATTCTTCTGCTAATATAGCTTGAGTTTCGTGCGTTCCCATCACTATTCAAGATGCTTTTTGAGGAAGATCATATGGATGATGTTCTCCTGGACTGGCTTGTTTCTCGGCGCTTTGCACAGCCACCGCTGGATGAGGTACCGAGGAAGCGGCGCAGATACTGGGTTCATCCCATTGTCTCTGACCGTCCTACCAAGGGACATTTCCATACACTGTATGAGGATCTGCCTGGGCACCCGGAAAAGTTCCACAAATTCTGCCGGATGTCCATCCCCACATTTGATCGTCTCCTGGCTGTTACACTGTCTCCTGTACTGTTACAAAGTAGTTTAGGTTGGTTCTGACTGGTTCTGTGTCTCCAAGCAACCTATCCGTGAAAACGGATGGAAAACGGATACATACCCGTTTCCATCCGTTTTCACGGACGCTCCTATAGAGTTCAATGGAGCCATCCGTCACGTTTTAAATGGATGAAAATGGGACATGCACCAGTGAAAAAGGATCTGAAAAACGGAACGGACAGGCATCCGTGAAAAAACGGATGCCTGTCCGTCGCCCATACAAGTGAATGGGTCCGGTTTTTCTATCCTTTTTTCAGGATCCTGAAAAAAGGATAGAAAGCGGAACGTGTGCATGAGGCCTTAGACCTTTTTCATGTGTCCATTTCTGTGATGGCATCTGTGACAAGATGGTCAGTGGTTCTTCTGAGAAGGTTCTGTGTTTGATCCATGTGTCTGTTTTTTCCCCTCTGTGTTTCATCCCTATACCATGTACACTGCTAGGCTGAAAATTAGTTTCCACAGCAGCTCCTAGCAATGGTCTGAGAAAATTACATAGAGAACACAAGTGCCATCCTTATTGATTTTGACAACCCTCACAACTTATACATAGTGGGTGTGTGGTCTGCATCATGGACCAAAATGGTGTGGGTCTCTGTGGCTTTTCACTGACCAACAGTCAGTGGAAAATCACTGATGTGTAAATGAACACATTAAAATTCAAAGGGTATGTGTGCAAAGCAAAGTCAGGACAGGCAGCAGAGAATCAGTCGCTATGCCAGCCATAAGTTCGGTACACGGGCAGACAATCTTTTTGAATAGACAAAGAGGTACACTGACGGCTTTGTGTGTAAGATTCGATCACTGGTTGTAAGGCGGGTGATGGCTGCAGCCAGTGATTGGATGATCGGCATCATAGCTATTTCCTGCCATGTTGAGACAGGAGTAGGAAGTGGAGTACACCAAAACTAAAGTGGTGGGGAATCAGTAAGGGGTTCTGTTCTGAAGACATTTTTAAAGGGGACTTGTCACCTCCACAGCATAATATAGTGAGATACTTCTGGGCTGATATTCAGTACTTTGACAGTACTGACAGTGCGAATCTGGTGGACGCTGCGAGAGAGATTAGTCTAATGAAATGCAAGGCCCATGGCTCGTGTCTTTCATGTTACACATGGGAAAGAAACCTGTCTCATCTGATTCATTTGTCTCGCAGCTGTGGCAGGTGCTGCAAGATTCTCCCTGTCAGTACTGTAAAAGTAATGACTACTAGCTCAGAAGTGACAGCCTGCTCAGTTGAGCAAGTCTGACACAATACTATTCTGCCCTCAGTGAGAGCAGCTTATTGGGTGGCCAGATGTCCAGCTTTAGGCCGGCCGTCTGTCCTCCTTCTGGCACAAGGCCTGGACTGTGACTTGGGTGTCCTCCTTTTCGGTGGCTCCACACTCAGACAGCAGCTACAGCTACAGACTGACCGATTCAGGCTTTCTCTCACCCCCCAGTCAATCACTGGAACCGTCCAACACGTGACTCTGTGATTGACCATGGGTGAGAGAAACCCTTAGGGCCTTCATGCAACTCACCTTAAGCGCTACCTCTTTTTTTGCCTGGTACTTTTATTTGGGGTGTGGGTTAGCAGTGTTGGGGCGTGGCTTGGCAGAGATGGGCGTGGTCCCAGGTGTCCACCTTTTTGGGGTTAATCAATTGGCTACCTTAGCGGCATAGTAACAGGTTCCCTTTAAGTTATTAAGTGTCTGAATTACTAAACTGATAAGGTCTTTAGTATTAAAATATTGGGTGCAGCGGCTAGGAAGACCATTTCAATCCTTAAAAATGTACCAACAGAAAAGTGGACCCTTTGAGATCAGTAAGCAGTTGTTCCCCTTTGGCACAAACCCACCTCACATGTTGCCCATGTGTCATGTCCCACAATAGCAATGGATAGCTCAACACAGCTAATAAAACAAGTGGTTTCTCCAAATTTCACACAAAATGCTACTTTTAATGACTACTGCAGTCTCAGAATTATTCAACCCCATCATGTCAAGCATCTTTAGGTCTTGGTAGAGCACACTTTTGCCGTTATGAACTGTTCCAATTTTGATGGATAGCCAGACAGTAGCCTCTGGCAGCATTCCTGAGAAATCTTAGCCCACTCCTCATGGGTAGTGATCACCAGTTCACTAATAGTCTTGGATTTGCATGCTGCAGTTGCTTTCTTAAAGACCTACCAAACATCTTATATGTGATTCAAGTCAGGCAACTATAATGGCCATTCCAGAATCTTCTAGGATTTCTTCTGAAACCATACCTTGATGGACTCTGAGGTATGCTGAGGGTCATTGTCCTGTTGAAAGGTCCACTGATGCTCAAGCTTCAGCTTCCTCACAGAAAGCATGATGTTTTCTCATGGGATTTCCAGATACTTGATAGAAACATCTTGCCCTCTTTTGTTTCTTTGCTCCACAGAACACAAATTTTTGTGGCCGATTCATATGGTTTTGAGCATGTTGGAACTGAATTCTCTTGTGCTTTTGTGTCAGTAGAGGTGTATGACTTGGACTTTGGCATGGACCTTTGGTGTTTAATATGCAACTTACTGTGCAAACTTAAATCTCAATGCCTGCTGATACCAGATCTTCCAACTGGTAGTTTTCAGTCACTTGAGGGTATTTGAGCACCTTAATCTGGAATCTGGTGGCAGCTAATATATATATATATATATATATATATATATATATATATATATATATACTGTATATGTATATATATACAGTACAGACCAAAAGTTTGGACACACCTTCTCATTCAAAGAGTTTTTTGTATTTTCATGACTATGAAAATTGTAGATTCACACTGAAGGCATCAAAACTATGAATTAACACATGTGGAATTATATTTTTAACAAAAAAGTGTAAAACAACTGAAAAACTTTTTCAAAGTAGCCACATTTTGCTTTGATTACTGCTTTGCACACTCTTGGCATTCTCTTGATGAGCTTCAAGAGGTAGTCACCTGAAATGGTATTCCAACAGTCTTGAAGGAGTTCCCAGATATGCTTAGCACTTGTTGGCCCTTTTGCCTTCACTCTGCGGTCCAGCTCACTCCAAACCATCTCGATTGGGTTCAGGTCTGGTGACTGTGGAGGCCAGGTCATCTGGCGTAGCACCCCATCACTCTCCTTCTTGGTCAAATAACCCTTACACAGCCTGGAGGTGTGTTTGGGGTCATTGTCCTGTTGATAAATAAATGATGGTCCAACTAAACGCAAACCGGATGGAATAGCATGCCGCTACAAGATGCTGTGGTAGCCATGCAGGTTCAGTATTCCTTCAATTTTGAATAAATCCCCAACAGTGTCACCAGCAAAGCACCCCCACACCATCACACCTGCTCCTCCATGCTTCACCGTGGGAACCAGGCATGTAGAGTCCATCCGTTCACCTTTTCTGCGTCGCACAAAGACACGGTGGTTGGAACCAAAGATCTCAAATTTGGACTCATCAGACCAAAGCACAGATTTCCACTGGTCTAATGTCCATTCCTTGTGTTCTTTAGCCCAAACAAGTCTCTTCTGCTTGTTGCCTGTCCTTAGCAGTGGTTTCCTAGCAGCTATTTTACCATGAAGGCCTGCTGCACACAGTCTCCTCTTAACAGTTGTTGTAGAGATGTGTGTGCTGCTAGAACTCTGTGTGGCATTGACCTGGTCTCTAATCTGAGCTGCTGTTAACCTGCCATTTCTGAGGCTGGTGACTCGGATGAACTTATCCTCCGCAGCAGAGGTGACTCTTGGTCTTCCTTTGCTGGGGCGGTCCTCATGTCAGCCAGTTTCTTTGTAGCGCTTGATGGTTTGTCCGACTGCACTTGGGGACACTTTCAAAGTTTTCCCAATTTTTCGGACTGACTGACCTTTATTTCTTAAAGTAATGATGGCCACTCGTTTTTCTTTACTTAGCTGCTTTTTTCTTGCCATAATACAAATTCTAACAGTCTATTCGGTAGGACTATCAGCTGTGTATCCACCTGATTTCTGCCCAACACAACTCATGGTCCCAACCCCATTTATAAGGCAAGAAATCCCACTTATTAAACCTGACAGGGCACACCTGTGAAGTGAAAACCATTTCAGGTGACTACCTCTTGAAGCTCATCAAGAGAATGCCAAGAGTGTGCAAAGCAGTAATCAAAGCAAAAGGTGGCTACTTTGAAGAACCTAGAATATAAGACATATTTTCAGTTGTTTCACTCTTTTTTGTTAAGTATATAATTCCACATGTGTTAATTCATAGTTTTGATGCCTTCAGTGTGAATCTACAATTTTCATAGTCATGAAAATACAGAAACTCTTTGAATGAGAAGGTGTGTCCAAACCTTTGGTCTGTATTGTATATCAGCATCAGCCCAATCAAACTAGAAATCTACAGCATGATTGTTTTACTTGCAATATTTAATAGGATTCTCCAGGAATATTCAAAATGGCCACCAGCAACATGTGCAGGACTGGTTACCTCCACTTGCAGAGCTGCCTAGGGAGGTGAGGGAGCAGAGCCTCAGTACACTGCTCTACAATCAATGTGATCCTGCCTATGATATGCCATCATGGCTGAGCAACCTGACAGGAACACTCATGTATCGTCTAGAATGTGGAAGTGCCAGAGCATATCCAGGCTGTTATTATATGCTGGCAGAGGACATTACAGGGAGGAGGTAAAAGAGGAGAGGACTACAACTCCCAGCATTTCCAGGCTATTATTATATGCACCTCAATTACAAGGAGGAGGTATAAGATGAGGGAATTACAACTCTCAGCATGTCTAGGTTGTTATATGGTATCAGAGGACATTACAAGGAGAAGGTATAAGAGGAGAGAACTACAACTTCCAACATGGCCAGGCTGATATTATGTGACATCAGAGGACATTACAAGAGTAGAGGACTACACCTCTCAGCTTGTCCAGACTGATATTATATGCTATCAGGAGACATTACAGGGAGGAGGTACTGTATATGAGGAGAGAACTTCAACTCCCATCATGTCCAGACTGTTATTATGTGATATCAGAGGACATTACTGGGAGACAGTATAGGAAGGGGGAACTACAACTCCCAGCATTTCCCTGACTGAATCCATCTTTTCTCCATTTTTTTCTCCTCCACACAAAGTTCAGCCTCTGTTACATGATGTCATCAAAGGTTCTTCCCCACCATTTCTTTCCTTCATTGCAGAGCTCCGCCCCCTCCTGCACTGGTCACATGTTTTTTAGTTCTTGTGCAGCACTATACCAGCGCAGCCTATAGGAGGTCTCTTCAGTCCCTGCTGCCCTCACCAGGATTAATGGTGTGACCATCAGGGACGGAAAAGACTAAAAATTTGGTGTCACGATTTAAAAAACAAAACAAAACAAAATCATCAGGCACTAATGGATGTTTTCTTAACGGCCATCACAAGTCCATTTTAACAGTGGTACACAACAGTTTTTTTGACAGCTAGTGAATAATAGCCGTCATAAAATAGAACACGTTGTATCTCATCCGTTTTCACTGACCAACAGCCCCCATACAATTGAAGGGGACCTTTTTTAATGTCCCATTCAAGGCATCAGTGAAAAAAAGGTCCAATAAAAAGTGACAATTAGTGACATTTATTTGTTTTTAACGGACATTTTTTTCACTGTGGTGTGAATGTACCCTTAAAGGGTTTCTGTCACCAAGTTTGACCATATTAAACCAGATGACATTTGCAATGCGCAAATGTCACCTGATGTCTAATATGGTCTTCTTTTTAAGATCTGTGTCCCCGTTTTCTTAAAAAAACTACTTTTGTAATATGCAAATTACCTTCACTAGGTGCAAGGGGCGGTAACCCTGCACCTAGTAGCGCCGTTTTCCCCACCTTCTATATTATGTCATCAGCGTAGATTAACAGAGCCAGGTAGCTCCCTCTATCTGCTGCTGGCCCTGTCAGCGCTGCAAATCCCGCGCCTGCGCCGTGGGTCCGTGGCTTCCTCACTGCGCCTGCACCGCCTTCTCTTCCGGGTGTAGTGTGACGTCATCGGCACAGGCGCAGTGAGGAAGCCGGGAGCCTGGCAGTCGCCTGCGCCGAATGACGGACCCACGGCGCAGGATTTGCAGCGCTGACAGGGCCAGCAGCAGATAGAGGGAGCTGCCTGGCCCTGTCAATCTACGCTGATGATGTAATATAGAAGGTGGGGAAAACGGCGCTACTAGGTGCAGGGTTACCGCCCCTTGCACATAGTGATGGTAATTTGCATATTACAAAAGTAGTTTTTTTAAGAAAACGGTGACACAGATCTTAAAAAGAAGACCATATTAGACATCAGGTGACATTTGCACGTTGCAAATGTCATCTGGTTTAGGCCCCGTTCAGACGGCTGTATTTTTGCGGGTCCCGGAACACATGCCATGCGGCCCCATTGAAGATGCCTATACTTGTCCGTGCGTACGGACAAGTATAGGACATGTTCTATCTTTTCTTGCTGAGCAAGATAGCGTGCCGCCCGTAGAGGTGAACGGGCCCGCCCCTATTCTGCAAATTTGCGGAATAGGTGCGGACCCGTTCACACGGTCGTGTGAACGGGCCCTTAATATAGTCAAACTTGGTGACAGAAACCCTTTAAGCCTCATTCACATGCCAGAGATTGACACACGTGTTCTGTACGTGTTCTCCACAGATGGCACATTTCCCCATTAATTTTAATGTGTGTTTTGGCACGGTTGTTTTTTTTTTTTTTTTTTTTTTAGCAAGGTTGCATGTTCTATCTTGTCCGGATGCCATCCATGTTTCACGGATCATTAGGAAGAGATGCTTTGAAAATTATTTTTCAGCTGCAGTGTCATTGAAACAGGGATGACACACAGACCCAACATGGATACATCTCGGACATCATCACGGAGGCCTCACTGATTCACGGATTTAAGGCACGGACACGGACGTGTGAATGAGGTTTTAAAGGGCAAATCAGTTGAATTAATTTGATTAATCGCCAAGCCCTAGTTCTAGCTGTACCTCTAGGAACATTCAGTGCCTTTGCTATCTCATTGTATCTTTTTCCTTGCTTTTGCTAGGCAACAATCTCTTCTCAACTTTTTGACCACTCTCTCGACCTAGGCACATCTCTAATATGCAATCAAAGATCACCGTCAACAGACCCCTAGCACTATGATGGCTAACCTCCGGCACTCCAGCTGTGGTAAAACTACAACTCCCAAGATGCACACTTGCTTGGCTGTTTTCAGAACTCCACAGAAATGAATGGAGCATGCTGGGAGTCATAGTTTCACCACAGCTGGAGTTCCGGAGGTTAGCCATCACTGACCTAGGAGAAGTATGACTATGCACTGAAAAGATCATTTTAAAGGAAGTATTATTGCAATGTGAATATTGTTTTTTTTATGTACATTACTATATATATATATATATTTATCCTTCTGGTCCACCTTCTCCAGCATTCAGAGGTGGACTAGCATGCTCAGTAGCTTCCCTGGTCCCTTTCACATCCTTCAGTGATCTCATAGAGAAACAGGTGAAGAGGTCCTAACACTTTCATTCTTCCATCCCCACTTCTAAATTCATAGAAGTATATAGCTATATCTCTCAAGACAGTGGAGAAGGACATTGTGGAGAATTGCACAATTCTTTGAGTCTGAAGGGTTAATTGTGCTTGAAGTGCACCAGGAGAGTCCTGAAGTTTCTGTGATCGTCCCGAGCTGCATTCCACTCAGCTGATCGGTCTCCACGTTTCTGGCGGGAAGCAGAAGGCGACATATTGTCCTGCATTCCTGTCACAACAACCCTTTTCTGACAGCATTGGAAGAAGAAGGAACTCCCTCCTGCCCACGCTATGGTATTTTAAAAAAAACGCAAAGTGTATATGTAGCGTACTTGTTTGAGGGGTGAGTCACCCAGCTCATGGGCTGGGTGGACGTGGCTTACATGATGAATACATTTTGTGGTTATTAGCTCTAGCTCAGATCTGATCTTTTATTAAATTAGTTGATATCCCTGAATAAAGCACTGTGCCCTGATTAAGCCAATTATACTTGTCTAAGTCTTTATTTATTATAATTTTATGGTTATTATTATTAGTATAATTGAATTATTGAGATTCTAATCCCATGAGAGCAGGACTGGTTCTCTACTTACAGAGCAGCCTAGGGGAGGTGAAGGTACGGGGCCTCACTACACACTAAACACTGAAACTTACATATACTGCATATTGGTGAGCGTTACGGTCAGGCTGCTCGGTCATGATGGCACATCGTAGGCAGGATCACATCATTACCATCTATTGTAGAGGAGTGCACTGAGGCTCAACTGGTGGTGCCAATTGCAGTCCATTGTATAGCGGCTTGACTTGAATGGGACTGAGCTGTTCCTAGGCCAAGTAACCAATGAACGTGACATCACAGGCCTACGAAGAGGCCGCAGCGATCATCTGATCAGCTGTCAGGAGTCCATCCCCCACCAATCAATATGAAAATCTTGGACGACTCTTTTAAACGTGAAACTGTTATATCTACGTAAAGGCTACGTCCAGTCAGGTTGCATCCGTAATAGTGAATTATTTGCTGACGCCATGTATATTATATGTGAAGACATGGAGCTATGCTTAGGTGAAAATGCTTTTGCTTGGAACGTTTCAGTATAATTAAGGACACAACTATTGTCTTTCTAGACAGTGCAAGACAATATATGACAGCAATAACATCTATTGTTGGATTTCGTAAAACTATCTGCTACTTTAGAACTCAGCTTAGGGCACCATGGGGATCCCTTGATGCTCAAAGCTGTTGGTCCCTGTCATTTCTAGTTACTCTCCTGGATATAAATCTAGCATTCTTTAAATTAAAACCGTGGCGTACACAATAAAAGAAGACCATCCAGAAATCAAAATGTTTTTATTGGTGTGTTTCTTTCACTCCACAAGTTGCGATATTTAATTTTTTTTTTTTTACTTTTTTCAGCATCATTTTTTTCTGCCTTTTTTTTTGTTTCATTTTTCTATGTACGATATAATTTTTCAGTCTTTCGTACAATCATTTTTTTTTTCTTGTTTTTTGTTCGCTTGTAGAATGGCGTTCGACCCATTTCTGGTTTTGGCATATGAAAAAGAAAATGAAGGAAGGAGAGAGAGAAGAGGAGGGGGGGCGGAGAGGTATTTTTTTTTTTTTTACCCTTTTCTTGTTTTCAGACTCAGGGGTGGGGTAGGATTGGCAGCAAAACACATCAGGACGAAGCAGAACGTGACATACATGTGCCCAGAACATAAATATGTGCCACTGATGTTGTGTTAATGGACTCAAGACCACCTCTCAAGAAGTAGACTTCTCAGACAAACTCTCTTAATTAGAAGGATACTTCCATCACGTGGCTTCTCTCTACATAAATTCAGAGACCATGACCACTGATGGAGAGCATACTCTAGCAGTCCTCTGAACTTTCTCTAATAGGACGGTCTTTTCTATAAGAATCTATAATGGTATTTTATACCCGTTTCTTCATGGGCTTCTCATAAATATCATTTCTATATTCATATTGTCTGAAATATAACAATGACAAAAATATTCTTTGTAAGTGCTGTGTTCTGCTTGAGGAAGCATGCAGATTCGTGATAGTCTGTGGAACCTCCTTATCTCTTTTAGGTAGAGCTCAGTAGACTACTATAGCTTCAGGGAGCGACCCCCCATGTACTTACAGCTCTTTGAGCTTGGAGATATGTTTTCTAGTGGTTGATCAGACAACCAAGGACATATCATGAGATGCTTAACTGGCTTACATACAATATAATACCAAGTTATCCTAGTGTGCCAAAATAATAATTGCTTCTCTCTGCTGTCATCACATTTGATTCTTCATGGTAGGGGATACCATTCTTAGTTTTACGCAACCAAATGGACTGAGCTTCTGCTGTTACCAACGCAGAGAAAAGTCCCCCATTGTAATCAGATTGACAATTCCAAGGAGTCTACACCATGGGACCTGCACTTCTGTTCCTAAAACCCTTAAATATGGATATATTAACAATTCATATATCTATGGAAATATATAAAGATCTATAAATTTGGAGATGTATAGATCTGTGCAGGGAAACATAAAGCAGATATATGATCGTATACAGGTTTTGGCTTTAGCTGTGTGCAGGAACCACGGAAAAGTCACCAGCGCCTTGTGTAACCTTTAGTGAGAATATAAAGACCAAAATCGCAGTTCACTTCAGGTTGCGGCACTGTAGGGGCTGGTAAGATCATTGATCCAGTGTGGCCCCCAAAGGTCATGCCTTATTGCACTGTTCCCTCTATGTAATGGCCTACATATAGCAGCAGGTGGCTGTAAGATGTATAAGTTTATAATGACTTTTATAGCGATACTATTCATTCCACCCTTTTTGGATCATGCCATCCTCAGATCTTGTTAGGGTTCACATTATATACTTTGTTGTATGAAACGTTGATCGCCACCATTTTGATCAGCATCAGAAAATAAAGGTAGCTTTTTCTCAGGCAGGTAGGTGGCCAAATATGAGAAGAACCTGTACAATTCTAGATTTCTACATGCAACATAAAAATAAATTAAGATGAAGATGCCGAAAAGAAACGAATAAGGTTACTAGAGAGACACAAGGTGGAATCTTTGGGACTGACGAAAAAAAGATCATCGATGATCCTGTGGCAGAAAAGACAGATACTATGGCAATGTGTCCAAACCAGATACAAAGGAAAATTGCAGAAGGCAAACACACAGAAATAAAAAAAAAGCCCCCTACTGACCATTTCCGCACCTCGGATACAAGTTTGGGAAGAAGGGTGTAGGCATCTCTCCTCGTCTCTCCCTTCCTCCTTTTAGAAGTTCGTTATTTACAGCAGTCGGAAAGGACACTCGCTTCCCCCATTGTAAAAGTTCCAATGTTCCTCTGTAATAGAGGCAGGGGGTGTTTTGTGCTTAAATAAAGAATATGCAGGGCAGTTGTCAAGTTCTCTTTCACTCCAATTGTAGTCATTTCGAAATTCCATGTCGTGATTGCTTGACAAGTTCTTTGCTCTTTCCATGTAAACTGTAGTCTCTTCTGAATTGATGTATTAAAAAAATCTCTTACCCTGTCTTTGGGGCAGACATAGGGGTTTGGGGTCAGTAGAGAAGGTGGAGGTGACAGCCACTGTTTTTGAAAAGCCCAAGAAAGACATTATTGTATGAAAAAGTGACCTTTTTCTGTATCTTTTCTTCGAATTTCTATGTTCTGCCCCTGTTATATTATGGGAATGCAAATTATAAGCTGCGACCTTTCAAAAATAAAAAAAATGTAAATTTCACAATCTTAGGCAATTTCTGTCCTCTACTTTCTCATTACTCAGCAAGCCCCATAGGCTGTTTGGCACCACTTATCGAGCACTAGTGATTAATTCCTTACCAGGTAGTCTCATTGTTTGCATCACTTGAAGACATCTGGTGTTTCTAACACAAATGGGCTGCCTACAATTATTACAGGCTAAACACTACACCTGTTTGTCTCTTTTCATTATTTCTTTAGATTGGCTTTTTAACAATACTGCACATTCCAGCACCTAAACTGTTTTTGCATTAGTAGCTTACACGGGTCATCTTTGGGCAAACAATTGTGTTTTCAGAAGCATATTTTTGGCACCCAAACCCCTACCTGTTGGTGGCCTTGCATTTAAGAATTACTAACAGACACTTGAAGTCAAAATGAAATCCAAGTAAACTGAGCACACATCAAAACTCATTGTCCATTAGCCCAGGCAGTGTCTTGTCCTCACCCCTGCCCCACCAAAATTTCCCCTATTCAAATACCCCTTCCTTCCATCTGACCCTGCTTTCATCTGAAATGGAAAGGGAAGGCAGTATCTTATTCTTTTTATAGGGGAGTAACGAGGTTGGTGTCAGGGATGGGTGAGTAAGTTCAGAGGCTGGTGATAAGCTGCATCTGCCCGTCACCCTCGGGCACTGACCCTTCAAGACCCAGAAACCCCTGTGGCATCTGGTAGAAGGCCTGCAACTGCCCTCTGGGCACTGAACCCAGCCGGCCAGGGAAGTACATGGCATCTGCCCCCGTGGGTGGGGGAACCCCTTGGTGGCACGGCAGCATTTCCCCAGATGATGGCAGGCCCGGTTCAGGGCTACTATCTGGGTATGGAGAGTCTCTGAGGTTGGTCATGCTAGTGTAAAGTGAATCGCGATTTGGTGAGTCGCGAGGGGCAGCTTCAGCTTCAGACTCCTCCAGATCACTTTGGTAGAGGATTGACTGAGCTCTTTGTAAGAGAAGGGGCTCCTCCAAAGCTTTGTACATGCGCTCCATCTCTAATGTAGGTACCTCTCCACCTTCTGCCATTGACCCAGATGTCACTTCCTCATCTCCGGTGTCTGTTGTCCCTGCATGAGATTTGCCCCGTAGGTTGCTGTGTACGAGTTCGGAAATGATCATCTTTTCAAAAGCTGCAGCATCTGTAATATTACGACGGCCACCACCTTCTCCCATTTTGGAAGGATCAGGAGGAAAGTCTCCAGCTCTTAGAGAGTAACTGTTATTGAAGTTGCCATTAAGAGGAAGGGGTGGGAGAGCATCCTTACCACATGGATCTCTGCTTAAGGTGTGTTCTATAGGGAAAGAAAAGATTAATAATCAGTGATACTCAGCATACCAAATATCTTTCCATTATTGCTTCTGCCTCTCTTAAAGGGAATCTGTGGTGTAATAATACAGTGATCTCTCAAGATACAACGACCTCAAGATACAATATTCTCAACATACAAGGATCTTTTCTGACCCATCGTAAGGTGAAACCAGACTCAACATACAAAGTCTCAGACTCAGACCCAACCAATAAAGGCCCTTTTTCTGGTAAAATATCTGGATTAGTTACTAGTTATCAGCTATTCCTGATATATGTAAGGACTTGTTGTATGTGTCTTAGTTATCTGCTTATTTTTCTTAAATCTTCATTTTCTATTATCTTGGATGACATTTTGGGGCTTTGGAACCGATAACTGAACTTACAATGGTCATCCTGGAACCAATTAATAATGTATCTTGAGGGACCACTGTACATGTGTAGAACGTCTGCTGTTGACTCCATACACAGGAGTCCTCTCCGTGCATTCCATGGATGGCTTGAGGGTGCACAGAGAAAGAACACGGGTATCGACAGACAAATTACTTATCCAGAGTCAACAGCAGGTGTTCTATACACATATTACTGCACTTAATAGGGCTTGCCGGAGGAGACAGATTCCCTTTAAGGTGGCCATACACAGTAGAAGTAGGCTTTTAGTGAACACATTAGTCCATATTGCTTATTCATCCGGTGAGATGTAACAGCGACTGATTGTTTTAGCCAACCTGTAAACGACCTACGCCATCTGAAAAGAAGCTGGAGATGTACAAATTTACTATACTACTATACTATACACCAAATGATACAAATGATACAAATGACAAGTTGTCCTGCAAAAACCAAACCCTCACACAGCTCTGTAAAAAGAAAAAGAAAAAAGGTTTTGGGTTTTGAGAGATGGTGATGCAAAAACATTTTTTTTTAAAAGGGTTTTACTTTTGCAAAAGTATTAAAACATAAAAAAACTATACTTAACCTCTAGGGAGGAGCTAAGGATATCTAGGGTTAGGTTCCAAATAGTGGAATTGCCCTTATCAGGGTGGGTGTTCCACTCACTAGGGGGGCAGTTTTTCTATCTTTTTTTGAATATATTTCATTTTTGAGAAATTGTTGGTTATTTAGAGCTCCTTTTAGGTATACCTGTCCTGCATTAGACAGACAAGCCATTGATTTGATTTGGCATAGTGTAGTGCTTCATTTTCCCAGTGGGGGCGCTGCAGCAAGAACACTTACTTCCAGGTCTTCTCATAGATTACAACTGATTGCGGAGGGTCCCAGCAGGAGGATTTAATTTTGTGTGTTATGGAACGGTTTTAAAAAGGGGGGATAATCCAAAACTGACAACCCCTATGATGTCTGCAAATGGTGGAACTCGTTTTATATTCACGCTCTAGGCTGAAAATGTTGATATCGAGATAGTAGCTGATAGTGTTGCAGAATCAGGATTAAATCTGATAGTCAGCCAGGGGCGTGACTACCATAGTGGCAGACCATGTGACTGTCATGGGGTCCAGGGCAAGAGGGGGCCCAGTCTTAGTTGGGATCCTCTCCTCTTCTACTGGAGGTGAAAACTTGGTCAGGACTCTACCCTCTAAAGGAACAACTTTTTGCAAATGAGGCAGTGGAAAATGGCCCAAGGGTCTTCGAAAGGGGTTTAAGCAGAAACCCTTCTGTCCTGTGTGGGGGGTCTGGTTTGATCCTTGCTATGGGGCCCTAGCTTCTCTATGTACGCCACTGTAGTCAGCCATGTTGTATCAAGCAGACATCTTGTGTCCTTGCTTTAGAAACGAGTTTAGTTGAGAAATGAATTATCTTGTTGAAGTACATTGTGATGTGTCCTAGTGGTAGGAGATGATTGAGTTTTCAGTAATCAATTAAAGAGTCATGATGTCAGGGTGGCCTTGAGATAGTAATTGGTATATGTATTAATCGTAGACATCTTGGCTGGAATAAATACACTTATTTATTAAAATTGTAGAAGTTCATTGAAATGTTTATGGTTATGTTTGACCCTTGGTGTTGGGATAGGTAATAAATAAAGATAACCAATTCAAGTGTTGATGGTCCATATGTTTCCTTGGAGAAGGAGAATGGAGACAAGGACGAAGACGGAGAATATTGATGAATGACCCAAGGGAAAAAAATATTTATGCATGATGTCTTACGATAAGAAACTTGTCCAATTGAAAGTTGGTGGAGGCGTAACTTATGTACGTCAATGTATATTAAAAGTACAATATTTGTGATGTATAAGACTACTTTCACACTTGCGGTAGCCTTTTCCGCAGGCTGTTCTAGCGGGCAAACTGCCTGCTGGATCCGTGCTACCGCTCGTCCACCATGCCGCCAGAAGTCCGCTCCGGCCCCATTAACTATAATGGGGGTGGACTGGAGGTCCGGCCGTGGCACGGCAAACATGCTGAGAGGTGGCCGGACAAAAACCGCTGCATGTTATAGTTTTTGTCCGGCTGTCTCTCTCCATGTTTGCCGTGCTACAGATGGACCTCCGCCAGCACGGTGGACTTGCTGTAGCACGGATCCGGCAGGCCGTTCCCCCGCTGGAATAGCCTGCCGGAAAACGCCACCGCAAGTGTGAAAGTAGCCTAATAATGATGTAGTGAGGTAATCTGTGTGTGAACCTTGAAGTCTATGGACTGCGACATACTGTAGAAAACTTGTATCATGATACTAATTATTCCTTTGTTCTCTGGGGTATAAAAGACCGTGTTTGGGAACATACAGAAAACACTGCCTTTTGCCCTGCTGCTCCACACTTTCACGTATGCCATATTCTGCCTGACTTTTGTATTCATATCAATACAGTCTTGCCGCTCTTGTCTCTGAATAAACGAAAGGATCTTCTCAAGAAGAAGTTGCTTCAAGAAGTTTGGTGTTGCTGCAGCCAATTTCCAATAGATAGGTTATTTTTAAAGTTTTCTTTCTCAAAGTGATTAGTTTCCAGACATGACATCTGTAGAGTCCTCATGATCAATATTCGATCAGTGGGGATCCAACTTCTGACACCTCTACCTATCGTCTGTTTGAAGGGGCATGGTAGTAGATCAGTCCCATCTGATTGTGACACTTCCCATTAAAAGACGAGAGTCATACCACGTAAACAAAGAAGGGGGACATGGCTCTTGTCAGATCAATATGGCCCCTTCAAATAGCTTATGGATGGCGTGGCTGAGATCCTCACCACTCATGATCTAATATTGGTGGTCATCAATTAAAAGTCCCAGGAACCCCCTTTAAAATCTCTCTATTGTGGCAGAAGCTCCATTTTACTGATATACAGCTCCAAATACCATGTACAGCTATCCAGTTAAAAGATAAACATTTCAGTATCCACTAGAGGGAGTTTAGGAATGTAAATTTAGCAGTATGCAGTTAGCTCCCCCTAGTGGCAGCTGCAGTGTGGGTATAATTTAGACAAGACCAAAGAAGTACTTACTGGGATCTCTGAAGCTTCCTGTTGTTGCAGTGGTAAAAAAAAGAGAGGACAAGGAAAAATTATTAAATGGATAGTGAAGAAGAGGGGTCGCTTGGCAAGATAATGACAACATTGATACTGTCATGTGATTCCACAGTTGTGGTTTTCCATAGAAGTTGATATGGTCAAAACAAACAAAAATCACAGTCCCTCTTTAGGTGACTATATATATAATACTTTGCATGTAACCTGCAAGTTTTGGGTCTTTTTCTTCCCTCTGAATCATTTGTGTAATTCTTAAAGTGGTTTTCTGTCCTCTGGATAGGCTATTAGTATCTTATTGGTGGGGATCCAACACCCCGGACTCCCACCGATCAGCTGTTTGAGAAGGTAGCGTTGGTGACAGTAATGACATGTCCTTCTCTCAGCTTGTCAAGCCCAACTCCGTCCATTGTACAGCGGCTGTGCTTGGTATCACAGCCTAGCCCCATTCACTTCAATGAGGCTGAGCTGCACCTAAGCCACGTAACCGATGATCGTGACGTCATATGGCCTAGGGAAAGCTGGAGTAGGCCACGGTGCTACTGCGAACATCAATGCCTTCTTAAACAGTTGGGCCCCCACCAGTCAGATACTGATGACCTATACAGATGATCATCAGTAAAAAAAAATGTTTGAAAACCCCTTTAAATTTATTTCTGTAACCTTTCTTAGTGGTATGATCCAACAGCTCTCCATGTGCTTTGACCAATTAGCTCTTTCCTCTTGCAGCTCTCTTTCCCCTCTCACAGCATTCATCTCACAAACAGGCTAAGGCAGAGAGTCTGCAGCATCATGTCTCCTCCTCTGCTCTCCTCTCCTTTTCTCCTCTCCAATAACCAAAGACAAGCTTTTTACTGAACATTCAGACAAAAAAGAACTGTGTGCTGCTGGAAGGTGGTGACAATACCACTTTCATATAGTCTAAGGTACCTCTGATTTATTAAATTTTAACGACATGCACGCTTTACCTTGTGACATTTTTAGTTCCAGCTTATTCACTGTCATAGTGAGCACTGCTCCGAGAATATAAAATGCCACAGTTCATGTGACTTTCTGTTCTCTGTGCAGCTCTCCCCATATGGAAATGTCTGCTCCCAGAACAGAACATTGTTTGGCATCTGATCTTTCCGGCAATCCCACTGCAGGAAACATTAAAAGGGCTTTCCGGGAGTTAACTACTGATGACCTATCCTCAGGATAGGTCATCAGTATTTGATCGGTGGGTGTCCGACACCTGGGACTCCAGCCAATCAGCTGTCTGAGAAGGTACCGGCGCTCCTGTGAGCCAGGCCAGTGACGTCACGTTCATCGGTCAGGTGGCCTAGGAGCGGCTCAGCCCCATTCAAGTGAATGGGGCTGAGCCCGATACCAAGCAAAGCCGCTGTACAATGTATGGCGCTATGCTTGGTGAACTGACAGAAGGTAGCGGGAGCGCCGGTGCCTTCTCAAACAGCTGATCGGCGGGTATCCCTGGTGTCGGACCCCACCAATCAGATACTGATGACCTATCCTGAGGATAGGTTATCAGTAGTTAACTCCCGGCAAACCCCTTTAAAGGTGGGAATGCCTGGCTGAAGTGGATAAGGGATGTATATGCCAAGAGTGACTAAGTGAGATCAAAGGAATCATGGGAAATCAGGAGCGTACATAGAGCCCCATCACAAAACAGTATGGGTCCCCCAGCCCCACCCAATTTCCCAGCACAGGTGCGACAATCACTAGCAACGCAAAGCTCAACATCCTAGATTTCTGACAAAGTGGAACAAGTGCTTCATAAATATTGCACTCATTCTGAACAGCTTATTTCTTGATGTAGTTACACCAGACAACTGGCAAAATACATTGATATATCTCCTGCTTCCTTTCTATTACAAAGCTGTCTGTCTGTAGCCACCACTAGGTGGAGCTCAGTGCGTAAGAATTTATATAGTTAATATTTACTTGAAGCTGAAGTAATCTTTTTGCATTGAGCACCTCCTAGTGGCTGCTGCATGAAAATACTGTGATTAGTGTCTGAGATTAGTGTCTGCATCCCCCTTTTTCCCTTCTCGTAGCAATTGCGTGGTCTGTCCCCATTGATGGTACGCCGGTACCAGGAGCGGTCTGCCTCCATTGAACGCCGCTGTGTAGTTTTAGATGGAATTCAGCACCGTGGGACTGCTATCTTGTAACAGTGGCACAAGGGAGCTAGGATTCCAGTAATGTCCACAAAATAGAATAAAAGTTCTGGAGGACACGGTAAGAATATACCACTGCTCTAGATGTTTCATCAGGAAATTTTTATTAAAAGGGGTTGTCCACTTTGTACATAAATGTCAGTAATACAGTACACTAGTGTGTAATGGCATAAGAACCTGCTAAATCGCCTCCTCTCTGGTGTCCAGGGGACAGTGATGTAAACAAGTGCCAAAATCCATAGCCTTTCTAAGATGGCACTTCTGTTTTCTACTGCACATGTTACATAGTTAATATGGTTGAAAAAAGACATAAGTCCATCAAGTTCAACCAAAGGATAGGTGAGGATGTGAATCCAAGAAGGAAGTGAGACTCAGATTTCTACACATTTTCATAAGCATTAACATCACTTACTTTAAGAATTCATCTAAAATTCATTTTAAACCGTCCACTGTTCCTGCTGTGACCACGTCCTGAGGAAGTCTATTCCACGGATTCACAGTTCTTACAGTAAAGAAGCTTTGACGCTTCTGGAGACTGAACTTTTTCTTCTCCAGTCGGAGGCAGTGCCCCCTTGTCTTTTGAGGGCATTTTACATGGAACATATACGGCCCATTTATATATTTGTCCAGGTTAATCATGTCCACCCTTAGGTGTTTCTTCTCAAAACTAAATACATTTGATTCTTTTAATCTTTCTTCATAACTAAGACCCTCCATGCCCCTTATCAGTATAGTTGCTCTCCTCTGTACTCTCTCCAGCTCCAGGGCATCCTTTCTATGGACTGATGCCCAGAACTGAACTGCATATTCCAGATGAGGCTGCACCAACGCTTTGTAAAGTGGTAGCATTGCATCCCTGCCCTGTGAGTCCATGCCTCGTTTAATGCATGACAATAAGCTGGTGGCCTGCCATTATCCAGCTGATTGACATTGTATGTTGTTATTTAATTTATGATCTACTAATACACCCAAATCCTTCTCTACAAGTGACTCCCCCAGTGTTACATCCCCTAGGACATATGATGCACAGAGATTATTACTACCAAGATGCAGAACTTTACATTTATCCACATTGAACCTCATTTGCCAAGTTGATGCCCAAACATTCAGAGTGTTCAATTCAGCTTGTAGTTTATGGACATCTTCCATAGACTGTACATGTGCTGAAAGCGTTCAAAGCAGGTGCAAATAAAGGACATCTATAACTTCCATGGATGCTCTGTATCAGAGCCTGTGCGGTAGAAGAAAGAAAGGCTATAGGTGCTGACTCTTGTTTACATCACTATCCATGGACACTGGAGGAGGTGCATAATCATTTGGGCTAAATGAAGTCTGCAGGCAATTTAGCTTTAGGTTTTTATACCATTACATGACTAGTGTTTGGCATTACTGAAATTTAGGCATAAGCAGACAATCCCTTTAAGGGCTGATTCACACGACCGTATCCGTTTGGAAAATAAGACACCCAATAGTTCCCTGCCGCCGCTCAGCATCTGTATATTGTCTGATGTTAAAGAGGTTTTCTGAGAATGTTTTAACCGATGACCTATAATCTGGATAGGACATGAGTCTCTGGTCGAGAGGATGGGTCATCAGAATCTCAGAAAACCCCTTTAATGGACTGATCTCTATGAAGATAAATGGTTCAACAGAACAGGAAAGTAGACACATGACAATCACGGAGCGACACTGAAAAAGTGGTTCTAACAATCTATTAATGGGATGCTGACTGCCGCCTCATGCTGCCCGCACCCGCTCTGATTACAATATTAGTTTAATTATGCAAAAGGAAATGTGTTTTCACTTTCTGTCTTTGCCCGCAGTTTTAAGAGCACACATTTAAAGAGGATTTCACGCGGAATGCAATCAGCCTCCCGGTAAAATACATTCCTGGTGATTTATAAATAAAAAACAGCATCTTTTAGAAGTTCGTGGTAGGAAACCATAAGAAAGTTCCATCACCAAGCCTGGAACTTGTTGTCTTCAAGGGGCCATACCACAGAATAGCCCCTCACCCCACCAATAGCTCTGCCAAAGGTACTACTCCTTTATTAAAGCGGTTATCTGGGAATTAAGAAAATGAAAATACTTAAATAATACTTTATTATAAATACATTCCCAAATACATTGCATTATTTATAATGGCTCATGTTGTTCAGGGAGCAATCATCAGGGGAAACAAAATGGCCGCCGTTCTATTACTACACATAAAACCTGTTCTAATCACACAGCAGGACAAGTTACTTCACAACACTGAGGTAAAGAGCTGCCTCATCCTCCTCTCTGCTCTGCTTGTCAGGGATTATGATCCTGAATACAGCTGAAAGGATCCTCAGCTGAATCTCTGTAGGAATGGAGTTCATGAGGAGATATGAAGTACAGACAGAATGGAAGGGACTGTGGTAATGGAGACTACATACAAGTGCTGCTGCTCATCAGCCACATCTGCTCATGAACTCCATTCCTACAGAGATTCAGCTGAAGACCTTATCATCTGTATTCAGGATCATAATCCCTGACAAGCAGAGCAGAGAGGAGGATGAGGCAGCTCTTTACCTCAGTGCTGTGAAGTAACTTGTCCTGCTGTGTGATTAGGACAGGTTTTGTCTGTACTAATAGGACGGCGGCCATTTTATTTCTCCTAATGATTGCTCCCCAGACAAAACGATATAATACGATTATAATAAAGTAATGTTTAAGTATTTTCATTTTCTTAATTCCCGGAGAACCCCATTAAAGGGGTTTTCTAGCAGTTAACAAGTGATGACCTATTTCTAGGACGGGTCATCAACATCAGATTGGTGAGTGCCCAACACCCCCACACAACTAGAGATCTGCTGTTCTGGAATATGTAGCTCTGGTTCCGGCACTCTGTCCATTGTGTTGTAGATAGATCTGCGCCAGGACCAGTTTAATTTAAACCCGTCAACGGGTATGCCCCGGTCCACTAGGAACTTTACTATATATCCCCCTTACTATACAGGTATTGTATGGCAGTATTTTGGGACACTGAACGATGATGTGATGGTTGTGTGGGCACTAAATGGTACTACTGTTTTAGTAAATATCCTGTATGGTGGTATTATTTAGGGACTGTTTGGCGCTATTATTATTTGGATACTGGTAGTGTCATTTGGTATTGTATGGAAATAGTTGCGTAGAAGGTACACAATATGTCTGTGTTTTGACAAGATTCATCCTGTCCTGGGGAGTAGCGCTAAAACCTCTACCCCAATTTTTTGGTGTCGCTTCATAGAACTATCTACCAATAAACCTAATAAATAATAATAAAAAAACCCAGAGATCTCACCAGTGGCATTATATCCTGGGGAAGATGGGCTGAAGCCCACAGACTCGGTGATAAGCGTGTTGTATGGGCTGCTGCCAACACGACTCTGCAACACAGGATTTGTCAGCAAGTGGTTTCCCATTGTGCCTGGGGGGAGGAAGACATTAATAAAAATAAGACTTGATTTTCTGGCGGTATAATAGCCTAAAGCGATTCCCGTCTATATAAAGACACACACCTCTATTCAGGGTTGGGGTGCTGTTGAGGTCTCCAGCGATGAAGGAGGATTCTGTCTGTTTCCTCACTGTATCATTCCACATCCTGCGGATCCGGCTCTGGGTGTAATATCGACTGTTAACCGTAGACTTCAAGGTACCGTGTTCGGCTCCTGGGCCCCTCACGCAGCAGTACGAGTGTCTCAAACATTTACTGTATTCCTTATGTACCTGCGGGAGCAGTGGATGCACAATATTAACACAGGCCCGAACTGAACCAGCAAGGATGCCATCAAACTGCAAAGTATATATCGGGAGGATGGACACGGAAACACATTACCGGGGCATCCTGAACCTCAGTCCTGGGTGATATTCATATTATTATACAGTTGTGTTTCCCAACTACAACTCCCAGTAAGCTCTGAAAGCTGCAGGCAATGAAAGTAGCTCTGAGTATAACACCTACATAGACCTGTGAGTCTAAGTGACGGCGGCGGTGCTCAGATCTGATATTGTTTGTGTGCCATTACTCCCCAGTTTTCATTACCTATGTGTTATGTAACAGCAGCACTTTATGTAGGTGTTTGCCGGTTAGTGAGTAGCAGTTTTCTAGGTTTCTACAGAGAATAATTGCAGTGGAGTGGCCTTCAGCGTAAGGCCGTGTTATTTGTGAGACTCCCCGCAAGCCTCATATTCTGCATCGAGCGCTAACCTTCTTTTGCAGAGCGCAGTGGAAGATGAAGATGAACAAGCCCTGCAGAGCATTGAAGGTAGTAAAGAGGTATGCAAGGACCAGAGACTCCTTATTAATAAACAGAAGGCCGAACGCCCAAGTGAGACCAAGAAGGAACAGCAAGGTAACGGCCCCCAAGGCCCAGGACCTAAGAAAGAAGAAGAAAAGAACATATTCTATAAAACATATCTGATAGAAAAGATGAAGGTGCAAGCATGGGTCATAAATGGGGGGGTGAGAAGAAATGGGAGGTGGCTGAGAGGTCTCACTTGATGTTTTCTAGTCGGCTGGAATCTGGCTTTAGGACGGAAGAGGAACGCAGCATCTTGTGAAGAGTCACCAGGAGGATGAGGAGGTTCACCTGGAGACAGAGAAGACGTGCTTGAGTATAGAACAAATGGAAAGATGTATCCCAACACAGAACAAGAGCCCCTTGTTGTTGTCTGCCCCCAACTCCTTCAATGACGTTTTGGACGACTCATTAGTCCCTTGCCTACGAATGTCCTAGTCCCTGTAGAGATGAACTGTCCCCATCGTATGCTAATGATCTAGCATTACTCTCAGACTTTTTTTATGTTTGGACGCTAAATTCCATATCTTCTCATCATTATGTAGGACTAAAAATATCTAAAATGTTTAATAAATGTGCTTGGCATTAAAGACTAGAAAGCTATGCAAAATCTCTCCCACCTGCACATGGAGCCGCATACAGAATGAAGTCACTATTTTTGCCACAAGTGTAAAATGCCCTTGTCACTGCAAGTCTTAGTTTAGTAGAAAACATACGGAGACTGCGACTTATAACGCCGCAGGGCAGATCCGCCATCAAAGTTATGCTCCAGCGGAGTCAGTCTGCCACCACTTAAAAAATAAAACCCTTAAGCTGTATTGAAAATTGTATATTAATTAAAATACCTAATTGGTCCTAGGAGAGAACTTTTGTCATTTTTTCCCCCCTATAATTTTACATTTTTATTACAAGCATCATTTGGTGAAGACCTGATGGTGAAAATTAATTTCTCAAAGAAGTCAGCAACAGCTGTGCCGTTGCATTGATCCTTCTGAGTGACACATCTTAGTGTAATAGTCCCTAATCATCAAGTACAGATATACGGCAGAGCTGAGTTTGTCGTGTGGAAAAACTTATTGTGATATCAGAGTTATAGGACTTCAGTTAACATTGTGCATTTGGAGGAAACCACTGTTCTCTGGACAACCCCTGCTCTGTTAGAGTATATGGATGTCATAGCGGGTTCCTCACTTGAATAGAGAGCTGATTACAGGAGCATATCTGGTTCTGGAGGACTCGCTGCCTGATAACTGCAACATAACTCCATTCCAGTCAGGGGGGGATTGGCCATAGACCTTACAGGGAAATTTCCCGGTGGGCCGATGCCCAGGGGGCCGGCTGTTGGGAGGGACCAGGCAGTGGAAGTTTTTGGGGATGTATTTTGTGCTGCTGGCAGTATTTAGTGATGGACTGTGGTATTTGGCTCTGTTGGGGTGGTATAATGTGCCACAATATGGTATTGCTGGCCCTGCCTTCCATCAATTTGGACCCAACTACAAAACGGGGCCACTTTTAGTATTTTTTCCAGGGACACTTTGTAAGTTCTCAGTCCACCCCTGATTCCAGTGAATGTAGGCCAAGAGCATCACTGTGTAAAGAAACAGTGATATCATGCAGATGCAGACCCAGAAATACGGTTGTGTGAATGGACCCTTATTCTAAAAAATGGGGGTCCTGACAACCGAACCTCTATCCATTAAGATACCTTTACTTGAGGCGATGATTGAGCGACCGAGTCATGAACGTTTCAGCAATGACCCTTTAGACGCCCTGGTTATCATTCATAAAATGATTTTTGTGCCCACACAAATGATCAAACCAACGAGAAATCTACCGAATGTCGGTTGTCGCTCTGTCGTTCATTGCTTTTACACTGCTTGATAATGGTGCAGTTTCGCTCGATTTCGCGATAACTTACACAATAATCGCCTCATGTCAAGGTACCTTCAATTAGTACTGGCATACTAACTAACACATTTGATGGAGGAAGACAACACTGCTGCTGGGGAGGGGTACAAGCTATCTCCTTTGCCCGCTGGTGTGATATACTGGATGTTAAAGGGGCAGGAGTACCCATCGTATGCGGCACAGTAGGCCATCCTACACTGTTTTTCCTACAAGGCCCATGAAGTACATGGTAGATACGGAAATAATCTACTGTTGCCCGTCCACCTCTGACTACTGCATACAACAGGTATTCTGATCTCAGCCATGGATGACTGGGATGGGAGTAATCCTTGAACTTCTCTTGTCAGGCCCACTGCTCTTTTTAAGTCATTATATGAGTCAGGCTCTCTCTCGCGATTCCCTCCCAGGTCTGTATGTGTACTCAGTAGGGAGAGAGGAGATAGCCGCTGGCAGACAATTCTGATGGTGGCTTATTTCCCAGGAAAACAAAAGGAAAAATATTCATTTCCACCTCTCCCCCGACATGATCTGTTGGGAGGTCCTCTTAGAGCAGTAATGGCACACCAGCTGTGGTAAAACTACGACTCCCAAGTACACTTGCTTGACTGTTCTCAGAACTCTATAGAAATGAATGGAGCATGCTGGAGCTTAGGCATCACTGTCTAAGAGTCTACTGATCACAGACAGTCTGAAAATCACTAGACACAACTGAAGAAGAACTCTGCCTCCCAGAAAATTGTCTAGACTGGATACAAATATATTGATTCCTTAGCTAAGGAATCCACCGGATGTAAGAAGAATGGGGCGGGTTATTATAGACCGGCCTTGTCACACTTAGGCTCAGTATTCGGCAGGCCGTGCACCCTTACTGGGTTGGTGAAGATTACAGTGTTCTTTTACACCAGAAAACTGGCGTACAAGATGATAAATGTGGTAGTGCTGATGGCCCAGCTTTTTCCCCACCCTTGCCATGCCCCCTTTTTGGAAAAGTGGCATGGGTGGTGGAGAAGTGCCAAATGCACAAGTGGTGTTGAAAAAATTGCAAATGCGCAGTTTATGACTTTTTCACATCATTTTTATGGCGCATATACCGTATTTTTCGCTTTATAAGACGCACCGGATGATAAGACGCACACAGATTTTAGTGTAGGAAAATAAGAAAAAAATATTTTTCATCACACCTCATATCAGAACCCTCATAAATTTCAGGACATCACATCAGACCCCCATATCAGCCCTCCATGTCAGAACCCCATCAGACCTCAGATCAGCCCACTGTGCCCCCATCAGACCTCAGATCAGCCCATCATCCCCCATCAGACCTCAGATCAGCCCATCATCCCCCATCAGACCTTAGATCAGCCCATCATCCCCCATATCAGCCCACTGTGCCCCCATCAGACCTCTGATCAGCCCATCATCCCCCATATCAGCCCACTCTGCCCCATTAGACCTCAGATCAGCCCACTGTGCCCCCATCAGACCTCAGATCAGCCCACTATGCTGCCATATCAGCCCACTGTGCCCCCATCAGACCTCAGATCAGCACACTATGCCGCCATATAAGCCCACTGTGCCCCCATCAGACCTCAGATCAGCCCACTATGCTCCAATAGCAGTCTCCGTTACCCCATCAGACCTCAGATCAGCCCACCCAGCCCCATAAAGATAAAATAAAAAACTCTCTCACCTCTCCTGCGCGGCGGCTCCTCTCCTGGTCTGGTGCTCCTCTGTCTTCTCCGGCCGGCGCTGCACTGTCACCTGACTGCGTGCAGCGTCAGGTCATACTGCGCGCACTACGTCCTGACACCGTACGCGGTCAGGACAGTGCAGAGCAGGCCCGGAGGAAAAGACAGAGGAGCGCCGGACCCGGGGAGGAGCTGCGGCGCAGGAGAGGTGAGAGAGTTTTTTATTTTATCTTTATGGGGCTGGGTGGGCTGATCTGAGGTCTGATGGGGGTCCCGGCACCTAATACATACAAGTGAGCGCTTCCATAATGGAAGCGCTCACTTATATTCGCTTTATAAGATGCAGGGCAATTTTCCCCCTACTTTTGTGGGGAAAAAAGTGTGTCTTATAAAGAGAAAAATACGGTAAATGAGAAATCTGCCCCAATGTTTTCATCCACTGGCAGCACTCTAAGATCTCGGAGAAGGCGAAGAATTGAAAAATATGGGGGTCATGTATGAAATTAGGCATGTTTTTGGGGCAGATTGAGGCGCTAAAGTCCTTTACGCCGCAATCTGTAACTTCTCTCCACTCACGTCAGGTGTAAAAAAATGCGTTGCGTGACTGGGGAAGGGTACACGCCGGTAGGCCCGTCTCATTTACCATTTTCTACGCCTGTTTCGGGTGTAGAAAATGGTCTCAATGTAAGACAGCTAGGAAGTTGTCTTACATTTAGAAGCGGCGGTAGATGCCCCGAAGTTATGTAGAGAATGGCGCCCTTTTATAACTCAGGCGGATCCACTGCCAGGTATAGAGGTTATTAAGACCGGCGTCTAAAACGCCACTCTTAATAAATGTGCCACATAAAGTATACTAGAAAATCTAATTAACTAGACACATTATAGTAGAAAGATGAAGAAGATAACAATAGATCCAGGACATGGTATAGAAAAACCACCAAACAGCAGAAAGAGAGACAATAGCAAGTATAGAAAAACACTGCAAACGGACTGTGTACTGTACCATAGATCGCTGACAGCGACTCCTCTCGACCTCCGCTGTACACAGGCACACTTGGCTGAGCATGTAAGTGTTTTCAATGGTGAGAGGGGAGGAAGACGCTGCCAGAAACCTCTGGTGGTAGTGTGGCACCTTATCTCACTCAGAACAAAAGGGTTGGGCATGTTGAAATCCAACATGCCCAACCCTTCTTTCCCAACACGTCTGCCGTTTGGAGGATAGTCGGGGCATACTCCATACACATTAGATGTTTGTTGGTTCTGAGGACAGCCAGAAGAAGGTTGTTGAGGAAAACAAGACAGAAGAAAGCAAGAAAGACTAGAGGAATCTGAAAGAAGTCTTGGCAATGATATTATAATACTGTAATGATATAGGAGCAAGAGATGGCCACAAATTTGACTAATGTATTAAAGTTAACCTGTCACCTAAAAAATGCCCCCCAAACCGCCAGCATTAACTTAAAGTAGCCCGCAATATCGTTTCTAAAGATCCTTTTCAGATGCGCCAAAATCTTGAAAAATGATATGTTGACGAGCATGAACATATTGACGCGCACTCGCACCCGGGAGCCTGAATCTGTGCATTGAGCCGCGTATAAGCTACTTAACACACAGGTGCGTTAATAGAGACGTCAGAACACAGGCATGAGAGTTCGGACGGCTTTGCTAAACAGCTGAAAACTATTGGCTGTTTAAATCTTTAGAAACATACTGCTGGCTACTTTAAGGTAATGCTGGCGATTTGGGAGGTGTTTTTTAGGGGACAGGTTACCTTTAAATGATGATCATATAGTACATGACAATGCATTTCTAACAAAGCCAGAACCAGCCCTATACCTCACATGGATCCAGAGATCTCCCCATTCATTGCTCTAATTGCTCTGCTCAGAGAGTTATGTACTTGAAGGATGGAACTGAGCATGTGTGACCTTCTCATTGTGGACAGAGAATAAAAGGAAAAGAACAAACATCAGGTGGCGCTATACAGATACACTGGCTATAGTTATTTTTTTATTAAATGCAGTCACAAAAGTATTCAGATCCTGGTGCTGGTTTAAAAAAAGTTGAATTTTTTTTTTCATGGGACAACTCCTTTAACCAGTGTTAGGGCACATTCACGCAAATGTTGTTTGGTTCCAAATGCAGACCCCTTCACTTCAATGGGGCCACAAAAGATTTGGACAACGCTCCATGTGCTGTCTGCATCCGTTGCTCCATTCCGTGGCCCTGCAGAAATTATAGATCATGTCCTATTCTTTCGGACAAGAATAGGCATTTCTATAATGGGCATCCCGTTCCGCAAATTGCGGAATGCACACGGACGGCATCTGTGTTTTGCGGACCGCAAAACACGGCACGTTCATGTGCATGAGCCCTAATGTAAACTGGTCCATGAGAGGCACAAGGCTGGTTTTCTGCAAAGATGGATGGCGTATGTACATGCTCCGGTGTCCTACTCATGTGCAACCTTTAACAAAGGTTCTTTAAAAACATTTCTAAAAAATTTACAGACACTTGGTTGAAGTTCATTAATGAGGAGTAGAAGGTGCAACTTGCTCCTCACATACGTGACTAGATTTGCACATGGCTCAAATATAAGAGTCAATTAGGGATGCAATGTAATAAAAGCCCTGATACATTGCGCCTAGCCGTGTTATGCAGAACAGAAGATGTGAGTAGCCAAGCCAAGAAAAGAGCGGAAAAGCAAGATAGAAGGATACATGAAAAGGAGAGCAGAGAAGATAGTCCTGGATAAAGTCACTCACTGACAGTGAGCTAAACAGAAGGGACACCAGTATCATTACTCACCACAATAACAAGGGAAACCGGGCCAATAAAACTCCAGATGAAATAATTATCAACTCGCAGCCAGCAACTGTGACAATAAGAAAAGCGGCAAAACATACAGTGAGGAACAGAGATAGAAACACAGAGAAACAGCCACATCCAGATCAGTAATTAATGAGAGACGCAGACAGAGCGGTTACATGGGATGAGCAAGAATGTTAAAGGGCAGGATTACATTGTTCGAGACAACACAAGACAGTCTAAGAGAGCAATTACATGAGAAAAGAATACGTGAGACTCCCCGAATGATGACCAAATGACAGGAGACTAAATAAGACCGTCGTAGAATTATGTTTTATGGATAGAAAATGGAAAGATTGAAGTATGATTGGAGACAGTCAAAAGGCGTAGTGATTGATATATGTTATAACCAGGATGAAAATTGGATGAGATAGGCAGAAGTTTATACAGTGGGGAAAAAAAGTATTTAGTCAGCCACCAATTGTGCAAGTTCTCCCACTTAAAAAGATGAGAGACCTGTAATTGACATCATAGGTAGACCTCAACTATGAGAGACAAAATGAGAAAATTAATCCAGAAAATCACATTGTCTGATTTTTAAAGAATTTATTTGCAAATTATGGTGGAAAATAAGTATTTGGTCACCTACAAACAAGCAAGATTTCTGGCTCTCACAGACCTGTAACTTCTCTGTCCTCCACTTATTACCTGTAGTAATGGCACCTGGTTGAACTTGTTATCAGTATAAAAGACACCTGTCCACAACCTCAAACAGTCACACTCCAAACTCCACTATGGTGAAGACCAAAGAGCTGTTGAAGGACACCAGAAATAAAATTGTAGACCTGCACCAGGCTGGGAAGACTGAATCTGCAATAGGCAAGCAGCTTGGTGTGAAGAAATCAACTGTGGGAGCAATAATTAGAAAATGGAAGACATAGAAGACCACTGATAATCTCCCTCGATCAGGGGCTCCACACAAGATCTCACCCCCTGGGGTCAAAAATGATCAATGATCTTGTGATCATGTCAATGATCACAAGAACTGAGCAAAAATCCCAGAACCACATGGGGGAACCTAGTGAATGACCTGCAGAAAGCTGGGACCAACGTAACAAAGACTACCGTAAGTAACACACTACGCCGCCAGGGACTCAGATCCTGCAGTGCCAGACGTGTCCCCCTGCTTAAGCCAGTACATATCCGGGCCCGTCTGAAGTTTGCTAGAGAGAATTTGGATGTTCCAGAAGAGTATTGGGAGAATGTCATATGGTCAGATAAAACCAAAGTAGAACTGTTTGGTAGAAACACAACTCGTCATGTTTGGAGGAGAGTGAATGCTGAGTTGCATCCAAAGAAAACCATACCTACTGTGAAGCATGGGGGTGGCAACATCATGCTTTGGGGCTGTTTCTCTTCAAAGGGACCAGGACGACTGATCCGTGTATATGAAAGAATGAATGGGGCCATGTATTGTGAAATTTTGAGTGCAAACCTCCTTCCATCAGCAAGGGCATTGAAGACGAAACGTGGCTGGGTCTTTCAGCATGACAATGATCCCAAGCACACCGCCAGGGCAACGAAGGAGTGGCTTCGTAAGAAGCATTTCAAGGTCCTGGAGTGGCCTAGCCAGTCTCCAGATCTTAACCCCATAGAAAACCTTTGGAGGGAGTTGAAAGTCAGTTTTGCCCAGCGACAGTCCCAAAACATCACTGCTCTAGAGGAGATCTGCATGGAGGAATGGGCCAACATACCAGCAACAGTATGTGCCAACCATGTGAAGACTTACAGAAAACATTTGACCTCTGTCATTGCCAACAAAGGATATATAACAAAGTATTGAGATGAACTTTTGTTATTGACCAAATACTTATTTTCCACCATAAGTTGCAAATAAATTCTTTAAAAATCAGACAATGTGATTTTCTGGATTTCTTTTCTCATTTTGTCTCTCATAGTTGAGGTCTACCTATGATGTCAATTACAGGCCTCTCTCATCTTTTTAAGTGGGAGAACTTGCACAATTTGAGGCTGACTAAATACTTTTTTTCCCACTGTATGTTGGGACAGAATATGTGACACCATAGGAGACTGAGCAAGACTCACGCTTTATCTGTGCCGTAGCTCCTGTAGTCCACAGCTGCAGAGATCCCTACCACAAGAGCCGGAAACACATAACCACAGAGGTAGTAGTACTTTCTACGGGAATGTTCTGTTTCAAACACTTCCACCAGCATAAGATAAAGCTGAACACCCTCCAGACACAGCCAGGAGAAAGCCGACAGGCTGAAAAAGTGCAGGAGACCAGCCAAAATGGGACATACCACCTAAAGAAGATAGAACATGGTCACCACCAAGTAACTGGACAAGGTTCAGAGCAATGGTCAAAGACAAAATGGCAGTAGACAGTTAGAGGAAATAGATAAAGCAAGTTGGAAAGGTAAAAGTCATTGCGTCTATGTAGATAGTTTTGATGGAGATCATGGAGAGCAAGCTAGTTGTACCTGGTACTGTGTTTTGTCGATACCGGTGAGGAAAAGAAGTTCAGCAAGGAACAGGCTGACGCACAGGTTCTTATGAATGGTGTTTCTGTCAGTCTGGAGACCTCTCAAGAAGCAGAAGGTGGATATACAGATTCCGAGACACACCAGAGAGATCACTATTCCCACCCATGAGATGACAGAGAGAAGCAGCTCATTTATACGACCCTGGTACTGAGAAAACAGACCCTCTTATTATTGAAGAAAATCTCTGAATAAAACTGGACAAACAACAGGTTAGGGTAACAACTAGGATGTACATATAACAGAACATGCTTTGTGCACGTTACATCATCCGTGTTCTACATTGTGGCTCAGCTCATCATGTTGTATGGGTTTTACCTAGGATATTATATATTACACATCACATGGAGTCATAAATCCAACAAACTAAAAATGTAGAGCTAGTCTTAAACTTTACAATAGAACTCTGTTCATGAGGGAAATGCACTAGGTACCAAATTGAAAGGACACATAAAATTCACATTTTATTAAAGTTATGAAATCTTAATCTTAAAAAACAATGAAATAAATCATGACAGCAACAGCGCTCTCACCATGTCTCTATGGGCCATCAACACAGCAAAATTAGTGAGGTGGTTGCACGCACAGGTTGTGTGAGTCTTGTTAGTATGCAGCAACCGACAACCCTGTGTTGACCAAAAACCCAACATCGAGCGCTCTGAGTAATTCCAGAAGGTGCAGTTGGCATTAAAGTGGTTCTTAGACTGAAAAACAGAAATATACGGTAATATGATGTGCCCCTCAATTCTACAATCTTCTGTGGTCATTAATCATCATAAAACTTAAAAACATTAAAAAAATTACTGTATTTCCTTCATTCTGCAAAGTCTACACCACCCAATGTCCATGCAAGAAAATCTCAGCCAAAACCATCTCGCTAGGTTATGACCCACTTCTATTTCCAGAACAGGACCTCCGTATTAAAGTGGGAGCCCCCGCATATGTGTGGCCCACCCTTCATTCACTGCTATGGGACTTCTGAAAACAGCTGACTTTGCCTACTCATGTATTTTCAGAACTCTCTTAGAGATGAATGAAAAGCACTCTGCGTATGAGCAGTATGCTCTCCCTAGCCTCAAAGGCCCCATTCTGGAGGTGGAACCTGCACCTTTTTTACATTGATGGCATATCATAGTGATATGCCATCTATGTCTGAGATAGGAATACCCCTTTAAGCTGCCGCTTTCACAAAAATAGTGTCCTGACATTTTTTGGAACAACCATCTAATATTTGTGTCCACCTTGACCCATGACCCTCTGCAGTGAAATACACTAAACTAAGTAAAATTGTCTGACCGTTCAGATTTCATTTGGATGAAAATGACCTATTATGGACTATAGATAGAACCTCCCTGTCTGCCAAATTGTCTAAGTGAGATCCAAGTTCACCATTGTCATGGATTTTTTGACCTTCTCTTGACTTCCAAAGTCTCCAGCAAGGTTTAAGCTTTTTTTTCCTAATTATTTTGTCATGTTTAAACAAACCAGTTAATCTTTATCCCTTCAGGTTCCATAAACCTTTGCAGCTGCCAAGCAATAGTTGCCTATATTCTCCATTATTTTTGTCTTCCACATACAACGTACACTGTTTTGACGTATGTATAGATTTTAGTGTTCACCTGTAAATGAGGCAGCGTAAAAATAACTGGGTCCATGAGGAAAACTCTGCTTGACTCCTTATTAATCGAAGCTGCGATGATCTGCGAATTCACAACCAAAGAGTGACCCGAGGAGCTGCCTTCTCCGCCAAAGCGTACAGTAGAATTCTCCGTGGACAGGAAGAGGCCCAAATTATTGTACAGAATGAAGACCACTTTCACAACCCCTAGAATAGAAAACCATGTGAATTAAAGGTGCTTCCATTACAGCAGATACAGCATCTACTAAGCTTCTCACGTGGACAAAATTTCTTCAGCTAGGCAACAGAGTGTATGAAGCCGAATTTAATCCATAATGCCTCTTTCTACTGGAGCCTTGAAGCTCAAGTAATGGCAAAATGTAGAATGGTATTTACGTAGTAATGAGAGAAGATCTCAGTCATGACATAACTACATAGAGAAACAACCTTAAAGGGGTTGTCTCTCTTCAGCAAATGGCATTTATCATGTAGACAAAGTTAATACAAGACACTTACTAAAGTATTGTGATTGTCCATATTGCCTTCTTTGGTGGCTTAATTCATGTTTCCATTACATTATACACTGCTTGTTTCCAGGGGTTATGACCACCCTGAAATCCAACAACAGTGGACGTGCTTGCACATTATAGGTAAAAGTGCCATCTTCCTTGATAGCTGGAGCTCACATAGGCTTGCATGCCCAGCAGATCCTGTCCTGGCCACCTCGTATCTGCTCTGCAATGGTGGCCTTAACCCCTGGACATGAACAGTGTATAATGTAATGGAAAAATGAATGAAGCCAGCAAAGGAGGACAATATGGAGAATCACAATACATTAGTAAGTGTCTTGTATTCACTTTATCTACATGATAAATGCCACTTGCTGAAGTGAGACAACCCATTTAATAAAGACACATCTCACCGTTGCGATTGTTCTGCTTGATGGTTCTGGCAGACAGCTGGATAGAGCTGACGCTGTGATTGTCTTGAGGGAAGATCAGCTCCGAGACGGGTTCATCGGTGTTTATGACAGAAACTTCCAGCACTACGAGAAGACATAGAGAGTAAGGGTGAATTCGCTTGCGGTAGATTTGTTGCAGAAATTCCCGTGACTGTCCCATTCATCAGAATGGGTCTTGTAGAAACGCGTGAGCCCACTTCCGAAACAACCCCTTCCTTTTCAGACCAATGGAATAAATGTTCATTTTCAGGATTTCTGCAATAAATCTGCCATGTTCTAACATACCCTTAGAGATCACACAGAGAGTGCGGAGGAAGGCATAGAACAAAATCACTTCAGTGAGTAAGCTCTGAGAGCATACACTATAAGTTTGATTGGCGCTATGCTGTATAGAACGTGGGTTGTTGAATTGTTGGGTTTTCACAGCATAAAATTAGATTGGTAACAGCACACACATTTACAGTCCAATCTTTTTCACCCTACTTTGGCTAAAGGACCTTTTTCATGGACCAATAAGTATGCATAAAACATGCAGCTGCACATTATTGTCAGTGGATCAAACGATCCTCTCTACTGGTGGTCTGTCTGGGCCATCCAGACCCTGTTCTCTGTATGTGTGCCCTCATCTAACCACTGCACCCAATATCAGCTACGTGAGAATGGCCTAGATGGAGGTCAATACCATCCTGCTTCTCCTAATCCAATCATGCACACGTTCTCAAAGTCTGTCAACTGGGCAAAATGTCTGAGTGCCTCATAGGGACATGTCTAGCAGTCAACGATCTCTCAACAAGATGTATACTACCCTAAAGTAGCCTCTGAGAGCCTGTTTACAGGGCAGCATGGGAGCAGGAAGTCTTCTTGTGTCTACCTGTAGTCTTTTACATATCTATCATGACTGCTTGCTGAGTTTTGCAGCAATCCAACATTTCTATTTGGGTGTGTTATTTTTGTTTTTTGTTATAGCATGCACAACCATCTCCATCTGTTGAAAAACTCCATTTTCTAGCATACCTGACAACCATCAAGTTGTCATCAAGTTGTGGTTTTGTAACATTTGGAGAGCCACAATTTGGAGACCATGAATCTAGGATCATGTGGGAAGGTCCAGGCAGATCTCTATCCTAGTTTTATACAGCCAAACATGTAGCCCCTTCACTTTTTTACCTTCTAGGTTGCCAGAGTATGATTTGGGTTGTCCTGACCGCCATGTTTGAAGGAGTTCATAACTGCTGTGTGCAACATGATATATCTGGTAATGAAGCCTTTAGACTAGTATGATGTGAGTGAGAATTGCTTCTTCAATGTATTTAATCTTAAGCTATTCTTAAAGCAAAGGAATACTTGTTTTAATATTCCTTCAAAAATGGTGTAACAACAACCCTACTGGTGCCTCACCAACATTAGGCTTAGCAGTCTGGAAGCGTGCAGGTTCCTTGACATTATCAGCCACTAGGAAAGCCCCTTCCTCCAATATGTCCAGTAACATGGTGGCTGCGTGTTCTTGCTCTGTGACATTCATGTCTCTCCATGATGGAAGTGCTTCTGGGCGTAAAAGGTTATCCACTGTCTCCACCACCGCCTGCACAAATAAAGTCCAGAATAAAAACCTCCTCGTCAGTAGCTACCTGCTATAATACAGCACTGTGGACTGAATATGACTGTACATGTCCACAGACGGTAACGTTAGAACCTGCACAATGTCACGTATACCTTGATGTAGTCCTTGCAGGTTCTCTCCCTCTTGTGCATCTGTAAAATAAAAAAAAAAGGGTTAAAAACTGGCATGCGTAATGCCTCTGTGGTTCAGCTCCAGAATAATGAATTCAGACAGTATATGGAAAAACTGAAACCGATGAGATTCACACTGTGACACAATGGAGAAATAAGCTCTTTAGATGCCCAGTGCTAAGCTAGTAAAATGCTTCTCCTTCCGATATGCCTAAGGATATACAGAATGGTACAGATGTCATCTTAAAGCTGCTCTGTTCCTAGAAGGAGCGGCTGTCATTTGACAGCTGTATCCTTTTTTACTAATTGGATCGCTGCATCCAACATGACAGTGTCTTTTTGGACTCATTTGGTTGATTTATTGGGCAGCCTGATTTTGGGGAAAGCATTAGATGATTTGGCAACCAGTAGGCCAATGAGTAGACGAGTGAGATAAATTTATAGTTTCAGTCAACCTACCCTATTGTAATTCTTCCCAGCACTCTCTCTTTCAATTGGTCTCAGGGCTTGTAACTGAGCATCGAGAATATCCAGCAGCTGTTCCAGAAGACGTACAGACGAAGTAACATCCCCTGCATAGATCTGTCCGCGGGTGTGACGGGCTAATTCCCCGGCAATGTTAGCGGCGTTCTCTCCACTCTTAATCTGTCAGGTATGAATGTAAGTGAAGTGTTAAATTGTGGATGATGAATTATATTTCAAATTGAATATACTTGGAAAGATACAACAACACAAAAATAAAAAGATACCATACCAGTAGGAAATGACTAAAAAAATAAAAATAAACTAAAACCCCAAAGCTTACTCTGTAGGAGCATAGAAGCTGCCACCTACATATACTCCTTACCTTCTGTGCCACTTGATTGACCCAGGGAGAAGTGCAGTTACTCAGATCTGGCCCCCGAGGGTTCCACACAGCCAATGTGGGCAAACAGAGAAAGGAGGCAATGCCTGAGGAGAAGATACAGAGTTCAGAAGTTATGTTGTGACTCCAGATCAACTACTACAGTCTTTGGAAGGACTTAGTTTTGTATGTCAATGTGTACAAATCATAGCTTGGATATTTTCCTCAAAAAAACAAAGACACAAAGGTGTTCTCACTTCATGCTCACATATGTGATCCAATGCTGAGAACTTCATATGCAAAGACTGGAAAGACTCCGTCACTCAACGTGGAAGGATAAAAATCCAAGACTTTATTGTACGGCCATGATTGTAGACCTATTCCCTATACACTTACTCTGCTACAGTGTTTGGAAAGACTTAGTTTTGTATGTGTACAAATCATAGATGGGATATTTTCCTCAAAAAAGCCAAAGAAACAAAGGTCTTCTCACTCCATGCGCACACACGTGATCCAGATGGTGACTGGAATGCTGAGAACTTCCTATGCAAAGACTGGAAAGACTCCGGCACTCAACGTGGATAGATAAAAATTCAAGGGTTTATTGTACGACTATCATTGTTGACCTATTTCCTATAGACTTACATGTTTCGATCTAAACCAGGGAAGCCCAACCTGCGGCCCTCCAGCTGTTGCAAAACGACAACTCCCAGCATGCCTGGACAGTCTACAGCTATTAGAGCATGCTAGGAGTTGTCGTTTTGCAACAGCTGGAGGGCCTCAGTTTGAGCATTCCTGATCTAAACCATCTTAAGAACATTTAGATCTGAACACCTAAGCATATGAGGAATATGTCCATGATGATGTTTGTATAATAAAGCCTTGAACTTTATCCATCCACGTTGAGTTCTTGAGTGTTTCCAGTATATTCCTTATGATCTGCAATATCTGCCTGGCTTCATGCTTTACAGGATAGACCTTGGATGAGAGCAATTTTTTACTAGTATGTTCACTCTGTGAATTTTCCCACCAGTGGAATCTGCAGCAGAAATCCAAGGACGACCTTCTGATTTGTGCCACAGTTTTTCATTTTGCATGCCGTGGATCCACCTGTGGATACAGCTGCTGTGGCAGCTTTGAAAGCCAAAATGAGGAGTAGACCATAAAAAGAGAGAAAGTATACAGGACAGATATGGCGTCTCTTTTTTGAATTCACTCCTGGTTTTGATTTCCATAGCTGCATCAGAAAACCAGAGCACTTGGCCGTAACCCAAGGATGTAGCCCCATTCAACAGGGTTAATTCGTGTGTGGACACCTGCTGTAGTATCTGGCCTGTTTCCAAACAGAAACTGCACCAAGAAGGGACATGTCCCTTCTCAATGATAAATAATCTCAAATAATCCATGACCATAAGGAGCACGGACTTCCATTGAAAATACTAGGAGGCAGATTTCATGTGGATTTCGGTGTAGATTCCGGGCAGGAAAAAATTCTGCTGTGTATACAAGTCCTTAAAGCGGTTTCCAGGATTTTAGTACCTCCTAATTAAACAAATTACATCAAAGTACCTACAAGGTTATGATCATACACTGTGCTTTCTAGCAAAAGCAGAGCATGAGCACATTGCAATACCCCTAGAGACCTGGCATATACCTCCTGGGGTACCTATACTAAAGGTTGAGAACCTAGGCCTGAGGCGCAGTACCATGCAGGGAATGTTTTGACTTCTTCATGGTGACCACCTGATTTATCTCTCAGGAGCCAAGGTCACAAAATGCTTCCGATCCTTAGATTAAGAACAAGCAGTGTAAATGTAATCATAGTCTGCTATCTATGAATACACACATGAACACAACTCGATATGTGTCATAAATCCTTTAAATCGTATTCATTGTAGAATGATAAGAGCTTCAGCTTTCATTTCTTCTCCATTGTCAAGGTTTCTCCTTGCTGTCAGTGTCGAAGCATACAGAAGCTGAAGACTCATCCTGATCCGATCCAGCTGACCCAGAGGTCACGGATAGCTCTTATCTATTGAGCCTTGCCATTGGGCACTGCAATGTTTCTTCCACCAACAGCCAGTAGATTCAGGAATTCATGTACAATGTATGGCAGAAATCTTGTATAAATGTTTAATATACAATGAATAATATATATTCACATACTCACCAAAATGCCTAAAACATTAACAACTTACCACGGGTACCCTTTGGACATGGTCTCTCCACTCGCATGCCTTGCTGGGTTGCTGGCCACTGTACTTTCCTCTCCTCACGGGCTGGACAGAAAATCTCTGGATGGGAATTCTGGTTAGAAGGGGGAGGACGACGTGTTCCAGGAGTAGGAGGTTCATGGCCTACTTGATTGATAGCGCCTACTGGATGTGTCGTGAGGGGCTGGCGGCGGACAGTAGTAGTGGCAGAAGGTAGAGTAGTAACTGTCATTGGGGGTGGAGGTAGGGTAACAGTGACCACTGGTGGGGTGGGAGTAACTGGACCTAGAATGTGAAAAATAAAACAGAAAAGATGATGTAAAACAATAGTACAATTGGCTATACACCTTATAGCAATGGTATTCCTCTTGACCCCCAAAAACAAGCACACAGGGCTTAGCTAAGCATGTATGTGTTCTGAATGGAGGCAAGAGAGAAAGCCTCTGCTAGATTCTTCTGGTAACCGCTTATCTCCCGTTAGAAAAAAAAAGATTGGGCATGTTCAAATCCATCAGCCCTGACGCATACACATTAGAAGGTTGGCCAGTTTGGCGGAGATCAATCTAAGGTTTATGGCCAACTTCACACTTTATGAAGACAGAAAGATGTAACCTATATACATGGTTCACTATGAACCAGGTTTGTTGCTTACAACCACCATCCCCCCCAAAAAAAGAAGAAAGATATAAAGTCAGTTCTCTTCATACTGTTAATGCCCGGGGCATCAGCTACTTGGAGTACACAGCTGGGAGCCCTGGCACAGTACGATGAGTCTCAGTTAGAATTAAATGTCCTCTATAAGGGAATCAAATAACTTCAGGCAACATCTCCCTATAGCCAGTGCCTCTTCTACTACGACTGCACCCGTTCTATTACCGTAGCATAATAAAGCAGAGGATTAACGGTTTTATTGGATTTTGGGTATGCACTAGAAATAAATATGAACTCATGAATATTGTGGGGAAGGCAGGCAGCGGACTGTTCTCTGAAGAGAAAAGTTTAAACCCCCCCATTTCAAGCTTTCATGCATCACTACTAGGCTGGGATTATTATTAACATTCATTTAATAGAGTTTGTAATACTACAATATTTGGTCACGCAGCATAAAATGTTCATTGAATGTATGATATTACAATCCCCATTTACAGGCAATGGAGTAAGGACTGATAAGAAAAAGAATGGCATACGCTGCCACAAACATAACAATAATTGCTAATCATGCAAAAAGGAAAGGTGATCGGTGATGATTATCGTTCTGTCTATGCTTCTAAAAGCAGAGGTTGCTGTCACGACCGGGCCCTAAGCCTGAGGGTTGCCAAAATGTCCCTCTGCCCCATATGAGTAGACCAGTAATGTAAATTACTTGTGATAGATGGGGGGCCCTGTTATAGATTTTGCATTAGACCCGTGGTAAAAAAAAAACAGTAGGAACATTGATCTGATTATCAGCAGATTATCCCATCTAAAATGTTGAACATCAACTCCTCTCGACCCGAATAATAAAACTTAAATGTGCTTTAAAATGTCTAACTTAAAGGGGTTATCGAGCGAAATATATATTGGTGGCAATGGAGGTTTAAAAACATAGAAAATGAACACTCACCTTCAAAGGTCCTTCACCGCTGACGTTCTGGCTGTGCTCCATTCCCTCTGTTCTCCACTTCCTGTCTCAATTTCACATGCTGAAAAAGTCAGGAAGACATTCTCAGCCAATCACTGGCCCTTCCTGGCATTTCAAACCGGAACAGGAAGTGGAGAGCAGCTGGCACTGGAGCAGCATCGGAACAGTGGTGGCGGAGGATCGGTGAAGGCAAGTATTCATTCCGGTATGTTTTTAAGTGTAAAATGCAAGAACAAAATTATTAACAAATATCAAATATTCTAGAAGGCAACATGAGTATAACCATTCTTATCTGCTATAGAAGGACAGGCAGATATAGAATATATTAGGGCCTCACCATATTAACCACCTAACTGCTCGGGCAGTGTGAAAAGTAGCTAACTGGAGGGGGGAGAGCTGCTTTAGATGCTGCTATCTCCTGAATGGTAGCAGCTAAAAACATGCAACTGGTCTTGTTTGAAAGCTGAGTCCAGTCCAGGCTTTCATACAGTACCTAAATAACAGCTAAAGTCCAAGAACAGAGGAGAAATCACTGTTAGAAATCAAGTTGGGAATAATCGCGGGTAAAACCTGTTTTTACTTTCACTTTCAGCTGCATTCACATCATCCCAAATTCTATCAGTGATATCTTTTTCTGTCCTAAACATACTGCTGTCATTATGGCATTGTCTGAAAGCTAGGAATGTCTGCTTTCAAAAAAGACCAGTTGCATGTTTCTAGTTGCTACTATTCAGGAGGTAGCAGCATCTAAAGCAGCCCTTCCCCCTCCAGTGAGCTACTTTTGGAGCTGGACTCTGGCAAAACAGTTAGGGGGTTAAACACAAGTAAGAGGGTCCATATAGTCTTGGAATGTTGGCCTATAAGTATATAGTACCAGTTGTAGGAATGTAGCAGGACATAGGGCAGAGGACATATAATAAGCATCTTTGTCTGACTTGGCGACACCATGGCTCAAAGACCACCACTTTTCACATGTTCATTTTTTCATACCTTGAAGGACTCAAAGGACTTAAGCCCCATTCACATGACCGTATGTATTCCGTGTCCGTATAAAAACGGGACGGAAGACATACGGAATGTCTTCCGTAGTGTTCCGCATTTTTGCGGACCCATTGACCGTTAATGGGGCTACGGACGTGTTTTGCGGACAAGTAAAATGCGGATAAGATACGGAAAAAAACATACAGTCGTGTGAATGGGGCCTTAGATTGTAAGAGTCGTTTTTCAATGCTTCTCCGTCTGAACTGTAAATAGATTTTTCTATGCTGTATGCACAATGATTTTTATGTAATTTCATTTTTCTTGTGCATTAAATGTTCCCGTTTTACTACATTACAAGAAGTTTTTGTTTTAAGTCTGCCTACAAGAATCTGTGATATTTAACATTAATCCCCTTTGAGCCCACTGCTACTGTTTTTTTTATTTAGCTGGAAAACACTTAAAGGGCCAATTCAAATGGAATTTTTTGGTGCCTACTTTGGTGAGTTTTCACCTCAAAATCAACTCCAATAATAGCATCCCCTTCATTTCAATGGGAAGCAGCACTCCATGTGGGAAAAAGAAGAGTGGAAAAAAGAAGTGTACAAAAAGAAATTTTAAAAATGAAAAAAAAAAAAAACAAGCATGGGTTCCTGCTCTTAATTTTGTAGGAGGACTTTCGAAATCCATTGAGTGAACAACCCAAAAGTAGTATTCACGCATCAACCATTATCAACTATTGATAGGATAATTGATCAATGACTGACTGCTGGGGCGCTCACTGTACTTAACTTGGGTAACTTCAAAAGTCGTGTAGACTGTGAATGCGGTGGCATGTTCGACCACCACTCCATTCAAACTTCTGAAGGTGGTCATGTAGTGAAGAGGAACAAGCGGCTCAGGCTCACCTCACTAGTGATTGGTGAGGGTCCTAGTGGTGGAAACCCAGTGATCAGACATGTATGACCTATTCTGTGGATATGAAGATTGCGGGAATACCCCAAGGCATGACTTCATTCAGTGAGGATCTCATGGCCATTTAATCACCCGTCTCCAAGAATCAGTTGCTGTGATGTCAAAAACCTGCACTAGGCATTAATGTGTCCTGTAAGTGTTACTTTACTGCAACCACCATTTACAGTTACCAATTGAGTACTGATAAAAATTGATGAAAATCAATGATGAGGAACACAATCAGATGGACGGATTGTCTTACCCTGCGTTTGGAAACTATCAATATTTAGCTACTTTAAATGAATCTTTAAAAAATGTACTTTTACGGTAGCAATTTTTTCTCCAAACTACTGCCTAAACAGGAACTTTCAATTGTTGGCAGACATTTTGGACTCTGTGAGTAGTTGTCTTTGGTCACAGCATACAAATATTTAACACTTTTTGCTCTCACTCTTTTGCTCGTTTGTCAGGTATAATCGGCAGCAGTATTATATAGACCAATTGTTGGGAACGTTTGTAATTGGCCTGACCCTCTGACTGTGTAAAAGGGCCCTGAGTTTGGAACCTCCATGAACTAGCTGTAGCATCTGAGAGTACAAAAAGCATCTCTCTCTGGAGGGGCTGGCATTTATGTGCGTTACACAGATATCCCATTGGTGTCAATAGTGCCTATGTAATGCTTCACTTCTGTGGTGGTGCTACAGGTGAATTCAAAATGTCCTACAATCAATTCTGCAATATCTACAGAAACAAATTTCCTCTACTTCAACTTGTTTTAATGGTTACTGACCTTTCACAAACATTGCATAAATCAATAGTACAGGTGAATATAACTTTGTAATATATTTCATCAGAGGAAAATGCCTTTTCCTCCATCTAGCAACTCACTACTCCTCACACCTTTTTATAAGCCACTATGGGGAGTGGCCCTGGAAAAATACTAAAAGTGGCCCCGTTTTGTGTTTGGGTCCAAATTGATGGAAGATAGGGCCAGCAATACCATATTGTGGGACATTATACCACCCCAACAGAGCCAAATACCACAGTCCATCACAAACTACTGCCAGCAGCACAAAATATATCCCCAAAAACTTCCACTGGCCGGCCATGAGGAGGGGTCAGGCGGCCTCTGGGCATCGGCCCACCGGGAAATTTCCCTGTAAGGTCTATGGCCAATCCTCCCCTGCATAAGGCTACTGTCTGGCAAAACTTCTGCTACTGGTAAGACCAGCATCTCAGCCCCACCCCACCAATAGATAATTTTAGTGGGAAAAAGGATTGAGCATTGTGAATTTTATCACCTGATTCTTTTGTTCTCCCAGAAGGTAAACCACCATCAGGGGTGTCTGACAACAGCTTTCACCTCGCTCCTCATTAAAAACACATACATATTTGCCTGAGCTGAGTGTTTATGTAGGGGGGAATCTGGAGAGATAACTATTAAGAACATAAAGGCACCTTTAGCAGAGAATGTTTTCTGATAAGGGCAGCACAGTTGCTCAGTGGTTAGCACTGGTGCCTTGCAAAGTTGGGGTCCTAGGTTCAAATCTGACCAAGGACAACATCTGCATGGAGTTTGTATGTTCTCCCCGTGTTTGTGTGGGTTTCCTCTGGTTTCCTCCCTCACTCCAAAGACATACTGATAGGGAACTTAGTTTGTGAGCCCCATTGGGGACAGCTTGATGCTAATGTCTGTAAAGCGCATAAAATAAATACGATATATTACAAAGTTTCTTATATTCCCCTATACTGTTGATTTATTAAAAGTTTGTGGAAAGTTTAATGACCATTTAAATGGGATTAAAACACTGGTTTTCTTTTGTTGATCCAAGGCTCCATTCCCGAGTTATGATAATTTTTCTTAATATACAGATTAGGCATTTGGTGCAATAAGGGGTCAACATTGCTCTTGTTACACCCAAAAAGTACAAGGTTGGATCCAAGCTCCCCTCATTTCTGTGGCAAGCCCTCCCTTGCTGCTTTGAAAGGGAGGTGCCCTTTAAGAACCAAATATTTTAAGCCAGGAAGCCAAAAACTCTACATTTTAGAAAGTTCTTTTTAATGGCACCAAGCTCTAGATGGGATGTTATTGTGATGAGTGACAGCATTGACTCCTGTTCTATTGTTTTCTATAAGTTTACTTCAACTCATTATACAGGATTGAGTCTGTCCTCGTAAAAAAAGCAAAGAACTGGAATCGTACAGTTGTCCATTACTTGAAAACAGGGCATTGACAGGGAAAACCTTTAAGCGCTATGAATGTCCCCAGAATCGGGGAAGGTTGACAGCTGTAAGATAATATTTGTTTAACAATGCCACGGGAGCACATGTCTTTCAGATTGGGCTATCCTAGAACAATAGGTCAGGTTTATTTCTTTACGGCTGAAGGACTCAAGGGCAGTAGAGGGGCACATAGGATTCAGGATGCAGGCAGAAGTTTAGCAAATCAATCAGACAGTTCCCCGAGCATAACATGAATCTGTTATCTGTAACTAACATCCTTCCCATGTACACAATGAAAATACAAAAGCCTCTATAAAAAAGTAATATATAAAAAAACCTCTCTGTAACACTTTATTATATTTATAATGACGATACAGAATTCTGTGAAATGTGAACCGTTATTTTAACAGTCCTCATTTGGCTCGGACTACATGACAGGCTTTACTGGACGTAGCCCCGGCAGTAGTAATGTTCTGGCAATGCTGACAGCTTGCCTTTTTGCCACATCGGCAGGTCAACCTGCCATTGTTTTAGGTCATCCAGAGTTGTAATTATAGGAGATAATATTCTCCTGCAGACATTACACTTTATATATAGTAATCCTATTAAACTGCACTGCCGCGTGCCCAAAATGACTAAAATATATTGAGAATGGAAATTTAAATCCAGACAAATAATTTTGGGTGGGTCATCTACAGCTAACCTGAATTTAGGATTATCCTTTACTGAAGGTTGGATCCTCCACTACAATAAGGGGTGAAATTTCATGAATGTAAATATTGGTCAAGTCTAAGGACAACATTGGTGAGATCCATGGACAGCTATATATGCAAGGCTTCCGAGAAGTTGCTTTTTCTGGCAAGTGATATGGAAAAATAGCACTACTACTGAATTTTAGTCTTGGATGCCCAACCCAAAACAAACCGTCGTTATATGACATTACAATGATGTGAGGCCATGTTAACAGGTGCTCTCACATGTCTTATCCTCAGAATGGCATAAATTCTGAACATAGTCAAAAAAAGGAAAAAGTAAAAAGCTTGATTTCAATCAAATCACATGTCCATTGTCAAAGTTACAGTTGGACTCCTCCAAGAAGACCAGGTTTATCAAGTACATCTGGACAAATAAGCTCACCTTCCTCTAGATCAGTCCCATGTACATACACAATGGTATTATTTGGGGTACAGAAGAAAGGTGCTGCGCCAGTATCCAGAAAGAGAAGGGTTCTTCAGCACTCGAAAATAGGTTCAAACCAAAACTTTATTTCCACATAAAAATGATCAAGTATACACCAAAAACAAGACCATCACTTAAGAATTTTGAACCAGATGTTAAATGTGAATGTGAATTTTTTTGATTTGCGTGTACAACTCAATGTTTTATTATAGAAATGAAATTTAGTTTTTTAAAGGTTATTTTCTAGCCCACAGAGTCTTACAAGAATTGCATTACAATGAATTTTTTTACCTTACCAGGTGGTCTAATTATGTTTTGACGACTTCCTAGCCTGGTTTCAACTCACAATGTTCATGGGTTGCACCTGCACAATCAGTCAGCCTTGGGCGCAGACAGCTCACAGCGCTCAAGGCTGCTTGACTGCGCAGGCGCAACCCCCATACATTACGGGTTGAAACTGGGCTAAGATCATGTGCCCGTGTTACTGCAGGTGATCCCAAAATTGACCCCAACATAATTAGACCAGGGAGCACAGCGCTCACCCAGTAAAGTAAGAAAAATCATTGTAATGCAATTCTTGTAAGACTCACCACTGTGGGCGAGTAGAGATTAAAAAAAAAAAACAATAACAGGATAACCCCTTTAACTTATTTTTGAATTCTGGAGACCCTTTTCTTTCTAGATACCACCAAAAGATCACCTTTTTGAGAAGTACACCCCCGTTATCCAGACCAGATTTCTTATGAAAGATTGTAGTTCCATACTGGCCTTTGAGAGGCAATTTTGGTTGGTCGTCTCAAAGAGTTTTCAATGTATTTGGTAGGATTACCATACTGGAGTTACTTTCGAGAGTACTGTGCCTACAGAATGGACATGAAGGGAACAAGGTGGTCACCAGTGAATTTATTTAGCTAACTACCTAAATAATGGCTCGTCAGGGTCATTTTTTTTATCTTTTAACCCTCAGAGCTGCTTTCATTTTTAGTCAGGAAAATCACTGGTGACCACTACATTTCAATTCTGTAGAAACAAGGACAGGTATTAGAGCTCTACAGTGTGAAGACCTTACCAAACACCTCTCTCGAATGTTTTTGCAGTCCAGTAAATATGTTATGGAGGGGGAGTGAGGTATTATGCTTAACCGGAGTCAGACCTTTTACGGTTTTCAGGGACATTTATCTTTAAATGTGCACATCATCTACTTTGTAAAGACCTCAACTTGTGAAGCGAAGCTATATACAGCGCAGCAGCTATCAAGTATCATGCTAGGATAGAAAATGACTCTTGCCGTCATAGCTGACCCTTTTTGCCTTTGTAGCTTCTTTTCTACTGGGAATGTCCATGAACTTCATCAATCGTTTAACGTCTCTGTACTTTTTTCTCTTGTCTATTTTTTACATATATCTTTTGACCACACTGCTATACCTTGTTCCAACTGTGATGAAACAAAAGGTTCTCCGAATTTTGAATTACTAAGACCTTTCCATTCCAATTCCTCTTTTGATCTGCGATAATATTTTCCTGCAATTGACACAATACACTGGAAGAAATGGTTTTATGTTCCCAGTAAAGACATCCCATCAGGTCAAACTATAGTGATGCCCCTTGGTTCAGATTCAGGTTCTAACTAAAAAGGATCTTAGGACCCTTCTAGACGGTTTACCTTCCTTTTTAGTAGCTACTATCTGATATATTTACAATATTGTATACTGATAATAGTGAATATCATGCAGACCTTTCATGTTCTTCCACCAACATACAGTGATCCCCACTTCATATAAACAATTATCCCCATTTACCAAACACTAACCTTCTGCTGGGTCCGGAGGGCCAAACCTCAATGCATAGCGCACAAGAAAGTAGTTGTTCCAGACATATAGTTGTCCATCCCTTGGGTTGTAGTCCACAGATGACACAAATTGATATGGATTGGGAAAATCCAGACCATTGGCTCCATTTGTTCCTAATGGTTCTTCTCTGTTTCGGTGAGTGTTGAAGGCATACTCTAACCTGTTACCTGCTGATTCGTTATCATCATCTGCATACACTGATTTTAACACGTAAAGGACCCCACAAGCCATGAAAGCATTTGATGCTGAACGCTTATCATATGTAGTCTCCCATGTGCCCTCAAAACGGAGAGTATACGGATTAAGCTGGGTGATCACCAGCCTCCCACTGTTTCCTTCTGTAGCATAGATAACCCACAGGCCATTCTCATCCACCGCCAAGTCTATATCAGTTTTACCGCCCCATCTGTACGGTGAGGTATCATGATAATTAGCTGTAGATATAATGGCCTCTCCACTCTTGATCCGTGTCCTAAGATCATATTTCACAATGTTACGTGTACGTTCTTTGTTATAAAAGGCAGCCCCATCATATACTACAAAGCCTGTTCCATCCACACGGCTTGGTAGACGATACGTAGTGGTGTGTCGGCCAGCAGCATAGTCCTCCCATGATGCATACTCTGTCAGTGTATCTGTACGATATGGGATCCATGGCATAACATAGAGACGCTCTCCAGCTTGAAGGGGATCTCGACACCATGCTCCTGACTGGTGCTCAGATTCATGGGTGGAAGTGGGTTCTAGAATTTCTTGTAACATTCCCGGGCAGACAAAAACTGTGAGGAAGGGAAGAAATGGGAAAGGAAAGAGGGAGGAAGAAATGAAATATGAAAGGAAATGACAGTAGAACCGTGTGTGAATTATGGTTGAATGGCAAAAAAAAAAAAAAAGTTAAGTAGTACATATAGGAAATAAAGAAAAAAGCCAATGAGAAGAATGAACCATGTTAAAGAAAAATAAAACAATTATGAAAAAATTAGAAGTGGAATAAGGATGTCGAATGAGCAATGAATGACAAATAGAAAGAGCAAAAAAAAGGAAGGAAAGATACGGGGCAGGATGGGAAAGAGAAAAGAAAATTGTTGTGAGCTGCGAATTCTCTCTGTACCCCCTGTATTAACCCTGTGATCATAGGAGGATGAGTCTGGGGGAGTGAGAAGGGTATGACAAGGGAAAAAGATTAAGAGAGAGAATCAGAAGAGAAGACCCTCTCCTAATCTCAAAAAACTCCCACTCTCAACATATGATGCCTATCTGGCTTACACCAAAAATTTCCCACATTTTTAAGTTCCTTACCTTTATCATAAGCTTTTTCCTGACCGCTCTACCCAACCACATTCTCCTTGAATACTATCCTACAATGCTGAAATCATCTAATGAGCTACTTCATGGCTTAGGAGTCTCTATTTCCTTCACCTTGCTGTGAAAACTTTTTTTTTTTCCGTCCCCTTAGGAAGTGTCTCTTTCCCCCATCTCATAAGCAACTCTCTCTCCCCCTCCTCCTCCTCATTACTTATATCTTCTCCATCCCCGCAGTAAAAGAAAATGACACACTTATTGCCATGGCAACGCTGCTAGGGGAGGGAGAAAGAAAAAAAATCTCTCAGGTCACATATCATTCTTACAGCCAATCATGGACCATTGGTGGTTGACCTCCCCCCACTGAGGATCTCTGTTGCTGCTCAGGCTGGGATCCTGAAAGCTAATTGGGTTAGAGGGGAGCTGATTAAACAGCCATGAGGTGTGAGACGCAAGAAAGAGACCTGCTGAGTTGCATCGTGGGTAAATGAAATTGGCATCCACTATCCTGTTGGACGGAAATATTGATTAAGTGAAATAAAGTCTTGCAGAAAACAAGTATCCCGTTTGAAGGAAAGTCGTGTTGTGTCAATGTGCCCCTTAGATAAGGGAACCCATTAAAAGAACACCCCATCTTCGAGGTTAATCTGCAATTTTGTTCCCCGTTATATAGTTAATTTACCACCCAGCTAAACAGGACACCCGAGGAGAAGACATCACTGATACACAGCAGAGGCATCAGTGGATGGAGTGGAGCACTGAGAATTAGTTGTCTGTGTTCTCATGAATATTAACTGATATCATGGTGGACTCTATTGGGGGTAGGTGATGAATACTTTTTTAAATTTTGGAAAGCCAACCATGAGTTGGCCTAGTCTTTATTGGGATGAAGGCAGGTCAAACTGGCAGCCATCCAGTATGTCTTGACCTGTATGGTTTAGCTTAATCTGCTGGTTAGTGGTCTTATGAAAGTCCTTTTTAGCTAATATTAAAAAATAATAAGTTTTAACACACATTAGGATTTATTTGCTGTCTTTTAAACGACAGTTCTGTGACTATATTCTATACCTCGACATGGTGTGCTCTATTTCTTTCTATATGCATTTGGTTAACCCTAGTAATTTGGTAATCCCTTTCTTGGGCTTCTGACTGTCCACTAAAAATCATAGTAGATAGAACTAATGACTGACTTTGTTCAAATTTTTATTTTCCATCAAGGGTTTCAATATTTTAGCTATTTCAATGCCAAGAACACCAGAACCCCAACATAAACATGGTGACCCCCATGACAGAGCATAAGTGACATGTGATCCTATTTCTCACAATACATTTCTAGCTTCTACGGACCTACCTGTCTGATGCTATACCTATATTTAACCTACTTTCATGGGTGACATGACAAAAACATCACAATGTCACAGTGGACATTCGGTATGTTACATAACATACATGACTACATGCTTGGTAGCAATCAATAAACAGGGTTCCTGTGTTACATTGAAGGTTGGAGAACTTTGCAAGCTGGAGTTTGACAGCTTTTTTTTCTTCCTTGGGATACAGCACGCGATGTTGCATGATGTCATGTCCCATAGGAACAGGAATCAAAGAAAGGCTACAGCTCAATGCATCTATGACTTGGTAGCTGTTTAGGGTTGCATCAAGATGCAATTGTGAATTGGCCTTTCCAGTGCATGAATATGTACAGGTCTCATCCTGAGTTGAATAACACCCTGGAAACAAACAGCTCCACCTAAGGTCTAGTTGACATATATGCCTTTTTCTGTCTAAAGGTCCTTTTACACGGGCCGATTATCGGCCGAAAATTCGTTCCTAGGAACGCTAGTGCCGATAATCGGCCCGTGTAAAAGTGGCCCTAATCAGCCGACGAACGAGCAAAACGCTCGTTCGTCGGCTGATTGGATCTTTTGTAAAAACCAAAAGATCCGATCTGTCGGGCGCACATCGCCCTGTGTAAACAGGCGATGTGCGCCCGACAGCATGGAGCTTCCAGGCCGCACGAGCGATACAGCGATCACTCGTGCGGCCCGGCGCTCGATTCATCGGGCCGTGTAAAGGCTCCCTGAACGAGCGCCGATGTCGCTGATCGGCGCTCGTTCAGGGAGACTTATCGGCCCGTCTAAAAGGGCCTTAAGAGCACCTTTTGTTTGGAGTATGAGGGTGATATGATCTGCAGACTTTCAGGTCATGCAAATGAACACACCAGTTGGACTTGATTTATAACATTTGAAGCAGCAGAAAAGACTGTGTTGATCTTGTGAGGAGCAGTGACCTGTCCATCAAAAAGATGATGTTAGTAAGGACAGGGCAATGTCCAGATGTAAGAAGGAGAATGAAGGCAAGTTGAAGACTACAAATAATGATGATGGCATGGATCTTTCTACTTATAGTACAAGCAATCCACCATCCATCCACCAATCCTGGGCAGCTAGCTCATATATAAATTCAATTAAATCGTGATATCACAGAGCTAACTGCAACTGGATTTTGGAAAAGTCCAGCTAGTTGCAAGAGAAGCAACATTTCTGTTATCTGTAATGGAAAGAAGGAATATTTCTGTACATGTTCTCCTTTACCCAATGTCATTCTTTCTTGTTCCCTTCCGTAAACTTCTGAGGTCAGCAGTTTTCAGCTAGCGTGTGATTTTACTTTACAAATGGCACTGACCAGTGGGCATACCCAATATTCAAATAATAAAATAAATAAAGTCTCAAGTGGCTACCTCTTACTTGCAGTCAGACCATACATGGCATGTCCAAGTCTAGGACAAGTTAAAACTGGAATTACTATGATATTTTCACCCCCAATCTATAAAGTACTTCCTGGAAAGAGGTAATTACGTTTTATGTTGTTAGAAGACTTAAAGAGAAACTGTCATCTCTGAAACACCCCCTGAACTAGAGTAAGCGGTGTATAGTGTAAGGCTACTTTCACACTAGCGTTTTTAAATTCCGGTATTGAGTTCCGTCATAGGGGCTCAATACTGGGAAAAAACGCTTCCGTTTTGTCCCCATTCATTGTCAATGGGGACAAAACTGAACTGAAGACAACGGAATGCTCCTGAAAGCATTCCGTTCCGTCTTCAGACCGGAGAACAAACTGCAGCATGCTGCGGTTTTCTCTCCGGTCCAGGCATCCGCACCAAGACGGATCCGGAATGACCCCCAATGCAAGTCATTGGGGACGGATCCGTCTGGTGTGACCACAATGGTAAATGGATCCGCCCTCCATTGACTTTCAATGGAGTTCAGGACGGATCCGTCACCTACACATACAGACATACATACAGACATACACACATATACACAAACGCATACATACTTACATACTCCAGGCAGGCCGCACGTCTTCACGCCCAGGAGGCGTGCAGCTATGTCGATTCCCTACAGCGCCCAGCAGAGGGCGCTGTGGGGAATCGTCATAGCTGCGCGCCTCCTGGGCATGAAGACGTGCGGCCTGCCTGCCTGCCTGCCTGGAGTATGTAAGTATGTATGTGTTTGTGTGTGTATGTATATGGTACTGTGTAACATGTGTGGGGTCGGTACACGGTTCCGGACCCACACATGTCCCTGCGGCAGTCCGGATCCGGCGGCACCCTTCACCTGCCGGATCCGGACTGCCGCTAGTGTGAAAGTAGCCTAGGTGATGCTAAATCCGAATATGTAAGTTTTATCTTCATACTCACTTCCATTCTGACGCTGTGCTCCCACAAACCAGCAGTAAAATGCATTGAGAGGACTCTTCTTTGAGTCGTCTCCATTATGTGAGTTAGCACCGGAGTCCACTGAGTGCATTTTACTGCTGGTTTGTGAGAGCACAACATCAGAATGGAAGTGAGTATGAAGATAAAACTTACATATTTGGATTTAGCATCACTTACACTATACAACGCTTATTCTAGTTCAGGGGGTGTTTCGGAGATGACAGGTTCCCTTTAAATACTGGTTTACAATACTAATGCAACTTTCATTGTTCCCTAGAAACCAAGTTAAAGCTAACTTTCCTCTTGTCGTAACCTAACAAGATTGAATCTGCAGGAGTAACTTGTCTTCAACCATCGTTATGCTTCTTCCTGCATAAAACACTCTTATGCCCCTTTCACACGAGCGGGAGACTCGCATGTCTCCCGCAACGCATCTACAGGGCTGGATTCCGGCACTGACTGGGATCACATAGCATTATATGTGATCCCAGTCAGTGCCGGAGTCCAGCCCTGTAGATGCGTTGCGGGAGACATGCGAGTCTCCCGCTCGTGTGAAAAGGGCATTACAGTTGCCATAGCTTTGCTCTCCTTTGTGGACATAGACATGAGATATTTGTGAGCAAATCCAAAACATTTAGGTGGGATCTGCAGACAACTTCACGTTTATGGTGGGTTACAGAAATTTGATTGCTGATTGATCCACCAAAACATTCTCAATTTGACAGTAAGGCCCCATTCAGACGACCGTATTATTGCGGGTCCACAATAATACGGGGGCCGTCCGGCGTGTGTTCCGAACACACGGCCGGGCACCCCATTCAAAATGCCAATACTTGTCCGTGCATGCGGACAAGTATAGGACATGCTTCATATGAGCAGCGGCACGGAGCTAGCATCCCCGCTCCCATAGAGGTGAATGGGGCCGTATCTATTCCGCAATATTGCGGAATAGATACGGCCCCATTCACACAGTCGAGTGAATGGGGCCTAAAACACTAGCAAATCATGTCTCCGAGTCTATGGCCACCCTTAAGGCTAATGTGCCCAGTTGTATTCAGGTTACTTAAAACCTCTGAGATGTATAAAGCCATAGCTTTTGTTTGGGCTCTAATGTACCTCTGGATGACTGATTTCTTATGGAGCTATACAACGGGAGTGTTCTATCAAATTCTGCTTGGATCAAACAGAAGACAATGCTCTACCAGATGCCATATTATGGAGGTATTCATCCATAGAAGCATAGCACCAACTTTTCATATCAATTTGTGTTATTGCGACTCTCTATCCTTGGATGTTAGTTGACCATGGAGATGAACTTTATATACAAATAGATATAACTACTTCTAAAAGACCTCCTTTGGGGCAGTGTGGGGCTAGTAATGTAGTTTAATATATTTTTTTAATTGCAGCAACAAAGATACCATCAGTGAACTCGTGTTAGAAGAACATACCCCTAAAGAGCTCACAGCCCCAGCATGCCCCTTCCCATAAATAAGCTTCCCGTTATAAGAACACCCCATCAATCTGTATGTTTCATAGCACATTTGCTGATTGTACAGGCACTGTGACTGAACTGGATATTTTGCGTGTTCAAACGTGTTCCCTTTCCAAAATAATAAATCCATTTGCTTTGAATGCAAATGGAAGGGAATGAATGGAAATGTACAATCAAACATACATACATGAAATATAGTTGTCTATTATCATTTACATGGAATTAAAATTGATTTATAGAGGGTCATTTTGAGATTGAGGTCCATTATGTTCGAAACTTAAATATGATCACGTGGCCATTTTTTGTCATTCTCATTTGACCACACCAGAAGTTACATCATGTTTGTTGCCTATAATAATCTTGATCATTTCAAGAGTAAGGCTGGCCCTACAGTTTAGATAGGGGCGTTTGGCTACACACCCCATACACATGCATGTATGTTGGATAGGGGATTAAAAGCTACTGCCAGACACCTCTGTCCCCTCCTGACTCCTCTGGTGGAAGCTAATTTTCATTGAAAACAAAAGAATCTGGTATGTTGAAATCCAACATGTCCAGCCCTTCTTTCTAGTAATGTCTGCTGTTGGTGAGTCAGGACAGCACAATACACATTAGATGGTGGACTGTATCAGTCAACATTCATCTAGTGTGTATGGCCACCATTACTCTATTGGATTTTCTTGACCTTCTTTGCTTTAACTAAATTAGAAGGACGTTGTAAAGAATTGCTGTCTGCTTGCTGTCGGTTATAGCCTCTGCAGAAGGCAACCAAGATACTTCATAGTCTTACTACATCTTCATGCACTTATGTCAACTAAGAACACTACATGCTTGCCTTGAGTTGTATGAAATAAGAATCTACCCTAACAAGCTGAAAGAAGGACTGTTGCCTATTTGGAGTCTGAGCACACCATTAACAAAACCAAGGAGCTTTGTTGACTATCCTTAATTTGACCAAAAACAGTGAACAAGCTCTGTGAATAAGCTCTGGTACCTATTTTTTGATGGACCATACTAGGAGAACACCAAGGAGCCATGCTACCTGTCCTTATTTGACCACACAATGATAAAACCAGTTTTTGGTGTTCAAACATCATAATTTGGTATCCAATTATTGTCAATAGTATTGACTGCATTCTTTTAAAGGGGTGTCCTTGTAACTGGGGTTCCTTTTATAGCAATGGGAATGACGCGGCTGCAAAATATTCCGATAGGGGTGTTCTTGTAACAGGTTTTAGTTCAGTTAGACAGCTTACACAGCAACACAGAAAGAAAGGGAGTTAATCTCAGACACCTGTAGGGAGAAGAGTGAAGTCAGAGAGATAGTGCGTGTTGTACGGTGGTGTTGTATCCGCCTGCTCACAAAGGAAGTCGTTAGAAGTGACAAAAGCCTATAATGTAAAGACAACTTTGTCACCAATTGTTGTGTAGAGACTGGTGGAGTTTGTCCCTCCCCCACAGAGGGACACAAACAGAGGGGATTTAGGAGGCACCTATATGGGGAGGTAGATGTTTATTACATGGAGAAACATGGGACATAAAGGAAGAAAGATACTTAACATTGAACTAAACTAAAAGAATTTTTACATGGAACACAGTCTACACAGAGAAGGTCAATGAGTTGGTAAAGCTGGATTCATAGGGAAAGATTATGCTCATATTTGGGAATTCTAGGGAAACGTTATATGGTATTAAGATGAATTATAGGGAAAAGTCATGTGAAGTAATAGGTGGAGTTATAAGGAAGGATTATTGAGGGAAAAGGGATCATAGGGGAGATTTGTAGGGATTAATAACAGGTTACTGAAAGGGGTTATATGACTTAACAGGTAGAGTTATAGAGAGGAGTCATATGAAGAAGATATAGGGAAAGTCTGTATGTGGTAACAGGAGAAGAAATAGGAGAAGGTATATAGAGTGATAGGAGGAGATATATGAGAGGTTATATGGAATAATAGGAGATATAAGAGAGGTTATACGGAATAATAGGAGATATAAGAGAGGTTCTGCAGAGTAACAGGAGGAGATATAGGGAGAGGTTACATGGAGTAAAAAGAGGAGAGATATAAGAAGCTTTATATAGTAATAAGTGATAAGAAGAGACAGATTATATGGACTAAAAGAGATATAAAGAGATGTTATATGAAGTTATTGAGGAGACACAGGAAGAAGTTATATGGACTATAAGGGTGATATATCGGGAGAAGTTGGGGTAATAGGTGGAGTTATAGGGAGAGGTTACATGAGGTAATAGGAGGAGATATAGGAGAGGATATATGGAATAATAAGAAATATATAGTAAGTAGAGGTTATATGGAGTAATAGGTGGAGATATAGGAGAGGATATATGGAATAATAAGAAATATACAGTAAGTAGAGGTTATATGGAGTAATAAGTAATAGGTATAGGAAGAGGTAATATAGAGTAATAGGAGGATATTTGGGAGAGGTTATATTGAATAATAGGAGAAGCGATAGGGAGAGGTTGTATGTAGTAAAAGGAGGAGATATAGGATAGCGTATATGGAACAATAAGTAATTTGAGGAAATGTAGGAAGAGGTAATATGGAGTAAAAGGAAGAAATATAGGAAGAGGTCATATGGAGTAAAAGAAGGAGATATAGAAGAGAATATATGGAGTGATAGGAAGAGATAAAAGGAGAGGTTATATGGAGTAAAAGGAGGAGATATAGGGTGAGGTTATGTGGAGTAATTGGTGGAGATATAGTAGAAGTTATATGGAATAATATATGGAATATGTATGGAATAATAAGAAATGTACAGCAACTAGAGGTTATATGGAGTAATAAATAATAGATGGAGGTATAGGAAGATGTAATATGGAGTAATAGGAGGATATATGGGAGAGGCTATATTGATTAATAGCAGAAGCGATAGGGAGAGGTTGTATGTAGTAAAAGGAGGAGATATAGGATAGGGTATATGGAACAATAAGTAATTTGAGGAAATGTAGGAAGAGGTAATATGGAGTAAAAGAAGGAGACATGAAGAAAGGTTATATAGAGTAATAGAAGGAGATGTAGGGAGAGTATATAAGGAGTAATAGGAGGAGATAAAGGGTGGGGTTACATGGAGTAATAGGAAAAGATATATGAAAAGATTATATTAAGTAATAAGAGAAGATATAGGGAGAGGGTATATTAAGTAATAGGAGGTATAGAACAGGTTATATGGAGTAATAGGAAGATATAGGAGAGTCTATATGGAGTGATACCAGGAAATATAGGGAGAGGGTATATTAAGTAATAGGAGGAGATGTTATATGGAGTAATATGGTGAGATATAGAAGAGTTTATATCTAGTAATATAATGAGACATAGGAAAGGTTATGTGGAGTTATAGAAGGATATATAGAGAGATGATATATGGAGTAATAGGAGGTGATATAGGAAGAGGTTATATGGAGTAATATGAGAAGATACAGGAGGAGGATATATGGGGTAATAGTAGGAGATACAGGGAGAGGATATACAGTAAAGACCAAAGGTTTGGACACACCTTCTCATTCAGAGTTTTCTGTATTTTCATAACTATGAAAATTGTAGATTCACACTGAAGGCATCAAAACTATGAATTAACACATGTGGAATTATATACTTAACAAAAAAGTGTGAAACAACTGAAAATATGTCTTATATTCTAGGTTCTTCAAAGTAGTCACCTTTTGCTTTGATTACTGCTTTGTACACTCTTGGCATTCTCTTGATGAGCTTCAAGAGGTAGTCACCTGAAATGGTATTCCAACAGTCTTAAAGGAGTTCCCAGAGATGCTTAGCACTTGTTGGCCCTTTTGCCTTCACTCTGCGGTCCAACTCACCCCAAACCATCTCGATTGGGTTCAGGTCTGGTGACTGTGGAGGCCAGGTCATCTGGCCTAGCACCCCTCACTCTCCTTCTTGGTCAAATAACCTTACATAGCCTGGAGGTGTGTTTGGGGTCATTGTCCTTTTGATAAATGATGGTCCAACTAAACACAAACCGGATGGAATAGCATGCCGCTGCAAGATGCTGTGGTAGCCATGCTGGTTCAGTATGCCTTCAATTTTGAATAAATCCCCAACAGTGTCACCAGCAAAGCACCCCCACACCATCACACCTCCTCCTCCATGCTTCACGGTGGGAACCAGGCATGTAGAGTCCATCCGTTCACCTTTTCTGCGTCGCACAAAGACACGGTGGTTGGAACCAAAGATCTCAAATTTGGACTCATCAGACCAAAGCACAGATTTCCACTTGTCTAATGTCCATTCCTTGTGTTCTTTAGCCCAAACAAGTCTCTTCTGCTTGTTGCCTGTCCTTAGCAGTGGTTTCCTAGCAGCTATTTTACCATGAAGGCCTGCTGCACACAGTCTCCTCTTAACAGTTGTTGTAGAGATGTGTCTGCTGCTAGAACTCTGTGTGGCATTGACCTGCTGTTAACCTGCGATTTCTGAGGCTGGTGACTCGGATGAACTTATCCTCCGCAGCAGAGGTGACTCTTGGTCTTCCTTTCCTGGGGCGGTCCTCATGTAAGCCAGTTTCTTTGTAGCGCTTGATGGTTTTTGCGACTGCACTTGGGGACACTTTCAAAGTTTTCCCAATTTTTCGGACTGACTGACCTTCATTTCTTAAAGTAATGATGGCCACTCGTTTTACTTTGCTGCTTTTTTCTTTCCATAATACAAATTCTAACAGTCTATTCAGTAGGACTATCAGCTGTGTATCCACCTGACTTCTGCCCAACACAACTCATGGTCCCAACCCCATTTATAAGGCAAGAAATCCCACTTAATACCTGACAGGGCACACCCATGAAGTGAAAACCATTTCAGGTGACTACCTCTTGAAGCTTATCAAGAGAATCCCAAGAGTGTGCAAAGCAGTAATCAAAGCAAAAGGTGGCTACTTTGAAGAACCTAGAATATAAGACATATTTTCAGTTGTTTCACACTTTTTTGTTAAGTATATAATTCCACATGTATTAATTCATAGATATTGGAAGAGGTTATATGGAGTAATAGAAGGAGATATCGGGAGAAGTCATATGGATTAATAGGAGAAGATATATGGAGAGGCTATATGGAGTAATATGGGGAGATATAGGGAGATGTTATATGGAGTAATAGGAGGAGATATAAGGAGAGGTTATATGGAGTAATATGAAAAGCTATGAGACTGGTTATTTGGAGTAATAGAATGAGATATAGGGAGAGATTATATGGAGTAATAAGAGGAGGCATATAAGAGGTTATATGGAGTAGTAGGAGGAAATAAAGGAGGGATTACATGGAGTAATATGACAAGATAAGAGACAGGTTATTTGGAGTAATAGAATGAGCTATAGGGAGAGGTTATATAGAGTAATAGAAGGATCTATAGGAGCGGTTGTATGGAGTAATAGAAGGAGATATCAGGAGATGTTATATGGAGTAATAGGAAATCAGGAGATGTTATATGGAGTTAAAGAGGTTATATAGAGTAAAATGAGGAAATATATAGGGGTTATATGGAGTAATATGGAGATGTTATATGAAGTAATAGGGGGAGATGTGGGGAGAGGTTATATGGAGTAATAGGAAGAGATATATAGGAGTTATATGGAGTAATGAAAACTATAAAATATAACAGAGGTTATGTGGAGTAATAGGAGGCGATATAAGAGAGGTTATATGGAGTAATAGGAGGAGATATAGGAGAGGATATATGGTGTAATAAAAGGTGATATAGGGTGGGATTATATGGAGTAATAGGAGATATAGGAGAGGTTATTCGTAGTAATAGGAGGATATTTGGTAGAGGATGTATGGAGTAATAGGAGGAGATATAGTAGGAGGATATATAGAGTAATAGGTGGAGATATAGGAGAGGTGATATGTAGGAAAAAAGCAGGAGATACAGGAGAGGTTATGTGTATAAATAGGAGGGGATTTAAGTAGAGTTTATATGGATTAATGGAAGGATATACAGGAAAGGTGATATGGAGTAATATGAGGAGATATAGAGGAGATTATATTGAGTAATAGGAGGGATTATATGGAGTAATAGATGGAGATATAGGCAGAGGTTATATGGAGGAATAGGAGTAGATATAGGGAGATGATATACAGAATACAAGGAGGAAATATAGTGAGAGGATATATGGAGTAATAGGAGGAGATATATAGGAAATTATATGGAATATTAATAGGAAGAGATATAGGGGGAGATTATATGAAGTAATAGGAGGAGATATAGGAGAGGTTATATGGAGTAATAGAAGGATATATAGGAGAGGATATATGGAGAAATAGGAGGAGATGTAGAAGATGTTATATGGAGTAATAGAAAGAGATATAGGAGAGGTTATGTGCAATATTAGGAGGAAATATAGGAGAAGTTATATTGAATAATAGAACGAGATATAGGGAGAGGTTACATGGGGTAAAGGGGGGGATATGGGGGGTTATATGGATTAATAGGAGGATATACTGTATGAGAAGTTACATGGAGTAATAGGAGAAGATGTAAGAGAGTATATATAGAATAATGGGCGATATAAGAGAGGTTATATGGAGTAATAGGAGGAGATATAGGAGAGGATATATGGTGTAATAGGCTGAGATATAGGGTGAGATTATATGGATTAGCTGGAGTAATAGAAGGTGATATAGGGTGGGATTATATGGAGTAATAGGAGATATAGGAGAGGTTATTCATAGTAATAGGAGGATATTTGGTAGAGGATGTATGGAGTAATAGGAGGAGATATAGTAGGAGGATATATAGAGTAATAGGTGGAGATATAGGAGAGGTGATATGTAGGAAAAAAGCAGGAGATACAGGAGAGGTTATGTGTATTAATAGGATGAGATGTAGGAGAGGATATATGGAGTAATAGGGGGAGATATAGGGTGATGTTATATGGAGTAACAGGAGGAGATATGGGAGAGGTTATATGAAGTAATAGAAGAAGATAAAGGGGAGTTTATATTTAGTAATAGGAGGAGATATAAGGTGAGGTTATATGGAGTAATAGATGGAGATATAGGAGAGGATATATGGAGTAATAAGAGGAGATATAGGAGAGGATATATGTAGTAATAGGCGGAGATATAGGGTTAGCTTATATGGATTATTTGGAGAAGATATAGAGTGAGGTTATATACAGTAATAGGAGGAGATATAGCAGAGGATATATGGTGTAATAGGAGGAAATATAGGAAAGGTTATATGGAGTAATAGAAGGAGATATAGGAGAGGATATATGGAGTAATAGAATGAGATAAAGTATAGGTTATATGCAGTAATACGATGATATATAGGGAGAGGATATATGCAGTAATAGGAGGAGATATATGGAGAGGTTATATGGAGTAATAAGGAGGAGATATAGGGAGATATAAGGTGAGGTTATATGGAGTAATGCGAGGTAATATAGGAGAGGTTATGTGTAGTAATAGGAGGAGATATAGGAGAGGATATATGTAGTAATAGGCTGAGATATAGGGTGAGATTATATGGATTAGCTGGAGGTGGTATAGAGTGAGGTTATATAGAGTAATAGGAGGAGATTTAGGAGAGGATATATGGAGTAATAGAATGAGATAAAGCATAGGTTATATGCAGTAATACGATGATCTATAGGGAGAGGATATATGCAATAATAGGAGGAGATATATGGAGAGGTTATATGGAGTAATAAGGAGGAGATATAGGGAGATATAAGGTGAGGTTATATGGAGTAATGTGAGGTAATATAGGAGAGGTTATGTGTAGTAATAGGAGGAGATATATGAGAGGTTATATATGGAGTAATAGAAGGAAATATAGGAGATGATATATGAAGTAACAGGAGGAGATATAAGGAGAGGTTATATGTAGCAATAGGCTGAGATATAGGTTGAGATTATATGGATTAGCTGGAGGAGATATAGAGTGAGGTTATATAGAGTAATAGGAGGAGATATAGGAGAGGATATATGGTGTAATAGGAGGAAATATAGGAAAGGTTATATGGAGTAATAGAAGGAGATATAGGAGAGGATATATGGAGTAAGAGAAGGAGATAAAGCAGAGTTTATATGCAGTAATAGGGAGAGATATAGGGAGAGGTTATACATAGTAATGGGAGGAGATATAATGAGAGGTTATATGGAGTAATAGAAGGAGATATAGGAGGGTATATATGGATTAATAGGAGGAGATATAAGGTTAGGTTTTATGTAGTAATAGGATGAAATATAGGAGAGGATATATGTAGTAATAGGCAGAGATATAGGGTGAGCTTATATGGATTATTTGGAGAAGATATAGCACGAGGTTATATAGAGTAGATAAAGTAGAGTATAGTAGTATAGTAGAAGTAGATATAGCATAGGTTATATGCAGTAATAGGATGATATATAGGGAGAGGATATATGCAGTAATAGGAAGAGATATATGGAGAGGTTATATGGAGTAATAAGGAGGAGATATAGGGAGATGTTATGTGTATTAATAGGAGGAGATATAAGGTGGGGTTATATGGAGTAATATGAGGAGGTATAGGACAGTTTATGTGTAGTAATAGGAGGAGATATAGGAGAGAATATACTGTCTGTAGTAATAGGCAGAGATATAGGGTGAGATTATATGGATTAGTTGGAGGAGATATCGAGTGAGGTTATATAGAGTAATAGGAGGATATAAAGGAGAGTATATATGGTATAATAGGAGGAGATATATGAGAGGTTATATGGAGTAATAGAAGTAGATATAAGAGAGGATATATGGAGTAAGAGAAGGAGATAAAGCAGAGTTTATATGCAGTAATAGGAAGAGATATAGGGAGAGGTTACACGTACTGTAGTAATAAGAGGAGATATAAGGAGAGGTTATATGGAGTAATAGGAGAAGATATAGGGTGAGTTTATATGGCGTAATAGGAGGAGATATAGGAGAGGTTATATGGAGTAATAGGAGGAGATATAGGAGGGGTGATATGGAGTAATAGAAGGAGATATAGGAGAGGATATATGGAGTAATAGAAGGAGATAAAGCATAGGTTAGGAGAGGTTATATGGAGTAATAAGGAGGAGATATAGGGAGAGGTTATATGGAGTAATAGGAGGATATATAGGAGAGGTTATATGGAGTAATATAAGGAGATATAGGAGAGGTTATATGGAGTAACAGGAGTAGATATAGGAGAGGTTATATGGAGTAATAGGAGCAGATATAGGAGAGGTTATATGGAGTAATAGGAGTAGATATAGGAGAGGTTATATGGAGTAATACTAGGAGATATAGGAGAGGTTACATGGAGTAATAGGAGGGGATATAGAGACGTTATATGGAGTAACAGAAAGAAGTGGTATATTTTATAACAGGAGTCAGATGAAGAGTTTTATTTCTAAAAACAGATCATCAGAAGGGGTTATATAGAGCATGTAGATGGATCAACAGGGCAACATAAAAGTAAAACTGACCAAAATAATGAGGTAAAGAATCAATGTTAGGCGCTATATGGAAAGGATAGGTACAGAAATAGCAGAAATTTCAGCTCAGCTCTTAATTTCACCCACAGAGAAAGCTCCCGCCGTCGGTTTTTACTGTATCAATAGACAGGTCTGTGCACAGGCGGAAGGAGAGACCAGATTAATGGCGTTAGTAATCAGAGTGCGGCACAGAGCAGAGAGATGAGAGGTTAATCATCACCACGGGGGTGCTGTATGTTATCAGCGAACACCACAATCCATCCCCCATATGTCCTGATCTCTGACCATTTTCCCAAATCCTCAGGGAGCAGCCAGACCCTCCGAAAATGTACTCCGCGTATCTGTGCGTGTATACCAGACACATATGTCTGTCTGTACACGTATGCGGACACCGTATGCACCTCCTGTGGACATGCAAGCACAGACGTCAAGTACATTTCACATAAGGTGTTGCCGCAGAGCTGCCTTTAATACTTTCCCTGACAGAAGTACAAATGCTGCAAGGGAGAAGGAGTTCCCTTCCTTTTAAAAATTAAAAAAGGGTGAGGAGGGCAGAACAGAAATAAAGGAAAATAAATGGTATATAATTAAATTAAGAGGGAAAGTGACATAGAGAGTGGGAGAGAGAGGAGCGGAGGGAAGAGAGTGAAAAAGTAGGGATAAGCAGAGGGGAATAATTGAGGTAGGCTAGGTTTCTGGAGGTTGCTATGGAAACATGACGGAATAAGAGGAAGGGAGTGAGGAATGAAGGGAAGCTGGAGGTTGCAGAGTATTTTACCACTAAACCCTTATCTACCACGATCCTGCTAACTACAGCTAAACCATTCCCTACGAAGCCGGTCACCACTTCACTAACCCTTTCCCTATAACCGGTCTTATTATGTCTTCACAAACGATGCGCCAGTGAACTTCTTCTCTGAGAGACATCTTAAAATGGCTGCCCTTTCTACCTTTTGCAAACTTGGCGAGCCTTCTCCTGTTAGAAACCATGGCTTAAAATATTCTTACTCTTTTAATGACGTCTCGGCATGAAGTTCTGTATTCACTTTTTTTTTCTGTAGGTGAAATGCATCTCCAACGTAATCTCATTTAGCGCTGAGAAATGTGTGACTACCCTATAGAGTTCCTAAAATACGATCTGATCTCTAATCCAAACATATAACCCTAACCCTTTACAAGGCTAAATCCTCTCGCTCTCTCTATGTTGTAGGGAATTTTGAGGATTTTCTACTGGTTCAAATAAACTCCAGCTCTTGTAATCCTTAAAAAGCGAAAGGGATTAGAGGGTATGGGGTCAGCAAGGGGGAAAGGGGGCAGAGGAAGAGGGGTGGAGAGAAAAGGAGAAATTAGGATTCCAACATTAATTATGGGCGGAATTAACGAGTCACCGTGAGGGTAACAGGAAGGGACCAATGAAAATTACCTTTTTGCTCCACTTCTATTCACGCATCAGAAAAGAAAGAGAGAGAAAAATATCAAATGAAAAAGAGGATAGGAAAAAGGAGAGAAAGATATTCATGAGTGTCATTAGCAAACCCTTCATCCCCATCACTTAAGGTACCATGTCTGTAACCCTCCCTCCACCCAGAAACCCCACCAGACAAGACAAACTCAGAACCTTATACCCAATGTGTGATGTAGGGGAGGGGATGGGGGTCTTGAGTTCCCAGTAGAGGGTCCTGTAAAGAGAGAGAGGTGACTAGAGATGCCGGGGGCTTGGGGAACAATAGGGTTGGGAAGGATGGGTTTGATGGAAATTTAGGGTACAATGGACTGGGAATTCAGTGAGCATGACAGAATGCATGAAAGGGACAGGGAAGTGATAGAGGACATTAGGTATGGGGAACAATAGGGTTGGGAAGGATGGATTGGATGGAAATTTAGGGTACAATGGACTGGGGATTCAGTGAGCATGACAGAATGCAGGAAAGGGACAGGGAGGTGATGGAGGACATTAGGTTTGGGGAACAACAGGGTTGGGAAGGATGGGTTGGATGGGAATTTAGGGTACAATGGACTGGGAATTCAATGAGCATGACAGAATGCATGAAAGGGACAGGGAGGTGATGGAGGACATTAGGTTTCTCTAAAAGGTCCTGCAAAGACATAAAAGGGGTAATGAGAAGTAAGAACATGCAACGTCTATAAACAACATGTTGAAACAGAAAGTGAGGAAGACTGTGGAAGTCGTATAGACCGCAAAGGGAAAAAAACAAAAGTGAAGTGTTTTAAGGACAACGAAATCCATTACAAGTATGAAGGTGGTGAGAAGTCTTCAGGGTGTTGGTAATGTATTGCGAAGGGAGGGAATGGAAGGGGGAGAGGTGGAAGGAAAAAAATCTCGGGAAGAAAGGACTTGACATGAGGGTTGAAATGTGGTGGTAAGAAAACATGTCCATGGTTCTCCGGGGGCTCTGTAAACGAAGAAAGGGAGAATTGGTCGATGGAGTAGTGGAGGTCATAGCATGAGAGTGAAGAATCAGGGGAAGGGATTTATGATTGGGGCAGATTCAGGGGAGACACACTCAAGGAATCTGCAACGTAAAAGTTAATATTTACAGACAAGCAAAGTTAGAAAACAGAGAATGTAAAATAAGCCAAGATTTAGCAAAAGGTGCTAAGGTTTTGCAGTCCTTATCTCACACCCATGGAAATAAGAATTATGGAGTGCTAAACCTTGCCACCATCTGATAACTCCAGGGCAGAGGAATATATTGAGAGATGAAGACAAGCAGAGAGGGAGAGACAGAGAAGGAGAGAGACAGAACAAAAATCTGATTCCGAAAGAAAGCCGAACAAAAATATCATTCAGGTCAATAGATGAGACAAATTTTATTTTTAAAGAGACAGACTAGAAAGGCAGAGACAGCCGATTGGAGGCAGAACGAGTCAGGAGCGACAGAATGAAAACTGCTAAGAGTGAGAGGGACAGGCAGAGGGAGAAAGAGACAGAGCGTGACAGCCTTGCCAGCACGTCCTGGGGATAGAAGCGTTATATTAATGAGCCAGTCCTGGAAAGGAAAGGAAATAGTTAAATGTTGCACATAGACAATACACCTTGCTTTCCCACAGGGCTCCGCATGTGACTAAAAGAAGGGCCTGCAGAGCACTGCAGAGACCTGTCAGTCTGTTTGCATACCGGAAGATGTGCAGAGCGTTATGGGTGCAGAACAATATTACGTCTGTGTGCGGTGTAGCTACAGGTCGTGTGTGTCTACAAGTCGCCAAGCAGCAATTACTATGCATGCAAATGGTCGCTTTGTGTATCTGTATGTGCAGTGAATAGCAATCTTCAGACATAGTGGGGCATGGTACCTTCTTAGATGAGCCTTGACAAGTATCAGGAGCTCAGGGTGGGAGATACTAATTCATTCTTTATCCAGACTGCATATACCACCAGTCAGTGAGTGACACTGTGTAGTCATGTGTGCATGCTAGATCTGAGCTAGGTCTGTGTGCAAAGCTTCTACATAATGGTCTCCATCTTAGAACATCTTAGTCTATACATAATGATCAGCAGGCACCAGACAGGACCCATCAGTGGCCTAATGACCATAAAGCTGGGATCAGGTGGCACGCAAAGTGGACAGATAGGCCCAGATGGGGACTTTGGATGGGTACGTGACACAGAAAGCACTGATTAGGAAGACACAATGAAAACTGATTGTTAAGATGATACATTAAAGGGGGTATCCAATTTCTGAAACAGCCCCCCCCCCCATGTGCGGGGCCCCTCACAGGTGATATACTTACTCCGCCCCCTGCGCCACTCCTGGCCCCCGCACCACCTCTCCCCGTGCACAGATGAAAACATCCGGTGTCGGGTGGGAGCAGCCAATGGCAGGCAGGGACAAGCCTCCCTAGTATTGCGGGTGACGCTAGGGAAGCTCGACCACGTCCCCGTTTGCCATTGGCTGCTCCCCCCCGACACCAGATATTCTCATCAGTGTACAAGGAGAAGCAGCAGCAGCGGTGCGGGGACCAGGAGCGGGGTAAGCATATTACCTGTGAGGGGCCCGGCACATGGGGGGGCTGTTTCAGATATTGGATAACTCCTTTAAAAAGGATGGGTCACCTCTCCCGACTTGTCTGCTTTAGTAAATACTTGTGGAACATCTTTTCTTAGAACTCTGCATCGTGCTGTTGCTCTTCCATTCCTACTAGAAATGTATGACTAGGTTGACATCTGGGTGTTGTTACCTGTTGGGGATGTGACCTTACACAATCCTATCAGCAGTACCATCGTCGGGCTGTGTAGGGACACACCCTTTTCCCAAGGGGAATGGTAACGTCCTGTTGTCAATTTATTCATACATTTCCATGAGGGATAACCAAGGACCAGCACAATGCAGAATAGTAAGAAGAGAAGCTCCAGAACCGTTATATGATGGAGAATTTAAGCATTTTGTAAAATTGACACGTCAGGAGAGCCGAGAGGTCCTCTTTAAAGAAGTAGCCTGTAAAATGAAAAAGTTTAGTAATAGGTGATTTTATATGTAATCAATGAGTGACATAAATGGGATGAGTCAAAAGTCAGGAACTCCCCAGTTATAAAATAAACATAATTACATAATTACCACTCATTGATAGTGTATGTCTCCCTATTCCCCCTTGGTTTTGGAAGCTGACATTTTTAATACAAGTGAAGGATACCAATTTGGTAGGGTGTAATATTCAGTTTTTACAAATTTGATGGAAGAGGACTACTCAAGAACCTATTGTATATTTGCTGGTAATGTATGTTATTTTAAGAAGTACTGTGGAGACATTCTGTGTGTTTGCTTTGACTGAGGGGGGGGGGGGTATTGGCCATATAGACCCTACATGGAAATTTCCCGGCGGGCCGATGCCCCAGGGGGCCACCCAAGCCCTCCTCTCTGCTGCTGACCGGGTACATAATGAGCTCTCAACAGTAATTAATGCTGTGAGAATCAGGTACTCATATACCCAGCCAGTGACGGCACATGCCCTCCTGAATTGAATTGCTATGGCCCGCACCTCACCTCCTAAATCACCTGCTCCATAGACAACTGGAGAAGGAGGACAGAAGATGGCAGCTATTGATGGCCTCCACAGAGGGCCAGATTTTGGGGCAGGATATTGTGCTACACTGTGTTATCTGGTTCTCCTGAGATGGTATTTTGCACTATGGTATTGTTGACCCTGCCTACTTGTGTTGCCACTGTTAATTTGGACCTGCCTACAAAATAGGGCCACTTTTAGTTTTTTTCCAGGGTCACATTAAGCTCCCAGTTGGCCCCTGCTAACTGAGCTAAGGATATACAGTAGGTTGAGCATTTCTACCATAAGACTCTAAAGCTGGGCATAGGTGTTCGGCCTACAGCTATCTCTCCCAACTCTCTAACAACTCCTCCAGACACATATATGTATAGTTTTAGGCTTTTTCAGGCAATGGAACAGCAGCACCTGTGCATGAGTATTGCTCTTTACTAATGGAGAACATAGGATAGTAGGGGTCCTGGCTGTGGGACTCCCAGCCATTAGACCTTTATCTCCTTTCTTTTGGATTAGTGATAAGTGCCTATCTTAAGAAAACTCCATTAAAGGGAATATGTCAAATAACGCAGCGGGCGCTCCTTCATCCACAAAGTGGCAATGTTTATGGGGAAAAGTACACTGCACACCAACACCAAAACCTCATCTCAAACATGAAGCATGGTGGAGGGAGCATCATGACTTTGCTTCCTCAATTAATGGATGGCTTGCTATCATTGAAGGGCAGGAATGCACCACCAATGAGGCCAAGTGAGGCAGCACCAGGTAGGGGCAAGAGGTGGACAGCGGAAGGGCCATGGGCAATGAGCACTTTCATTGTGGTAAAGGGGTTAGGTTTAGCTTTTGCCTCAGGCAGCAAAAAGGCTAGGTTCACCCCTGTTGAAGGGACAATGAATTATAAGGTGTAGCAAACCATTTTACAGAAGGATGTACGGACAGTAGTCCATGACCTCAAGCTGAAGAGATCGGTGGTTGATGCAACAAGACAATGACCCAAAGCATGAAGTAAATTAACTAATGGTTGAAAAAAGATTTTTCTTTTAGAATGACCATGTCAAATCCCAGACCTTAACCCTAAAGTTTTGGTGGAGGTGATTGGGAATTTACAGGTTAGTAAAATCAAGGGTTCAATTACTTTTCCTTTATTCTTCCTTTACTTCTCCCTGCACAGTGAATGTTTACTAAATGTCCTCAATAAAAGACACAGACAAAACTGGCACTTGTGTACTTTCTGTTGAGTCTTCAGTAAGTTATTGCATAGAGCATAATACGGAATGACTGTTACCATCTTAGCAAAAAATTACTGAGGGTTCACCAGGTAGTATACGAGTGATGGTTCTTAGCTGTCTATTGCTATTGGGCAGGGGTCCCCAAACTACAGCCCGCGGGCCGCATGCAGCCCCCTCAGGCCATTTATCCGGCCTCTGCCACACTTCTGTGTGGCAGGGGCCGGATAAATGGCCTGTCAGGTGGCGCTGCACTGTCCTGACCGCGTACAGCGTCAGGACGTAGTGCGCGCTCCGACCCGACGCTGCACTCAGCGCAGGAGAGGTAAGAGAGTTTTTTTATTTCATTCTGATGGGGGCAGAGTGGGCTGATCTGAGGTCTGATGGGGGCACAGTCGGCTTATCTGAGGTCTGATGGGGCACAGTGGGCTGATCTGAGGTCTGATGGGGGCACAATGGGCTGATCTGAGGTCTGATGGGGGCAGAGTGGGCTGATCTGAGGTCTGATGGGGGCACAATGGGCTGATCTGAGGTCTGATGGGGGCAGAGTGGGCTGATCTGAGGTCTGATGGGGGCACAATGGGCTGATCTGAGGTCTGATGGGGGCACAGTGGGCTGATCTGAGGTCTGATGGGGGCACAGTAGGCTGATCTGAGGTCTGATGGGGGCACAATGGGCTGATCTGAGGTCTGATGGGGGCAGAGTGGGCTAATCTGAGGTCTGATGCGGGCAGTTTGGGCTGATCTGAGGTCTGATGGGGGCAGAGTGGGCTGATCTGAGGTCTGATGGGGGCACAATGTTTGTTTTTTTTTTAACTTTAAAATGAGATATGTGCAGTGTGCATAGGGATTTGTTCATAGTTTTTTTTAAAGTCCGTCCCTCCAACGGTCTGAGGGATAGTGAACTGGCCCCCTGTGTAAAAAGTTTGGGGACCCCTGCTATTGGGCCTACAACCCCTGAATGCAAGCAGTGTTACTCTACTGGACTGAGTGAAAAACCTTCATATAGCTTCATACATCCTTTGTGTGTTAGTAGTTTAGTTAGATTGTCTTCGTCTAGATTAAAAGGGTCTGGCTAGGTGGCATACTCACCTATTTGGTGAGGATTGGTCTGGAAAACAATCTGAAATTCCAGTTTGCCAATGTTTGAGGACATCAGCTGTGTTTGGGATGTGTTCAGAAGTCAATGATTCACTTTTATTGGACCACTGCCCCAGGACATCAGCTGTCAACGTGCCATTGTTCTTGGATCTTGGTTGTCAGCATGCCATTTTTATGTCTTAGCTGTCAATGTGCCATTATTCTTAGATCTCAGTTGTCAGTGTGCCATTATTCTTGTGTCCCATCCATTCTAGGTTGTCAGTGTTGTCAGTGGTCCAGTATACCTGCGTCCCTTCTATCAGTGACCTATTGTTCTTCGGTCTTCGTTGTCAGTGTGCTATCGTTCTTGGACCTCAGCTGTCAATGTGCCATTATTTTTGCATCCAGATTCTCAGTGTGCCATAGTTTATGGGAACCCATCTGTCAATATGCTATTGCTCTTTCATCTAAGCTGTTATTGTACCATCGTTCTTGGACCTCTGTTATCAGTATGCCATTGTTCTCTAATCTAGGCCAGGGGTCTCAAACTCAGCTGGACATATGAACGGTACATAGAAAAAATTCTAGTTGAGGGCCATGTGCATTTCAAATACAATACAATACACGTGTGTCACACTTACTGCCATTTAAGCTTCAACATAGCCTGACGTGCCCATGAATTACACCAGGAGCTCCCATAGTGGTGAGAACAGTGGGATGAGAACGGTATCACTACTTTTTTGTGCAATTCTAATCAGTTTACAAAAATAAATTTCACATGGCTGGAGAATCCCTTCTTAATACAGACCCAGGATGAGACCTCAATACAGACTCCCAGATCCTAAAATTAATTACAGACCACAGACCCTAAAATTAATATAGAACCCCAAATTCATACAGACCTCAGATTAGACCCCCGATTTATACAGACCCAAAATTGGACTGCAAATTTATACAGATCTCAGATCAGACCCCAAATCAGACTGTTGCCTCTCCCTAAAACCAAAACCCAGCCGCTCCATTCCCTAAATGCAATCCTCAGAGCAGACAAAAAAATAAAATATTTCTCCTCCACTAAGCGCCACCACCACTCTGGCTCTTGTGCAGCACAGCACTGTGTCTTGGAGCCAGCGATGCACTACTTCCTGACTACATCATAGTGCGCGCCTACATGCACTAGATTCAGAAATTGTACACTTCAGGACATAGGGCAGTGCTGGCACCCGCAGAAGAGGACTAGGGGGTGGTGAATAATGCCAGCTCCTACTATAACTCACCGCCCCCTGTACTGTACTAATGAGTGTTCTCAGAATAGAAGCGCTCATTAGTTCATAGTGCACCCTCTGCAGGACGTGTGTTTGAGACCCCTGGTCTAGGCAGGGGCGGATTGGGAACTTAAAGTGGCCCTGGAAAAAAACACTAAAAGTGGCCCCGTTTTGTAGTCAGGTCCAAATTGATGGAAGGCAGGGCCAACAATACCATATTGTGGCACATTATACCACCCCAACAGAGCCAAATACCACAGTCCATCACAAAATACTGCCAGCAGCACTAAATACAGCCCCAAAAACTTCTACTGGGAGGCCATAAGGAGGGCCCAGGTGGCCCACTGGGTATCGGCCCACCGGGAAATTTCCCTGTAAGGTCTATGGCCAATCCGCCCCTGGGTCTAGGCCATAAGTATCAAATATACAGCCCCGAAGCAATTATCTGCAGCACACCATACTTCAAGGAAGAGTACAGCTTCAGGACGTAGTGCACTATTACTTGATGCGAAATCAGGATGCACCAAACCATCAAGACGCTGTAGTCAGGACACAGTATTGTGCTGCAGAAGAGCCAGAGTGGTAGTGGCACCTGGAGGAGGTATTATTTTTGTCTGCTCTGAGGACTGCATTTAGGGGATGGAGGGGTCGGGTGTGGGTTATAAGGGGTGGCAGCAGTCTTATTTGGGGTCTGACCTGAAGTCTATGTAAATTTGCAGTCTGATTGTTGGTCTGACCTGAGGTCTGTATAAATTTGGGGTCTGATCTGGGGCATGATTTGGGGCTTATTCTAGTGTCTGTATAAATTTTTCTTCTCCTGAGGAAGCGATACGCGAAACGCGCGTCGAGGAGGTGAGGTGTCTGTTGCTGGTATCGGGTGAGTTATGTTATTTCATTTCATCTAGACTTGGTAGTCATTAGTGACTTCTATGGTGCAATTTTATTTGTAATGCAATATGGTATTGATTCAGTAGGCACCATTTATCACAGTTACATATACCTTTACCAGCAATCAGAAACACCTTTTCTGTTAAGTAGTGTCCTTGGCTAATAGCTACTAAAATGTTTGGGCTGTAAAATGTTTTTAATTTAATATATTAATAAAGTATTATTGTAATATTTGAACCTTAAGAGACTCCATGACATTTATTTGGTGTATAAATTTGGGGTCTGATCTGGGGAATGTATAAATTTGGGGTCTGATCTGGGGTCTGTATAAATTGGGGGTCTGATTTGGGCTCTGTATAACATGGGGGTCTTATCTGAGGTCTGTATAAATTGGTGGTCTGATCTGGGTTCTGTATAAATTGGGGGTTTGATATGAGGTTTGTATAAATTTGGGGTCGGATCTGGGGTTTGTATTTATTTGGAGGCTGATTTGGGGCTTAATCTAGGGTCTGTATAAATTTGGGGTCGGATTTGGGGTCTGTATAAATTGAGGATCTGATCTGAGTTCTGTATAAATTGGGGATCTGATCTGAGGTTTGTATAAATTGAGGATCTGATCTGAGTTCTGTATAAATTGGGGGTCTGATGTGAGGTCTGTATAAATTAGGGGACTGATCTGAGGTCTGTATAAATTGGGGGTCTGATCTGGGTTCTGTACAAATTGGGAGTCTGATCTGGGTTCTGGATAAATTGGGGGACTGATCTGGGTTCTGTATACATTGGGGTCTTATCTGAGGTCTGTATAAATTTGCGGTCCAATTTGGGGTCTGTGTAAACTGGGGGTCTATTCTGAGGTCTGTATAAATTTGGGGTCTGATCTGGGGGATGATTTGGGGCTTATTCTAGGGTCTGTATAAATTTGGGGTCTGATCTGGGGTCTGTATAAATTGGGGTTCTGATTTGGGCTCGGTATAACCTGGGGGTCTTATCTGAGGTCTGTATAATGTGGCGGTCTGATCTGGGTTTTGCATAAATTTGGGGTTTGATCTGAGGTCTGTATAAATTTGGGTTTGATTTGGGGTCTGTATTTATTTGAAGGATGATTTGGGGCTTAATCTAGGGTCTGTATAAATTTGGGGTCTGATCTGGGATCTGTATAAATTTGCAGTCGGATTTGGGGTCTATATAAATTGGGGATTTAATCTGAGGTCTGTATAAATTGAGGATCTGATCTGAGTTCTGTATAAATTGGGAGTCTGATCTGAGGTCTGTATAAATTGAGGATCTGATCTGAGTTCTGTATAAATTGGGGGTCTGATCTGAGGGCTGTATAAATTGAGGATCTGATCTGAGTTCTGTATAAATTGGGGGTCTGATGTGAGGTTTGTATAAATTAGGGGTCTGATCTGAGGTCTGTATAAATTGGGGGTCTGATCTGGGTTCTGTACAAATTGGGAGTCTGATCTGGGTTCTGGATAAATTGGGGGACAGATCTGGGTTCTGTATACATTGGGGTCTTATCTGAGGTCTGTATAAATTGGGGGTCTGTTTAACTTGGGTATCTGATCTAAGGTCTTTATAAATTTGCGGACCAATTTGGGGTCTGTGTAAACTGGGGGTCTATTCTGAGTTCTGAATAAGTTTGGGGGCAGATCTGGGGTTTGTATTAATTTGGGGGGTTAACATGTGGTCTGTATAACGTTGTGAACTGATATGGGGTATGTATAAATTGGATGTCTGATCTTAGGTCTGTATAAATTTAGGTTCTGAGTTAGGGTCTGTATACATTGGTGGTCTGATTTGGGGTCTGCATAACCTGGGTGTCTGATATGAGGTCTGTATAAATTTGGGGGCTGATCTGGGGTCTGTATTAATTTGTGGGCAAAATTGGGTTTTAATCTGCAGTCTGTATAAATTTGGGGTCTGATCTGGGGGATGATTTGGGGCTTACTCTAGGGTCTGTATAAATTTGGGGTCTGATCTGGGAAATGTATAAATTTGGGGTCTGATCTGGGGTCTGTATAAATTGGGGGTCTGATTTGGGCTCTGTATAACCTGGGGGTCTTATCTGAGGTCTGTATAATGTGGCGGTCTGATCTGGGTTCTGCATAAATTCAGGGTTTGATCTGAGGTCTGTATAAATTTGGGTCGGATCTGAGGTCTGTATAAATTGACAGTCTGATTTGGGTCTGTATAAATTTGGGGTCTGAACTGAGGTCTGTATAAATTGGGGGTCTGAACTGAGGTCTGTATAAATTGGGGGTCTGAACTTAGGTCTGTATAAATTTGCGGTCTGAATTGGGGTCTGTATAAATTGGGGGTTTGATCTGGGGTCTGTAATATGGGGGGTGATATGGGAATTATTCTGGGGTCTTTATACATTTTTGGGCTCATATGGGGGTCTGTATTGATTTGGGGTTTGGTGATTTGGTGATTTGGGGTTTAATCTGAGGTCTGTTTAAATTTGTGAGCTCAACTAGGGCCGGTATAAATTGGAGCTCTGATCTGTAGTCTGTATAAATTATAGGTCTGATCCGAGATATGTATACATTTGTGGTCTGATTTGGGGTTTGTATAGATTGGGGACCTGATTTGGAATCTGTATAAATTTGGGGTCTGATCTGGGTCTGTATAAATCTGAGGGCTGATCTAGGGTCTGTATGAATTTGGGGGATGATTTGGGGGTCTAATATAGGGGTTGTATGAATTTGTGGGTTGAACTGTAATCTGAATTAATTTTTGAGTCGGGTGGTCTGTATAAATTTTTGGGTCTGTTTGGAGGTATGTATAAATTTTGGGGGTCTATATTAATTTTAGGGTGTAATCAGGGGGTATGTATTAATTCCGGGGTCTGGTTGTCTGTATTACCTTTGGTATGTCATCTGGGGTCTGTATTAAGAAAGGGTTGTCCATCCATGTGAAATTTACTTTTGAAAACTGATTAGAATGCCACAAAAAAGTAGTGATATCTCTCTCACACCACTGTTCTCACCACTTGGGGAGCTATTGATGTCATTTCTGGACGGTATGACACAATTATGTACTGAATGTGGGATATATGTGGATATTGCGGCCCGTCAACTGGAAATTTTTTTCTATGTGTAGCCCATATATCCAGCCAAGTTTGAGATCTAGGCTGTCAGGGTACCATGTTCTTGGGCCTCAGCTGTCAATATGCCATTGTTTTTTCACCTAGGCCATCAACATACCACCATTCTTCGACCTCAGCTGTCAAATGCCATTGTTCTTTCATACAGGCTGTCAGTGTACCATCGTTCTTAGACCCCAGCTTTCAATATACCACTGTTCTTTCATACAGGCTGTCAATGTACCATCGTTCTTGAAGCTCATCTGTTAATATGCCATTGTTCTTTCATCTAGGCCATCAGTATACCATTGTTCTAAGACCCCAGCTGTCAATATACCACTGTTCTTTCATACAGGCTGTCAATGTTCCATCATTCTTCGATCTCAGCTGTCAAAATGCCATTGTTCTTTCATACAGGCTGTCAGTGTACCATCGTTCTTGGATCCCAGCTGTCAATATGCCATTATACTTTCATCTAGGCCATCAGTATTCCATCATTCTTAGACCTCAGCTTTCAATACACCACTGTTCTAACATACAGGCTGTCAGTGTACCATCGTTCTTGGATCTCACATGTTAATGTTTGCTATTGTTCTTTGGTCTCAGCTATCAGTGTACCATTTTTTAATCTAGGCTGTCAATGTGACATGTTTCTTGGCCTCTTGGTCTCTTCTGTTAGTGTCGCTGTCATTGGATTTCAGCTATCAGCATGGTGTTGGTCAGGAATCACAATTCCTTTTGTACTCTTTTTCTGTAGAATGTAATACACATCTACCAATCTTCTATACATGGAACGGGACCCCCGAAACGGATAAAGAAACCCAACCTGGGATGCCAAACCACAGCTTGCTCACCCATGTGAAGTGTGATGGCAATAATACCAATAACATAAAAAATGCTAATGTACAACTGTGAAATGTTGTGTAAGTACTTATGATGAAATATTAAAAAGCAGAATTCTTAAAATCATGCCAGTAATATATAAGAAAAGTGTAGTCAAGGGAGACAAAACACATTAGTGTCATGGATGTAGACAATTATAGTGATATACTGAACATTACTCTCAAATACAACAGGAGAAATTTACGAGAATGTTGCAATGGGGTAAAAAAAATAATTTTCCAATAGCAAAAAAAAAACGATGGGGGATGATATTACCTTGGTAGACGTGACTGGTAAAGACAAGGTGAAAGAGAACTGGAAACGTTTTTATATGATGAAGAAGAATAAAATTACTGAACTGTATTCGGTGAGAGGCATAGCAGTCCCTCGGCTTACAACAGTGGAGTATAGGGTATATGGAGCAGTATCTGTCACCGTGCGTAGCGCTCTTTCTGTCGGATTCCTCTTTGTCTGTGACATGCTGCGTTATGCATAGCAATGTGCTGCCAGTCAGCTGCACTGGGACTTGTGTCGTGTACTAGTGAGATGCTCTGTCCCATTATAATGAACGTACATTGTGTAACTCTGTGTAGAGCCTCCGTCAAGTGGAGAAAAACGTAGGTTAATAATACAATACTAATATAAGGTGATGAGAACCCCAACATATGCGAGGTGTAGGCAACAAAACCGTACACTGACACTTAGAAATATGGACTATATGGCCTCCCATGGTGTGTGGTTGTGAGGTTTTCTCACACTGAGCGGTGTGCACTTGTGTATAGATGTATAACATGTAGATCTAGATAGTGTCACGGTGTATACTCACTGTATGGCACGCAGTCATACTGGACTTCCAGGTATTTGTAGGTCCCTGGACACGGATCAGGAAAGGCTTCGGAATCGGCAATAACAACACACTGTGTGCGATTGTTACACCTGTGGGAAAAAATACAACCAGATATAAGGAATAATAATAATAATAATAATAATATAGCATTGGGTACTATTCGTATATGTATGTGTGCATGTCTATATGTCCATATGAGCATTTGTGTAAGTATGTCAGTGTATCTGTGTAGTGTATGTACACGCATTGACAAAAAAAAATCTGGCTAGAAATGTTGGATTCCTGCTAAACTTGGCATGCAGTTATGTCTCTGTTATGTCTCAGTAGGTGATTACATGTGGTCTGATAAGACAATGGGTTTTGCCACAAGAGGGCGTAAAAGTGCTTCCCTCTCTGATTTATAAAAAATGCTCTCAGAGGTGACTTTTGAGTAGTGTACCTCTTTGTGAGAGATTGTGCACTCAGACATTTTGCCTATTTGACAGACTTTGAGAAAGGGCACATCATTGGACTAAGAGAAGCAGGTTGGCTTGTTCGACAAATTGCCCGCAATCTAGCCAATTCTGAAGGTGTTGGGAGGTTTTGGGAGCAGTGCTTACGTGAGCGAGCACAGACATGGCAAACAGGCTCCAGACAGCCCATATAGACCACCAGTATAGAGAATCATTTGATCCACCAACGAGCATGAGCAGTTTCTTCAGTTTCATTGTCCACCATCCAGACACAGGTGCGCCTTCATTACAAATCCCTGTCACTGTCTGGACCATGTCCAGGCACTTAGCAAAAGAAATTTTGGTGTCATAGCACCCATTATGTGTCCTGCCATTGATAGCCAGCCTCAGTCACCTTCATTTGCAGGGGTGTCATGAACAAGGAACCTGGGCTGCTATGGACTGGAACCATATTGTTATTAGCAATAAATCCAGGTTCTGTTTGGGATCTGATGATGGTCAGGTTTGAGTATGGAGGCTTGGTGGTGATCAATTCAATCCTGCTGTGGAGTGACACACTGCCCCAACTCCTGGTGCAATGATCTGAGGAACCATCACATACAGCAGTCAGCCACCCATAGTAGTGATACGAGGGACACTAACAGCTCAGTGATATTTGCACATGTGTTCCTCTCATGGCAGGGCTTCCACCTAGCGTTTAACAGCAGGATAATGCTCGCCCACACACAGCAAAGGTTTCTACAAATGTCTCCACCAGATTACAGCACTTCCTTGGCTGCCTGATTACCAGATTTGTCACCCAATGAGCATTTATGGGACCAGCTGAGACTCCAGCTTTAGCAGCCTACGAGTGTCCAGGATCTACAGGTCCAGCTGCAACATCTGTGCGCAAATGTGCCGCAGGATAGTATATGGAACCCGTAGGCCTCTATGCTCAACCGTATCTCACCTTGTATCCAGGCTAGAGGCCATATGTCACCTTGTATCCAGGCTAGAGGCCGTATCTCATCTTGTATCCAGACTAGAGGCCGTATCTCATCTTGTATCCAGACTAGAGGCCGTATCTCATCTTGTATCCAGGCTAGAGGCCGTATCTCATCATGTATCTAGGCTAGAGGTGACACAACAGGGTCCTACAGTCTCCTTTCAATTGTATCATCATTTCATTCCATTCTAACTCCTTTTTTGGTCAATGTGCGTATGTATGTCTGGATGTAAATATGTATACCCGTGTATGTATGTCTGTATAGTGTATATGCATCTGTATAATGTAAGTAGCTGGTTCTGAGTATTTATATATGTCTCACTGGGGCATTCACATGACCATATCTGTTTTGCAGTCCACAAATCACGGATCCACAAAATACGCATGCGATCCGTGAGCATCCTGCACTTTTTGAGGGCCCCATTCTTAAGATATCTTGCAGACAAGCATCAGACATGTTCTATCAACCACACGGATTTAGGCAGTACACAGATGACATCCATGTGCTGTCTGCATTTTTGTGACGCGGTAGAAATGAATGAGTCACATGCAATCCGCAAAGAAAGTTGATCAGATTCGGATCAAAATGACGGTTGTGTGAATGTAGCCTAAAGATGCGTAGGTTGTTGATCCATGTGACTATGTGTGAGTGTATGTCTGTGTGGAAGGTGTTTATGGGGGTAGGTGTCCAGCTGTTGTAAAACTACAATTCCCACAATGCCCTGCTGTAGGCTGATAGCTGTAGGCCAGGGATGCTCAAACTGTGGCCCTCCAGCTGTTGCAAAACTACAACTCACAGCATGCCCTAATAGCTGTAGGCCAGGGATGCTCAACCTGCGGCCCTCCAGCTGTTGTAAAACTACAACACCCACCATGCCCTGCTGTAGGCTGATAGCTGTAGGCTGTCCGGGAATGATGGGAATTGTAATTTTGCAACAGCTCGGGAGCCGCAGGTTGGGCATCCCTGCTGTAGGCAATCTGGACATGCTGGGAGTTGTAGTTTTGCAACAGCTGGAGGGCCACAGGTTGGCCATCCCTGTTCTATAGCAACAATGCAAACACAACCCAATACACCAACGCCTTATAATAATACCTTTTCTCATGGCTACAATGCATCCATACCTGGGAGAAAATCTCATTATTCCCAACAACTCCAGTTCCCCTGGATGATGTACGAATTATTACTAATGCCAAGGAAAACCCCACTTGGGATCTGAAAATTTATATTTAGTTTTTCATTATCACATTCCCACTAAAGTGATTTTCACCAGGGATCCCCAGAAAGAGATATAATGGCCGCTCATATACCATTTTAGGTTCCGGTTATAGCTTTTTCTTGTAACACACAAGGTTTTGTACGGCGCCGCTATAACAGGCACGCTTCAGCTCGCACATTATCTTGGTAAGAGAATATAAGTGTTGTACTTTTGTGGTTTTAACCTTATTACTGCCTCTCATTATTTATTGAGGATGTATTACAAGCACTCGGGTAGGTAATATTACTACTGTCAGATAAGACCATCACAGTGAGGTGGAAAGACAATGTCCATAGTAACATAAAAAGGCACATATACATACTGTAAATACAGATACTGTACACAAATATACAAACATACAGACACACATGCATGTTCAGACATACATACTTATACAGTATATACACAGCATACGTACAAACTCTGACAGGCATCCAACCATTTCAAGTGAAAATCAAAGAATATAATAATAATGTGATATATACACACAAACACATATACACACTCATACACAAACATAGATGCACACACACTGAAAACACATACTTTTAGCTATATTACTGTATTTTTCACCCTATAAGACGCAACGGCTCATAAGACTCTTAGGTTTTAGAGGAGGACAATAAGAAAAAAATATTTTTCATTAGACCTCAGGTCAGATCCCCAATCAGACCCCCAATGTTAATAAGACCCCAACAAGACCTCAGATGAGACCCCCAACCAGGGGCGTAGCTAAAGGCTCATGGGCCCTGGTTTCCTCAGTGCTTTGTGGCAATGGGCAGGGAAGCACATAGCCTTCGTGCTGCCTGGGGCAAAAATTGAAATAGCGACACTCCCATAGACAAATTCTTGACCTAACCCCTTCTCTCCAGCAAGAGGTGTAACTTGGAGATTCTGGGCCCCAGTGCAAAATCTATAACAGAGCCCTCCCAGAGTGCACTTTCTATAATACCGGTTTCATCTTTTGAGGCACAATGGTCTTTGGGCCCCCTCAGGCTCCTCTGCACCCTCTATAGCTGCACCCCTGCCCCCAACCAGACCTCAGCTCAGATCCAAATGTGAATGACCTCGAATCAGACCTCAGATAAGAGCCCCATGCCTCTCATCAGCCCCACTGCCTAATATCAGCCCTATTGCCTCTCATATTAGCCCCAGCAACCCCCATTGCCTCTAATCAGCTCCCAGCAACCCCCTTTGCCTCAGATCAGCCCCCAGCAGTCCCCTTTGCCTCAGATCAGCCCCCAGCAGTCCCCTTTGCCTCAGGTCATCCCCATTTGCCTCATATTTAATAAAATAAAAAAAAAAAACACTTACCTCTTCTGCTCTGGATGCCACCGCAATCCTTCATGTTGCCGGCCATGCTGTAAACCGGTGCGCACAGCGTAAGGTCACAGATCGTGCTCACTTTTCGCGCAGCCACCGCACAGCCGACGACCAGGAAGCGGAGAGTACAGAGCCTTTACCGCTTCCTGGTCTTCCGGTACTAATGAGTGATTCCATAATGGAAACGCTCATTAGTATTCGTCCCATAAGACACAGAGACATTCCCCCCCCCTCTTTTGGGGGAAAAATGCGTCCTATGGGGCAAAAAATATGGTATATCAAGTAAGTATAAAATGAACCAAAAATATACAAGCATACACAAAGAGACAAACATACATATACACTCATACATACACACACATACAAACGCATGTGCATCTACGTATACATTCATCTGTATGTGTGTATGTATGAGTGTATATGTATGTGTGTCCCTTTGTGTATACTCATACATACACACACTTGTCATGACACAAACACACACAGGCACATACTTCAATGTACATCCTTCCCATTTCAAGAAAACCAATAAAAATATAAAAGTATAATAGCGGAGGTTAACTAATCAAAATCGATAGAATTTAGATAGATAGATAGATAGTTAGATAGATAGATAGTTAACTAATCAAAATCGATACTTTTTTTTACTTCTCAGACAAGGGGCGTAACTTAGCGGAAAAGGGGGCATGGCTTGAATGGGTTATCCCATGATTAATGTAAAAAAAAACAAAATCAGACATCATATAGTACTGTACATGACAAGCTCTTTCTAACAAAGCTAGAACCAGCCCTGTACCTCACATGGATCCAGAGATCTCCTGATCATTGATCTGCTAGATTTATAACAAGCTGACAGCTCAGGGGAGTGTCTTTTCTGCTGAAGCTCAGGGGGGCGTGTCTCAGCTCTACCAATCACAGCTCAGGAGGCGTGTCTCAGCTCTCCCTATCACAGCTCAGGAGGCAGTTGAAGGATGAAAGTGAGTGTGCAGCCGTCTCATTGAGCAGGACAAAGAAATACGAAAAAAAAAACAGCAAGTGGCGCTATACAGATAGATTTCATTGAATAACTCAGTTGCTATGATAAATTTTAATACAATGTTGGATATTTTTCATGGGACAACCCCTTTAAGATTAAACAATGTGCACTAAAAATGATCCAAGCTTTTTGTGCAAAATTTAGGCGTAAAGTAAGTCAATAGGTGGTAAAAACTTAGGGGCACATTTATTAAGACCGGCGTTTTAGACGCCAGCCTTAATAAACCCCTAAGCCGGCGGTTGTTCCACCGAAGTTATGAAGAGGCATCGGCAAGGTTAATAAATGACCCGCTTAGACTAAACAGTCTAAAGGTAGGGCAGATTTATCATCCAACGTGAGCCACTGTGATAAATCTGGAGCATCTTTAGACTGATCTGGCAAGGAATAGCCTACCGGAGTTTATTGCATCTGGCATAACCGGAAGGGGCCGGAGCACAGATAGGCCCAACTGACTATAAGCAGCACTAATGCTGGAAACAGGTCAGATTTCTGTCGGGTCCTATTATAGTCAATGAGCTCCAGTGCGGAAAGGTAGTATCCGGCAATGCCGACTACGATGAACTCTGGCAGGCTCTTCCGGTAGTGTGAAACTAGCCTAAATTTATACTGTGTAAAAATTAGACAGGATTAGAAAATCTGCCCCTGTGCCATATATACACATACATACTCAGATGCAAAGGCATACTCACACATACGTACAATTAATACACACTTATACACGTATACGTACTCATGCATACAGTACATACTCACGCATTAAACACGTGTACGTACTCCCACGTACAAAACATACTCGCATACATACAGTACATGCGTACATACATATACAATACATGCACACTTCTACACGTCTACATACTCACACATATAGTACATATACACTGAAAGGGGTTTTCCAGGATTTTACTGCTGATAACCTATCCTCAGGATAGGTCATCAGTATCTGATCTGTGGGGGTCCAACACCTGGGACTCCACCCTTCCCCTGATCAGCTGTTTGGGAAGGTACCAGTGCTCCTGTGAGCGCCGCTGCCTTCTTGCAGCTTACCAAGCACAGTGCCGTACATTGTACAGCGGTTGTGCTTGGTATCGTGCTCGCCCCCATTCACTTGAATGGGGCTGAACTGCTCCTAGGCCACGTGACCGATGAATGTGACGTCACTGGCCTAGGAAAATCTAAGAGAAAGCCTAGGGGCTCACGGGAACGCCGGTACCTTCTCAAAGAGCTGATCGACGAGGGTTCTGGGTGTCGGACCCCCACTGATCACATACTGATGACCTGTCCTGAGTAAAATCCCGGAAAACCCCCTTTAATACATTTACATAGTCACACAAGGCATACATATGCAATGAGACACATATACATGCTCAGAAACATATAAACACACAAATAAACACACATACACAGTATATACATGACTATACCACATTAGGTTCATATCTCCAGGAACTTTACACCATCACATGTAATAGTTTGTGGACATTTGGTGGCCAATGGGCCGCAAGTAACTCTTTGACTGAGTATATAGTATATATCAAACATTTAGTATATAGTATAAAGTAAATACCAAACATTTGGTTATCATAAAAAACAAACAAACCTTGAACTATTCTGCTTCCCCTATAATGTAAGACCCCCCAAAAAGAGTAAAAGCCCATATGTAGCTATAACATAATGGTCAGAGCAGATGGGCCTAATGTTCTTTTCTGCCAGCCAGCTCTCCGTTTCTATATATTATAGTGATTTCTCTCTCTTCCGTCTGCTAAGTCTTGTACAATAGGCTTTCTACTGAATACAGCTCATGCCGTGCCAAACCTTGGATTACTTTCCACAGGATTTTAGTTTTTAATCTATGCATTACGTTCCATTTTTTACTCTGCCTCAATTACTGGATTTTTTTTTATCCATTAAGAGTTTTATTATAAAGTCGTCAGATAAGAAAAAAAACTAATAATAACTGTATTATAGGTGTATTAATACAAGGTATTTATATATCATTTATAATAAATTATTATCAGTAATATGTCGCTGAGGATTTTTTTTTATTAAACCAGCCATTTCTGTCTGGTAACATCGGCCCCCTGTATTTGATGAGTGTGAAGCATGAATTTCATTGGAGAAAATTGAGGTGTTCTTTTTAACGAGGTGTACGGTAATCTGTGCATATGGGGGAGGCAGCGGTGCTTTGATCTGGGGTTTTGTAAAACATACCATACCACAGGCTGCGTATATGGCCGTATGGGGTGCAAACACCGCTGAGAAGGACAATTTCATAGCAGGTTGGAGCATGAATATACCGTGAGTGATGGTTAAACATGAAAAGTAGGAACCACACTCAGAAACAACTCCAAATTCAAGTGTTAGTTTCCTTAAAGGGGTTTTCTGGGATGGTTTTTAAGAGATATATTCATGTAGTTGCTTTCCTCATGTAGATCATGAAGTTTTGATTCATTTTCACCATGTGACCCAACACTCTGGTTTGTTTCCATCCTGTATGTAGCACTTCCAGTTCCTGTATCCAACCAAACCCATGATACACTTCTCCTTTCTCTACCGTAGCTCCAGCACAGCCCAGCTAGTTTATAGCTCCTCCCACCCAGATAGTTACATAGACACTCCCCTATCACTGCCCCTAACCAAACCCAGCTAGTTTATAGCTCCTCCCACCAGCTAGTTACATAGACACTCTCCTATCACTGCCCCTAACACCGCCAAGCTAGTTTATAGCTCCTCCCACCTAGCTAGTTACACAGACATTCCTCTATCACTGCCCCTAACAACACCCAGCTAGTTTATAACTCCTCCCACCCAGTTAGTTACATAGACACTTCCCTATCAGTGCCCCTAACAACACCCAGCTACTTTATAGCTCCTCCCACCCAGCTAGTTACATAGACACTTTCCTATCACTGCCCCTAACAACACCCAGCCAGTTCATAGCTACTCCCACCAGCTAGTTACATAGACACTCCCCTATCACTGCCCCTAACTACACCCAGCTAGTTAATAGCTCCTTCCACCCAGCTAGTTACATAGACACTCACCTATCACTGCCCCTAACAACACCCAGCTAGTTTATAGCTCCTCCCACCCAGCTAGTTACATAGACACTCACCTATCACTGCCCCTAACAACGCCCAGTTAGTTTATGGCTCCTTCCACCTATTCTCACTGTTATTGCACTGTATTTGCACTACATTATGGAAAGGGTTAATGCACAGTTCCTTCTTCCACAGTTACTATAAGGGATTATGCATAGAAAAATTTTGGAGAGAAAAAACAGACGCACTGACCTGCCTAGTTTAGCTCTGTTTTTTGTATCTGAACACTCAGTCTTTCCTATAGACTTTTATTGAAACTCTATACAAGTCTATGATAGACTGAAACTGCAACAATGCTTCTGTTTAGGCTGTGCTTCTCTACTTCGACCCTTAGGGGTGCGCGCACTATCCTGCACTCCTGAAGGGAACACACATCACACTTCCTGGGGTTTGTACAAAGAGTGCACAAGATGGGAATCTGCCTGCCTGCTTTGACATCATAACATCGTGCCTGTTGCTGGAGAGAACAAGGTGTTCTTTGCTCACAGGGGAAAAGGGGCTGTGAGGTAAGTATGAGATTTTTTTTTAATACTGGATTGGGGGCACTAAGGGGGAAGAACTACTGAATTAGGGGCCCAAAGGGTGCAGAACTGCTGGACGATAGCACTAAGAGGGCAACACTACTGAATGGGGCACTAAAGGGGCATCACTATTGGATAGGGGCATAAGGGGCACTGCTACTGGATGGGGCACTAACGGGGCAGGACGACTGAATTGTAGGCACTAAGGGGGCAGAACTAATGGATTGTGGGCACTAAGAGGATAGGACTATTGGATGGGGCACTAAGAGCTTAGAACTACTGGATTGGGGGCACTAAGAGGGAAACACTACTGGATGATGCACTAAGGGGCAGGACTACTGAATTGGGAGCACTAAGAAGGCAGCACTACTGGAAGGGGGAAGGACTAATGAATGTGGTCACTAAGGGGCAGTTTACTCTTTGGGGACACAAGTGCTTAACTACTGTATGGTGGAACTAAGGGGCATGCCTACTGTATAGGGGCACTAAGAGGGCATGTCCATTGTGTGTGGGCACTAATGGGGCATAACTACTATGAGGGGCATTATTTGGGTATAACTAGTACATATGGGCACTATGGTGGAGCATAACTACTGTGTGTGGGCACTAAGTGGGCATAAATACTGTGTGGGTGCACTGTGGGATAATAATTGCTTCCTGGAGCACAAAGGGGGCATAACTACTGTTCAGGGATACAAAGGGGGCATTCTACTATGAGGGGGTCACTAAATGGGCATTCTATTATGTGAGGGCACTAGCAGTGCATTCTTACTATGAGAGGGCATTAAGGGGGGAAATAAATACTGTGAAAGGGTAGGCTCATGCCACAGCTGCAACATTCTGGAGATGTCTGGATGGCTCTGCATCTGCAGAACGTTGCAAGTGGTGCAATGATGCTTTTGCGCCACATAGTAACATAGTAACGTAGTAACATAGTTTATAAGGCCGAAAAAAAGACATCTGTCCATCCAGTTCGACCTGTTTTCCTACAAGTTGATCCAGAGGAAGGCAAAAAACCTGCATAATAAAAAAGTGCCAAATAGCAAGGTAGGTAAGCAGTAGTTGCCTGCTGCACTATTTGGAGTCTTTTTTTCTGATGCAGTTGGTGTTGTAGCGTTCTGCAGATGTAGGCCTGTACAGAAGTGGTCATAGCATGAGGCACACTATAGGGGGGTACAGAACATTAGCCACACTATAGGAGGACTCAGACCATGAGGCACTACAGGGGGACACAGAGCATGAGGCACCAAATGAGCAAAGAGTAAGAGGCTCTATATAAAGCGGACATAGATCCTGGCATTATATAAAGGGGCACCTAATATGGCACTGTATTAATGGGATGCTATATAAAGGGGTCACAGATCCTGGTGCTATTTAAAAGGGGCACTATATACAGTGGGCACAACACATGTGGTACTATATACAGGGGGCACGGAGCATGAGGCAATATATACAAGGGGCACAGAGTGTGTAGCACTATATAAGGGGGTACTACCATTAAGAGCACAGTGTGTATGGTGCTTTATTTTCAGGGGGAATAGCATGCGACATGACTGTATTTACACTGTATTTGCACACTGTATGCTGCTATTATTAAGGGTACAGTATGTGGCACTAAGATGACTTTGTGTTAGTATGTAGGTTGCCGATGTGTTGGTTGGTAAAGCAAGAAGCCAAAGAAGTCTCAGTGGCAAAGGGAAGTTGTGGCAGGGAGAAGTCATCGTGGTGTCAGAACTGGATGAAAGATGAGGAAAGAGAAGAACTCAGGTGTATTTATGTAATTACATTGGCCCTGGTTCTGTATTTATGTCCCATGCTTGGTTCTGATGCTGTATTCATGTGATGAGCTTGGTCCTGGTTTTGAATTCATGTAATCAGCTTGGTCCTGGTGCTGTATTGATGTAATGTGCTTGGTTCTGGTGCTGTATTGATGTACTGAGCTTGGTTCTGGTGCTGTATTCATGTAATGCAGTGGTTCTCAACTCCAGTCCTCGGGACCCACCTGCCAGTCAGGTTTTCAGGATTTCCTTAGTTTAGACCAGCTGATATAATTAGCGTCCATCCATCAGGACTTACCACAGGTATTCATTCTGTGGGATATTCCTAAATCCTGACTGGCAGGTGGGTCCCGAGGACTGGAGTTGAGAACCACTGATGTAATGCGCTCTGATTTGTGCTGTATTTATGTGATGAGCTTGGTATGGCACCACTACCTCTGTGCATAGACAGCATCCTCTCCTTTCACTAGAACTTGTAAGTCCCATAATGGTGAATTGAGGAGTGGTCATGTATGGTTGTAGAGGTATGTATGTTGGGGGGGGGGCACCAAAAAGACTTCTTACTCAAGGTGCCATGTAACCTAAGGCCGGCCCTGCTCCAACCCTCCCAATAGAAGGTTCTAGTTCAGCTAGGAACTGTATATAAAGAGATAAAGTCATAGCCCCTAGTTGTCTACAGGGGACCATTTTTTAGTATAAGAAACTCTGCCAGACTGCATGAGTGACAAGCAGAAGACACTGAGACAGGTATACTTTGCCATAGAACTTGGGTCACCAGCCCTTTGACTAGAGGGCTAGCTGGGTGACTGAGCCACAGAGCCTGGGCCAGCAGCCCTGTGGCAAGATACCAGCCTTCTGAAAGAATGCGAGGGACAGGTAGCTCAGGCCTTTCCTTAGCATAGAATCTGCTTCTGCCAGGGAGGAGAGTGGAGAAGCCACATTTATTTCCCATTGGGGTGCACCACCCCTTACCACGCCCCCTGGAGAGCAGCAACACATGCTGACACCTTAACGATGTCCAGGGGAAAAAATGTAGCACTGCCACTGAACATGGCACAGCCTGCTCCAGTTTCTGTAATTTTGGCTGCCCCATGAAATGGGTATTCCAATCCCAGCCATGAAAGGCTGTGATGGGAATACCCCTTTAAATAGCAATTGAAGGAGTACTCTGAGTTGCACAATTTCTTTTTGTGAGAAGGATCCTCCCCCAAAACAAGCTGATCAGATGCTCTCCATTCATGACAGAGCCTTGTTCTTGAGACAACTGGGTCTACCTCTACAGTAAAAGTTGACCAGCTTTTGTGAACTGATTGTCCCTGCTCCATCTTCTCGCTGCTCCACCCGCATCACATGGCGCATGTACACTATATGGTGAGTGCACCATAGCCATACCGATTCCCTGCAGACTATTTCTGGTGCATATCTTGGAATATCATGCTATTTCGCTATAGTTTCTGATATAAGGTGTTTTGTATATTATGTCGGGCGACGTGAAGATAATAAGTTAGGAATTGTACAGTGATGGAAATGTGCATAGTTTCCGAGTAAAGGATGCAGCTTAGACTAATTTAATTAATTCAATATAAATTCTGGATGCTTTTGATTTAAGATATTGAGTTGCTAAATGAGCTCTTGCCTGACATTTTCCGTAAGACCCCCTCCATAAGTAACATTACCCCGGCCCAACCCTTTGACCCCACACAGTTTATTACATTTGGACTTCAAGCTTCCACACAACAACTGATGGATCACTGTTTCTTGCCAGTAAGATGTGCCACCTCATTATACACCCCTGTCATACACAATTGTGCCAAGCGCTGTCCCTTTGGCTGCTTAATGAGAAGCTATTTTCAATATGTACCGTCATTTATCATGTGCAGATGGAGCCATGCTTATCGCTTCTCTTTAGAAGGTTATTATAACCCTCTATGTTATTTCATCTGCTCCCTGTAACATTCCGCAATTTCTCTTCAGGAGTTAATTGGATTTGATGTTTCGAGATAACCTGAACTTCTGCATACCCAAAAATGAGTTGTAACCACTACTCAGGCCGCACAAGCTGCCATAATTAGGGTACCATCAGGCAGCGAGTACAGCTGGTCTTCCCACAGAAAAATTGGTAGAGTCTAGATCTATAATATTTTACCTATTACTACATGTGTGAATCCTGGGAGGTCATAGGGGTTTTCCAGGACTGTAATATGGATGACCTATTCTTTAGATAGGTCATCAAAAGCAGAGTCTGACTTCTGACGATCAGTGGATTGCAGAGTTGAACCAGACACAACTCCATACACAGTATAGTGGTTGTAAATGGTTACTGCAGTTCAGCCTCATACAAGTGAATTTGAGAGAACTGCAGGAACTAGGCATAGCCATTACATAGTTAATGGTGCCCATCTCCAGGGCTCTGCAATCAGGTGATCAGCGGTGGTCAGACTTAGGATAGGTCATCCATGCTAAAGTCCTGCAAAGCCTCTTGAAGTCTTAGGATAGGTTCATATTTTCATCAGGTAGATCTGGTAGTCTGTTCCTGCAGAGGCATTAGCATACCTGGACACTGCCAGGCAAACCCATTCATTATAATGTGATACAATGGGGATACGGCGGGTTTCTGACAAAAATGCTGGAATTCTGCTGGAAAATTACCATTGCACGAAGGAACAGACTACGAAATTTACCTTCCGCAGATGTGAACCTACGCTTAGTTGGAAATGCCTTTGTGCTACCAGCCATCAAACAGGACCAGCCAGCTCTCCTGACATGACTATTTTTTGTAAACACTTGTATTCCCCATGAGATAAAATCTATGTACCACTTTTCCTTAGAACTCTGTTTTTTTACTTTCCTGGGTTGTTCCTGTGGGAAATTTATGAATAAATTGAAAACTGAATGTTACAATTCCTCAAGGTCCATACCTAGTACCATAGGATCTGTATCTATACAGCCTGACACGGTCAGTACTAATTCAACAGTATTTGTAAGGAGATACCCATTGACAAGGGAAGCGGTGACCATCAAATGTCAACTTATTCAACCATTTTCGGGGGGGAAGGGGGGTGGGTTACTGAGAAATGACACAATGCAGAGTTCTAAGAAAGGAATTTCGAGGGTTTTTTTATTATTTCATGGTGAAATAAGACAGACATATTCAGAGGACTGAGGAGTCCTTTTTATGGGGTCCACTTGGCTGTCTTAATATATAAGCATATAAAACACATTTTAGTTTTTTGTTTACTTTCAGAGTCATGTGACTAATAATAAATTACTATGGTGGACCGGGATGTACAGACTCACCAGAAATCCCAAAGTTCCTCCAATAGGCCAAGCTTTTGAAAATATATGGCCCAGCTAAAAACCTACAAGTTCCCGAAGTAGTCAATCTGATCAGATGAGAAATGGATCACATGTTGTTAAGATCACGTTTTGGGGTTATTTCTCTCCAAACCTATTGGTCTTGGTGTTTTCATTGATGTCACCAGCTGAGAACCAGTTCTGTGTCCTCAAACATTTCATTTGGTGGGCCCAATGGACGACTGGTGGGTCTTTCAATGGACGACTCTTCGGTTCCTTTCATCTTACTACACCATAACCATAATTGATTTTCCTTTTGCCTCCATATCTTCCACTGATGAGGACCAACAAACCATAAAGAGGTTCTCTAACCTCACCTTACCGATCCCGTCATTCCCATGCTGCTGTTCCCTAAGTTCTCTGGCAGTCTCTGTTCACCCAGCTCCAGTGATGACATTCTGACCCGACATCTGACCCCTGCAACCTCAGTGGGGTCTTCAAGTCACCACTCCAGCCAGTGATTGGTTATGCTGATTGCTGGAGCCTGGTGAATAGAGATGGGAGGGGACTAGATAAGCACTGCCATGGGTGCATCAGAAGGTATTACTCCATTAGGTCCATTAACAGCTGATTTACCTATGCAGTCAATTTGCAGTCCTGAGATCCAAAAGGGCTTGTTCAGATGGATGCTGTGTTGTGGATAATGAAAACAGATATGTTTTTAAACTCATGGTGTCCATGTGCGGTGTTTTTCTTGCTGGAGTAGAATGCTGCAGGCTACAATTTTCTCAGTGATCCATGTGGAAAATCACTCATGTGAATTGACCCATACTTACTTTAATAGGTCAATGTTCAGTTCAGGTGCTTTATACACAGACAGCACTCAGACGGGGGAATTGTGCATGTGAAGAGAGCCTAAGCCTGATGCCACAGGAACATATTCACGCAAGTCACAAGTGATCCATGACCTCCATCAGATATCTTCTTCCACAGGTGCGAGGTCCATGACGTATCGGCGTTCACAGCTTTATACATCACCGCTAGAGAACTGTTATTTGCACAATATGGGGGAGATTTATCAAAACTGGTGTAAAGGAAAACTGGTTTAGTTGCCCCTAGAAACCAGTCAGATTCCACCTTTCAGTTTTTAGAGCTCCTTTGGAAAATGAAAGGTGGAATCTGATTGGTTGCTATGGACAACTAAACCAGTTTTCTTTTACACCAGTTTTGATAAATCTCCCCCTATTTGTTAGTATTATTTGGGTAATATACATTGGTTTTAATTGGTCACTGTATTATGTATTTTTATTTGTGGTGGTACATTTCCGGCATTGTATTTTGGTATTATTTGGACGCTCTAATTTGAGCACAGTGCGGTGTTAATTGAAGACTATTTCGGCTCTACAGGACTGCTATTTGGGCATTTATAACATGTAAAAGGGGCCTGGCCTGTTTCCAGGCTGTTGGAGCAGCGAGAGTGACTATTCAGGACAACAGTCCAATTTACTCACAACTTTTACTTGGCAAGGTCGGCCAGTCAACTTGCGGGTACACAATGAGGGTCATCTACTTAGTTTTTACACCAGTTTTAGTGTAAAAATAGACATAACCCCTTTTTCTGACTGTTTAAATGTCAATGTGACAATATTTTGATGTTTTTAAGCTGTCCTCACCACTTGGGAGTGGCAGGGTCGTGCCAGGGCCCCACCATCAGCTTATTTACTTATATTTACTCCAGTCTTAGGTATAAAAGTAGCCAAAAAACAATTCCACTGAGGGACTCAAACAGCAGGAGGATACGCCTTATTAGTTGCACGCCTCGTCTTAAGTTGGGCACATCTTCTGCCAGAGCAAAAGGGAAACAATGACCGGCATGAAAAGCTGGTCTTTGTAAATGACCCCCAATCTCTTCTCATTGAAGGAGAGCTACAATGCTTGTTGATCAGCCTATGCATGGTGGTCGCACCCTGGCATCTACTGTGTGCCCTCTTCTTCCTAGGCCAAGCTTCTGACTTGGCTAGCCTGCTCTTACCTTCCTCAGGTCACCACTGCACTTGCTCCCAATTTCTGCAGGAGCACCACTACGTTCTATTCCACCATTGCCTCTACACTATTTCATACACAGCTCTGAGCTCTACCACCTGGTATATTTTATACCGTGCCCTAATACTCTCCCAGTTGGGTTACAAAGTACCAGACACTATACACCCTCAAAGGTGGAAGAGGGTCATGGCATCTTGTCCTCATCCGATGTAGTGTTGATTCCTCAAACATGGAGACTGTTCACACTTCTCCCCATGATATGCTTCAGCAGGCTTTGACGATAATATCCCAGTTGCACTCCATAACACATGAACATGGCACTCCCAATAATTACCCTTGTGTATTTCTCTAAGTTTACAGGTGGACCATTGTTTCGATTGTGGGACTATCTTCTACTATATTGTATTGTACATCTACTCCATTTGCCCTCTTTCCCTTTTACACAATGTTATCTCCAGGGCAAATTTTAATTTATGGTGGTAAACAGAGTTGTGTGGAATCGAATAAAAATTCATTGAGGTTTAGGACGTAAAAAACATAAAAGGCAGCTCTAACATGATGTAGCTCTGCAAAGAAAATGTTCCGAAATGTATGACAGGTGCATGTGAACATGTCCTCCAGACAGTCAGAGCAAAGCAATATACTGATCTGCTGCATTGTAAAATGCCTGAGATGCAGTTTTGCACCATTTTCGGCCATGGGCACAATCAGAAGGCACCTGGCTAAATGTGAAAGAGAAGCAAAGTGAAAACCAAATGCGGAAGTCATTTTTTCACTACAAAACATTAGCTATATAATGTAGGACACATGTTAAAGGGGTTTCCCAAGATTCTTTAGGATAGGCTACCGGATAGGCTACCAATGTCAGATCGGTGGGTTCTGACACCCTACATGCCCCAGCAATCTGCTGTTCTGCTATAGCTCTAGTGCCGGAACTACACAGCCCTGTTCATTGTGTGGTGGACGGAGCTATGTAGTTTTGGTGTTGAGCTACTTGGGAGCTACAGCTGATTGGTGGAGGGTGCAGGGTGTCAGCCCCACACCAATCTGACTTTGATGACCTATCCTGAGAATACACCACCATGAGCGGTAAGACCCCCACCAGTGGCTATACGAGGAGAGAGAAGCGCGTGCATATCACACTCTCTGCCCAATACAGAAGACAGGCTCAATAGAAAATCTATGGGAACATCTCAATTTCTCAATTCTGTCATCTGCAGTTAAGGAGCAATATGTGCGTGTCTCTCTCTCCTCGTTCTAATGATCTCAGCGCTCAGAGCCCCACCGATCACAACTTTTGATATGATTCTATGACATATCAAAAAAAATTTACCAAAAGTCACTGACCCTTTAAAATAGAAATATACCTTCCTTGGCCTCCTGTGATGACATCTCATCCCATGTAGCTTGGGACCAGGCAAGGGTGCTCCACAGACTCGCAATAATACGGGGGCCGCCCGGCGTGTGTTCCGCACCGCTCGGAGCACACGGCCGGTCGCCCCATTCAAAATGCCTATACTTGTCTGTGCATGCGGAGAAGTATAGGCCATGCTTCATATTTTTCAGCGCTCCCATAGAGGTGAATGGGGCCGCATCTATTCCGCAATATTGCGGAATAGATACGGCCCCATTCATATGGTCGTGTGAATGGGGTCTTAAAGAAGAAGTTACAGGTCTGTGAGAGCCAGAAATCTTGCTTGTTTGTAGGTGACCAAATACTTATTTTCCACCATAATTTGCAAATAAATTCTTTAAAAATCAGACAATGTGATTTCCTGGATTTGTTTTCTCATTTTGTCTCTCATAGTTGAGGTCTACCTATGATGTCGATTACAGGCCTCTCTCATCTTTTTAAGTGGGAGAACTTGCACTTTTTTGCATGTATCTGTATCTGCACCAAAAAAAACAAAACAAAAAAAAACGCAATTTCTAATTGCAGATTTTGGTGTGGAATGTTTGTGGTTTTGACGCAGATCTAACCCTTCATTGGAAAAGGGTGAAATCCGCAGCTAAAACCACAAAAAAGTACTCATAATCAGGGCTGTTGAGTCAGTAAGCCAAAGCCCCGACTCTGACTCTGACTCCTCAATTTCCCCTAACTCCGACTTCCTCATCAGATAACAGTCTTTCTGGTCTGCAGGTTACCATAGAAACCTGTGTGCAGTGAGAGACCTGCTGAACTGTCTATAGTTCATGACTGACCAATGTATTTAGAAAATGTCTTCTTTTAACTGTCCCTTTATGTTGAAAGCTAATCTTTGTAACTAGTCAGTAAACTTCTTTAGTTCCATTTTCTTTAGCAGATCTGAGATGAGTGCAGCCATTCCTTCCCAGTGCCCTTTTCCTCTGATCTGTAGCGGAGGAGCTTCACTACAGAGCATCTACATAAAGGGCAGCACACATTCATCTCAACTAAAAGCCTAGATCCTTAGATCAGGAATAGAACAGACATTTATAGGACATTTCATCATTTTCCCATATTCTTATGGAAATACAGTTTATTCAGCACATACTACATTGAACTAACTGTACCAATTTATTATATATTTTTGGAGTTAGAGTCGGTCCATTTTATAACAACTCCGACTCCACCAAAATGCACACCGATTCCAACTCCGATTCCACAGCCCTGTTCATAATCCATATGTAAATGAGCAGTTAATAGCAGCGAGGGCGGACTCAAGCCACTCTGTGCACCCTTGCTTCTCCTGCTTCCTCTACCAGCCCTTCACTCTTGCCTAGACACTTTAGAAAAATCTTATTCGTGTTCGAAATATCTGTTTCGCTATGAGTCTATAAACATCGGCACTAAAATTTTGGTGCAAATTTAAGCCATAATAGTGGAGCAACACCATTAGTAAATGAGGCCCGCAATGTAAACGTTTCCCTTCCAACAGCCACCACTAGAGGAAGCTTAGGCTATTACTGCACACTGCTTTTTTTGTGGTGAGCTCCCTCTAGTGGTGCCTGCAGGAAGCTAAAAAATTATGTTGTAAATCTATGTCTATGCAGGGGATTTGTGGCTCTCTATCAGAAAAGTTCTGACTTCTAGAGAAACATTAAAGGGGTTGTTCAGTGCAAGATAGGTCATCAATCTCAGATTGAGGGGGTCTGACTCCCAGGACCTCTTCCGATCAACTGTTTGAAGGGATTGTGGCACTCATCCTCTGTTTAAATGCACACCATCTAGATTGAAACGGTGGTGCAGTGTGCAGTAACTACATTCACTTGAATGGTCATCAAGATAAGTTCTCCTCGTAGCGCTGCCCAACCTCTTTAAGAAGTTAATCGCCATAGACTTTTGAAGCTATTTAGATAAACACTTGTAGATATTCACTTTAAGAAAAAAAAGAAGCAATTTTCCCCCGCTGCAGAACATGGAATTTTGTTCTATCACTTACAAGGATTACTATGCCTCCTAGTACGCTGTAGAATTGTTTCTAATGGCTAAAAATGAGGTTCTATGTCTTCCGGCAGATAGTTCCTTCAAATTACATTGTAATTTAAAGTTACTTTTGTTACTGTAGTACCGTCACCCGCCACTGCCGCTCGGGCTGACTTTCCATAGACAACAATGCAACAGTGCCACCAGCTGTGACCTAATTCAGAGGGAACATTGATTTCTCAGATCCAGTAATCGAGCATCTGCCAGAAACGGCAGACCTCTCATTTTAAACAACAAAAACTTGTTTTCAGAAAATAAGTGCTATTAACCCCTGAGCTCCTGGTAAAGACGGTGTCCTGAGCTACGAAATGCAAGGATATCCTAGATGACTTCTGGCCAGGGGCGTAACTACCATAGTGGCAGACCATGCGACTGCTATGGGGCCCAGGGCAAGAGGGCGCCCAATTGAGATCATCCCCTCTTCTACTGGAGGTGAAAACTTGGTCTAAGCTCTACCCTCTAAAGGAACAACTTTTAGAAAATGAGGCAGTGGAAAAATGGTCCAAGGGTCATTGAAAGGGGTTTAGGCGGAAACCCTTCTCTCCTTTGTGGGGGGCCTGGTTTGATCCTTGCTATGGAGCCCAGGGCAAGAGGGGGCCCAGTCTTAGTTGGTATCATCTCTTCTACTGGAGGTGAAAACTTGGTCAGGACTCCACCCTCTAAAGGAATAACTTTTAGCAAATGAAGCAGTGGAAAAATGGCCCAAGGGTCATTGAAAGGGGTTTAGGCAGAAACCCTTCAGTCCTGTGTGGGGGCCTGGTTTGACCCTTGCCATGGGGCCCTTACGTCTCTATGTACACCACTGCTCCTGTCTATGCAGATTGCTCTACTCACCCACTTGGAAATCTGAACTTACGTAAAATACGACCCACTGCAATGCGCAGAAAAGGTTTTATAATATGATAAAGAACTGGAGCTGTGGCCGGGTCACCAAAGGCCACGGAGACCCCACACCAATACTCAGAATAAGGTACAGCCCTCCATGAATATGTGTCCACTAGTCCAAAATGATGTGGCGATTCAATTCACAATATATTTTTAACCTCTTCCTGCCGCAGCAATTTTCCATTTTCCTTTCAGGAGCCATACCTTTTTTTTTTTTTTTTTTTTTTTTTTTTTTTAATTTTACCATTTTTTTTTTTAAATTTTACCATTCAGGGCTTGTTTTTAGCAGGAGAAGTTGTACTTTCTAATGGCATCATTTAAAATTGCATACAATGTAGTGGAATTCTGGAAAAAAAATGTAAAAATTCTAAATGGCTTGCAATTGGAAGAAGAAACTCAATGCCAAAGTTTTAGGCCTCTATCACACGAGCGTGACGGATTAGGTCCAGATGCGTTCAGGAAAACTCGCACCATTTTGCAAGCAAGTTCAGTTTTGTTTCCGATTGCGTTCAGTTGTTCAGTTTTTTCCATGTGGGTGCGATGCGTTTTGATGCGTTTTTCACGCGCGTGATAAAAAACTAAAAGGTTTGCAATGAACATCTCCTAGCAACCATCAGTGAAAAACGCATTGCATCTGCACTTGCTTGCGGATGCAATGCGTTTTTCACTGAAGCCCCATTCACTTCTATGGGGCCAGGGCTGCGTGAAAAACGCAGAATATAGAACATGCTGCGATTTTCACGCAACGCAGAAGTGATGCGTGAGAAAAAACGCTTGTGAAAGGGGCCTTATGGGTTTCATTTTTACAGCGTTCCCTGGGCAGTAAAAATGACATGTTAGGGGTTGTTCACACCTCAGTTATTTGATCAGTTATTTTCATCAGTTATTGTGAGCCAAAACCAGGAGTGGACACTAAACAGCGATCAGGTATAATGAAAAGGTCTGCACCTGTTTGGTGTTTTTGACCCGCACCTGGTTTTGGCTCACAATAACTGATGGAAATAACTGATCAAATAACTGATATGTGAACAACCCCTTACCCTCATTCTCTGGGTCAGGACAATTACAGCGATACCACATTTTTATATTTTCTCAAGTGTTTTAATACTTGTGACCACCCTAACTTTCTTATAGTTACGTCTACGGAGATGTGTGAGGGCTCATTTTTATTGTGGGCGATATGTTTTATTTATACCATTTTGAGGTCTGTATGATCACTTTTTATTAATTTTTTTGGAGGTGAAGTGATCAGAAATAGGCAAATCAGCCATTTTGATTTTTTTTACATTACACTGTATGGGATAAATACATTTATGGGTCTTATGGGACGCGCTGATACAAATTATCTTTCTTTTTTATTGTTTACTTTTATTTTTAAAATGGAGAAATGAGGGTGATTAGAATTTTTATTGAGGGTGATTAGAATTTTTATCTTTATTATTTATATTTTTAAAACCTTTTTGTTTTCTTTTCACATTTCTTTTTAGTCCCCCTATGGGACTTTAAAATGTGATCATCTGATTACTTAGCCCATAGACTGCAATGATCTTCTATCGTAATCTGTTGGAGAGTCAAAGTATTCCTATCAAATTCTGCCTCAAGAGCCTGCTATAACAGGCGTTGGAGCCTTCAGAAGGCCCGAGACTGCCATAGCAACCTAATGGCTCTCACAAATTTGCTGTGGGGGAGCTACCGTATTCAGGCACTGGTAGCGCAGCACTCCCAGTAATGGACCACTCAGATGCTGTGGTCACAACTGACCAAAACATCTGAGGGGCTAAAGGTCTGTTATTGTGACTCTGCCACTAGGTGTCTGCTGTTTGAAACTCAGCGGGCACTCGGCGGCTATGGCACCAGTTCTGCTTCTGTGTGGACGCCATCTTTAGAGATACAACATCTGCCATACATGTACGACAGATGTTGGGAAGAGATTAAATGGTATTCCAGAATTCTGATATTGATGGCCTATCCTAAAGATAGGCCATCAGTATATGATCAGTGCAGGTCCACCTCTGGGCACCCCGGACGATCAGCTGTTTGAAGAGGTTCTCTGAACACAGCAGCCTCATCCTAGGCCAGTGATGTCACATTAATCAGTCACATGACCTTGGCGCAATTCAGTCCCATTCAAGTGAACGGACTTGGGCTGCAAGACCAAACACAGCCACTATACAATGTACGGCACTGTGCTTGGTAAGCTCTGAGCAGGTCACAGCGCCCAGTGGTGCGCCACGATGTCTTCAAACAGTTGGTCACTGGGAGTGCCGGGCATTGGACTCCCAGCAATCTAATATTGATAAGGATTGGCCATCAATATTACAATCCTGGAAAACCCATTTAAGCCACTATTAAGAATTCACCAGAGGCTGTATAAATATGTATGTAATTATTGCCCACTGGTGGTGATGATGGTGATCATAGTGTCATGGCAAGCTATGGATGTAATTCAGCACTGGGCACCCACAGAAGGTGCTCTAAGGTTGGTAGAATTGCCCTAAAAAGAAGTGTGATGACCAGTAGCATGTGCCATGGCTTGAGACACATGATAAAATGCTCTGGACTCTATGGGAGTCATTTATCAAACTGCTGTAAAGCAGAACTGGCTTAGTTGCCAATAGCAACCAATCAGATTCCACCTTTCATTTTCCAAAAGAGCTGTGAGTAATGAAAGGTGGAATCTGATTGGTTGCTATGGGTAACTAAGCCAGTTCTACTTTACACCAGTTTGATAAATGACCCTCAATGTTTCTCTTTGACTTTTCAATTACAAACATGGAAGACAGTGATAAACAATCCCCCCCCCCCAAACCTATATGAGATGTGAATATTTCCATGGCCCGCCATGCAGCTACAGATGCAGCAGAGCTGAAATAGTCATTGAGCTGTTTGTCACGATAATTCAGAGAGCAGCCGTCCTGATACACACAGTCATAGTTGCTAACAATCTGAATGACCTTCTCTGATGATGATCGCCTTGTCTATGGCACTAAAAAGTTTGCTGGAAGTTTTCTCCATAGGTCCTGACACCTATTGTGTCTGTTGCAACGTTTCTCTGGGTTGTTAGTGATAAAAGCCATAATCATGGCGCCTCTTCACTGTCCGCTGGAAGGATCAATATTTCTCATCCCGTGAAAGATGCAGAACGGCGAAAATAGTTTCTAGTACGGCAAATATCTTTTATTGGTCCAGTTATTTTACTATTATCACATACTGCCCTTTCCCAATAAGTGTCAGCACGCCCGTCTTCATAAATGAGTGTTTTCAGTGCTACAGTAGTTTTCAGCCGTAGTCAGGGGTGCACCTAGCCTTTCTGCTGCCTGAAGTGAAAACTGAAATGGCGCCCCACTCCCCAATGCCAATTTCTTAACCTAAGCCCTTCCCTTCAGCCCATGGCCCTTCGGCTGCCCCCCTCTCTTGCCCCTACCTGGTGTTGCCTCAGGCGATCGCCTCACCTGGCCTCATTGGTGGTGCACCCCTGGCCGTAGCTCCCTGCAAAACCAGGTGGAGGATTTAGAAAGGCGCAGCACCTCAGCACCGCTGCATCCCCTTCATTGTCAAGATAGGCCATCATGGGAATAACGCTCTAAAGGGAGTCTGTCAGCAGTTTTGACCCCTCAGAACTGCTGACAGCACTTTAAAGCAACGGGGACAGCAGTGTATGCATATCTGGAGCACTAGTCATGCAGGTTGTAAAATGGTTGGAAACAGCCTGGTATCGCCCAGAATCGTCAGCGAGGGTGCTGTTGCTCTAAAGTGGGTGAAACACCCTGCCTGCATTGGCTCCTGCACATAGATGCACACTGATAGGGGAAAAATCTTTGCAGTCTGCGACGGTGTGTCGCCACCCTGGGCAGTCCGCAGGGTGCAGTGGGCTTTGTAGGTGGGTGGGAAACGCACAGGACTGTATACCGTACTGTGATGCATATGCTTGGATTGCACTGTATATTGGAAAAGGCACATTGGAAGCAGTAAAAGAGATAACTGCCTTGATTACATGACACAGGCTGGGCTGAGTTATAAGAAGTTTCAAGAAAAACTTTATTCGCCAGAAGCCGCTTTGTGGTAATGAATGAATTTTCTATCAAATGAGAAAAAACAAAAAAATACATACTCACCTCATCCATTTGTACGCAATCTTGATTGAAGACACCGCAAGACATCTCGCGCACAGTGACGTATAGCATTCCGTTGGCCAGTGTCATGACATCATCACATCACCACAGGAGATTTCGTGCGGTGTCTACAATCAAGATGGCCGCCACGGCCTCTACGAGATCAAATGGATAAGGTATTTATTTATATATTTTTTACCCTGATTAACCCCTAAAAGGCCTAAATGGTAGCCTCCGATACTGCGATCAGTGATGAACATGGCATATGAGGAGTTTAAGGTCGGGGGCAGCATGATCGGCATTCCCCATCATTGCGCCCGCTACATACAATGAAATACGCTTCGTGACGCAGTAATTGATCATAAAGAATATTTCTTTGTGAAATTTGGCAAAGCAGCTAAATCTAATTTTCCGTAACTTTCTTCATCTCTAGTTATAAGGTCACCATGAGGGTCCCAACACTTAGGGCTCATTCAGATGATTGTATGTCTTGTGGACAAGAATAAGCATTTCTATCATAGTGCCGGCCATGTGCCATCCATGAAAGGCGAAACGCATATGGCCGGTATCCGTATTTTGCGGATCCGCAATCTAAAAGGACAGTGTTACATTTGCATGTTGCCACTGACTGTGGCCCCATTGACAGCCTTTGAAACTGCCGGGCTTGTTTCTAACCACTAAGCCTGATGCCAGGCTTAGCGGTTAGCGCTATTGTAACCATTTTATATGGTGCCCCCCAGGAGACCAGTAAAACCACCTTGTTTAAATCTTTCTAAATGTGTCTGTCCCATATGGAGAAACGCAAAATGGCTGATTTGCCCCTTTTCTGTATCTTTATCTCCTATAAAAATTGAATAAAAAGTGATCAAAAAGTCATACACACTCCAAAATTATATCAATAAAAACCACAGATTGCACCGCAAAAAATGAATCCTTACGCAGCTCTGTAAATGTAACTATAAAAAAGTTATGGTGGTCAGAAAATGGAGATGGAAAGAAATCATTTTTTTTTCAAACTTTAGATTTTTTTTCAGTATTAAAACACAAGAAAACTATATAAATGTGGTGTTGTTGTTGTAATATTACTGACACAAAGAATTAATCTAATAGGTCAGTTTTACCAGAATTGTGTTTTTTCCAATTTCACCCATATGCAATATAAAATGTAAAATGGTGCCATTACAAAGTATAACTAGTCCTGCAAAAAAAAAACAAAAAACAACATGCCCTCATATGGCTATGTGAACAAAAAAATAAAAAAGTTATGGCTCCGGGAATGAAAAACAAAAAAAACAAAAATGGAAAAGGGTTAAAAACTTATCCCATGATTGATGTAAAAATTAAAATCAAGACACCATATTAAACATTAAACATTTCTTTCTAACAAATCTAGAACCAGCCCTGTACCTCACATAGATTGATTTAATTGCTCTGCTAGATTTATTTTTTAAAACTGACAGTTCAGGGAGTGTGTCCTTTCTGGTCTCATTCAGAGGGTGTGTCCATTATCAGGGGGCATCTTTTTTCTGCTGCAGCTCTCTTCCAATCACAGCTCAGAGGGAATGTGCTTTCTGTGCAGCTCTCTCCCTGTAACTGTCACAGCTACTAACAGTATCTCTGACTGGTGGCAGTTGAAGGATGGAACTGAGCATGTGTGACCACCTCAGTGATGTTACTGAGGTGGATAGAGCAATCAGGAAAGGAACAAACAGCAGGTGTCGCTATACAGAAAAAGAATAACTCAGCGGCTATACTAAATGTTTAATTAATTAATTAAGCAAATAAAAAAGTATTCAGATCCAGGTGCTGGTTTGGAAAAATTTAGGATATTTTTCATGGGACAACCTTTTGACTGCTTTCCGACCACCAGTTGACTATATACTACTGGGTGGTCGGCACATATCTCTCCATGAATGTTTTAAAATGTCCGGCAGCTGTGCACTAATCTTGCAGCTGCGGGAATCCACTGTCAGGGCTCCTCATAGAGATGGCAGTGACGCCCCTGTAATTCTCATTGATCTGTTTACAGCACTCAATGAGCACTAGGTATAGAGATCAGGAAGCTGTAATGCTGCTTCCTGCTCCAGTCCCTGCGGTCGTGTGATTGCTTGGGGGCTGGGAGTCTGCATGAGCTGCTGGGTCTTAGTAGAGCCAGATCAGCTCTGTAGTGAAGTTGTATAGCATTGTACAACCTCTGTGGGGACTGTCCCCCTGTATCGAGGGCTTAGCTCCAAATACAGAGACAAAGTGTAAAAATATTTTTTTTAAAAAAATTAAAGACAAATAAAAAAAAATAATAAAATAAAGCCACTACACGCTGCACCGCAGCTTCGATCACCACCCCTAGTTCTACTCTTCTGCGGTGCGGAGTCCCGAACAGGAACCTCACGGAAGCACTCGGTAGTGCTTCCGTGGGGTTTCTTGTCCCTGTCCACATCGACCTTCCGGATTGCGGACCCATTGGTGTGAATGGGTCTGCATCAGTGATGAGGTGAGCACGCGTCCGGTGCCCACATATTGCAGACCCATGTGAATGAGCCCTTATGCTTGTGGCCACCCCTAAGGGTTTGTGCAAGGGTATTTTCTTTCCATGTCCGTTATCTTTTTTTTTTTTTTTGCGGACCGTATGCAGAACCATTCATTTTAATGGGTCTTCAAAAAAAAAAAAGGAAGTTACTTCATGTGCATTCTGTTTCGTATCTCCATTCCGCAAAAAAATAGAACATGTCTTATTACTGTCCGCATTACAGACAATGATAGGACTGTTCTATTGGGGCTGGACGTTCCTTTCTGCAAAATACGGAATGCACAAAGACGTCATCCGTATTTTTTGCGGACTGCAAAATACATACGGACCCGTTCACACGACTGTATGAATGGGTCCGCACCTATTCCGAACCCATTCGAAATGATAGAACATGTCCTAAAAAATTATAGAACATGTCCTATTCTTGTCCGCAACAGTGGACAAGAATAGGCATTTTCAACGGGGCGCCAGGCAATTTGCGGAACACACGCCAGGTGGCACCCGTAGTATTGCTGGTCTGCATTTTTGTGGACCCGCAATACTACGGCCGTCTGACTGCTGCCTTATTCTTCCATTATTCTAGAGAACCGGATACTACTCAGGGTCGAAGACATGCATGTCTTACATCAGGGACATAGCTAAAGGCTTATGGGCCCTGGGGCAAGAGTTCAGCTTGGGCTCCCCTTCCCTCAGTACTTTGTGTGTCTTCTTGCAGCACAAGGGTCTTTGGGCCCCCTCAGGCTCCTGGGCCTGGTAGCGACTGCTACCTCTGCACCCCCTATAGCTACGCCCCTGTCTTACATGCTATATAGTGCTGTTACCGTTTTAAGGGGTCAAAACTGCTGACAGGCGCTCTTTTACTGTGTGGCTGTAAGCAGCTAGGGACTGACTTATGGGGTCTTTTCACTAAAGGAAGAGCCAGCTGTAACCATAAAGCATGGATGCCTTCTTAAAGGATTTGGTGTTATGCGCCAACCGTGCTGCATCCCATCCCACCACAGAGCTTGCCATCTTGAGGGTCCTCGTAATACCATACAGCCACACAGAGGCTACTGCCCTGTATGAGTCTGGTGGCCTGTGTGTCTATCTACCTGTGTAGGGGACGTGTCCCTATTGTGTTTCTGCTGTTTTCTATGTGGTGGAGACCTTTCCGTCACCGCGCTGGTTGTCAGCACATTGTATGGGCCTGAATAAAGGTCAGGACACTACATCTGCAGAGTCACACATGTGCATGCTGGGAGTAGCTGTAGATCAGCGCGGCCAGGCTAAGCGTGCGTTGTTATCTGTCGAGTGGGATGCTGGGGGTGGTAGTTCCAGCAGCTGTGCTCCAGAGACTGCTGTCTGTTGTGGTGTATCAGAATGTGTACGCAGGGTGGTTGCGTGTCAGGGGGGCCTCCGCAGTTGCATCAGCCGAGATCAGGTGCCATTAAATAGCGGCGTCAGGAGAATAGCACAGATCTGGAGGGCAGCACGCTGCTAACCCTTCACTGCCTGTTGTAGATGATGTGCACAGTCATACACCGCTGGCTTTTGTGCAGACTATTGCACCCTCTGCTTTTCTCATAGTTACCTGTTCAGAGATCTGCAGAGCATCGCACCAGGACACTGTCCATGCAGATGTTTGCAAAACGCCTCTCTGTCATTAGCTGCAGAGCATTGTTCTCATATTCATTCCGAGAACTGCATGGCATTGCACCAACGATATCCATTCAAAAAATGTCTAAGGCTCTCTATCTCCACTCTCTATTCAAACCTAGATCTGCAGAACATTGTACCACTAGTGTGTATTCAGTCAGGGATCTGCAGAGCATTTTACTAATCCTAACTATATTCTGCACAGCATTCTGCAGAGCATTATACTACTACTAACCTGTATTCAGTCATGGATCTTCACAGCATTATACTACTAGCCTGTATTCAGTCAGAATCTGCAGAACATTATACTACTACTTACTGTATTCAGTCAGGATCTGCAGAGCATTATACTACTACTTACTGTATTCAGTCAGGATCTGCGGAGCATTATACTACTACCTACTGTATTCAGTCAGGATCTGCAGAGCATTATACTACTACTTACTGTATTCAGTCAGGATCTGCAGAGCATTATACTACTACTTACTGTATTCAGTCAGGATCTGCAGATCATTATACTACTACTTACTGTATTCAGTCAGGATCTGCAGAGCATTATACTACTACTTACTGTATTCAGTCAGGATCTGCGGAGCATTATACTACTACCTACTGTATTCAGTCAGGATCTGCAGAGCATTATACTACTACTTACTGTATTCAGTCAGGATCTGCAGAGCATTATACTACTACTTACTGTATTCAGTCAGGATCTGCAGAGCATTATACTACTACTTACTGTATTCAGTCAGGATCTGCAGAGCATTATACTACTAACCTGTATACACTCAGGGATCTGAAGAACATTATGCTACTAGCCTGTATTCAGTCAGGGATCTGCAGAGCATTATTCTACTAACCGCATTTAGTCAGCAGGGCATTGCACCACCAACACTGTACAGTCATACGTTTGTAAATCACATATCTCTATTCATTCTCAGAGCTGCAGAGCATTGTTCCACTATTAGCCTGTATACATTGAGGGATCTGCAGAGCATTGTACTACTAGCCTGTATACATTCAGAGATCTGCAGAGCATTGCACCAAAGGCACTATACATCTGTATGTTTATAAATGTCATAGATTTATTCATTCTTAGAGCTGCAGAGCATTGCACTACTAGCCTGTACACATTCAGGGGTCCGCAGAGCATTGCACCACCAATAATACACAGTCATAGGTTTGTAAATCGCATCAAGTCGATTCATTCACAGAGCTGCAGAACATTGTACTACTAGTAGCCTGTGTACATTTAGGGATCTCCAGAGCATTATACTACTAGCCTGTATTCAGTCCGGGCGATGCAGAGCATTGCTCCATTCAGTAACCTTTATACCAGCTCTGTTTTTATCACTTGGAGACCTACAGAGCATTGCTCCACTTAACCCACTACCAACCTTTATTTACTGCGAGATCTGAAGACAGTTCCATAATGAGCCTGCAGAACATTGCACCACTTTTTTCCTTGTGTAAAACAGGTTCGACAAGAAAGCCATCATGAACCCTCTGTCCCCTAATTTGCACTGAAATTAGGGCTAGAAAAAATGACTAGCTCCAGTCCTTTGGGCAATAAAATTGGGTCAATATGTAAACGTGACCTGCAGAGTATCACAGAACCACCATCATTAGAAAGAGCGCCAACTAATTCATGCAGAGTATTGCATCCTTAGCCTATTTTTTTCATTATTTATAAGCAAACACCAGCTGCAGATCATTGCGCTGTACACATTGAGATCCCCTTAGAACCTTGTGCCTCTGCAATGGAAAACTGTACAACATAACAGCAACCCCATGCGTAAACTGCAGAGCATCGCGTATCTCAGCTGCAAAACATCTGTATAACATCGCATCAACAAGCTATTTTTGCCAGTGTCCCATACAGAATAATAATCCCCAACCACCCGCACTTCCCCGAGACTCACACAAACCATTATCCTGTATCAGCGAGACGCAGGCTTCTACACGGCTTAACCCCATGTGTGCCGCAGCTATGCTGAAAATGAATTTTTGCATTATTTTCTCAATCTCTTTGTCCTCCAGGGCTGTCATACATAATGTAAAGTTGATAATGTAAAGTTGCAGCGGCGTTCTTACTCACATATCCTACTACTTATATTTAGGGTACAAGTATTTAACATTCTGCTAAGAATACTCTGTTCAGTTATCTCCCTCAAGAATAGATAAGAAGGGTTAGGCTACTTTCACATTAGCGTTAGCGGGGTCTAGCAGGCTGTTCCAGCAGGGGAATAGCCTGCCTGATCTGTACTAAGAGTAGCCCATGTGTGCGGCCGGAAGTCTGCTCTGTCCCCGTTCACTATAATGGGGACGGGCTGGGGTACCAGCCACCTCTCGGCATGTTTGCCATTCTGCTGCCGGACCCCCGTCCCGTCCCCATTATAGTGAATTGGGCTGGAATGGAATTCCGACCGCACATGTGGGCTAGCGTTAGTTCCCTGCTGGAACAGCCTGCCAGACCCCGCTAATGCTAATGTGAAAGTAGCCTTAGGCAAAATGGGCAGCAGCGTAGGGCACCATAGTTTCTTTGTGCAGTCATTTGAACATTGAAGATACTACAGTGGGCACCTACCGTCTACTGCCTTGGTGATAGAACAGGTGCCCACATTGACCTATCATAGCCACACAGAAGACAGCGAGTACTGGTGTGGTGGCAGTGTGGTGAGGGGTGGAGCTTCAGATGCTGGCAGACCTCATGACTGACATAACAAAGTCCAAAAAAATCGTAATCTCCAGCAGAGGCTCCTGACAGAGTCTGCCTGTGCTTACAGACTCCTTCCCTGTATACAGACTCCTCCCTATGCTTAAAGACTCCTCCCTATGCTTACAGACGCCTTCCTATTTTAGAGGCTCCTCCCTATGCTTAAAGACTCCTCCCTATGCTTACAGACTCCTTCCTATTTAAGAGGCTCCTTCCTGTACTTACAGACTCCTCCCTGTACTTACAGACTCCTCCCTGTGCCTACAGACTCTTCCCTGTGCTTAAAAAACTCTCCCCGTAATTACAGAATCTTTGCTGTGTACAAACGTCTCTCTATGCTCACAGACCCCTCTCTATGCTTACAACCACTCTTCTATGCTTACAGATTCCTACTTATGCTTACAGACTTCTCCCTGTGCTTACATACCCCTCCCTGTGCTTAAAGACCCTTCCCTATGCTTACATACTCCTCCTGTGTTTACAGTCTCCACCATGTGCCGACTCCTTCCTGTGTTTGCAGATTCCTCGTTATGCTTACAGACTCCTTCCTGTGTTTGCAGATTCCTCGTTATGCTTACAGACTCCTCCCTGTGTTTGCAGATTCCTCCTTATGCTTACAGACTCCTCCCTGTGTTTGCAGATTCCTCCTTCTGCTTACAGACTCCTCCCTGTGTTTGCAGATTCCTCCTTATGCTTACAGACTCCTCTCTATGCTTACAGACTCCTTCCTGTGTTTGCAGATTTCTCCTTATGCTTACAGACTCATCTCTATGCTTACAGACTTCTCCCTGTGTTTACAGACACCTCCCTATGCTTACAGACTCTTCTTCTTACAGATCCCTCTCTATGCTTACAACCACTATTCTATGCTTACAGACTTCTCCCTATGCTTACAAACTCTTCCCTGTGCTTACAAACTTCTCCCTGTGCTTACATACCCCTCTCTGTGCTTAAAGACTCCTCCCTATGCTTACAGACTCTTCTGTGTGTACATAGACCCCTCCCAATGCTTACAAACTCCTCCCCATGCTTACAGACTTCTCACTCTGTTTAAAGACTCCTCCCTGTGCTTACAGACCCTTCATTATTCTTAGACTCCTCCCTGTACTTACAGACTCCTCCCAATTCTTACAGACTCCTCCATGTGTTTACAGACTCCTCCTTATGCTTACAGACTCCTCCCTATGCTTACAGACTCCTCCCTATGCTTTCAGAGCCCTCCCTATGCTTATAGATCCCTCCCTATGCTTACAGCCTCCACCTTTGGCTTACATACTACTCCCTGTACTTACTGACTCATCCCTGTGTTTACAGATACCTTCACTATGTTTACAGACTCCTTGCAATGCTTACAGACTTCTCCCTGTGTTTACAGACTCCTCCCTATGCTTACAGACTCCTCCCTATGCTTACAGACTCCTCCCTATGCTTTCACAATCCTCCCTATGCTTACAGCCTCCTTATGCTTACAGACTACTCCCTATGCTTACAGACTCCTCCCTATGCTTACAGACTCCTTCCAATGCTTACAGACTTCTCCCTGTGTTTACAGACTCCTCCATATGTTTACAGACTCCTCTCTATGCTTTCACAATCCTCCCTATGCTTACAGCTTCCTTATGCTTACAGACTCCTCCCTATGCTTACAGACTCCTTTCTGTACTTACTGACTCCTCCTTGTGTTTACAGACTCCTCCCTGTACTTACTGACTCCTTGTTTTTACAGCCTTCACCCTATGTTAACAGACTTCTCCTTATGCTTACTAACTCCTCCCTATGCTTACAGACTCCTCCCTGTACTTACTGACTCCTCCTTGTTTTTACAGCCTCCTCCCTGTGTTTACAGACTTCTCCTTATGCTTACAGACTCCTTCCTGTACTTACTAACTCCTCCCTATGCTTACAGACTACTCCCTGTACTTACTGACTCCTCCTTGTTTTTACAGCCTTTACCCTATGTTAGCAAACTTCTCCTTATGCTTACAACTCCTCCCTATGCTTACAGCCTCCACCTTGCTGAGTCTACATCATACAGAAGTCTATAGGAGAAGCCATATGTCTGCTTTTTCCATGTCTGGGAGGACTCTCCATTTTCCCTGACTCTTTTGCATGTTCCAGGAGACTATTCAAGCATGGTCGAGCTGAAGGAGCATATCCACTTTAATTATACGTCATTGAATCACCTTCTTTTGTCAAGTTCTGCGCAGTGGTATTTGTTTGGTGAATTATAGTTAATGGGGCCGGAGGCCATTCAGGCAGCGTCTGGCAATGCTGGATCCAGAGATTGTTCCCTGCTGGATCTATGAATGCTGGTGTGAAACTTTGTAAGCAGAGTGACAACCATTGCTCTCCTAGATTCCTGCACAACAAACGCTATGATACAGTACATTTCTTTTTCCCAGATTGGGGCATTGCTAGGCAGATTTCTCAATAATGCCTCTAGAATACTGGCTGACAACTTCTCTGGGAGCCGTTATGTCGCCCACAATGGTTGTTGTCACCCATCTTTCTCAGTACCATATAATTTATTTGACAGCAGATGACGGCTCCTGATGCGTTATTTACTGCTGATTTTATATTGTAGAGGAAAAAGCTCATGACTACACCCCCCAGCGCTGAGTAGGACTCTAGACTTACCATAAAGGAGCAACAGTCAGCAGCGAGACAATGATACAGGGCTGCAGATTGCATCAAGTTACATGCTTATTGTAGGAATTCCAAGCAATTTTCAAGTAACTGCACACACAAGCCTTTTGCACGGAATTATCCGCCTATGTAAATTATACATCAGTCCTTGTATTGTTCCCGTGGAACAGTGCCCTTCAAGGTGACACATAGCAGACTCCTATTATAACATGGAGGCACGCTTGTTATCAAGGCAATTTATGTAGAAGACACAACATATCCTGTATCCAGTAGCTTCTAAGGTTATAGGCAAATGCAAATAGACAATATATCTAATAACCAGGGAAAGGTACTGTACTATTAAAACAGGTGACATCGGGACACAGTGGACAATGTCTATGTGTAGAGTAGACTGAATGGAATCTGTGTCATGCCATTCATAGAGTAGCCATCTACTCTAGTTCTCTCTATGTCCAGAGATATAGAAGGCTTCGTTCCAACACCCACCTCTGTGACATGATCTTGAACGCATCTGGCAGGTAACACTGCACATTCTCCATCTGGAAGGGATCAGCGTCGCAGATCTTGTCGTCCGTCCGTCCATAGTTTGCATTTTCCACCATGATGACATCACTGCCTGGGCATCGTAGCTCAATGGGGTATCCTTCGCATGCCAGCTCGCGACGCATCAGTCCGAATGGAAGAGCCGCTCGACTCAAGCCTGGTAGAGAAATTAAAGCAAGTTTGTGACCATTAAAACAATGCTGTGCTGGGTTATTAGAGCACCTAATAATAATAGATATTACATTTGGGGCAGGTATGACAGGTGTGTAGGAGTATATTTGCTAAGCAATAGCCCTTAAAATTTAGTTTTCACATTTCAATATCAATTTTTATGCCTAGGTACGCAACCTTATAGTGTACTTCCAGTAAAAAATCAAAACTTCATGGTGCTGTTAGATTCTTATATACAGAATCTTTCTGCAGCCTTTCCCTGCTTCAGACCTTTCCTTCTTCCTGACCCATGAACATAAAGTTGTTGTCCTTATCTGCTATGTTACAGGTATAGAGGAGCTACAGCCCGGTCACCGACTTTTGTTTCTAAAATTTTGCTAGCTCACATTGAACTTGACCCTCTCTCAGTTCATTCCTTCATACTTCAATTCAATCATTGCAGAGGCTGCTGTAATCACAGAACCTCATTAATGATCAAGTTACATCTAGAGACGCAGAGACAGCTTGTAATTCACTGTTTAGTACAGATATTTGTGTTATTTTGGTTATCACACTCACAGGAAGGAGAAATCAAAGGTCTGCATTCATTTGTTTCCTTTTACTTTGCCCTATATTGAAATAAATGGAGTGTGCAGACTCCATGGGCATGTAGGGTCAAATAGCATACAGAATACATTTTTTAAACTGTAGATTGAAATCTTGGTGTATATTAAGTAAAAGACTGGAGGCATTCTTTACAAAAATTTCATTCAGAGTTCTGCTGGTTACTGGAAAAAGGTTTTCTTAAGATTACTGCACATTACTTGGTGCAGAGACGACAATTACTAAAATGTGAATCATCAAACAAGTCAGCAAGGAATGCTTAAAGATTTCAGCTGTGAAGCTTGCGGAATTGTAAATGCAGCTCTGGACTAAACACAAACTGTAGTTTAGGATTAAAAAGTAATATAATGTTTTTGCCTAACACTAAAGATCAAATGTAATGTCAGAAAGTCTTCTACTGCAAAGGCCAGAAATCAAGGAAGCATCAGGAAAAATGTAGAGCTGGACCACTGGGTTTTGAGGCTGATAGGTCAGAATCCTGGATTCCGGTTACTCAGCACATGGCGGTGCAGTTGTGGACTACTGGGTGGAATTTTACACTCATTTTGGAGTATTATTGCTATTGTAAATGTGTAATCTGCAGTAGGATAGAGATATTAGTGTGTGGGGTCATTAATAATGCAGGGCGTAGTCATTCCCAGGGCATCAGGTAGTATCCAGTCAGCATGACATGAAAAGTGTTTACATCTTAATGCTCAGTAGACGAGGTTGGTTATTAGCACTTAGGTCCATTATGCTGGTTGTGGCACAAAAAAGAATGTCGTAGACGGAGTGCTCAACATCTGCTCGTCATCTGCACCCTCCACTGACATGAGTCAGTACTTTACCATCTATAGATGACCTCACGTCATGACACCAGCGACTCACTCATGTCACAAGTGGGAACAATACGGATGTTATCTCAGCAAGTCAATATACACAAGTACTGGATAGTGTCCTACATCTCATATCTATCTTTCTGTCTGTGTTTGCTTGAGAAAGGCTCTAGTTTTGAACCGAAATGTCACTTCCACATAGGTGAATAAACACTTTATTTACTTTTACAAATAAGTGCTGCCTGATTACCTATCTATCCTATCTATCTATCTATCTATCTATCTATCTATCTATCTATCTATCTATCCAGTTAAAATATAATTATCTGTCTATGTATCTGTCTATATCTATCTATCTATCTATCTATCTATCTATCTATCTATCTATCATACATCTATCTACAGAGGTGCTTCATAATGTCCCACATCTCATATCTAGCTGTCCTAAAATTTATCTATATGTTTATCTATCTTTCTATCTATACAAGTGCTCCACACTGTCCTACATCTAATATCTATTTGTCCTCCTAAAATCTATCTATCTATCTATCTATCTATCTATCTATCTATCTATCTATCCAGTTAATATATAAGTATCTATCTATCTATCTATCTATCTATCTATCTATCTATCTATCTAAGTTCTCCACAGTGTCCTACATCTAATGTATATCTGTCTTCCTAAAATCTATCTATCTATCTATCTATCTATCTATCTATCTATCTATCTATATCAGGGGTTCACAAAGTTTCTAGTTCGGGGCCACATTGTCAGCCTGAACCAATTTCAAGGGCCAAAAATATGGTGTTACCATCTCAAATACTATATTTATGGCATATTGAACATACAGTATATATCATACATATCTACTTACAGGACTCCTATCTAATGGGAGAATACATGAAACCAGTTACCAGTAACATAATTGTTACCAGTTGGTTGGGGCCACACAGAATGGTATTGAGGGCCGCAGGTTGTGAACCCCTGATCTAGCTCTATCTAGATCGGTAAATTGAACTATCTATCTATCTATCTATCTATCTATCTATCTATCTATCTATCTATCTATCTATCTATATCTATCTAGAAACCTTGTACAGACAAATTTACAATTACATTATACATAATGAACCGCATCAAGATAAAGCGCCCAAAAAAATCAATACACAAAGAAATGTCCTCAAACCAGTTGATAGCGATCAGCCATGGTTGTGTTCATATTGAACATTTGGTGTATGAGCTGTAGACGTGCCGAGCACTGACATAGAGAGACGTGATTAATAACCTTCTAGTATTATCTGAGTTGATGGATGTTCTTTAAATGTAGGAGATCCATTGCTTCATCACTCCTCAAGGTTTATCCAATTCCAGGCCCATCTCAGATGATTTGTATGACATGTTTAGATTGGGTATTCATGATAACTTTCGAGATGCTTCGAGAGATGCTTGAAGACTAAAGCTGTGTATAGCAGGTGGCCACAAATAATTAAAATAATCGGTTGATCATGGACGTTGGCCTTTAGAGCTGGCGGCAAATTTTACATGCACAGGGGAACCACCCTGAACAGAATAAGAGGGGTTGTCCAGTTGGGAAATATGGCCTCATCCTGAAGGGGCCCCTGTTCATTGCAAAGAGTGGCTCCTGCTATTGAAGACTTGGCACAAACATGTATGTTTCATTTGCATAGGCACCATGTCATGGCACCATGGGCAACATGCAGCTTTCCCTGGTGATAACAGCTGATGTCCACCAGCTTTAGCTGCTGGATCTGTAGTCAACAGTGTGTCCTCATTTAGAGAGGGAGCTGTTCAGAGAGGACAGCCATTTTAACATGGGGTATTTGTGCCAGATCATACGCTATGTACAGGTCATGTGACCACCATCACGTGTGGTCCTTAGACACACAATACAGGACAGAATTATGGACTATACCATTTAACTGTGCAAAGAGAGGGCTTTAATGCACTGGTACAAGAGAGGTATGTGAACCGAATTGTATACTCACATACATTAGAAGACTGGATCGTTCCCAAGAAGTTTCCTTATTGAGCAGAACATCCCAGATCTAGGACAGACGCCTGCAACGGGTTTTGAGTTCCTTTATATATTATGTATAGAATATATTGTCTCGTCTTTGAGAAAACCACCCCTCTAGAAGACCATTGTTCAGTACAATTTATGAGGGTCATCAGTCAGATGTTCCACTAGATACTCCTTTTTCCGCATGTGGTTAAACATTCAGTATCTCATCAGTTCTCTGCATTGCTGTCTCTATCTACAGACAGATATACCAAGTCCTAGCAACTGATAGAGGAATCATGGCTAGTCAAAGTTTTATAACTTGAAGTCCTTGGAGGACCTTTTAGGACCATTTGGAATCCATGGTGTGATCTAGGTCTGTGGAAGAACTTCTGTTTTAGTAGACTTCTATTACATATGGCTAGGTCATTATAGACATGAAGACACTTTGGTTTCCACCTGCTTACATATAATGGATGATACTAGATAGATGACCGGTGTCTTATTTGGAGGCCACATTGGATTTTATGTAGCCGGACGCTCTTAACCATCTATTATGACAGCAGTTGGACACGTCGGGTTCTCTGTCACAATAATTACTGTTGTACCTATGGCCAAATGGGTTTTAGTGATATTATTTCCTGCAGCTATTACTACTTGGAAGTAAATATTTCATTTACACTGGGTAATTTTCCATAGTTTTGATGCTTTGTATGTGTTTTTTTAAGTGTATATGCGGCGACACACTCTATTATATTTTTTCATGGTCCATTTGAGATGACACTTTGAGCAGCATGTGTATGTTTCCAAAAGCGAAAAACCTCCCCTAAAGTACATCCTGTTATCACGTCCCATCAGGTTAAAAACAGACATCTAATTACAAGCATTTTTGTTTGTCTCCTTGTACGACCCGTCTTTATTGTATTCCCATTAAAAGGAGGACATTTACTTCAAACTTCACATCGTAAAATCTCCGTAAATCTCTGATATGTGAATACAATGTCCTACAATTTACTGATCATCTGAGTTAAAGGGGTTGTCCATTTTGCTGGGACTTCCAGTATTGGTGCATTAAGTGTTCAGTTAGCCTGCAGCGCCTCCACAGAGGAAATGAAGCATTACATATTTGTTATTTAAATCAACAGACAGTCCATGAAATAGTGTTGCCTTGTCCTCGGGCAAACTGGAAACCTAAAGTGGCCCTGGAAAAACTCTAAAAGCGGAACCATGTTGTAAGTGGGTCCAAATTGACAGAAGGCAGTGCAACACAAGTAGGCAGGGACAATAGAAATAGACACAACCATCTATACCGCCCCAGCAGAACCTAATACCACAGTGCAGCACATAATACTGCCATAATACCACAGTGCAGCAGAAAATACTGCCACTTGTATGAAACTGTATCATCGTCCTAAGGATGGCAATACAATTGAATTCATGGGGCCAACGGCCTGATGCTCCTACATTAATTAATGCTGAGAACATCAGATCGTTGCACAACTAGCTTTGGTGGCCCCCTGTGCATCGACCCACTAGGAAATTTCTCTGTAGGGTCTATGGCCAGTCCACCCCTGCTTGTCCTCTACCAGGAGAGGGACTCTTTATAGCCGTTCTCCACTCTGGCTTGTGGAACTGGAGACCTCTTTTATTCATTTACTAATGGTATATTTTACAAAGGTTGTCTAAACCAGACAATCCCTTGAAGATGACTTGCTATGTCCTTACTGAACTGAAAATGTATGCATACTTTTACAGCTGGCTCTTTACAGGTTCTGGCATGTTTTCTTTGGTTCTAGTGCCTCCCATTCCCCTGCAGTTGGTGCCTTTTGCTCAGTCTCTGATGTTAGTGAATAGTCAGGTAGGTGGTCTTTACCGCTCAGAGTCAATGGAACATCACCTCAGCCTTTGACATTGGGTGGTAGAGACACACACCACTGACTGCAACACAATGTGTTTGTTACCTAATGAACTGACAATCAACAGGACTGACTCCATGTATATTAGGATGATTGGGCTAGTTGTTAGTCAACGTGGATCCTGGCCAATCACCACACTTATTTCACAAGCATATATCATATTTTACATGATTGCCACAACCTTCCCAAACCCTAGTGAGCCCTGGCATCTACAAACATTTGCATGGCTCTGATTCTGACACCAGCAGCCATAGTTCAGTGGTTGCAGGGGTTACAGCTTACCTACATCTCCGATAGGTCAATTTTTACGACATGAACGATGGTGTTGAGATGGAAAAGAACGAAAGCAGATACAACTGAAAGCGTACTTGAGTTTTCGAAAAATGTCTGCATATAAGCTGCACAGCTAGATGCATCTCACTCAGAAGTAGGGGATGTATCCCTTCTATCAGCACTGTACTACTGTGAAATCCTTTTCCTTGCTTCCCACTATGTTTTCAGCTCTGGAGCTCACAGAACAGATAAGGAGGGAGAGCTCACATTTACAGAAAGGAAGCTCCTGTGATGTTCAGAAGCAGTGTAGAAGCAGTTCTCTTATCAGTCTCACCAGCTACCTCTGACATGTTCCCACTTTATTTTGTCTTCTCTGTCTCTGGGATGGAAGGTAAACCCCTAGCGGTCATGACTTTAAAGCATTTTTCAGGCTGAATCATGCATATTTTTTAAATGAAGTGACTCTTTAAGCTCAGATAGGCTGCGCTATTGAGAAATTCTGATGACATCATCTCTCCTGGTGAATTCCCTCATGATTATAGCAGGCTATAGGAGAAAAGTGAGGGCGGGAGCCTTTGTGCTGGAACTGAACAGGTGAGTAGCTGTTAAACAATTTCCCAGCCCTAGCTAAAATTTGATTTGGGGGTCGAACAATCCCTTTAAAGATTGTTCCGACTGCTAGGATGCCCATCACTCCTAAGAATGAAATGACTGCCGCCCGTCCCACCTGCACAGCTGCACTCTCAGCACCCACTGCGCAGAGAACTTAAGCCCATACCCGTTCAATTGAATGGAGATTAGAGATGAGCGAGCACTAAAATGCTCGGGTGCTCGTTATTCGAGTCAAAATTTTCCCGATGCTCGGGTGCTGGTTTCAAATAATGAACCCCATTGAAGTCAATGGGAGACTCAAGCATTTTTTGCAGGGGACCAAGGCTCTGCCTAGGGAAGGCTGGGTGGAAACCTCGAAACCTCAGAAAATGATGGAAACACCATGGAAATGGACAGGAAACAGCAGGGGCAGCATGCATGGATGCCTCTGAGGCTGCCTAATCCCACCATTACCCCAAATTCTCGGGCAACAGCCTGGTGGTGACCCTCAAGGCAATTGTGCTCACCCAGACCATAAAAATTTAGCATGGCCCTGTATGGCTGTGACAACAGAGTGACCGAGTTACACTGCGGGAGCAGGCGAAGCACATTAAAATTTAGCGTGACCCTGTATGGCTATGACAACAGAGTGATCGAGTTACACTACGGGAGCAGGTGAAGCACATTAAAATTTATCGAGGCCCTTTATGGCTGTGACTACAGAGTGACCGAGTTACACTGCGGGAGCAGGCGAAGCACGTTAAAATTTAGCATGGCCCTGTATGGCTGTGACTACAGAGTGACCGAGTTACACTGCGGGAGCAGGCGAAGCACATTAAAATTTAGCGTGGCCCTGTATGGCTGTGACTACAGAGTGACCGAGTTACACTACGGGAGCAGGCGAAGCACATAAAAATTTAGCGTGGCCCTGTATGGCTGTGACTACAGAGTGACCGAGTTACACTGCGGGAGCAGGCGAAGCACATTAAAATTTAGCGTGGCCCTGTATGGCTGTGACTACAGAGTGACCGAGTTACACTGCGGGAGCAGGCGAAGCACATTAAAATTTAGCGTGGCCCTGTATGTAGACGTTGAGGGCTTGTGCATGTGGGTGGGTGGAACTTTATTTCCGCTTGCGCTCCAATGTCTGATCTAATGACAGCTGAACGCTGCGCAGGGACACATTGGTGGACAGTGTGGAGGATCGTGGAGGCGAAGGGGTAGTTTTCGGGCAGGAGGTGCTCGTGCCGGGGTCTTGGGCGGGGGGTTGACTCGCCGAGCCAGCATTTGACACAGGGGAAGGGGCAGTGGTGTGACCCGCAGGAGGTGAACGGCCTTGGTTCCACTGAGTCGGGTGTTTAGCACTCATATGCCTGCGCATGCTGGTAGTGGTTAGGCTGGTAGTGGTGGCTCCCCTGCTGATCCTGGTGTGGCACAGGTTGCACACCACAGTCCGTCGGTCATCCTCACTTTCTTTAAAAAACCTCCAGACTTGCGAACATCTAGACCTCGGCACGGGAGCTTGACTCCATGAAACAATTGCTGATCTACCTGCTCTGGCCCTGCTTCTCCCTCTGGCCACCCCACTGCCTCTTCCAACCTGTTCTGGTGCTGCACTTGCCTCCCCCTCAGAAGCACTGTCTTGAGTTGGATTACCTGTACTGAGAGGAAAAACGTATATTTTCTACACTCCGGCTAGTGTGCAGCACACGACAAAATTTTGCACTGCACTGTATAATATATACTGAGAGGAAAAAGGTATATTTTCTACACTCCGGCTAGTGTGCAGCACACGACAGAATTTTGCACTGCACTGTATAATGTATAACTGAGAGGAAAAACGTATATTTTCTACACTCCGGCTAGTGTGCAGCACATGACAGAATTTTGCACTGCACTGTATAATGTATAACTGAGACGAAAAACGTATATTTTCTACACTCTGGCTAGTGTGCAGCACACGACAGAATTTTTCACTGCACTGTAGGATATATAACTGAGAGGAAAAACGTATATTTTCTACACTCCGGCTAGTGTGCAGCACACGACAGAATTTTGCACTGCACTGTATAATATATAACTGAGAGGGAAAGCGTATATTTTCTACACTCCGGCTAGTGTGCAGCACACGACACAATTTCGCACTGCACTGTAGTATATATGACTGAGAGGAAAAACGTTTTCTTTAGATGGCGGCTATTGCACCGCAAACCACTCAATTTTTCACTGCACTGTAATATATATGACTGAGAGGAAAAACATAGTCTTTAGACGGCGGCTATTGCACCGCAAACCACTCCATTTTTCACTGCACTGTAGGATATATAACTGAGAGGAAAAACGTATATTTTCTACACTCCGGCTAGTGTGCAGCACACGACAGAATTTTGCACTGCACTGTATAATATATAACTGAGAGGAAAAACATATATTTTCTACACTCCGGCTAGTGTGGAGCACACAACAGAATTTTGCACTGCACTGTATAATATATAACTGAGAGGAAAAACGTATATTTTCTACACTCCGGCTAGTGTGCAGCACACGACACAATTTCGCACTGCACTGTATAATGTATAACTGAGACGAAAAACGTATATTTTCTACATTCCGGCTAATGTGCAGCACACGACAGAATTTTTCACTGTACTGTAGGATATATAACTGAGAGGAAAAACGTATATTTTCTACACTCCGGCTAGTGTGCAGCACACGACAGAATATTTTGCACTGCACTGTATAATATATAACTGAGAGGAAAAACGTATATTTTCTACACTCCGGCTAGTGTGCAGCACACGACACAATTTCGCACTGCACTGTAGTATATATGACTGAGAGGAAAAACGTAGTCTTTAGACGGCGGCTATTGCACCGCAAACCACTCAATTTTTCACTGCACTGTAGGATATATAACTGAGAGGAAAAACGTATATTTTCTACAGTCCGGCTAGTGTGCAGCACACGACAGAATTTTGCACTGCACTGTATAATATATAACGGAGAGGAAAAACATATATTTTCTACACTCCGGCTAGTGTGCAGCACACGACAGAATTTTGCACTGCACTGTATAATGTATAACTGAGAGGAAAAACGTATATTTTCTACACTCCGGCTAGTGTGCAGCACACAACACAATTTCGCACTGCACTGTATAATGTATAACTGAGACGAAAAACGTATATTTTCTACACTCCGGCTAATGTGCAGCACACGACAGAATTTTTCACTGTACTGTAGGATATATAACTGAGAGGAAAAACGTATATTTTCTACACTCCGGCTAGTGTGCAGCACACGACAGAATATTTTGCACTGCACTGTATAATATATAACTGAGAGGAAAAACATATATTTTCTACACTCCGGCTAGTGTGGAGCACACAACAGAATTTTGCACTGCACTGTATAATATATAACTGAGAGGAAAAACGTATATTTTCTACACTCCGGCTAGTGTGCAGCACACGACACAATTTCGCACTGCACTGTATAATGTATAACTGAGACGAAAAACGTATATTTTCTACACTCCGGCTAATGTGCAGCACACGACAGAATTTTGCACTGCACTGTATAATGTATAACTGAGAGGAAAAACGTATATTTTCTACACTCCGGCTAGTGTGCAGCACACAACACAATTTCGCACTGCACTGTATAATGTATAACTGAGACGAAAAACGTATATTTTCTACACTCTGGCTAGTGTGCAGCACACGACAGAATTTTTCACTGCACTGTAGGATATATAACTGAGAGGAAAAACGTATATTTTCTACACTCCGGCTAGTGTGCAGCACACGACAGAATTTTGCACTGCACTGTATAATATATAACTGAGAGGGAAAGCGTATATTTTCTACACTCCGGCTAGTGTGCAGCACACGACACAATTTCGCACTGCACTGTAGTATATATGACTGAGAGGAAAAACGTTTTCTTTAGATGGCGGCTATTGCACCGCAAACCACTCAATTTTTCACTGCACTGTAATATATATGACTGAGAGGAAAAACATAGTCTTTAGACGGCGGCTATTGCACCGCAAACCACTCCATTTTTCACTGCACTGTAGGATATATAACTGAGAGGAAAAACGTATATTTTCTACACTCCGGCTAGTGTGCAGCACACGACAGAATATTTTGCACTGCACTGTATAATATATAACTGAGAGGAAAAACGTATATTTTCTACACTCCGGCTAGTGTGCAGCACACGACACAATTTCGCACTGCACTGTAGTATATATGACTGAGAGGAAAAACGTAGTCTTTAGACGGCGGCTATTGCACCGCAAACCACTCAATTTTTCACTGCACTGTAGGATATATAACTGAGAGGAAAAACGTATATTTTCTACAGTCCGGCTAGTGTGCAGCACACGACAGAATTTTGCACTGCACTGTATAATATATAACGGAGAGGAAAAACATATATTTTCTACACTCCGGCTAGTGTGCAGCACACGACAGAATTTTGCACTGCACTGTATAATGTATAACTGAGAGGAAAAACGTATATTTTCTACACTCCGGCTAGTGTGCAGCACACAACACAATTTCGCACTGCACTGTATAATGTATAACTGAGACGAAAAACGTATATTTTCTACACTCCGGCTAATGTGCAGCACATGACAGAATTTTTCACTGTACTGTAGGATATATAACTGAGAGGAAAAACGTATATTTTCTACACTCCGGCTAGTGTGCAGCACACGACAGAATATTTTGCACTGCACTGTATAATATATAACTGAGAGGAAAAACATATATTTTCTACACTCCGGCTAGTGTGGAGCACACAACAGAATTTTGCACTGCACTGTATAATATATAACTGAGAGGAAAAACGTATATTTTCTACACTCCGGCTAGTGTGCAGCACACGACAGAATTTTTCACTGTACTGTAGGATGTATAACTGAGAGGAAAAACGTATATTTTCTACACTCCGGCTAGTGTGCAGCACACGACAGAATATTTTGCACTGCACTGTATAATATATAACTGAGAGGAAAAACGTATATTTTCTACACTCCGGCTAGTGTGCAGCACACGACACAATTTCGCACTGCACTGTAGTATATATGACTGAGAGGAAAAACGTAGTCTTTAGACGGCGGCTATTGCACCGCAAACCACTCAATTTTTCACTGCACTGTAGGATATATAACTGAGAGGAAAAACGTATATTTTCTACAGTCCGGCTAGTGTGCAGCACACGACAGAATTTTGCACTGCGCTGTATAATATATAACTGAGAGGAAAAACATATATTTTCTACACTCCTGCTAGTGTGCAGCACACGACAGAATTTTTCACTGCACTGTATAATATATAACTGAGAGGAAAAACATATTTTGTCCACTCCGGCTAGTGTGCAGCACACGACAGAATTTTTCACTGCACTGTATAATATATAACTGAGAGGAAAAACGTATATTTTCTACACTCCGGCTAGTGTGCAGCACACGACAGAATTTTTCACTGTACTGTAGGATATATAACTGAGAGGAAAAACGTATATTTTCTACACTCCGGCTAGTGTGCAGCACACGACAGAATATTTTGCACTGCACTGTATAATATATAACTGAGAGGAAAAACGTATATTTTCTACACTCCGGCTAGTGTGCAGCACACGACACAATTTCGCACTGCACTGTAGTATATATGACTGAGAGGAAAAACGTAGTCTTTAGACGGCGGCTATTGCACCGCAAACCACTCAATTTTTCACTGCACTGTAGGATATATAACTGAGAGGAAAAACGTATATTTTCTACAGTCCGGCTAGTGTGCAGCACACGACAGAATTTTGCACTGCACTGTATAATATATAACTGAGAGGAAAAAACATATATTTTCTACACTCCTGCTAGTGTGCAGCACACGACAGAATTTTTCACTGCACTGTATAATATATAACTGAGAGGAAAAACATATTTTGTACACTCCGGCTAGTGTGCAGCACACGACAGAATTTTGCACTGCACTGTATAATGTATAACTGAGAGGAAAAACGTATATTTTCTACACTCTGGCTAGTGTGCAGCACACGACAGAATTTTGCACTGCACTGTATAATATATAACTGAGAGGAAAAACGTATATATTTTCTACACTCTGGCTAGTGTGCAGCACACGACAGAATTTTTCACTGCACTGTATAATATATAACTGAGAGGAAAAACGTATATATTTTCTACACTCCGGCTAGTGTGCAGCACACGACACAATTTTGCACTGCACTGTAGTATATATGACTGAGAGGAAAAACGTAGTCTTTAGACGGCGGCCATTGCACCGCAAACCACTCAATTTTTCACTGCACTGTTGGATATATAAAAAAACGTATTCCCTAGACTGACGCTACTGTACAGCACACTACATAATTGTTCACTGGACTGTAGTGTATTGAAATGACAGAAAAATGTATTCCCTAGACTGCACTACAGATCTCAGCAAGCCAAGGTTCAGCAGCATCAAAAATGAGTACTTTGGGCAATTTATTTTGGGTCTGTGTGGACCACGTGCTGTCCTTTCTGCCACCAGTCACTGTGTACAGTGTGCAGCCAAGATGGCGGTAGCTGCACTACAAGTCCCAGCCAGCAGCCTGGAGGAGACCAAAAATAAAAGGTGCTTGTAGCCCTTAGAAGGGCTGTTGGGTTCCTTGTGGGTGATTCCTGCCTAACCAACATCTAAATTCAGGCCCTAACACTCTCCCTGAGAGACAGCAGCTCTATCCCTAATCTCATGAAGACGGCGTATGACGCGAGCAGCGCGGGACCAGATTCTTATATTCCCAGGTCATCTGATCTGGCCAGCCAATCCCTGCTATCGACTTGTAGGGGCCCCACGTGATGCTAGGAGGTACCAAAGACTCTCCTGCATGTTGATGGCTGAAAAAAGGCGCCTAACAGGTCTGCAGGAAGAGGAAGTTGCCATTTCCTCGAGGATCGCGATATATGCTCGTCCGAGTAGCAAGCATATGCGAATACCCTAATGCTCGAACGAGCACCAAGCTCGGTCGAGAATGTTCGCTCATCTCTAAAGGAGATGCATTACAGAGAAAAACTACAAAGATGCCATAGTGATAAACAGCACTGCAGCCCCCTCATTCTCAAGATCGTTGGGGGTCCCGACAGACTGCCACTGATCAGGATGTTATATCAGCAATATGCCATATGCTTCAATGACTGGAAAATCTTTAATCTTTCCATCAATTTTACGAGAAATTACAAATTACAATACATTTTGCCTGCAAATCCACATCTTTTGGCAAGATTTGAGGCCCGATTCGGAAGATATGAGTGGTACATTTGGAATGGAGTGGAGGATCATGTTCTCACAAAGCGCAATTTATATTCAGAGCCCAATAGGAATCAGGGTTATGTGATATTGTAGCAATCCATATTGATGTTCCATGAATTTTGCATGTGCTGAGCTTCAGCGTGAAACACTTTCCAGAGATATTAATAAATAATCAGTGATATATTATGTTATTCATTTACCGCCTGCCAATGAAATCTGTGCACTCAGTGAGATCACACTAATGTATGTGCTTTGTATCCGCAACAATCCTTTTTGTTTTTATTAAAAAATACAATGCAGAGCTTTGTTATGGAGACAGCATCACAATATTTGTATTCGGCCATCACCCTATATTACAATTACATGAAAATATTTATTTTTTAGTATTTATTGGTTTGTTTTTTTTTTACCAGAGGATGCTTCTTTTGTTTCAAAGTCACATTTATGGACGTGTTGTATTGCCCCTGGAGCAGAGGTACTTTGAAGTCTGAACATTTGCCCCTATTTACGCCATGCAAAGTTACCAACTCCTCACCTTTTTTTACTTTATAGGATTAACTTGCACTGTCTAATAATGTGGAACTGCATTTTCTATGTATATATATATATATATATATATATATATATATATATATATATATCTATGTTGTTCATTTGCACACCACTGTGGAATGGGTTAATGAACACTGAGAGACTTTTGGGACTTTCTAGCTAATAATGAGAGACTGGTAATTTTCCATAGCTACCATAAGGTTTAAAGAAGAGCATGTTTTGGAGGGAAAAAGCTAGACTTGTTTACCACCAAACCCAGACAAAACTTTTGAATATCTGGTTTAGCTCTGTTATTTTGTCCAAAAACCTGTTTTTGTCTGGAAAAACTTTTGTGTCATTGCCACTGAATATCATTGAAGCTCTAATGCAAGTCTATGGGACGGGAGTTGTAACGTTGTATTTGTTTTTGCTGAGTTTCTCCACGCCACCCCTCCCATTAGAAGGTTCTAGTTTAGCTAGAAACTGTATATAAGGAGAGCAGTCAGAGCCGCTAGTGTTCTGCAGTTAGGGAACAGTGCTTAGAAGAGGGAACTCTGCCAGACTATTCAGTGACCAGAAGAAGGCAATGAGACAGGGAAACTCTGTCACAGACCCTGGATCATCAGCCTTTGGCCAGGGCACCAACCAGGGAGCACATTCCATTAGTGAGGAACACTGCTCCAGAGGCACAGGAAGGTCCAAGGGTTGCAGAAACCCATCAAACTACAGCATTCCCAACAGCAGAGTGACAGCATGTATCTAGCAGGCAGGCAGGACATTCGGGGCCTGGTCCCACAATGTTTTGTCCCAGGCCCTGAATGTCCTGCCTGCCTGCTAGATGCATCACAGGTCATGTGACCAGTAAAACAGGCAGTGGTTGAGAAGGACCTGCGATGATGTCACCATCATGTGACGAGTGCAGGAGAGGACAGCAGTGAAGAGGAGGAAGAAGCTGTGGTGATGTCTGCTACAAGAGGAGAGGTAATTGAAGGGAAAGCCAGAGCAATGCTGGGAGTTGTGGTTATTTAACTGGTACTGTGTGTTAGGGCTAAAGGAAGGGAATTTATTTACATGGAACTGTGTGTTGGAGGCAGCTGGGGAGGGGGTCATGTTATTTACATGGGACTGTGTGTTTTTGGTGGCTGTAGGAGGGAGTGATGTTATTTACATGGGACTGTATGTTCAGGGGTCTGAGGGAGGTAGTGATGATATTTGCATGGGAGTCAATGTTGAGGGGGAAATGTTTAAATGGGATTGCATGTTGGAGGCAGCTGGGGAGGGGGTGATATTATCTACTTGGGACTGTATGTTGAAAGAAAGCAGTTGGGGAGGAGATGTTATTTACATGAGACTGTATATTGGAGGGAGCTGGAGAGATGGTGTGATGTTATTTCCATGGAACTCCATGGCAGAGGGAGGGAAATAGTGTTATTTACATGGGACTATATATTGGTTGGGCTGAAGGGAAGGGAGTGATGTTATTTACATAGGACTATATTTTTGAGGGGGCAGGAGAGACGGTGTGATGTTATTTACATGGGACTATATGGTGGAGGGAGGAATATAACTGCAGTGGGCATTATAAATCCTGGGGCACATCAGGGTGAGCATTATAACAGTAGGGGCAGTATAAATACTGGGGCACTATAGAGGTCTTATAAATACAGAGGATATGAGGTGTTCTTATTATTATGGGGGCTCTATAGGAGGGACTTATTTCTACTAAGAGCACTATGGGGGCCTTATTACCACTATGGGAACAATAGGGGGGGTCTTATTTCTACAGGGGGCTCTGTGAGGGCCTTATTAATACTAGAGGGCTATTCTACTAATGTGGGCACTCTTGGGGAGTGTTATCACGGTTGGGGGCACTGTAGGGGGCAGTATTACTAATGGGGGCATTCTTGGGGAACATTATCACTGTTGGGGCACTGTAGGGGGCAATATTACTAATGAGGACATTCTAGAAGAGAATTACTATTGGTGGGACTATGAGGAGCACTATTACTATGGGGGGCACTTATTTTTCTTCAGGATAGTATTTGGGGTAATGGGGGGCATAGCGAGCAGCAGGATAAGACCGTGGGGACTCCAGGTGAGGGATGATGATAGAAATGTGAGAAAGCTAAGATGTCCGTTTGTCACACTCACCTCATTTATGCATTTTTTCATGCATTTCTAGTAGGAATAACAGAGGAATGGCACAAAGCAGAGTTGTAAGAAAAAAAAAGGCCTCACAGGAAATACAATCATTTATTAAAACAGACATGTCAGGAGAGGTGACCGGTCCAATGCAATAAGTAATTCCCTTTGGAGATCCTACAGAGATGAATGCCTTGGCTTCAGTAGTTGATCACTGCCTAGTCAGCCAGTACTAAATGTCTGCAATTAACTTGCTTCGATATTTTCCTGGTCCTTTAAATCATACAGAACATGTGCATAGAGGATATATATTAAGCTTTTGTACTTGGATCTCTGGGGTAAAACAGCAGGACCTCAGATTTAGGTCCAGAATAAATGGCCAACCATATAAGCCATGACTATTCTTTCTGAACTAGAATTCTGCTAGAAGGAGCATTTTGTAAGTCTATACATAAATTTAATAGGGATATGAAAGGAACATATTATATCTCTCCTGTGAGTAATTGCAGCTTTTTATTAAAATACAGCTGCCGCGTCTCGAGCTGGAGAGCAGAGGCCAGCGTTCATTATGGCTGACCGCTCCGCTGACCTAGCACGTCTCCTGTACGCACAAAAGTCATCTGACATTAGGAAGGGGTAATTGTTGCAATCAAATCTGTAGGAGATCCTAAAACCCTTTATTGTTACTCCAACACCTTCATTAGATAGGGTGCAAATAGAGATTTCATTCCTGGTGGGAAGTACATTGACCTATAGCAGTGTTTCTCAACTCCAGTCCTCAGGACCCACCTACCGGTCATGATTTGTGAATATCCCACAGAATGAGGACCTGAGGTAAGTCCTTATACATTGACAATAATTATATCACCTGCTCAGTACTAAGGAAATCCTGAAAACACGACCAGCAGGTGGGTCCTGAGGACTGGAGTTGAGAAACAGTGACCTATAGACTCCTAAGCGCCATAGTTATAGGCCCTCAACTAGAGATCACATCTTCTGATTTCTTCAATGAACTCAACCTGGCAGTGATGAACATGCAAAGTATGTCCATGGAGATGTGTTCCTCAACACCATGTACACCCCACAGCAGGTTCAGTTTTCAGAGTACTCTTAGGACCTATACACATGTACGACATTCACTTCCGTGTAGAAGGAACAGCAAACGAACACTGACCACTAGTATACGGCCATGCACTTAGTTCTCCTGATGCAGTTTTGGAAACCAAAGTCAGCAGTGAATTGAAAAAAATAGAAGAAAACATATTTGTCCTCCATACGTTCTCTCCGTTTATGACCCACTCCTGATTTTGGCTCCAAGAAACTTGACCGTGTGGTCATACACTTAAAGTCTTGTGATAATCACAAATCGCCTACAACTTTTTCCCTTGAAAATGAGCAAAATCCACTTGACTTCATGCAGGTTAATCCTCAATCTACTCAATCCTGCAGGCTAACCCAAATCCAATCCTTTAACTCCCCGGTAAAATTAGGATGACAAACTTCCTTGTGATTAACTCTCGCCCTGTAACCCTTCCTTCTTCCTTCATTCCTAAGGAAGCTGAGATATGAGTTGTTTTCTGCATTCCTCACACTGCTGCTTTACTCTCACCTCTACCTATGATATAGAAGAAAAAAGGTGATTCATTTCTTTGAAGGCCATTGTTTGGTCCATGTCATGGGTCAATGATTTTCACAAATAATCGACTGGAACCCTGGTCTTACCCAGAACCTAGTTAGGGTTCCCCAGTTGACAGGAGCCTTAGCTGTCATTTTTACTGTACAGAGGTCAAGTCTGTTTTGGCCTGGATGCTTGTGGAACATTTACACATGAAGATAAATTTGTATTAACCAGTGCTGATCAACGAAGCTTTAGCCAAACTGACACGTGGAGTATTACGTACATGCAGATTATCCACCTGGATCTCCTGATCTAGATGATATATTAACTAAATCCACAGCATGTCAGTTTACTGTTCAGATTTTCACTCCTTTAAAGGGGTTGTCCGAGTTATTTTTTTGTCCTTTGTATGTTTCTGACTAGTCAAATACAACAGCTTTTCCATACACTTTCTGCTTCTAAAGCTGCTGGTTTCTCAGGTTTCAATGAGGGTCACATGACCTGTGATGTCAGATTGCCTCCCTGCTAATCTTTTATTCGTGCATAGAGCCTGTACACGAGATGTCACTGTACTGGCCACGCCCCCTGCTCTGCTGCTGCTATCTGCTCTCTCCCTGGATTCTTTCAGATAAAACATTAACCCCTTCAGCCAGAACACATTGAAGGCTTTACAACAGCAGCTGCAGATGTAAAGAGACACAGGATCTGCTCTCCTCACCCTACAGACACAAAGCTGACTGGAGCTGATCTGGAGAGTATTGAATTGTACAAGAACAGGTGTGGGGAAGATCCAGCAGTGTCATTGTACAGCTGGGACTTGTAGTCCTACACATACAACATGCTGCTGAGAATCCCAGCAGACATGTCACTCAGGGCAGCGTTTGCAGAGCAGAGCAGGGATTATTACTGCAGGTAAACAAAGACCAGAAGAGAAACAGGGAAATGAGGAAATATAGATTTTTTTTGCCCAAAACTTGCTTAACTTAGTTATATATTGCTGCCCATCAGATTTAAAGTACTATATATTTTTTTTTATATCTCGGACAACCCCTTTAAGTGTTAGGGATGAAAGCTGAAGCAAATTTGCTGCAAAATCTGCATGTAATTCAAGTAGGTTTAGCTGTGGATTTGCAGTGGATCCACGCCAAAATCTGCTTCTGAATACATGATAGAAAGCCTGCCTGTGTACAGGTACCCTTAGAAAATGTAGAAAATATACGAGATCTATAAATGCATGCCTTTCAAACATTAAAGGGATTTCCGGGACTTAGACATTGGTGGCCTATCCTCAGAATAGGTCATCAATACTTGATCGGTGGGAGTTGGCATCAGGCACCCCCATCAATCTACTGTTTTGGTCAGCTGCTAGAGCTGGAAACTATACAGTGGATGAAAGGCTCTATCCACTTTGTGTTTTCTGTTTAATGGGAGCCGAGCTGCAGTACCAAGGGCCAGCCAGTATACTTTGTGCTTACGGATCCATCCATAGTACAGTGATCCCTCAAGATACAATGGCCTCAGGATACAATATTTTCAACATACAGTACAATGGTCTTTTCTCGGCCATCGTAAGTTGAAACTAGACTCAACATACAATGTCTCAGACTCAGATCCAACCAATCATGGCCACTTCTCTGGTAAAATAGCTGGATTAGTTGCTAGTTGGCAACTATTCCTGACTGTTATATATAAGAACTTGTTTTATATGTCTTAGTTATCTGCTTATTTTTGTTTTCTGCTTATTAATGTTGGATGACATTTTGGGGCTTTGGAACCGATTACTCAACTTACAATGGTTTCAACATACAATGGTTGACCTGGAACCAATTAATATTGAAACTTGAGGGACCACTGTTGTTTATGGAGAAGATGGTTGACTGAAGCAGCTGATCGTGGGGGTGCGATGTGTCGGACCTCCACAAATTGTATAAATTTATGACTTTTCTTGAGGATAAGCCATCAGTATCTAAGCCCTAGAAAACCCTTTTAATATTCAAAAGACGTATTTATATGTTTTATATATTTTCTGTATAATATCGATGGATTCTGAGATCATTTTGCCTTTCCTCCTTTCTCCTATACTCCCGACTAGAAGATGCCGGTTTATAAATTTTAGGTCACAATGTTTTAGTTTTTTTAATGTGACAGTTGCCCAGAATAAGATGCTCTTTAGTCAGAGGGCATGAAAACAAATGCTGTGGGATGCTTTCCATTACCCCTTACCCACCTCCATACAAATACCAAACGTCTTTGAGTAGGCAATCAAAGCATGGCTTTCTGTGGGTGGAAACGTATGACAAATTTGGCCGGGGTAATAAGATCACAGGGTCAGTTCAGACAGCTTATACAATATGAGAACTCCACCAAAGAATACTTGGTATCTCAGCTTCCATCACAATTCTGATGGAACTTATTGGATTTAAAGCTGGTCATAGACATTTGCTAAATATCGAATGGACCTTCCAATTTTTGTAGAACCAGCCAACGATCTTAAGTTCATGGGGACCTCACGAATCAGGCAGTTGGATTTCAATATGCCAGATCCTTTTGTTCCAAGTGGGATACCTTTTCTCCTGTTTCTCTGTTCACCTCTCGTGGCAGCACGGACTCACTTCCCGTTGTCTCCATCCCGGTGGGCAAGGTCACTGGGCTTGCTCTGTCTCCTCTGCTGGCAATGCCTCTCCTCTGCCCATAAGGTGTGTGAATGCGCTCCCTCTAGCTTTGAAAGGGCCAGTGAGTGTGCACCATATTCTTCACCAGCCAATGGCTGGCAACACTGGTACTTAAGGTACCTTCTGCTCTGAGAAGTTGCATGAGTAATAGATTCATAGCTTTCTAGTTCCCGCACAGGTTTACTGGATTTTGACCCTCCACTGCCTAACCAGACCTGTGCCTAACCTCTGTATTGACCGCAAGCTGCCTGCCCTGACCTCGCACGGTTTATCGGATTCCTCGTACTCTTCCCGCATTGACCTCGGCCTGTCCCTGACTACGGTGTTGCTTTATCCCACTGGTGGGACCATGGGTCAGCTGTCAATCATACAGAGACTACCCCAGGAGGTAGCAGCTTGGTTGTTCTCCTGCAGTGAAGTTGAGATCCCATACAGCTCCAGAAATGTGCAGGGGTCGGAAGAGACTTCAAATGAGCGTTTGACTGACAGCTATCTAATGTGTATGGCCATCCTTTAACTTTTTTAGGCCCATTTGCAATCACATCAAGTACTGTCTCATGTCTGAGATACCTGAGATGTGGTAAACAGTCCTTCTAATCAGATTCAGTATATTAAAATGAAGCGAATAAGATTTGACAGCAATACCTGAAGCCGGCATCGCACGTGGTCAGTCCAGTCCTACTCAGTATTGCTAAACCTCGTTATCTCTTATTATCTTCACTGCTAACGACATTATATTTCCTACACCAACGTATGCACTTTGCTATCTGCGTTATTGGACTAATACCCATGTACTAATATTATCACATTACTATTACTGTCCTCACTCTAAAAGCATACTTATGTCTGGCAAATGAAAGCTTGCATTTATTAACACCGACCACACTAATTATCTCCGCTAATCAATACAGCGTCTTAATTCCTCCATACTAGATGGTATTCCCGCTCTATGACATGAAGAGCTTCAATTAAACCTCGGAGTTACATAAATAGGAAGAATATTATCTGACGCGGAATTTAGATAAATATTTCCAACTCAACGAGCGCTGATTACCTCCTGGTAATACAATGACGTGACGAGATTAACGCCTGATTGATTTGCGGATTGATTTAGAGAGAGGGTAGTGGTCTGGGATGGATTCTTTTTTTAACTTTGACGCTGTCCCGTGCACATGTATCACACCTCAGTTGCAGTAGTGTAAGGGCTAACCTCATCTTGCTCTGTGAGCTGCTGCAGGGCTGAGTGTACTGTAATTGCTAATCAGCTAGGGGCTATGTAAGCTCGGCTTTTTCCTCACTTCCTTGCCTGAGCAATAGGTTTCAGTAGATCTGCCAGGTCTCTCTAGCTTGCTAGAGCCTGTAAAGAGCTATAATTCATTTGTCTGCCTGTGTACCGACTACTGCCTATTTCCTGGATCGTGACTTTTGCCTGTTCACCGTACTGATCCTGAGCTGCCTGCCGTTACCATTGAATTGTTTCACAGATTTAAGCTGTCAGTCCAGACCTTTGCCTGTTTCCAGACTAGGTGTACTGCCTGACACTCCAGTGCCACATACCAGTGTATTTGACCCTGTGGTTCAGCAGCCAACCACACCAGGACTATTTCAAGAGGTAGCGGCCTTATGACTCCTCTGCAGCAAAGGTCAGATACCTGTTAAAGGGTGAACACCAGGGAACTGCAAGGATAATTGGATATGTTAGAAAAATGCAAATATTTTGTACTCTCAGTACACGAAACGGAATAAAAAAATAATCACGTTACGTACCACAAAATGGTACCAATGAAAAAAATAAGTGGTTCTGCAAAAATCATGCTCTAACACAGGTCTATAGAATGAAAAATAAAAGTTACGGGCCTTGGGATGTGCCAATGGAAAAACATTTTCTTTTTTTTCTTTTTTTTTAAGAATGGGTTTATTGTGCAAAAGTTGTAAAATGTAAAAAAAAACTATTGGGGTCATTTATCAAACTGGTGTAAAGTAGAACTTAAAGTTTAGTTGCCCAACCAAACAGATTTCATCTTTCATTTTCCATAGCTCCTTTGGAAAATGGAAGGTGCAATCTGATTGGTTGCTATGGGCAACTAGACAGCAGACACAAGGGGCTAAAGTCCGCACTGAGATCGAGGAAGCTGGTCATTTGCTGTAGTAGCCTCAAGCCTTAGGAAGGATCCAAGGCTACCACAGCCTGCGGCAGGGCTCCATTGAAACATAATGAGACTCCCATAGGCTTCAATGGTAATCAGATAAGACGATTGCCCCTACAGGGACTTCATAAAAGTAAAATAGTTTTGAAAGATAAAAAAGATATAAAAATTCTAATTACTCCATTTTTCCATATTAAAAATAATAAAAAAAATAAAGATCATAGGTATTAAGGTATAAAGGTATGAATGTGGTAACACAAAAAATGAGCCCTCACACAGTGTCATAGATGGAAATAAAAAAGTTATGGTGGTCAGAATATGGCAATATAATTGTTGTAATCATACTGACCCGAGGAATGAAAGGCATGGGTCAGTTTTTATAGGGAATGGCGTAAAAACAAAACCTATAAAACTGTGACAGAATTTCATTTTTTTTCCACCCAATTTGGCATGTTATTCCAACTTCCGGCTACATCATTCTGGATCAACTTGCAGAATAATCTGGATCAACTTGCAGGATAACAGACTGAACTGGATGGACAGATGTCTTTTTTTCTGCCTTATAAACTATGTTACTATCATATGCAATATTAAATGGTGCCATTAGAAAGTGAAACTTTTCCTGCAAAACAAAACAAACAAACAAACCCTCACCTGGCTATGTGAATGGAAAAATAAAAAAAAAGTTATGGCAGAGAGTAAAAAAATGAAAACAAAAAAAGGGACAGTCGCCAAGTTCTGAGCGGGTTAAAGGATATAATAGATTTAATAAACTTTATCAAAAAGAGAGTCTTTTTTAATTGTTTAGTTTAAATTTACATTTAATTTATTTTGTATAGGATTTATAATTTTTGACGTATAATGTACCGACTGCCGTAGATCTGTATGCCAGTACATTAGCTAGTGCAATAACAGTAACAGTACACAGGCAGTTGGTAGGTCATAAGTAACGCTGCTTTGGAGTCTTCCATTGACTCGGGGCTGTCTGCGCATGCTAGGTGTCGGTCCTGATTCCTGTCATGCAGTCAAAGGGTCTGTATGTGGGGGGGGGGGGGGGGGTCCTTACTCAGTCTCTCCCTTTAAATGATATGGTCAGCTTTGATCATGACATTCAAAATGTTAAGGGCAGACATTTCCTTTAGAGGGAATGTGTCACCTATATTTCTTTTTCTGCCAGCTAAAACCAGATAGCGACACATTTCCTTTTTTTCTAACCTATTTTTATTTTCTAATTCTAGATTTTTTAAAAATTCTATTTCCTTAAAGGGGTTATTCTCAGGATAGGTCATCAATATCAGATCGGCGGGGGTCCGACACCCGGCACCTCCGCCGATCAGCTGTTTGAAGAGGAGGAGCGCGCCATATCAGCGCTGCCTCCTCTTCACTGTTTACATGCTGGCCGTAACGGGGGTAGTGGTGAGTAGGTGTAACTACACCTCACCGCCCCATTCATTTCTATGGGAAGAATCGCTTCCATAGACTTGTATGGAAGCGATTCTTCCCATAGAAATGAATGCGGTGGTGAGGTGTAATTACACCTACTCACCACTACCCCGTTACGACCAGCATGTAAACAATGAAGAGGAGGGAGCGCCGACACAGCGCGCGCCTCCTCTTCATACAGCTGATCGGTGTCGGACCCCTGCCGATCTGATATTGATGACCTATCCTGAGGATAGGTCATCAATATATATAACTCGGAAAACCCCTTTAGGATGATTATAGAGGCTGCCATCTTGCCTGACCTATTCCTAACAGCATTTAGTGATTTGCTTTACAGCAGCCACCATGGGCCATAGACAAAATGAATAGGAGAGGATCTCATTGACTTCTGCGGGAGAGTTTTCTAGGCATGCTCTGTGACTTGTGCAGAGGTCATTGTGCAGGGAAGGGGTATAGATAAGCTGTGACCATCACCTATTGTGAATGGTGGATCCTGAGTTCTATCTGGCTATCTATCTATGATATCTATCTATGATATCATTGTAATCCTGCAAATGATGATAATGAGATGACTAATGACAAGTGAACTGTACAGACCAAGAAATGACACCTATTATTAGGCATAATGGTCAGTGCAAAAACTGAAAGGTAGACAGTGACATAGAAAGTTATATATAGCATGGTGGATCCTGTGTTATCTACATATATATGTAATTGTAATCCTACCTGTGATGATAATAAGAGGACTGATGACAAGGGATCTGTACAGACCAGAGAAGAACCAGACCAAGACCAAGAAGTGCCACCTATTATTAGGCCTAATGGTCAGTGCAAAAACGGAAAGTTACGATTTTTCAGTAACATGGAAAGTTAAATATAGCATGACAAAAAAATTATTTAAAGAAATGTGTAACATAAAAAAAACTTGATTAAAACAATAGATGATTTTGTGATGATGCATTCCCTTAAAAGGGGTTTTCCCTCTGTAAGTATATTTACCTGCTCCCCACCGTTACGGTCCTCCTTGCTGCCTCCACTGTGTCCACATTCCGGTCCCGCAGTGTTGACATCTGGTGCTGCATGGTCAATGCTTCAAGTTGCAGCCAATGACATGCTACTTGTGGTCATGCCCATGCTGAGCTGTATGTAACCACTGTGGGGACTGAACAGAGGCAGCAGGGAGGACAAATTCAAAGGGTTAATTATAGCCAAAAAAGTTAATTTAATGTGGCCCAGTTTAATGTTGTGATTTATTTTTGAAGAACTTGATCTTTATGCACTGTGTGACCCTAATGTGTGGGCAGCAGACAGTTAAGATGGGCAGACTATTTAGGTTACCAGGTGATGGACTAGGTCCACCCCTGGCTAGTTGGGGAGGCTATTCTGAGCAGAGCTACAAAAAGGAACTGTGTGTGAGAGTTCCTGCAGACCAGGTCCAAGTCCATGGAAGCTCTGTCTGTGAGGGCACCGCTGCCAAACAAGCAACACTGCTATCAGAGTACCCCTGAAGAAAAGAGAAGAAGGAGTTAATAGGAACCTCATTGCATGCCTGATAGACTGCAGTGACCTCTAAAGAGAGTGAGTCAGTGAGTACTACTACCTCCATCATTGTTGCTGCCTATACAATGCTGTTAGGGAAAATAATATAATGTGATATACTCTTTACCACTACTCCCATCCTATATTTATCGCAACAGGCCTCATTTTTGATTCCACCATCCATTCACTGGTCACTTCATCTGTCTTTCTTCCTTACACCCAGCCAACTTGTTCACCAGCAAGGTGCACCCCAACTACTACCTGGCAGGAGACTCAACACCAGGGTGTTCCCCAAAGGGAGGAAGCATTGCACGGCCCTAAGGAGCACCAAGGTAGAGTACTACTGCCACCATCTTAGCCACTATCACTCTCATCTATTAACTTCCCCTCTGGGTCACTACAATTGGAGCGAAGGGGAGCAGGTAAGTCTGAATTTTGTGTTTATGGAGAAAGGCTGCAGGCATTAGATAAAATATAATTATTCCCCTTTATCCGTTACACATAATCCACACAGAGCATGGCTCATTCCACATCTGTGAACATACGGGCGCCATCGATGGTTTTCTACGTGTGTGTTTGTAATAAAGGATTCAGCTTGTGGTTTGAGGCTAAGTGATTTCTATTGCAGCCAATATTTATAGTATGAATCTGGAAATGAGAAATTTGTAGAAACAGAAGGACAGACATTTAGTGGAAGCTGAGCTCAAAGGCACTTGGCGGCACAACGCTTCCTGTAGGTTTTCCTGGACACAAGACTATGTAACTTTGCCTGCAGTGTTTTCACTCGACATTTTGGAATGGTTTGTAAATCAATGGACTGAACCTTAGGTACGTTTTCTAGAGACCAGAATGGCGGTATCACAGAACGTTTGTGACTTTCAAGCTTGAAAACGTCTATTGAAAAGTTTTTGCAGATTTAAAAACAAAACAAAACGTGTCTCTGTGAAAAAGAGGAGGTAATTACAGAATCCTAAAAACGTGCTGTACGTATTAGATGACAATGCTGTAGGAATACCGTTTTTGCAGACGGTCTTGAGATGTTTTTGCACTGATTATACCTTCGTTATACTTTATATTACCACTTGCATGGCTTGTTGATACAGTGTTCACTTTGTGAAGGCTATTGGGCTGATCTTGTGTAGGCCATCATCTGATTACTGTTTAGCCCACCATTTGCATGAAGACTGTACTGGCACATGTGCATACCTCCAAACCGTCCCAATCCAGCGGGACAGTCCCAGATTGCAGTAGCTGTACCGCTGTCCCGGTAAAGGGGAGGTATGTCCCGCTTTCTGGCAGCTGTCTCTGCGTCCTACAGTTGCTATAATGAAGCAGAGAGCATCACCTTCCTGCGTCATTATTCCTCCTCCCTGCTGGCTTTCTGTACCTCTCGTCTGTGCGGGGAATAATTACTATGTGGGGGCATTAAGGGGACCGGGTGGGATTATGTGTATACTTAGGTTTTGGGCGGAGTTAGAGGCGTGGCCTGTGTCCCTCTTTGGTGGTTTACAAAGTTGGGAGGTATGCATGTACATGAACGGCACATGACCATCAAGCCTCAGCGGTCATGTGCCATTCATGTACATGTCACCACTCATACCACTGATCAGATCAGTTGTGCACATATGTGCTGTATACATCATCATTTCTAGTCCAATGGCAACTGAAGTGGCAGGACTGCGAGCTGTGGAACTGGAACCAGGACACTTTGAAAAGGTGAGCACTTTTTACTTGTCTTTGAAACCCTCTCCAGCCACCTTGTAAATTTTATTCGGTTTTGGACAACCCCTTTAACCATGAGATTCCCTCTGTATTCATATAAGGCATTCACAAGAACGTAAGGGCTCCGTGCAGGGGTTCACCAGCAATGAGGCCAGGTGAGGCGATTGCCTCAGACAGCCAAAGGGAGCAGCCAAAGGACCATGGGCTGAAGGGAAGGGGTTAAGTTAAGAAATTGGCATTGGGGGTTGGGGCGCTGTTTCAGTTTTAGCCTCAGGCAGCAGAAAGGCTAGGTGCACCCCTGGCTCCATGTCCGTACTGCGTTGGGTCCGTAAAATACAGGCACTGGCCATGTGCACTCAGTGCTGCAGATGCAGACCCCTTGACTTGAATGGGTCCGCGATTCGCAAGATATTGCAAAAGATAGGACATGTCTTATCTTTTGTGGAGCGGAGCGGAGGCATGGATCGGAAGCGCACGGAAACACTCAGAAGCGTTTCCATAGGCTTTCGGGTCCGTGCCTCCGCACAGCAAAAGAGAGGACATGTCCCATCTTTTGCCGTATATTGCAGATCGCGGACCCATTCAAGCCAGTGGGTCTGCATCTGCAGCACAGAGTGCACACGGCCAGTGCCTGTATATGTTGCGGACCGCTATTTGCAATCCGCAGAACGGGCATGGAGCCCTTACGCACCAGTACGTGAATGAGCCCAAAAACATACAGAAAAGCAATAAATCAGGAGTATTTCTCATATAAAACACCATAGTCACTAAAAACATAAAATACTCAAATAGAGTGCTGATGAATCCCACCGAAATCTGTTGGTTGTACTAAAGGTATGTATTGGATGGTAGGTTTATACACTAGTCCATTCTTTTTCCATAAGATGCTGGAGTAGGTTAGTAAACAGATCATAGTTTATATAATGGGCAGATGGGGCATGATAGTCTCTTTCTAACAAAGCTAGAACCAGCCCTGTACCTCACATGGGTCCAGAGATCTCCCCATTCATTGCTCTGCTAGATTTATATCCAGCTGGTAGCTGAAGGAGAGTCCGAGTAGATAGCGCTGGTGCCAACTGAAGGACGGAACTGAGCACGTGCAACCACCTCATCAATGTTAATGAGGTGAGCAGAGAAATGAGGAAACAGCAGGTGGCGCTATACAGATACATTTTATTGAAAAACTCATGCAATTTAAGTAGCATTTAGATCTAGGTGCTGGTTAGAAATGAGCAAATCTATTCGCCGCTTCGTAGATTTGATACGAATCTACGCAATTTTCCACTCTGAAGCTAATCTGGATTTATTCAGATTCGCTCCGTTCAATTCAAAAATGTTCTTAAAGCTTTGTACGCATAAGCTACGTACTTGTCCGATGAATATGCCACGTAAAACTTACTTTATACACTGCTGCGTACAAATTCAGTTAATTAGCGAACTTTTACTATAAGTTCGTTATTCGTGCGGAAATAGGCAGCAAAGAGCCCGGGAAGAAAGCGGTCACCTGACCTAGTGGGAATGGCTTGCTCTGATTGGCTCATAGGCTCGGTAAGCCTGTGACATCAGTTGTGCTGCGACTGCTGAGACGAGCAGAAGCACTGTCTGTGAAGTTGTGAAAGACAGAGAACTGTTTTCTGGAAATTGTGGCTTTGTTCTGGGCATCCATAATAATACACATATCAGGGCCAGTGCAGGGCTAGTAATATTAATCAGGCAGGGAGAGAGACAGGGAGAGAGACAAAGACCTGCAGGGCCACAGTCAAGTGAAAATGTCTGGCACGGAAAAGCAAAAGGGGTCCAGTTCCAGCCAGACCTCGAGCTCCAAAAAAAAGGAGAAGGTGGCACAGGGCAGCACTGCCAAAGGACCTGTAGCCGGAACTTCTACTTGTAGAAGTCGTGATAGTTGGCCACTGTTCCACCAGGCTAACCCACCAAGGCGCAAAATTCTAGTGGAGGAGAAAGTGGATGAGGTAGTGGAGTGGATGGCACACTCATCTCAATCACAGCTGGATGATCTGCTGTCATCTGCTGATACAGTATCATGTAGCCAGGGGTCAGACTCTGAGGATTCGTACACCATTTGTACGCTCATGCGTACGTTGTAAAAGAGTTGCGTACCTTTAACAATTGTATGTTCATTATTAGTGCGTGAATGTTCACAGAACACCACATAATAACGTATGATTTGTACGCAGCTTCGGCCGAATAGATTCGTATGAAGTACGCATCTTTTGAAAAATTCGACGAACATTCGGCAAGGCGAATTTTGGATGATTCGCTCATCTCTAGTGCTGGTTTGAAAAATGTAGAATTCTTTTTGTGTAACAACCCCTTTAAGATATCTTAAGGGGGATTTGTTACTAGCTTTATGTCATCTTATCTGAGATCCTGATAAAAAAGTTGAGCCACTTACTTGAATTGACCCAGTTGTCTGGTTAAAATCAGTATTGAGCAGCTCTAGCACGATCTGTATAAAGGGGAAGTATAGCACTTCCATCCTTTTCAGTCTTCAGGACAACTCTTGTTGTGAAGACCCAATAACAGGATGGGTTCTTCTGGTGGTCTTCCTAAATGTTGGACATGCCAACATAACTGGTTTGGTAGATTTTAAGTTTCTAAGATTCCTTATATTTTATTGTCTAACCAGCATAGAGTCTATGTTCCTCCTGCGTGTTGGTTGTCACAGTGAAGGGGTTTATGGATTTTACTGCTATGATCTAATGACATCTGAGCATGCTTGCTTCTGCCCTCGCGTGTCTTTCAGGTGACTCACTGAAGATGCAATTATGGAATTGCTTATTATCAATACCAGAACACCAAGTGTAGAAGCTTTATTGATTTGCTTTAATCATTTAAATCAAGCCTCTGCCCCAGTGGAACACAGAATTTAATTCTGCTTAGAAGGCCAGATCTTTTCTCATCCAAGCATGAAAAACTCCGTTCCGTTCCCTTCCACTTCCATGAAACATGGGTGCTATGACATGGTGCCCGGAGGAGATGCCACGTTGTAGCCACTACAGATCACTACTAAGTTGTAGAAGAGTGGAAGATTATAATATTTTGATAGTATTGGCTTAATTGAAAACCAAAGGATTCACTTCTTGTTTTCCCATCTTGTAACTTTGCTGAAATCTGCTTGCAATTTATTCATAATTAGTAAAACATTAAAAACACACAACATTGCAGAACACCACCTGCATGATAAGTCACCATACACAAATACAGAAATGTCTACTCTCATTTATTTGTATGGGTGTATTCTGCAACTGGAGTTTATGCAGTACTCCAGAGCAGGGGGTGTCTGCAGATGGTTTGTTGTGTAATGTTACTGTATGTGTTGTCATGTTATTTATTATACCCAGCATTACTATGTATGAATGGCACAACCATACACCACAACCTGGTTCAGACCTTTGCAGGAGATGCGCATGCAGGATCCCGGATCTTCCCCCAGCTCAGTTAGTATCTAGACTAGAGTTCATAGAGGCAGGAAACAGAAAAATAGAAAGAGGAGAGAAAGAGAAGAATTTGGAATCTGCATGGCTTTATGAGTTTAGGAGTCAGCAAGGTAAACTGCTACTACAGCCATTCAGACTTTGCTGCTGTGGAAGACACTTGTAAGACTCCCTTCACATCTGGACATGTCCTGGCCAGATGTACCTTCAAAACCTTGCATCCCGCAGTGGCCATTACAGCCACCAGTGCACGAGTGCTAATTAGAGATTCTAATGAGAGACTTTAGCAAGCTAGTGTACAGAGAGGGCCAGAACTCCCATCCTTGCCAAAATCTATACATCATTATCTGGGAAAGAATTGCACTGTGTACAGTTGGAACTGTGACTGCTATATTTGGATGTACTACAACTCTTATTTTGCACTACAGTCAAGAGGGATGTTTGTACTTCTATCATGGCCTCCTACACAATACGCTGGACATGGCACTCCACACACCATGCCTTGCACCCATTCGAACAAAAATCGATGGCACTCCAGCTACAATGAGGCAGGAGCCCTAAAATCAAGGTGTGTCCCCTCCTTTCACTGCACAGAGAACAATGGTGTGAGGATAGCCACCGTGATTGACTGTGACAGCCAGAGCCACTACCACTGCCATCCTCCACTTCAGCTCCTCATGGGCCGCAGCATTTACAAAGAACTATTCAGTTGCCAGTCGGCACATATGAAGTGCCACCACCCTTGCCATTGCGTGCATACTTTAAAAGGGTTTCTGGGAGTACAATATTGTGGAGAGGCTGTGGTGTTCTGGTGAGCACTGTGGCCTCCTCACAGCACACCAAACATGACATCATACATTGTATAGGGGCTGTGCTTGGTATTGCAGCCCAGGCCTATTCACTTGAATAGGACTGAGCTATACACAGGCCATGTGACCAATGAATGTGACATCAAATGAGGGTGCTGGGAGTTAGACCCCAACCAATATGATATTAATGACTTACCCTAAAGATAGCTCATCAATATTCTGATTCCAGAAAACGTCTTTAAAAGTTTGTGCACCTTTTTTTCCAATGCTGGTGATACCTCAGCAATTTGACTCTCTGCCTATTATTTGCCTAAGCCCTGACTTTAGATTGCTTTTTCATGGTGGTGTACGGTAGCTATACAGGTTGCAGCTGTGATGGAGTCTCGAAGCCAGGAAGGCATGTGCCCTCTCTGCACCCTGTAAGCCACTGGGGTCATCAACCTCTGGGACACCAGCTATTGTGAAATTACTCTCCCAACACGCACACTTGCTCAGTCTTTTCTTAGAACTCCCATTGAAGTGAATGGACGATACTGGGAGTTGAAGTTTTACAACAGCTGGAGTGTCGGTGATTGCCGGCTCCTGATGTGGTAAATGTGGTCTGTGTAGTTTCCATTACTACTATAACTTCATATACTTAGGCTCCTTAGGTTGGGTCTTCTTCAGCTCTGCTCTGCAGCTTCGTTGCCTCCTGGTACCCTTCATTGTCTGGACCTTGAGGACCCAGTGTGGTGGCAGAAAGGAGAAAAAGCTTGGTATATCAGAGCAAAAAGGGTAAGTAAATTTAGGGGTTTGGACTGATGTCTGAATAGAATTCGGGGTCTGATGTGGGGTTTGAATTTTTCGAGGGTCTGGTCTCAAGTCTCTCTTTATTTAGGAGCCTGGATTAATTTATGTGGCTGGAACTTTGTGAAAGAGGACACATTAGAATGGCAGAAATTCCACCACGACCTTTCATATTTGGCATATACAGCCTTGTATTATGGAGGTAGAGGTACCATATGGATAGAGTACTATGGGAGCCATGCATATTAAAGTTTCTTGTGTGAGTAAAGTGAGTAAGCCATTACTTATATCACATATACACAACTGAAGGCAATGTGATATTTTCATTTTTTCGTATGTGGTGGGAACAGGAGTGGGGGTCATGTTGAACTTTTGCATTATGAGCATTTAGCTATACCACTGCCATAGCCAGTATCCATGATAGGGTCTGCAGATGTCCAACTTTTCTGGTTCCCTGTCCTCCCTCTGGCACAGGGCCTGAACAGACGCAGGGACGTCCTCCTTTTCTGTAGCTCCACGCTCGGATAGCAGCATTGTACTGTCTGAGCATGAGCTGCAAGTACAAACTGACTGACAGGCTTCTCTCACCCCCTGTCAGTCTGAGCTGCCAGCGGACATGTCACCCTGTGACTGACTGAGGGGAAGAGAAGCTCTCCGGTCTGCACAGCTCATCTTCAGGTCTTCCAGTACTTTTTTTTTTTTTTTAGCTTAGCAGAGTCGGGGACATGACTTTTTCAGCTTTTTGGAGTTAAAACAAGTGGCCACTCTAGTCCATGACCAGTTTGGTTGGAGTCTATGGACCAGTGTAAAGACTCCTTTACGTGGGCTGGCACAGCAGGCAATTATCAGGAAGGAACTGTTTGCTCCTGATAATTGCCTGCTCATCAGAGGAGGTGAGAGCTGCATCTACATGCAGCAATCATCTCCTCTGTATGGTGATGAGCAGTGGTGTAGTTATAGGGGTTGCAGTTGCGACCGGGCCCCTAAGCCAGGGGGGCCGAGGGCCCCCCTTGCCACTTGCAGGGCTGCACCGCCAATTAAGCAAGGTGTGGCGCGGCCCTGCGCACAGTTGGAGGGCGGCGGCGGGGCTTCCATTGTGGAAGCGCTCATCTCCATAGTCATCTGTATCGCCGTCCTCATGACGGTGATACAGATGCCTGTACTGCGGGGCAGGGGAGGGAGAGGTGTCTCCCCTGCGTGTTCCAGGCGGCGCAATGACGTCATGATGCCTGAGCCGTATAGCGTGGGACACAGGCCGGAAGAGGCCTGCATCGCATCGCTGCCAGCTCCATGGAGGTAAGTATTAGTTTAATTTTTTGTATTGTTGCAATCACGGACCGGAGCTCTATTGGGGGCCCTGGGGGCATTTGTTACTGGCACATGGGACACTGGGGGCATTTGTTACTGGCACATGGGGGCATTTGTTACTGGCACTGGGGGCATTTGTTACTGGCATTGGAGGCATTTACATTTGTTACTGGCACATGGGGACATTTGCATTTCTTACTGGCACATGGGGCACTGGGGGCATTTGTTACTGGCACATGGGGCACTGGGGGGCATTTCTTACTGGCACATGGGCCCCCGGGAGCATTTGTTATTGGCACATGGGGGCACTGGGGGCATTTGTTACTGCCACATGGGGCACTGGGGGCATTTCTTACTGGCACTGGGGGCATTTCTTAATGGCACTTGGGGGTATTTCTTAATGGCACGGGAGTACTGGGGGCATTTTTACTGGCACTGGGGGCATTTCTTACTAGCACATGGGGGCACTGGGGGCATTTATTACTGGCACATGGGGACACTGGGGGCATTTCTAACTGGCACATGGAGGCACTGGGGGCATTTCTTACTGGCACATAATTTGGGGGGCATTTCTTACTGGCACATAATTTGGGGGGCATCTATGGGGGTGGGACACTTTTTACTGGCACATGATTTTGGGGGGGAATCAATGGGGGGAACTTCTGGTGCATTATTGGGGCGTTTCTTACTGGCACATAATTTGGGGGGCATCTATGGGTGGGGAGCACTTCTTACTGGCACATTATTGGGGTGAAATTTTGGAGGCACTTCTGGCACATTATTGGGGCACTTCTTACTGACACATTGGAAGCATTATTACTTCTGGGGCACAGTGGGTACATTAGTACTGTTGGGGGCACTATTACTAACAAGTGCACTCTGGCAGAGAATTATTAGTTAGGACTTTGGGAGCACTATTACTGTGGGGGGCACCCTGGGCGCAGTTATTTTAGGACACTGCGTGCCAATAATTATTGAAGGGCACTATCTGTGTGGTACTAGTGGCACAGTACTGGGGGTGGTAGGATAATTTGTCCAGAATACGGGAGGATGAGGAGATGAGAAATGGCTGAAAAATGGAACTCTTGCACCAGGGCCCATGAGCCTTTAGCTACACCCCTGGCGATGAGGAGTTGTTTGTGACCATAGGGAATCATTTCTAATGGGTAGCAAATCTAGTGTCCAGATACATTGATTCATGCCGATGTCTAGTGTAGAGCGAAGTTCTTGAAAATTAAGTTCGGCAGCTTCACCGAATTTAAAAAAAAAAGAGCTTTTTGACGAATTATTTTGTCACAAAACCCATTTAGTGGGTGCAATGACAGGAAGCAACAATTACGCTGCTCCCCATCATTGTAGCCCTCAGATGCTGCGTTCATCACGGCATATGACATTAATATTAAGGTCTATAAAAATAAACTAAATCATACTTACCTCATCCACTTGATCGTGAAGATCCAGCATGAAATCTTGCGCAGAGCATGATGCATCATATGTCACTGCAAACAAGATTTTGTGCGGGATCTTTAATCAATTTGGCGACGACGAGCTCTTCAAGCTCAAACAAATTTATATATATATATATATATATATTTTTTTTTTTTTTAAACTCTTTTCAGGGAAATTCGATTTGTTACCACGAAAGACGAGGAAATTCAGCTTTGTGGCAAATTTTGCTTGGAATTTGGATTGAAGTCCTCTTCGGACACTTCAATTTGCTCAACACTACCGCTGTCACCAGGGAAGCATCCATGAGGGCCAAGACCTGTGCATTCCTTGCAGTGAAGGCCATCACCCTTGCAGAAAACTCTTCCCCTCTTTGCTGGAAGAACATATCTTAAAGGTCATGTATACCTTTTGGGGGCAATTTTTTTATTATTGCATTGTACTTATTCTCAATTGGTCTTTCTTTATTAATGTTACATCCCTTTTTCTGTACAGAACTGAGATGCTCTAGAAGCACGCTGTGGATTTTCTGTCTTTTCCGTCATCTAAGGCGCAGACGGACTCCTTATCTCTGATTTTTCACATTATAAACACTCATTATAGCTCAGTTCTTATCTTACTGATAAGAATGTGGATTAAATAAGTGTTTGTGACCTCTTAGTAATTTAGAAATAAGAATTATTAGATGACCAGCCCAAAGTGAAAGTGACAGTACCAGTCACACAGTTAGAAAAACAGTTAACCCTTTGTGAAATAATGGCTCAAAATATTTAATAAAGACCAATTGAAAATATGATATTTAGGCAAAAATAAGTTAAATGCAATCATTAAAAAATTGCTTCAAAAGGTGTACATAGCCTTTAAATATCAGGTCCGATCTATATTTCCACTCGGTGAAGCTGCATATGTACGGTACTGAGCTGTTTACAGATCGGTGCCATTGCTTTGGGGTGTAGCTGCATGCTGACGTTATATCCTACCAGGGCCAGTCCCTTCCGTTACGCCACACACAAGACTCACAGCCTCTCGATGTCTCATTAGACGCCCATCCTTGAGAATATCCGTAACTTCGAGTTCTTGGCGCACAGTAAAATGTGCAAAGTAACAAGATTAAAATGCCACGACTCACTACCTGCGACAATCACTCCTGAGTCTCTACACAGATTGCTTTTTATCAAGATATGTGATCATGCAGCGCCGTCAGCAGCAAGGGCTTCTGGGACTTGTAGTCTTCCTGCTTTAATGACAGGAGCGCTGAAGGCAAAAGCCCATAATCCTATGAGTGCTGTGTGACATCAAACTGAATGGTATTATCAGCGAGGACAGGATATTGTGTGCGGAGGGAAAAGCCGCCATCTATTCATCTGGCAGAGACGATTGGCTATCCATACTTAGGTCATTGATGTTCAGCTTCAGACATACTACTGAGCTTCATAAATAATGCATGGAGGTTCAGACAGGGATCACCAGCACGTGAGGAGGAGATATATCAATGTAATGTGGATGGATCGCCTGCAAAGTCACTTCGGAGACATATATTCCCCAATCAAATAGAAGCATGTTAAAGAGCAAGTAAATCCACGGTTAATATATATCCAAGCCTGTGCATTTCTGAACTAATGTCAGATGTAAAGATGATAGGTACATTGTGCTGTTAATCTTATATGCCATATACTGCCTGGAACATCTGTTCTTCACCTGGTAGATGGCAAACTTTACCTCTGGGTCACTAAGGCTATGTTCACATCAGCGTTTAGAAATCTATGAGGCTGCCGGATTTCTGAACAACGATGTGAACGTAGCCTAATGTTAGACACATAGGAGCGTGTGAGGTTAAAAAGTGTTAATGAGGAATAGCATTGTTCTACTATACTGAAAACACAGATTCTGTAGGACATCACACCTACCAACATGACTGACCACAGGCCATGACCATAATACAATTCTATTATACTCTATACATAGAGCACTACAACCACTAACATGACCGACCACAGGACATGACCATAATACAGTTATATTCTATACATAGAGCACTACAACCCCTAACATGACCGACCACAGGACATGACTATAATACAATTCTATTATACCCTATACATAGAGCACTACAACCCCTAACATGACCTGACCACTGGACATGACCATAATACAATTCTATTATACTTTTTTATATAGAGCACTACAACCCCTAACATCACCTGACCACTGGACATGACATAATACAATCCTATTATACTCTATACATAGAGCACTACAACCACTAACATGACCGACCACAGGACATGACCATAATACAATTCTATTATATTCTATATATACAGCACTACAACCCCTAACATTTCCTGACCAAAGGACATGACCATAATACAATTCTATTATACTCTATACACAGAACACTACAACCCCTAACATGACCTGACCACAGGACATGACTATAATACAATTCTATAATACTCTATACATAGAGCACTACACCTCCCAACATGACCGACCACAAGCCATGACCATAATACAATTTTATTATACTCTATACATAGAGCACTACAACCCCTAACATGACCTGACCACTGGACATGACCATAATACAATTCTATTATACTCTTTACAACCCAGAACATGACCTGAGAACATGATGAGATGATCATAATCACACCTGGACCCTGTAGCCTTTGGGGGTCCAAAGGACCCTGGGTCATATAGAAAGATTCCATCATTGTACATGGCACATGGTAAGTGAGGTTCCTGCTGATTTTGTGTCTTGGGGTCCAGAAGCTTCAAGTTATACCTCCACTGTGCAGGGTTAAACATCTATGGGGGCTCCGAGAGTTTGATCCTCACTGATAACAAGTGATGACATACCATCTGTCTTCCAGGAATGTGTTCCTTTAAGGGGTATATTGTGCTCCCGTCCATCTGGACCCATAGTTGTTTGATTTTTATTCAAGGGTCAAATATTACACAACATGAAGCTGGAAAATGAAGGTTGTCTTCAGGAGGATGGGAATTCACACAAAATGGTGTATGTCCCACTGTATTGTGGGTAGAGGTAGGTCCATTGGGAGGTCCTTCTGCTTCAGCCTAAACAAAGCTTATCAATCACAGCACGAGGTAACACTCCAACAACCTCCTCACATCTGTTTCCAACCCTCTAAATTAAAATTTCTCATTTCTGCTCGGAGCTGAACCTCAGCACAGTTTGACCAATCTCAGACCGTGTGTTTTATGGCCGGAGAGCTGCGTACCGGCTCTGCAGCCGTGCAGGCAACATAACAGGTACACAAACAAATTACTGAGGGTCACAAAGGTGACGGCACTGCTTCTACTGTACAACATGCAGGAAAGAAAGATGACGTGTAAGCCTGGAGTACACGGGTGACACTGTATAGAAGAAATAATTGTGTTTGGTGGGGCGATCTGCTCGCTTGGGCGGTAGTGTGGTGGCTATTTTAAGATGCAGCGTTGCCGTGTATAAAATAAAATAAAATTCTCTGAGCTTCTACGATGGGAAATGCAATTCTGAACCTTCATTTTATGCCAATTACAAAAATGCATGGAGGAGGAAAGAAGAAGACGGAGACACGTTCCCTGTGCAAGGAAGCTGTACAGATAAAGTATCACCAGACGAATGCAGTAAATTAGGGCACATATCGTACCCACTCAACAGCCCTGTGAAAACCTCATCTACAGGCCAAAGGATATATTCCTGAGGATGTGTTATGGCCAAGGGCATACATAACATAGAGGCTGAGCATGCCACTGCTATGGGCACCACTCTGGTTGGTCTCATTGCCTTTGTTCAGTGTCAGACCGGCCTACCAGAGTAGCAGTGGTCCCAGGCCCTGATACCATAATGGGCCCCAAAGATCCTGGAAAAAAAACCCACTTGGCTGCCTTTGGAGACAATCATTTGACATTTTTAGACTTTATTAGTTACTAGCAGAAAGACCTGGCTTCGCCTGGGTATATTTCATCTATTTCATTTAATGTTTCTGTGTGTCGTTGCAGAGAGAAAGTCAATGCAGCTGACAGAAATTGATTTTTACCTTCATTTTTTCAATCCCTATTGGCTGCGGAGTGGGAGGGGGCGTGGTTTAATGGGATACGGGGGGGGGGGGTTAAGTCCTTCATTTCAGGGTGGCCTGAATTATAGTTTAATGCCATGGTAATTTGAGGAAACACAATGGGTAGCAGTGGAAGAAAACATTGCTTTGCGCGGGTATATTTAATCTATTTCATTTATTGTTTCTGTGTGTCGTTGCAGAGAGAAAGTCATCCTCCCTCCCATCCCTGCAGCTGACAGATGTTGATTTTTACCTTCAATTGTTCAATCTCCATTGGCTGCAGAGTGGGAGGGGTCATGGCCTGAGTCGGGGGCGTGACGTTGCAAGACCTGGGGCGGGGTTTTAAGTCCTTCTTTTGATGGTGGCCAGAATTACAGGTCGATGCCATGGTAATTTATGAGGACACGCCATGGGTAACAGTGGAAGAAAACATTGCTTTGCACGGGTATATTTAATCTATTTCATTTAATGTTTCTGTATGTTGTTGCAGAAAGAAATCCAACTTCCCTCCCACCCCTGCAGCTGACAGAAGTTGATTTTTACCTTCATTTTTTCAATCCCCGTTGGCTGCGGAGTGGGAGGGGGCGTGGCCTGACAGAGTCGGAGCGTGGTTTCCCGAGATCTGGGGCAGGGGTCAGAGTGTCATGAATTACAGGTCGATGACATGGTAATTTATGGGGACCCGCAATGGGTAGCAGTGGAAAAAAACATCTTTTATTAGTACTGAATGGTCGTAGTCTAAAATTAGTCAATTTCATCTACGATTTTTGTGTGTCGTTGCAGAGAGAAATTCACCCTCCCACCCCTGCAGATGATTTTTTTCAATTCCCGTTGCCTGCGGAGTGGGAGGGGGCGTGGCCGGGCAGAGTTGGGGTGTGGATTATCAAGATGCTTCGAACGGTTGTAGTCTGAAATTAGTCTATTTCATCTAAAATTTTGTGTCATTGCAGAGAGAAATTCACCCTCCCACCCCTGCAGCTGACAGAAGTTTATTTTTCCCTTCATTCTTTCAATCCCTGTTGGCTGCGGAATGGGAGGGGGCATGACCTGACAGAGTTGGGGGTGTGGCTTAGCAAAGCGCTTTGCATAGGTGATTTAATCTATTTCATTTAATGTTTCTATGTGTCGTTGCAGAATGGCTGCAGAGTGAGAAGGGGCGTGGTCTGGCAGAGTTGAGGGCGTGACTTAGCAAGACGATTCGAACAGTTGTAGTCTATAATTAGTCTATTTTATCTAAAATTTTTGTGTGTCGTTGCAGAGAGAAATTCACCCTCCCACCCCTGCAGCAAACAGAAGTTTATTTTTACCTTTATTTTTTCAATCCCCGTTGGCTGCGGAGTGGGAGGGGGCGTAACCTGACAGAGTCGGGGGCGTAGATTAGCAAGACGCTTCACATGGGTGTATTTAATCTATTTCATTTAATGTTTCTGTGTGTCGTTGCAGAAAGAAAGTCAACCTCCCACCCATCCCTGCAGCTGACAGAAGTTGATTTTTACCTTTATTTTTTCAATCCCTGTTGGCTGCGGAGTGGGAGGGGGCGTGGCCTTACAGAGTCGGGGCGTGGCTTAGCAAAGCGCTTCGCATAGGTGTATTTACATTGAATGTTTCTGTGTGTCGTTGCAGAATGGCTGCGGAGTGAGAGGGGGCGTGGCCTGACAGAGACGGGCGTGGCTTAGCAAAAGGCTTTGAACGGTTGTAGTCTATAATCAGTCTATTTCATCTAAAATTTTTGTGTGTCGTTGCAGAGAGAAATTCACCCTCCCACCCCTGCAGCAAACAGAAGTTTATTTTTACCTTCATTTTTTAAATTCCCATTGGCTGCGGAGTGGGAGGGGGCGTGGATTAGCAAGACGCTTCGCATGGGTGGATGTAATCTATTTTATTTAATGTTTGTGTGTGTTGTTGCAGAAAGAAAGTCAACCTCCCACCCATCCCTGCAGCTGACAGAAGTTGATTTTTACCTTTATTTTTTCAATCTCTGTTGGCTGCGGAGTGAAAGGGGGTGTGGCCTGATGGAGTCGGGGGTGTGGCTTAGTGAGACCTGGGGCGGGGGTTTTAAGTACTTCTTTTAGGGTGGCGTGAATTAAAGGTCAATACCATGCTTATTTATGAGCCCACACAATAGGCAGCAGTGGAGGAAAACATCTTTTATTACTACTGAACTGTAGTAATAGAAAAACACATAAGTTATATTTATGGTAACCGGAATACCTTTAACAGTGTCAGTAAATAGAAATGGATGAGATCCTCGGCTGCTGATAATTACCTGGTTGTTATGGAAACCTGCCCTCCCTGTGTGGCTTTGCAGAGAATGGCAGTTGGAGTTTAAAACCAAAGCTCCCAGTTGTAATGTTGGTTAATGGAGATCATATTTTGGGAATATCTCGGGAACGGTATGTCCTAGAGAGATGAGACCTGGTCTAAAACCTTCCCGGACACCTGATGTACCTGTGTGCCGAATTTGGTGAAAATCGGTCCAGTAGTTTGGTCGCGCATAGAGAACAGACAGACAGACAGACAGAAAATCATTTTTATATTATTAAGAGAAAAGAGATATAGGGGTTGAGGCTCCAAGGAACCCTAGTCAGAAACTGTCTTTGTTGATGTGGGGCACAAATGGATATAACTAATGTGTGGGGGCACAAAGAGGACTGGGTGCGATTGGGTTGTGTTGACAGATATCAAGAGTAGCTTAGTATTGTCTTGTTTTAGAGCTGACCATCTAAAACAGTGCTAGCCTCAATATGGCCATAAACAGAATCTTTACAAACCAGATTGGAAGTGAGATTGACAGGTAATTGGCTCAGGCAGCACCAGCTAGGGGCAAGACGGGGGCAGCAGAAGGGAGATTATCTGTTTTTACAATATAATATTGGGAAGTCCAATGGGCACAGTATGTGGCGCTGTATTACCTGTATGTTTTGTAGATCTGTATGTAATGTTTTCCAAGTATGTCTTAAACAGTAGGGCTGGAGGGAAAGGGTTAGGTTAAGAAACTGGCATTGGGGGGTTGGGGCGCCATTTCTGTTTTTTCCTCAGGCAGCAGGGGTTAATCAGGGGCAGGGTTAATCACTCTGCTCCACCCCTCTCAGGAGGGCTGATCCTACTTCCTGACGAGAGATAGAGTACAGTGTGTGAGAGTGAGGAGGAAGCAGGTCAATGTGCTCCTTCTCCTTGGGCTTCAGAATCCAGAGTCAAAAGCGTAGGAGTCAACAGGGTAACCTGCAACTACAGCTATCCAGACTCTGCTGCTTGTAGGGGATTACGGTTAAGACACCCGTCACACTAAACCACGTCCTGGCCTGATAAAAACGGTGTCTCGCAGTGCCAAATTTTCCATAATTGCCAGATTACAGTTACCAGCCTCAGATTCTGGAGAGAGACTTTAGCACGATAACATAACAGGAGTGCAATTATTGTCACTGTTCCAACCTCCATACCTCACCAAATGTGTTCAGTGTCCAGATTACAGTTGAATGTACTACAATCCCTATTTTGCACTCAGTAAAAAGAGACATTTATTCTTCCACATCTGGCCTGGTTTTCTAAATCCTATTACACCATAGGCACTGCCTTGCACCCAAGGGGACCCCTTCAATCGGGGAGGAAACCACAGCATCAGGGTGTACCCCGAGGAAAGATCAGGTGTAACCTCCATTAACTGCACCGGTCCTGGGAGCAATGGCCTGATGGAGACCACTTAGACACATGATTAGAGCCACTCTGACTCCCATCTTCCGCTCGGCTCGGCTCCTCATGGACCGCCGCAAATCCCCCCAAGAATGTGTTTTTCCTCTTTGTGGATTAATAATAATCTAAAGTATTCGATACATCTGTCGCTCTCCACTGAAATATCGGGAAGTTGACTTCCCGGACAGGCTACATTCTGATGCATCGTCTTCTCCATCAGATGAGGTGGGTAAATTCACTCTCATTAGGGATTGCATAGAATTTGCATTGGTTAGAAGCGTCTGTGACCAGCATCTCTCGCTGTACATGTATTCACTGTTGATGGAGAGAAAGCACTTGCCAGTGAGTGCATTAGCAGACGTCCTGCTCAGATTTACCCTCTGTAAATGACCCTGTCACGGCCGACATCCAAATACAGCTCGGCAGAATGTCCTAGCGCTTATGAATAAAATATAATAACATGTGACATAGGTCAGAAATCGAACACAAATGGCATACCAAATTTGCCAACGCCGATTACAGATGCCACTTATTTTGCCAGGGTGCAGATATTCAGACTTCATCCTCTCCGCTCGTAGCAAGATCACTTATATAATTATCAATGAAAGAGAACCGGTGCCCTGAAACGACTGCATTTTTAAAAGGTTTTTCCGGGATTTTAATTTTAATCGCCCATCCTCAGGAGGAGGGGGTCTGACACTCCACACTCCTTCCGATCAGTTCTTCTGCAGGAGCTCCGGTGCCGTAACTGCAGAGCTACATCCATTGTGCGGCTGGTACCTGCAGCGCTGCTCCCAGTGAAATGAATGGAAGCAGAGCTGCAGTAACCAGCTCTGTTCACTACACAATGGATGGAGCTGTGCAGTACCGACGCCTACTTCAGGTGCTGGACCTACTAAGGGCTCATTCACATCAACGTTCAGCCCTTCCGTTCTCCTGCTCCTTTTAGGAGTAGGAGAATGGAAAGGACGGATTTGGCACATAACTGAGCCGAACTGAGCCTAAGGGACCCCATAGACTATAATTTTCAGACTATAGGTTTCAGAAGATGATTTTGAGCGGAGACAAAAGTTGTGCACGCAGGACTTTAGTATCCACTTTAAAAATCATCTTCTGAGCGAAAACCTAACGGACCCCATTATAGTCTATGGGGTCCCTTAGGCTCAGTTCGGCTCAGTTATGTGCCGAATAAGTCCTTTCTGTTGTCCTGCTCCTAAACGGAGCCGGAGAACGGAAAAACTGAACGGTGATGTGAACGAGCCCTTAGCTGGGGATCAGATATTGATGGTCCACCCTGAGGATTGGCAAACAGTGTTAAAATCCCAGAAAATCCCTTTAGAGTTCTGTGTACCTCTGTTATTCCTCCTGGAAATATATGACCAAATTTACAACTGAGTATTACTATTATCCATGCCAATGAATTATCAGCACCAATTGGATTATTTGAGTATGTCGTGACATGCCCCATTCATGATGGAAATAGTAATTCCCAGTTATCATAAATTACCAAGGGCAATAACATATTACATAGTGCGATAAAAAGATGGGTCACGGTCAAGGGCGGATTGGCCATAGACCTTACAGGGAAATTTCCCGGTGGGCCGATGCCCAGGGGGCCACATCGGCCCTCCTTACAGCCTCCCAGTGGAAGTTTTTTGGGATGTATTTTGTACTGCTGGCAGTATTTTGTGATGGACTGTGGTATTTGGCTCTGTTGGGGTGGTATAATGTGCCACAATATGGTATTGTTGGCCCTGCTTTCCATCAATTTTGACCCAACTACAAAATGGGGCCACTTTTAGTATTTTTTCCAGGGCCACTTTAAGTTCCCAGTCCGCTCCTGGTCACGGTTGTCATGTATTTGCTAAAACAGACTTGTCAGGACAGGTGGTGGCTCCCCTTAAAAGAGTGCATATCACCTCTCCGGACATATCTGTTTTATCAACTACTTGCTTTCTGCTCGTAATAACAATTCTGGAGCCTCTTGTGCTCATCCCAGCAGGCACAGTGACTGTTGCTGTGGGAGCATAAAAGGGGCATTCTACTGTGTGTGGGAACATGATAGGGCATTCTGCTATGTGTGGTGGCACAAAGGGGCATTCTACTGTGTGTGAGGCATGAAAGGACATTCTACTGTGTGTCGGAGCACAAAAGGGCATTCTACTGTATGTGAGGGCATCGAAGAGCATTTATTGTGTGTGTGTGTGTGTGTGTGTGGGGGGGGGGGACAAAAGAGCATTCCACTATGGTGTGTTGGGATGACAGGACATTCTCCTGTTTGTGAGGGTACAAAGGAGCATTCTACTGTTTTTAGGGGCACAAAGGGCATTCTAATGTATTTGGGGGCATGATAGGACATAAGGACATTCTACTGTTTGTGAGGACACAAAGGACATTCTGCTGTGTGTAGGGACAGAAAAGGGCATTCTACTGTTTGTGGGGGCATAAAGGACATTCTGCTGTGTGGGTTGCATGAAAGGGCACACTACTGTGTGTGGGGACACAAAGAACATTCTGCTGTGTGTGGGGGGGCATGAAAGAGCATTTTATTTCGTGTGGGGGCATGAAAGACATTCTACTAGGTGTGGGGCCATGAATGGACATTCTACTATGTGTGGGGACACAAATGAGCATTCTACTGTATATGGGGCATAAGAGGGCATTGTATTGTGTATGTGGGGGGGGGGACAAAAGAGCATTCTACTATGTGTGTTGGGATGACAGGACATTCTCCTGTTTGTGAGGGCACAAAGGAGCATTCTACTGTTTTTAGGGGCACAAAGGGCATTCTAATGTGTTTGGGGGCATGATAGGGCATTCTACTGTTTGTGAGGACACAAAGGACATTCTGCTGTGTGTAGGGACAGAAAAGGGCATTCTACTGTTTGTGCGGGCATAAAGGACATTCTGCTGTGTGGGGGGCATGAATGGGCAAACTACTGTGTGTGGGGACACAAACGACATTCTGCTGTTTGTGGGGGGGCATGAAAGAGCATTTTATTGCGTGTGGGGGCATGAAAGACATTCTACTAGGTGTGGAGCTATGAAAGGACATTCTACTATGTGTGGGGACACAAATGAGCATTCTACTGTGTATGGGGCATAAGAGGGCATTGTATTGTGTGTGGGGGAAGGAAAGGACATTCTATTGTGTGTGGGGGCATTAAAGGGCATTATACTGTGTGTGTTGGGGCATGAAGGGGAATTCTACTATGTTTAGGGGCACAAAGGAGCATTATACTGTGCTTGGGAGCATGAAAGGGCATTCTACTGTGCAGGGGGGCATGAAAGGGCATTCTACTGTGTGTTGGGGCATGACAGAGCATTCTACTGTGCAGGGGAGGCATGAAAGGGCATTCTACTGTGTGTTTGGGGATGATACATCATTCTACTGTGTGTAGGGGGACAAAGGAGCATTCTACTGTGTTTGGGAGCATGAAAGGGCATTCTAGTGTGCAGGGGGGCATGAAAGGACATTCTACTGTGTGTTGGGGCATGATAGATCATTCTACTGTGTGTGGGGGGTCAAAGCAGCATTCTACTGTGTGTACGGCATAAAAGGGCATTGTATTGTGTGTGGGGAATGAAAGGACATTCTATTGTGTGGGGGCATGGAAGGGCATTATACTGTGTGTGTGGGGGCATGAAAGGGCATTCTACTATGTTTAGGGGCACAAAGGAGCATTCTACTGTGCTTGGGAGCATGAAATGACATTCTACTGTGCAGGGTAGGAATGAAAGGGCATTCTACTGTGTGTTGGGGCATGACAGAGCATTCTACTGTGTGTGGGAGCATGAAAGGGCATTCTACTGTGTACTGGGGCATGATAGAGCATTCTACTTTTTGTGGGGGCATGACAGATCATTCTACTGTGTGTGGGGGGACAAAGGAGAATTCTACTGTGTAGGGGCATGAAAGGGCATTCTACTGTATGTGGGGGCATGATAGGACATTCTATTATGTGTTAGGGCATTGAACTGTGTGTGGGGGCATGATAGGACATTCTATTATGTGTTAGGGCATGAAAGGGCATTGAACTGTGTGTGGGGGCATGAAAGGGCATTCTACTATGTTTTAGAGGCCACAAAGGATCATTCTACTGTGTGTGGGGGCATTAAAGGGCATTCTACTGTGTGTGGGGGCATTAAAGGGCATTCTACTGTGTGTGTGTGTAGGGGCACAATGGGCATTCAACTGTGTGTGAGGCATTCTTTTGTGTATGGGAGCATGAAAGGGCATTCCATTGTGTGTGGGAACACACTGAGGCATCTTCCTGTCTGTTCTTGTCTGTGGGGGCACAAAGGGGCATAACTACTGTGTGGGGGCACTAAGGGATCATAATGACTGTGTGAGGGGGGACTGGGCGGGACTTGGAGTGTATAGGTAGGCATTGAGTAAGAGGTGTGGCTTGGTGTCAATAAAATTGGTGTGTTGCTCATAGTGTAATATAGGAATGGCACAACTTAGATACATTAGAATAGATGCTCCAGAATTGCTATTACATGGGGAATGCAAGTAGTCACTAAAACAGACATGTCAGAGGGGGCATGTCCTCTTTAAAGTGTCTGAATAACTTTTAAGACATGGCCAAACTTCTTACTTTCCGGTTTGAAGAAATCTTTCAGAAATAAACTTTCTGTTTGTTATTTCTGTCGGAAGTTGGCAGAGTTCTTCCAATTTATGTATCTGCCAGTAAATGTTGAGTGTTCCTGACTCCCAGGTTAGAGAGATCCCTGAATTAATTAGGTGTTAATTACCTTTCTGATGAATGATTAAATACAGAGAAAAGAAGAAAAGATGAAGGCTAATTATAGGAGGAGGGGTACTAGGAAAATAGAAGATACTTCCCGTGTTTCCATTAACTTTTCAGCCGTTTATGTAATCAGCTCAATGTAATAAATCAACATGTGGAAGTCTCATCACTGGGCTACTAAAAAATGATTAGAACTTGGTATATCACCCAAGACTACCACAGCCACTCTTCATAGAACTACATGAACCATCTTGACAAGTCCATGCCTTTTCATCGACTTGTGGTAGATAAGAAGGCTACACAAAACTTTCATAGCATGGCATGAGCAGCCAAAAAACTACAACATGTGAGGTTCATCAAGCCTTAACCATGTAACTAATATCTAGTGAATACATAAGAAAATCTGTTTTCATGTCTACAAAATGTCTTTAACAGGCAGTGGGTGCTGGACCCACTGTGCCAGCTAACCATTTTGACTTTAGGCTAAACCTAAGGGCATCCTCTTGACAGTTCCCTGATATTCACCCATTATTCCCTGTGCAGGGATCTGGACTTTGCTGCAGGGAACCAATCAGGCCGTTACCTCCTGGAATAGTCGTGGTGTAGATGGCAGCTAACCAACGGGGGTCAAAGACACTGGTGTGAAACACCAAGGGATCAGGCAAATGTGCATATTCCAGTGCTTCCAAGGTAGATAGCAATGCCGAGGTTGGGGCAGGCACCAAGGAGTAGAATCAGTAGACAGGCAAGGTGTGGTACATGGGTAGTCAGATCAGAGATCACACCTCTGTTTGTTACTAGACACTGGAGAACCCAAAGCTCAGGTATGGAGGTGTGTTCACACCTCAGCTAAATAGTGAGCTCCATTTTGCTTCTGGTTGGCAGATTTTGCTCACATTGTACCTGAGGTACTTCTACTTTGGAAACCCCTAAAAATTGACCCCAATTTGAAAACTACACCCCTCAAAGAATGTATTAAGGGGTGTAGTGAGTGTTTTGACCACACAGACGTTTCATAGAATTAAGAAATACTTGGCTGTGAAAATTAAAAATTCCAATAAATTTTTTTCCAATAAAATGTTGACTAACAACACATTTTTCATTTTCACAAGGGGTAACAGGAGAAAAGGCATGCCAAATATGTGGTCATATATGGCTTTATGGGCACACTGCAGGGTTCAGAAGAAAAAGAGCACCATGTGCATTCAGGGACTAGTTTGGATACTTATACAGCACTGGCTGAATAATACTGTACTACAGTGGTTACTGTCTGGTTCATCTGAAATAAATCCCAAAATGGTAAAATGGAATTGCTCATTGGGTTGTCTGCTTTTGCTATACTGATGACCTATCCTCAGGGAGATAGGGACAGTGGAACAGTGTCATAGAAGGCATAAGACTCTTAAAATATAACTTTTAATTCATTGCAAAATAAAAAATAATAATGATAATCCTCAAAAGAAAATGAATGTCATAAACCTAGGTTCACACACAAAAAGACTAATCATAAGGGGAGATGGGGGAAGGGATAACGAAACAGGGAAGGGGAATCTTTACCTATCATGATCCCTGTATGCTCCTTAGCCCAGAGATATTTCCTAATGGTGGGTACTCTCTGTCCTCGTGCCTGCCCTAAATGACCCTGTCATACCCTACTAAGCCCCGACGCGTTTCCCTCAAATGGGTAAAAGTAGAGATTATCTATTCATCTCATCCAGTTGCTAATCAATATAACCCTTGTATTGTCTATCATTTCATTTACGGTATACCTTCTCTACTTTTACCCCCTGAAGAACCTATTTGGGGCTTAATAGCGTATGACAGGGTCATTTAGGGCAAGCATGAGGATACAGAGTTCCCACCATTAAAGGGGTTATCCCACAAAAAATATTCTACTATTTTTAAACCAGGACCTGGATCTGAATACTTTTGTAATTGCATTTAATTAAAAATATAGCATAGCCACTGAGTTATTCAATAACATGTATCTGTATAGCACCACCTGCCATTTGTTTTTATTCTTATTTCTTTGACCTGCTCACTGAGAAGGCTGCACATGCTCATTTTCATCTTTCAACTGCTTCCTGAGTTGTTATAGGGAGAGCTGAGACACGCCTCTTGAGCTGTGATAGGAGAGCTTAGACACACTTCCTGAGCTGTGATAGGGAGAGCTGAGACACGCCTCCTGAGCTGTGATAGGAGAGCTGAGACACGCCTCCTGAGCTGTGATAGGAGAGCTGAGAGAGACGCCCCTTGAGCTGTGATAGGGAGAACATGGACATGCCTCCTGAGCTGTGATAGGGAGAGCTGAGAGACGCCTCCTGAGCTGTGATAGGGAGAGCTGAGACACGCCTCCTGAGCTGTGATAGGGAGAGCTAAGACACACCCCTTGAGCTGTCAGCTTGATATAAATCTCACAGAGAAATGAATGTGGAGATCTCTGGATCCATGTGAGGTACAGGGCTGGTTCTAGCTTTGTTAGAAAGGTATTGTCATGTACTATGTGATGTCTGATTTTTATTTTTCACATTAGTCATTGGATAACCCCTTTAAGGCACATCTCTGGGCTAAGGGGTATATAGGGATCAAGATGGGAAAAGATACCCTTCCCTGTTCCCATCTGCCTACCCATATGATTAGTCTCTTTTTGACAGAGCCTAGGTTTATGACATTAATTTTCTTTTGAGGATTATCATTATTATTTTTTTTATTTTGTAATGACCTAAAAGTTATATTTTAAGAGTCTTATGCCTTCTATGATATGGTTTCCCTTAGCGCCATGACTCATGGTACATATCACCAATTATTAGATATTACTCTTTTTTAAGGATAGAGACAGTGGAACTGTAATTACACCTGCTCTCTGCTGCCCAGCAGTGAACAGAACACAGCACTTGTACCAGCACTATGTTAACTTCCCACAGCTGATCGACAGGGGTGTCGGTCAGCCTTTTAAACATGCTTATGTTGCAAAACTAGGAACATACTGTAGTTAAGCCAGCCTCACATCTGCAATTAGCCTTTTCAGGACAAAAGACCTTTATCAGGGAGAGGCAGCCTTTCTGGTTGCAAGACCTTGAAAGGACCTCTGGCTGGGTACAATTTCTATAATGGAGACCAGTTAATATACATGATAACTTCTGTAGGCTAGACAATGTTCCTCTTGATTTCTGGGAAAATATATGTAAATTATCATGTCTAACATCTGCTGCCATCAGGTAGGCTTAGAAAAACTAATTTGGATATCTTTCCCAGAAACCCAGAGGGGCATTGCCTGGTCTACAATACTGTGCATATTGTCAGGAAACACAGAGTGGCGTACTGGGCTTTCTCTGTCTCTCTCTCTCTTTCCCTCTCTCTCAAAATTGCTTGATAAGAAAGGGGACTTTTTTACACTTGAAACTTTCATTTTTTTTTAATAAAAACACTTTTTACATTTTTCTTTAACTTTTTATTTTTGTCCCACTATACGACTTCAGATTTTGAGGGTCTGATCCCTGGTTCAATGCAGTACAATATATGCTGTATCAGTTTCACAGTAACAGTTACCCATGAGGCCCAGCCTGGGGACTTGGTCTTATAAGCTACTGTACATGGCAAGCTTTTGTAAGAATTCTGGGTGCCATGGTATACATTGGCACCCTGCGATAACAGGGAGCGGAAGGGGTCAAAGAGGGAGCTCCCTCCCTTTGTAAACCCCTTAGATGCAGTGGTCAGCATTGGCAGTGGCATCTAAGAGGTAAATCTGCCAGCAGTAATGTTTTCAACGATGCCGGCTGATACAGCAGATGCCTGGCTACTGTACATCACTATGTATAGTATACCTGTACTGTGACATCACTGTGTATATTATCCCTGTACTGTGACATCACTGTGTACATTATCCCTGTATAGTGACATCACTGTGTACATTATCCCTGTACTGTGACATCACTGTGTTTATTATCGCTGTACTGTGACATCACTGTGTATATTATCCCAGTACTTGGACATCACTGTATACATTATCCTTGTACTGTGACATCACTGTGTTTTTTATCCCTGTACCGCGACATCACTGTGTTTATTATCCTTGTACTGTGACATCACTGTGTACATTATCCCTGTACTGTGACATCACTATGTATAGTATACCTGTACTGTGACATCACTGTGTACATTATCCCTGTACTGTGACATCACTGTGTACATTATCCCTGCACTGTGACATCACTGTGTTTATTATCCCTGTACTGTGACATCTCTGTGTACATTATCCCAGTACTGTGACATCACTGTGTACATTATCCCTGTATTGTGACATCACTGTGTATATTATCCCTGTACTGTGACATCACTGTGTGCATTATCCCTGTACTGTGACATCACTATGTACAGTATCCCTGTACTGTGACATCACTGTGTTTATTATCCTTGTACTGTGACATCACTGTATACATTATCTCTGTACTGTGACATCACTGCGTTTATTATCCTTGTACTGTGACATCACTGTGTACATTATCTCTGTACTGTGACATCACTGTGTACATTATCCCTGTACTGTGACATCACTATGTATAGTATACCTGTACTGTGACATCACTGTGTACATTATCCCTGTACTGTGACATCACTGTGTACATTATCCCTGCACTGTGACATCACTGTGTTTATTATCCCTGTACTGTGACATCTCTGTGTACATTATCCCTGTACTGTGACATCACTGTGTACATTATCCCTGTATTGTGACATCACTGTGTATATTATCCCTGTACTGTGACATCACTGTGTGCATTATCCCTGTACTGTGACATCACTCTGTACAGTATCCCTGTACTGTGACATCACTGTGTTTAATATCCTTGTACTGTGACATCACTGTGTACATTATCTCTGTACTGTGACATCACTGTGTACATTATCTCTGTAATGTGACATCACTGTGTACATTATCCCTGTACTGTGGCATCACTGTGTACATTATCCCTGTACTGTGACATCACTGTGTACATTATCCCTGTACTGTAAGATCATTGTGCACTTTATCTCTTTACTGTGATATCACTGTGCGAATTATTCTCCTCCACTGTATACGGACAAGCGATGGCCACTGCCAGGGCTACCGACAGAAATTTCAGGGTCCCATATAGTTCTACCTACTATATAGAAGGTCTGGGGTTCAAATCCACCAAAAGGACTGCAAGTTTAATTTCTTTAGTAAAAATCTATGAAATGGGAGAGGGTTACTCCCCCAAATCCCATCGATCACAAGGGCCCCACAACTTCATTAAAATTCACTGCACTAAAGTGAACATTAATAAGGCTGCCGGGGCCCCTGACTGGCGTACCAACAGTACTGACCTGATGACGGCCCTTGCTACTGACATCGCTCGTCCTCATACAGATTTATTGTTTCAGGGCAGCAGATCACTACTTACATAGCACGATCTGCTGTCCAGAAATGATGACTTAAATAATAAAAAATAAATAATGATTTCACTCAATGAATGAACATTTAGCTTGTTCATTAGGTGATCGGCAGCACCTTTACACTGGCCGGCTATTGTACTAGCATTAATTCATGATAATTAGTCTGACAATTGGACGGTATAAATCTACCACAGAAGATGGGGGGATGATGGCGTCAAACACTTTTATTATTTTCTATCTGCCTAAGGCTCCTTTTACACTAGCGTTAATAATTTCCGGAATTGAGATCCTTTCTAGCAGGGATCTCAAACTCGTGGCCCTCCAGCTGTTGCAAAACTACAACTCCCAGCATGCCCCAATAGCTGTAGGCTCTCCTGGCATGATGGAAGTTGTAGTTTTACAACAGCTGTAGGGCCACGAGTTTGAGATCTCTGCTTTATAGGGACTCAATACCACAAAAAAAAAAAAAGCTTCCTTTTTGTCCCCATTCATTATCAATGGGGACAAAACGTAACTGAACAGAACAGAGTGCTCCAAAATGTATTCCGTTCTCACACCGGAGAGCAGCATGCTGTAGTTTTCTTTCCGTCATGGGATGCGGAGCAAGACGTCAGGACCCACAATGCAAGTCAATGGGGACGGATCCGTTTTCTCTGACACAATAGAAAACGGATCCGTCCTCCATTGACTTTCAGTGGTGTTCATGATGGATCCATCTTGGCTATGTTACAGATAATATAACCGGATCTGTTTATAACGGATGCACATGGTTGTATTATCAGTAACGGAAACATTTTTGCTGAACCCTGCCGGATCCAGCTAAAACGCAAGTGTGAAAGTAGCCTAACTTTAGTCACATGAGTAGGTAGTTTATTCCAGCAATACAACAATGACTTGGAACTGGTTAATATAAAGTATAATGCGGGTAAAACACAAGGGACACATTTAGGACACAGACACAAGTTCTTAGAACATGGAAATTACCCAAGAACAGATTTACGTAAGAAAAATAGGGCAAAGGACATAAGAGAGAGACAGGAAAATGAAGTAATGAATCCTTCACATAACATGGGTCATGTGAAAGTGACCTTTTGTTATAAACTTAACATAAGATTTGGCAACAGAAGTTGTAAAAGTTGTAAAGGTTTCTGGTTGTAATTATACAATCTTTAAATCAGAATACAGTGGTCTCTCAAGATACGGCCATGCACTCACCAGAGCAATGACCATGTTGATGGGTTGGATTGGAGTCTGAGACATTGTATGTGGCGTCAAGTTTCAACTCACGATGTCCCAGGAAAGTCCATTGTATGCTGGATATTGTATCTCGAGGGATCACTGCATACTATTCCAATAAATCACAGAATACTTTATATTTAAAGAATTTATGAAGCTTCTCTGGATTTCAGGAAACCTTGACACACGATTTTTACCTGACTCTATTTTGTATCTCTACTCTCCACTGTACTGTGAGATCACAGTGTGCATTATCCCTGTACTGTGACATCACTGTGTTTATTATCCCTGTACTGTGACATCACTGTGTTTATTATCCCTGTACTGTGACATCACTGTATATTATCCCTGTACTGTGACATCACTGTGTGCATTATCCCTGTACTGTGACATCACTGTGTTTATTATCCCTGTACTGTGACATCACTGTGTTTATTATCCCTGTACTGTGACATCACTGTATATTATCCCTGTACTGTAACATCACTGTGTACATTATCCCTGTACTGTGACATCACTGTGTTTATTATCCCTGTACTGTGACATCACTGTATATTATCCCTGTACTGTGACATCACTGTGTACATTATCCCTGTACTGTGACATCACTATGTACATTATCCCTGTACTGTGACATCACTGTGTACATTATCCCTGTACTGTGACATCACTGTGTACATTATCCCTGTATTGTGACATCACTGTGTACATTATCCCTGTACTGTGACATCACTGTGTACATTATCCCTGTACTGTGACATCACTGCGTACATTATCCCTGTACTGCAACATCACTGTGTACATTATCCCTGTATTGTGACATCACTGTGTATATTATCCCTGTACTGTGACATCACTGTGTACATTATCCCTGTACTGTGACATCACTGTGTACATTATCCCTGTACTGTGACATCATTGTGCACATTATCCCTGTACTGTGACATCACTGTGTGCATTATTCCTGTACTGTGACATCACTGCATACATTATCCCTGTACTGCGACATCACTGTGTACATTATCCCTGTATTGTGACATCACTGTGTTTATTATCCCTGTACTGTGACATCACTGTATATTATCCCTGTACTGTGACATCACTGTGTACATTAACCCTGTACTGTGACATCACTATGTACATTATCCCTGTACTGTGACATCACTGTGTACATTATCCCTGTACTGTGACATCACTGTGTTTATTATCCCTGTACTGTGACATCACTGTATATTATCCCTGTACTGTGACATCACTGTGTACATTATCCCTGTACTGTGACATCACTGTGTTTATTATCCCTGTACTGTGACATCACTGTATATTATCCCTGTACTGTGACATCACTGTGTACATTATCCCTGTACTGTGACATCACTATGTACATTATCCCTGTACTGTGACATCACTGTGTACATTATCCCTGTACTGGTGACATCACTGTGTACATTATCCCTGTATTGTGACATCACTGTGTACATTATCCCTGTACTGTGACATCACTGTGTACATTATCCCTGTACTGTGACATCACTGTGTACATTATCCCTGTACTGCGACATCACTGTGTACATTATCCCTGTATTGTGACATCACTGTGTATATTATCCCTGTACTGTGACATCACTGTGTACATTATCCCTGTACTGTGACATCATTGTGCACATTATCCCTGTACTGTGACATCACTGTGTGCATTATTCCTGTACTGTGACATCACTGTGTTTATTATCCCTGTACTGTGACATCACTGTGTATATTATCCCTATACTGTGACATCACTGTATTTATTATCCGTGTATTGTGACATCACTGTGTGCATTATCCCTGTACTGTGACATCACTGTGTGCATTATCCCCGTACTGTGACATCACTGTGTTCATTATTCCAGTACTGTGACATCACTGTGTACATTATCCCTGTATTGTGACATCACTGTGTTTATTATCACTGTACTGTGACATCACTGTGTATATTATCTCTGTACTGTGACATCACTGTGTATATTATCCCTGTACTGTGACATCACTGTGTGCATTATCCTGTACTGTGACATCACTGTGTCTTATCCCTGTACTGTGACATCACTGTGTGCATTATTCCTGTACTGTGACATCATTGTGTTTATTATACCTGTACTGTGACATCACTGTGTGTCTTATCCTTGTACTGTGACATCACTGTGTGCATTATTCCTGTACTGTGACATCATTGTGTTTATTATACCTGTACTGTGACATCACTGTGTGTCTTATCCTTGTACTGTGACATCACTGTGTGCATTATTCCTGTACTGTGACATCACTGTGTTTATTATACCTGTACTCTGACATCACTGTGTGTCTTATCCCTGTACTGTGACATCACTGTGTTTATTATACCTGTACTGTGACATCACTGTGTTTATTATACCTGTACTGTGACATCACTGTGTGTCTTATCCTTGTACTATGACATCACTGTGTGCATTATTCCTGTACTGTGACATCACTGCATGCGAGACGGTGTGCTTCTCTGAAAATGGTCAAGGTGGAGTGGGTTGCCATGTGAAGTTTTGATACAGAGTCCTCAGTTACTTGTTACACACATACAGGATTCTTTACTGTAAGAGCAGTGAGACTCTGGAACTCTCTGGGGCCTGAATGCATTTCTTATATAATATTATAAGTTATAGTCGTTAGATTACTGGAATAGGGTTGTAGATCCAGAGAGTTATTCTGATTATTAAACTCCTTTAATAAACCAAGTAAGCTCTCACCTTGAGTAGAGGGCGTCAACAATACGGTGGCTGAACAGAGACCCCACAAAACCAGCCAGGCCCCCGCCATACCGCTTGACAGTGTCACTGAGTGCTCCTCTGTAACATCACCTCGCCAGCCAGAGAGCTCTACAAAGAAAGCAGAAGATATGAAGATATTAATATTACGACGAGCCGTCTATTAGATAATGTCTGATAAGACCTCATACCCACAACCATATTTTTCATTGCATTTTTGCGGACAGCACATTGAACCATTATTTTATCATATTTTGGTCTGTTTTTTGGAGGAGAAACATCCTTTCTATTGATGGTAGTAAGAAAAAAGTGCTGGATGCATTGGAATGTGTCTGTATTTTGCGGATCTGTTGCTTGCGAATCGAAATACAGAAACGGTTGTGTGCATGAAGCCTAAGAGAAAGGACTTTTTCCTGACCAATGCACCATTTCTGGTATGTTTGCCGCAGATTGTGTGTTCCTTCATGTCCGAACTAACCTGTTTTATCTTTATCACACAGCACTGGAAACCAGTAAGGGTTAATAACTCTGACACCACTAGAGGAGCGAGACTATGTGAGAAATCCTCCAGTCCTTGTGTATCAGTGAGACGAGCGGGATCACAGGGCAGACCGCACATATTATATACGTGTGAAAGAATACAAGGCAGACTCCAACAGATTTTCCCGCTAACCCCTTATATGAGACGTCCTCCCCTCCCCCAACAGTAATAGTGCTGCTTTCCCAGATGCCGAGAGTCACCTCTCCTTTATTTCTCATCCATTTCCCTCTCTCATTCTGCCCTTCTCTATACATCTTTCTCATTCCCTCTGTAGAACGAACTCCCCCTCCTTCATTATCATCCATCAGTGGCCCAGCATTAATACACGCTATCTGTCTCTATCCATATCTATCTATCTATCTATCTATCTATCTATCTATCTATCTATCTATCTATCTATCCATCTTTATCCATATCTATCTATTTATCTCTATCCATATTTATCTATCTCATATCTATCTATGTCATATCTATCTATCTATCTATCTATCTATCTATCTCATATCTATCTATGTCATATCTATCTATCTATCTATCTATCTATCTATCTATCTATCTATCTATCTATCTATCTTATCCATATCTATCTATTTATCTCTATATCTATCTATCTATCTATCTATCTATCTATCTATCTATGTCATATCTATCTACCTATCTATCTATCTATCTATCTATCTATCTATCTATCGATCTATCTATCGTATAAGTATTTTGCACATATTGCTTTGCCTGACTTTCTGCTCTCAGGGCCCTAACCATTCCCTTTTCTACACTCAGCATGTAGACATTCATCATTCCCTTCTTCCTTCAATATCCCTTCCATGCTCTCCATTTCCTGCACACCTCTCTCCCTCTTGCTCCCTCCCCCTTCTTTATTAATCCTGGCACGCGCTCTGTCTTGCACACCTTTCTCCATCTCTCATTTGGCTGTAAATTTCAGCGATTATCGATTTAAAAAACTCTACACATATCTCTCTCTCATCCTTCATTCACAGCACTCTACCTTCATATCATTCATCATGCATATAACCTATATACACACTGCACTCTATCTTCATATCATTCATCATACGTATGACCTCTCTATACACACAGCACTTTATCGTCATCTCATTTATCATACATATAACCACTCTATACACACAGCACTCTACCTTCATATCATTCATCATACATACTAAATTTGAATCTCTCTGCTTTTAAGACATATAGTGACACCTCATAAAATAGTTATTAATTAACATTCAACATATTGTTTAAACTGCTGTTTGGGCACACCAAAGGGCTCAGAAGGGAAGGAGCGCCATATGGCTTTTCGAGGGCAGATTTTGCCAAAATGTTTATTTGGCCACAGTGTTGCATTTGAAAAGACCCTGAGGTACACTACATTTTGGAGAATACACCTCTTAAGGAATTTAATAGGGGGTGTAGTGAGTGCTTTGACCCAACTGGGTTTTCACTGAATTTAGAAGCACTTGGCTTTGAAAATGAAAGATTACATTTTTTTCCAATAGTCTGTTGCTTTAACCCCAAATTATTTATTTTCACAAGAAGCAACAGGAAAATAAGCAACCCACAATTTGTTACACTTTTTCTCCCGAATGCGGCAATTCACCAAATGCGGTCATAAATGGCTGTTTGGGCAGACTGCACAGTTCAGAAGAGAAAGAGCACCAGGTGCATTTGAGGCCTTAGTTTGGTGTTTTATACGGCACTGGCCAGCAACTGCAGAGGCTCTGAGGTTAAATACAAAGAGAAATCCCGAAGAAGTGACCCCATTTTAGGAACCACACCCCTCGCAGAGTTTTCCAAGGGGTGTAGTCAATATTTTGACCCAACAGGCATTTAGCAAAAATTGATACATACCAAAGGACGCAAAGTGAAAATTACAATTTTTACACAGAAGTGAACGGAGTGGTGGCGCGCTTGCGCGTTGTGCTTCCCATTAATTTCAGTGGGACTGCCGAACATAGCCGAGTGCACCTCTCGGCTATTTTTGGTGCTCTTATAGTAATGAACGGAGGCATGTGCAGTGCACCTTCCTTCACTTTGCGAGCCCATTTCTAAACATAAGTGAGCGTCCCAGAGGTGGGACACCTACCATTTGGCTTTTGGAGCAGAGATTTTGTTGAAATGGTAGAATGGAAACCTCTTATAGGTGACCCATTTTGGAAATTAAACCCCTCAGGTTATTTATCAAGGGCTGGAGTGAGCAGTTTGACACCACAGGTATTTTGCCTTTCTGCAAAATGACAGATATAGTATTACAGTGCCCAATGTGCTGTGACCAGTTGGTGCCATCTAAGACACATCACATTTTTTATATTTCTGCAGATGTCTTTTGCTGATCCTCATAGGCTTCCATACACATGTAAGTGTGTATACAGAGATTGTTGTCACTGATAACTGTACAAAGGGGAGGTGTCCTCAGTGATTGATAGTACTGACAGCTATCTCTGTATACACATTTACACAGAGAATTCTATCAATCACTGATAACATGTCTACAACTATCTCCTGTGTACAACTATCAGTGACTGACAGTTATCTCTTTATACACATTTACACAGAGAATGCTATCAATCACTGATAACACCTCCCTGTGTACAACTATCAGTGACTGACAGCTATCTCTGTATACATACTTACACAGAGAACGCTATCAATCACTGATAACACCTCACCTGTATACAATTTTTAGTGATTAACAGCTATCTAGGTATACCCACTTAGCATTCTCTGTATATCAGTCACCGATAACACCTTTCCCATTTAAAGCTGTCAGTGACTGACAGCTATCTCTGTAAACACATAGAAACATAGAAGATTGACAGCAGAAAAAGACCACCTGGTCCATCTAGTCTGACCTTTTATTATCCTTTTATTGTTATCTTAGGATAGATACATGTTTATCCCAGGCATGTTTAAATTCAGTTACTGTGGATTTATCAACCACCTCTGCTGGAAGTTTGTTCCAAGCTTCTACTACTCTTTCAGTGAAGTAATATTTTCTAATGTTGTTCTTGATTTTTCCCCCAACTAACCTCAGATTGTGCCCCCTTGTTCTTGTGTTCAGTTTCTTATTAATAACACTTCCCTCCTTAACTTTATTCAGTCCTTTAACATATTTAAAGGTTTCAATCATGTCCCCCCTTTCTCTTCTTTCCTCCAGACTATACATATTAAGAACTCAGAGTCTTTCTTGATAAGTTCTATGCTTTAGACCTTCCATCATTTTTGTAGCTCTTCTTTGGACCCGTTCTATTTTAGCAATATCCTTTTGCAGGTGAGGTCTCCAGAATTGAACACAGTATTCCAGATGTGGTCTCACTAGAGCTCTATACAGAGGGATCACAATCTCCCTCTTTCTGCTTGTTATACCTCTAGCTATGCAGCCAAGCATACGATTTGCTTTCCCTACCGCCTGGCTGCATTGGTTACTCATTTTGAGGCTGTCAGAGATGACTACCCCCAAATCCTTCTCTTCTGAGGTCTTTGTTAGCACAGAACTGCCAATACGATACTCAGATAGAGGATTTCTTCTCCCCAACTTAAACAAAGAGTAAGATCAATCACTGATAACACCTCCCCCATGTACAACTATCAGTGACTGACAGCTATCTCTGTATATTCACTTACACAAAGAATGCTATCACTGATAACATCTCCCTATGTAAAACGATCAGTGACTGACAGCTATCTCTGTTTACCCACTTACACAGAGAATACTATCAACCACTGACAACACCTCTACTGTGTACAACTACCAGTGACTGACAGCTATCACTGTATAAACAGGGAGAATACTATCAATCACTGATAACACCTGCCCATTTACAACTCCCAGTGACTGACAGCTCTCTCTGTATACACACACAGATAATGCTATTAATCACTGATAACACCTCCCTGTGTACAGCTATCAGTGACTGACAGCTATCTCTGTAAACACACTTAAACAAAGAGTAAGATCAATCACTGATAACACCTCCCCCATGTACAACTATCAGTGACTGACAGCTATCTCTGTATATACACTTACACAGAGAATGCTATCACTGATAACATCTCCCTATGTAAAACGATCAGTGACTGACAGCTATCTCTGTATACACACTTACACAGAGAATGCTATCAATCACTGATAACATCTCCCCATGTAAAACGATCCGTGATTGACAGCTATCTCTGTATATACACTTACACAGAGAATGCTATCACTGATAACATCTCCCCTGTGTACATCTATCAGTGACTGACAGCTATCTCTTTATACACACACCGATAATGCTATTAATCACTAATAACACCCCCATGTACAACTATCAGTGACTGACAGCTATCTCTGTATATACATTTACACAGAGAATGCTAGCATCACTGATAACACCTCCCCTGTGTACATCTATCAGTGACTGACAGCTATCTCTGTATACACACTTACACAGAGAATGCTATCAATCACTGATAACACCTCCACATGTAAAACGATCAGTGACTGACAGCTATCTCTGTATATACACTTACACGGAGAATGCTATCACTGATAACATCTCCCCATGTAAAACGATCCGTGATTGACAGCTATCTCTGTATATACACTTACACGGAGAATGCTATCAATCACTGATAACACCTCCACATGTAAAACGATCAGTGATTGACAGCTATCTCTGTATACACACTTACACAGAGAATACTATCAATCACTGATAACACCTCTACTGTGTACAACTATCAGTGACTGACAGCTATCTCTGTATACACACTTACAGGGAGAATACTTTCAATCACCTGATAACACCTCCCCATTTACAACTCCCAATAACTGACAGCAATCTCTTTATACACACACAGATAATGCTATTAATCACTGATAACACCTCCCATATGTACAGCTATCAGTGGCTGACAGTTATAGCTGTATACACACTTACACAGAGAATACTATCAATGACTGATATCACCTCCCTGTGTACAGCTATCAGTGATTGACAGCTATGTCTGTAATCACACTTACATAGAGAATGCTGTCAATCACTGATAACACCTCTACTGTGTAAAACTATCAGTGACTGACATCTATCTCTGTATACACACTTACAGGGAGAATACTTTCAATCACTGATAACACATCCCCATTTACAACTCCCAATAACTGACAGCAATCTCTTTATACACACACAGATAATGCTATTAATCACGGATAACACCTCCCTTGTGTACAGCTATCAGTGACTGACAGCTATCTCTGTATACACACTTACAGGCAGAATACTATTAATCACTGATAATACCTCCCCATTTACAACTACCAGTGACTGACAGCTATCTCTGTATACACACTTACACAGAGAATGCTATCAATCACTGATAACATCTCCCTGTGTACAGCTATCAGTGACTGACAGCTATCTCTGTATACACACTTACAGGCAGAATACTATTAATCACTGATAATACCTCCCCATTTACAACTATCAGTGACTGGCAGCTATCTCTGTATACACATTTACAAAGATAATGCTATTAATCACTGATAACACCTCCCCGTGTACAGCTATCAGTGACTGACAGCTATCTCTGTATACACACTTACAAAGATAATGCTATTAATCACTGATAATACCTCCCCGTGTACAGCTATCAGTGACTGACAGCTATCTCTGTATACACACTTACACAGAGAATGCTATCAATCACTGATAACACCTCCCCATTTACAACTATCAGTGACTGACAGCTATCTCTGTATACACACTTACAGGGAGAATACTATTAATCACTGATAATACCTCCCCATTTACAACTATCAGTGACTGACAGCTATCTCTGTATACACATTTACAAAGATAATGCTATTAATCACTGATAATACCTTCCCTGTGTACAGCTATCAGTGACTGACACTCCAGCTATCTCTGTATACACACTTACACAGAGAAAGCTATCAATCATTGATAACACCTCCCCATGTAACTGTCAGCTATGACTGATTGGTATCTCTATATACACGCATACACAGGGAATGCTATCAATCACTGATAACCCCTCACCTGTGTACAAATTTTGGTAATTAACAGCTACCGTGTTTCCCCGAAAATAAGACAGGGTCTTATTTCTTTTTTTCTCTGAAAAAAGGGTTAGGGCTTATTATCAGGGTAGGTCTTATTCTTGTACTCCACAGAGTAGCTTTTTCTTTTTGAACTCATGCTGTCTGGGGGAGTAAAAATGTACCATTACATATACAGTATAATTAGGCTACAAGGCTAGCTACCGTACAGTACAGTAGCCACAGGCAGTGGCGTATGTAATTTTTGCCCCCACCGAATATGTACTGTATGTCATTTTTGCCCTCACTTAATGTATAGCAGTATGGAATTTTTTTGCCACTGTGCACACAAAGACAAAAAAAATATACGGTACTTACCTACACACGGCTCTGCTCCGGAACTTCTTCTCACCCAATCCTGTCATTCAGCGCTGCGCCATCCTGCCAACCAGCGTGATCCTGCGAGACTGGATAGGCTGGATACCAGCAGAGAGGCCCTGACTGGCTAATAAAATCACTTTCGGGCTGTAGGCATCCCCCACCCCCCCCAGCCGGGCCCGGATCGTAACCCTATTCTCAGTGATCCTACGATAGACTCCTCAATGTACATAGGGCTTATTTTTGGAGTAGGACTTATATTTTAAACTTACTCCAAAAACAGGGCAAAATAGCAGTAGGGCTTATTATCGGGGAAACACAGTATCTAGCTATACACACTTATACAGAGAATACTATCAGTCACTGATAATACCTTTCCCATGTAAAGCTGCCAGTGACTGTATATACACTTACACAGAGAATACTGTCAATCACTAATAACACCTCCCCCGTGTACAGCTTTATATTCTAGTTATAGTGCCTCTTTAAATACACATGTATAGAAGCTACTGTATACACAATGCAATCCAGCTTCATACATGTATTGACAGAACACTGCACATAAGGACGCGTCATACAGCATTGCCTTATGCACACCTTAGACGTAGTTATCATTATACAGTACACGTACACATTGTACATACAACACAATAGTCAGATGTACTGAATATTCTGTCCGCCCTCATACATATTACTATACATGTACTTATATAACACACAGTCATCATACATGCACTCAATAGGCACACATTTTCTTTACCACATTCTGCAGCTTGTGCCTATTATGACTGGTAATTATACATTTCGCCGCGTCCTGATATATCTGATTGTATGCAGCCCTGTCTGCTGCTCCCCCAGTGCTCCCAGTCCACCCACGCCTGCAGATCTATCACTGCAGAGACTGACCCTACTACACCTTCATACTCTGCCTCTCCTGCCATTCCCACAGATCTCACCTTCAGCTATTATGGCCTGAACGCTGCACATATCGCACACCATGGTATGATATCATTTACTGCTCCTGCTGATACAGATGTATACACCCTGCAAACACATTCCACCCTAACCTTGTGAATACACTATACTACCCGCTCATACATGTACTGGAGTCTTATAACCATATGTATGACTGCAGGTAAATCTACTGCATTATCTTATAAAATTCTCCCACAAACAAAGAGGTATATGACAAATTCAGCTCTGCTACATCTGTAAATCTTCTATACAGAGGCGTAGACGGGAGACAGAATGTTGCATATTACTGTTTGTATAGTGAATGGTGTGGCACCCCAGTGCCCATCCCACCACTATATGTCTGCACATAGACATGCCTCTATAGCCTTCAGTACAACATTCTCCCCTCCATGCTGCCGGCTTCCCTCCTTTACCAGGCACAGTGCTGAGACTCCTTCCCTCTTCTCCCCCATTCCTCCTCTCCTCACCCCTCCTTCCAGCTCCCTCCCTCCTCTTCCAGTAAATGTTTCAGTACCACAGACAGCTCCTACTGAGCAGCAGCTGTGACACAAGGGAGGGGGGATAGGGTCTGTGTGTCTTATCCCAGGGAGACCTACCTGCGGGCGGGAAGAGGGAATCTATCTAATATCTATCTATCTATCTATCTATCTATCTATCTATCTATCTCATCTCTCACCCCGTGTCTCTTTAGTTTTCACCACTCTCTATCTCTATTTGCCTCTCATTGACTATCTCTCTTTCTCACTTTCTCTCTGCTTTCCTCTCTTTCCTCTCCGTTTTCCTCTCTTTCCTCTCCGCTTTCCTCTCTCTGTCCCTTTGACCTCTCATTAGGTCACTTTCTAGGACTCCCTCTTTTTAGGTCACTTTCTAAAACTCTTTCTCTCATCGGGTCACTCTATTTTTTAAAATGTATTATTTATTTTACGCATTTATATAGCACTGCTATATTGCACAGCGCTTTACAGATATTAGCATCCAACTGTCCCCAATGGGGCTCACAATCTAAGGTCCCTATCAGTATGTCTTTGGAGTGTAGAAGGAAATCGGAGAACCTGGAGGAAACCCACACAAACATGGAGAGAATATGCAAACTTCATGCAGATGTTGTCCTTGGTCAGTTTCGAACCTAGGACCCCAGCGCTGCAAGGCATCCGTGCTGCCCTCTCATTGGATCACTCTTTTGGACTCCCTTTTGTTGGGTCACTCTCTAGGACTCCCTCTTCTTAGGTCATTTTCTATAACTTCCTCTCGTTGGGTCACTCTCTAGGACTCCCTCTTAATAGGTCACTCTTTATTGACTCCCTCTCATTAGATCACTCTCTAGGACTCCCTCTAATTGGGCCACTCTCTAGGACTCCTTATTAGGTCACTCTCTAGGACTCCTTCTCATTGGGTCACTCTGTAGGACTCCCTCTTCTTAAGTAATTTTATATAACTCCCTCTCGCTTGGTCACTTTCTAGAACTCCCTTTTACTAGGTCACTCTATATTGACTCCCTCTTATTAGGTCACTCTATATTGACTCCCTCTCATTTGGTCACTCTCTAGGACTACTTGTTATTATTAGATCAAAATCTAGGACTACCTCTAATTGTGTCACTCTCTAGGTTTCCCTCTTACTATGTCACTCTCTAGGACTCCTTAGTAGGTCACTTTCTAGGACTCTCTCTTACTGGGTCACTATCTATGAATCCTTCTTATTAAGTCACTCTCTAGGATTCCCTCTCTTTGGGTCACTTTCTAGGATTGTCTCTCGTCTGGGACACTATAACTCATTCTTCTTAAATCACCTTCTATAACTCCCTCTTCTTGGGTCACTCTCTAGAACTCACTCTAATTGGGTCAGTCTCTAGGGCTCCTTCTTAGTTCACTCTCTATGACTCCTTCTTCTTAGGTCACTTTATAGAACTCCCTTTTTTGGGTGACTCTCTAGGGCCCCCTATAATTGGGTCACTCTCTCTTCTCATACTCATGTCCTCCTCAATTGTTCTCATTGAGCCTGTCTCTATATGACTCCCCTTAATATCTTTCTGTACCTTCCTTTTCATGAGTCTCTTTCTTTCTGCCTCCATTTCCTTGGGTTGCAGTCTGTTCCTCCCTGTCTCACATTCTTCCTCCCTCCTTTCTCTCTCTGTCGCTCTCCTTTTCTCACATTGTGTCTTCTCCCCTCTTTTGCTTCTTTCTGTCTATTGCCTTTTGCCTCTTGAGGCTTCACAATCACTGCAGATAAATTTAGCACAGGAAATATCTAATAAACATCCGCCCTCCCACACCAACGCAGCACAGGTAGAAAAGACTGAGGCCGCCCCAAAATCCAGGCTGTGTGTCTGCACCTGTCTGATGACATGGGTGATGCACCGTATGTAGTCACACAGAACTATCTGCAGCTCAGCCTCTAGAAGCATATATACTGTGTGTGTATATATATATATATATATATATTCATAGAAATCAGATCAGAGAAAATAAATGTGTCACCAGTTCTCCATTATATCCTGATTAATCTCATCAATATGCCGCCAGACACCTGTAAATGTGAGCGCACCTTAGTAAACCCGTCCTTCCCCCTGTTATTATTACCTGCAGATGGATCCATGTCAGTCTAATCGCAGCACAGTGAATAACGATTAACAAGGTTTGTAATTACTGGCAGCTCTGATCTACCGTCCCCCCACATCAATATACCACTAGCTGTGTGTAGGAGAGAGTGGTGTCACTGCACAGGGGGCCTAGGCATGTACACAGACACCCAGACATTTCCCCTAATTACTACACAGCACATCATTATATACAGCAGTACGTATAGCAGCAAAAGGCACAGTTACAAGGTAGATCACAGTGTAATCCCTTCTCAATTGCAGAGTAGAAGCAACAATGATGAGAGTTGTAGTTGCGCTCTCTCTCTCTAAAGAACTCTTTACAGTCTTTCAGCAGAACCACAGACATGCAATGAGATTCCTTTGTATTAACTTCATCTGCAGTTCTCTGACGGATGGGTGCAAAACTTAGATATGTCTGGACAATCTGTCTCGAAGCTTTAAGATTCCATCTCCACAGCAGCAAAGTCTTACTGCCATAAACGTGCACAATACCTTGCTGTCTGACTCCAACATATGGTCTTGTAGGTTCTAGATCTTCCAAGATGCCAGGTCTCTTTTCTGTCAGCTGTACTTTGGTAGCAGTGTTGCTTCCTTGGCAGCTGTAATGTCAGAGACAGAGGTTCTCTGAGCTTGAGCCTACTCCATGCAGGAGCTCTCAGCATACTCTCCTAGAGCTTCTCCTTAGAATAGACTCTACTGACTACTAACCAGGGGGCACAACCAGTCCATCACCTGGCATCCTAAACACAATCTGCCAATTGGTTAACCGTTAATTTGCCAATATGTTGCTACTCAGTTCACATAAACACAATAAATCACAACAATTAACTTAAAGGGGTTATCCCATGACTAATGTAAAAATCATATAGTCCATTACCATCTCTTTCTAACAAAGCTAGAACCAGCCCTGTACCTCACATGAATCCAGAGATCTCCACATTCATTGCTCTGAAAGTTTTATATCAAGCTGACAGCTCAAGGGGAGTGTCTTTTCTGCTGCAACTAAGGGGGCGTGTCTCAGCTCTCCCTATCACACCTCAGAAGGCGTGTCCCACCTCTCCCTATCACAGCTCAGAAGGCGTGTTTCAGCTCTCCCTATCACAGCTCAGGAAGCAGTTGAAGAATGGAACTGAGCATTTGCAGCCATCTCAGTGAGCTGGTCAAAGAAATAAGAAAAAAATAGGCAGCAGGTGGTGCTATACAGATAGATTTTATTACATAACTCACTGGCTATGCAAAATTTTTTATTACATGCAGTTACAAAAGTATTCAGATCCAGGTGATGATTTGAAAACTGTAGAATATTTTTTTGCGGGACAACCCCTTTAAGATCATTGCATTAACTCTTTAGGTATTAGTTGACTCTATGCATTACTCCTCCGGGGTATGGATACTACACATCATTATATACCGTGTACATTATCAATGTATATACAGATACCTCTCATCATTATATACCGTGTACATTATCAATGTATATACAGATACCTCTCATCATTATATACCGTGTACGTTATCAGTGTATATAGAGATACCTCTCATCATTATATACCGTGTAGATTATCAGTGTATATACAGATACCTCTCATCATTATATACTGTGTACATTATCAGTGTATATAGAGATACCTCTCATCATTATATACTGTGTACATTATCAGTGTATATATAGATACCTCTCATCATTATATACCGTGTACATTATCAGTGTATATACAGATTCCTCTCATCATTATATACTGTGTACATTATCAGTGTATATAGAGATACCTCTCATCATTATATACCGTGTACATTATCAGTGTATATACAGATACCTCTCATCATTATATACTGTGTACATTATCAGTGTATATACAGATACCTCTCATCATTATATACCGTGTACATTATCAGTGTATATAGAGATACCTCTCATCATTATATACTGTGTACATTATCAGTGTATATATAGATACCTCTCATCATTATATACCGTGTACATTATCAGTGTATATACAGATACCTCTCATCATTATATACTGTGTACATTATCAGTGTATATACAGATACCTCTCATCATTATATACTGTGTACATTATCAGTGTATATAGAGATACCTCTCATCATTATATACTGTGTACATTATCAGTGTATATATAGATACCTCTCATCATTATATACCGTGTACATTATCAGTGTATATACAGATACCTCTCATCATTATATACCATCTACATTATCAGTGTATATACAGATACACCTCATCATTATATACCGTGTACATTATCAGTGTATATACAGACATCGCTCATCATTATATACAGTGTACATTATCAGTGTATATACAAATACCTCTCATCATTATATACCGTGTACATTATCAGTGTATATACAGATACCTCTCATCATTATATACCATGTACATTATCAGTGTATATACAGATACCTCTCATCATTATATACTGTGTACATTATCAGTGTATAGATAGATACGTCTCATCATTATATACCGTGTACATTATCAGTGTATATACAGATACCTCTCATCATTATATACCGTGTACATTATCAGTGTATATACAGATACCTCTCATCATTATATACTGTGTACATTATCAGTGTATATACAGATACCTCTCATCATTATATACCATGTACATTATCAGTGTATATACAGATACCTCTCATCATTATATACTGTGTACATTATCAGTGTATAGATAGATACGTCTCATCATTATATACCGTGTAGATTATCAGTGTATATATACCACTTATCATGTCTTGTCATTTACACTGCTCTATGTGACAGATATCTTTCTCGACAGTCACACCTATCTCTTTCATTCACAGACTTCATCTCTTCATTTGGCTTTAGTCATAATCTGTATGTGGCTAACACCTTAATCTACTTAAAACATCACTCAGCAGGATCAGCCATACATCCAGAACTGCCTGTGACAATCTCCTTATGAGGAGCCTGCTACAGCCTCCGAAGAAATTATGGGTTGTCCAGTTACAAAAATATCTTTACATGTACTAAAATAATATGGTTTTACATTCACTAAAATACTGTATAATTATCTGAATATATTTGATGCAGTCCAAGTCTCAACACTCCCATTTCCTGGTTGCGTATGACACAGGACAACGTTTCTTGTGTTGGCTCGTCATCGGTAGTGTGGTTGACGGGACATTGCCAACTTGCGCAGTTTAGTAGCTAAGCTATCCACCTTCTCAGTTTATGTTTCAGTACTAAGAAGGTGGCTAAGCTTTCCCCTTCCATACAGCTTTTGGGTTGTTTCAGACAATGAAGTGGTGGTATTTGGATTGGACAACTATCTTCACTTTGGAGCCTTTGGATAAGAGCTCATGGACATGACCATTACTTGGCCATTTTGCGCATTGGGGACTACAATTTGTGGTCCCCAATGCAAGGGTAACATCTGGGTGGATTCCGCAGACGAATCCAAACCCATTGAACTTGAATGGGTCTGTGATCCATCCTCACCGCAAAAAATAGAACATGGAGGCACTGAGAGGAACCCTACTTAAGAGCCCCATAGCACTCAAGTGAATGGTTCCGATGCGGTTAAAAAACGGCCAATGCCCGTATATTGTGGACCTGCTGTTTGCAGACCTCAATATGGGTGTCACATCTGGGCACAGAGCGCCACTACACTCACCCAGGTATGGATCCTGAACACATAATTGACCCCAAGCGGATACTACTCTCCGCCACCACTCCTGAAACCACTCCTCCGGGGAAGACTTTTGTTCCGTTGGAGTCTCGCCCTAAACTATTGGCATGGGCTCATGGCTCCCTATTCTCAGGACATGCTGGGTTCAAGAAGACCCGCGATCTACTGTCAAGGAACTATTGGTGGCCTTCACTTCCTCAAGATGTATGAGAGTTCGTGGCGGCTTGTCACGTGTGCGCCCAGCACAAAGGGGTCCCTGGATGTCCCATTGGTCTTCTACACCCTCTTCCCATTCCAGAGAGTCCATGGACTCATATCTCCATGAACTTCATCACAGACCTGCCACCTTCTAAGGGGTATGATACCATCTGGGTCGTGGTCGATCGATTTTCAAAGATGGCTCATTTTACACAGTTGAAAGGTCTACTCTCGGCAGCAGTATTCGCTTCTATCTTCATCCGAGACATCTTCCGTCTGCATGGTTGTCCTCTTAAAATCGTGTCCGATAGAGGAACCCAGTTTACGTCGCGATTTTGGCGAGCTCTGTGTAAACTTATCAACGTCAAGCTGAACTTTTCCACTGCCCACCATGCGCAGTCTAATGGCCAAACCGAGAAGGTAAACCAGGATCTGGAGAAGTTTCTCAGACTGTATATTTCCCCTACTCATGACAACTGGGTGGAACTGCTACCTTGGGCTGAGTTCGCCCACAACAATTTATTTCACGAGTCCACCCAGAAATCTCAGTTCTTCATCAACTTCTGTAAATATCCCTGTTTACCCCGTCTTCTGACCCTGCCATCATCTGATGTCCATTCAGCTAATTCTGTGGTCCAGAAGTTTTCTGTCATCTGGTCCGAAGTACGGACTAACCTAATAAAAGCTTCAGCTCGGTACAAGGTTCAAGCAGACAAGAAGAAACGTACAGTTCCTTGATGGGCCCCAGGAGACAAAGTCTGGCTTTCTACTCGCTTCATCCGTCTTCAGGTACCCAGAATGAAGTTTGCCCCTCGATTCATCGGTCCTTACACCATCACCCAAGTCATCAATCCGGTAGCCTATCGGCTGGCTCTACCTCCTTCTCTGTGCATTTCCAATGTCTTCCATGCTTCACTCCTAAAACCTGTGGTCCTCAATAGGTTCTCGACCCACAAAGCACCTCCCAAACCTGTCACGGTGGAGCAGCAGGAAAGGTATAAAGTCGATGAGATCTTGGATTTTAAGATATCAAAGGGGCTTACTTACTTCCTTGTCAACTGGAAGGGTTACGGTCCCGAAGAGCTCTCCTGGGTGAGGAAGGAGAAGCTTCATGCCCCTCAGCTTATGAAGAGGTTCTGCAGAAAGTGTCAACATGCACTTAAAGTGGGGTGTCCCGAGTCCACCCTAAGGGGAAGGGGGTACTGTTACATCTGGGCACAGAGCGCCACTACACTCACCCCGTCGGCGGGGTCGCCCTCCTTGGCGGCTGCTGTCTGTTTTCCTCCACAAACATCTAATGCAGTGATTTCAGCAGCCAGCACAAAACCTGCAGTAACTGTACTCTCGCTCCATCTAGGGGCTGGCAGACGGTACTGCGGCTCCTATACCTTCTGTGGAACAGTCATTAGTCCTGCACCCGAATCCTATCTAAAACCCTATTTAAGGCAGCTCTGTGCACCTGTCCAATGCCAGAGTATCAGGTCTTTTTTCCCAGTGTACTCCGGCTCTTCCTGTTGTTCCAGTCTTCAGTTGCTTCTCGTCTCAGCTAGCCTACTGCTGATCCGGTCCTCGGCTGTTTCCACTGCTTCCACATGGCAACGCGACCTGCAAGTCTCTGTCCGCTCAAGTCCAACCTGCTTTGCGGCGGGCTCTGGTGAAAACCCGGGGGCTTGACTCCACACGCTACATAGTACTTGTAAGTACTTCGGAAGCTGGCAAAACGAAACCACATCCAGCCAGCAAGGCTAGTGACAATGGGCGAGACCGGCACACATTCGTGTGTATTAGCCCTAATTAAGTAAATTCAGGGTCTTTTGAGGAAGTACACTGGACAACGCCTTTGAGACAACAGTGGGTTATCAACCTTTCTAAAGTGAATGGCATGTGTCCAGTAGTTTCCTACAGCCGAGGAGAGGAGATATTTGGATACCAGAAGGGTGGTTCAGGATTGTGGTATTGGTTTAGGCATGGTGTTTAGGTAATAATCAGAAAAGGGGACATTTGTCAACAGATCATTATGTGATTTAGGTCAAGGCAGGAGGAATTTTCAATTCAGTCATGAAACTGAAGCCCTTGACACTGTAGACTCAGGCAAAGGATGTGGGTTGGCGTGGGTTGGAACAGGGTTGACGACCAGAATCTTTCTTTTTTCCGGACAACTTATCCCATCGTCAGGAACAACCAACATTTTTTGCAGACACATTGGCAAACCATAATTGGGCACATATGAACATGGGAACAACACAGATGCCTTCAGCTGCTAAGAGAACATGTAACAGGTCAGCCAGTTTCAAAGGTAAAAAACTGATGACAGATGCCCTTTAAATAGAGCCAAGACATAATGTAAAGACACTGGTTGCTGGAGAGACCGCAGAACTTGACTTCACCTAAAGCAATCGCTTTTCCCAAGTCCTAATCAAGGGCTCTTTGTACTCAGATATCCCCAAGACTTGAAGAGAGCAGAATTACGTAACAACCAAATGGTTGCAAGGAAAGATATATGAAGCATGTATCAGACTACAAAAGCAGAATAGGAAAATTACCGATAGATGACTGAATGAGGATGGCAATGGATGAGGAAGTCAGCAGATGGCAATGGCGTATAGGTTAAGAACGATGAATGTAGGTAAGATGAGTACATCCTAGCAGAAACTGACCCTGAACTTCTAAGTCCAACAAAACAAATAGAAAATCAAAACCTGGATAGCAAGCTGAACTGACAACAAAGACAACTACAATACAGAGAATGATAAGATTGTGAAACTACAAATCTCAAGATGCACTCAAATAAAGCCTATGAACTAGTATTGTCAAGTAGGAAAACAAACACCACAGAGCTATCACTATACCCAGCAAAGATGCACAGAAACTAATGTTTGTTAGAATCAGAAAGAGATCTCTGTCATCAAGGTAAAACAAATTGAGGCTCCATGGCCAAAACCCCAGAAAAAGATGCCAAAGATATCAGCCATACATAATGAAGAAGATTCTTCTAAATACTCACTCATATGAAGCACGTACAGAGACCTCTCTTGAGAAGCTGATATGTATGATGGGTGTTGTTTATCCACCTGTCAAAGAGCCTTAGAGAACTATGAATTGCGCTCTTTCAAAGGTGATATGTAGCAATGAGCAAATCAAAGTCAAACAAATTGACTTTGATCCGAATTTCAGGGAAAATTTGTCGAAAATTTTTCGAAGCCGAATTTCCTCATGCTTCATGGTAAGAAATCATTTTTCCCTGAAATGGCGGGAAAAAAACAAAACATACTCACCTCATCCATTTGTGTGAGAAGAGGCCAACGAGGCCATCTTGATCACGCCTTCAATCAAGATGGAAGCGGCGGCCTCTACATGTTCAAATGGATAAGATGAGTCTTTTTTTTTAACTGGATTAACCCCTGAAAGCCCTCAATGTTAATCTCAGATGCCGCGATCAGTGATGAACGTGGCATCTAAGGGGTTCAACGACGGAGGGTGGCGCAAAGTAATTAGTCACAAAACGAATTTCTTTGTGAATTTTTGATAACGTCGCTCAACGATGGTGATATGTTCATTTCAGAGATGGAATAAGAAAACTGTTGCAAAAACAGAGATGAAAGTCCATTCAATGGTACAAAATGTGCTGTTTTTGAAAAGCTGTCTATCACCACCAAGAGACCATGCGCTCAACTGATCAGGAGAAGCTGGTTACAAAGTCCAAGAGACTGAGGTCATTCTGGGAAAAACAGCAGTCTCAAGTTCCATTTACCTAGCTCCTAAAATTGCTGCAAATATTATAGGACCAATCTGGAACATATAAGTGAATATTAGGAGTAATAGTTTGGTTGCATGGTGAGTGATCTGCACTGTCACAGTAGAAAGAATGCATGCAGGATCAATAGCTGTGGTAGCTGTGTTTTTGGCCTTGAAGAAATACAAGAGGGACCATTAGCATTAGAAAAAAATACTAAAAAAACTTTAAACAGGTATACTCACTTAGGCACTACCTCTGTGTCCTCCTCCAGTGTTTGAAAAATTATTGGTAATGATCATTCACATTGGCCAACAGCAACTGGATTGGATGCAATGTGGCCTCATGCTTTACACTGTGCTGACAGCTACAACTAGATGACATTTTAAGTCAATGGAGCTGGTGGACACAGATGGGGTCATTACTCACTGGATTGTCTCCACCAACTCTCATCTGAAAAGGAGCTATGGAGGATCACGGCCTTTACCTCTTTGTTCATTTTTCTCTCTTTTGTGCATTTTTTAAATGTCGTATGAAATCTATTATTTGTTGGGATAGTCTACTTGAGTCTAGAGTCTACTTCGAGGCACTAAAGAACATAAGATTTAACTTGGTAATGCAACTGACATTCAAATGTAAAAATAAGGTTAATTCCTAATATGAATGAGCATAGTTTTGGTTGCTGTGAAGTTTTTGGATGGTTTTATATGGATTTGTCACGTCCCTCTGAAATACAGATAATCAGCCAAGTGTTATTTCAGAAAGCAAGCCAAAGAATGACTTTGTGGCGATCATCGGATGGACGCTATTTCACCTAAGTGCTGTGCTATCAGCCTACTTCAGAAGGTTTGTGTTCTATATAATTTAAAGCTCAGTGTGGAATTTAAACATGCTGTTTGGACAGATGATGCAGCGACGAATGTGCCTGTGCATTCATCTTCAATTTACAAGTACTGCTAGATACCATTTTAGCGTGACTTAAATCGCTCAAGATGAGTATGTAGTCCAAATTGCAGGACAACATGAATAAACACAAAAGACCAAAGGCATGAAGATTCTTTTAGATTCATTTATCCCTACATGTTGAGAATGCTAGTCTTCAGTTTTAGTCTTTTTTTGTATATTAGTAGTGGTAAAAAAAGACAAAGAAGGTTATACACTTCTGGAAAGATTTTTGAGACTTTCTTATGACCACAGATAATTTATAAAAGATCTAGACTCTAGAGAATTCATCCTCTCAGAGAGGAGGCCAAGATGCACTAAATATGAGGGAATTACCGTAAAATCGGTTACAGAAAAGGGGTAGTCTTCTTAAACAGGTGGTTTTTGTGGAGTGGTATATCTTCAGTTATGCCACCATTGATAGGCCATGTACCTCAAAATTAGGACTAGTATAAGGTATGATGCTCTAATCCAGGAGCACTCAGTTTTAGTCAGGGTTCACTTACCTTGGTCTGAGTTCATGTGAGAGTTTGAGCTACGGTAAACACTAACAATAAGGATTTTGTTAACATTTAGTTCCTCTAAATTAATTCTGACTAGACCACAGACTCTTTCAGTCCTCAGATCGGACCCCTAAACTCATTTAGACCTCAGATCAGACTCCTCAACTGATTTAGTCACCAAACTAGATACCTAAATTAATTCAGACCTAAGACCAGACTGCTAAAATTAATTCAGACCCTAGACCCAGGGGTGCACCACCAATGAGCCCAGGTGAGGCGATCGCCTTAGCAGCACCAGGTAGGGGCAAGAGAGGGGGCAGCCGAAGGGCCATGGGCTGAATGGATGGGGTTAAGTTAAGAAATTGGCATTTGGGAGTGGGGTCACCCTTTCAGTTTTCGCCTCAGGCAGCAGAAAGGCTAGACCAGACCTCTAAAATGAAATCACAGCCCACAACACACTGTTATAATTATTCACACTCACATGCTTCTACAATTGATTCAGACCCCAGACCAAGCAAAACTAAAGAAAATGTATACTTATCACTCACAGTTCCTGTTCAATTCCATGCGCTGCTGTACACAAGGTCCTGGCACTTGCCCACATAAGGACCTTGCATACCACACAATACATTGCTTCTGATAGCACACATGCTGTCACAGAGTTGCATTGCAACTAGAGATGAGCGAAGTTTCAGCTGCTTCACCGAAGTTTGCCAAGAAATTCGATTGGTTAAGAATTATTTTGTAACTAATCACTATAAATCAGGTATACCCAGGCCACCCTGCCTTAGGGTACGACCACACAGAGTGGCCATGCAGCGGGCGGGTTGTGACCATTCTGTGGTAAAAATGCACAGTCAATTAGGACCCAGCTGCCTTTCATTTAATAATGAAGACCACACTGTATAGTCAGTCTTCATTGTTAATGGCTACAGGGCACCTTAAAGAGGCTCTGTCACTAGGTTGTAACCTGTGTATTTAAATACATAGGTTACAAGTCCTAGTGACAACTTTTAAAATCATACCTTTCATGCAGAGTTCTGCGCAGCGGTCGCGTAGAAATCTAAACTTTAAAACATATGCAAATGAGCCATCGGAGCACCGGGGGGCGGCCTCTTTCCTCTGGAGCACCCCTCCCCCGGGCCCGAGGCACGTCCCCTGTCTCTAATCACGCCCCCTCCTGTACTTGATAGACAGCGCTAGACTGGTAAGTCTAGCGCTGAACTCTCGCGCATGCGCCCGAAAATTTTCCCGGCGCATGCGCAGTAGCGCTTGCAGTGTCTACACTGCAAGCGCTGTCTTCTCTTCTGCGCATGCGCCGTCACTCCCGGGACTACCGAAGTGTCGGCGCGTGCGCAGAAGAGAAGAGAGCGAAAATTTTCGGGCGCATGCGCGAGAGTTCAGCGCTAGACTTACCAGTCTAGCGCTGTCTATCAAGTACAGGAGGGGGCGTGATTAGAGACAGGGGACGTGCCTCGGGCCCAGGGGAGCGGTGCTCCAGAGGAAAGAGGCCGCCCCCCGGTGCACCGATGGCTCATTTGCATATGTTTTAAAGTTTAGATTTCTACGCGACCGCTGCGCAGAACTCTGCATGAAAGGTATGATTTTAAAAGCTGTCACTAGGACTTGTAACCTATGTATTTAAATACATAGGTTACAACCTAGTGACAGAGCCTCTTTAATGCACCTTTTAGCAGGGGCTGTTGCTGGTATGGGGTTTAGCTGGTTAGGTGCGACACAATATGCTGGCATATCCACTCTCCAACCCCAGCACTCTCCTATGGTGGGAGCCCTTATTCTGCCATCTGCTTTTCCTCCTTTTCCACATCATCTAATACTGATCAGAATATGACATCAGGAACAGCCAGCTTCTCCTCTCTCTGCATCTTTCTGACTTTTCTATTAAGAAAAGCCAGCAAAAGATGAGGATTGTCATCAATAATACCTGCCCCCCCTGAGGGCCACAGACTGGATGGTATTAGTTGGCATATTAGCAACGGAATTATAAAGGCTTCCATCTTATTGGTATTGAAGTGCCATTGATTTAGGAATAAATAAATAAAACTGATGCAGAATAAGTCTCCCTTTAGTCTCCCTGCACTGTCCCTGCAGTCCCCCTGCACTCGCCCTCTCCAATATTCTTCTATTAATCGTTTTCAGCAACACTGTTCCTAGCGCATGAGCATGAGGTTTTTATTAGGCCGTGACATCATAGGGGATGGATATTTGCGGATTGGCTGCCTGCATGGCATTATGGGTAATCTTGCATTCCTTGTCACAAAGCTCAGAAAACGCGAGAAAATTCGCATTCGTTGCGGATTCCTCTAAATTCCTCTTCGAATGCTTCACTTTGCTGAACACTAATTGCTACTGTTAAGGCACTCATGAGTATCCAGTCAGCTTGCATCCCCGGGCTGGATTTGGACTGAGATCCACCAGTTGAGCCCTCCTGCTCCAGTAGAAAGGTAGGTTTATGGAGCCAAAAGATGGACCGGAGGTTCGCCATTTCTAGTAACTACTGAGCCTCTGTTGCTATGTAAGCTGAGGGACTCATGAAACACACGGTGTGAGATTCATTATTCTTCTCACTTATGATGACACCTGTGATAAACGCCCCAGATTGTGTTATCTAATATTATATTTACTCTGTCAACACCTCAATAGTCACACCACAAATATAACTGTAAGCTTTTACAATCACTTTGTACTGTGGTATTAATTATCCTATCAACAACACATGCTCTAGACATCTGGATGGGGAAAGCCAAGGGGGCTTACATGTCTGGGAGGTCTGAAAGTTTTCATTTTTTTGACTATTGGGCCTGAGATAAGAAGTGATTTCAGCATGTGAGCCTACAAACCTCTAGTAGCTCCGTTTTAGTCATTAGGAAATATATCAAAGTTTCCCTTTAACGTTATCTAGTGAGGCTTATGGTTCACCAAAAAATTATGCACTCATCTACATTAATATATAGTATATATAGATATTACTGTATATGGCTTATTATAAGGGTCCAGGATGATAAGCCGAAATATGGTATATCACTGCTGGGACCACCCAGTAATCAGCCATGGTCTGCTGGTGCAGAGACGCTTTGAAGCATCTGTGGACAAAGAGGTCCTGAATGGAGGAACTCTGAATTCCCCAATATGGTGTTGAATAATGTCTTCTGCTGACTTTTCATGGCATGGTGGCTCAGTGGTTAGCACTGGTGCCTTGCAGCGCTGGGGTCCTATGTTTGAATCTGACCAAGGACAACATCAGCCTGGAGTTTGTATATTCTCCCCGTGGGTTTCCTCCGGGTACTCCGGTTTCCTCCCACACTCCAAAGACATACAGATAGGGAACTTAGATTGTGAGCCCCGCTGGGGACAGAGTGATGATAATGTCTATTGAATATGTTTGCACTATGTAAGTGAGAAAATAAATAAATTTCCCTGAGACCACTATGCAAACGCAATGTAACCCTATTCACTTATGACAACCAATTTTTTGTAATTGTTGCAGATTGTTGTCCCTCTCAGGGAAACATTGAGGATAAGGTAACCTAAGATATCACCACCACCAAAAGTCACTGCATAGCCCTAGCCTTAGAAAACCTGTACACTTACACCAATAGCCCATAAATAAAGGACAACTAAGTAATGTAAGTAATGAATATAAATGTTTATTACAATATACAATACATCATATTAAAAATATATATCTGTGAAAAAGACAACACAAGATAAAAAAAGCCCAATACTATTGCTACATACATGGAAAGATCACTAAGTTGATGGACAGCTAGACCATAATGTCTATAATAATACTGCACACCTAAGCCAGTACTGCTGTTCCCCCAAAAATAATAAAAAATAACAGGATGATACAAAATACTGTATATAACAGGACAACAGTGTGCAAGCTATCAGGGGCGGACTGGGAGCTTAAAGTGGCCCTGGAAAAAATACTAAAAGTAGCCTCGTTTTGCAGTTGGGTCCAAATTGATGGAAGGCAGGGCCAGTAATACCATATACCACATTATACCACCCCAACAGAGCCAAATACCACAGTCCATCACAAAATACTGCCAGCAGCACAAAATACTTCCACTGGCAAGCCGTGAGGAGGGCTCAGGCGACCCCCTGGGTGTCGGCCCACCGGGAAATTTCCCTGTAAGGTCTATGGCCAATCCGCCCCTGCAAGCTATAATGGCTTATATAACATGGGCAGGAACCCAAAATAGGCGCGATAATACTGGGGTCCTATAAGGCTAAAGTAACGAAGTACTTATATCCTAAACCAGTACAGATGCCCCCCCCAAAAAAAAATAAATTTAAACAATATAAAGTAATACAAAAAATGTCATGCAACGGGGCATAAATATACAAGCTATAAAGCAGGGCTGAGGCTCTCCAGCTGTTGTAAAACTACAACTCCCACCATGCCCTGCTCTAGGATGATAGCTGTAGGCAGACTGGGCATGCTGGGAGTTGTAGTTTTGCAACAGCTGGAGAGCCGCAGTTTGGCCAGCCCTGCTATAAAGGGTTAGACCAGGGAAGCCCAACTTGCGGCCATCCAGCCGTTGTCTGGACATGCTGGGAGTTGTAGTTTTGCAACAGCTGGACAGCCGCAGGTTGAGCATCACGGGCTTAGACCATAAACTCCAATGATATAAAAGGACTTGCAATCATATAAAGCTATAATACTATGTATCAAACAGGGCCATAAACAGGGGCTTAACTACCATAGCGGCAGACCATGTGACTGCTATGGGGCCCAGGACAAGAGGGGGGCCAGTCTTAGTTGGGATTATCTCCTCTTCTACTGGAGGTTAAAACTTGGTCAGGCTCTACCCTCTAAAGGAACAACTTTTAGCAAATGAAGCAATGGAAAATGGCTCAAGGGACATTGAAAGGGATTTAGGCGGAAACCCTTCTGTCCTGTGTGGGGGGTCTGGTTTGATCCTTGCTATGGGGCCCTTACTTCTCCATGTACTCCATTGACCAAAAATATGGCTGACACATCAACAACATACTGTCAAAGGTTCATACCCATGATAGAGATAGTCCGGTCCACTCAGTGAAAGAAACCTTGACATGCAGAGTGGAAGGAGTACTCAAAAACACTCTGCAAAAAGAGTGATTTGCGTTTTAGAAAATCAACAAAAGATTTGCCCATATCTAGCAATATTGCTACCATATTAAGGTTCTTTCATCGTGGCAGTCAGTATACCTACAGAGCACCAGTGGGTGATTAGCCATATATATAGAGATGTACCCATCATCATTATAAGTACATATAATATACTCAGCATCTTTGTAAAACGCAGCGTGTTCATTACCAAAGTACACAGATACTCAGCATAATTGTAGAGTGTGTAGGGCTCATTATCTGCATATAGACACTCTGCATCATTACATCTCGTCATTCCAAAGTGACACAAATGATGGCATACATTAAGACATTCAGTGCGGTTATGGTGTGTAAACACAGCTATAGACCCCTCCGCCGTACAAAGTACAGTAATGATGAAACACGCGAGAAGATTTGCATGTTCCAAACCAGGTAATTAGACTGCCCTTGTCACCAAAAATCTCAGAAAAATTGCATTTTCCGCGGAAGAGAGCAGATGTGGGAGGGGATATGGTAATGAGGCGATCGCTTTTAGGGGCTGATTCTATATCAAATGAGGCATTGAAAAAAAAGCTGTGAGAAATGAAATTTAGTCATATACATTTAAAAGCAAATTATGACTTTATTCGAGGCTGCTTTCCGTAAATGGCATGCTGAAAAAAAAAAAAAAAAAAACAAGACGAACGAGAGTCATATCTTTCCATGTAGGTCAAAATCAATAGAAAGCGGAAATTACATAGGAAAATGTGTTTAAAGTCAAGTGCAAAAAGTAACATTGTTTCGTAATGTATGCGATTGTAGGGGGAAGAGCTGGAGGGGGGGGATGAAGGAAGCGAGGGTAGATGGCGGTACTAGGAACGTAACTTCTAGAAGGCATTACTGAAGTCGGACAAAACTGCAATTATTTCTGTAGTCTACTCTCCTTGAATTCCTTTGACCAGTTGTGCACCTAGCCTTTCTAGCTGCCTGAGGCGAAAACTGAAACGGCACCCCCCCAATGCCAATTTCTTAATCTAACCTCTTTGCCACAATGAAAACGCTCATTGCCCATGCCCCTTTTGCTGCCCCCCTCTTTCCCCTACCTGGTGCTGCCTGAGGCGATCGCCTCACCTGGCCTCATTGGTGGTGAACCCCTGCATTTGAGGCCTGCTGGCACAGAAAGAGGTATCATATAGAGTAGGTTCCCAATCCAGAAAGGGGTAACCTTGCCTTGGTTGATGGGCACAAATGATTTTGACCAAAAAATATTTGTGTCATGGCAACCCCGGATAGCAGGACGGTGGTGGGCACAGGCCTCTGGACTGGACATTTTCAGATACGCACACACTCTGCCTGTCCTGATCGCTGCCTGCTTCCTGGCTACGTTTATTGCCTGATCCATCGGTGCTTTGCACTAGTGTCTCTGACCCCATTAGTCAGGAGCCTGGTGGTTCCCCTGCAGCGAAGGCCAGATCCCTGTATAGGGATTAATGGGTGAAAACCAGGGGATTGCGAAGATAACGCCCTCAGAACTAACCCAAAGTCAAATGGTTGGTTGGATTCACACTCACTGTCTGAAACAAATTGCTAAGTGCCTTAAATCCATTTTATGTAGTGTTTATAGCATTAGTTCATATATTCTATGTTTGCACGTCTGTGCCATTATAATAATATGGAATCACTTGCTATTGCAATGTGTAGGTCCACCTAATGAGCTCGGGGCTGGTGGGCACACATTCTCAGTCACTGTCCCCACAGCCAAGTCTCTGCATAGTGTCCCTCTGTTCTGCTGCCCACCCCACACTCCCCAATTAATTTACAGACTATGTATATACAGTCGGACACATTTACTAATCATATAGATGACATAAGCTTAGACCGGCTGTGTAGATCTGCACCAGATTTATCACAATGGCTCAGGTTGGATGATAAATTTGGTGGATACTTCAGTCTAACTTTATTCCAACTATTGGTTGGCTTATTTTGCGACACCGTGTTATATAAAATGAGCAAAATGGTGCATCTTAGGCCACATCCCTAAACCATGCTCCTTGGTGAGCTAGGTGCAGTGGATGACTGTAGTGCTAGACATGGCAAATTGCCACAAAATTTGCAGCACATTTTGGTAAATTTTACAACAAGGTGTGGAAACACTAGTAAACGTGAGCCTATATATTTTATATTTTGACTAGTAATGAGTGGATCAGTTTACACAACTGATTGACAGAGTCAGACATCTCACCTGGCCCTGTCAATCTCACTCCTGCGTCATTGCTCCGAGTGGCAGCACAAGCGTATAGGTTCTACCGTTGCTTCTTAAGCAGCACAAATTGTGACTGTGCATTCACCGCTCCACTTCCAGGTCTACCCAGATGTGAAGGGCTCATGCACAGCCACGAGATTAACAGGGCCAGGTGAGATGTTTGGCCCTGTCAATCAAAGGGGTAAGGGGAGTCTCTTGACCAGTGTAGCCATCCCCTTGCTGCTCAAGGGGGCTGGTTTTTTAACAAATTCGATTAGACAAATCAAATCACCCATCACTAATCTTGACCAAGACTTCAGAAAGTATTTTCCCATAAGCAACATTTATCACGGCCAGGAGTGCACCTAGCCTTTCTGCTGCCTGAGGCGAAAACTGAAATGGCGCCCTCCCTTCCCATGCCAATTTCTTAACCTAACCCCTTTGCCACAATGAAAACGCTCATCGCCCATAGCCCTTCCGCTGCCCCCCTTTTGCCCCTACTTCGTGCTGCCTGAGACGATCAACTCACCTGGCCTCGCCAACCCCTTTAAGAGAGTAGTGATAGCAGAACCTGGTAATACATGCATAAAAAGAGATATAAAATACAAGAAAATGCAAGTTACTAATCTACTTTCTAATGAATTATTTGATTTGGATGGTATCATTTGCATGATCTTCATTACAGGTTTGCATAAAAAGCAATCAATACAAGACATTATTCTTAAAAATATAAACCCCCTCCCCTCCCCGGCTTAGAACACCTGTCTAAAAATGTCAGAGTGACTTTGTAAACTTAGCAATCAACAGGCAAACTATTGGAAAGAGTTAGAAGAGAGCACTCTAAAAAGGTTTAAGCCTAAGCTCAGTGGAGGACATTTTCTGTTTCAATAATTTTTATTGAAGTTTTTCAACATATTAAAGTACATTACATATATGCATGTATGAAGCCAGTTATTCGGATTGTACAGGTAAGCAATTGTGGTTACAAATGTGAATCCAACAAACCACTATTAATGAATAAAGCAAACATCATACATCATTAACCTACTGTATAGAGGTGCCAGAACTTAACCTATAGTTTTGCCAGAACCTATAGCAGTTTTAGGGAATGTTCAAACAACGGATTTTAAAAAAGGTACTGAAAAAAACAGCGCATTTTTTTCAACTTCCCTTTCATATCAGTGGGACAATCGGTGTGGATTCCACTCCAAGATATGGGAAAAAAATCAAGTTCTGCCTCCATTGAAATGATTGGGAAGCTTTTTAGAGGATTTTTTTGCCGCAGAAAATACGTGAAAAATAGCACCAAAAAATATTGTGTGAACTTGTTCTCACAAAAAACTGTTACTATACATTCCCCATTAATGATTTGGTAAAGGTATTTGCTCCCATTATGCTATGGTTATTTATAATGTAATGATGAATTCAATGGGCTCTCAGAGATTATAAGGATGAGTTCAAGGGTTAAAAAACCCCCACTCAGCTCCATTGTCCTCTGTTTCTGGTCCCCACTTGACCAGAAGTGTTACGTGCTGTCTACACACACATCACAGCTGCCAGCCAATCCCTGTACACACTAAACCTAGAAAAAAATACTACAAGTAAACTGTCATCTTCATAAATGTCAAACCGTCTTGAAGATATCCTGCAGAGAACAATGGGGTTCATTTTCTTCTCCTATCTATTTTTGGTACGGAAAAGATTAAGGTGTAGGGTTTAAAGGAGTTTACCTACATTTTACTACTGATAACCTATGCTCAGGATAGGTCATCAGTATTTGATCGTAGGGGGGCCAAAACACGGGACCCTGGCCGATCAGCTTTTTGACAAGATACTAGCGCTCCTGTGATTGCCACGGCCTTCTCACAACTTTTCCTAGGCCAGTGACGACACATTCATCAGTCACGTGGCCTAGGAACAGCTCAGCCCCTTTTAAGTGAAGGGGACTTAGCACGATACCAAGCACAACTACTGTACAATGTGCTTGGTGAGCAGAGAGAAGGCCACTCACAGAAATGCTGGTGCCTTCTCAAAAATCTGATCCGCGAGGGTCCAGGGTGTTGTACAGCCACCGATCAGATACTGATGACCTATCCTGAGGATACCGTAAGTCATCAGTAGTAAAATGTCGTAAAACCCTGTCATAAAAGGTTGGGGCTTTAACAATCTTTGTGTCTGCAGTGGGGGGGGGGGCTGATGCTGCAGCCAGTTGTCTTACAGCTAGACACAGGACAGTTACAGTAAGAGGAGCTGGGGACACAGCTGAGCTCCTGGGACACACGCAAAAGATTTCTTGATATTTCTCATTCTTAATTGAGACAAGATACGATTAACAAAAAGGAGAGTAAATGAGGACGTGCTGGGATCATTTTATTATTTTTATTTTGCGCATTTTGTTTGAGATTGTCTCTGAAAAGCCATTAAATATGTACAGTATGAATCTTATTCATTATTCATTAGTCCTGATTTGCAGAGATTTTAGTCTTGATTGACCTTTTCTTGATCAATTCCCAAAGTTGAGGAAACAGAGAAATTGAGATATTGATTAACGTATTGCTGATTCTGATACATGAAGAACTACCAGGACTTCTTCCATCACACATCCCTCCAGACATAATGGCCCGCACCATGTAAATCAATCTTCTTCACCCTGTGGCTAACTATGTGTTCAGAGGCACTGATGTATAGTACAAAACAGGCTAAAATTAGAAATGATGGCTCTATGCGTATAGAGAAATCCTTGTGGAGGGGGATAGGTCTTAAAGGCTATAGATATGGTCACACAATATTGCAATTAAATTATTGGGTCGTACAAATATAAGGCCTGGAATTACCATAAGAATATAGCCTCCATTTAGCTTAAAGATAACATGAGTTGAATGATATTTTGAAGATATGAAATTTTAATGTCCTCCTCTCAAGCTGAAGCATCAAAAGGATGGTGGGGATGTTTCAGAAAATGTGGGGGTTATAAAACTGCAACACTACTATGTATATTATATTTTGTCGGAATCTGGATGTGTGGGCAGTGACAGAATCCACAAGCTTCAGAGGTTTACAAGTCCAAATTAGGTTTATTTTGTTCAAAACAACAGTCACATCAAAGTTGAACAGTCACTTTAAAACAGAAACAGCCAATAAAATACCTACCCGTCTGGGCACTAACTAAACACAGGTTACGTCTCACCTAAAGACATCAGTATAACCAGAAGACCAGGCTTCTCCCAGCAAGCATTTGCAGCTTCTCAGGGTCTGACTCCTACTGAGCCTTCAAGCCAAAGTCGGATTGGGAGTGTAATTTAGCCCTGGCATTCTAAAACACACGTGAAATACGTGTTCAAGCCTGCCCATCCCTACCTCATTGCTAGTGGCATATTTCTATGGATATTACATTATGAACTACCAAAAATACAGGAGAGTGCAGCACTGCATACCTCTTACATCCAGTGATGTCTCCTCTGGTGTTTCCTCATCTTCTCCATTGGAAGCAGACCACCATGATGACATCTTTCAGCTTCATCTCATGTCTGCAGAGTTTACCACATAGACATTTCTCACTTTTCCATCATCTCTTCTCCTGGTGCTGCAACTGTGTTATATTGCTACTAACCCTAATACTGTGCCTGCTGTGCTGCCCAACACCCACAAACACGATACTGTAGAAATGATAGTACCATACAGATAGTCCCCCCCATACAAAAGTCCCACCATTTATAAATCCCTCCGAGAGTGCCCTCATTACTAATTGTGCACAGGATACCATACAGAACCTGTATGCCTCCATGCCTAGGCTAACCACCCTGTTCCTCCCCTCTCAATAGGAGTGGGTTGGTCCAACTTCCTGCCAGGAGGGGGAGTCCCTGTTCGGACAGAGAGAGAAGAGCCCATTGCAGCCATGCAACCAGCCTCCATAATCTTTACTGGTGGCAGAAAATTGGACCTGAAATCAGCTGCTATTGAATCCCCAGGGAGCAAGGGCTTGAGGGAGTACACTCTAACACAACACTTCATTAAGGTCACTACCACTCCAATCCTGTGCACTGGCTCCTCAGTGGCTTGCTGCATTGGGAACTGGGGATCACCGAGTTAAGGATGATGGTTTCTCAGCTGCCTTAGGCAAATTGTGAAAAGGTGCCCATTCCTTCTTAAACTAAAGTTTGAAAAGGAGGGACAGGTACATATGGTGCACACCATGTATTCCCACATTAGCTTACTCAAATATTGTAGTCATGTCTTCTGCAACTCTAACCCTGAGACAATTGGTAATTCCATAGGACCAGTGTCTAATTCTGATCCAACCACCACCAGGTGCATATATAGAAAGAAATGGCGCCACTTCTGGTACTGTTTTACACCAATACATTCTAACTATCCTAGGCAGGTGGACTTGAAGGTTATTTGCCACCATCTACATTAAATAATGCACTGGTTAATTTCCAAACTCTTAAATTCTAATGATTTATGACCTAAGGAAAGAGGATCCCACCAATGTGGCTAACCTGGGTGCCACGAATCAGCAGGTGTGAACCCACTGTGCCTCGTGCCCTACCTCCTCTAAGGGCGTTGTCTAAGTGAAACCCCTCGTTCTTCACAATTACCCCTGATGTTGGGGATAGACTTTCCGAGGGGAACACCCGGTCGCTACCTCCTGAGGAGGGTCGGGACACGAGGCAGCTGGTCCAGGGGGACCAGGAGATACCAGCGATGGTACCTGTAGTACAGCGGTGGTCAACAGGCCGGGTCGAATCCAAGAGAGGTAATGCAGGACCGAGGAATGAGGCAGAAGCAGAGTCAGACAGGCAAGGGTCAGGGCAGGCGGCACAGGAACGTAGTCAGGCAATCCGGGTCGGCAACGGGAAGGTCAATGCAGGCAGGCGAGGATCAGGCGGGTAGCGGAGTCAAATAGCAAGGCACCGGTCAGAACACAGGAACACGAGCAGGAACAGGAATAACCAGAATGCAGGATAGGACCTTGACACTGAGGCATCTTGGGAGAGGGCTGAGCAAACTAAATAGGTCCAGGGTTGGTCAATCAGGACACATGACCAACCCACATGACCTAGCATGGTCACATGATCGCAACAGGTTCAGCCCAGAGGGAGAGAGTAATACAGGGTAGCATGGAAGCTCTGGAGCGGATCATCATGCACCAGCACTACACAGCCAGAGCTCAGGACTGCAGCGGTGAATGGAAGTACAACCAGCAGCTCACCGCTGGACACGACGCCCAAAACAGCAGCGGTAAGCAGGGGTACAGCGGCGCACAGCAGCCGCTGTTACACTGGGCTTGTCCTCCCTGACTCCATGGGTCCATTAACAGTTGCAGGGTTAAACTCATTGTAGTTCCCAGTCAACATCACAATATGTTGCTTCCTTTATCATGGAAGAACGTCTGTGGTGAAGAATCCAAAAACACATTCAGGCCCAAAAAACACAAATCAACCACTGCTTGGCTGTCTATAAACATACATGTTTCTCTGACTATACAAGTGGCTTATTGCGAACCAGGCAAACTAAATTACATAAACATATTTTACCTCACATCAGCAGTAAATGTCCACATTTAGGCCAGGAATCATGGTAACAGTCGTAATTGTCTCCCCAGACAGGTTCTGTTTCCTCAAATGGCTATCTCTCTCTAGTGCACACTTTGCACCTTAATAGCCCAGTAATGAGCTGGACTGTGTTACAAAAAAAAAATTATATTAGCCAGGAAGGGAATGATAGACCCCACTACCAACCTGCCCATCATTCCATAAAAACCAAGGCCCCAAATCAGGACTTACCATAGTTCTTAGTAAACTACTCTGCTTTCCTGGACCCTAGATGAAATATATACTTTCTGGAGCCTAGTACACATATGAGAGGAATCTTGGGGAAATATAATGATCCTCGATCACTTTTCCTGTCACAATGTGTATGGTCGGGAACATGTTTAGGCAGTTTAGACTATTTAACAAAGGAACTAATGTATTCCTTTATCCACAAATACATGTTTACGTAAAGACTTTTCATACAAATTTTAACGAAAGTATCTGCCAATTAGAGCAGAAGTTTTACTAAAACTACAAATTTCTAGAATACATAATTGTTGCCTTCTCATTAAAAATAATAGACTTACACAACTCACAAGGAAGTTGGGATGGTAAGTTCACTAATTGGATGTCTTTCTTGCTAGAAATGTTGTCTAGCTATCTTGGTAAATAACATTATGGGGGTGATGGATCTCGGGAATTAACCTGCATGCATTAATGAAGCTCAAGCAGTCGCAACTGGAATTTGGTGTTGTCTTATTCTGGATAAACACAGTATTAAATGGGGGAAAAGTTGAACTTGATAGACACTAGTGTTTTTGACTTTCTGTGTCACCTTGTTACCTAATTTGAAGTTATGCCTCTTAAAGGAGTTGTTCCATAATCACAATTTTAATCTGTCAACAGGATGGGTGATAAATGTCTGATCACTGAGGGGTCCCACCACTGGGATTCCCACCAATCACAAAAATGGGTCCCATTTCCCACATTTGAATGAAGTCATTGTTGCGCATGCATACTGCAACTCCATTCAATTTCTAGGGGACTGACGGAGATAGCAGAGTAGGGTGCTCGATAATCTTCAGCAGTGTCATAGACTTTGAATAGATCCGTAATGCACATGAGCAACTATTGCCCCATTCAATTGTAGGACACGGGACCCCCAATGTCGCGATCAGACACTAACCACCTATCCTATAAATAGCTGGTACTGTAAGTTGTATAGGAATATATAATAATAATAATATAGGAAACCCCTTCATGGTTGGTATTGGTCTGTACCTATGAGGGCCTCTCATTGGTTGTACAATTTGCCAGAGCACTGGTGCAACCAATAAAAAACATTTTAGGAGTAATTTACATTTCTATAATTTGAAACAAGTAGATCCATCATACAGCTGTGTGGCAGTATAATGAAATACCGGTGTCATCTCTGTGGTGAAGGCTAAGCGTTGGGTATACAGCATATTATTTGTCTCACATAGAAAAAGTATAAAAGAACTCAGTGTCATGTTACAGAGAATACAACATCCGCCACCTCTATCCAGAGTATTTTTTATTATATATTCTATAAAAGGTTGGCTCTCATAGCTCGATAGATATCTCCATGTTTCCACTTTCCTGTGATGTACTCAAGGTTCCTCCAGCTTTCACTTGACTAGCATCCTACGTTTTCACAGCATGACCTCTTGTTTTAGAGTTTTCCTTTATCTCAAATGCTTCCTACATTTTCTTTGCTGAATGCCCCTAATAAGGTTTATGATTGGCAGGCATTGTGTGCAGCAGGTTGTAGGCGGCCACATTGCACCCATGGTGAGGTCTCAGGTGCTAACCCTGTTTGGAGCTATGTGGGGTAGGAACTCTGCCAGATATGGTATAAAGACAAGACCGCAGGCGTACAGTCTATATCTTGACCTGACACCATGGAGGTCAAACACATCTTATACTAAAGAGGGTTTGTTTTGCTGGAAGCCTTGGTGATAAGCGAGATATCAAACCTTCCCTTTATAATACTTCCAAGAGCCAGATGGATCTGATCACTGCTATATCCTTCAACGTATAGATTCCTACAGAGCATCATGTCCATTGAATAGACTCTAACATTACAAAATCAATATTCATACAAGATGATCTCAGAACTCTGGATGGAAATGTAGTGTTGATCTCGCTGCGTGAACTATCTGTCCTATCAAGTCTTGTTCCAGCGCTTTGTTTCTATTTTTGCTCTATTGACTGCTTAGTGGAAGGCACTGTATCGACCGATGGAGGTGGGTATTGATTAGTGATTTTTTTCTATAGAAAAGCAGCAAGGAACTGGCACATACACTAAGGACGGCTAGGAACCATAGTGGAAAAATATGGATTATGCAGCCAGGCAACATTGGAACAGAGAAGAGTCGACACCTTTGAGTTGGACTAACTGTGGACAACTCATTTTAGGTACAGTATACTGTAGGGGGCCCCACTATCTAACTGTGGGCACTGAACCATAAAATATATGAAGCTATAGTATTTTTGTTTGATTATATAGGTGTCAAATTTTTAACAGAAAGCATAAAATTAATAGACAAAATGTGTGTCCAAATGATGGACTTAAAGGGGATCTCTGGGAATTAAGAAAATGAAAATACTTAAAGGGGTTGTCCGAGTTATTTTTTTGTTCTTTATATGTTTCTAACTTGTCAGGTATAACAACTTTCCCATATACTTTGTGTTTCTAAAGCTGCTGGTTTCTCAGAGTTGACTGAGGGTCACATGACCTGTGATGTCACCTTATTTCCCTGGTCTGTGATGTTTCGTTCACAAGCCTCAGAGTTCAGATAACAGTCTGTACACGAGACGTCACTGGCCACGCCCCCTTTCTTTGCCGGGCTGCTATCTGCTCTCTCCCTGGATTCCTTCAGATAAAACATTAACCCCTTCAGCCAGAACACACTGAGGGCTCAAGGCTTTACAACAAATAGTAGCTGCAGCAGTGAGAGGAGACAAATGCTGGGCAAGGAGCTATAGAGGAATTGTACAAGAACAGGTAGGGAGGATTTCCTGTGTTTATCAGCAGTGTCATTGTACAGCTGGGACTTGTAGTCCTACACAAACAACATGCTGCTGAGTATCCCAGCAGGCAGACATGTACTCACAGCACTTATATTCACTGCCTTTGCAGAGAAGGGGGGAGGGGCAGAGATTGTTATTACTGCATGTAAACAAAGGCCAGAAGAGAACCAGGGAAATGAGGAAATATAGATTTTTTTTGCCTAAAACTTGCTAAACTTAGTTATATATTGCTACCCATCAGATTTACAGTGCTATATTTTTTTTTTCCATAAAACCTTTAAATATTAAATCCACAACCCCTTTAAATATTACTTTATTATAAATATATTCAAATAAACCTTTCATTAGTTATAATGGGTTGTTTTGTCTGAGGAGAAATCATTAGGAGAAATAAAATGGCCGCCATCCTGTTAGTATCCACAAAACCTGTCCTAATCACACAGCAGGACAAGCTACTTCACAACACTGAGCTAGAGAGCTGCCTCGTCCTCCTCTCTGTTCTGCTCGTCACAGATTATGATCCTGAATTCAGATGATAAGATCTTCAGCTGAATCTCTGTAGAAATGGAGTTCATGAGGAGACATGAAGTGCACTGGAGGTGAGGCTGTGTGACTAATGATCAGCAGCACTTGTATGCAGTGCCCATTACCTCAGTCTGTCCTGTCCATCCTCTCTGTACTTGATGTCTCTTCATGATCTCCATTCCTACAGAGATACAGCTGAAGATCTTATAATCTGTATTCAGGATCATAATCTGTGACAAGTAGAGAGAGGAGGATGAGGCAGCTCTTTACCTCAGTGTTGTGAAGTAACTTGTCCTCCTGTGTGACTAGGACGGGTTTTGTGTGAACTAATGGGGCTGCAGCCATTTTATTTCTCCTAATGATTGCTCCCCACACAAAACGAGCCATTATAACTAATGAAAGGTATTTGGGAATATATTTATAATAAAGTAATATTTAAGTATTTTCATTTTCTTTATTCTTGGAAAACCCCTTTAATGACAGAAACCCAATGGACTCCATTGACTATGATAGGATCCATTGGGTTCCTGTCATGGAGTCTGTGACTTGACAAGCCCATCTTTGGCTTGCATTTCCAAGGGATGAGTTTTTCATTCATCCCAATTCTCCTTGGCGTACCAATAAGTTATAGTGGATATAAAACCTGACTAATATCACGTACGCAACAAATTCTGCTTTGCTACTTTTATGTATCTGAATGTAAAGCAAAAATAATATTCTATATTTAATTATGATTTTATGTATGATTTCTTTTTGCAAAATGCAGTTTATTGAAGGAGAAACAAAATGACGACCTTGAAATGCACCAGGGGTGGACATGCCATATGCATATCCTGTACAGCTGCAGTCATTACCAGTAGGTAAGGGGGGGGGGGGGTCACTACCACCTTAAAGGGCATCCGTCAGTAGGATCAACCCTATTAAGCCAGTCATAACAGCTGTTAGGGATGATTAAAAGTATACCTTTCCTGTCCCTGATCCGTTTCTGCATTACAGAGAAGTAAGTGTTTTTAAAAATATGTAAATTAGACCTTAAAGGGGTTATCGAATAAAATGCCCTCCATATGATGGGCCCCTCACAATGAATATATGTATTTACCTGGCTCCCCACGCCGCTCCAGATCCCCGCACCACTGGTGTCAGGAGGGAGCCTCCCTAGCGTTACCCGCAATGCTAAGGAGGCTGCTCCCTCCGACACCGGATGTTTTCATTCCAGCACAGGGATAATCAGCAGCGGCGGTTCAGGGAACATATATTCTTTGTGAGGAGCGCGGCATATGGGGGGCATTTTATAGACTTGGATAACTGCTTTGAGGGCTTGACCCACCTACTTGGTGCACCTTAGCTCCTTTGCTTTGCTTCCCTGGACACTGTCCCCTCTACAACTGGTCCTGTCAATCAAGTGGAAGGGGAAGTGTCTAGGGAGGCAATGGATGAGCTTACTAGGGGCCGCCCTCAGTGCATTTTAGCCCTAAATTGCATATTTTTAAAACCACTTATTTTTCCTAAACGCAGCAAGAAATTGTGATAAAAAGGCAAGTTTTTAATCAGCAGGGTTAGCCCTACCCGGTATTATGGCTGCTTTAATTGGGTTGATCATGCTGACAGATGCCCTTTAATTGCAGTGTCATGCTGTCCATTAGAATGGTGAATAGCTAGAAACGTAAGGGTAGTCTATGATTAATTATAGGATAGCAAGGGGCCTGTATACTGTATACTGCTGTCTATATCGGTACCCAATGATGCCAGTGAAATCCACCAATGTCATCCATAGGCTTTGCATATTGGACTATTGTTCATTGCCTGTACTCCATGTTCACATTGCCAGTGTAGAGAAGGGCAATGTGGCTTTTACAAGTGCATGGAATAGATAATATTGTTACACAAATCACATGGAATTGAGATTCTTATCAACATTGTGGAGCAATATTTGTGCATTATCTAGGTAGAGAAAGCATCTGCTTTGCTTCATAGCTATGTATAATATGAGTCTGCCAATGTGTGCATAACCAGGCTCCGCTATACAACGTTTCCTACTCATACAGCATCAGAATATTACAGAGATGTAGATAATCTACTGGATATGAACAGGCTCCTAATATGAATAGGGAAAGTTAGAGAACACAATGTAGACACGGGGTAGAGAAGGATAGGTGTTACCTGGTGTCACTCCAACGTTGAGAAGACTATGCTGAAGACAGCTATAGTACCTATACACACACCAGTGTCCTCAAGACAGGTCTACTGGCACCTCAAAATGTTTTCTAACAAAAAGTTAGGAAAAGTGTTACATATTTGGTCTAGGACAATTGATGATCTCATCTGATATAGTTATATGGGAATCCATCAATCTCTAGTTTATGGCAATGGAACATTTTTAGGTGATAGGGACTGATCTCCACTAAAAAAGTTGATGAGAACTGATCTCCACTAACAGAGGGTGATGAGGACTGATCTCTGCTAATAGAGACTGATGGGAACTGATCTCTATTAAAAGAGGGTGATAAGAACTGATCTCTACTAATAGAGACTGATGGGAACTGATCTCTACTAAAAGAGGGTGATAAGAACTGATCTCTACTAATAGCGGGTGATGGGGGCTGATCTCTACTAAAAGAGGGTGATAAGAACTGATCACTACTAATAGCGGGTGATGGGGACTGATCTCTACTAAAAGAGGGTGATAGGAACTGATCACTTCTAATAGCGGGTGATGGGGTCTGATCTATAATAAAAGAGGGTGATAAGAACTGATCACTACTAATAGAGGGCGATGGGAACTGATCTCTACTAAAAGAGGGTGATAAGAACTGATCACTATTCACTACTAATAGCGGGTGATGGGGGCTGATCTGTACTAATAGAGGGTGATAAGAACTGATCTCTTCTAATAGAGGGTGATTGGAACTGATCTCTACTAAAAGAGGGTGATAAGAACTGATCACTATTCACTACTAATAGCGGGTGATGGGGGCTGATCTGTACTAATAGAGGGTGATAAGAACTGATCTCTACTAATAGAGACTGATGGGGTCTGATCTCTACTAATAGAGGGTGATAAGAACGGATCTCTTCTAATAGAGGGTGATGGGGGCTGATCTCTACTAATAGAGGGTGATAAGAACTGATCTCTACTAATAGAGACTGATGTGGGCTGATCTCTACTAATAGAGGGTGATAAGAACTGATCTCTACTAATAGAGACTGATGGGGTCTGATCTCTACTAATAGAGGGTGATAAGGACTGATCTCTACTACTAGAGAGTGATGGGGATTAACCTCTACTAATAAAGGGTGATGTGGACTGATCTCTACTAATAGAGGGTGAGGGGTACTGACTTCTATTAATAGAGAGTGATGGGGATGATAGAGGGTGATGGCGGTTTATCTTTACTAACAGAGGGTAATGAGGACTGACCTCTTCTAAAAGAGAGTGAAGGGGACTGATCTCTACTAATAGATGGTGATGGTTACTGATCTTTACTAATAGAGGGTAATAAGGACTGATCTCTACTAATAGAGGGTGATGGGGACTGATCTCTACTAAGAGAGGGTGATGGGAACTGATATCTACTAATAGAGGGTGATGGGGACTGATCTCTACTAAGAGAGGGTGATGGGAACTGATATCTACTAATAGAGGGTGATGGGGACTGATCTCTACTAGTATTAGTAGACATTGGTAGATAGTATTTGTAGACAAATTCAAATATCTAACAAACTGATTTTTTGTCGTTTCACCTCCCCCCAAAAAATTGAGTAAAAAGTGAACAAAAAGTCATACTCACTACAAAATGGCATAATTGAAAACAGATTGCCCCACAAAAGAATGAGCCCTGCCTCAGCTTCGTAGCTGTAAATACAAAAAAAGTTATAGGGGTCAGCATATGCAAGATTTTTTTTTTTTTTAGTATTAACACACAAGATAAACTATACAAATGTGGTATTGCCAGGGGCAGATTGGCCATAGACCCTACAATGAAATTTCCCGGTGGGCTGATCCCCCACCCAAGTTCTCCTCTCTGCCACTGACCGGGTACATAATAAGCTCTCAACAGTATTTAACAATGTGAGAATCAGGAACTCCTGTACCCAGCCAGCGACCACACATGCTCTCCTGAATTTAACTGATATGGCCCGCACTTTACCAGGTCTTGAAAGAGTTAAAAACTCACTGCAAAAAAATTCTGAAATCAATTCTAGCATTGTAAAAAAAAATGTGGCTTGTTCTGGTCCAAAAATTATGCCGTAACGGGGTCAGATGCCTGCCTGTGTTTATACACACACCAATACTAGTATTGGAAGAAACAGTAGCTTGTTCTGAACAAGCTTTCACAATTTTTCACTTTTCTTTAGAAGTAGCAGCAGTACAGTGTGGATGTGTAACTTCACAGACAAGTTATGAGATGTGCAACATCTGTGTAACAGTGATAGTATCAGCAATAGTAGCGGAAGCAGTAGCAGAACACCAGTAGCAGAATATTAGTGGCAAGGCAGTAAAAGTGCCTTGCACCAAAATAAATATCAGGTGGATGATCGTTAATGCTGCATTTGTTCCTACTGACAAATCTGATGGGCTCTTTGAAGGGCTTGAGTATGTGACATGCATCCTTGATGAGTTGCCACTGCCTGAGCTAAAAATAACACATGCTCCCTGCTGTGGTGGTCTGGTGCATGATGTAATCATTGAACACTTCAGCATATGCAGAGTGCATGGAAGGGGAGCAAAGGCAGACCGTTCTGTCACTGGAGGGCATTTTTAGTCACATAAGAATGGCTGTAATATGTATGAAAACAATCTCCTGAACAAGCTTTACACCACAAAATTTATCATGTGAACTATGCAGGGAGCGTTTGTTACTTCCCTAAAATGCATCGCAGCCACAATGTTCCTGCCATTGTTACCAATGAGAGACAGCCAGCAGGATATTTGTTGATTGATGCACTTTAGCAACTGATCTGCTATGTGGAATCTCATGCTCATCAGTTCTAAGATAACATGTCAACGCTTCAGTTTACACAAGTGATAGGAGGGAGGTGAAAGCAATGCTCTGCCCTGTTTATTTTTGGGACATGATGCTGTCCATTGAGGAGGATGTGGATAATTGCCTGGTGTAGGAATCAGACCAATAAAAACGTGGAGGCATCTATAAGACCTGGCCTTATTGCTGTGGCAAACCGTCACCACTATGTACCATGCAAAACATCGACCCAGTAGGCCATGAAAGACATGTACTGTCTCTGCCGATTACAGCTACTCCAAGCTTCGACAGTGGCGTGCACCTGGTCACACAGCAACAATTCCAAGGGGCAACTCACATTCTCCACCACATGAGAATACAAGGCAGGGATAGCTTTTTTGAGAAATAATGGCTGCTAGGTATCTTCCATCGAGGCTGAGTGAACACCTTCAGTTAGGAGAGACGTGTGTGGTGAGAGGTCCTGCATGGACTAAGCTCAAGCTAAGAAAACCTCTGTCTCTGAGACTACAACTACCAAGGAAGCAACTCTGCAACCAAAGTACCCCTGTAGGAAAGAGACCATACATCTTAGGTCTACAACCCACAATGTTGTGCTTTGGACTCAAGGTACAGTATTGTGCATGTTTATGGCAGAAAGACTTTGCTGCTGTGGAGAGAGGATCTTCCTAAAGCATCCTCTCATACTTTGAGATGGATTGGCTACTCATATCTAAGCACTTCACCCCTCAGTCAGTGAACTGCAGATGAAGTTAAGAACTTCACTGCATGGCTGTAGTTCTGCAGAAAGGCTGTAAAGAGTTCTTTATAGAGAGAGAGAGAGAGAGAGAGAGAGAGAGAGAGAGAGAGCAACTACAACTATCATCATTGTTGCTGCTACACTGCTATTGAGAGAGGATTGCACTGTGGTCTACGTCGGAACTTTGCAGTTTTCTGCTATGTGTACTACTGCTCCTATCATCAACTCAGTAAAGAAAGACTTGTCTCCACCATTAACATGCCCCTTATCCATACTCCTGCCTTGCACCCCATCAAACACTACCACCAAGCAGAAGCCCCAAAATCAGGGTGTTCTCTGATAGAATAAAGAGTGCAACCTCTATTCACTGTATGCACGGCCCCAGGGAACACAAGAGGGAGGACTGTCACCATGAACTGTGAGTACCACTACCACAAACACGACTTCCAACCCCCCCCACCCCCTCCGGGTTGCCGCAACTGCACTGCCATCAGCTTGGCCACTCTGAACTGGTTCCCATGCTCTGTTCAACACACAATCATCATCATAGTACTCACCCTCCCTGCCATTTTTATCATAGTGCCAATCATGGGCTCCTTGGCCCCCTCATGTTACCCCGCTCTGTATTTTCCTCGAGTATCACTGTCACCCATCTACCAAGTCCCTATCACCACCAACATGGCTACAAGTGTCACTCCTACTTTGACTGTTCTCAAACAACTCAGCAACAGGGAGACTATCTTGAGTATGTTCTATAGCACATGAGGTTTTATTTTCTCCTCTTAGGAAAAAATGAACATAGATGATGCAAATGTAAGGCTTTTCTGGGTCCACAAGGAAGAAGAACAGCAAAATCAAAAACACGGTGTCAGAGGTGACATCTAAATCAACCTGCTGATAGGAGGAGTGAACCATCCAGTCCACAATCTTTTAATAATCTGTTGCCTACTGGAAGCAAGGGAGAGCTGTGGCCTGCTGTTAGTACTACTGGCCGGATGGCTGGTGCTGACTGTGCTGCTACTGTTATTTTACTACTACAGCCACCCACATTCGACTCGTGGTTGATGAAGCACGGGTTGTTCATTTTCCTTCTTGCATTTACCAGAAAAGCTTATTAAAATAATGACAAGTGAGAGGTTTGGTACATTGATTATTAAATCAGGAAATGTTCCAACTTTTTTTGGGAAAAAAGCACAATTGGACATCCACTGGTTGAAACCAAACTATACACTGCTATTGACACACTTAACTAAGATTATTTTTGCACATATAAACAGTAGAAAAACTGTATTTGGAAATAAAAAGGCACAATTTTACAGAGTATGTAGTGAACCATAAGCTGATAGTAATTCTGGGAAAATGCTTTTTCCACACTTTTGGACAAAAACAATGTCTCATGCAGAAAAACTTCTCGTTAAAAGCTCATGTGTCTTGTCCTTTGCAGTAAAACATATGAAGTTATGAACAGCTCCAGCAGCCCTGACTGTAAGACACACAGTACACTTACTACCCCTATACTATCCCTAGTGATAAAACCTGACTTTCTACCTAGTAATCCCAACTACTTTCTTCACAATCCTAAAATCCTAAATCTTCTTTGTGTGTATTGCAGATAGGACAGATACATCCTGTCTCATTAGTAGCTGATCTCTCACGGGCTTCTGTGTAGTAGAGCTGGCATAAAACCTGATAGACGAGCCAATATCCTCCCCCCTGATTGGCTGTGAAGTTGACTACAAAGCATTGCAGGGGCCCTGCTTGGGGTCCTGTTATCCTCTGTCTTCTTCCTCCCTGCCCTGTTTACCTCTCTTGCGTATTGAATTTTAAATGTAAAAAAAATTATTTATCTGTAAACTAATCTGTGTAGAATCAATTTGCTCATCCCTAGAAGTTATCTCTACTAAAGGAATATGGGGAATGATCTGTACTAATGTAGAATGATAGGGACTGATTTCTACGAATATGGAGTGATTGCGGCTGATCTCTACTAATAGAGGGTGATAGGGACTGATCTCTACTAATAGAGGGTGATAGGGACTGATCTCTACTAATAGAGGGTGATAGGGACTGATCTCTACTAATAGAGGGTGATGGGGACTGATCTCTACTAATAGAGGGTGATGAGGGCTGATCTCTACTAATAGAGGCTGATGAGGGCTGATCTCTACTAATAGAGGGTAATGACGACTGACCTCTACTAATAGGGAGTGATGGGGTCTGATCTCTACTATAAGAGGGTGATAGGAACTGATCTCTACTAATAGAGAGTGATGGGGACTGATCTCTACTAATATAGGGTGTTGAGGACTGACCTCTACTAATAGAGAGTGATGGGGACTGAGCTCTACTAACTGAGGGTGGTGGGGGTCTGATCTCTACTATAAGAGGGCGATGGGAACTGATCTCTACTAAAAGACTGATGGAGACTGGTCTCTACTAATAGAGTATTATTGGGGCTGACCTCTATTAATAGAGGGTAATGGGGACTGATCTCTACTAATAGAGGGTAATAGGGACTGATCTCTACTAATAGAGGGTAATAGGGACTGATCTCTACTAATAGAGGGTAATAGGGACTGATCTCTACTAACAGAGGATTATTGGGGCTGACCTCTACTAATAGAGGGTGATAAGAACTTACCTCTACTAACAGACTGATGGGGGCTGATCTCTACTAATAGAGGATTATTGGGGCTGGTCTCTAGTAATAGAGGGTGATAGGAGCTAATCTCTACTAATAGAGGATTATTGGGGCTGGTCTCTAGTAATAGAGGGTGATGGGGGCTGATCTCTGCTAATAGAGTGTGATGGAGACTGAAGTCTACTAATGGGAGGATTATTGGGGCTGATGTCTACTAATAGAGGGTGATGGGGAATTATTTCTACTAATGGAGGATTATGGGGGCATGATCTCTACTAGTTGGGGACTGACAATAGAGGTTGGTGAGGGCTGATCTGTACTGATGGAGAGTGATGGGGTTGTTTCCCACTAATACTTGGTGATAAAGGGTGATTTTCACTAATGCAGGATAATGGTGGCTGATCTCCATTATCATGGACCGATGAGAGATGACCTCTACAAGAGGTATAGCCTGTATTAGCAAACAATGACAGAGATGTGTTTTCCATCTAGACTGAACTATACTAATAAGCAGTAAGTTAGAAGGAGATAAGGATTGGCTGATGGCTGCCTGTAAAGTCTCTCAATGGGAGCGATTTAATGAGGTTGCTTCCACATGCACAGTAATGATCCTAACATGAAGAATAAGGTTGTTTGAAGTTTAGTGGCAGAAATCACTCTTGCGCTTCTTGTGCCTCTTATTATTTGGTCTTAGCAATTTCTCATACCATTATCATATGATGAGCTTAATGACATCTGTACCTTAATTAAAAGGTAATGCCACTGAAAACTGGTAATATCTTTTTATTCACAGATGCTCAGTAATGGTGTCACTGGCAGAGATCTTGTTTACCTAGATTGTCATGGCCTCATTAAGCCAAATGGCTTTGGCATGAGCGCAAGAAGTTAGAACGTTTGCAAAAACACACCTGAACTTTTGCAAAAAAAAAGTACCTAAAGAACTCCAAGACCAAGATTGAACTTTTTGACCTCAGTTCTAAGCGTCATGTTTGGAGGAAACCAGGCACTGCCCAGTACCAGTAATGGCAGCATTATGCTGTGGGGATTTTTTTTAGTGGCACGGAAAGGAAGACTGGTCAGGGAAAGCTAAATGGAGTAAAGTACAGAGATATTCTTAATGCAAACCTCATCCAGAGAGCTCTGGACCTCAGACTGGGCTAAAGGTTTACCTTCCAACATGACAATGACCCTAAGCAACACAGGAGTGGCTTAGGGACAACTCTGTGAATGTCCTTGAGTGGCACAGCCAGAGCCCTGACTTGAATCCAATCAAACATCTCTGGAGAAAGCTGAAAATGGCTGTCCTCCAACAGTCCCCATCCAACCTGATAGAGCTTTAGAGGATCTGCAGAGAAGAATGGCAAAAGATCCCCAAATCCAGGGGTACAAACCCAAGAAGACTGGAGGCTGTAATCACTACCAAAGGGGCTTTAACTAAGTCCTGTGTAAAGAGTCTAATTACTTATGTCAATGCAAGATATTAGTTTTTCCTTTTCACTAAATCAGCAGAGTTCTAAAATTCAACACAACGCCACAACATAACAAAATGTGAAAAAAGTGAGTGTCTGAAGACTTTCTGAATGCATTGTATATGTGGGCTAGACCCTGTTACCAACATGAGTTGATATTAATGGGGTTGTCTGATCAAGGACAACCCTTTTTAGAATGTGCACCAATTAGCTAATCACCGTGGGTCATGCTCCTGGTACTCCTGGAAAACAGCTAAAGATGTACTATTAAATAATGCCCATTCAGATGCATGGTGGTCTATGTAATAGAAGGATTGCTTCAGTTCAACAGAACATCAATCAGTCTCCGTTCTGGCTTATAGAGAGGGTTGCCGAACTGGGTGACTTACCTTATGGCCAATATTACAATAACAACAGGAAGTGTCACCCTGGCACCCACCTCTGTCCCCTGCATAAGATGGGTATTTAAATCTCGAGATGGGAATACTCTTTAAAAATGGCTGATGTAGAATTTTTAACAGATTGATTTATTTACAACTTATTTCTATTGGGAGGAGCTAAACTTTAAAGGGATTCTGTAGCTTCGAGAGTGCTCTGCAGGCAGCAGGTTATAGAGCAGGAGGAGCTGAGCAGATTGCTATAGAGTTTTCTGGCAAAATATTTATTATAACTTGTAATTTTTTTCATTTACATCCCTTCTCTTTCTGTACTTAGGAATTGCAGTGGGTGGTCCTACTCAGTGACTTTAAAGGGAACCCGTAGCCTCGAGAGTGGTTTCTGCTCTGCAGGCAGCAGGTTATAGAGCAGGAGGAGCTGAGCAGATTGCTATAGAGTTTTCTGGTAAAATATTTATTATAACTTGTAATTTTTTTCATTTACATCCCTTCTCTTTCTGTACTTAGGAATTGCAGTGGGTGGTCCTACTCAGTGACTTTAAAAGGAACCTGTAGCGTCGAGAGTGGTGTCTGCTCTGCAGGCATCATGTTCTAGAGCAGGAGGAGCTGAGCAGATTGCTATAGAGTTTTTTAGGAAAAGATTCATTATAACTTGTAATTTTTTTCATTTACATCCCTTCTCTTTCTGTGCTTAGGAGTCCAGTGGGTGGTCCTACTCAGCCTTTTATCTGTAGGCGTATATACACACACACTAAACATAAAAATAGTGCTAAAAAGTTCTACGGAATTTTATTTTTCAACAAATATGTATATCAATCTGCTCAGCTCCTCCTGCTCTATAACACCCTGCCTGCTGATCAGACTGGATTTTCAATGTGACAGATTCCCTTTCAATTTTTATGCTATAACATTCACACAACTTTATTCAAAAACAGTTGTTTTGTACATGACTATTCGAGGTTCTTTCTGTTCGGCAATCTGTTCATCTTCACACTTTTGCTCTTCTTTTTTTTCTCTCTCTGAGATCACGCAACTATTATAACTTTTAGAATATGAATACCCAGAGATGAAAAGGGCTCAGAAATTCGAAATCACATCATGATTCCGGCATATAAAGGCACAACGGCACCATCCTTCTCCTGTCTTTGAGTACCGCCCTGTTTCCATAAATGTGCTTTGTCAATGTCTATCCCCTTGCCAGCCTCAGCCTCCCTCTAACAACATTTTCCTCTCCCGACTGCACAGAGCCTGTGGATTTTCCTATCACAATCTGTCCATGCAATTAACTGTTCCCTGAAAACACACCTCTTCAGGGAAGCGCATCAGATCACTCAATACCAACCTCAACCTCTGCTTCCAGTCAAAAAATAAACAGTGCAATAAGTATCCTTCTGAGCATCCAATTCTTCTCCCTGCTGAACAACTTGACTCTTTGTAAGTGCTGATACCTCAATCTACTTTGCACTTTTAGGGTGACCATTAGACCACAACTGGTCGAATGTCCTCATGTTACCTGAGCACCTTATGAAAGATTGGGCACTGATGATCATTTGAAATACTCAAGACTTTTTGGATATGGGATGGCCTCTTATTCTCAAATGAAAGGGTTGTTTTATGAAGAAAAATGCTGTCGAAACGCCAAACAGTGCATCGCCCTTGAGGATGAATGCAAAGTGTTAATTATTGCCAAAAGCTTTAATTTAATGTTGCCATGTTAACTGTTGAAGCACTCACTTCTTTATGTACTGTGTAACCCTAACAGCAATGTATGGGCAACAGATTTTATATTTAATATTGGTAGACTGTGTAGGTTACCAGAGTGTTGGACTTAGGCCGCCCTCTGGTTAGGGAGTTTAGTCAGAGCAGATCTACAAGAATGACATGCATGAGAGAGTTCCAGCAGACCAGTCCTGAGAATCTACAGGTATGTCTCTGAGACTATAGTTCCCAAAGGAGCAACTCTACTACCAGAGTACCTCTGAAGGAAAGAGACCATACTTTATAGAAGATCCAGAAACATTCAGGCCATGGGAGATAATGTCAGTAATGTATTCACTCATTTATTGCAGAAGAGACTTTACTGCTGTGGAAAGGTACCTACTACACTTTGAGACAGACTGGCCATCCATGTCCAAGATTTGCACCCCTGATACACTTTGGAACCATGCCTTTTGCTGCTCTTTGTACTACAGTGTTATAATTGGTTCAGTACAGAAAGATTTTATTCATTACAACAAACGGGCCTGATTATTGATTCCACCTCGCATCCACTGTCCACTGCATCTGCACTACTGCCTTTTCACCATGAAGGGCACTGCAGCTACAGTACCACTAGGCAGGAGCCCCAGTATCAAGGTGTGCCCCAAAGGGAGAAAGGGTGCACCCTCCAGTTACTTCACCTGGTATGCTGTGTCGCAACTTACATAGTAGTAAAAGTTGACTTTTAGACCACAGATGTTTCAAAGACCTCATATTACTTGAACACCTCGTGAGAGTTTGGGAACCTTTGATCATCTGAAATACTCATGATGTTTGCATACGGGATTGACCCTTACTCCCAAATAAAAGAGATGTTTTGTGAAGACAAACCCTGTCCCTATGCCAAATTCTATGCTGTACCTCGAACCTGGATAGTAGTAGAAGTTGACTATTAGACCACACTTGATTGGGTGACCCCCACCCCCATTTCCTTTGTGCCTTTTGAGTGGCAAGACATGATTTGATGAGGTTATCTAATGAAGGCAACGATATCTATATACGCTGTTAGGATATATGGACATCATAGAGGATGTCCCCTTCTCGAGGTCCACCATCTATCATTCAGAGTAGGGATGAGTGAACTTTTGAAAAGTTCGGTTCGGTTCGCTTCGGCGAACTTTAGTGAAGTTCGGATTCGTACGAACCGAACCTAAAACGAACCTTGCTATAATGGCTGAATAATTGCTGCTACAATAATGGTAGTCTGATAGGGTATAGTTTTGTTTACTTGCAGTTGCTATTACAATGAAAAAAGTGGAAAAAATCCAAGTGACTTCAACAACGGCGACGCAAAATATACGTATATTTGAGAATTTACACTAATGCGTACGCTAATGCGAATATTCCCGCACAAATAACGAACATACAGTGTAGCGTTGTTAAAGGTACGCTACTTAACTGAATATGTACGCATTAGCGTACTCATACACTGCGTCTGCGAACATTCCTACTCAAGTAACGAACATACAGTCTAGCGTTGTCAAAGGTACGCCACTTAACTGAATATGTACGCATTAGCGTACGCATATACTGCATCTGCGAACATTCCTACTCAAGTAACGAACATACAGTCTAGCGTTGTCAAAGGTACGCTACTTAACTGAATATGTACGCATTAGCGTACATTCTCAATAAATATGCGTATATTTTGCGTCGCCGTTATTTTAACCAGATTCGTCACGAACTTTCTGAAAATTCGGTTCGATGACGAACCGAACTTTTGGGAAAGTTCGTAACGAATCTGGTTCGTTACAGTTCGGTTCGCTCATCCCTAATTCAGAGTCATCTATGCGTTAGGAGGATGATCAGTCATGTGAATGCAGAGGAAATGTCTGGCCAGAAGCTTTCCTAGTAACCAACTAATAATAATAAGAAGATTAGAATAAAGAATTCTTCATGAAACATGATACAAACAATAGAAAACCCATCAGCCCCATACAGTTTGAAAGGAGGGGCAGAGATCACCCCTGACTGTTCCTCCATTCAGTTGGGAAAACAGGATCTTCATTCTCATGATCTTTATCAGATCTTAGTCTATGGATCTTCTTTGTGCGAAGACCCCTTTAAGCCAAGTGACTACAAAAACCACAGCACTTCAGTAGGTGAAGTGCCAAGCAAGTGTCTATTGGGCTTTTTGAACAGTCTAATATATAGCAACTATCTAAGAAGCCTCAGCATGCACTACAAAGCAAAAATGATGGACACATAGCCATATTTAGTTTTTTTACCTCTTAGGCTGCGATAAATGGGACTGGCTTTATTCTCCGAGCTTCAGTTTTTGGCTCGTTGAACAAGAATTCACAATGATGTCACATGTGAGCCATTCTGGGTTATGTTCTCAGCCATATCTCTCTTGCTTCAATAGCTCCTTATCTCCTGCATTTAATATAATCACATCCATGCAAAGTATCTTTGTTCTGTTTTATGTTATTACTGGTGCCTTGAAGTCTGCTGTTTCCTCGACGTATGCCCAAGAATAAAATTAAAAGGGCCAGGAAACTTTTTAATTTTTTTTTAAAAGGTACCACTTATGGTCTAAATTGCCTTATCCTGACCTGCATAAAGATACCACATAATGCCCTGCAGTGCCGCTCGTGCCTACAGAGATACTCATCATCATTATACAGTGCAGGGCATATTGCTCCAGTGTGTTGACATAGTGTTCTGCCCTGACCTGTGTTGTATACTATCTGCAGGTGGTAAGTGGGACATCACTCAGATATCAACCTTAAATGAAAGAAGAGAAGGAACAGGCTCATTTAAATAACTCCTAATGATATCCGTGTTTATGAATATGCAATTCCTTATTACAATATTAATTAATGATATGCCCAATTAGAAGAGAAGACATGAATATGCGATTGTTCATTAGCGTTCATTTCCATAAGTGATGAAGATCAAGAGGATACATTTGAGAGCACTGTTGGATGCACCTTTAACTCTACATGACTGGGTCATTTCCACTTTTTAGTCTACAATGATGCAGGTCAGGCTTAGGACAAGTCATGTCGCTAAGTGCACCCATCTGCCTTTAAGATATTATAGGTAGGTCCATTGGGTATATCTATAAACTTGTCACTTATCTGATGTCGGAGGCTGTCACTGGAACATCTTTAATCTATTTTTATTTAAGATAAGAATTCAAAGTCTGTCTTCTTGTAGTCGCAGTCACCAGAAAGTCAAGATGAGGATTATTTTTTTGCTTTGGTTTTTGATTATTATAATAAACTGTGGCACCAAAGTGGGGAACAGGGGCAGAAGTACTGAAATATCTGGCCCACTGATACCATGCTGGCTCTCAAAAAACAGCCAGGAGGAATGGATAGTTTCCAGGGGCAACATTAGAATTCATATGTCCCCATAGCAAAGTCAGGAATGGACACCCTACTTTTTTGTACAGCCAAACCACACTCAATGGAACATATTTCTCAATATAAAGGCTTTCCTTTGCCAATGATTCCACATAGCACTTTCCCACGTTCTGGTCTTCAACAAGTCAAATGACTGTTCCTGGTACGGCCAATGGGAACTGGTGTTCCCATCATCAGTTGTCTTTAGCCAAGTGTATATATATATATATATATATATATATATATATATATATGAAAATTGAGATCGATATAAAAATCTAGAAATCACTTAATGCATAAGAATTGGACAAGTCTATCCAGTAGGTTGAGAAGAAGGGCTCTTTAACCATCTGGCTAGTATGAGGTTCTCCACTGTCAACAACCAGTTTTCCACTGGATTTAAAAGTCATTTGTAAACCTTCCCTCTAAGATTGGTATTTCTAGTCATAACTGACAGATCTTATTACCGGGCTAACTGGTGCATGTATTTTATCTGGTTTCCATAACCTCAGGAACTATTTATACACAATACCATTGTGGACTCACTGTGTCAGTAATGATAGTCATGTGCTCAGCCAAGTCTATATGGATGGATGATCCTCACTGAGAGCACCAGCAATAAGGGATGAGCTTTGTTAGACACCACTCGACAATCACAAACCTTGTTTTTGCCCCTATAAAGACATTTCAGCTAAAAAGACAAGTGAGGAAAAATCAAAGCACCAATTTATATTGGTATAGACCACTGAATAAGTTACGATAAAGCAAGACACATGAAACCAGAAGTTGGGGCGTAGTTTGGTGGGATGAAACGTTTTATGCCTCAGGTGCTGGGCTTCAGGTGGCACCAAGAAGCTTCAAGCTGTCTAGAGTATTTAGGTACAAAGCTAGGACAGTAAACTCAGTCTTTGACTCAGGTGAAGGGCTGTTTCAGAACACAAACCAGAAATGAAGGCTGGCCAAAAAAAAGAAACCGTACCCCTGCCCTGGCAGATTGGATCCGCTGCTAGTTTTCCTTTTCCCTCTTCCTTCTGGCGTGCCTGACCACCGGGGTAGCTCAGTCTCTCCATGCAGGCTATATCCTGCTTTCTGGCCAAATCTCTCTTGCTCTGCCTGTAGGATGCAGACAATCCCTCCCTTTGATTCTTAAAGGGCTAGAGTATGCGTACTCTAATCTTCACCAGTCACTTTGGGGTAGTTGCCTGACCAATAAGCTCTACTGCTTTAGTGTTCTACTAAGATGTGCTGTTTAACATTTGTCTGCCCAGTACTGACTTCTGCCTTTTTTCCATAGTTGACCTTCACTGCCTGACCTCTCTGCCTGACCTCCATACTGACCCGGAGCTGTCTGCTCTGATTGTCTATCAGATTGAATGTGCTCTGCCTGCCCTGAACATGGCCTCTCCCTGTCTATGCTTTTGCCTGATCCTTCGGTGCTCTGCACCAGTGTCTCTTGTTCCCTGTGGGTTAGCAGTCAACTACTACAGGAGGTAGTGGCCTGGTGACTCCCTTGCAGCAAAGTCCAAATCCCTGTAGAGGGATTAAATGGTGAAAACCAGGGGACCACCAGGGTTTTGCTTTTAGGAGTAGCAGCAAGTGAAATCTGTGGATTGACACAGTGGTTCCACACCCACTGCATAACAGGAAGCAAAGTACTAGGAATCAAGAAAAACTGAATAAATGATCAAGACAAGGCCCATTGTAAAGTATTCCAGTGGAAAGCAAAAATGGGTGTCCAAAACTGATTACACACCAGACCATGATATATACTGGCACCAGAGAGGTTGGAACTGGATTACGGGAAAGTATGTACCTAAGGCAACCCTACCTCCCAAGATTTCAAGTTGGTTTCTTATGAATCTGAAAAAAACTAAAGCTTCTGGTAAAATAAACCTAGATTTCTCTGTAATTATAAGTACTCATAGAGGTCATTGTACTGTGACTACTGTGACCATTAGGGAAGGTTATGTACTTTGTAGACATTATTGATATTAGATCACTGGAAGTTTGAATTAGTTGAAGGTGAAATCATTATGCAACTACCTGGGAGATTAATGTGAGGCATAATGTGTAAATTACATGATCTAACAAACCATGAAAGTGGGATGATTGTAGGTGAAGCTCCAACACGTGCAGAGGCAAAAGCATTGCACTTGTGAATTGTGTGAGAGCGGCTGTTGTTAAAGACTTTAGAAAGTGGACCACAGGACAAAAAGAAAGATAGCATACAACATCATAGATTTTGGCTGCTGGAGTTCAGCAAAGGGTTGTTAGACTTCTAGATAGTTTAGATAGACCTCAATCCTCTTAATCTCATTTCTATGTTACTGCTATAAGATGCCTTAAAGAGTTTGTCAATTTTACGACAATTTATTCCCTTTTTACAGGATAGGGGATAAGTGTCTGTTTGGTGGGGGTTCAATAATTGGGGCCCCTGCTGGTTACTAGAATGGTGGTAGGGGTGTTCTTTCTGTTTGAATGGAGCAGCAGACACACATGAGTGTTGTGTCCGCCACTCCCTTCAACTCTATGGAATTGCTGGAAACAGCCGAGCACAAGCGCTCAGCTATCTTTGGCAGGCCCATGAAGCTGAAGGGAGTGGCAGGGTACATTCATGAATAGCGCTCAATTGACATGGGGAAGCATGGGTCCTTACTCTTGTGATCGGTGGGTTTTGGACACCCCACAGGTCAGCAATTTATCCTGTATCCTGTGGATAGGGGATAAGTTGTCTTAATGGGACAACCCCTTTAAAAGCTATGGACGCCTTTGACATGTTGGTAAACTAAACTGCAGTCTGCCATTCATTTTTGGACCCCTTGCTATTCAGTTTGCTGCTGCTCCTAGTTTCAAGCTTTTCTCATGTGGTCCTGTCCCTCCTAGTAATACCTGCTGGATGTGTCCAGATTGGTGTGTCCGGGTTGCTGCTACCTTCACTAGCTCTCCTGTGTGAATACAGCTTAATTCCTGTACCGATTTCCAATTCTGCAACCCATGAGGGATGTCCTCACACTTGTATTGGTGAGGAATGTGTAATTTCTCTCCCCCTGTAAAGTTTGGCATGGGTTCACTGCTTTCTCTCTACACATGTACACAATCTGTTTGATCTCTCATTGTCTCCCTGTATGCTTTCCTCTCTATCTATAGTCTGTGTTAGCTGTCCACCTTCGATACTCTCCTCTCTCTCCTTACTCTGATCTTCCATGAACAACCTCTTCTTTCTCACTGCTATATACCCTGTACAACACTGAGAGAAGGGAGGGAGAGAGCAGAGAGAGCCATCAGAAACAGAAGCAGACTTGCACACTCTGTGTAAGTCAAATGGTAAAACCAAGACTATTTAGAAAGATGCTCAATTTTTAGGAAACAAATTAAACAAAATAATCAGTTCAACAGCGTCCATAACCTTTTAATTCCCATTTGGGCATTTGGGTACACTAATACACTGAAGTATACATACTGTACCCACATGACAACCCACATATACCACTGATAGCAATATAGTAGGACATGCAAGTTTCACATTCCTGCAAGACACTGAAGGATTGTACTTTTGCATAAAAAATTGAGTGAAATATATCATGGAAAACCTTGATGGATAATGAGAATTACTATTAGCATAAACAAAAGGAAGCTTGTTATTGAGGTATTGATCCAGACCCAATGTACACAAGAAGAGAATTGGTGACTAGCGTAACCACTGAAAATGAGATTTATAGACGACATAACAGAAACTGACGACAGAAAATGAAGAAGCAATAAGTGGTTTCTAATATATACAAAATAACGGGAAAAACAATCCTGAACAAGAAAGTAGTTAGCAGTTCACCACAAGCTCCATAATCCAACATCACTCCCCATCCCTAGCTCCACCAGCAATCAATGGGCCCTGTAATATGGTCATTACAATCAGCTGGCCGGTCAATCCGAAAGATTTCTTCAGAGCTGATGAAGTGGTCATTAGTGTTCTCAAGGCTTTTAATGTCAAAGTAGTTACTCATGCACAGAGGATGCGACCATCTTGTGGGCTGAACACAATCTATCAATTGACTTGGACCTAATAACGTGATCTAAGTCCCCAGCTCCTAGTGAGATGATAGACTGCTTTCTAATAACCTTTGACTCCAAATGCTGGAAACAGACATTGTTACTACCTCATATATTGGTTTTGATCATACAATGGCTGCCTGACTGCCTTCTGTCTCTTGAAATTTGATCTATCTATCTATCTATCTATCTATCTATCTATCTATCGATGTAAGTCACAAACGTGTTGCCGTAAAGACTGTAGGCAACATGGTGGCTCAGTAGTGAGTTATGTTCTTTGCATCTCTGGGGTTCTGGGATCAATTTGACCAAGGGCAACATCTACATGGAGTTCGTTTATTCTCCCTGTGTAGTACATGGGTTTGGGGATACAGGAGCATAGTCATACAAGCCAGGGATCAGGTAACATGGCTCAGGATGCCATACCATGGGGAGTAGTCTGGAAGGCTGGGTCACAACTGGTCAATTTCAGATACAATATATATCAGAAAATAAACATGAGCCAAAGCAGAGAAGTAATACCTAGAGAAGGCTGAGTTCTGTGTTAAAGGCTCCATGAGGGACATACATCACAGATTGTGATGACAATGCTAGACGACATAGCATAATATATATGTGGTCTGGTAAAATGATGCTCACCCTGACGGAAAACCAGTGGACCTCATCTTAGTCAGTGGATTCCGTTGGGCATCAATGGTATCAGTCATGTGATGGATCCGTTGTCTGCTTATATTCCGTTTTTTTTGTTCCTATGACAGAAGAGAACATGGCCAACGGAGATGTGAATAAAGCCTGACAGGCAAAGACGACAATGAGCACTGACTTAAAGAGGACCTTTCACCACTCCTGACATGCCTGTTTTAATAGCTTCATGCATTCCCCACGTACTAACAATTGTTATGGCTCTATGTTGTGCCATTCCTTTATTATTTGCACTAGAAGTTATGAATGAATTTCTATTTGCCTTCAGTAAGGGAACAGAGGGGAGGCGACCAGTTGGGGGGTGTACCTGCAGAGACTGACTCTATCCAATCAGTGTTGCCATGTTCAGACTGTGCAGGGACACACCCCTAATGCATGAATCTATTAAAACAGGCATGTCAGGAGTGGTGAAAGGTCCTCTTTAAAGTATAGGGCCTTTGGTTTTGGTTGGCTGAGACTCGGTGCAGTAGCTGCCATGAGGAGGATAACAGGGTGATGGAGTGTGGAGAGGTGACTTCATTGCACTGCCATTTGACCAGTGGTGCCACAGAGTAAGGGCTATTTTCTCAAAAGAAGTTGACCTAGTTCACAGGTTAGGACAGGAGGTGTCTACACACATCCTTATGCAAGTTATAGTACAGCTTAAAAATTATACAATATTTTACTGTACCCAGTATTTGTATAACCAGACCATACATAAGAATTTTGACAGAACATTCCTACGGAATCCAATAGAAATAGTGTGTGTGAGAAATCTGAGGTGAATGGAGGTACAGTTATGGTTCTGCACAAAAGAGAACTGTAATATGGATGTGTGCATGAGTATACAGGGTGCACCCTCACATTGTGTTCATATAGCGGTTTTGGCCATCCCACTCTCTCAATCAATTTAGAAATGTATTACTGAACTTGGATCATGTCAATTGAGAGACCTTGAACAGTTTTGCCACGAGGAATATGGAAAAAGTTTGTGGCCACGTGAAAAGTTGAGAAAGATGTTTCCAGGGCTGTATTTACTGCCAATGGTGCCTCTACTAAATACTGACTTGAAGGGATTGAATAGTTGTGCATTAAAGGGTTTTCCGGTACTTAGATATTGATCGCCTATCATCAGGATAGGTCATCAATATCAGATCGGCTGTTAGCTGTTTCAGGCAGGCGTTGGTGCCAGAAACTATACAGTGGATTGACCTGAAAGCAGAAGGTTCTGTCCACCATGTAGTGCTGGGGTCCTGCAGATCAGTTTCCATTTAAATGAATGGAGCATGACAGTGGTAGAAACTACCGCGTGGATGCAGGCTTCCTTCCACTCTATAGCTTTAAGCACTGGCGGCTGCCCAAAATGGCTAATTGTGGGGGTGCAGGACACACACCGATCTGAGGACACGTCATCAATATAGTTTAGAACTATATTTATAATCCTGCAAATTTCCCAGCATTCCCTGCTAAATCAATGTCTGCATGGATGATTTGCATTCATTACTGTACAGTCATAAGATAAGCAAAAAGACTGGAAAACTGAAACCTGTATATCTCATAAAGGAAACAGTTTCTTGGAAATAACCAAAGACAATTACCTTTCCCAACTGGTTCAGGACCCGACTAGAGGGACGGCCATACTGGACTTAGTATTAACCAATAGACCTGACAGAACAACAGATGTGCAGGTTGGGGGACACCTGGTAAATAGTGACCATAATAAAATAACCTTCCAATTGTCATTCAAAAGAGCGTTTCTTCAGGGAGGAACAAAAATACCAAACTTCAAAAAAGCTAAATTTAGCCAACTAAGAGAGGCCTAACGAACTGGGACAAAGTTCTTAAAAAATAAAAATACAGCCACAAATTGGGATATTTTTAAAAGCGTCCTAATATCTAATTGTGAGAGGTACATACCTTATGGGAATAAAAGGTTAAGGAACAAGAAAAAACCAATGTGGATAAATAGAACTGTAAAGAAAGCAATAAATGACAAACAGAAAGCATTTAAATCACTAAAACAGGAGGGGAGTGAGAAAGCATTGAAAAACTATAAGGAAAAAAATAGAATATGTAAAAGACAAATAAAAGCAGCCAAACTAGAGACCGAGAGATTAATCGCCAAAGAGAGTAAAACTAACCCTAAAATGTTCTTTAATTATATAAATACTAAAAAGTATAAACCTGAAGCTGTTGGCACCTTACAGAGTAATGAGGGGGGAGTTGCAGAGAGCGATGAGGAGAAAGCAAAGCTACTAAATATCTTTTTCTCCACTGTATTCACTGAGGAAAATAAACTGTCAGATGAAATGCAGAATATAAAAGTAAATTCCCCATTAAAAGTGTCCTGTCTGACCCAGGAAGAAGTAGAGCTGCGTTTTAAAAAGATTAAAATAGACAAATCGCCAGGACCGAATGACATACACCCCCGTATCCTAAGAGAATTAAGTAATGTCATCGCCAGACCCTTATTTCTGATATTTAGGGACAGGGACAGACTATACTGACAGGGAGTGTTCCACAGGATTGGCACATAGCAAATGTGGTGCCAATATTCAAAAAGGGTCCAAAAACAGAGCCCAGGAACTATAGGCTGGTAAGTTTAACATCTGTCGTGGGTAAACTGTTTGAAGGTTTTCTAAGAGATGCTATCTTGGAGTACCTCAATGAAAATAAGCAAATTACTCCATATCAGCATGGCTTCATGAGGGATCGGTCATGTCAAACCAATTTAATCAGTTTCTATGAGGAGGTAAGTTCTAGACTGGACTGCGGCGAATCAATGGATGTCGTATATCTGGACTTCTCCAAAGTATTTGACACTCTACTGCATAAAAGGTTAGTATATAAAATGAGAATGCTTGGACTGGGAGAAAATGTCTGTATGTGGGTAAGTAACTGGCTCAATGATAGAAAACAGAGGGTGGTTATTAATGGTACGTACTCAGATTGGGTCACTGTCACTAGTGGGGTACCACAGGGGTCAGTATTGGGCCCTATTCTCTTCAATATATTTATTAATCATCTTGTAGAAGGCTTGCACAGTAAAATATCAATTTTTGCAGATGACACTAAACTGTGTAAAGTAATTAACACAGAAGAGGACAGTATACTGCTAGAGATAGATCTGGATAGACTGTAGGCTTGGGCAGAGAAGTGGCAGATGAGGTTTAACACTGACAAATGTAAGGTTATGCATATGGGAAGGAACAATGCAAGTCACCAGTACATACTAAATGGTAAAATATTGGGTAACACTGACATGGAAAAGGACCTAGGAATTTTAGTGAACAGTAAACTAAGCTGTAGAAACCAGTGTCAGACAGCTGCTGCCAAGGCCAATAAGATAATGGGTTGCATCAAAAGAGGCATAGATGGCCGTGATGAGAACATAGTCCTGCCACTTTACAAATCACTAGTCAGACCACACATGGAGTACTGTGTACAGTTCTGGGCTCCTGTGAACAAGGCAGACATAGCAGAGCTGGAGAGGGTTCAGAGGAGGGCAACTAAAGTCATAACTGGAATGGGTGGACTACAGTACCCAGAAAGATTATCAAAATTAGGGTTATTCACTTTAGAAAAAAGACAACTGAGGGGAGATCTAATAACTATGTATAAATATATCAGAGGTCAGTACAGAGATCTCTCCCATGATCTATTTATCCCGAGGACTGTGACTGTGACGAGGGGACATCCTCTGCGTCTGGAGGAAAGAAGGTTTGTACATAAACGTAGAAGAGGATTCTTTACGGTAAGAGCAGTGAGACTATGGAACTCTCTGCCTGAGGAGGTAGTGATGGTAAGTTCACTAAAAGAGTTTAAAAGGGGTCTGGATGTATTCCTGGAGGGTAATAATATTACAGGTTATAGTTACTAGAGAGGGGTCGTTGATCCAGGGAGTTATTTTGATTGCTTGATTGGAGTCGGGAAGGAATTCTTTTCCCTAAAGTGGGGAAAATTGGCTTCTACCTCACAGGGGTTTTTTGCCTTCCTCTGGATCAACTTGTAGGAAAACAGGCCGAACTGGATGGACAGATGTCTTTTTTCGGCCTTATAAACTATGTTACTATGTTACTATCTGTCCCCTATGTTATAGGGCTGTCAGGGCTTTGTCTAATAAACCCATTGTTACAGCATGTGGCCACTGCTGCTCTACAGGACTTCTGTATCCTGCCAGTGCAGAACCAGCTCAAGCTAGGATTGCTCTGTCTCTCCAAGGCATGAGGGCAAGGCCCTTCTTCCTTTGCCCATTGGGCACATTTGCGTGCTCCCTTCAGATCTTAAAGGGCCAGTGTGCTCATGCTCTAATCTGCTCCAGCCTGTGGCTGGCTAGCTTGGAGTACTTTAGGCATCTTTTCCTGTGGCAGGGTGCCTGAGCAATAGATTTCTAGTTTTCTTGTATTCTTCAAAGATGTGCTACATTAATTGTTTGCTTGTGTGCCAACTCTCCGATTCCTGGATCGTAACATACAACTGCCTTACCTGTACCTGGCATCCATATTGACTCTTTGCTGTGTGCGTTGACCTCAGGCCATTTACCGTATTGCATGTTCTCTGTCTGTCCTGACTTTGGCTTGGATCCCTCGGTGTCCTGCACCAGTGTCTCTTGACCACATGGGTCAGCTGTCAGTCATACCTAGAATACTCCAGGAGGTAATGGCCTGGTGGTTCCTCTGCAGGCCAGGATAAAACCTTTTGGAGTAGCCCAAAGTCAAATCTGTTGGTTGAAACAGTAGTTCCTCACCCAATGCCATAACATGCATGCTTCTCAACTGATTCCAATAGTAACCAGCTGAATTATTAATGCAGCTCTGGAGTAGGGTGTAAGGATTGTTTATCCACACAGTAGTGGCTGTTGGTACTTACTGGAAAGATCCTGGACCATTGGAATCCAAGTAAAGATTATAAATGGCCCAGATGTTTTTTGTTTCAATTTGTAAGATGCTTTGCCATGAATTTTCCCTCCCAAAAATCTTTTTTTTCTTTCTATATTTGGGCAAGTTTAGAGGTAGGTAGCAACAGTCAATAATTAGGTACTTACTGTATGTCTTTGCTGATGCTGAGGTAAGGTATATAAATAACCTACCCAGTGACCAAGGGTCATTGGACTGCTGGATTACACATGTAACCCTCAAGATTTGGATAAATTATGTCTGGGTTGGAGTTCTCAGTTTGTCAGAACATGGACCCATTTCTGAAGATTGGATTGGTGCTAAATAGCCTCCACCCCATGTAATAACAAAAGTCATTAAAAGGGTTGTCTAGCCTTTTTAAGTCATGGCCATCACTAGCTGATCTTCAGAGGGTTCTGGCACCCCACACCCCCACTGATCAGCTATTTGGTGTAGCTCCATCACTGTAAATTGGTGCCGGAGCTACACAGTGCCATCAACACTGTTTTAGAGGGATCTTGCTACCACAGTGGTGTTCCTGTTGACCTCTGTGTGTCTGTCTTTAATTTTATTTGGTTATTAAGAGTTTAGCTCCCATTTATGTAAAATATGATTTATAATCCCATGAGAAAAGGTCCCAAATACATATATTCACACTGGCTCAACCCACATAACGGCTGCTCTGCTTCTACATTTGTTATTTTTGAGTTTACGTCTTCCTTCTTTCCTACATAGATTTAGAAATGTTTCTTAAGCCAGGAGCCGAGCTCTTGGACATAACTCTGCCGCCTCAGGTGTCTAGTACTGCTCAGGGAGGCACAGGAGGCGTAGGGGAAACACATCATTTATGGAGCCATTTATTTAGGTCAAATGTATGGATAATGAAATATCATAAAACATGGCTGTCTGGGAGATGGATATCTAACGGCAGAGGAGAGATGCATAAATACTTGTGTAATGCACGTGTAATTGTTACGCCTAAGGACAAGCTGGCTGCATGTCTACCAGTTCAACACCCAGCTCGAGGGCACACTCCCTGAATATGTACAGGGTTCAGAACAGTGTGCCCTCTAAGCTGTACCCCGTGGAAATGACACCAGAACTACATGGTATGTGCACAGAGCTGTATTCACTGTGACATGCCCTACAAAAATCATTTGTTAACCCTTTTTTTTTTTTTTGCAAAACCACATGGACAGTTTCATATAGTAAAGTTGAAAATTAAGGAAGTCAATTTTTTGGCTATTTTTCCCCCAATTTTTTTTTAGTGATGGATTGGAAAAATCGATTTCCACAAGTGCGGATCTGTACTGATAAAAATTTTGCGTTTGTGTGTTAGCACTAACACAGTGAAATGGTCACAATGGAGACCAAGTGCCATACATTGGTCCACCAAGGCTTCTGGCAAATGAACTATTAAACCTGTGTTACTTGATTTAGCCAGCCTTATGACAAATTAATCACGCAAGCTAGCATGCGACATGAGAAGTAGATTGGTACACCTGCAAGCAAAATTTGCATTGGCAGTAGGAATGATTTTAAAGGGAATCTGTCAGCTCTGAAACACCCTCCAAACTAGAGTAAGCGGTGTATAGTGTAAGTGACGTTGAGTCCGGTTATGTAATTTTTATCTTCATACTCACTTCTATTCTGATTCTGTGCTCTGACAAACCAGCAGTAAAATGCACTGAGAGGACTCCAGTGCTCACTCACATAATGGAGAGGACTCAAAGAAGAGTCCTGTCAATGCATTTTAGTGCTGGTTTGTGGGAGCACAGCAGGGGCAGATTGGCCATAGACCTTACAGGGAAATTTCCCAGTGGGCCAATGCTCAGAGGGCCATCTGGGCCCTCCTAATTGCCAGCAAGTGGAAGTTTTTGGGGATGTATTTTGTGATGGACTGTGGTATTTGGCTCTGTTGGGGTGGTATAATGTACCACAATATGGTATTACTGCCCCTGCCTTCCATCAATTTGGACCCAACTACAAAATGGGGCCACTTTTAGTATTTTTTCCAGGGCCACTTTAAGTTCCCAGTCCGCCCCTGGAGCACAGCGTCAGAATGGAAGTGAGTATGAAGACAAAACTTACATAATCGGATTCAGCATCACTTACACTATACACCTCTTACTCTAGTTTAGGGGGTGTTTTGGAGCTGACAGGTTCCCTTTAAAGCATCAACCTTAACGTTATCCAGCCAGTTCTAGTACAAAAAACGAAGGTACAAGATGGCCAATTCTATTCAGGTTTGAATAAATTCAAACCATATTGAAAGTCAGGGGCGGACTGGGAACTTAAAGTGGCCCTGGAAAAAATATGAGAAGGGGCCCCGTTTTGTAGTTGGGTCTAAATTGATGGAAGGCAGGTCCAGCAATATCATATTGTGGTACATTATACCACCCCAACAGAGCCAAACACCACAGTCAATCACAAAATACTGCCAGCAGCACAAAATACATCCCCAAAAACATCCAGTGGCCGGCTGTGAGGAGGGCTCAGGTGTCCCCCCGGGCTTCGGTCCACAGGGAAATTTTCCTGTAAGATCTATGGCCAATCCGCCCCTGTCGAAATTTCCCAAATGATCTTGAAAATTTTCTCTCTCTCTTTCTTTTGGAAAATTCAGGTCAAATTTCAGAATTTTAGAATAGATGTCATCCTGTCTAGAAGCTACCTCGTGTACGCTACCTCTCTGATGTCTATGGACAGTAGGGCACACGAGTGGGGGGTTGATTGGGTAGCAGCTCTACCAGTATTGGAAAAGTAATCCAATTCCTTAATTTATGAAGCTATATAAAGGATCTCCTTTACCTTGAAGTCCACCAAAATTAAAGGGTTTCTGTCACCAAGTTTGACCATATTAAACCAGATGACATTTGCAATGCGCAAATGTCACCTGATGTCTAATATGGTCTTCTTTTTAAGATCTGTGTCCCCGTTTTCTTAAAAAAACTACTTTTGTAATATGCAAATTACCTTCACTAGGTGCAAGGGGCGGTAACCCTGCACCTAGTAGCGCCGTTTTCCCCACCTTCTATATTACGTCATCAGCGTAGATTGACAGGGCCAGGCAGCTCACTCTATCTGCTGCTGGCCCATTCGGCGCTGCAAATCCTGCGCCTGCACCGTGGGTCTGTCATTCGGCGCAGGCACAGTGAGTACAGCTGGCTGCCGGGCTCCCGGCATCCTCACTGCGCCTGCGCCGATGACGTCACACTACACCCAGAAGAGAAGGCAGATAGAGGGAGCTGCCTGGCCCTGTCAATCAGCGCTGATGACGAAATATAGAAGGTGGGGAAAACGGCGCTACTAGGTGCAGGGTTACCGCCCCTTGCACCTAGTGAAGGTAATTTGCATATTACAAAAGTAGTTTTTTTAAGAAAACGGGGACACAGATCTTAAAAAGAAGACCATATTAGACATCAGGTGACATTTGCGCATTGCAAATGTCATCTGGTTTAATATGGTCAAACATGGTGACAGAAACCCTTTAAAGGCATTTCTTGACAGATCTATTTAGCACAAGCCCCCCAAACATAAAAATGCAAATAACATTTAGGAAAAGGACTAACACCAATAAATCCTTTCGAAGAAATCTTTTACATGTCTTTGCCTTTTCTTACTAAATTTACTTTCTATGGACAAGACCGCATGCCCCCAACTGCGCGATCCGCGTCACTTGTTTCTCCAGATTTCCCTTTAAGTAAACATGGCAGCACAACCGACGAAGGAGCGTTCAATTTCTTGACTCATTTCTTACAGGATCAATGATCATTTTTCTTCACGGCAATTAAATTTAGTCAGAGGAGTGTTTTTGGCTCTCGAAGACATGTTTAATCAGAAGGGTTTGTTGCCATCAGCCCCGGAGGTGTGCGGCATGTTGACAGTGATGGCACGGCGTGTTTCAAAAGAGACACATGTGAGCAGAGAGGTGTACGGGCTAGGTGATCAGGTTAATTAACTCTTTGCAACGAAAATGTGTAATTGACATTAATTATCGCTGCATAGATAGAGATTTGCTGTCTAGCTATATTGGGCTGCCTATTCATTATCAGCATGTAGAAAAACTCACTGTTATAATGAGGACTAAAACCTTCGGTCTCAGTCTATGGGAATTTTGTGTCATTATAGGGGACCTCCTACTCTCTCAACGGTTCCTATGGAGAAGGCAATATGTCTGGAGTATTCAGCATTCTCCTGGGCAGGCAGTCCCTGTCACCACAGAGAAGCAAGTGGAGGTGTAATGTATCTGTGATAAGCACTTGACTTCCTGCTACTCGGTCGAGCATCTATTACGGTAGCTCGGTCGGCACTGGAAGTGACTGTCTGCCTTGGAAGCAGCAATATGATCAACACGTTTTGCCTTCTCTTGGGATAATGGGGATCTGTAGTATGTTTTTGCTTGATTCCCAGTCTACACAGCCAATAAAATATAGCAAATTACCTCAATATCGTTCAAGAAGTTGTTCATGGATGTAGTCAACGTCCACCAGCTGAATCTAAGGGAAAAGTGCAAATCGAAGGAGATGGTTGAATTTGAAAAAAATCCCTTATTGCTTTTACAATATATGAGCTATTATGTTTGAATGATACAGGATACTATTCCTTAGTATGAGATTGACCCTCATCATGGTCATTTAGGCCCTCACAATGTCCATAGGAAAATAATGATATTGCGTCTTGGTTGTGTCACCATTGACACAGTGGGAACACAAACAACATTTTTTTTGTCCAGCCAAACCCTGACATAATTGCCTGATCGCGGCCAGTTCTCTGCAGGACCCCATTATAGTCAAAGGAGCCAGCATGGTAACATTCGGCAATGCCAGATCTAAAGAGCTCTGGCAGGCTGCTCTTAGCCGGAACAGCCTGCTGGAACCCATAACGGTGTTGTGAAACAGGCCTCAAAAGTGAATTCGAATTTGCCCATACCCCATCAATCGTGATGATAAAAAATTGTAAGCCTCATCATCATAGTTGTGACCAGGTGTGTAGCTAAAGGCTCATGGGCCCTGGTGCAAGAGTTCAGCTTGGGCTTGGTGGCAAGGGGCAGGGGAGCACATAGCCTTCATGCCGTCTGAGGCAAAAATTGAAATGGCACCCCCCATGCTAAATTCTTGACCTAACCCTTTCCCTCCAGCCAGAGGTGTAACTTGAAGATTCTGGGCCCCAGTGCAAAATCTAGGAGCCCTCACAGAGTGCACTTTCTATAATACTGGTGTATTCTTATATAACACATTTTTAAATATATAGCTGCAGATACATTATGCCTGACCTCTTTTGTTTTATACATGTATGCTCACACTAGTACAAGGTTTTGGTATATTACATAGCTGCAACAGATTCAGTATGCATTCCCACCCTGTAAAAGTTTTTGATGCATTGATATAGTTGCAACAGATACAGTATGTATGCCCACACTTTTTTCATGCTTTAATATACAGTAGTTGCAACAGATACAGCTTGAAAGCCCCTACTTGTACACATTTTTTAAATAAATAGCTGCAAAGTTACAGTATGCATGCCCACTTTTGTATACATTTATTGATACATTAATATATTTGCACCAGATATAGCATGGATGCTCATACTTGTATGTATTTTTGGTACATTATATGGCTGCAACAGATACAGTATACATTGATATAGTTGCAACAGATACAGCATGTACGCCCACACTTTTTTCATTTTTATACGATTTTGGTACATTAATATATTTGCACCAGATATAGCATGTATGGGTTTTTGGTACATTACAAAGCTGCACCACATACAACACGTATGCCAACCCTTGCACAAGTTTTTGAAACAGTAATATACTTGCATCAGATAGAGCGTGAATGCCCACACTTTTACTATCGCACCAGATGCAGCATGCTTGTCCACACTAGTAGATAGTTTTTGATGCAATAACCATTGCATTCACTGTTCAGTTCCTGAAGTCCTTGGAGGCCTCTTCTATGGAGACACTTGAACAGAAATTAGACTAATCACGTGCAAGGGCAACTAAGCAATTCTGTGGACATGTTCTGCCTGTTAACTGGATAAGTCTACAACCCCTAAAATAACTTTATGAGATTAAGGATTCAGCTAGAGTCAACTGTAAGCCTAAATCTCTATCTGTTGCCTTGATGTCACCCTCAGGTGTTTACTTCCTCCCATAAATCTCACCTGTTGTCATACTTCTACACCCCAGTATAGCACCTGCTGTTCACTTGTGATCCGGGCAACAGGCTCGTCTAAGAGAACGGGAAGAACTGTTTACAACTGTGAAATGCTTTAATTATCAGTGTATAATGACGACCAGGAATGTATGTGGAGTGGAATGTAAACTGCTGCCGTCTACAACTTCTGAGCTTGGTTTTCAGGAAACTGAACTGTACTGCCAGACATTCGCCTCCAAAGAAAAGTTACTACTCTACAGCCCCAAAATGTGATCCTGGGCCTGTGACTTGTACATTGAGTCAAATAGGAGGATATAGAAAGACATGGATCCAGCAAAGAAGAGGAAAGGTACCAGTAATGAAGGGCCTGTAAAGAAATCCACAGAATATACCATATTTGTATCACAGGATACACCGTCAAGGAGCCTTCAATGCCCGTAAAGATGATTAGTTCCATACTGTGAGCAGGGGTGTAACTACCGTAGCGGCAGACCATGTGACTGCTATGGGGCCCAGGACAAGAGTGGGCCCAGTCGGGATTATCTCCTCTTCTACTGGAGACGAAAACTTGGTCAGAACTCTACCCTCTAAAGGAACAACTGAGGCAGTGGAAAAATGGCCCAAGGGTCATTGAAAGGGGTTTAGGTGGAAACCTTTCTGTCCTGTGTGGGGGACCTGGTTTGATCCTTGCTATGGAGCGCTTACTTCTCTATGTACACCACTGACTGTGACTATTCTTCGTCTTTGCTCCCCATTACTCAGTGCTTGGATATTGCCTTTCTTTGGACACTGGTACTATGTACTAAAAGTATATAAAGCCACATACATTTCCAACTCTATCCAATGAAGAATTTGAGGTCCGTGATATAACCAACGCACTAAACCCAACATTTGAAGGCAACAAAACAGCATACTGCTCAATCCTCACCACAGGTCCAGTGTAATCCCAATTGGTTTTCCAAGTCTGGATGGTGCTGTGGAATCAAGACTGACAATATAGCAGTTCTCGTAGATAAAACAAATTCTTTTATTGGCACATCTTGAATACACTGGTCACATTTTTACTCATTACTAACTACACAGGCAAATGTATAACTATTAAAAGCAAAACGGACTAATCGAGTTCTGGTGACAGCCAGTGACAGATTGCATCATCGGCTTGGAGCACAAATGGAGATCAGATTAAAGAAAACAAAATCAACGTACAGGATTTCTTGGTAAATGGATAACAAGTTGCCTCGCCAATTTAACTTAGGAACCTTGTGTTTCAAAATCCAGGTGGCTTCTTTATTAAAGGGACACTTCCGTCAGAAAGGGTTATTACTATTAAAACTATAAAAACTATTTCTTTTTAATTTCTTTTTCACTTCAGCGGTGCTATGCCATTAGAAATAAAATACAAAAATTTGTTGTTCTGTAGCAGTCAGCACAGAAAGATTAACCTCCGATACACACAGCGAACCCATTGTGAGCGGACTGCTGCTGTTAGGTAAGATGCTATCTGAAGGGTAATCCTTACTATAATAGTTTTATTGTTCTCTTGATAACACTAGATAAAGATGCCCACAGAAGAGCATTAAGAATTGTGTGATGCCCTCATTGGGCCACTCACCCCTCTTCCCTCTCTAGTCGAAGTGAGAGAGTTTAGGTGGATTTAGGCTACTTTTACACTTGCGTTTTTGCTGGATCCGGCTTCCATTACTGATAATACAACCGTCTGCATCCGTTATGAACAGATCTAGTTGTATTATCTTTAACATAGCCAAGACGGATCCGTCATGAACTCCATTGAAAGTCAATGGGGGACGGATCAGTTTTCTATCGTCCATCCCCATTGACTTGCATTGTGGGTCATGCCGGATCCATCTTGCTCCGCATCCCAAGACGGAAAGCAAACTGTAGCATGCTGCGGTTTGCTGTCGGTGTGAGGACTCAACCAAAGGTCTAGCCTATCACCCGATGAATGAGTGAAACGCTCGTTCATCCAGGCACCTAAATCATCATTTCTGGGCAGCAGATCGTGCTGTTTAAACAAAGATCTGCTGACCAGAAACAATGAAGCTGTATGAGAACGAGCGATCATAATAGTAATCCCTAGTCCTCATACTGTAAATGCAGTACTTCACCTCCACCGAATGAGCAGCCGACTGCTTCCTTCCGACAATCTGCTGCTCATCAGCCCGTATAAATGCAACTTTAAGGACCTTTTAGACAGCAAAAAGTTTGGGAAGATTATTGCTAATGAGCATTTTTACAAATGTTTATTAGTAATAATTAGAGATGAGCGAGTAGTGAAATATTCGAAAGTTCAAAATTCGATTCGAATAGACCGCGAAATTCGACTATTCGACCGAATATCGAATCCCATTAAAGTCTATGGGGAAAAAATGCTCGCCACTTGGAAATCTCAATTCGACCACTTGGAGGTCACCAAGTCCACCCTGAAACCTCAGAAAAGGATGCCAACACTGCTGGAATGCAACTGGGACAGCAGGGGAAGCATGTCTGGGTGCATATAACGCGCCCAAGTCGCACTATTACGCCACTATCACAGCCTCTCAACAATACACTCCAAAGACAATCTAACCTCTCTGTAAAGTGAGACCATACAAGGAAACCTTCTTTCCTCAACATTGCCATGGACCCCAAGCCAAACTAGACAAAAAAGAAGATAAAATTCTGCACCCCTTAAAATCACGTTGCCTATGACAACCACAGATGGCATAGGCAAGGGGGAAATCAAATAGACCCCACCCCTAATTGTCATTGTGTGTGTGTGTGAGATGTGGTCAGACATGTCTTCTTTAAAATGTAAAAACAACTCAAACACATGCAGAAGCCTTAAAATGCCCAAATTGTTGGCGCTTGAGATGTCAGTGACCCGACCTGGCCCAGTGTCATGTCTAGCAGGTAAAGCAGTGGGGATGTTGAGGGATGCGTAGGACCGCAAAAGGCAGGAAGAGGCCGTGGGCTGGCCAGAGGCTCATGGAAAATTTTGTGGAGGCCCAAGCGGTGAGACGTCTTAAAAATTGTGTGGAGGCTAAAGAGGTGAAACCTCTTAAACATTTTGTGGAGGCCCAAGAGGTGAGACCTCTTAAAAATTATGTGGAGGCCCAAGAGGTGAGACCTCTTAAAAATTTTGTGGAGGCCCAAGAGGTGACACCTCTTAAAAATTATGTGGAGGCCCAAGAGGTGACACCTCTTAAACATTTTGTGTAGGCCCAAGAGGTGAGACCTCTTAAAAATTATGTGGAGGCCCAAGAGGTGAGACGTATTAAAAATTATGTGGAGGCCCAAGAGGTGAGACGTGTTAAAAATTATGTGGAGGCCCAAGAGGTGAGACGTGTTAAAAATATGTCGAGGCCCAAAGAGGTGAGACCTGTTAAACATTTTGTGGAGGCCCAAGAGGTGAGACCTGTTAAACATTTTTGTGGAGCCCAAAGGAGAGACTCTTAAAAATTTGTGGAGGCCCAAGAGGTGACACCTGTTAAAAATTTATGTGGAGGCCCAAGAGGTGAGACCTGTTAAAATTTGTGTGGAGGCCCAAGAGGTGAGACCTCTTAAAAAATTGTGGAGGCCCAAGAGGTGAGATTTAACAAAAGATGTGGAGGCCCAAGAGGTAAGGTGTTAAAATTTGTGGAGGCCCAAGAGGTGAGACCTCTTAAAAATTATGTGGAGGCCCAAGAGTGAAGAGACCGTGTTAAAAATTATGTGGAGGCCAAGAGGTGAGACTCTTAAAAATTTTGTGGAGGCCCAAGAGAGTGACCTGTTAAAAAATGTTATTTTGGAGGCCCAGAGGTGAGACCTGAAACATTTTGTGCCCAAAGTGACCTGACCTTTAAAAATTTTTTGTGGAGGCCCAAGAGGTGAACAACAGGTGAGACTGAGACCTTTAAAAATTTATGTGGAGGCCCAAGAGGTGAGACGTGAGATTGTGGAGGCCCAAGAGGTGAGAACTGTTAAACATTGGAGGCCCAAGATGTGTGAGGCCCAAGAGGTGAGACCTGTTAAAACATTTTGTGGAGGCCCAAAGAGGTGAGACCTTTTAAACTTTGTGGAGGCCCAAGAGGTGAGACCTGTTAAAACATTTGTGGAGGCCCAAGAGGTGAGACCTGTTAAAAACACCTGTTAAAACATTTGTGGAGGCCCAAGAGGTGAGACCTGTTAAACATTTTGTGGAGGCCCAAGAGGTGAGACCTCTTAAACATTTTGTGGAGGCCCAAGAGGTGAGACCTGTTAAAATTCCAAATTGTAAAAAATTTATGTGGAGGGCCCAAGAAACCACTTAAATTGTGGAGCCAAGATTTGAGCCATAATATATAAATTTTCTTATTTACGGAGCAATTCTACGGCGGTTAAGGAGGAGGAGGAGGAGGTGGAGGAGGAAATGGCACTTCATACAGATGGCACTTCACTTTTGGCTGCTTTCCACTGTTGGAGAAGCAAAGTCCGGGTCAATCCACTTGCTGTTCATTTTGATTAGCGTCAGCCTGTCGGCACTGTCGGTTGACAGGCGGCTGCGCTTATCGGTTATAATGCCCCCGGCTGCGCTGAACACCCTTTCTGATAGCACGCTGGCGGCAGGGCAGGCAAGCACCTCCAAGGCGTACAGGGACAGTTCCAGCCACGTGTCCAACTTGGAGACCCAGTAAGTGTAGGACGCCGAGGGATCGGGGAGGACAGGGTTACGGTCTGCCAGGTACTCCCGCAACATCCGCCGATACTTGTCCCTCCTGCTGATAGCGGGCCCTGCAGTGATGGAAGTTGCACGAGGGGGTGCCATGAACGTGTCCCACACCTTGGAGAGTGTTCCCCTGGTGGCTGTGGGCCTGATAGATGTTGTGGGACTCTGGGAGACCCTCTCCTCTCTGCCGCCAGCGATGGTGGGTGGGAAAATCTCCATCATGTTCTGCACGAGTTCCCTCTGGTATTCCAGCAATCGATTCGTCCTCTCCTCTACCGGAATAAAAGAGGAGACGTTATCTTTATACCGGGGGTCCAGGAGTGCGAAGACCCAGTACAGTTTGTTCTCCACTATCCGGACAACACGTGTGTCCCGGGAAATGCAGCCCAGCATGAAGTCAGCCATGTGTGCCAGACTCTGAATAGGCATGACGTCACTGCCCCCACCAGAAGGATCACTTGCCATTTCCTTCTCTTCCTCTTCCGCCTCCTCTCCGCCCCATCCGCGCTGAACCAATGGGACGCACACAGCCTGACTGCTACCCTCGCCGCCAGCATCCTCCTCCTCTTCCACAGCCACCTCCACATCGTCCTCCTCCTCCTCATCCTCATCCTCCTGCAACTGCCACCGTGAAGCAGACAAAAGTGTGGTCTGACTGTGTAGCTCCGTTGCGTCTCCTCCTACCCCCGTCTCCTCTGCGTGCAATGCGTTCTCCCTTATTGCGATGAGGGATTCTTTAAGGACGCATAGGAGCGGGATGGTTACGCTCACTATAGCGTCCTCGCTGCTGACCTTCTTGGTGGACTCCTCAAAGATACGCAGTACATCGCATATGTCTGCCATCCATGGCCACTCGTGGTTGGCAAACTGAGGGAGCTGAGTTGGAGGCACGCGTGGATTCATAATCTGGTACTCCATCAATGCTCTCTGCTGCTCACACACCCTGGCCAACATGGAATAGGTGGAATTCCAGCGAGTCGGCAGGTCGCACAACAGCCGATGTTCAGGCAAATGGAGGCGTTGCTGGAGTTTTTTTAAGCTAGCAGCAGCTACAGTTGACTTCCGAAAGTGAGCGCACAAGCGCCGCACTTTCACCAGTAGCTCTGCCAGGTTGGGGTAAGTCTTTAGAAATTTTTGGACTACCAGATTAAAAACGTGGGCCAGGCATGGTACGTGATTGAGTTCGGCAAGCTCCAGAGCCGCCACCAGGTTACGGCCGTTATCGCACACGACCATGCCTGGTCCTAGCTGCAGCGGCGACAGCCACATCTCCGTCTGCTGCAATATGGCGTCCCTCACCTCTGGGGCGCTGTGCTTCCTGTCGCCCAAGCTGATGAGCTTAAGCACCGCCTGCTGACGTCTCCCCGCGCCAGTGCTGCAACGCTTCCAGCTAGCGGCTGAGGGCGATGTTAAGGCAGAGGAGGAGGAGGAAGAGGAGGGGGGTGTATCAGAACCCATGCTGGCAATCTTGGGCGGGGGTGGTAGGTAGGCCGTCTCTGTTTGCGACCCCGTCCCCGCTTCCACAACATTCACCCAGTGTGCCGTCAAAGAAATGTATCGTCCCTGGCCGCAAGCGCTTGTCCATGAGTCGGTGGTCAAGTGGACCTTTGCGCTGACTGCGTACCTCAGGGCCCGCCTGATGTTACGCGACACGTGCTGGTGCAGGGCGGGGACGGCACTCCGGGAAAAGTAGTGGCGGCTGGGGACGGAATAGCGAGGTGCGGCAGCCGCCATCAGGTCGCGGAAGGCCTGCGTCTCCACAAGCCTAAACGGCAACATCTCCAGGGCCAGCAGTTTGGAGATGTGGCAGTTTAAGGCTTGGGCTTGGGGGTGACTCGAGGCATACTTCCGCCTGCGGTCGAACGCCTGCGAGATGGACAGTTGTTGGGACGAGGAGTGTGAAGGTGCAGGCGAAGAGGCGGGGGAAGGGGAGGCTGAAGGAGAAGGCCGCCAAAGTAGCCGAGGCAGAGGCAGATGTGGAGGTGTCCTGGCTGGAGGTCTGGACCGCAGTGGCAGCACACAACACAGGGGAAGAGGCAGTGGCAGCAAGACCGGGCGCAGGTTGTATTGCGTTTGCTCTCTCCCACTCAGCCCAGTGCTTGACTTCCAAGTGACGCCGCATGCCTGAGGTGGTCAGATTGCTCTTCTCAGAGCCCCTACTCAGTTTTGAGTGGCAGAGTGTGCAAACCGCTCTCAGTTTGTCATCCGCACAAACATTAAAAAATCTCCACACCACAGAAGTGCGAGGCCTCGATGGGGGAGCTTCGCGCGACTGCCCGCTGCCGGGAACAGCTTCGGCCCTGCTGGCTGTGGCCTCACTTCTCTGTCTGGACTGTCCTCTGCCTCTGGACATCCCTCTGCCTGTGGACATCCCTCTGCCTGTGGACATCCCTCTGCCTGTGGACATCCCTCTGCCTCTGGACATCCCTCTGCCTCTTGCTGCCTTTTTCGGTGCTGCGCAGACCACCACCTCTCCACTACTTTCCTCACTGGACATCACCCCTGGCCAAGTGGGGTCGGTCATTTCGTCATCCACCACCTCAACTTCCTCACTCTGCTCCTCCTCCTGCCCACTGGACATTCCAACAGCCTCCCTTGATGGCAACTGCGTCTCATCATCATCATCGCTCATGATAACAGATGCTGGCTCAGGGTCCACATCAGCAGGAGATGGCGAAAACTCAAGTGTTTGGGCATCACTACAAACAAATTCCTCTGCTAGCTCCTGGGATTCTTCCGGCACATCTGAAAAAGGACCCGAAAAGAGCTCCTGGGAGGGGTCAATGGTGGGATGACTCTGTTGGCCAGGTGTGGAGGAAGGAGGGTCAGAGTGAGACTGTGTGGATGACTGGCTGGTGGACAACTGTGTGGAAGCGCTATCGGCTATCCATTGCACCACCTGTTCAACCTGCTCAGGCCTCAACAGCGCTGTAACCCGCCCCCTGCTTAACTGTCCCATAAAGGCAGGGATTCTGGATGAGCGGGATCCTGGCTGACCCTCACCAGCACGCATTGTATCCCCACTGGCTTCAACAAGGCCCCCAACAGCATTTCCGCGCCCCCGTCCTCGTCCACGTCCTATTCCGCTAGCCCCCCGCCGCATTTTATTTTTTTTTGGTTACAATATTTTGCCTTCACAGCCGTGAAATTAGTTTGCAAGAGAACGCACAGTACAGTTGCCAATTATAAGGCCTATATATTGTATATTTCAAGGTACACAGCCGTGTACTAAGTGATCAGACGGTGTGTATGAACACCAGGTTTGAGAAATTACTTTGCAAGAGAACGCACAGTACAGTTGCCAATTATAAGGCCTATATATTGTATATTTCAAGGTACACAGCCGTGTACTAAGTGATCAGATGGTGTGTATGAACACCAGGTATGAGAAATTACTTTGCAAGAGAACGCACAGTACAGTTGCCAATTGAAAGGCCTATATATTGTATATTTCAAGGTACACAGCCGTGTACTAACTGATCAGACGGTGTGTATGAACACCAGGTTTGAGAAATTACTTTGCAAGAGAACGCACAGTACAGTTGCCAATTGAAAGGCCTATATATTTTATATTTCAAGGTACACAGCCGTGTACTAAGTGATCAGACGGTGTGTATGAACACCAGGTTTGAGAAATTACTTTGCAAGAGAACGCACAGTACAGTTGCCAATTGAAAGGCCTATATATTTTATATTTCAAGGTACACAGCCGTGTACTAAGTGATCAGACGGTGTGTATGAACACCAGGTTTGAGAAATTACTTTGCAAGAGAACGCACAGTACAGTTGCCAATTGAAAGGCCTATATATTTTATATTTCAAGGTACACAGCAGTAGTGCCAAATATAGTTTGGTATGTAGCAGAGCACCTAATACACCACTAATGCCTCTCTCTGTCCCTACTCCAGCAGCTATCCCTGAATACGGCAGCCGTTCTCTGTAAAGTGTATCTTGTAGTAAAGCTATCACTGTACTGCACTATAGTAGCCCTGATAAGGGCTTTTAATCACGCTCCTGCCTGTCCAACAGCTAAAACCTGTCTCTCCCTTCTCCAGCCTCTGTCCCTGACTAAGTTCACGCAGCATATGCGAACGAGCAGGAAGAGCTGAGTTTTTAATATTCGAGGTCACATGGTTTTTCCAGCCAATGCATGTAGACGCCGTTTTCGCGCTGCCAGCGTGCTCAGCATGCCTGTCATACCCCCCCTGCATGGTGATTGGTGGAAAAAGAGCGCCAGGGAAGGTGGGAGGGGAAACGAATTCTAAGTGCGCCATCGCCGTTATACTCGAAAGAAATCGAGCACGCCGAATATCGTAGTATTCGATCGAATACCAGCTCGATCGAACACTACTCGCTCATCTCTAGTAATAATCTGCTGGCCGATTACCCGGTGAACGTGTGAAACACATTGTAAGGGCAGCAGCCTTCTTCTCTGACGAGCAGGCAATTGTCGGAAGTGGAACAATATAAAGTTGTTTGCTGTGCTAAAAGTCCAAACAAAGAGGAAGTTTAAAGGGGTTATCCAATATCATAAACAGCACCCCCCCATGTCCCGGGCCCCTCACAGGGAATATACTTACCCTGCTCCCCGCGCCGCTCCTGGTCCACGCACCGCCACCGCTGCTTTTCTGGATGAAAACATCCGGTGTTGGGGCAGAGAAGACAATGGCAGGCGGGGACAGGGACAAGACTCCCTAAGATTGCGGTTGATCCTAGGGAGGCACGTCCCCGTCCTTGTCTGCCATTGGCTGCCCCCCCCCATCCCCGACACCAAATGTTTTCTTCAGCGCACTGGAGAAGCAGCGGCGCTGGTGACGAGACCAGGAGCGGCACAGAGAGCGGGGTAAGTTCTCTGTGAAGGGAGGGGGGCAGTTTATGATATTGGATAACTCCTTTAAGATCCAGGACAGGAAGTAGAATATATGGAGTGACTTTAAAATGTTATATCCAGAAAACAATCCACTTAATTTATATATAAAAAATTAAAATCTTTCAATAGTCACATAAAGGCTTATTAGTATGTGATAAAAAAATTGATGGCAGTGTCCCTTTAAGGAGAAGTGTTCCCCTATTACCATGATGGCTAACCTCTAGCACTGTAGCTGTGGAAAAACTACAACTCCCAAGATGCACACTTGCTTGGCTTTTCTCAGAACTCAATAGAAATGAATGGAGCATGCTGGGAGTTGTAGTTTCACCACAGCTGGAGTGCCAGAGGTTAGCCATCACTGCCCTATTATCTCCTCTCTATGTTATAGAAATGGGTACCGATCATTAATATTCCTACCATGTGTCCTCAATAAAAGTATTTGGAAACTCCTGATACATGGATGGTCTTTATATCTGTATCAGGCCTCTTGCACGAGGCTGTTGTTCGCTTGTTTCGTGCATTTTGCAGTCTCCAATGCACAGACACCATCCGTGGGGCTGCCACGATGGATCCATACCCATTCAACTTGAACAAGTTCTATTTTTTGCAGACGGTGCAGAATCACAGAGAGAAACCCCACGGACGCACTCCGGAGTGCTTCCTTGGGGTTCTGTGCCTCTGTTCCGCAGCACAGTTCTGGATTGCGGACCCATTCAAGTGAATGGGTCCATATCCGTGATGCGGGGAGCACACCGCCGGTGCCCGCATATTGCTGGCCTTCTTGTTTGCGGGCCACAATAGAGGCCATGGCCAGCAATGGGCATCTGCATGAGGCCTCAGAGAAATGTTCCGTGATATGACGTAGAAAACTTCCACTTACATTCTGAACTGTTTTTAAATGGATTTATTGCTTTTGTAGCTAATTATGTGATCTATGTTTATTCATAGAAAACACCTGTTTTCGGGAAGACCATGGAGACCATGATCCTCAAGCTTGTTTCAATGGCAAAAGAATGTTTGGATTCATTAAATATAATAAGTGATGAAGATAATGAGTAAATAGATCATTGGTTGCACAGAATTGTGTGAAAGTCTCTCCAGGTCATCTTAAATACAGCTGCTGGGCTACTTGACCTCTCCAGCCACTCTTCTACTGCTTCTTACTGTCGGTGCCCTCACTGGCTGTCTAATTGCCAAATGATAACCCACAACAAAACAACTTAACCTAGCTCTTCTGTATATCTGCTGACTAATCTGCAGCTATTCCAAACCAAAAGAATCAAGCTCACCACCACGTAGTTATAAACAGCTTGGGTATAATGCTAAATTATGCTTCAAGGCAGGGGCGTAATTACCATAGCAGCAGACCAAGCGACTGCTATGGGGCCCAGGGCAAGAGGGGGCCCAGTCTTAGTTGGGATTATCGCATCTTCTACTGGAGGTGAAAACTTGGTCAGGACTCTATCCTCTAAATAAACAACTTATAGCAAATGAAGCAGTGGAAAAATGGCCCAAGGGTCATTGAAAAGGGTCTCCCAAGAAAGAGAACCTACCTATTAAAAGTGGCTCCCTACAAATCAAGATCTGACTTTCCAACAAGCCTTGGGATTTGACAAGGGAACAGGGGCGGACTGGCCATAGACCCCACAGGGAAATTTTCCGGTGGGCTGATGCCCATTGGGCCATCCGAGCCCTCCTCATGGCCACCACTGGGTACACAAAGATCTGATGCTCTGATGATTCATTTATGCTAGGAGAATCATTTACTTATGTATCCACAGGTGCCCTCCTGAATTAAACTGTATCACCGTCCTCAGGACTTGCAGCTGTAATCGCAGCAAAAGGTGGCGCAACAAAGTATTAATGCAAGGGGGGCGATAGCTTATGCAGTATTGCTGGCCCTTGCCTACTTCGGTTGTCCCTGCCTACTTTGTTGTCTCGTCTTCTATCAATCTGGATCCTCCTATAACATGGGGCTTTTTTCCAGGGCTACTTTAAATTCCCAGTCCGCCCCTGCAAAGGAATATAACTATTTTATCTAGTCTGGCTATATTCCCTTCTCAAATCTCAAGGTTTGCATATTCGTTTCCAATGGATCATTGGCAATAAGTCTCCAACATGGAGTACTTCCAGTAAGTCTCCATACAGGATTGGTCTTTTTAAGGAGATCCAGTACCCTGCCTAAAAAAACAATATTCATTGTAAGACCTTGTGCTATAGTACTGCTGACTTTTATCATACAGTGCCTTGCAAAAGTATTCGGCCCCCTGGAACTTTTCAACCTTTTGCCACATTTCAGGCTTCAAACAAAAAGATATAACGTTTTAAATTTTTGGTGAAGAATCAACAAGTGGGTCACAATTGTGAAGTGGAACGAAATTTATTGGATCATTTAAACTTTTTTTGTAATAATAAAAGTGAAAAGCGGGGCGTGCAAAATTATTCGGCCCCCTTGCATTAATACTTTGTTGCGCCACCTTTTGCTGCAATTACAGCTGCGGTCTCTTGGGGTATGTCTCTATCAGTTTTGCACATCTAGAGACTGAAATTCTTGCCCATTCTTCCTTGCAAAACAGCTGGAGCTCTTTGAGGTTGGATGGAGAGCGTTTGTGAACAGCAGTTTTCAGCTCTTTCCACATATTCTCAATTGGATTCAGGTCTGGACTTTGACTTGGCCATTCTAAGACCTGGATACCTTTATTTTTGAACCATTCCATTGTAGATTTTGCTTTATGTTTGGGATCATTGTCTTGTTGGAAGATAAATCTCCGTCCTAGTCTCAGGTCTTTTGCAGACTCCAACAGGTTTTCATCCAGAATGGTCCTGTATTTGGCTCCATCCATCTTCCCTGTCCCTGCTGATGAATAGCAAGCTCAAACCATGATGCTGGCACCACCATGTTTGACAGTGGGGATGGTGTGTTCAGGGTGATGAGCTGTGTTGCTTTTTCGCCAAACATATCGTTTTGCATTGTTTCCAAAAAGTTGGATTTTGGTTTCATCTGACCAGAGCACCTTCTTCCACGTTTGGTGTGTCTCCCAGGTGGCTTGTGGCAAACTGTAAACCGGACTTTTTATAGATATCTTTGAGAAATGTCTTTCTTCTTGCCACTCTTCCATAAAGGCCAGATTTGTTAAGTGTTGGACTGATTGTTGTCCTATGGACAGACTCTCCCACCTCAGCTGTAGATCTCTGCAGTTCATCCAGAGTGATCATGGGCCTCTTGGCTGCATCTCTGATCAGTCTTCTCCTGGTTTGAGATGAAAGTTTAGAGGGACGGCCAGGTCTTGGTAGATTTGCAGTGGTCTGATACTCCTTCCATTTCAATATGATCGCTTGCACAGTGCTCCTTGGGATGTTTAAAGCTTGGGAAATCTTTTGGTATCCAAATCTGGCTTTAAACTTCTCCAGAACAGTATCAGGGACCTGCCTGGTGTGTTCCTTGGTCTTCATGATGCAGAACCCTGAGACTATCACAGAGCCGGTGCATTTATACGGAGACTTGATTACACACAGGTGGATTCTATTTCTCTTCATCAGTCATTTAGGACAACATTGGATCATTCAGAGATCCTCAATCAACTTCTGGAGTCAGTTTTCTGAACTGAAAGTAAATGGGCCGAATAATTTTCTGCCCATGTAATATATCTATAGGCCAGGTCTCCAAGAGAAAGAGAAGCTCTTCTGAGTTGTAGCTCATTGAGTAGAGTCACAAGATGGACTTGATTAGGGATGGGCAAATTGATTTGGCTCATCAGCAAGAACTCTTCACCTATGAGGGGCTGTTCCCACAGGTGAAGAAGCACCCACCTGCTCCTTTATTGACAGGGATGGATATCTAGCCTGGCTCTGACAATCTCCTGCCTGCACCTCTGCTCTGAGTAGAAGCACAAACGCAGAGCAACTATGCATGTGCTGCCACACTTCCAGACAGCAGCGCAGTTGAACAGTTCCTACACTGGTATCGGAAGCAGAGCCTCTGCACTTGTGCTGCTACTCGGAGCAGTGGCGCAGGTGCAAGATTATCTGGGCTGGGCGAGAGGTCTGGGCCTGTCAATCAAGCGGCAGGTGGGTGCTTCTTCACCTTCAGGGACAGCCCTTCACAAGTGAAGAACTTTTGCTGATGAATTGATTTGCTCATTCTTAGTCTCAGTCATGACACAACCCCTTTGTACATCAAAGCCAGCCTGGAGATCAACCGTTCAGCAGGGGTCTTGGTTTGCTAACCCTTGGCAATCATCTGTTATTGCTGGAGTACAAACATCTAGCCATATACTGAATGAATTGCCAACCATGTAATATACGTATGAGAAAGAGCTGTTCTTTTGAGTTCTAGCTCATAGAGTGGTGCCCCAAGAAGGTCCAGTCATGGTGTTAGGGTTAGAGAGGTTATATAGAAGAACATGGGCACTTTCCTCCAGAAACAGTTCCACTCTTATCCATGGGCTGTGTATGGTATTGTAGATTAACCTCATTCAGGTAAATGCGACCGAGCTACAATACCAGACACAGCCTAAAGACAAGAGTGGTTGTGCTTTTGGAAGAATACAATCATGTTTTTCCAATCTGATACCAGGGTTGAGTCTTAAAAAGATGAAATACATAGCTTCAAATAATTGGACTGCTGTCTCTGTGAAGCTCATAAACACAATATTTCACAGTTCTTTATATTTATTCTAAGAATTCTCTAGCGCTTTCTGTATAATTTCTCCACCACAGAATTTCTCAGACAGCCAATTAATCAACCAAGATATTTTTGATTGTAGAATGAATCTGGAGTGACCATAGGAAACCAGCAGGTCTAAGGGGAAGTAATAATCTACTAACTAGCACATTCCTACCATAAAGACGTGATTCGTGGGGGCCTCACAATACAAGATGCTTCACTGGTGAATGGAAATTGCTGACGCTTGGTGCCCCGCGCAGTAATTAGGAAGCCACAGGCTCCATCATTAGTTACAGCACAAAGGCTGCCCATCCACGAGGCAATAGGTGAAACCGTTAACTTAGCACTTTAATGTGTTACCCGTCAGAAAGAGGCCGTTGTGCTGGGACTGTTATACTGGCATGAGGCGGCACAAGCTGGCATGGGGCTGTTATGCTGGGCATAATGATCGCTGTGCTCAATATTTCTTTTCTTTTCGCTGTACATGGTAAGTATTTACTTTTTCTCCTCACTGTGATGTTAATTCTGCCCAGCCATGAGAATTTCGTGGAATCCCGCTGGGATAATTCTGAAGTGATCACTGAGAGCAGTGTAGAGTAATCTAGTTTATACAGAAGCAGAGGACATTTGGGATATATACCTAGACACTTAATGAAGTCAAATTTTCATCTCCAAGGGAATTTGTCTCCAGCAAACTCACAGATAAAACAGGTGGAAATCTTTGAGGGTGTCAGCTGCCGAATCCTTGACCTTAAAATTGGAAATTTTATAAATAAAATTAACATAAAAATACATAATAGGCAAAAACAGAGAAAATCTTAGGTAGAAGGTCATTAGAAAAACGAATAAACACTGCAGTGTAGCTAGATGGAGTATAGGGGTAGCAGTTGAACCTATATGCAGGTGCATAAAGGAGGTCCAAAGACTCATCAACCACATAAAAAGACACCATTGTTATAGATAGCTTCACGTCACACATGCACACTATCAACGTCTATGGTACTGATGGAGACAGCCGAGTATAACACTCTCCAGCAGTCCCATAAAGAAGTACTGAGAATGTGTGACCACCACTCCATTTAGACGGTGGACGTGGAACAACTGTTCTCGTGATCAGTGGAGATCCAAACAGTGGGACCTCCGGCAATCAAACGCTTACAGTATTGTCTATTCCAGTGATGGCTAATGCTTGACACTTCAGCTGTGGTGAAAGTACGACTCCCAGCATGCTCTATTAATTTCTATGGAGTTCTGAGAACAGCCAAGCAAGGGTACATCTTGGGAGTTGGAGTGCAGGAGGATAGCCATCACAGGTGTGGACAGGTAATGAGTTGTGATGGTTGGACAGTGAAAGCTGCGACTGATCCACCATGTGTGACTAAGGCTTTTTGAGAAAGGCACCAAACAGAAAAAAATAACAGTGTTAGGGTGCATTCACATCACCGTTTAGCTTTCCGTTCTTCAGATCCATCAGAAGAAGAGAGAAAGAAAAATTAAAACGGATTCTGTTGTATCAGTTGTCATCTGTTTGAGCCATTTCCGTCTGAGATCCATTTTTTTAGACGGAAAAAAGTCCTGGGGTCCTACTGTACCTTTGTATGTCACGACAGCATACAAAAACAAACTGTATCATATTCTATTAGATGTCATTTTATGGAGGTATTCTTATCTAGAAAAATAGCTTCTAGTTAAAGGGGTCATTGCATGTTAAATGAAAATCATACAGTACATGACAATCTCTTTCTAACAAAGCTGGAACCAGCCCTGTACCTCACATGGATCCAGAGATCTCCACATTCATTGCTCCAATTGCTGAGCTAGATGTATTTCAATCTGGCAGATTACCTTAGATCTCGCCCTATTACAGAGCCCGGGGTATGTCTTTTCTCAGAGGCATGTCCTTTCTCAGGGGACAAGTCCTTTCTACTACAGCTCTCTCACCGTTAACTGTCACAGCTTCCAACAGAAAATATGACTGGTGGCAGTTGGAGAATGGAACTGAGAATGTGTGACCTCTTCAGTAGGGGGACAGAGAAATAAGGAAAAGAACAAACAGCAGGTGGCACCATACAGAGACGTTTCACTGTCTCTACTACATTTTTAATTACAGGCAATTACAAAAGTATTCCCATCACAGACAATGGGGGCATATTGCTAGGATATGTCCCCATTGTCTGGTAGGTGCGGGTCCCACCGCTGTGACCTGCACCTACAACAAGAACAGAGCGGGGAGAGTTGTGGCTGGAGGACCCCGAGTTTGCCAGGGTCCGGCTACCACCAGGCGCAGCTCCCTATAGAAATGAAAGGGAGCGCACCGCGCATTCGCGGCCACCGCTCCCATTCATTTCTATGGGGCTGACGGAAATAGCCAAGCCAGTGCTCGACTATTTTCGGCAGCCCCATAGAAATGAATGGAGGGCGGATGCGATGCGCATGCGCAGTGCGCTCTCCTCAACTTTACCCACTCCGTTCTCCATGTAGGTGCGGGTCCCAGAGGTTGGGATATACCCCCATTGTCTATGATGGGCCAACCCCCTTAAGAATGGCCCCATAATATGGTGCCATAGAGAGACATTATATAAGGCTCACGTAGTGGCTACGGCTGCTTCTGTACATGCATGATGCCAAACTCTGGTACTCAGACCCTTTACCCATGTCAGGGGCCTCCTTAATACACTGTTTCTGTATAATAAGCACCATCTCTAAATAGATTTCTTACGCCATTTACTACCTGCCATCACACATTATTATTCTCGTCGGTTTAGTTGTACTTTAAAATTGAGTTTGCTGATTTTTTTTTTCATCAATTCACCTCTGAGCCCACTTTTATACAAGTGCACCTGTCTCTGGTCAATAATCACAGTTGGACAATTACTCGAGTCTCTCTAACAAATAGACCAATCACGGCTACAAAATTGAACATGGCCACAGGGTGGCGAATATCTGCAGAAGGGCTTGCGACGGATTTCCAGCAGTCTGCCGCGGCGCTTCTGCTTTACCATTTGCTGTTTACGCGGAGCTTTAGGTTACATAATATCTCTCTTTGATATCATACCAGGGTTTTGGCTGCTCATCATAAAACCATACAGATTGCAGAGAGAGGTTAAACTAGATATCGCTGCTTTCCTATAGCAAGAACAGCATGTTTTCACAACTGAGGAGCCGGCCGAAAAATAAAATAACATGGCTCCTCGCAGCAGATACAACACTTCCCCTGAAAACACGTTGGCGTCATTTCTGGAGTGTTTTCACGAAGGCGCACTTGGATAAATATAAACATCACAAAGGCAGGAACCTGAGCCAGAAATGAGTGATGGAGCTGCCAGTTTGTGATCTGATATGTTTGGCATATTGGGTCATAGTCTGTGAAGATTATTTACTATGCCGTATGTATAGACCATGACTATTGGCTCTTCTGTTCATCCTTATCTCCATAGATTTCATCTGTCTGATCTAATTTGCGTTGCTTCGATTTATTTAAGATAAAAAAATTAAAGTGTAACTGTCATATTTTAAAAAAAAATGTAAAAAAAAAAAAAAAAAATCAATTTTAGCATTTGTTACTGTTGGTGGAGCATTATGCATAAAGCAATCTTTAGATTCTTCTCATACCACTGTTTTTCCTGAGTTTTTCCCTTAGTTAAGGCTGTTTTAGCCTCTACAATATGAGGATCTTCTTAAGATGGCTCCTCTGCCAGTTCTCTGAGGCCAAAACTGCTTTCCCTCACATACACACTTGCTGTAGCCAGCAGCTTCCTGCCAGCCAATCAGATTAGATTACTGACTGACACGCCTCCTCACTCTGAAGCCTAATGCAGGCCTGCAGTGTGAAGGACCGCCCCTCTGTCATCTGTTTATGATTAGCTGGAGACAGATGAGCCATAGCAACAGTCTTTTAACCCCTTCGCGACCAGCGCCGTACATGTACGGCGCTGGTGTGGTTCGGGGACATGACGCCCGCTCGCGGGTGCAGCGGGTGTCATGGCCGGCAAGTCTCTGCTGTTTCTAACAGCAGAGACTTGCCGCTACTTACCTCCATCGGCGGCGTCTTCCTGGGCCTTCTGATGCCATGATCACACATGATCACGGCATCAGGATGCGTCTGGCCACTAGATGGCAGGCCAGGATAAGAAATGAGCAATTTTGGGATTTAACTCCATCTAGTAAATCCCTGATTGCTCATAAAGAAAAAAAAACACAATATATCAGCTCATATTTGAGCTTTAAAATAATCACAAAAAAATTTAAAAAAATGTTAAAAAATATATAAAAAATAAAAAATATATAAAAGTTCAAATCACCCCCGTTTCCGTATAATGAAAAAATAAATACCTAAATAAGAATAAATATAGACATCATGGTTATCACCGTGACCGAAAACGCCCATACTTTTAAAATATAAAAAAAAAATTCCAATACGGCAAATTGTGTGGCGGAAAAAAGCGTCCAAATGGCGATTCACCTTTTTTTGTCGCTTTTTTTTCTAAAAAAAATTAAATAAAAAGTGATCAAAAAGTCATACACACCCCAGAATGGTATCAATAAAAACTAAGTTATAGGGGTCAAGATATGACAAGGAAAAAAAAAAAAAAAAAGGTCAACTTTATAATTATTTTATCACCATCTAAACGCAGGAAAAACGATACATATTAGGTATCGCCGGATTCGTACTGACCAGTAGAATGAAAGTAACTGGTCAGTTTTAATGAACATCGAACGCTGTAAATAAGAAACCCGTAGAACTGTAGCGGAATAGCGTTTTTTTTTTTGCAATTTCACCCGATTTGGAATATTTTTCCCGCTTCCCACTACACCATATGCAATATTAAATGGTGGCATTGGAAAGTACAACTTGTCCCGCAAAAAACAAGCCCTCATACAGCTATGTGAACAGAAAAATAAAACAGTTATGGCTGTTTGAAGGCAGGGAGCGCAAAACGAAAATGCATAACCGAAAAAACCTCCGGGGGTGAAAGGGTTAAGGGACCAGTGGGATGGGACACGGGACTTTAATGAAAGCAGTTATTATAAGGTAATTACAGATCTTTTGACAATAATTGACAGACTAACTCAGGTATACATGCCTAGCTCTAATGAACTAGCAAATAAAAAAAATATGACAGTTACACTTTAAGCAACTTTGGGAACAGAGGTGATTTAAATTCTCTTACTGTTTTGTGTATACAGCTTGTTTGCAATCTTATGTGTTTCCATGGTAACAGACTACAAACTCTGTGTAGTCTCTGTGTAGTCAGATCCTATGTTACTTTACTCCTCCTAGTTTGTAAGATCAAGTGGTGTAACTTAAAACTTTTGGGCAAAAGATATTGAGGCGTAGTCTGGGAAGATTATTTCCTATGCCATACATCTAGACCATGACTATTGGCTCCCCTCTTCATCCTTATCTCCATAGATTTCATCTGTTTGCTCTAATCTGCATTGCTCCGATTAATTTAAGATAAAAAAAAATTAAGCAACTTTATGAATAGAGGTGATTTAAATTCTCTTACTGTTTTGTGTATACAGCTTGTTTGCAAACCTGTGTTTCCGTGGTAACAGACTACAAACAGGCTGTGTGTAGTCAGATCCTATGTTACTTTATTCCCGCTAGTTAGTTAGGTCAAGTGGGTTAACTTAAAATTTTGGGCAAAAAATATGTTGTTTTAAGTACATTAGGTAGAGTGCCCTTTGTGGCCCCCAAGGCCCAGGTATGACACTAAAGCTGGCCATATACATTAAATAGTCATCAGCCAAATGCTCATTTCACTAATAGCTGTGCCTTCCGATCCGAAAAGTGGGCATATGTAGTCAATATGGAGAAGGTAATGCGCTACTCCAAGACACCTTTGGTGATGGCTTAGTTCTCTTTGGAGTAAAAGGATAAAGTCCAACATGACCTATCCCTCTGTACCCCAATGACAGATGTTGGGGGAAAGAGGAGTTGGGACACCCCATACTCATTAAATGGTTGGCCAGTGCCAGGGGCATAACTACCATAGCAGCAGACCAAGCGACTGCTATGGGGCCCAGGGCAAGAGGGGGCCCAGTCTTAGTTGGGATTATCTCCTCTTCTACTGGAGGTGAAAACTTGGTCAGGACTCTACTCTCTAAAGGAATAACATTTAGCAAATGAAGCAGTGGAAAAAAGTCCTAAGGGTCATTGAAAGGGGTTTAGGCAGAAACCCTTCTGTCCTGTGTGTGTGTGTGGGGGGGGGGGGTGCTGGTTTGATCCTTGCTATAGGGCCCTTACTTCTCTATGTATGCCACTGGCCAGTGCTACTGAAATTGGCCAATTCAGCCAACATTCGTCTACTTTGTATGGCCACTTTTACCTTTGCACCCCCTATAGCTACACCACTGTAATACTGACCTACAAACTGTAGAAGGAGAAGAGTAGGAAGCGCTGCGTGTATTAAGATTGTAATACACGCAGGGGTTGTTTGCAAGGAAATATCTAATCAAAACAATTTTTTTATTTTTTATTTTATTTTAGACACGTAGAAGCAAAAATATATGGTTCCAAAAGTGTGCTGAGCCTTTAATTATGGAAGTGGCTGATTCCGACTTTGCATGTTATTAGGATTTCTGAAACATTCTTGGTTTTATGAGAATCATTGATTAGTGTATACACTTGTAGAAATAAGTTGGCTCATAATGCTTATGATAGGAAGCCAAGGATACGAAAGGAAAGATAAGCTGGCAGGCCACCAGGCGTCTATGACCAACAGTAATCCAGAGATGTTTACAGGACTCTAGTGAAGGCCGACAATAATGTTGTCATCAATTAATTATTTATTCGGGGCAGGAGGACATATCAGGTCACATAAAAAAAAATCTAAATACCTTCCTTTATATAAATTATTCACCCAAGGTTCCTACACATGCTAAATTTATCTCTACAGCCTCTGGCTATATAGGTAAGCATATACATTTACTGTTTCACATGTGTTTACCAGGGCATTTCTACTGCAGCAAAATGTTCTTCTGACATGACCTAGAAGAAACTTGGCCAATGTCCCAGTAACAACATCTGAAATTACCTTTTCCTTTGTTCAAAACAGCAAATCTGAGGACACAAAATGTAAAGTAAAATTTTTTCTTTTATAACTGTAAAGCATCGCCAGAACATGTAAAAAAAATTGCCATCCAAGAGTAGTCTGTGGGCACAGCTCTTTTTTAAAACAACCCATGGTCAACACTAGTGTTGAGCGAATCGAAGAATCCAAAGTGGAATTCGATCTGAAGCTTAAGAAAAATTTGATTCGCAACAATTCCGAATTTCCTCAAGTTTTGTGTTTTTTTTTCTTAAAATGGTGGCTTCACATGTTACAAAGTGAAAGTAAGAAGCCCCAGAATGCAAGATCACCCATGCCATGCAGACAGCCAATCAACAGCTAGCCAGTCCCTGTGATGTCACAGCCCTTTATAAGCTTCATCCTGCACAGTTTCCACCATTTTACTGTGAGCTGAGCATAAGGAGAGACGTGACAAGTGCTAGGGACAGTGATGCTAAAAGCTTTTAATTGTGGAATATTGGATAGGGACAGTGCAGGAACAGTGTAGGGAGAGTTTTTACACACTGTAGGCGGAGCTTAGTTAGAGCATAGGGAGATTGCAGGGACAGTGCAGGCACTGTAACGTGAAGCTGGAGGGATCTACATGAGACAGCACAGTTTGCAGCAATCCCTGTGTAGGGCACAGAGCTATCTAATTGAACAGTCTTCCTTGTTTAATAGATAAACATTTCTATTAGGCCTTGATTCTCAAATTGGGGTGAATAAGCTGTCTAATTTTACTGTTATTGCGGTGTCCACCTTGTTTAATAGATAAGAAATTCAATTACACTAGACCTTGATTATCAAATTGGGATGAAAAAGCTGTCTAGTTCTACTGTTATTGGGGTGTCCACCTTGTTTAATAGATATGCAATTCTATTATGCCTTGATTCTGAACTTGGGGTGAAAAAGCTGTCTAATTCTACTGTTCTTGGGGTGCCCACCTGCCTGTCACAATAACTTCACTAGCAGAAAGGACTAGCTTTGAATGTTGCTGCAATGCACAGTGATGTACATCAAGAGCGTTGTGACAAATTAATTCGTATTTCTTGAAAAAATTGGCGTCCAAATCAAATTTTTGAAAAGTTTGCTCATCTCTAGTCAATATGTGTAGTAGTAGAGAAAATTTTACCAGTTTTACTAGTTTTTTTCTGATAGAGATCATATTTGATAAACATATTTCCCTGGATCATAGCCAGATGTCCACCATCTACTTCTGGAGTTGGAGATTAGCCTTGAAGGGTGGCCATAAGCACTCAGTATTGGCCAAGTCTCTAGCTGGAAATTCCAGGGTTTGTATCCACCTGAATCTCATAACCAGCAAACTGAGACCAATCAGCAAGGTACAATTAGAAGGAACTTATTCCAGAGAATCCTGAAACTGTTCGGAGACACAAATTGGTTTAGTAAACACTAATATGTTCTTTAGGACAAACTGTATGAATCTGTCCATTGGACCATCAGAAACGTTAGTAGATTTTAAGATCTTTGCTCACCTACAAAGGGTTCTAGACCATCACAGTCCTGAAACCTTCCCATCTGATCACCACTGTGACAGAATGCTGAATGGACCACTGACCACCAGAGACCAAATGCTCAATCACTGACTGCCAGGCAGTGGGGTGTTAGCTGTCTCTTCGAATGGCATTGACTACGTCACTGTCCATCACGGATTAAACTACTGTTTCTCTAAATTTAATCATTTATTGTTCTAGCTCTTACTCTTCTTTAGGCTCATCTTGTGTATATTCAGATCAGAGGCTATCTAACACACCAAGTGGAGTAATATACTGACCCATTCATAAACTCAGTAGAGTGAACTTTTTATCTAGAACAAGATTTTTTTCTTCCTTTGAAGTTTTTTTTAAAGGACATATCTATCTAATGCCTTTTACCCATTCACACACTGTCAGTGATTTCCATCAGTGATTTTGAGCCAAAACCAAGTGCGGCTCTAAACACAGAACAGAAGCAGATCTTTCCCTTATATCTTATGTCTGTGGAGGCTCCAATCCTGGTTCTGGCTCACAATCACTGAACCAAACACTGATGTGAGAATGAGGCAATATTTTGATTAAACATACAAAAACATTGGATTAAACCGGACCACCAGTCACACAGAATTCTATTCTTGAGTAGGAATACTGTGAAACCTCTTTGAGACAACCATCCAGTGGCGTAGCTATAGGGGTCACAGCGGTTGCAGTTGCAATCGCGTCCCTAAGCCAGGGGGGCTCCTTGCCACTTGCAGGGCCGCACCGGCAATTAGGCAAGGTGCGGGGCGGCCCTGCGGACAGTTGGGGGCGGAGGCGGGGCAGAGGGAGATTAGGATGGCGATACAGATGCCTGTATTGTACTGCGGCAGGGGAGGGAGAGGCGTCTCCCCTGCCTGTTCCTCTAATAGGCTTCAGGCACTAGGCCGGCTCAGGCGGCGCGATGACGTCATCGCGCCGCCTGAGCCATACAGCACGGGGCACAGGCCAGAAGAGGCCTGTATCGCATTGCTGCCAGTCTGATGGAGGTAAGTATTAGTGTTTTTTTTTTTTATTGTTGCAATCACGGACCGGAGCTCTATTGGGGGCATTTTTACTGGCACTGGGGGCATTTTTACTGGCACATGGGGGCATTTTTACTGGCACATGGGAGCACTGGGGGCATTTCTTACCGACACATGGGGGCACTGAGGGCATTTTTACTGGCACTGGGGGCATTTTTACTGCCACATGGGGGAATTTTTCTGGCACTGGGGGCATTTCTTACTGGCACACGGGAGCACTAGGGGCATTTTTACTGGCACTGGGGGCATTTCTTACTGGCACATGGGGGCATTTTTACTGGCACATGGGGGCACTGGAGGCATTTGTTACTGGCACATGGGGCACTGGGGCGCATTTCTTACTGGCACTGGGGGCATTTCTTACTGGAACTTGGGGGCATTTCTTAATGGCACGGGAGCACTGGGGGCATTTTTACTGCCACTGGGGGCATTTCTTACTGGCACATGGGGGCACTGGGGACATTTATACTGGCACATGGGGCACTGGGGTCATTTGTTGCTGGCACATGGGGGCACTAGGGGCATTTCTTACTGGCACATAATTTGGGGGGCATTTTTTACTGGCACATAATTTGGGGGGCATCTATGGGGGTGGGACACTTTTTACTGGCACATGATTTTGGGGGGGAATCAATGGGGGGAACTTCTGGTGCATTATTGGGGCGTTTTTTACTGGCACATAATTTGGGGGGCATCTATGTGTGTGGAGCACTTCTTACTAGCCCATGGGGTCACTGGAGGCATTTCTTAGTGGCACGGGGGCATTTCTTACTGGCACTTGGGGCACTGGGGACATTTCTTACTGGCACTTGGGGGCACTGGGAGAATTTCTTACTGGCACATGGGGGCACTGGAGTCATTTCTTACTGGCACTGGGGGCATTTCTTACTGGCACTGGGGGCATTTCTTACTGGCACATGGGGGCACTTGGGGCATTTCTTACTGGCACATAATTTGGGGGGCATCTATGGGGTGGGACACTTTTTACTGGCACATGATTTTTTGGGGGAATCAATTGGCGAACTTCTGGCACATTATTGGAGTGAAATTTTGGGGGCACTTCTGGCACATTATTGGGGGGCACTATGGGGGCACTTCTTACTGGGACATTATTGGGGTGCGCTATGGGGACACTTTTTACTGGCACATTATTGGGGCACTTCTTACTGGCACATTGGAAGCATTATTACTTCTGGGGCACAGTGGGGACATTAGTACTGTTGGGGGCACTATTACTAACAAGTGCACTCTGGCAGAGAATTATTAGTTAGGACTTTGGGAAGAACTATTACTGTGGGGGGCACCCTGGCACAGTATCAGCGCAGTTATTTCTGGGGGGCGTTATGTTTACACTATTACTGTCAAGGACAATATTTGCTGGGTGCAGTTATTTTAGGACACTGTGTGCCAATAATTATTGAAGGGCACTATCTGTGTGTTACTAGTGGCCCAGTACTGGGGTGGTAGGATGATTTGTCCAAAAGACGGGAGGATGATGATGGAAAAGTAGTAAACTAAGATTTTAGCTGAACTCTTGCACCAGGGCCCCTGAGCTTTTAGCTACGCCCCTGCAACCATCCAAAATGCCTACCTTACACAATCTTTCTAAGGTAGCGCCAACTGCTGGTTATCTTTCTGGTCCACCTTCTCCTTCATTCAGAGGTGGACTAACATGCCCAGTAGTTTCCCTGCTCCTTTCTACTCTCCTCAGTTCCAGCATAGTGAACTCATAGAGAAGCAGGTTGAAGACACCTTTTGTTTCATTCATTCATACCTACTAGTAAATTTGTTGAAATATATCCCTATATATCTCTCTAGACAGTGGAGAAGGAAATGGGGGGGGGGGGCATATATGTATATATATGAGGGGCTATTTTCTATGTAGGGGAGGAAGGGGTTAACAACAGCTAATTGCAATGTCTCCTGAGAGATGCAGGTACATGATGAACTACTGCCCACACACAGAAAAGGAAGAAAGTCCTCTAGATAAAGAGATATAGTGGTTATCTGGCCAGAAAAATTACTTTTTTTTAATGGGTCACTTCCTGTATGGAGAGGAACCAGGAAGTGCCCATAAGCATCATAATGGGAGTGGCAGGAGGTTAGTGAGGAGACCTCTTTTATTTTATTTTTAGTTTTATAAAGGAACAAAGTGTATCTCATCAGGTACAAAACATAAATCACATTGAAAAATAGGGGGGGGGGGGGTCTGTATTTTGATATAATTTAGGGATGTGATAAACCAGCAGCCCATGATGACGGCATCGCGCCGGGGTCCACGTCACCACGCACGGGATTTCGGCTGAGATTTTCAGTTTAGATGGCGGCGGCCGGCCCGTCGTGAGCAAATGGAGGGGTTAAGTATAATTTTTTTTGTTTTTTACACTATTTCATGTTAAATCGATTTGCTACCATGAAGCACGAGGAAATTCGGCTTTGTGGCAAATCGAATTTATCTTGAAATTCAGATCCAATTCCACTTCGTTGGATTCGATTCGCTCATCTCTAGTAATATTCAACTATGCGGGGGCAATAGGGAGACATCTTCAACCAGCAAAATGACTGGCATAGTCTACAGCACACATAATCATAACGCCCCCTTTATTTTCTGAAAGTCCTTAAAAATGATCCATGCCCCTGCTGGTCAGCGGCGGTACTGCGCGGATGCTGAAGCGGTTCATTGTATGCTGTGCCAGGTGACTGCAAACTGGCAGCTGTCTTTGATAAGTAAATTAGTGATGTGTCAAGTTACGAATCAATATCACCGGCGGATTGAGGAACGTTTGTAGATAGTGTACAATGTATAATCAATAAAGTCCTAATAACATATATAACAGTCTCATCACATCCCCGCTGCTTGTATAATGCATTACATTAAAAGAGGCTGCATTAAAATCAGCTAATGTTTAATTTTTATGCTTTACCGGATATGTCACCTATAAAAAAAACGCCATATAAAAATCAAAAATATTTGCCTTTAAAGCTGTCATTAGCAACGCAATGTATCTTTAGGCTGAATATTGCTGTCAGAGTCCCCATATTTCTAGGTAATGGGAGCCATAATGGGGTTAATTGGGATATAATAGAATATTTCCAGCCGAAATGAGCCTAAGTGGCCATTTTTCCTAGCAGAATTACTTAGAAATCTTGTAATTCAGGTGGATGAAGCAGCGGGAAGATATTGACTACGTGTGAGGTTTGGAAAGCCGATTGTTGTAACATGGAGTCACTGAGTTACAGTCGATCGCCTGAATACTTTGCTTAAAATACACGTTTTTTTGGTGGCTAAATGTGGTCAAATGGTCAAGTCAACCCTAACCTTTAAAAACTTCTCGGGGGACTAATTGCAGGAGGCTGTCCAGGGGATCAAACATAGGAAAAAGCGTTGTATTATGATGTAGTATAAAAAAGGACAACTGCAGTAGAAGAATAAAAAGACTTAAAAGGGGTTTCCGAGGGTGTAATATTGATGACTTATCTTCAGGATAGGTCATCCCTTCCCATGGCACCCAAAATTCCAGCCCATTAGCTGTTTGAAGAGATTCTGGTTCCTACAGGCTTTTCCTAGGCCCGTGACGTCATCTTCATCAGTCACATGCCTTAGGTGTAGCTGGGGCTGAGCTGCAATACCAAGCACAGCCACTATCTAATGGATGACACCATGTTTGGTAAGCTCTGAGGAGGCTGTAGTGTGCACCAGAGAGCCGCGGCCTGTTTAAATAGCTGATCAGCAGGGTTGCCAGGTGTCGGACCCACATCGATATTAATGACTTTTTCTGAGGATAGGTCATCAATATTAAAACAGCCGTAAAACCCCTTTCATTTTTGGGCATGTGGCTGCAACGTCTACATTCTCAGATTATCAAATGCCACAGACCTTGGCTGGGAGATCATTGCAAAGAGCCATGAATAGATAGATATTGAGCCACCATCAGAAATATCTGGGCAGAACACATTATCATTTCTGTCAACCTCCATCTAGTACCTTAACGCAAACACTTGGATAGCGGTCATACTTTCTCACTCCCATACATTTTGTGGGCCCATGGGAAGAGACGAAGGACACCATGTGGAGAACCAGGTTTGATTATCAGTTAGTTCAGTCAATGTCCATTTAGAGCTGAAGCTTTGTAGCTTTTATGATGTGGGCAAAATGATGTTCAATAGTATAAGGGCCGTTTTACACGAATGTGCTCGGCCTGGGAAAAACGGGCCCTTGGTCTGCCGCATCGCTTGTGCAGATTGTGCCCCATTGACCTAAACTGACTGTATCTTAGTGTTTTAAGATGCAGTCAGGTCATATCTCATCACAGATCTCATGTACTAAACACATATGATGTGAGTACAGTACAAGGGATCCACAATCAGATAGGAACTGCACACTTACCAAGATTTTAGTTGGTAAAATGGGGGCATATAGGCCTCACCACCAGGTTTGCTCTGAATCTGCCCAGAAACACCCACTTGTGGGTGGAGTTTATGTAACCATGCCCATTTTCGTCCCAGGATAGTGTGAATATGTCAGGACTGTCTCTGAAAATCAGGGACAGTCCCAGTAAATTTAGGACAGGTGGCAACTATGGAACTGACTACATCATAAAACACTATAAAGTCAGTTCAGGGGAGCGCGGTCGGCCCAGGCCCAGACCATCAAATTCATGTGAAACAACCCTAAGAATAAAAAATACTAAAAAATAAAAAAAATATTACTTACCGCACATAAGATGTGACCATTCAGCTAATTGATAGCCACAACGATGACCCGTCACATTTCCATGTTGAGAGGGGCCAGGAAGGAGACAGCGGCAGAAGACCAGGAATCATTGGAATGGGAGTGGCAGGGGATCGGTAAGGTTGAGTATGACTTTTGAATACTTTTTCTAACAGTTTTTTAGCCTAACAGCTCCTTTAACCCCTTTTCTACCTTAAACCAAGACCCTTTTATACTCTAGACCACCTCAGAGAATAAAAAATGAACCTTCTCCACTATCCTTGACCACCAGGGAAGCTAAGCGAGTGCAATGAACATCTTTTGTCACCACCGGAGAATTTTTAGTTAGCACAGAACATTTTTTTCTTATTTTCTGTTGTCTAAACCATCCTGTTCTCACTGCGTGTTCACTTCTGAATAATATGGTATTGCATCTGTCAAACGCAGTACCTATACATCTATAAATACAGCCGCTATATTGTGCGCCCTGAATGTAAAGTCATTTGAGTCTATTGCACATTAACATAACCCAGAAGGTTGGAATTATCCTATAAATAATAACATCACGTAAAACAATGAGTCCTGTCCCGAAAATGCAGGTCTTGTATTCACCACAAAGGACAATATCCCGCGGCACCTCACAAGAGTCTAAACTATACGCCTGTAAACAAAAGGAAAAGTTCTCGGAATGGAAACCTTTGGTGTGCATCTAACAAGTTCCATGCGGCAAGGCATAATTATTATCATTTATTTATAATGTGTTAGCATAATTTATTGAGCTTAACCACATAGAAAATAATATACTGTACCCGAAACAGATACTCCTACGCTGTGAAAACAGTGGATAGCGGGCGGATTTCCATAAAAGGAGACGGCAAACCACCGCTACATATAGCACACATATCCGCCCACATTGGATGCATAAAAGTTCACATCGTAGGCCATTATAGGGCATCAAAGAGCAAGAACTGTAGGATTACTGCCATAGAGGGATTGTAACGTTTGATCTATAGATCTATAGACTTGACAATTCACGGCGATGTCACAGCACACATGGTGCACAACGCACAGATGATGTAACTCCAAAGGACAGATTCAGCCCTGCTACAAATGTGAATGGGCCTTCAAAATGACTAGACAAACTCCAGACTTCTTAATGGGTACTGCATGTTTGGCCACAGCCAAGATACATTAGTTTGGGGTTTGGTGGACAAGCCACTTGGTCGCTCAGAGTAGAGGAGGGTGGACATATTTGGACATCTTCTGCCCAAGTAGAAGATACAGCATTGGATCATGGAAAACTTGGATCATAATACACTTTATGGTTTATCTGCAACTATTTCTGTATTCATTAGAGGTGGTGGCAGCTGATGGTGGACTCAATGTTCTTCTATTGGAGTTTTCTGTAGAATTTGGCCCACGAGAAGTGTTCTCAAAGTTGGAATAAGTTTGTTGGCCCTTTACATCCCATGTGTCCGTACAGGAGACACTAGTAACAATGTCCATGGGATACATCATGAAGAGTCATAGACATGTCTAGTCCATGGAGTCAATGGCTAAGTAGATCAATGAATTCCCTTTGACCTTAACGGGGTTGTCTCACTTCAGAAAACAGTGTTTACTTTATCATGTAGAGAAAGTTAATGAAAGTCATATTGCCTCCTTTTCTGGCTTGATTAATTTTTCCATCACATTATACACTGCTTGTATACAGGGGTTACGACCACCCTACAATCCTGCAGCAGTGGTCGTGCTTTTACCACTATAGAAAAAAAGCATCATTATCTGGAGGCCAGACACACATAGACAGCAGCTCCCGGGCCATCCACCTCCTATCTACTCTGCAGTGGTGGTTGTAACCGCTGGAAAGGAGCAGTGTATAATGTGATGGAAAAATGAATCTAGCCAGCGAAGGAAGCAATATGGACAATCACTATACATTAGTAAGTGCCTTGTAGTAACTTTGTCTACACAATAAATACCATTTGCTGAAGTGAGACAACCGCTTTAAAGGGAACCTGTCACCTCCTGTAGCAAAAAAAACTGTTAGCAGTACCTTAATTTAGGGGCCAGGGTGATGCTAAAGAAGACCTTCTTAAGGAGAAGAGATTCCTCTAACTGCCAGAAATTGTTTTTTTAATCCTCCTGAGCGCGCTGTCTTGACTTCGCTTGAAGTCAAGGGGGCAGCGGCCTCCTTGCTTCAAGTCAAGCAAACCACAACCCTGGTCAACTTGACTGACAGGTTACCGTTGGGCCGTGGATGGCACAGGTCTCGCGCATGCGCGGTGCGCGATTTCTCCCTGCGCAATCCCGGCCCCGGCTCTTCACTTTGCCGCCGATTTTCTCTCTACAGCGCATGCGCCGCAGAAGCGGAGTCAAGCGGAGTCAAGACAGCGCGCTCAGGAGGATTAAAAGACCAATTTCTGGCAGTTAGAGGAATCTCTTCTCCTTATGAAGATCTTCTTTAGCATCACCCTGGCCCCTAAATTAAGGTACTGCTAACAGTTTTTTTTTGCTACATGAGGTGACAGGTTCCCTTTAAGGTCTAAGGGAATACATTCCAGCACAGTTAGTATAGCGGTATCCCAACATTGGGAATACCGAACAGGTGAGGTAAGGGAACATTGTTCCATCCTCTGACATGGCAGACATATAAGAGCTGCATGATGTCCGTGGAGATATCTCAAGACCTTCTGTTTTAATGATATAGGGGTCCCCATGATCTGACCCTGCCAATATTATGTCATGATGTGTCTCTCAACGCTACCTGTTGGCTTAATATTTGCTTTCCACCCTTCCATTTATGTGTATACATAAATTACATATATGTAAGGCACCACAAGAAACTTTCTATAAAGTATGTGAGCCCTGAATGTGGATATGGGTGGTCAGTCAGATAACCCCTTGAATGGATACAACCCTACTATATGCCTGTTTCATCAATGTAGAGGTTCTGAAATAGAGAATTTAACTTAATTAAAAAGGTTATGATAAGCGTTCAATTGCAATCTGTTGGGGATCCCAGAAGAAACTCTTCAATTGCTCTGCGGTTCCATCACAGGGGAAATGAAGCATTGCATATTGCCCTTTTAAATAATTGGGTTGTCCATGTAATGATCAGATGTGTTGGGTCCTCCAGGGTGTGAGACTTTGATGCAGCTCTACTCTTTGGCTAATAGATGATCTTGCCCAGGAACCACACTGGGATGAATGGGATCTATGACATGGAGTTTAGAAAACTTCCTGCCCCCATGATCATATCTATCCAGGGCTGAGAACCTGCAGATGCCTTCACATCCATATGTGTGACTGCTGTTTGTCTTCTTTTGCACCGTTGTATTGTTATAAGCTGCTCACGCTGGGTTTGGTGGCCCTTTAATTGGTTCTCTTTAGTTAGCAGCCATCAAGAGTGTCCCTCGATGATGTCTGTTCCTCTCACTGTCCTTCATGTTCCTACCTATCCTCCTGTAGACTCTGCTCCACTGACCAGAGCTGACGTTCCAGATCTGCTCAATGACCGGCGCTCAGCACTAGACATAATGATGCGGTTAATGCTTTTAATGAGAGGTTGAACTCTACGACTCGAGAACATGAGGCTGAGCAGAGGGATACCTGATGTACCGCTTCACGCTTTGTTCACGTTTTCTCAAGGCTTCACCTGCTGGTTTATTGTATCTCATGGACATTTCATACAGATTCCTAAAAGCCTCATGTGTAAGGCTTGTGTAACCAGGTTGTACTCATCTGTAACATGGAACCCATGATATGGGGCCCTACAGTACCTCTGTATACCTCTGTTTGCACATGGAGACATGTAGAGGGTTTTTCATGGTATGGTATGCCATACGAAAGCAAATGGGGTCTCCATGACTCCATGATACAACGCCGCAAGGGCTTAATTTGCCACTGAACAGGCTCTGCAGGCAAGTGCAGAAGACCCAAATCTGCCCAACCTCTAGAGTCTGTCCGAAAGGGACCAGAAATATGTAAACTTTCTATGTAATAAAATATGTGTTTGTGTGACAAAAAGTTTCACAGTCAAAGATGAATTCCTGCTTTGAACAGTTGACATGAAGGGTTAATAAATACTCTACATACTATCTGTGCTTTTAACCCACCATCTTGTGGCATCGGCAGATCATGGACGCCTGTATCTGCAGGTATATATATATACAGGTATATATGGGTATATCACTTATATAATATATATGTGACCCAGAATGCACTCAGTGGCTGCTGCAGTATCTGGTCTTTAGAAACAGTTGTCAGAAGGCAGAGACCAAGGTAACCATAGCAACTGTGTGAGCTCTGCCTGGTTTCCATGGATACAGACCATGGTTCAGGACACCCGGAAACCAAAGCAGCCATCTTTGGGGCAGTGTGTTTCACGCCGCGCTGTCCAACCTCCTTCACCCATGTGAATGATAGGGCTATAAATAAATGGCTGGGGCCTGGGAATTCACATTGTATGTGCGTGATATCAGCTGCAGACCAGCGGTCTATGCCCAGCATATAAAGGGTTATTCTCTGTATCAACAGAGGGTCTATCTATCTATCTATCCCATATCTATCTATCTATCTATCTATCTATCCCATATCTATCTATCTATCTATCTATCTATCTATCTATCTATCCCATATCTATCCCATATCTATCTATCTATCTATCTATCTATCTATCTATCTATCTATCTATCTATCTATCTATCTATCTATCTATCTATCTATCTATCTATCTATCTATCTATCTATCTATCTATCTATCTATCTATCTATCTATCTATCTATCTATCTATCTATCTATCTATCTATCTATCTATCTATCTATCTATCTATCTATCTATCTATCTATCTATCTATCTATCTATCTATCTATCTATCTATCTATCTATCTATCTATCTATCTATCTATCTATCTATCTATCTATCTATCTATCTATCCTATCTATCTATCTATCTATCTATCTATCTATCTATCTATCTATATATCTATCTATCTATCCCATATCTATCTATCTATCTATCTATCTATCTATCTATCTATCTATCTATCTATCTATCTATCTATCTATCTATCCTATCTATCTATCTATCTATCTATCTATCTATCCATATCTATCTATCTATCTATCTATCTATCTATCTATCTATCTATCCTATCTATCTATCTATCTATCTATCTATCTATCTATCTATCTATCTATCTATCTATCTATCTATCTATCTATCTATCTATCTATCTATCTATCTATCTATCTATCTATCTATCTATCTATCTATCTATCTATCTATCTATCTATCTATCTATCTATCTATCTATCTATCTATCTATCTATCTATCTATCTATCTATCTATCTATCTATCCTATCTATCTATCTATCTATCTATCTATCTATCTATCTATCTATCTATCTATCTATCTATCTATCTATCTATCTATCTATCTATCTATCTATCTATCTATCTATCTATCTATCTATCTATCCCATCTATCTATCTATCTATCTATCTATCTATCTATCTATCTATCCTATCTATCTATCTATCTATCTATCTATCTATCTATCTATCTATCTATCTATCTATCTATCTATCTATCTATCTATCTATCTATCTATCTATCTATCTATCTATCCCTATATCTATCTATCTATCTATCTATCTATCTATCCATATCTATCTATCTATCCTATCTATCTATCTATCTATCTATCTATCTATCTATCCCATATCTATCTATCTATCCCATCTATCTATCTATCTATCTATCTATCTATCTATCTATCTATCTATCTATCTATCTATCTATCTATCTATCTATCTATCTATCTATCTATCTATCTATCTATCTATCTATCCCATATCTATCTATCTATCTATCTATCTATCTATCTATCTATCTATCTATCTATCTATCTATCTATCTATCTATCTATCTATCTATCTATCTATCTATCTATCTATCTATCTATATCTATCTATCTATCTATCTATCTATCTATCTATCTATCTATCTATCTATCTATCTATCTATCTATCCATATCTATCTATCTATCTATCTATCTATCTATCTATCTATCTATCTATCTATCTATATATCTATCTATCTATCTATCCCATATCTATCTATCTATCTATCTATCTATCTATCTATCTATCTATCCCATATCTATCTATCTATCTATCTATCCTATATCTATATACAGTATCTATCATCTATCTATCTATCTATCTATCTATCTATCTATCTGTGTATCTCGCATACAATATTTTTACTCAGTTAAAACGAGTATTCAGGTGCCATCAATAATCTGCGGAGAATACTGACTACCGCAGTTTGGCACAATCAGTTGCTTCTTTGTGAAGAAGTAGCTCCTTGTGAAGTGACAGCGTCTAATGAAAAGAATCAAGAGGCATTTAAAGTAGCAAGCCATTGTCCGCATTGAGCAGCCCGTCTAAATTTAAAGGGACTCTTCACCCTGTATAAATAAACGTATTAACTCTTTATCCAGTACTGTACTTCAGCAAGGCAGACCTCGGGGAGCAGATATTGGGGATTTCTATATATTCAGGACCAGTATAGATAAAAGAAGCCATCGTGCTTATCCAGGAGCTGCAACACAATGTGAAAAACCTTCTAGAAATAAGAAAGGAATGATATTTCCTGCTCTGTGTTTCACACAACTCTAGCTGTAAGTACTGGCAGCCATCTTAATAACAAGAAATGTTGTCCTATGCTGCATACAGGTCCCAGTGTCCTGCGGACAGTATTCATACGCTGCACCTATATGGTTTAAGGGCGAAGGGAGATGAAGCTGCACCATCACTCCCACAGTGTGTGTGAGACTGCATGCTGTGAGAGGGGAGGAGGAACAAATGTGTGGAGATGTGATATGCTCAGAACAGCTCTTACATCACACAGTAAGGACCCGCCCACTCAGCACTCAGTATAAATGACCACTCTGTACAACCTCTGGACATGATGATGGACACAAAGGTTTTTCTGCTCCACTCTCAGGTTGCTCTTGGGGTTCTTCCTTTATAGGCTCTTAGGAAAGTGATGTAATTCCAAAATTTACATTCTCTAAAACCAATCCAGGGTAAAACACAACATTTCTGGCTGCACTACTGTACATCTGATATTCTGCTCACACTTTGTGCCTAGTGTGTGCAACGGGAAAGCTGCCGAGTCCTATGCCAAACGTGTCCCCAGGACCCCATTCACCCGGCATACCTCACCTGCACCGTGGCATGTGTCCAAAGGTGTGCACCACCAATGAGGCTATCACCTCAGGCAGCACCAGGTAGGGGCAAGAGAGGGGGGCAGCTGAAGGGCCATTGACTGAAGGGAAGGGGTTAGGTTAAGAAATTGGCATTGGGGGGGAGGACGCCATTTACGTTTTTCACCTCAGGCAGCAAAAAGGCTAGGTGCACCCCTGAGGTACACTTCAGGAAATGCTCCTCCTGTATACATCTGATGGAAGACGCAATACAAAGCGTGAACAGAGCCTTATACATATCCACAGCTGTCTTTCCAGTGATCAACTATGACTTATGGAGGAACCCGTCATGTAAGTGATTACATTAAGGGGGTTTTCTGAGATTTTCATATACTCAGGATAGGTCGTCTGTATGAGATCGGTGGAGGTCCAACACCCCTACGAATCAGCAGTTTGTGAGCGCCGTGGCCTCCTCGCTGCTTACCAAGCAAAGCGTCGTCCTTTGCATAGCGGCTGTGCTCGAATGGGATGAAGCTGCGCCTACACCATGTGACCGATGAACATGATGTCACACAGCCTAAGTTCTCACGGATTGCCATGGCCTCTCAATACAACTGATCGGCTGGGGGATGCCGGGTGTCGGACCCCCATCGATCTCAGATCAATGACCTATCCTGAGGGTAGGTCCTCAATATGAAAGTCACAGAAAGAAAACCTTTATAAAATTCCCATGGATATTGCTCCCCTTCGCCCATACATATACCGGTGATAGCGGTATAGAGTATGGAGGCTCGGATTTACACCTTTTCTACATAATTCTGATTATTGGTGACATGAATGATTTTTTAGTGGCCGTGTATTATACATTGGCGCTAGAGGCAGCTGCGTGTTAAGAAGGTACGGGTGACGTGGCATGCATGATCATGGCTGGCAGGGATTTCGGGTGGCAGCATGTTGGATGAACCGTGTGCATTCAGAGCTGATCAGGGCAACAGATTGTGGCGCTATAACACTACACTGAGTGCCAACCTCTGTCATGGCATGGTGACTGGCACACAAATATAGAGCCCTTGCCATAAAATAACTTTACCCTCTCACGCGTCACAGTGAGCATGCTGACAGACTATGGCATCCTATACACAGGGAAGAAGATATGAGAACGTCTGGCACTCGCAGGGCACACGGACACAGCCAGAGATAGCTTTCCTCCGGTTCCCCTGTAACAACTATATCGTTATGTGTGTTAATTAACGGGGGAGTGTGAGCTCTGGCAGGGAAATTACTGGGTAACAGCACAGCGCTAATTAGTCTGATTCGTTAATAGGCGTGTGGCACCGGCCCTTTAAAAACAGGGGAGGGAGGAGGGTCGGGTCTCAGGCCGGCAGCTGAGCTATCTCTGCATCGCATGTTTATACGTAGCGGGCGAATCTTTACCCCATCCTGTATGGGTACCCCTAATAACACACAAATATAACTCTGTGGACACCATGTTCACCACAGTCACAGAAATATTTCCTAAAGGGACTGTCCAGGACTAGAAAGCCGAAATAACACCACCCTTGTCCATGGCCGTGTCTGGTATTGCAGCTCAGTCACATCCACTTCTAACTAGATGACCTGCAATTCCAGACATGACCCGCAGACAAGGGTGGCGCTATTCAGACATCAGTGTTGGTCCCATGCTCAGATGTGCCGGCATTGCTGAGAAATATGAAGTTTTTATATATGCAAATCAGCCTCTAGGAGCAACAGGGGCGTTACCATTACACCTAGAGGCTCTGCACTCTTTGCAGCTGCCTCACCCTCTCCACTTTGATTGACAGAGTCCTGGCAATTGACACGTGATCTCGCCAGGCCTTGACCTTTCCTGAAGTCTTGCGCTGCACCATGCGCTTCGGTATCCAGTGCAGGCGCAGTACAGGAAAGAGTCTCACAGTACAGAAGTGAACTGCCGGCAAGCCTCTTTCCTGTACTGCGCCTGTGCTGGATACTGAAGCGCACTGCCAGCGCAAGACTTTAAGAAAAGTCAGGGCCAGGCAAGATCACTGGCCCTGTCAATCAAAGTAGAGAGGGTGTGGCAGTTACAGAGAGAGCAGAGCCTCTAGGTGTAATGGTAACGCCCCGTTGCTACTAGATGCTCATTTGCATATAGTAAAACATCATATTTCTCAGCAATGAGGACACATATGAACATGGGACCAACACAGATGTCTTCAGCTGCCAAGTGCACATGTAACAGGTCAGCCAGGTTCATAGGTACAAATCAGCTGACAGATGTCCTTTAAGAGTGACCTTGAGGATCCCTCAGGTCAAAATGAATTATGGTTAAGGGGCTTTCCTCATCAAAGCTACGAAATGTATTTTTTTAAAATTGTTTTGCTTTAACTAAATACCCAAATCCATGTTAGACAGCGCTGCACGCCGATACTGAAATTGTAACCGCCCTCAAGAACACAAGGCCCCAGATCATCCAACTCCAAGGCGCCTTCTAGGGTATTTAAAGAGGACCTTTCACCACTCCTGACATGTCTGTTTTAATATCTTCATGCATCCCCGATGTAATAACAATTCTGGAACATCTATTCTTATGTCTGTATGTTGTGTCAATCCTTTATTATTTCTACTAGAAGTTATGAATGAATTGCTAGCAGTCTGCAGTAAGGGTACAGAGGGGTGGTAACCAGTTAGGGGTGTGTACCTGCACAGTCTGAAAATGGCAGCACTGATTGGATAGAGTGAGTCTGTGCAGGTACACCCCCCCAACATGTTACCTCCCCTCTGTACCCTTACTGCAGACTGCTAGCAATTCATTCATAACTTCTAGTAGAAATAATAAAGGAATGGCAGAACATAGAACCATAAGAATAGATGCTCCAGAATTGTTATTACATGGGGAATGCATGAAGATATTAAAACAGACATGTCAGGAGAGGTGAACTGTAGTACCAGCCAAAGCCACTACTAAATGTACAGCGCTGTCCCTGGTAATCACTGCCTTTTGATAGCCCATTTAGTCAGCTGATCGATGAGGGTGTCCGGAACAAGCCCCCCACTGATCTGATATCGATGGATGATAATAAAGATAGACAGTCAATAATAAAACCCAAGAAAAAGCCGGACACAAGACATAAACAGTAGAAAGGGTGTTTTGAGAAAATTATGAGTCCACATCAACATAAATGTGCAATAAATGTACGATAAGAAGAAGTAAAAATGAATATTCTATCTATCTATCTATCTATCTATCTTTTATCTATTATCTATCATTTATCTTTCAACTATCTATCATCTATTAATAATTTATCTATTATCCATCTTCTATCTATATGTTATCATCTATTATATAACTATTTATCTATCATTTATCTATTAGCTATCTATCAATCAATCAATCATTTAACTATCTATATTATATCTATCTATAATTGATTATCTATCTATAGATCTACAGTATCTATTATCTATGTATTTCATATAATAACATATTTTATTTACACATGTTGTTTATGAAAGGAAATCACACATAAACAATGTAACAGAAAATAATATTCCTAAATTTAACCCAAATCAGCTGCAAATACACAAGCTTATTAAAATAATAATAATAGCGGTTTTACTAACAATTTCACATGAAGAACAAAGCCAAAAAACAAGGCAAAGAATGAGCGACACAGAGCACAATGGTTAACACACATACAGAGCCGTGCCACACACACAATAACACACAGCACAGAGAAGAATGGGGCAGATTAGGAGGCATAATTACCCTGATTGCCAAATTAACCATTCATTGTGCTCTGGTTATAGCCACACAGAGATCATGCACACATTATTACACCCCTGATTGCCCAGATGTTATCTCCATAACTGACAATATATTACAATACACTGTTATATTATATCCATCATACTGAGATCGCATATATAGGATAGATAGATAGATAGATAGATAGATAGATAGATAGATAGATAGATAGATATGGGATAGATAGATAGATAGATACATCTATCTATCTATCTATCTATCTATCTATCTATCTATCTATCTATCGAATATATCTACGGGATCTCATAATTTATCTCATATCTATCTATCTATCTATCTATCTATCTATCTATCTATCTATCTATCTATCTATCTCTCATGTTTATTATATCTATCAATGTATCTATAATGTATCTATTATCTATCTATCCATCTATCTATCTATGTCATATTTATGATATATATCTCACCTTTATTATGTCTATCAATCTATCTATCTATATCTATCTATCTATCTATCTATCTATCTATCTATCTATCTCTCTTCTGATCTCACATCTATCCATGCTATGATTTCTAAGTCCTGCACTGGGACAGCTTTCACATTAGAACTTGTTTCTCCTGCGTGGTTTGGATTCAGTGAATTATACGGTTTTCATATAATTTATTTGTAAAGTGACAAAATATTCTACAAGTGTCATGAGAGGGATGTATGGCTGGTAAGGTGCTACGTGTCTTCCGTCCTCCCAATAGTCTTCAGTGCAGGACAGGACTGTAGAATGACTTATACCCTACAATACCACATTTCATGTATTACGGCCATTATATTGTCTCACCCCAATAGCAGACCTGGTGCATTTCAATTACCAGTGGGCTAAGTTGACGTATCTGGGCCAATACAAAATGTTTCACTCCGCCTACTGTGTGTAATTTATAATGCTCGTGACAGGTAGGAGATAGTGTTAGGTTCCCATTCTGCAGAGAACACCTTGACGATCCGGTGAATGGGCTCAGATAATTTTGTACAAAATATATTTGCCAAGAGTCTCTGATTTATCAAACAAGCATAGCATGAGCTTTGGAATACTCTATATCACTATGGCATTTTGTGCTTTATCTGGTAGCAGTGTGCGGTGGCATTCTATGTATTTTCTTTTGACATGTATTTAGCCATAGCAATCAGCACCTGCACTCTGGGATGTGCTGACTGAAATTTCTCTTTTTTTCTTTGTAATTTATAATGCTGGTTATACAGAACAGGCCTTTTGAGCCCTCCCCTCCCCCCACAGGGCCCCAGTGTGACTCCTATCACTGTCCCACAATGCCTGAGATTCATAAGTCCTATGATGAAGAAGTAAAACATTCTCTGTATATTCTCCAAGGATAAGAACTATGTGTGGATGTGTTTCTTGCCATGTGGAGTAAAGCAATGCCTGTAGAGCTCAGAGACAGGATTGTGTGGAGGCACAGATCTGTAGAAGGGTACAACAAAACAAAAAGCTCTGCTGCACTGAAAATTTCCAACAGCAACAGTGGCCTCCATAATACTTTGGAACAGAAGAGTGACTTAGGGGCAACTATGTAAATGTCCTTGAGTGGCCCAGCTAGAGCCATGACTTGAACCCAATTAAACATCTCTGGAGAGAACTGAAAATGGCTGTCCACTGACGGTCCCCATCCAACCTGGCAGAGCTTGAGAGGATCTGCAGAGAAGAATGGCAGAAGATCCCCAAATCCAGGTGTACAGACCTTGTGGCATCATCCCCAAGAAGACTGGAGGCTGTAATCACTACCAAAGGGGCTTCAACTAAGACCTGAGTAAAGGGTCTGAATACTTATCTCAATATACACTCACAATCAAGTCAAATTATTCTCACCACTTCCTACTTTTACTGTTGGCAGTGCGTAGCTCATGAAGGAAGTCACGTGTGCTGAGCTGGCTCGGTGGGTATATAAGGTGGGTGATAGGTCGTCTGCAGACACAATCCATCTTTGCGGTCATAAGTAAATGGGGCGATTTGCATAAAGGGGATGATTATTTTATTTTGGGCCAAGGATGGCGGTATTCCTGAAACTGCGCAGCGTGAACTATTGGCATGTTGCGGTGATGAAAGTGTATGGTGAGTGAACTAATGGCGCCATTGTGAATGAGCGACGTGGAAACTGCGGAGCACCTCGTGCCATTGATTTGAAAGATGTACGTTAGCTAAGAAGGTGTCCACAGTGGAGCAGCTTACCACCAATATGAACAGTGGGCTACCAGATGTGTGTCTAGAACAACAGTTCAGTGAACCCTACTCCGTATGGGCAGTGGCGTACATAGAGAAGTAAGGGCCCCATAGCAAGGATAGAGGGTAGAGTCCTGACCAAGTTTTCACCACCACTAGAAGAGGAGACGATCCCTATTGGGCCCCCTTTTGCCCTGGGCCCCATAGCAGTCGCATGGTCTGCCGCTATAGTAGCTACGCCCCTGCATGTGGGGCTCCAAAGTAGATGGATGGTCACTGCACCTCTGCTAATGAAGTTGCTTTGGCAGAAAAGGCATCAATTTTCACGGCCGTATCGGAATTGAACTTCTGCTGATTGGCAGTGGGTTGTCTTCTTTGTCACATTTTCTGCTTCATCGAAAGTATGGACGTTGGTGTGTCAGGCGAGAAACATCAGAGAACAAACACCCTGCGGGCATTGCTGGAAGAACACAAGCTGGTGGTGGCAGCGTTATGGTCTGGGGAATGTTTTTGTGGAATTCTCTGGGCCCACTCATCCACGTGGAAGGCACTCAGTCACCTAGTACACACTCTAAAAACTGTGTACTAGAATCTAGAAACATGTGAAAGTTTGCCTTTAAAGGGGTTGTCTCACAGATAGCATTTATTATGTAGAGGAAGTTAATACAAGGCACTTTTGTCCATATTGCCTCCTTTGCTCGCTTGATTTATTTTCCCATCAAATTATACACTACTCATTTCCATGGTTACGACCACCCTGCAATCCATCAGTGGTGGCCATGCTTGCACACTACAGAAAAAAGCACCAGCCTGTGTGAGCTCCCATGGTCCCGGTCACCAGAGAGGCCGGCGTCTTTTCCTATAGCATGCAAGCACGACCACCGCTGCTGGATTAAAGGGTGGTCATAACCATGTATACGAGCAGTGTATAATGTGATGGAAAAATAAATCCAGCCAGCAAAGGAGGCAATACGGATAATCACAATACATTAGTAAGAGCCTTGTGTTAACTTTCTCTACATAAGAAATGCTGAGACAACCTCTTTAAATTCCTAACCAATAGAGTGTATGTATGGTCATTATGGCATCCAATATATCAACTCAAGGTCCATAGGCAAGAGAGAAAAAAGGAACAAAGCTCAGGAGAAAGTATTAGTTCATACTTGGGGAGGTCTTCAATATGGAAGTGCATCAACTCTGTATCTTAACCATATTCTAATATGTCCGTGTGATAAAGGTATATATTGGCAGCAGGTCTCAATATACCGTGAGCATCAAGATGCGAAATTGAGCTGCACAGGGAGAGAGATGATCACATTGATGCACATGACCAACAATTACCGTGTGAGAAACTTGTCGTAAGAATCATCTGCCTGCCGAATGTTATATAAAATCTAATGGGAACCAAAGGAAATGTGAGAAACACTGACAACACCTTCCCATAAGTGTCAGCGTCTCCCAATGACTGCCACTGCCTTCATGAATGAATGTTATCCACGAAAGAGTGATACTACATCACGATGAGAAGCAATAATGCCTACCCATGAGCCAAACTAATGAGTCATCCGGTGAGTGCCACAGACATACAACAGACAATACTAGCCAATACACCCTGGGCCTAACTGCAGAAGACTAAGTAGGGAGCTCCTTGCGTCCTACATATTTGTGTAGTACTCTTTCCATGTACGATGTGGCCATACCTTGTGATACAGAGCTCTCCACTTGGTGACCAACTGAGCCACTGCCACAGGTTGACGTAGGAACATACATGGCTAATTTGTCACTTCATGTATGTCCCTAAGGAACATACATGGCTGCATTGGCAGCCAAGAAGGCCCCTAAGGAACACACATGGCTGCATCGGCAGCCAAGGAAGCCCCTAAGAAACATACATGGCTGCATCGGCAGGCAAGAAGTCCCCTAAGGAACATATGTGGCTGCATTGGCAGCCAAGGAGGACCCTAAGGAACATACATGGCTGCATAGGCAGCCAAGGAGTCCCCTAGGAAACATACATGGCTGCGTCAGCAGCCAAGGAGGCCCCTTAGGAACATATATAGCTCCATTGGCGGCCAAGGAGGCCCTTAAGGAACATATATGGCAGCAGCAGCCAAGGAGGCCCCTAAGGAACATACATGGCTGCGTCAGCAACCAAGGAGGCCCCTAAGGAACTTACATGGCTGCACCGGCAGTCAAGGAGGACCCTAAGTAACATACATGGCTGCATCGGCAGCCAAGGAGGCCCCTAAGGAACAAACGTACCTCCTTAGGCGGCCAAGGAAGCCCCTAAGGAACATACGTGGCTGTATCAGCAACCAAAGAGGTCCCTAAGGAGCATACATGGAACTAAGGTGTTGGATGGGGGAACATATCAGTGATATCTATAATAAAAGTGATACACCCCTGGCAGTGCATGTGAACACTAAACATGGTGGCAATCTATGCAGCATTAAATTCACACGAAAAGAAATAATATTCCCCTCCAAGAGTTGAGAAGATTTGGATAAAATACTTTTACAGAAGGACGCATGGTGGATTTTTCACCTAAAAACCAAAAAAACCCTTGTGGCTTCGACGAGCAGCTCCATTTTGGGTGTTTAATCTATTTGACACCAGCCATCTCACATTGCTCCTCCGATATAGGTGGGCACTTGTGATTTTGCTATGTTTATTAAATGTATGACCTTACATGTGACGGTCATTTTTACATTTTTGTGATATTCTGTCTATTTCTGTTTTGGACATTGTCTATTATATTACAGTTACTGTACCATCCTTTCTCTTTGCAACATATATCTAGTATTCTTATTATACCTCCTTGTATGTAACCACTTCTGTCCCTGTCAAAGAAGTCCTCTATTTAACATACCATGAACAGTCCGCCGAGCGTTCACACTGACAGACGACAGGGTACCTCACATAGACGGCACCATAATATGATGGGAACCCTCCACACAGACACGTGCGGCTGGGGGGTCGGAGTTTCCACATCCCCTTCATAACTAATGCTATTGTCTGTGGGCAGGCCACCTCATACACCTCAGGGGCGGGGCTATATCAGCAGCCTAGCTACTTAAATGGGTTCTCCCAAGACTACTGTAAAAAATGAAAAACAGACATCATTTAGTACATGACAATCTCTTTCTAACAAAGCTAGAACCAGCGCTGCACCTCACATGGATCCAGATATCTCCACATTCATTGCTCTGCTAGATTTATATTAAGCTGACAGCTCAGGGGAGTGTCTTTTCTGCTGCAGTTCAGGGGATGTGTCTCAGCTCTCCCTATCACAGCTCAGGAGGCGTGTCTCAGCTCTCCCTATCACAGCTCAGGGGGCGTGTCTCAGCTCTCCCTATTTCAGTTCAGAAGGCATGTCCATGGTCTCCCTATCACAGCTCAGGAGGTATATCTCAGCTCTCCCTATCACAGCACAGGAGGCAGTTGAAGGATGAAACCTAGCATGTGCGACCTTACCAGTGAGCAGGACAAAGAAATAAGGAAAAACAAACAGCAGGTGGTGCTATACAGATATATTTTTATTGAATAACTCAGTGGCTATACTAAGTTTTTAATTACATGCAATTACAAAAGTATTCAGATCCAGGGGCTGGTTTGAAAACTTTAGAATATTTTTTTGTGGGACAAAGCCTTTAACCACTTCCTGACTGACTATAGATTATAAACTTCCTGGGGGTCTATATTTATCGCTGAATGGATGTTTTAGAACATACATTCATGGAGCTGATGTGCTGAGAACACAGGGACTGTTCCTCTGTGTCCCTGCCTTCTGGATCACAGCGCTCGCTCAGCTAAGGAAGCGTTATGACTGCTGGGGCTGGTAGAATGTGGGAACTTCCAGGTCTTCAAGGTCTTCAAGTGATGTTAAATGTCCTCCAGGGGTCTTGTATGATCTTATGGGGGACACAAAGTGTAAAAAAAAAAAAAAAAAAAGTGTTTTATAAAAATAAAAAAATAAATTTTATACATGTAAAAAAAGAAAAAAGTACCCTTTTACCTAAGTTATTTAAAATTTTTTAAAAATATAAAAAAAATAGATATATTTGTTATTGCCACGTCCATAACGAACGGCTCTATAAAAATATCACATGATCTATCCCATCAGGTGGTGTAAAAAACATAAATAAAAATTATACCAAAACAGCTAGTTTTTAGTCACCTCACCTCAAGTGATCAAAAAGTTGTATATACCCCAAAATGGTGCCAATAAAAACATTACCTCATCCCGCAAAAAATAAGCCCTCAGTCAAGACCATAGCCAGAAAATTTTTGAAAAATATGGCTCTACGAACCTGGCAACACAAAAAATGAAAAAATGTTCTTATTGTGTAAAATGTAAAAAAAAAAAAAAAAAAAAAAAAAAGTCGTATTTGCTATCGCCGGATCCGTATATAAAAATATCACATGATCTACGCCATCAGGTGAACGCAGTTAAAAAAAATTAAGATAGTGTACACTGTGTCACAAAGCAACCGTCTCAAAATGGCTTGGATAAGCATTCCAAAGTCATTACCACATAAAGTGACACATGTCAGATTTCCAAAATAAGGCTTGGTCAGGAAGGGGGTAAGTGGCCCGCACTGGAAGTGGTTAAGTTTGATGGTGAGACATGCCTGCTGCCTTCACGAGGTTCTTTGTTTAGCCTCTATCATCTGATGTGGAAAGATATTCATAATAGAACCTCCCGGATATTTTGCTTAATTTATAGGTCCCCTGATGAGATTGAAGGCCATAGTTCAGTGGAAATGCGTTGGGACGTAGCCCACAGCATCAGCTACGCATATGAACTCCTGGATCAGGATATTTTGGACTGTATTCAGGGCACTCCTGTAGGCAGTGAGTAGGGAAACTTCAGGGGAACCACTCCCAACAGGGAGGTCACTCCACCCACCTGGACAACCAGATCAGGTGTAGGGCATTTAGGGATTACTAGGGGCAGTCAGGTCTTCCCTTCCTGATCCCACCTACAGTATTCATTTTACACGGTAGCCAGATACCACTAGATCTGGTAAAGCCGTTCCATTTTTGTATATTTTTTATTTTATTTCAGAAAGGTGTTTTGGGCCTTGTATTTTATCTATACTATTTAAAAGCTACATTTTAAACATTGTCTTTCCCAGTATAGGTATGCTCCTGGTTACATATTCAACCAGTTATTGGATGGTGGCATCACGGTGGTGGCAACACTTAAAAATGTTGGCCACTTTTCAGTATTTTTAGTTTGCTCAATGTATTTCTGTCCCTGCTGTTTAAAGGGTTTCTGGGTTCAGAGCTGAACCAGGTCATACCCCAATTTTTACACAGACAGCCTCCCTGATATGAACTGTTCATGCTCCTGTGCTCTCCTATTCCCTGCGCTGAATCTCGCAGGGCAAAGGCTTTTTATGGAGATCCGGTGACATACCAGGCTCTCCATAGGGTAAGCTAGGCTAGCAGTGTTGCCGATGACATCACCGGCACTGATGGGTGGGCTTTAGCGCTGCCCTAGTCTGTAAAATGGCTAGGGCAGCACTAAAGCCCACCTATCAGTGCTGGTGACATCACCGGTAACACTGCTAGGCGGAAGCCTCTGCCTAACAGTGCGAAAATATAAACAAACAAGCCCTTGAAGTGCTCCGATGCTCATGTTAGAGGGGCCGGAGGGATGAAAATGGGGTTACCCAGAAAACATCCATCTATATTCTTTTTATGTCTTTTTTTTGGCTGACTGGGGGGCTGACTGGGGGGCTGTGGATTGTTTTTGCAGCTCTGGCCCTTTGATATAACGTCATTCAAAATGGCTCCATAGGTTCTCTCATCCTGTCAGCATTGCATGCTCCCCTGTCCTTTCTTCTACTAAGCAGACTTCACAACAAGCATTCAGTGGCTTCGCAGAAGAATAAATTCTTGCCTCCTGTGAGTGCAAATGGCTAGAGAAGCAAGCATGCGTACTCATAAAGCTTGCCGTGGCCGCTCATATTCTTCAGCTGTGTCTGAAGCCTGGACACTGAGTTCATTTTCAGTGATGTCATATCAAGGCGCCAAAGCTGCAAAAACAATCCACAGCACCTAAAAAATATTACAAAGTGGCCAAACCCTTTAAGAATAAGCAGTTCCAATGACTGTCCCAAAGCATCATCAGATAGAAATGCCTCATACGTCTTGTTTTTTCTAACTGCACATTACTGAGATGGTATTTTGTTGACTTCTATTCTAACACCTTGCTTCAGTCATACCTTTTTATACAGTGGTCTCCAAACTGAGGCTTACTAAGTCATTGGAAAAACACTGTTGTAGTGGTTGACACTACTTTTGTGAGCAATTCCACTATCCTATTGATGATGCCACCATCCAAGAAGGAACTCTATCCACTCAAGAGTAAGCCATTCCAATGACTTTCATAATCATTTAATATAGTCATTTTAAGGTCCTAATTTGCCCAAATAATGAAAACAAAAATATGTACAGTAAGTTGAGGTGTACTGTACCAGTAGAACCCAAACAGATTGTTTTTAGAAGTTTAGAAGTTTAGAAGTTTTAGAAGTACATGTATTTCTCGGGTTGAAAGGAGGGACATTTAAGTAGCAAAGAGGAACAGAGGGACTTGGATCAAAAAGAGAAACCGTCCCTCCAAAAGAGGGACACTTGGGAGGCATGCTAACTTCTTAGATACACGTCAGTCATACCTTGTCCAACCTGAGGCTTAGGTTAGATATCACCTGAACCACTGTCACAGGTGGGAAAACAATCTTGTAATGGTTGACACTACTCTTGTGGGCACCCCACCATCCTATTGATGATGCTACCATCCAAGGAGTAAGCCAATCCAATGACTGCCACAAAGCTTCATGAGACAGTACTGCCTAACACATCTTGTGTCTTCTAACTGCTAATACCTCTTATTTTCTATACAGTGGTTTCCAACCTGAGGTTTAGGTTAGATATCACCTGAGCCACTGTCACAGGTGGGAAAACAATGTTGTAATGGTTGACACTACTCTTGTGGGCAACCCCACCATCCTATTGATGATGCTACCATCCAAGAAGGAGTAAGCCATTCCAATGACTGCCGTAAAGCTTCATGAGACAGTACTGCCTAACGCATCTTGTGTCTTCTAACTGCTAACACCTCTTATTTTCTATACAGTGGTTTCCAACCTGAGGTTTCGGTTAGATTTCACCTGAGCCACTGTCACAGGTGGGAATGTTGTAATGGTTGACACCATTACAATGTTGTAATGGTTGACACTACTCTTGTGGGCAACCCCACCATCCTATTGATGATGCTACCATCCAAGAAGGAGTAAGCCATACCAGTGACTGCCACAAAGCTTCATGAGACAGTACTGCCTAACGCATCTTGTGTCTTCTAACTGCTAACACCTCTTATTTTCTATACAGTGGTTTCCAACCTGAGGTTTAGGTTAGATATTACCTGAGCCACTGTCACAGGTGGGAAAACAATGTTGTAATGGTTGTCACTACTCTTGTGGGCAACCCCACCATCCTATTGATGATGCTACCATCCAAGAAGGAGTAAGCCATTCCAATGACTGCCACAAAGCTTCATGAGACAGTACTGCCTAACGCATCTTGTGTCTTCTAACTGCTAACACCTCTTATTTTCTATACAGTTGTCTCCAACCTGAGGTTTAGGTTAGATATCACCTGATCCACTGTCACAGGTGGGAAAACAATGTTATAATGGTTTACACTACTGTCGTGGGCAACTCCACATTCCTATTCATGATGTAACCATGGGCCACTATCCACTCAAGAATAAGCTGTTCCAATGAGTGACATTATCTTTTAATGAAAGTGCCATGCTTCCATTAAGTGACACTATCTTGCTATGACTTACACCATCAAACACTGAGTGATTTAAAGCTCTGAGTGACACTATCTCGGAGTGATTAAAACACAAAGTCTGTAACATTATCGTCTTATGAGTGATTCTATATTTAATTTAGCCACTACATCTTCCAAAAAGTACTACCAACCACTGAAATCTAGTACAATAATAAGTGGTAAGAACTTCCAGTTATGTGGCAGTAGGTAAGCATGTGAGGCATGACTACTACAAGTCCTGATGACCTGTCTTTATCTGGTTACTATGAGGTTGTTCCTCCTTCCAATTACAGAACTTTATAAAGAGTATGTTCTTTCTCTCAGGCAGTGGCGTGCCTAGGGTGTTTCGCACCTGCGGCGGGTCCTTTCTCTGGCACCCCCCCAATATGTTAAAAAAAACCCTCATAGTAGTATTGCCCTCATTGTACAACCTTCACAGTAATAATCCCCATCGTGCCCCCTTTATAGTAATAATGCCCACTGTGCCCCCTTCACAGTAATAATGCCCACTGTGCCCCCTTCACAGTAATAATGCCCTCTGTGCCCCCTTCACAGTAATAATGCCCTCTGGCTCTGTGTCCCCTCCATAGTACAAAATGCCCACTATGCCCCCTTCTTTGTAGTAATGCCCTCTGTGCCCCCTTCATTGTATTAATGCCCTCTGTGCACCCTTCATTGTTGTAATGCCTTCTGGCTCTGTGCCCCTTCACATAAGTAATGCCCTCTGTGCCCCCTCTGTATTTAAAAAAAAAAACAAAAAAAACACAGCACCTACTCACCTTGTCCCGTTCCTGAAGTCCTCTCTTCTCTGCAGACACAGATCGCTCTGCAGCAATGTGTGGGCGGAGCTTATGCAGATTTCCGCACTGCAGGCTCCGCCCACACATTCCGCCAGCGTGATATCTGCCTGCAAGCTGAATGGTGGAGCAGGGAGAAGTCTCTCTGCTTCACCATTCAGAGCACCACCCGCCTGAGGGAGAGGAGGAGCGCAGGGAGGTGAGTGACAGGACCCAGCTGCCTGCGCTCCAGCAATGAGAGCTTCCCTCTGTATTGATGGAAGTGCTCATTGTTTCTGGCACCCCCCTGAGAGCTGGCACCTGGGGTGGACCGCACCCCCCACCGTAGTACACCACTGCTTCCAGGTGGTATCAATAAGCTACAATGATTGGCACTATGCGGTGCTACTATTTCCTACGTTCTGCCTCTAACCTCCAAAAATAATAGGCTCTTCAGATGTTTCTATGTTCAGTAGGTACTACCTTGTGTCTGCTATATATTTTGTATGCAAGTTACTAAGCCAATAAACAACCCTTCAAATAGGTCAGTGTGATACCTATATAATTTACTCCAAAACTAACACACAAAACCACACATTGCCATAAGAAATCTTAAATAATTTCATCTTTATTAAGTCATCATTAAAAAACTCATAAAAGGTACATTTAAAAAATTGTGAATTAGACTTATCTAACCAACAGAGGAATTTTTTGAGAGAAAGACACAAAAGATTTATACAACAAGGGAACAATCAGCATATGGAAACTGGATGTGGAAGAGCTCGATGAACAGAGAGGGAGACCTTGTTATGTCCTCGTGCACACCAGGGAACACAAGAAAATCAGGTAGGATCCATCTCAGGATACAATTCAGGATGGCAGGAATGCAGCAAGAGTCGAAATATTTGGATTTGTTGTTAACTGATGCCTACTTGTCAAGACAAAAAAATTGAGGAACTATCTGGCATTGAACAACCATTTAGATCTAAAGGACCACAATGGGGGTGTAGGGCATGTGTAGGACAGAGTGAACAATTTTTGGACTTCCTCTAGAAGTGTTAAATTAAAAATACTTATCCTATTACACAGTACGATGGGAGTCATTTACTGCGCCATTTGCCCTCGCAATTTAATTTATATAAGTAAGACGTCTAGGCTATTTCGCCACAGGATCCGTGAACAGGTTCTGGGGATAGATGCAGCTAGGGATGAACAAGATAATACTCTTTTGAAAACTTTCCCCAGACTCTTCAAAGAGAATCATGACTGTGACGGTTCTCAACTGAGGCTCAGGGGTCATGTTCTCGAGTTGTCAAGAGGAGGCAACTGGAAGAAGATCTTGGCCTAAGAAGAGATGAAGTGGATATATACCCTAGACACATGGACCCCAAAAGGTTTAAATGAATGCATCTGTAACGGGGAGCTGACAGCGTGCTCCCTCCCTGCAGCGCCGTCAGCATCCCGCTTGCGTGGAGGAGCAAGGACGTGGCTGGTGTCCTCGTCTCCATAGCAACGAGGGGGCAAGGAGGACCCGGCCACGCATGCCTCATCAGCGTGGCCGGCGTCCTCCATCCCCTAGACAACGAGCAGAGGAGGAACTGAGTGCCGACTTTAATGAGTCGGTGCTCAGGTGCATGGGTCTGCCGGACGTGGGTCACGTGACGTTGGACACCTCACATGACCCATCAATTGGGCCTATTTAAACAGGCAACCTGCTGGCCACATGTTGCCTGTGATTGGTCTTTATACCTCTCTAAGCGTGTTACTGCGTTGCGATCTCTGTTTATTTGACCTCGGCTAGAATTTGACTTCGTCCTTGTGATATCCCTTGTACTGACACGATCTTGTGGCTCCTGACCTCAGCTTGTACTTGACTTCATCCTTATATTATCCCTTTGTTCTGACGTAACCTCCTGGCTCTTGACCTCGGCTTGGTAATATTTACGTATCTGTATTTTCTGTCTTAGTCTGTTGTTTTTCGCCCGTTGTTTCCCCTCCCTGTAAGGCCTTGAACGTACATAAGCTAGGGACCGCCGTCCAGTTGCGCCCCGTCGGTTAGGACGGACCGTGCAAGTAAGTAGGGAAAGTGTTGTGGGTGGAGCTCAGGGCTACACTATTCACTACGTACTATGTGACAACATCAGTTTTGCTCCTTTTTTGTAATATGTAGTAGATTGGTGTAATTAATTTGACGAGGGTTGATGTAATATTTGTACAATGTTTTTAAATATATTTATAATTAATTTCTTTTTTTTTTAATGTGGAGTAGAGATGAGCGAGTAGTGAAATATTCGAAAGTTCGAAATTCGATTCGAATAGACCGCGAAATTCGACTATTCGACCGAATATCGAATCCCATTAAAGTCTATGGGAAAAAAATGCTCGCCACTTGGAAATCTCAATTCGACCACTTGGAGGTCACCAAGTCCACCCTGAAACCTCAGAAAAGGATGCCAACACTGCTGGAATGCAACTGGGACAGCAGGGGAAGCATGTCTGGGTGCATATAACGCGCCCAAGTCGCACTATTACGCCACTATCACAGCCTGTCAACAATACACTCCAAAGACAATGTAACCTCTCTGTAAAGTGAGACCATACAAGGAAACCTTCTTTCCTCTACATTGCTATGGACCCCAAGCCAAACTAGACAAAAAAGAAGATAAAATTCTGCACCCCTTAAAATCACGTTGCCTATGACAACCACAGATGGCATAGGCAAAGGGGAAAGCAAATAGACCCCACCCCTAATTGTCATTGTGTGTGTGTGTGAGATGTGGTCAGACATGTCTTCTTTAAAATGTAAAAACAACTCAAACACATGCAGAAGCCTTAAAATGCCCAAATTGTTGGCGCTTGAGATGTCAGTGACCCGACCTGGCCCAGTGTCATGTCTAGCAGGTAAAGCAGTGGGGATGTTGAGGGATGCGTAGGACCGCAAAAGGCAGGAAGAGGCCGTGGGCTGGCCAGAGGCTCATGGAGAAGGCAGGCTAGAGCCCGCAGGGCCGCATCTCTTCCCTATAACAGGCCCCCACACAAAGCTCTCCCATCGAGGGCTCTTAGGTCCTTGTTGTGAAAATATTTTAATGAGTGCGCAAAGTTAGCTTGAGGTGAGCCCTCGAAAAAATTATATGGAGGCCCAAGAGGTGAGCCCTCGAAAAAATTAAGTGGAGGCCCAAGAGGTGAGCCCTCGAAAAAATTAAGTGGAGGCCAAAGAGGTGAGACCTCTTAAAAATTGTATTAAGGCCCAAGAGGTGAGCCATAATAAAATTGTTTGTAGGCCCAAGAGGTGAGACCTCTTAAAAATTGTTTGTAGGCCCAAGAGGTGAGACCTCTTAACAATTGTATTAAGGCCCAAGAGGTGAGCCATAATAAAAATTGTTTGTAGGCCCAAGAGGTGAGACCGCTTAACAATTGTTTGTAGGCCCAAGAGGTGAGGCATGAGAAAAATTGTTTGTAGGCCCAAGAGGTGAGACCTCTTCAAAATTATGTGGAGGCCAAAGAGGTGAGCCATGATAAAAATTGTTTGTAGGCCCAAGAGGTGAGCCATGAGAAAAATTGTTTGTAGGCCCAAGAGGTGAGACCTCTTAAAAATTATGTGGAGGCCCAAGAGGTGAGACCTCTTAAAAATTATGTGGAGGCCCAAGAGGTGAGACCTCTTAAAAATTATGTGGAGGCCCAAGAGGTGAGACCTCTTAAAAATTATGTGGAGGCCCAAGAGGTGAGACCTCTTAAAAATTATGTGGAGGCCCAAGAGGTGAGACCTCTTAAAAATTATGTGGAGGCCCAAGAGGTGAGACCTCTTAAAAATTATGTGGAGGCCCAAGAGGTGAGACCTCTTAAAAATTGTTTGTAGGCCCAAGAGGTGAGACCTCTTAAAAATTGTTTGTAGGCCCAAGAGGTGAGCCTTTTTTTTTTTTTTTTTTTTTTTATGGAGCAAATCTACGGCGGTTAAGGAGGAGGAGGAGGAGGTGGAGGAGGAAATGGCACTTCATACAGATGACACTTCACTTTTGGCTGCTTTCCACTGTTGGAGAAGCAAAGTCCGGGTCAATCCACTTGCTGTTCATTTTGATTAGCGTCAGCCTGTCGGCACTGTCGGTTGACAGGCGGCTGCGCTTATCGGTTATAATGCCCCCGGCTGCGCTGAACACCCTTTCTGATAGCACGCTGGCGGCAGGGCAGGCAAGCACCTCCAAGGCGTACAGGGACAGTTCCAGCCACGTGTCCAACTTGGAGACCCAGTAAGTGTAGGACGCCGAGGGATCGGGGAGGACAGGGTTACGGTCTGCCAGGTACTCCCGCAACATCCGCCGATACTTGTCCCTCCTGCTGATAGCGGGCCCCGCAGTGATGGAAGTTGCACGAGGGGGTGCCATGAACGTGTCCCACACCTTGGAGAGTGTTCCCCTGGTGGCTGTGGGCCTGATCGATGTTGTGGGACTCTGGGAGACCCTCTCCTCTCTGCCGCCAGCGATGGTGGTGGGAAAATCTCCATCATGTTCTGCACGAGTTCCCTCTGGTATTCCAGCAATCGATTCGTCCTCTCCTCTACCGGAATAAAAGAGGAGACGTTATCTTTATACCGGGGGTCCAGGATTGCGAAGACCCAGTACAGTTTGTTCTCCACTATCCGGACAACACGTGTGTCCCGGGAAAAGCAGCCCAGCATGAAGTCAGCCATGTGTGCCAGACTCTGAATAGGCATGACGTCACTGCCCCACCAGAAGGATCACTTGCCATTTCCTCCTCTTCCTCTTCCGCCTCCTCTCCGCCCCATCCGCGCTGAACCAATGGACGCACACAGCCTGACTGCTACCCTCGCCGCCAGCATCCTCCTCCTCTTCCACAGCCACCTCCACGTCGTCCTCCTCCTCATCCTGCAACTGCCACCGTGGAAGCAGACAAAAGTGTGGTCTGACTGTGTAGCTCCGTTTGCGTCTCCTCCTACCCCCGTCTCCTCTGCGTGCAATGCGTTCTCCCTTATTGCGATGAGCGATTCTTTAAGGACGCATAGGAGCGGGATGGTTACGCTCACTATAGCGTCCTCGCTGCTGACCTTCTTGGTGGACTCCTCAAAGATACGCAGTACATCGCATATGTCTGCCATCCATGGCCACTCGTGGTTGGCAAACTGAGGGAGCTGAGTTGGAGGCACGCGTGGATTCATAATCTGGTACTCCATCAATGCTCTCTGCTGCTCACACACCCTGGCCAACATGGAATAGGTGGAATTCCAGCGAGTCGGCAGGTCGCACAACAGCCGATGTTCAGGCAAATGGAGGCGTTGCTGGAGTTTTTTTAAGCTGGCAGCAGCTACAGTTGACTTCCGAAAGTGAGCGCACAAGCGCCGCACTTTCACCAGTAGCTCTGCCAGGTTGGGGTAAGTCTTTAGAAATTTTTGGACTACCAGATTAAAAACGTGGGCCAGGCATGGTACGTGATTGAGTTCGGCAAGCTCCAG